>OY755210.1:3602509-4908747 GCA_963576765.1 Draba incana | reverse complement strand
AGAGAGAGAGAGAGAGAGAGAGAGAGAGAGAGAGAGAGAGAGAGAGAGAGAGAGAGAGAGAGAGAGAGAGAGAGAGAGAGAGAGAGAGAGAGAGAGAGAGAGAGAGAGGAGAGAGAGAGAGAGAGAGAGAGAGAGAGAGAGAGAGAGAGAGAGAGAGAGAGAGAGAGAGAGAGAGAGAGAGTCATTAGGTATTCAACTCCAAGATTAGAAGGAAAAAAAACGGCTCAGACGAGGTAAACTATCAGTAAAGGAGAGAATTCTGATTACCTCTGCAATAGCTTTGTCCTGGTTGCAATTGTTTATTAGGTAGCTATAAGTCCCGGAATCAGGATAAACATCAGCTTCTTTCATTTCCTTCAGAACCATTAAGGCTCTGTCCATTTTTTTCTTCAAAACATACAAAAATCTCAGTCAAAAACGAACCTACAGAGTAGAGACAATATGGAGTACACAGAACTGAACTATCCATTGACCTAGAATTTGCGAATAATATCAGAGATCTACACCATGGTCGCAAGCTACATCAACTGCTTTACAACAATTCCCTAACTAGCCGAAATACTATAATAGAAACTTTATATGAGACATGCTTCTTTAGATGTTGCAACAATCTTGTTTCCATGCAGATTTCAACCTTAATAATTGGAGGAATTATATGGATAACACTAAGACAATTGTTGGTGGAGCCTGTAAGAGGTGAGACAAAGAAAAGAAACGATAATACATGAATAGAGCGTTTAAGATATTACCTCCCGACAATATCCTGCCAGTATAGAATTGAACATGCTAGTGGTCGGTGCCAAATTGAAATTCTTCAAACTACCAAGCATATCATATGCACCTTTAAACTGCAAGGAACAAGCGTTGCATCTGTGAGATTCAGCACATTCATACCCATTTTCTGAGGTCTTTAAAAGAAAGTTCATGACAGAAAGCAGCTAAAGCTGATGGAATTAGAAAAGACGTTACATCTTTGATTCTTATGCACAAACTTATCAATCTCTTGAAAGTGTCACTATTTGGCTTTACACTCTTGTTGCTCATTATTGAATAGATTCTTTGCACCTGGGAAAACAAAACTATGGTTTAACACGAATTTGAGAAAGATGATGTTGATGATCTCTCAAGAGAATATCAATGACCAGCCTAATTAGCTGTTCTAAGTCAGAAGAAAAAAAAAGAGAATAAAGACCAAGGAACAAGCAAAAGGAGGTTGGTACCAAATTAAACTCAAGAATCTGTTCAATAGCATGTAACAATCGATGCAGAATGTTTTCCGATACTACCAGACTTGCTTCACACATATTTTCAACTACATCAAGAGCAGTGGCCACCTACGACACAAAGGAATTTCCATTAGTTAACTATGGAGAGTATTGGAAATGAAAGTTGAAATTAACAGAAGCATACAAATACCTCATTCAAGCCACAGAGATAATTAACAAGCTTCTCATAGGATGTAGATGAAGGCATGATATCTAGTTCTTCATGCAACTTGTTAAACTTCAAAATGGCATCCCCTACCTTTAGTCACCAAAAATATGTAAGAACATGAACGGTTAAAAGCTATAGGTTATCTATAAAAGAATCTTTAATGCCTTAGAGCTTCTTGAGAGACGTGAGTAACTTCGATCTCACTTTCTGTAAATGGAAACTGCTACCATTTCCAAACAATAGTAATGATTATTTATCTAGTCACTTTGATCTATACATTGAAAAACTGGAATAGGATCCAAAACCTAGCCAAGTTTGTCGTAACCCAACATGCTTTTCATGTTGGGACCAAACAATCTCAAGTCCTAGATAATTCTAAATTTGAAATCCAAATAGATGTAAACATCTTGAGAGATACTAATGGATATATCATTTACAGGAAGAAAAGAACAACTACCAATGCTTATGTGGGTGCAAGAAATATTGATGAAAATCACCATAATAACGGTAAAACCAGATGGAAATATTCTTGAACCAAAACAAGGAAAAGACCGGAGTTAACAACAGCCTCGTTCCATTTGCGAGCATTATATATAGATAGTTCTCACCATTAAATTTGGGATGCAAGTTACATAGCTAAATATGAGATCTGAAACTAGCTTCACTCCATCTGAAAATATTAAGAAACTATGTTACAATGCCATAAAACAATTGTAAGAGATTTTAAGGTGTTACTATATAGTAAGTCATGATCAGTAATATTTTTGGTTTGCATCAAATATGAATTGGTCTCAGCGACTATGTCATGAATATACATCCACATGCCAAATTCCATAATACCAATACAGTAAAACAATGCCAGGTTATTTCAATAGATTTATATCCCACCTTTACCACACGCTCTTAGTTCCCGGAGCAACTTCATCGCAACAGACTCCAATAGCGATTTTCCAAGGTAACCAAATATGTCTGTCAATACTTGAGGTGAAGAAACTTTTGTTATGTCGACAACTTCTAAAAGCTTCTGAAAATTTTCCTTTCTGTCTTTCTCACACAGTGCAACCAAATAATATTCTGTTCAAGAACCAAAAAGGTTACTTTGACACTCAAGCAAATAAAATACCAGAGTTCTAAATGTATATACTAATATGTGTACCTTGCAGGGTTGATAAACTTATCCCACTATCACCAATTGTATTGCAAAGCTCGTGGATCTTTTCTTCGTCGCCAACTTGGATCCAAAGAAGCATTTCATAGTACACAAGTTTCCCAACAGAATCATGACTTGCCTCTCTAATAAAATCCTTAAACATTTGAAATTCCTCTACCATTTCCATATCAACCAAATACTTAAAAAACGGTCCATAACTTCCTTCTTTTATAGAGAATCCGAGTCGCCTCATTTGTTTGAAACGTTCAATAGCATCCCCAATTCGATCAAGAGCGTATCCTGCATCATTGCTTCTCCTCGCTTGCTCTATTGAAAGTTTAATCTTTATGTTGCATTCGTCTTCACCAGCTTCTTTTCCCATTTTCGACAACGCATCGAGCATAGTCTCGGTCCCTAACTTTTCAGCACATCCTTTCGTAAGCTTGTTCATAAGCCCTAACTGTTTTTTCTTGAAACTATCCGCCTGAAGCTTATTACCACGCGGCACAGGATTCTTCGGCAAAAACATATGATTAACGATCCCTGACATATCGAATACGTTCTTCTTCTTCGACAATCCTTCGTCTTCATTTCTTTCTGTAAGAAGGTTACTCATCAGTAGATTCAACTAGAACACCAAAAATGGAGTAAGAGATCTGATTCGAAAGTGATTTTTCCCTAATCTCAATACACATTACATCACTAGCTATCAGTTCCACAAATTGAAATCGGATTTCAAATCTAGGGTTATCGCAATTCTGAAATGGTTCCAAATCGGAGAGAGACGAACCTGGTTCAGTGGTAATCGGAGCGGTGATATGGCTTATGTCGTTATATAACCAAGTGCTTAAAAGCTCCGTATCAATGGAAGCTCCGATTTCGGATTCGGTAGTCGTCGATGGAGATTTTCCGGCGAGTCTCATCGCTTGGCGGAATAACGCGCTTAGATTCTTCTTCCCTTTCGATAAACCCATCCTCGCATTTACAATGTTAACCAAATCGAATGTTCGATGATCAATACATAGATCAAAGGTTTACATGAAGAAGAAGAAGAAGAAGAAGAAGAATAGTGTGTTCATAAAACCGCCGATAAACCCCTGAACAATTTGCGTGTTCGAGTGTAGTGGCAATAGTGTAATAAAGCGCTAAATTTGAGGGTAATTGTGTAAGATATTTACACTAGAGAGGGTCCTGCAATTTCTCTCTTTTTCTCTTACCGTCCTGCAAATTTTCCTCTTTGAAAATGAGACCGTAACAATTCAATTAAAATAATTTCGCTAAATAATAATATAAAATTACGTCTTAGCCAAGTGGTATCTATCTGCAACTTGCGAGGTCGAACAAAATGAGTGGTGGAAATGTATCAGAGTATTCAAAATTATATTATTATATGGCATAATTATTGATGGTAGGGTGATAAAATTATAAAATATAAATTAATGATATAATTTTAGCATAAGACTCTAATCAAATAATATAATATTATGAAACATGAATTTATTTAAAACACACAAGACATTTAAAAAAAAAAGGTGATAAATATAGTAAATATATTTACGATTTTATCATCCCTAAAATTTGGACCTTAATTAGAAAAAAGAGTAGGTACTTGAGAATCATGTTCACTTGAAAGAAGCCATAGTGTTATACAGTGCTTCAATCGAATCAAATTCGACACATGAAACTTTAAAGTACAAGTATTTTTAGAAAGTTTTTCTTTTCCAGAATATCAACAATTGCTCCTCACATGTGAGTCGACAAGATTGATGAGTACTTCTAACCAATGGATATATTTTTCTACTGTTTTTACCTTATCGACTTTTTGAGTTAGACAACAACTTGCTCAAATGGTTCAACTTGGTGTCATCTTTTTATCTATAAATAGAACCCCAAAAAAAACAACCAAACCACAAGAGAAGAAAAAACAAAAAAATATACAAAAAATATTATGGATTTTGAGACAATTCAACCGACACCATGGGAATATGTTCTATCTTCTCAATCTCTCGATGGCCACCAAATTTCTCAAGAGAATCATATTCGTTGGTCTCAGTCTCCAGATTCTCACATTTTCTCTGTTGATCTTCCTGGTAAAACAATAATAATCTCATTACATTATTACCATATTGGTTTTATACAATCTAGTATTTCTAAATTTATAATCATTTAATCAGGTTTGAAGAAAGAAGAAATAAAAGTAGAGATTGAAGATTCAATATATTTGATCATACGAACTGAGACGACAGAGAGATCGAGTTTTACGAGGAAATTTCGGTTACCCGAATCGATAGATATAACCGGAATATCAGCTGGTTATGAAGATGGTGTATTAACTGTAGTTGTACCAAAGATGGTTTTGAGGAGGAGAAGTTTCTTCATTGAACCTTCTGATGTTCCTGAAACTCTTCAAGTTCTTGCAAGAGCTGCTTGATAATTTGCTTTTTTTCTTCCTCTTGTCTCCACTTAGTTTGATATTTGCTTGAAAAGTGTGATTTTTTTTTTCTTTTCTTTTCTTAGTAGCTAACCGTTTTGTTTATTAATCCAAATCCGAAGTTTATGGTTTAAAACCAAAGAAAAGAAAGAAAAAAAACACAGTGATTGTGGCCTGATACCACCAGGAACTAGGACTGGGCATAATATTTGTATCGGATATACTTGAACATGAATTCACCCGATCCGAACTCGATTCGATTATATATAATAACCGATCGGATCTCTACCCCTATATCGAAATATATGAAAAACTGAATACCCGACCCGAACCCGATCGGATATCCAAATACTACTAAGCCTACCTAGTGGTTTCGCATGTTACTGAAATTTTCCATGTTTTAGCACCATAGACGTTTTAAGTGGCAAGAAATCTCGGATTTCTACAACCCTTAAGAATTATTCTAGATTTCGAACCAAGGTTTACTGGGATAATGAAAAAAAATAGGATACATGAGTGTGGTTAGATCTCTTAATTATTGGGTTAAAAGACCAATGAAGAATGTAATGAATAAAGAAGAAATAAATGTAAATTCATAACAAAAAAACCCAAAAAACAAAGAGAGGATAACATCTTGAAATGCCCATGACCTTTAGTTTCCTCCACTAAAGAAATCTTTGACCTGAAAAAAAAAACAAGTATGACCAAAACACTCAAAACTCTGGTTTAAGCACAAAAAGACTACTTTGAGAGTAGAGAAAATTAAACACTATCTGAACCCGATCCAAAATATTTTCGGAATTTGTAAAACCAGAACCGATATGAACCCGACCCGAAATATTAATTTATCCGAATAGATTTTAGATTTCCTAAACCAAAAACTCGAAAATTGAATCTACCATTCAAAGTTTAGATTTCCTAAACCAAAAACTCGAAAATTGAATCAATCTCGAATATCCAATCGAAACCAAATATTTATCAGTACATAAAACTCATGAGAGAGAGAGCTTCCAAATAAACTCCTAAAATTCCCAAATGCATTTCCAATGGAACCACAACCAATCAAAACCACACATCTCTCAGAGGCGATAGTAACTGAGATTCTAGCGAGATTACCATTGAGAAGCATCTCCAGATTCAAATCAGTTTCCAAACCATGGAAATCCACACTCGAATCTCCCTATTTCCGCCGTCTATTCGTGTCCGTACACAAAAACTCATCTTCCTCCCCGTGGTCACTATTTACACCGACTAGATTGAAAGAAATCACAAGTTTCTATGGATGCGAGACATGGGATCTTCGAAAGTCTCTAGCTTTATGCAGCCCACAGTTTGAGCGTATGGCATTTTCGAATGGATTGGTTTTGATTGGAGAACGATCTAAAAAAACTTGCTTTGTTGGTAATCCAGTTTTACAACAATGGGTTAAAATCCCTCCAGCTCGAGTTAATTTTTCTTGGACGACGATGGTGTCGTTTTAAGCTTTAAAATCGTTAGGTTCTTGGAATATCGAACGAATAATTTCGTCTCTCAGAATTTGTGGGTGTATGTGTATTCTTCTGATACAGGGATATGGAGTTTTAAGGAAATTCACTGCCCTTATCAAATCAATACCCTCAATTATATGACTATGAATGGTACGGTTTACTTTTATCATATTTCTATGCCTCGGGTGTTCGTAGCTCTTGATTTCTATTCCGAATCTGATTGTTTTCGGGTAGTACATTACCCGGATTATAGTGACGATAGCCTGCATTTCAGAAGAGCTTTGACTTGTTCGGGAGGGTTTGTCATGTATGTTAGAACGTTAGGTCAAGAGGAAGAAACTGTTTTCAAGGTTTGGAGGTTGAACAATGATGATGACTCTTGGCAACTTTTGTGGGAAATAGGCGTTTCGGTCCATGGCTATGCATCCGTTTGATAGCGGTATTGTGTATCTATAGTGTCGTCAGAATCGTCATTTTGTATCATGTAACTTGCGGACACGAAATTACAGAATCCTCAGAGATGGATATTCATATAATGATGATGATCATGAAGATTGTGTCGTTGACTATTCTGTTTGTGACGAGCGTATGGATGAGAAGTGGGGTGATAGTTCACTCGAAGTACTATTCCAATTCGTGCTCCCACGGTGGATGGAATCGATGCCTTGTCCTCCCGAGGTTGAGATGATTGATACAACTAAACTACTTTCTGAAATTGCTTCAATGCAAGACACATGAATGAGGAATAGAGGCAACCATGATTATTGATTGCAGTATGTATGGTTTTCCTTCTTGTCTTTGTCTTTTTTTCTTCTCATTTCTAGTTAAGTGTTTCAAATAATGTATGCCAATACTCATTTGGGCATCACAAGTTATATGACTTGATCAAAATTTCTGCTAGATGATCACAAAACCGTGTTAAAAAAAAAAAAAACTATTGTTTCCATCTTGTATTATGATCAAACCGTGAATGAATCTTTAGAATCATCACTAAGCAAGTTAATTATTTGTTATCCTTGGAATAGACTCCTTTTCGCTTAGCAACTACTCGGTGAGAAATCTTCTTTCACATCGGTATCATCACTCTTAAAATTCTTCTTAGCTTTCCGTTCTTCACTCCTGTTTATGTTCCCAATCATCGCATCGTTATCTACAAAAGAGAATTCAATTAGCAAAAAAATCATTGTTTTCGATATATTTATGTTCAACATTGTTAGACACACTATACCTAAGCCCCATGGACATAATCATAAAATCAGTATCCTATTAAGGATAGAAACATTATAGAAGCTCGAAAACCATATCGGGACTTGATACAACATGATAAATCAGTATCATTGTTTTTGTAATTTGTTTTTTTTTCGAACATGTAACAAATAAATAAAAAAATTATTAAAGGTGAAAATTTTAATTTGTAACCGATACATTAAAATTTGGATTTCTAAAGTTAATCTATTTTGTACAGAATGTATATTCTGCTGCCTGTACATGTTTTTAAAAGTTTAGAAAATGTAATTTACTAATACATGTTTTACAACTTCTAGAATTTGTATTTTTAATTTTGTTCTTTGGTTTAAATTTTTTGAAAACGTGCACGTTTTTAGAAGAAAATATCAGAATACGTCATCTACACATTAGTCTATGTTCTAAAAATTTAGGGGGTTTATTGGTTTTGGTATTTTAGTGGATTTTGAAATCCACTCCAAATCCTATGTTATTCAATTTATCATTTTAAAATCCTCATCCAAATCCAATGTTATTCAATTCATCATTTTTAAATCCTCATTAGAATCTAATGTTATTCAATCAATCATTTTAAAATCTTCATTAAAATCTTATGTTATTCAATTTATGATTTCAAAATACAAAATAGAATAAGTCTTATTCAATATCAAAATTTTGTATAAAGATTTGGAGTGGATTTCAACATCCATTAATCCGACATTAATTTACCCAAACTCGAAAATCAAATCTACCTATTTAAAATCCGAATGGTTACCCGAAAACCCAAGTCTAATCAAACCAAATATTAAGTACATAAAACAGTTTTATTAAAACTCAAGGGAGAGCTTGCAAATAAGCGTTACGACCACTGAAGGGCCTCCTTTAGTCCTTGTACAGTGGACGAATTTCTCATCGAGAGTCTGTAAAAACCCTAAGTTCCCAAATCCATTTTCAATGGAACCACCAATCAAAACCACACGGTCCACACATCTGTCAGAATCGATAGTGACGGAGATTCTAGCGAGATTGCCCTTGAAAACCATCTCCAGATTCAAATCACTTTCCAAACCATGGAAATCAACACTCGAATCTCCGTATTTCCGCCGTCTCTTCCTCTCTCTCCACAAAAACTCCTCGTGGTCACTATTTTCATCGACCGGATCCGAAGAAATCATAGGTTTCTTTGGATGCAAGACATCGGATCTTCCAAAGTCTCTAGCTTTATGCATCCCACAGTTTCACCCCATCGGTGAGTTTCAGCCCATGGCGTTTTCGAATGGATTGGTTTTGATTGAAGAACCATCTGAAAAAGCTTGCTTTGTGGGTAATCCGGTTTTACAACAATGGGTCAAAATCCCTCCAGCTCCAATTGATTCTTCTTGGTTTTGTTTGGTGACTCGTGTGGACGAGGACGGTGTCGTTTCGAGCTTTAAAGTCGTTAGGTTATCGGAATTACAAATATCGAATGATTACATCTCTCATACTTTGAGTGTGTCTGTGTATTCTTCTGATACAGGGATTTGGAGTTCTAAGCAAATTCACTGCCCTTGTCAAATCACTAACCTCAGTTACATGACTCTGAATGGTACGGTTTACTTTTATTTTCTTTCTATGGCTGGAGTGTTCGTAGCTCATGACTTCTATTCTGAATCCAATCATTTTCGCGTTGTACATTACCCGGATCATCCGGGTGACAATAACCCGATATTCAATAGAGCTTTGACTAGTTCCGGAGGGTTTGTCATGTATGTTAGAACGTTAGCTCAAGAGGAAGAAACTGTTTTCAAGGTATGGAGGTTGAACAAGGATGAATCTTGGCAACTTTTGTGGGAAGTCGGCATTCCGGTTATAGGTAATTATTATGTACCCATTGCTATGCATCCATTTGATAGCCGTATTGTGTATCTATGGAGTCTAGAGAATCGTCATTTGGTATCATGTAACTTGCGCACTCGAAGATACAGAATCCTCATAGATGGATTCACATATAATGATGATGATCATTGTGTGATTGAGATTGACTATTCTGTTTGTGAGAACCATATGGATGAGATGTGGGGATCAAGTTCATCAGATTGGGGGTATGGACCTAAAATTGAGGTACTATTCCAATTTGTGCTCCCACGATGGATGGAATCGATGCCTTGTCCTCCCGAGGTTAAGATGATCAATACAACTTCACTACTTTCTGAAATTACTTCAATGCAGTAGACAAGAATGGGAAATAGAGGCGACCATGATTATTTCTATAGTTGTTGGTGATTTCAGTGTGTATGTTATTGTTTTTTTTTTTTTTTTTCATTTTTAGTTAAGATAGTGAGCTAAGTGTTTAAAAAAAGTGTATGCGGATATGAGTCATCATTTTTAGAGGTTATGAGTCTGAAGCAATGAGCTTTTTATCTTAGTTAATCATAAGAAATGATGCAAATGTATGACTCTTTTTATGTTTATGACCTCTCTTTATGTTTAACAATCGACATTGATAACTTTATATCACTCCAAAATAGAGACAAGAAACAGACAAAATGATGTAAACAGATAATATCAAACTGATTATCGTAGAAATTCACGACATACATAAATAGTTAAACTACAAGAAAATGTATCTGATATGTCATATGACTAGTAGATAACAAAACTAACATTAACATATGAACTGAACAAAAATTCTGCTAGATAATCACAAAACCGTGTAAAAAGCTACTTTTAAAAAAGATTAATGAGGCTCTTATTATTGATCAAACCGTGAATGAATCTTTCTAATCATCAATACACAAGTTAATTATTTGTGATCCTTGGGAATTGACTCCTGATTGCTTAGCAACTACACGATGAGAAATCTTCTTCACATCGGTATCAATTTTCTTACGCTGATGAGAAGCTCTGCTAAAGATCTTATCATCACTCTTCAAACCCTTCTTAGCTTTCCTTTCTTCACTCTTGTTTATGTTCCCAATCATCGCATCGTTATCTACAAGCAAAAAATCATTGTTTTCGATATATTGAGTTCAACATTGTTAGACACTAAAACAAATTATCTATATTGCTTATAAACTATTATGAATGGAAACATTATAGCAGCTCGAAAACCATACCGGGACTTGATACAACAGCGCGTGGACGCAAGATCGGACTAGCTTTGGTTTTCTGTTTTGCTTCAATGTCAGTTCCTCTGATACGCTTATTCATTTCTGTGGATTTACTTTCAGAAATGAGAACACTTGGTATGTAAATCTTAGGAATCTTAGCTACTACATATGTTTGTGAATCTTCTTCTTGATATTTCTCTGTCCAAATATAAAAAAAAAGATTCTTCAGAAAATTGGATAGAGAGAAACAATTGAATCAATGTTAGCTAAGGACAAGCAAAAATAAACCAAAAATGTTGTGTATCTCCAAACAAAAACCAAGTCAATAAAAGTCAACCCTAAAGATCTAGCTATAAAATCTATTAGAAGAGAGAAATTACCGGAGATACGAGATTGTGAATAGATCGGATTCAGACAAGATCCACTTTGCTTGTAATTACCAGTATCGTTGTCAGCTTTCACTTTCGGGTACACTACAAAATTCCAAGAGAAAAAAGATAAATTGAGGGAAAATATTCGGACCTATTTAATTCATCACAAACAATAACAATTGAAGCGAAAATCAATGGGCGAACAAATTAATGTAACTTAGAAGAATTTTCGAGCTAACCCACTTGCTAAATTTTGGGTCTAGTCTCGACAGATTTTTTTTTTTTTTTGGTACTGGAACCGAGAGTCTGATTGATCGGGCTGCACAATCGCGTAAGGTTGCAGAAAGAAGAATATGAAACGGAATGGAATTGAATGGTCTTAAAAAAATACATTTTTGGTCGTCGAGGTCAAACTTTTCATGCTCTGACTCTTTTCTCACTACCCCGTTCGTCCTCGTTGCTGCTTCTTTTTTTTTTTTTTGACGTCGTTGCTGCTTCTTGTTTTTCAATGCAAATTCTGAACTTGGAATAATTAGTCTCTATCGACGAAAAAATTGAATATTACACGATCCTAGGGTAGTTTATAGTATAATGACCCTAATTCCGACTAGTATCCGAAAACGATATAAATTTTTCAGTTGTAACCTAGAGCTGTAAGCTTATAACATAGCAAAAAGTTGTACTAAAAAATGGTATATAAAGTGTAATACTATTGGTAAACCTTTTGGTATCGTTTTGTAATTAGTACAATCTAAAACGTTACAAATTATAAAGTGACGGCACATTTATAAAGACTAGTTACCAATATGCGCCAAAAGCCTCTTTAGCAAAATAATTTCTAGTAAGAAGTGCCTCTTTAGCAAAATAATTTATCAGAAAATTGGAACAAAATCAAAAGAAATAGCAAAATCCACCAAGTTTGTGGACAATTGAGTTATAAAATTGGGCTAAAAGGCCTTAAAAATGAGGCCCAAACTTACCCCAAAAAAAAAATTCATAAAAAGATCTTTCGAAACGAAGGGAAGAGAGGATAAAAAGGAACCAACAATGGCGATCAACATTATCATACCTGGCCGTATTTCTTCAACCACGTCACTGACCTTCGCTTCCACCATCAAATCCTTCGTTACACCTTCTTCACTCTCTCGCCTTCTTCCACAGCCGTCATCATCAATATCAAACTCTCTCAGATTCGCTTCATCTCCGTCTCATTTCTCTATCCTCCGTCGCTTCGCCGTCTCTCGCTTCCACGGTGGTCGTATTGTGGCAATGGCTTCTTCTGCTCCTGGGTCGGTTAATAAACCAGAAGAAGAGTGGCGTGCGATTCTCTCTCCTGAACAATTTCGGATCCTCAGGCAAAAAGGCACCGAGTAAGGGATTTTCTAATTCAATTTCGGTTTGGGAATTCATGAATTAGGATAGTATTGGTGCAGGTGTTGAATTTCCATTGGATTAGGTATCTCTGGGTTTGATGATGAAAGATCTAGAGTTGGATTACTTAATGTAGTGAATGTACCTCATGATGCTCTACCATATTTTGCTATATAGTGATTTTGAGTCATTAGGCATGAAAATTGAGTTTTTAAACGTTTTTTGGAATCAATTTGTTACCTCCTGATTCCTAGATTAATAATTAGGAGACCCTTTTTTAAAAAAATTAGAGGGTTCAACAAAAATATTTCAAAGTTTCTACATTTTTTTTTTTTTTTTTTTGGTGTGACATGAAAATACTCTTTAGTCTTGTGTCATAATTTGGTCTTTCTTGGTTCTTTAACATTAATAGCAAGAACCAAATAGAGATTAGTTGGGATTTTCTCTGTGGATGAGTGATCGGTAGTGCGAAGTAAGGTTTAGCGAAAGCAAACAGGTTCCGAGATCTTTAATTCCATAACGTCGTTATTTTGAATGTAGATATCCAGGAACAGGAGAATACAACAAACTATTCGACGACGGCATTTATTGCTGTGCAGGATGTGGAACTCCTCTTTACAAATCCGCCATTAAATTTGACTCCGGTTGTGGTTAGCCAGCTTTTTTTGACGGGATCCCCGGCGCCATAAACCGAACAGTAAGATTCTCTTGGTAATTCATGATTTGAGAAACTAATAATAATTGCTGAAAACATCTTGTGTTTTACTCAGCCTGATCCAGATGGGAGGAGAATCGAAATTACGTGTGCAGCGTGTGGAGGACATCTCGGTCATGTTTTCAAAGGAGAAGGTTTCCCTACTCCTACCGATGAGCGACACTGCGTGAATAGTATCTCTCTCAAGTTCAAACCAGAGAATCCAACACTGTAATAGTAATGATCAGATCAATTCATGTAATAATGTACTTGTGGTTGTGTGATGCTTCTATTTCCCTCTCTCTTGTTATGCTGTTTTGTTTCCGTCGGTGTTTAGTTTCAACGGCTTAGGAATAAGGCCGTTGGATAAAGTCTTGAGACTCTTTGTATCGGCACATTAGATTTTACCCGGAATGGTAAAACTAGTGATGTTATACTCTGTTTGTAAATGGAAAAAAAACTTTCACAAATGATTCTAAGTACATGATATCAATCAGAACTGTGACATGGGTATTTCGTATTTGTACCAAAACCACTGATCAATTAGTAAAACTGAAAGCACTGAAAGTCGTTTGTATTCATCAATCTTTTGCATTTTTTACATTAGAAATCCATTCTAAGCCACTAAAATTTATTTGAAATCAAATCTATAATTAAATACGTCGGGTTTTAATTTGTATTTGAAAACCACAAATTGAATTAAACTCTTTTGAGTCAATTTCTTTGTGTTTTTTTTTTGTCACGGATTCTTCTATTCTAAGGTTTTGTATGGTATTTAATTGGTTAGTATTTTAGATTGGTAAACAAGGTTTTCTGATTTGGTTAACTAGCGGTTTTACCGGTTAGGTCTCAGGTTAACAATAAAACCGATCCAAATCAATTTTGTAGAGATATATACATTTAAGTTTAACTTGGTATTGGAGGAGAGAGATGCATTTAACTTTTGTAACAAGCAGTCGCGTTCTACTTTTGAAGGGGTCTGGGTTTATTGATTTTCCTATTTTAAAATTTACTGATTTTCAAATTCAACACGTGTATTTGCAAATTCATAGGTTTTCTTTTGGATTTGAGCTGTAACGCCCCGACCGCCCCTCCCATGGGCCTCCGTCCACTCTCTGGCCCATGGGCCCACAATGTCTTACTGTCGGTGCGTTAGTCTGAGAGGCTCGGAAGTCATGTTTACTGATCCTGAAAATCACCACGCGATCTTTTCTCATGTTTTGACCTCACTTATACGATACTAAAAATCGCTTCCCAGTAGGTCACCCATCCTGAAACTACTCCAGCTTAAGCATGCTTAACTCTGGAGTTCTCTCAAGACATGTGACTGAAAAGATAAGTGCACTTTGGTGATATAGGTAGTCAAATCAATTCTTTTAAGCCTCTCCGCATATACCGCATATACCACATATGCCATGAAACTGGGGTGTCACATGTGCCTTTGTATTTTTAACATAAAAATATTTTTAAATCCACTAAAATTCATTTTAAAATCAAGTGCATAAATAAATATATTGTACGCATTATTGAATAAGAGGTGATTTTAATTTGTAATTAAAAATCACAAATTGAATACAACATGATTTTAAGGAAAATTTTAAAATAATTGATTGAATAACATAAAATTTAGTTTGAATTTTCAAATTCATTAAAATACCAAAACCAATAAATCTGTATTTTACTATGGTTCAGATTGGTCACTCCGTTTAAACAAACCGATTAAATAGTTTATAATTTTTTATAGAAAATATTAGATATTATTTAAAATAGAAATAATAATTTAAAAATTTTAGTTTGATTTTTATATATTTATATTAAAGTTAAATATATGACTATATTTTTCAGAAATAAAAAATAAAATATTTTATTTTAAAAAAATACAAACGTCCGTTTAATAATTGAAACGGTTGCAAACGGACATACGTCCAAATACTTCCAAATGAGGTAACCATTCAAAGCTCCCTATTTTGGAATACTTGTCAAATCTCGTTGGTAAGAATAGTCAAGAAAAGGCTAACTAGACAAATGACAGAAGAGTAAACGTGCAAATATATTTTTAAATATCACTCTGTACTACATAGCCTAATAATACACACATCACTAGGACCACTATCAGGGTTGCCATGTTAAATCTGGATCAATGTGAGTTGTAACCTAATAATTTAGTTTTAAAATTTCTTAGGAAGACTCTGGTCTCATTCTTAGACCCGAAAAGAAATTAATTATCGTAGTTATAATATAAAAAAGAGTTATTAATTAGTTCTACTCACTCACAAACTCATTCTACTTCCTTTTCTGACTAATTAATAACAATTTTGTATACTCTCCTATAATATAACATACGTGTATAAATACCCTACCCTCTTTGTAGTTCTACTCACTCACAAACTCATTCTTACAAGACCTCAGAAAAAAAAAACAACAAACTCTCCTTTGTCTTTATAGCCTCTTTTTATCCATCGTTAGCATGGCAACAATGACAGCAACACCGGTGGTTCCATCGACCGGATCTATCCCAAAACAAGATGAAGAGTGGCGTGCAATTTTGTCCCCAGAACAATTTAGAATTCTTAGACAAAAGGGAACAGAGTAAGCAACATCTTTATGAATATATATTTTTAACTACCAAAACAATTTACAAAGATTGGTATTAGTTAGTCAGAAAAGACTAACTAACATGTTCTCGCTCTTCCCTCTGATTCGATTCTCCGTCGTAACCTTTTCAGTTTAGTTTGACCCAATAAAAAATGGTATAATGCTTTAGGTTCATTAGCAAACCCGTTGAACATGTTATCGACAGTTTCACTCACCTAATATATATAGTTGGGTTTCAGGCAGAATTACCCCGTGTTTAAAATAAAATGTTGTCACTTGTCAAAAAAATGTAAAAATTTTGGTAATTTTATTATGGTTTTTGTGCTTAATGAATCTAGATAATTATATGTACTGGTTTTTTATGTGTAGAAACCGAGGGAAAGGAGAGTATACAAAATTGTTCGACGAAGGAACCTATTCGTGTGTTGGTTGTGCAACTCCTCTTTATAAGTCGACCACCAAGTTCGACTCTGGTTGTGGCTGGCCTGCCTTCTTTGATGCTATTCCCGGTGCCATTAAACAAACGGTACACAATGATCTATCATTTCTATCTATTATATGTACAGTAAAAAAGATTGTTGATTAAACAAGTTTTATCATGTTTCTATGTATTTATTAGCCGGAGGCTGGTGGGAGAAGAATGGAAATCACTTGCGCAAAATGTGATGGACACTTAGGTCATGTTGTCAAAGGAGAAGGTTTTCCCACGCCTACTGATGAGCGTCATTGCATCAACAGTGTTTCTCTCAAGTTTTCTTGCGAAAAGACTTCCGAATAAATTGATATCCATACTGAATTCTTCCCATTGAAGATTTCGAAAAATCGGAGTCTAATTGTTTGAGATTGTTTATGTTATCTTCCTCGTCATGTATGATGCTCCTGTAATTGTTGTCGTCCCAATTCACCTTTAAACTCCATGTTCAAGACAATTAGCCTTAAAATATAATAGATTTTGGCATTTTTCTTCATAAGTAGCCTTATAATATAATTTAATTAGTAGGTACGCTTGATTTTGTGGGTCTATATTTGCCAATTTCTTATTAAATTTGGTACATCGAAATTTGTTTTGTAATATATACTGCACCAGCAACCAAAGAAGCACATGTAGCAACATAAGGAACACATGTTGCAAAACATTAATCTAGGCTGGTTTCACAACACTTCCAACAACAACAAAAAAGTTGTTGGGATATAGTCACGGATCAAACTAGGGGGAAACCTATGTGTTGCTTTTATGAGGGTATTCCTTCCTTTTTGGATCATTCAAACTCCGGAGCTTTAAAGCCTTTTTCTACTTAACTTTTTATTAATAGGTAGACCCATTTTATCCAAAATGGAATTGATGTTGATATGCAATATTCTTAAAATTTAAAGTTCTTCCATGTAATTAAATGTTTTAAATAATAACAATAATTACTTACGCAGTTTTAGTAGGATACAATATATTTGGTGTACATAATTTTACTTATCATTTTTTTTTTGGGACTGAATTTCTGCTAATTTTTTTTTCTTTTCACTCAAATATTTTTATAACTATCATTTTCTATTTCTATGTTCTTATAAACTTATGTCGAACTCTTATTTTTTGAATTGCAGTAAAATGCTAATTTTTTTAATTAAGAAAGTGAATGAATTTAGATTCGGTTTCACACTTAGAAAATAGTAATTTGGCAAAATTTCATGATCCCGTTCTTCTGTCTACAACTGTATTACACTATCAAATGACCTCAAATCCAACGGCTACAACAACAACAAAAAAACTTTGGATTAGATGGTGATAGAAGATAAAAAAAAACAATATATCTTTACATATGCAACTTTTGCGTTAAAGTTTGGTTTTTTAATGATATAAGTTAGACTAATATATGCAATTCCGTTCATGCATTTTTTTTTTTTTTTGGGCCAACTTTATTGATTTTAAAGGATTCTTACACAGTAGCATTCGTAAAGGTACATAGGAGTAGCCCTGGGCACGAAGCAAATAATAGGGAAAATGCAGGTATCCGTGATCCGATCCGTTTTAAACGGATATTTGATTTTCCGATCCGATCCGATCCGTGAATTTTCGAGTATCCGAAAATTCGGATATCCGAATTTTTTTTAGATATCCGCGGATATCCGATTCGATCCGTGAAAAATCAAATATCCGAACTTTTTTAAGATATCCGTAACTATCCGATCCGATCCGTGAAAATTTTAATTATTATTTATTTATTTTATTATTTATTCATAATAAAAATAAAATATTTAACAAAAATGAATGAGTTGAGTATAATTTTTCACGCTTGTACATCTATAATAACAAAAATAATAATAACTAATTATATACATTAGATATATATTTTATATTATAATATATTTAACGGATCGGATCGGATATTCGGTTTTTCTAAAATGATATTTGCGATTTGCTTTGTTTTTTACGGATCGCCCAATTTAATATTTGTTTTGCTTCGAAAATTTACGGATATTTGATTTTTTCGGTTCGGATCGAAACGAATCGCGGATCGAATCGGATTTAACGGATTTTTTACCCAGCCCTACATAGGAGTTCTTTTTAGTTGAGTCAGCCAACAAGTTGGTCGACCTCGAGATGTAAGAGAACGAGATAAATGAAAACATATATTGTATTCAAAAAAGAGAAATTAAAATATAAAAGATTTAAGTTTTGATAGTTGCCACCGGATTTAGGACGTTGTAACTCTTTACCTTGAGCTCTTTGTCATTCACAGATTTTGAAATCGCCTTGGCGACTTTTCCTCCTCTGTTATTGTTCTGTTTTCGAATGTGAGCTTCTTGCCAGCAATCTAAATTGACCAGTAGAATTTACTTCTGACTCAAAAAAAAGTTTTAGTATTTACTTTATATTTTGGAATAATAAAACTTCGAATTCTTATTGGTAGGAATAGTCAAGAAATGGCTAACTAGACAAATGAGAGAAGAGTTAAACGAGCTTCTATATTTTTGAATATCATTTCCACCGTTGTTGCAATGTTTGTTAAATTGGATCTATGTGTGAGTTGTAATCTAATTATATATTGGTATGTTTTATAATTTCTTAGAAAGACTCTTGTCTCGTTCTTTGACCAGAAAATTCAATAGTTATTTTAGTTGTAAAAAAAGAAGTTACTAGTCATTTTCTATGTGTATAAATACCCCACCCCCTTAGTAGTTCTACTCACTCACAAACCCATTCTTATAAGACCTCAAAACAAACAACAAACTCTCCCTTGCCTTCATAACCAATTTCTATCGATCGTTAACATGGCAACAATGACAGCAACACCCGTGGCTCCATCGACCGGATCCATCCCAAAACAAGATGAAGAGTGGCGTGCAATTTTGTCTCCTGAGCAATTTAGAATTCTCAGACAAAAGGGAACAGAGTAAGCAACATCTTTATTAATTATAGTTTTTACTACCATAACAATATACAAAAGATCGGTATTAGTTAGTCGGAAAAATGCCACCATAACACGTTGTGGTCACTTCGTTAACTTGCTCTCTTTCCGATTCGATTCTCCCTCTTTATACTTTTGTTTGACCCGTCAAAAATGGTGTGGTGCTTTAGGTTCATTAGCAAATCCGCTAAACATGTTATTGACATTTTTCACACACCCAATGGAGGGTTACAACCCGAATTACCCCGTGTTAAAAAACATCATGTCACTTGCCTAAATAGTGTAAATATTTAGCAATTTGATGATGATTTTTTGCTTGATGGATCTAACTAAATAAGTCATATTGATTGTTTGAAATGGTTTTGATATACAGAAACCGAGGAAAAGGAGAGTATACAAAATTGTTCGACGAAGGAACCTATTCTTGTGTTGGTTGTGCAACTCCTCTTTATAAGTCGACCACCAAGTTCGACTCTGGTTGTGGCTGGCCTGCCTTCTTCGATGCTATTCCCGGTGCCATTAAACAAACGGTACGTATCCATCATTTCTTACATCTCTTAGATTATATATATATATTTAGTAAAAGATTGTTGATTAAACAAGTTTTATCATGTTTTTATGTATTATTAGTCGGAGGCAGGTGGAAAAAGAATGGAAATCACTTGTGCAAAATGTGATGGACACTTAGGTCATGTTGTGAAAGGTGAAGGTTTCCCCACGCCCACTGATCATCGTCACTGTGTCAACAGCGTTTCTCTCAAGTTCTCTACTGAAAAGACTTCCCAATAAATTGATATCCATATTGATTATTGTTTGGACCAATTCATCCCATTTATATGATTTCGAAAAATCGGAGTCTAATTGTATGAGATGCTCCTGTGATCATTGTTTTCCCTTTGTTTGCCCCTTTTTCTTAATTTATTCTTTTTGTATGTTCCTAATTTACATTTAAAATCCATGTTCAATACAAGTTATATTGTAATATATTTTGGCATTTTACGTCATAGCTAGCCTTATTTAATAATTTAATTGGTAGCTACGCTGTGATAAGTATGATTTCCAAACCAAACTACACAAAACCAAAGTCATCAAAGCCAACGAAAACATTGCTACAAAAGCAAAGCATAAACCATATAAGAAATAGATAGATGTGAGCCTAAAACTTAAACAACTAATACTGTGGAGGAGCTCGATACCATTGAGACGACCTTGGAATACAAACAATACACTCAGTAAACTAATGCTTATAAGGTTGAAACTGCTACGAGGACAACATTCACAATCTTGATTTTAGCTACAAACGTAGAGGTACACTAACATGTAGAGCCTTTAAAGGACGAGTACACTAACATGTAGAGCCTTTAAAGGACGACAATCGAAGCTTACACAATCTTCGACACAAATTTCCCTGCAATGAGACCACTCAAAAGAAATGGAAACATCGAAAGAAAAACATGCTTCGTAACAGAGAAATCAAGGCAATTTATGCCCAAATGAACAAGATTCTTCAGAAAAATTGCAATATCAAGAAAATTCCTCTTCACTTGTCAAAAAAAAAAAAAGCGAAAAGAACTCCATAGCACCAATGGCCAGAGAACTGAGCCTGCATATTTCAGTAAAGAATCGCACAAAAGCGTATCAACAAAAGAGACTAAACACACGCTAGTTAAAACTTCAATATGAGGTAAGGTCGAATCACAAGGACTGTGATAAAGTAAAGCCACAAAAAATAACACAAATATATGTCTTGAATGTAAAAGCAAACTATATAACACATTAGATTTCATTTTTATAACTTTGTATTGTATAATCTGAATCTAACACTTTAGTTAATGAAAGAAAAATTACTAACCTGTGACCAAAAAAAAAAAAAAAACTAACCTAAATCGCTTTTCGTTATTTATGACAGCACGTTTAACCAAATACATCTTTACATCCAAAAAAGTGTATTTGTTTTTGAAAGCTTTTGTACGTATTAATATTTATTATGTGAAAGAACATGTGCAACAGGTTCTGAAGAAGGTACTCAACAAAGAAGAGAAGTCAGAAGCAGAACTTAAGTCAACAATGATGATGTCGCACCTCGAGCCAATCAAAGAGGCAAGTGGGTGTGAAGAATGCAGAAGATGGGATCTTCTGTGAGTGGGATTGTACAGTGCAGCAAGTGGGTACTTATGCAATGTATCAGGTGGAGCAGATGGAAAAATCTGGAAAAGCCAAAAAGGAGAAGGCAAATAGGGATCTGCTGGATAATAGGTGGAAGCTACACAAGTCAGCACCATAGGCATGGCTGGCTTGTTCTGTGGAGAGGGTGTGTCAGGTTCGTGACACTGTAGCTGTTTGCTAAAGGGAACTGGTGGAAGGTACACAAGTCAACATCATCGACATGGTTGATTTGTCCTCTTGAGAGGGTGTGTCAGGTTCGTGGCACTGTAGCTGTCTGCTAAAGGTTACTGGTGGAAGATACACAAGTCAAGATCTGGAAAGATTGTTGACTTGTCCTGTTGAGAGGGTGTGTCAAGTGGATGACATTGTAGCTGTCTGCTAAAGGATATAAAAGAAGAAGCTTGGGCTTTTCTTTGAGGTGAGCCTTTCAGAAAATAAACAGATTGAGAGGTTTCATGCTTGAACTCAGGGTTAGGTAACTTGTGAGTGAAAAGGAAGATCGGCAGGTGCTGGTCGCACCCCGGGTAGTTTAGGAGTAGCTTCAGGGGCGAAGTAGCAGGTGCTGGTTTGCAGAACTCTGGGTAGAACACATATATAGAAAAGGTTGTTCTAGTGATACTCTAAACATGATACTTGGGTAGATTATTAAGGAATAGATCAGGATCAAATCACAGTGTGTGATGTTGTATAACTCTGAATAGAACGAATGTAAAACTGTTCTATTACTATTCTTAATAAAGGAAAAAGTTTACTACGGTATTTCTGTGTTCTTCGTGTTAGAGGTCTCTGGTTATTTCATTATGATGCTCCTAATTTTGTTCCATCTAAGGTCAAACAAAAAGAAAACGTTTTCCATTCTCAATCTATGACAATCTCATCTCTAATTGGAAACTGGTAAGTTGAACTATATACTGAAATTAAGTTCATGCATGATGAGTCGATGACCAATTCAGAATACATTTGAATTTCAGAATTATTTCACACAACGTTTTTTTTAGAAGACCCATGATACCTGCATATATACATGAGTTTGGTGTGGGAAATTTTGGAATTGGGTAATTGTTGTCTCAGTGATTCTTCCATCTATAGCTCGACCTATTTGTTCTTATTAGTCTATTCCTGGCTTTTTTCGGCCACTAAAACTCTTGAACTCCAAGAGTTCTTTTAATTAAAACTTTTTGTTCCTTTTTGGTATTATATTTACATTATCGAAAGACAAATATTTTATCAGTGATAACAAAAGTAATACACATTTTACTATGATAGTGCATATATATTCGGCTTATATATTTTTGGTCATTATACTGATGTAGCTCACCCCTACGATAACGAGAGATTTTGTTTAGTCTTTAAGCGCCTGAGAATCTAAACTTTTTTGATCCGTAGGGAAATTCTAAACTTTTTTGATCCGTAGGGAAATTCTAAAGTTTAAAGGTTTAAGAGTTTGAAAAACTCTTTATTAACCAAAATAAGCCATCCCTTTAAAGCATAAATGTTGGATTGTATATAACATTAGAAAATAATATCAGACATCGGAAAATATTAGAAATGATATGATCTCGCTACACATTTTTAATTGGTTTTGAGCTAAAAACCAATTAAGAAAATATTAATTTAAAGTCGATATCACACTTAAGAAAATATTAATTTGGTAAAACTGTAATTGTATATAATTATAATTTGGTAGAAGTTCATCACATAATGGGTGTTTCTGAAAATTAAACTTCATCATATATTTACGTATATCATTAGTTTTTTAATAATATAAGAGCATGTCCAGCCGTGAGTTTTTGAGGGTTTCATGACCCAAAAATAATTAAAAATTAAATGAAAATTGTTTTTTTGGCCAGAGCCGGCTCAATAGACAGAGTCCAAAGAGACTGACTCAACTCACACCTGTCATGGTGGGAGTGGCTAATTTTATTCGGATTTCTCTTCTCCTCTCTCTCTCTCTAGCCGGCGATTTCTCTCGTCAACGAAGAAGAAGCAGATCTGTGAAGTTGGTTTAATTATGAAAGAATTTTTTTTTCTTAAAATAATAATAAAATATTCATTATATGAAAAAAATATATATTTTACTTTTTACCAAAAAAAAAGTTACTTGGTAAAAATACAATAAAAAGTGGACCTATTTATATCTGTAGTATTTCCTGAAAACAAGCATCAACTATTGAAAAATGATTTGGTTCAAACATATATGACAAAAATAGAGACGAAGTCAAGATAACAACTAAACTTTTTTAGTTTTTTATTTAAAATCTATATTTTAAATATTTGTATGTATTTGAAATTTTATTATATGAAATATACTTTATGTTTTATAAGTTTAGAAAAAAACATTTTTTTTATTTAAAATCAATACTATATATATTTGCAAACATTTTTTTTTAATGAGACCGGTCTAGGTCTCACTACTAGAACAAAATTTTATTAACAGTTTTTTTCCGAGTCTCAAACAATAAACAATGAATAAATATAATACTAAAAAATGTTTCTTGAGACCCTACTAGGCTCACTCAGTGGGGATGCTCTAAGTTACACTGATATACGCAATTTCATTCATGCATTCCAAAAGTATTGAATTAAGTTTCAATACATGACGACAAAAAAAAGTTTCAATACATTAGTGCTGACTCAAAAGAAAAGTCTTTACTTTTTATTTTGGAGTACTAAAGACTTGAAATCTCGGTGGTAGGAATAGTCAAGAAAAGGCTAATTAGCCAAGTGAGAGATGAGTAAGCGTGCTACTATATTTTCAAATATCACTAAACCCGTTACCAAGTAATTCCACACATCACTACGGTCTACTACCATATCATTTCAACCGTTGTTGCCATGTTAATAAGATTTGGATCTATGTGTGAGTTGTAACCTTATTATTTATTGGTATGTTTTATAATTTCTTAGAAAGACTTGTTTCTTTGACCAGAAAATTCATTAGTTATTGTAGTTGTACAAAAAAGAGAGTTATTAGTCATTGCTATGTGTATAAATACCCCACCCCCCTTGTAGTTCTACTCACTCACAAACTCATTCTTACAAGAGCTCAAAACAAACAACAAACTCTCCCTTGCCTTCATAACCTATTTCTATCGATCGTTAACATGGCAACAATGACAGCAACACCCGTGGTTCCATCGACCGGATCCCTCCCGAAACAAGATGAAGAGTGGCGTGCAATTTTGTCTCCTGAGCAATTTAGAATTCTCAGACAGAAGGGAACAGAGTAAGCAAGAGCTCTTTAAACATTTAGCTTATTAGACTACATTTTTGTTGTAACTTCCTCAATTAATATGTTTGTCACGTAATACTAAAAGTACCAACGATTTTGAGCCATATATATCCTATTTGTAGAGAGAAAAATTTAGCAAAAAAATATTATTGAACCAACAAATTATTGATAAATTTTGGTAACTTTATTATGGTTCTTATGCTAATGGTTCACGATTGTCTGTAATGGTTTTGATATAGAAACCGAGGAAAAGGAGAGTATACAAAATTGTTCGATGAAGGAACCTATTCTTGTGCTGGTTGTGCAACTCCACTTTATAAGTCTACCACCAAGTTCGACTCTGGTTGTGGCTGGCCTGCCTTCTTTGATGCTATTCCCGGTGCCATTAAACAAACGGTACGTAACTATCCATCATTTCTTACATCTTTTATATTTTATGTATAGTAAAAAAGATTGTTGATTAAACAAGTTTTATCATGTTTTTATGTATTATTAGTCAGAGGCAGGTGGAAAAAGAATGGAAATCACTTGTGCAAAATGTGATGGACACTTAGGTCATGTTGTGAAAGGTGAAGGTTTTCCCACGCCTACTGATCAGCGTCACTGCGTCAACAGCGTTTCGCTCAAGTTCTCTACAGAAAAGACTTCCCAATAAATTGATATCCATACTGATTGTTTGGACCAACTCATATCTCCCATTCACAAGATCTCGAAAAATCGAAGTTTAGTTGTTTGAGATTTATTATGCTATGTTCGTTGTCATGTATGATGCTCCTATAATTGTTGTTGTCATTGTTTGTCCCTTTTTCTTAAGTACTCTTTTTTATGTTCCTAATTTACCAGTAAACTCCATGTTTGCCAACTCCTTATTAAACATGGTACATCGATCATTTTGTAATATAAATTCCGCCAGTAACCAAATACACATAGCCATTTAAAGGAAAATTGATTGCCAAACATTTGTGGCAAGAGTCAAGAGATAAACCTTCTGACGGAGCTTACCAAAAATCAGGGCCTAAGCTCTAATGCAGAAATTATGATTAGGAAATGAAGATATTTTTAAGTTTCATGGGATATGCTTAACCAAAAATTTTAATTAAAAAATGAAATGTTACTAACCTAAATCACTACTGGTCCTCTGGGCAGTACTGGCTGACCAAATACACTTCTACCAGAGTTATAATACTCCAAGTGTTTCTTACTTGTTTTAAAAGCTCTTGTACGAATTTATTAAAAAATACATTTTTAATACTATTATACTACATATAAACATAAAAAGTATTTAGAGGATTAGAATATATATATATATATATATATATATATATATATATATATATATATATATATATATATATATATATATATATTATGATGCCCCTAATTCCGAGAGAACAATAAAATTTAGGAATAGCTTTTTTCAGGTCCGGTTTAGATATTGCGCAAGCACAGCGGTCCCACATGAAACCCACAGTTTCAGCTGTAGTTTTTTTTGCAAAAAGACCCTAAAAGTTTGAAATTTTAATAAAAAGGACCCTATTGTTGGTAACTTTTACAAAAAAAAACTTTAAACTTTTAGAATTTTTTTTTAGCGCTCAGGATCCACTTTTTGAATGAGCCGGGCCTGCCTTTTTTTTAGAAGATATAAAATATGACCAACACTTTCTAATTTATATAAGGGAAAATTGCTCAAACAACCTTGGAAAATTGGTTTTGAACAAAAACAACCTTTCCATGAGAAAGTTGTATTTTTTGGATTTTTTACCCGTTTTATCCTTATTTGCCTTGATAACAAAAACCGTATTTACGAAACTGCCATTAATGAATCAGCGAGAAAAGTTTTTGCCAAGGAAAATAAATCTACCATGCTGTGATGGTAGATTTATATACGAACGGTAGACTTATTTTTTGAGCGGTAGATTTATATATGAATGGTAGACTTATTTGTTCCAGTGGTAGTAGAGATGTTTCCGAATGGTAAACTTATTAGAGTGATTGGTAGATTTATTATTTTCAGTGGTAGATTTATTTTGGAGCGGTAGACTTATTTTGTGATTGGTAGATTTATTTCCGAAGATTGGTAGATTTATTTTCTTTAACGGTAGAGTTAAATTTTCGTGATAGATTTATTTTTGCGACTGGTATACTTATTATAGTGGTGGTAGATTTATACTAGTGGACTGTAGTGGTAGACTTATTATGGTGGTGGTAGATTTATACTGAGTGGTAGATTTAATATTTTTGATGGTAAATTTATTCAATCTTTTTCCCTTTTACTAGAACAGTTTCCCGAAAAACATTGGTAGAGTTATTTTTTCTGTTTACCTTATGGTAGATTTGTTTTTCGAATGGTAGATTTGTTTTTTCGGATGGTAGACTTATTATCCGGAGTTGGTTGTCATATAGTTGTGGTAGACTTATTATCTGAGGATGGTTGTTCATATAATTGTGGTAGACTTGTTTTCTGACATAGGTTCATATAGTTGTAGTAGACTTATTATCCGAAGATGGTTGTCATATAGTTGTGGTAGACTTATTATCCGACGATGGTTGTTCATATAGTTGTGGTAGACTTGTTTTCTGACATAGGTTATTCAAACAACGATGTTGTGGTAGACTTGTTATCTGACCTAGGTTATTCAAACAATCCTGTGGTGGTAAACTTGTTATGTGACTTTGGTTCTTCAAAAAAAAATGTTGTGGTAGACTTGTTATGTGACTTAGGTTTTTCAAATAACAATGTTGTGGTAGACTTGTTATCTGACTTAGGTTCTTTAAACAACAATGTAGTGGTAGATTTGTTATCTGATTTTGGCTCTTTAAACAATGTAGTGGTAGATTTGTTATCTGGCTTTGGCTCTTTAAACAATGTAGTGGTAGATTTGTTATTTGACTTAGCTTCTTTAAACACTGTTGTGGTTGACTTGTTATCTGACTTAGGTTCTTTAAACAATGTAACGGTAGACTTATTATTTGACTTAGGTTCTTTGAATAATGTTGTGGTAGACTTATTATCTGACTTAGGTTCTTTAAATAATGTTGTAGTAGACTTATTATCTGACTCATGGATAAAAAGTGCATTAGAGACTGAGATGGAGCGATACTAGCCAAGGAAAGAACACAAGTGTTCTAATTGTCGTCAATACGATCATAATCATACCACTAGTAAAGCTTAGATATGTGTCTATTATTATGTGTGTCTTTTAAATTTTAACTTGTTTTTCCTGTTTTAATGTTATAATAATTGATGCTAAAGGCATTTGGAAATATATTATATAGCGAGCAAATTTCTAGAGTACATAAATTCTGTCAATCCATTACATTGAACAGAGAATAAATCTACCATCAAAGAAAAATAAATCTACCATCAAAGAAAAAAAATCTACCATACCACTAAACAGAGAATAAATCTACCATCAAACATAATTTTATAAGTTATCCACGACCTCTGCCTCTTCCGCCACCACCTCTGAAGCCTTTATGTCCACCAAATGAACCACCATCAGCGACGGTTCCTTGAATCGGAGTACCGTCTGAGCTAGTGTGGTCCGTCTCGACATTGTAAAATGTCAAAATAAATATACCATTACAGAAAAATAAATCTACCATTACAGAACAATAAATCTACCATGACAGAACAAACTTCCTACTAAATTAAACTACCATTACCACCGCCGAATCCAACAGATCCACAACCTCTGCCTCTTCTGCCACCACCTCCGAAGCCTCCACATCTATCAGAATAAATCTACCAACAAAGGAAAATAAATCTACCATCAAACTAGAATAAATCTACCATCAAAGAAAAACTACCATACCATTAAGCAGAGAATAAATCTACCATGACAAAATAAACTTTTTACCAAATTAAACCACAACCACCACCACCACCACCACCACCGCCGAATCCAACAGATCCACGATCTCCACTTCTTTTGTCACCACCTCCGAAGCCTCCACATTCACCGGAATAAATCTACCATCAAAGAATAACAAATCTATCATAAAAAAAAAAATCTACCATCAAGAACATGAACCCAAAAATCTACCATACCATTGAACAAATAATAAATCTACCATCAAAATGTCAAAATAAATCTACCATAAAACATAAATAACTCTACCACTCAAATAAATCTACCATTACAGAACAATAAATCTACCATGACAGAACAAACTTCTAACCAAATTAAACCACCACCACCGCCGCCGAATCCAACAGATCCACGACCACCGCTTCTTTCGGCACCACCACCGAAGCTTCAACGTCTACCAGAATAAATCTATCATCAAAGAAAAACAAATCTACCATCAAAGAATTGGACCTTTTTTTCTCTATGTAAAAAAAAACTTTGTTCCATCTTCTTCGATTTACAATCGATTGTTTCTCGCCGGTTGACCATCGCCGGAGCCAGAGCCTGGCTGATACGCTTCGCCTCCATCTTCCACGTCGTCGTCATTAACCATTATCGAGATCAAGATTTGTCGCCATCTCCGACGCCAAGCTTGCTCGTGGTTCGTGGTTGCTCGTCGGCGGTTGATGGAGGAGCTTGAGATCCTGAAACGAAGAGACTTGCCGGCGACAATGAGAAGAGTCGCCGACGGAAGAAGAAGAAGAGTCGCCGACAGTTTTTTTTCTTTCCCCGTGTTCTGTTGAAAAAAAAAGAGAAAAAGTGTTTTATTAGGTTTTATTAAAACACTAGCAAAAACCTAATTTTTTTTAATATTAATTCTGTAATAAAGAGAACATCACAAGGTTTAAAAGACTTTTCTTGTCTTCTCATCTCTACAAGGTTGTTTTAGTTATTAGTAGACTTTTCAAGGTTGTTTTAGTTATTATCTTTTTATATAATCTTTTAATGTTATGTATGTGGAGAGAAATAAAAAAATGTTAGTTTTATTCTCATGGACAATATTTTTAAAATATTTTTTTCTTGGTTTATAGAGTTTGAGTTTTGCAATCATTTTTAGTTTTTAAGAAACCTTGAATGGTAATATGTTTAAATTCTTGGTTTCTAACAATATAATATCTAGAAAACTTTACTTATAAGATATTTCGTGTGGCCACTAATTTTGTTTAACATGTTTAAAATTACTATAAAGTATATCATTAAAAATTATTGTATTCTTGTTTAAAAAAAACACACAAAATTTATGAATTATAAAATAATATCTAAAAAAAAAATGTGTGTACGTATACGGTTTATCTTATCAAATTTATAAGAACATGATAACTTTGATGGAAAATGTAGGAACAACTTACACAGACATAAGAGGAAAATAGTCTAAGTGAGTGAAATCGTTTAAAAAAAAACATAAATATCATGGTTTTTAGTTTTTTTTTTTCTGTCTAGGCATTTAACTCGTTTTTCTCAAATTTTACAGGAAATTAGAATTAAAATTGCATGTTTGAAAAGATCCGCAAAGGTGACTACCACACCATTTGCATTAGTAACTTCAGTTTTTCTTTGAACATTGATTAAACTAAATAAATAAACTAGTTAATATTCTAAAATCTGAATGGTCAAGTAGACTTTTCAAAAATTACCACAAGAAACTACGAACATTCAAAGTTTAGAATTTTCTTAGTCAACAAAAAGCTTAAAATATTCTAAGAGGGGAAGGAACGTCACCGATAAAATAACAAAATGTCACACGTGATAAAACGATAACATGTTAGGGTGAATTTTCTTACTAACCAAATTTTTTTTTATAATTAGTAAAGGGAGTAAACTAACCAATATAAACCATGTAACTTAATTATGTTCATTGGATTTAGATTAAATGGTTAGAATTTTAATTATAGTTTTTTTTTGTTTTTTCACCTAATTTCCCAATATATTAGGATGAAGGGAAATTAGCTAAAATAACACACACAAAAATTATAATCTAAAAACTAACCAATTTTTTACCTTTTTCTCTCTCTGTCTCTTCCTATCTCTCTGTACCCAATTTGCTAGTTTTCAAATTTTAATTATTTTTGTGCTATGAATTTGCTTACTAGCAAAAAAAAAAAAACGATAACATATATACATTAAACACAGCCAGAAGTCCACAACCGCTACCTCTATTTCCTTGCTTTTGCCTAAATTAAAATTTTATTTTTTTACCATGCATGGCAAAATACTCTTCTCTATGTCTATTTATACCCCACGCATATACAATCTTGAATCACAATTAAACACACAAGTTATTCACTGCCTCTTCGATCTCTTCAAGCATCCTTACATAAACTCCTACTTTTGCCATGCCAATAACCGAGACGGCTGCTCCAGCAACTGGATTTGTCCAGAAACAAGAAGAGGAGTGGCGTACAATTCTGTCTCCCGAGCAATTTAAGGTTCTCCGACAAAAAGGCTTAGAGTAAGCTCTTTTAGGGTTTTTCTTCTTTAGTTCAATGTTCTTGCGTAGTACGTAACTAATCAATATATTGTAATTGATGTTTTTGTGATTTAGAAAACGAGGCAAAGGAGAGTACATAAATTTGTATGACGAAGGGACTTATTCATGTGCTGGTTGTGGAAATGCTCTTTATAAATCAACAACCAAATTCGACTCTGGTTGTGGTTGGCCTGCGTTCTTCGACGCCATTCCTGGTGCTATTAAACAAACTGTAAACTCTCTTCTCTATTATTTTCGTTATTTGACATTTCTTTAAGTATAAATATAAGATCTAAATGGTGTTTTGGCTACATTTGTTTTTAAGTGTGAACTTAATTAGTATCGGTGGATTAGCATAAAACTGAAAAAGAGCAACTTTTTGTTTCTTAAATATTCTTTTTTTACGGCCTTTTCACCTATGTTCAGAGAAAAGACCACGTTTGACTTTAAAACCACCAATTTTATTGCATAAAAGCTACTACGTGAAATTCTTTTGAAATTCTTATGTTTAAGAAAAGATAATTGCTTGCTCCAAAAATAGCTAAGGGTCCGATTGGTAACCTAGCTTTTTTAAAAGCTATAGCAGTAAGCTGGAGCGGTAAGCTTTATAGCATAATGCAAAGTTGTATAGATAAAGATTTGAGATAAAGATTAGTGTAATAGTGTTGGTAAAGTTTTCGTGATTGGTACAATCTAAAGCGGTAAAAATTAAAAAGTGGTTGTAAGATTATAAAAATTCTACCAATCTAACCCTAAAATATTTTAGAAGGTAGAATTGGTATTTTTCCACTAATATGCCAACATCATTCCCATTAAAACAATATTTGAATAAAATATTGATGTTTTGATTTCCATGACACAGTCTGAAGCAGGAGGAAGAAGAATGGAGATAACATGTGCAGTGTGTGATGGACATCTTGGACATGTTTTCAAAGGAGAAGGTTACTCTGTTCCAACTGATCAACGTCACTGTGTTAACAGTGTCTCTATCAAATTCTCTTCTACAGATTCTACTAATTCTCAATAATTAATCTCATATTTTTGGAACGATTTCATCTCCTACAAGAAGAAACCAAGAATCTATTCTGAGCTTATTTTGTTTTTCATGTGATATTGTGGTTTGTCATGTGCCTTTTTTTTATTTTCATTTGCCAATCGTTGTAATGAATTTGTAAAGTGTTACTTAAATGCATGATTGCATGTCCTATAATAAACTTTGGTTGTCATCGAATAATTCCTCTATTTTCCTTATTTTATTGTATTTTTCAAAGCTTGTTGGTTTACATGTACCGATCTTGTATAATATCTTTTTCGATAACATGCATTACGTTGAATTTAAGTATGGATGACAGGATGAGGATATATGCCATAGACTATGTATACTGGTTAGTCTCCTGTTGAAATTATTTGTTTTAATAAAACTAAGACGTTTTCAATAATTTTAGTACTAAATAAGAATATGGATGGCCGTTGAGAGGATTTGTGATGAAGAAGAAGAAAAAATGTCAAACGATTATCTATTTCGCTCTATAATTATCAATTTAACTTTACAATGTGATATGTGACCCAAAAAAATAAAAAAAAACTTTACAATGTGATAAAGAAAAGATTATATTGAAGTGAAACCCGAACTAAATCAGTATGATAACCAAGCTATTCAAGAGTCTAAACCAAAAGTAAACCATCCATATACTCTCGAATAAATAATGATTGACTACACACTCTCTTTGGAACACAAAATCCTAATTACAAAAAAAAAATTGTTTAACCGCTTCACGACATACTACACATCCTTTGTGCCGATGCTGATTAATAACATATATATTATCATTCCTAAAGATTCAGGTAAAAATAAAAATAAAGTGGTGATGGTCTATTGGTAAAAAAAAACTCACCAAGAGGAGAAAAACTCTTGTAATCTGAGTTTGAGTCTTGAAGTTCACCTCCATTTGACCAGTTGAAAAGGTGTCACGATTTACGCCAATTAAAATAATATGGGACTATACTTGACGGCTACACTCACCGCCTTGAGGGATTATTACTACCTTCGTCAGAGATAAGTAAATTACAACCCCCCTCATCATGATTTCTTAGTTTTTAGAAAAATAAACTAATTTCTATCGTCGAATGGGTAATTAGACTTTCAAAGACTACTTTAGAAACTACAAACATGAAACATTCAGTCTTTAGAAACTACAAACATGAAACATTCAGTCTTGAATTTTTTGTTCAACCAAAGTCTTTTACACGTATCAACGAGACAAATAATTTTAAGACGAGAAAAAACTACCCCAATAAAAAGAAAAAAATTCACATCGTGCTAAACGGCAAATCTATATATATTGCTATACATTAAACACAGTCAAAAGTCCACAAGTGCTACCTCCATTTAAAATCTCTCTAGATCTCTCTCCTTGCTCTCTATTTATACCACCTATTTTAGATGTTGAATCACACAATTAAACCAAGTCTTTTGTAAAACACTTTAAGACACAAGCTACGTACACCTTAAAGCATCGTTACTAAACACATCATATTCTTGTCATGGCAATGCCCAAGACGACTAAAACCAATGCAACTAGATTTGTCCAGAAACAAGAAGAGGAATGGCGTACGATTCTGTCTCCCGAGCAATTTAAGGTTCTCCGACAAAAAGGCTTAGAGTAAGCTCTTTTAGGTTTTTTTTTTTTGAATACTAAAAAGTTTTGAGTCTAGATCCGTACAATTTTTTTTTCTTTTCTCCAATTTTTTTGTGTAGTAAGTAACTAATCGATGGTTTTGTGATTTAGGAAACGAGGTAAAGGAGAGTATGTCAAGTTGTTCGACGAAGGGACTTATTCATGTGTTGGTTGCGGAAATCCTCTTTATAAATCAACCACCAAATTCGATTCTGGTTGCGGTTGGCCTGCGTTCTTCGACGCCATTCCTGGTGCTATTAAGCAAACTGTATTCTCTCTTCTTGATATTTTTCGTTATTTGAATACAAGAGTTATAGTATTGTTTAAACAACATTTAATTTTGATTTTTTTTTAATCTATTAAACAGCCTGAGGCAGATGGAAGAAGAATGTGTAGTGTGTGGTGGACATCTTGGACATGTTTTCAAAGGAGAAGGTTATTCTAATCCTACTGACCAACGTCACTGTGTTAACAGTGTCTCTCTCAAATTCTCTTCTGCAAAATCAACTGATTCTCAATAATTAAGCCCAGATTAGTAATGATTTCATATCCCTAAGAGATGAAATCAAGAATCTACTCTGATCTTGCTCTGTTATTTATATCCTTACTCATGTGATATTATTCTCATGAGTACGTTTTATTATGGTTCCTTTTGTGCTTTTTAAAATTTTGTTTAAATTCATCGTTGTACTCTTTAATTTTTCAATGCTATCATGCAAGTCTTTTTACAATAATAAACTTCGGTTGTGATAATTTAGTACCTCTATTTTCCGTATTGTCTTTTCGAAGCCTATGGATTTATATTGATCTTGCATGTACTGTATATAGGAGTGTTTTTTTTTTTTTAATCAATAACATGCATTACGTTGAAGCTGTACTTCATGGTAAATTGGTAAAGCAACGATGTTTCCAATTATCATTGACTACACATCTTTAATTTTGAATATGACCCCTTGACTAATTAATAAAAACACAAAATTACGCAACCGCTTGACGACATATTATACTTGGCCCATTCGAGAAGAAGTCCACTCTGTAGCACTTCTGTGTTCCTACCGAGACTGACCGGATCAGCCGATATGGTAAAAAAAAAAAAAATGATGCAAGAAGGTGTCATGTTCTGAAATCTGCAAGGATTCTTGATTTAGAAGTTAGTAATTACAGAACCTAACAGAGCAAAGTTGTGGTAGTGCACTGATCAATGCACTTCAAACAACACACAAACACACAAAATGTGGTAATGGACTCAAACCAAGAAAATCATCATTTGCTGGTTATTATCTTTAGAAGCTCCATAGCTTCTTTTAATCTTCTCTCACTCTTTTCTCTTCCATTCTGACCCTTAACGTTCCTAAAAAATCACACAAAATCATAAATAGAGTGAAGAATCAAATACATCAAGACAAGGAAGCTTGCGAATACACTACAAAAAAAAAACTAACCTTTTCTCGAAGTTTGTCTTACGAGATAGCTCCTCAACTAAGGCGTGTAATCGTTTTACCAATGCAGGAAGCTTGCGAATTGCTTCTATGCCTTTATGGCTGATGCAAATCTTCTTTATGACGTCTGACGCAATGAAATACGCTTCTTCTTTGTTCCTAAAATAAACAAAACAATAAAGGAGTTAGCAATGATCAACCTCACAATCTATAGAATAGATTCTAAAACTAAATGAAGACCTGAGTAGTTCCCAGAAGATTGTCTGGATAGATCCTTTAGTGTCGATAAGTTCATCTGCCATTTGGGGATAACGAGCAAGGTGTCTCAAAGTCGAAAGTGCGTGTTTTGAAACTTCTTGATCAGGTATGCTTCGACTTGCAGACCGGATCAATGTTAGTAACTTGTCTATAGCTCCAGCTGCCACAAGCTCTTCACAGCATTTATCAGAGTATTTTGTTGCAGAATCTGTAGAGGAAACGAAACGTGTTATAGTCGTATGGTTCTGTAAATAAAGGAAAGCTGAGAAACTCACCCAAAACTTCACAAATGTGAAGAAGGTTGTGGACTTTTTTCATGTTCAGTAGCTCAGAGAGTGCCGAAAGAAGCTTGTTTATCAGCCGTTTCTTGTCGTCTATGTTTGCAGCAGAAGTTTGCATTCTTACTCTCAGTTCCAGGACTTGAGCTTTTGAGGCTTTGCGAGTGAGATAACCTCTCCAGTTTGACTGAAAGAATCAAGAGTAAAATTTAGTTTCAAGGAAAGCTAAAAAGAGATGAAAAGTAGCTTTGGTTATATCTTACTTGAATCATGACTATGTAATGTCTTTCCATAGAAATTCTTCGCCTGGCAAAGAAACCTCGAATATGCTTCTGTATTAAGACTGCTGGTTTTCTTTGCACCTTCTGTGAATGGAGAGACCTCCACCAGCGCTGCAGTTTAATGACGGAAACTAGCAGTTTTGTCATCTCAAAACTGTGTTGGGGAAGTCTGGAAACGCCTTCGTCGAGTTGTGAATATTGGTGAGAAGCTCCTGTAATGATCCAGTTTGTAAAATCATTTACATGTTAGGAACCAATAGTCCATCTACTTAAAAAAATCACTGATATGTAAGATCCTTAAGAAATGGCTAAAGCTAAGGACCTTGAAGCCTGCTTCGAACAAGTTGTCCTCTAATGAGCCTTTGAACCTCTGTGGCTGCATGCTTATAACGATTAAACGACATCATGCAGTTAAATCTTCGTATAGCACTCTGAATGAATATTGTTGCTTCTCTTTGAAGGTAAAACTTCCTTCTCGCCAGCCAACCACGGCAATAACTCTGCAGTTAGTTGCACAAAGTTAATACATTGAAGCAGCAAGTATGGCTTTACTTAAGAATATTATTAAATCAAGGAGACATCAATCGAAAGGAATGGCTAATGGTGAACCAAATTGGGACAAGCAGATGGTAACAAAAGTGCAACAAATTTTTTTAATGGGACTTAACGATCAACTGAGAACTTAATAATGTCCAGTACACAAGCAAAACATTTGATGACCTGAATAAACTTACTTGAATGAGTACAGAAGAAAACTTGTATGCTGAATTCATTTTGCGTGTGATCCATCCACGAACATAAGATTGGATGATGATAGAGGAGAGAACTTTGTCTTTATAACTCCTCCAAGCTATCTGGATTTTGAGTGCTGCTTTCAGCTCATTATGAATCTTGATTTGATGCAGAATGCTTAAACGCACTTGATTGCGCCTCCTTAAAGCTTTCTGAATAACCAAAACAGATTTCCTCAACCTTATGAAGCGACTTCGTTCAACAATGAACTTGACATATCTCGCTACAGGTTTCAAGTTGGCTGATCTTTCTGCAGGAATAGCAAAACTTTTACCAGAGAGTAACTTGTTGATCTATCAATGGAAATGATCACTCACAATTTGATAATTACCTGATAAATGCAAAGTGACTTCCTCAACAGTTAATTTGTCGAGAACTTCTATATGTTTCACTGATAACCATGTCTGGACAGCAGCTTGTAAGAACCGAATTGCACTCATATTCTTTCTAAAGTTGCAGCGCGCATGAAGTCCTCTAAGATTCGCTTGTATGACCTTTGCTGCATTTTCTGTAAGCAAAAGGCAAGAAATAAGCCAAAATCAAATAGTGGATAGATTCCAATATTGAATACTCTATCTACAAAGAATCAGAAGATAGATAAATAAATCAAGTACCATATGTAACAGTTAGATCATAGAAACATGATACTTATCAAAAGCAAGCTTATGATATAACTGTCGAGAAGAGTAACTACAGAACTTGAATTACCTCGCTGGGAATCCGTAGTGCATTTTCTAGACAAAGAGCCTTGCAGAGTCTTACTAGTAGCTTTTCCAACAGAACTTTGGCTTTGGTTAGCCATCTCCTGCCACCAGGCTTTGATAGCCTTGAACTTTTTAGTAGCATCTACAAGTACCATCACACTTTTCACAATCAAGACCAGCGATACTTGTATATATCACCAAGCATACTTGCAGCATTCAAGAAACAAGAAAATCATACAAGGATTGCAAAGCACTAATAGACTTGCAGGCACCTAAATAAACAGGTCTTTCACAGACCAGCTATTTCTAAGATAAGGTACGTTAAGAATAGATGAATGGGGAACCTTCGCTATTTTCTTTGACTGGTTCTTCATTTCTAGATGCCTTGGAGTTGATTGGTTCCTCATTTCTAGAGGCTTCAGAGTTGCTGCAACTGATGCGCGAATATCTCCTCTCCTGAGCTTGACAGCTAGAGCATAGTAACTTATGAAAGTTCAGTTGCTCCTGAGAAAAGAAGGAATTTTTAAGATAGCCTATCAATGGAAAATCTAAAATCCATCTAGAAAACTAATTATGGAATGTCATATCTTGTTGGTAATAAAGCAGTACCATATTCTCCTTAACAATCAGCTTTGAGGATAGGAAAGCCAATAGTATAATCACACTTTGGTTGCTAACTACGGCATTATGTTCCAGTAGGTCACCAATCTGTAGAACCTACAGAGATAAAAACTGTTGTCAGGAAATGAATAGGATTAACTGATGCATACATACAGAATGAAACCTTATTATAATTCAGTTTTCATATCTCTGGTAATATTTTATTCTTCATGATATAGCAGACAGTCAACTTAAGAAGAGCTTAAGACATTCACATCCACAGGCTGAATCTTACCTCAGGGAAACTTCCCAAAAGTGCTGTTAACTTCTGCGAAAGAACGAAATTGTGAACTGCATCATTGTAATCTGTATTGGACATCACCGATTGAGGGCCTTGTGTACCACTAGGATCCTGGAAAGAAATAATTTTCCAGAAAAATATAGCCTGTATTAAAAAAGCGGTAAAGAGAAATGGCCTAGGTAAACTAATGCAACGAAACTGATATGGATTTTAGAGCATTCCATACCTCTTTGTGGAGACAAGGACAGCAAACTTCTCGACGGAAATAGTAGTCAAGCAAGAACCATATCCCCTTTCCATCGACCAATGATGCAAGGTTTTCTAACTTGAAGTCATACTTCCCGGTAATTGACTGTGAAGAACACATGAAAATATTGTGCATGGTTAGACATACAGAACATTAAACATAGGATAAGAACGCTCCCACAATTTGGCTGGAACCAATTAGGAAAGAGTATCATAATCAAGGTAGTAATAAAGTACCTGGATCCAGTTCAAGAGCAATTCCAGAGGAGTAGACATAATAATTTCATTACTCTGTAAAGAAACCATTATATATATAAGAGAGAGAGAAATAGTGCAACTGAAGAAATGTCACCATTATATATCTGATTGAGTAATTTTTCTAGTTTTCTTGTTGAATGTACATTGTGTAACTGCAGAAATGTCACCATTATGTATCTGATTGATTCAAACAACTAACAATAGAGAGAAATGGGAAAGAACTATTCGAACCAAGTGAATCAAGTAAGTCTTAGCCTTACCTGTTCCAGCCCCTGAACTTTGTAGATTTCCTCAGTCAAGAGACTTCTATTGATCAGAAGCGGCAGCTGCCAAGAATGATAATCGGAAGACACATCCATCAGTCCGCTAAAAGAATGGGCTTAGGAAAACATGAGAAACTCACCTGCAAATGTACAAAAATGTTCCATAGCAATGAAATAGTGAGCTCTCTGTCACCATCTGCAACATCTTCTGCAGTTATTATCATTTCTTCATCATCTTTTAGTGGAACACCAGCCTCCTTCAGATATTGTAGTGCAATTCTACAATTGGCCAAATTCTTCTTTCGAGTGTCGGATGGAACTACCATTTTCTGCTTTGATCAAAAGCCTCATGAGATAAAACTCACTCCTTCAATAAGAAACAACTGGAAGTTCTTAACTAAAATCAATTAAAAAACAAACCGTGAGAATAGACGGATCATGAAGAAGTAGTTGAATGGCTCTGCAAAGCCGCACACCATCTTGGAGGTCATCAAACAAGTCTCTCACTCCAAAATCATATTCAACTATAGGAGACTGCAAGAGCCATTCCAGTTATTGAATTAACCAAACATCTTACACTTAGAAATGTAAATATAATATAAGACATTGCATTGACTCTAACTAAAAATTACCTGCTGATAAGGTATTTTGTACCCTATAATCACTAGATGAGCGAGGAGGTTCCCTTCTCCATGCATTACATCAGAGGACAAGAATTCTATATTCAAACCAGAAAATGGAAACTTAGGCGCAATAAACATGACATTGGCAAGAAAACGAACAAACCAAATAGCAATATCGAAGAAAGTACCGCTTATAAGTTGATGGCTAGACTTAATGCTAGATTTCTCTGAAAACATAAGAGGTGAGCCACCATCTATACCATCAATCCCATACTTCAACGAAAGGCAACTTTGCGATTTAGCTCTATTAATTATAAGAACAAGCAACAGAATCCTCTTCAAAATCACGTTTCCAAGTGCTTCATAGTAACCTGGTCTGTATAAACCTTCAACCATCTTGTTATATGCATAGGCTCTAGCAAGACCATCATGCGAAAAGAACTGCTTGTTAATTACCATCTTCAAAAATGCAACTTCTTGATCTGAGTTAACTTCAGTATCAGACATAAAGGAATCACCACCAAAGATGATATATAACCCTAAACGAAGCCAAACTTGGTTGTAACACATCAACGCCTTGATAGCTTTCTCCTTCAATCCGAAATCGGTCACAAGAGGGCATTGTGGTTTCATCTTTATCCTCCCTTCATCGATATTCTGAAACAAGAGCAATAAGATCAAACCAATTTTAACAGTTTAAAGGCAAATTCTTGATACAGAACAAACAAAATCCAAATATGGGTACCTTCGCAACACGATTCATCACATCGAAAATCTCTTTGCAACTTCCTAAACTCAAATGAAATTGCATTCTTTGCTTCAAATCATCTAAACTACACACATCTCTTAACGATTCCTTAAGCGTTGAATACTTAGAACCAATTTCTGATCTTTTCTCACCACACCAACTTAAATCCCTCAGTCTTTTAGGGCTTCTCCTAATTGTATCAACTCCTACAAATTTACCATCTCCTAAAGCCTCACCGCTATCTCTCTTCGCCTTACGCAAAACTCCGACACTACCAACACCGGAATCGTTCTCGAACGGATCGCAACCGCAATATCTAGGGTTTTCGAGCAAGAAATTGAGCCATACAGTAAGCGATTTAGCAAGAGATCTAAGAGACTTCTCTTTCTTCAACTCTGCTTTACGAGAAGATTGCGATTGCTGGAGTTCGAATGCTTTAAGCCGCCTCGAAGACGGTGCGAGTTTCGAACGAGACATGTGAGAAGGAACAATTGAAGGACGACGGAAATTAAAAGACGAAGATTTTGGAGTTATTTTCGACGCGGTGAAGAACTGTGGATACGGAGAAGAGTTAACGAAATTCGAATTTAGAACTGAAGAACGACGCGGCGTTTTGAAATTCGATATGTCGGTAAGTACTAACGACGGCGGAGGATTACGCGTCGGCGCCGGTGAAGCGCACGGTGGTTGGTTTTCAGCCATCGGTGAAGAAAAATCGAAGATTCGTTAGAGAGAGAGAGAAGAAAAGAGTCGTTGTTCGAAATCTGTGAAGAGAGTGTTTTTGAATTTGAAAAAAAATCGAAAGAATAAAAGAATAAACAGTTAATAAAGATTTTATTCTAACGGTTCAAAAAGGTTAGCAATCTCGCCGTTTCACTTAATCACACATGAACGTCACGCCGTTTTTAAACGAACGAAAACGCCGAGATGTTTACGGCTGTTTTTTACCTTTGAGACACCTTTGTTGAAAGGCTGACGTCATCAGGCTATTGTTATTGGTTCGTGTGAGACACGCGCTTGTTTAATTCGTTGAATTATTGTCACAGAGATAAGTACGTTTTGTTTTTTTATGTATATAAGCGGAAAGAAAAAAAAAAGTTTATCAGTCGCTTTCGTGAATTCAAAGCTTGTGTAGAGTTTTCGATTTTAAATCGGTGAAGAAGCCTCGAGAGATTCCGATTTGAGTTTGGTTCAGATTTTTCCGGTGATTGAATCGACGGCGATTTTGCGTTGTTAGGAGAAGATAATGGCTCAAGCCGTAGAAGAATGGTACAAACAGATGCCAATTATAACCCGGTCGTATCTCACGGCGGCTGTTGTCACCACCGTCGGTTGTTCGCTCGAGGTTTGTTATGCTCCGGAATTGAATTTGATCTCTTTGACCTAGATGTGATTTAAATTCTGTGATTGTGGTTTCGGTAGCTAAATTACAAATTTTGGATTTTGGTTATAATGTTAGGCTGAGTGTTGTGGTGTGGTGTTTATGGCTTATGTTCAATTCTTATGGTTTTGATTTCATTATGTGGATCATTTTTTTTTTTTTGCAGATTATATCTCCTTATAATCTCTACCTTAATCCTACCCTTGTGGTGAAGCAATACCAGTTATGGCGACTCGTTACCAATTTCCTTTATTTCAGGAAGATGGGTAAGTTTCTTCTAACTCTGGAGTTAGATATATTCTTAGTATTTTGAGAAATTTTCTTGCTTTCTATTCTTGGATTAGTATTTGTGTTGTTTTCATATGAAAGTGTCTTCCTTAGATAGATACTTAGTATCTTGATTCCTAATAATGGTTGATTTCTGCAAGTGTCACATGTTAATAAGCTGAAGAGCCCGTTTTTGTTTTCGCCATAGATAAGGTCTAGCTACGAAATGTTGATAGGCGTTTGAGTCTTTGAGTTTCTCTTATTTATCAATCTTTTTTGCAGATTTGGACTTCTTGTTCCATATGTTCTTTCTAGCTCGATACTGCAAACTACTTGAAGAAAATTCTTTCCGAGGAAAGACTGCGGATTTTCTTTACATGCTCTTGTTCGGAGCAACAGTTTTAACCGGTATTGTTCTCATTGGCGGAATGATACCTTACTTATCCGTGTCCTTCTCCAAAATTATCTTCCTCAGCAATTCATTGACTTTCATGATGGTACCTTCCCTCTCTCCATACCGCAATCCCAAACACAATTCTCTAATGATTTAAAACTCATCACAAGACCATTCTCTGTTCTACAGGTTTATGTATGGAGCAAACAAAATCCTTATATCCACATGAGTTTCCTTGGCCTTTTCACTTTTACAGCAGCATACTTACCATGGGTGAGTTGGACTTTCTGCTTGGCCCTCCTTAACTATATCGATAATTTAAATTCACCTCTTTTGCGAAATTGTGAAACTGCAGGTGCTTCTTGGTTTCTCTATCCTTGTTGGTGCAAGTGCTTGGGGGGATTTTCTGGTACACAATCTCCTCTTATTCAGCTTCACCCATTTCATCTTACCCTTTTCTTACTCATCCTAATCGTTAAGCTTTATCCAACATACAGGGAATGATAGCGGGTCACTCATACTACTTCTTGGCGTTTGTGTATCCACGAATGACTGATCGGCGTCCTTTGAAAACTCCGTCTTTCCTCAAAGCCTTATTCGCCGATGAGCCTGTCGTAATTGCACGGCCAGAAGATGTGAGGTTTGCTCCTGCGCCCTTCGATGAAATCCACCAAGACTAAATCTTGATCTTCCACAAGAACCATGCATACACCAGTATTTAATACGCCTGACCTTTATAGCTGTGGATAATGTGGAAGACTGAAATTATTGGGTCTGTTTTTCTCTTAGCTTTCTGTTTTGGTACAAATTTGTTTTTTCCTCCTTGTGCAGATATGAACACAAATTGTGTAAATTCTGATTTATAGCTTTTGGTCATCAGATAAGTAGATTATGTCTCACAAAGAAAATGACACAAACCAAATCAGTTCATGAGACTTGATAAAATCTGAAATATCAGTTTCTTTTCTTTGTTTGGATTCACATGTAGTAAGGGCTCCTCTCATCATCTTCATCATCCTCATCAATGGCATCATCACTGTCTTCTTCCACAAACTCCTCATCATCATCTTCCTCAAGCATCATCTTCTCTGTAGCATCTCTATCTTTCAAACCAGTGTTTAACACCACAGTCCCTCCCTGAGAGCTCTCCATGTCCTTTTTTAGTTTCTCCAATTCCCGTTCCTTTCGCTCTCCTTCCAACCGCTCCTTCTCCGCCCTTCTCTTATCAAGATCAGCCCTGAAGAAAAACACATATCATAAGCCGACAGATTTTGCAAATACGGTAATATGAAGAGAAGTTTGCATCAATTACTTGTAAGTTTCCATGTATTCATCAGCACTCGCGTCAATGGTTTTAAAGAAGTCATCCATTCCAGCACCAGAGATTGCAGAAACACCGACAGATTTTATATTCTGGTAGAACTCAAACAGCGCAAGGGAGAGACTGTTGGCTAAGGTTGCCGTGTATGAATTATCAGACTGCAAAGCCGATTGGAATACCTCAAAATCTTCCATCCACTGCTTGAACACAAATCAACACCAAAACGATTAAGTGAAATATTACAAATAGATTCAATACAGATTTGAAAGTTGAAGAGATATTATTACCTCTAAAGCAAACTTGTGATCTGCAACATCGGTTTTGTTAAAAGCCAGAACAAGAGGTAACCGAGTCTTGTAGAGAATACTGCAAGCGTAGAGCATGTTGCTCATAAAGGTGATCGGCTTCGTGGAACGCGGAGTATCAACCACGTAGGTGACAACAGTCGGGAAGGTTGAAGCGAAGGACTCAGTGATTATAGCACCAGAAGCAGACCATGTAAAGATTTCAATCTGACCAGGAGTATCCACAAAGACGTAATCAAGCTGGTCCGCACGTTTCTCAATCACCGAAACAACCTAAAACACAAAGACAGAACAATCAAGAAACGTAAAACCGAGAGAACCACAAGTCATCATGATTACCTCGTCGAATTTAGTAGCAAACAAGTTAAGCGAGGTGAGAATTCCACCGTTAGGTCCCAAATTATACTGCTTCATAACTTCCTTGTATTTGACAGTGTCCCTTATATCGATGTTGGCACCAAATGGTAAAGACATAACAGCAGGGTCAAGGTTCACCACGTATCCACGCTTGTTCGATTCAAACGTCTGGCAGACCAAACGATGAAGGAAACTAGTTTTTCCGCTACCTACGCACATAAATAACAAAAACAGCTCACATCAATCAAACCATTGTATAATCATAGTAACTTTTTCAAGAACATTATTAGACAAATGATTATACCGGCCATTCCAACAACAATGATAATGATAGGCTTCTTCTTGAACGAACTCCCAACGTTAACACGAAGCTTGTCCAATGAATCAACCAGCTTTTGGCTCTCTTCAACAATGTCCTTTTACAAGACAAGAACAACTTCATCTCATAGTTTTTGCAGTAACACAATGGAATCTATACAGCAAAACCAGTCTCTAAACACAGCAACCAATGTTATAATCCATTTGATTGTTTAAGCTGCCATTAGAGTCCAGTACCTGTTCACCAGACGACTCCATTGGATCCATCAGTGACAAATTTGCTTTTCTTGTATGATCTTAACTGCTAAAAACACCAATAATACCAAATTTCAGTTTCTTCTTTCCCAAATTTATAATATTTCACAGCAAACTCAAAAAAAACTGAAGAAGCAGAATGACAAAGACAAAGCAAGAAATGAGTCAAAAACTTAGTAACCCCAAAAACACCACAATTTTCAAGTTTCAAGTTCAGGCTCAACATATTTCCAAGAAACACACACAAGAGGACGGAAACCCAATTTACACAAACCTAGTAACCCAGAAAACACCACAATTTTAAAGTTTCAAGTTTTGTCTATGTTACTAGTTCATGCTCAACGTATTTCCGAGAAAAATCACAAAAGGGAAGATTTTTTTCATAAATTGGAACTAGGGTTGATTCGATTTCAAAAGGGTATTAACAAAAGTGTGACTTTCTACGAAATTTCCGTTTTTTTCACAGGTAGAAACAACAAAAGTCCAGAAAAGAGAGAAAATCGAAGACGAGAACGAGAGAGAGAGAATCGACCTCGCCGTGAAGGAGAAAAACAGAGTTAGGGCTTTTGATTTTTGTGAGTTTCTGACTGTAAATTAGCATATAAATATTAGTTTGGAGCGATCATGTTAGGGAAATAATTTTTTCTTTTATTCTACTAGAACAGAATATTCTTAGGGCTTTGAATTAGTTAGGCCTGATAAGTTATTTACCCATTGGACTAACCCGCCCGTTTTAATTCGTTAACCGTGTTTGACTCGGTTTGCATTAACTTCGCTTTGGTTACACTACTATATAATCTGTTTTAATTTTCTCAGTTTTATGATAGTGGACCAATTTTTTTGTGATCTAAAATGTCACAAATAAAACTTGTTTGTTTCCTTCTCCCAATATATATCGTTACCTATTAAGAAGGAAACAAACAAGTTTTATTTGTCACATTTTAGATCACAAAAAAATTGGTCCACTATCCCGAATTATAGGAAAAGACTTCATTCCGGATAAAAACTGTATCAGTTCGGTATCAGTTCTTGGCAAACTTATAGATGCCACTAAACCATGGTCACTTCTCAGCCAAACGAATTTAAAAAAAAAAAATTGTGTGTGTGGTTGGCTTCTTATTCTCTGGTACGTCCAACCTCAGCCAAAATAGTTTACACAAGACAAAAGTAGAACATTTGTTATTTTCAACCAAACAGAACATAACAAACAAACATTCCCCTTTTCAAATGTTAAACCTCTTTGTCCTGACCAGATTTTTCATAGTAGTAGGCAGAATAACATTTATTAATTTAACAGACATAATAACAACACAAAGTCAAAAGAAGGCTACAAACTAAAAAGCTTTGGTAAAATCATATGATCGTGCATTCAAAAAACTCACGCAGATTCCACAACCCATTTCTTCTTCTTCTTCTTCACCTTTCTCCCAATTTTTCTTCTTTACTCTCCTCTTGAACCTCGCCGGGTTGATGGTTCAGACAAAGATCTCCTCTACTGGATCGGATGGTATTGAGCCGATACTCTCTTCGGAGGTAACTTACGGAGAATGAAAAGGACTAGTGCCGATGGAAGTACTTCAACCACCTGTGTTTTGATGATATTTCCAGTTAGTGAAGAAAAATAAACAGAGATTAAGAGATATAGAACAAATGAAAGTGTAGTTACTTACCATATAGTAGATTAAGTTCAAAACCGGATGATCAAGAACATCGAGCGTCAAATCCATGTCAAAAGCTGATACAGCCACCTGAAGAACATTACAAAAACACTCATTAGATTGTAACTGAAGAATATGACATTTTCATGTTTAAGTTCCATCTCAAAGCTTACCACAATGCATCTTATGAGGAAGCAGGTGAAACATATGGCTGTCACGGATCCAACCTGCAATGAAAATCATATCAATTACAAAAGCCAATCGATAAAATGTTCGTGTTCAAAGTTCTACGGAACTAAGACAAAGATAATACCTCATGAAGCTTCTTCCTTCTTCCTTTTGACTCGATAGGGAACCTTCTTAGCATAAAGAACAATCTATAGCATACAAAAGAAAAGGCACATTTGAGAAGACGACTCAGTACAGCCATTGAAGAACTTCCATGCATTTTCATTATGAAAGACTTGTCAAAATAACAAAACGCATACCTTCCTCCATAAAGCAAGAAGCCCAACGCGGCGATGAAAGACACAACTAGAACAAGAAAACAAAACCCAAAATGTCAACACAGAGTCTAGACAAGAGAAAAAGTTACTGAAAACTGAGGAATGATGGGTTTAGCAAACTTGCTTGACCAGACAAAGAACCTACCTGCCATAAATATCTTTCCAACTAGCTCCACAGTGCTGTTATCATTCACCCAGATGTATGTCCAGATACCAATCTGATAGAGACACCAATTGCATGTCAAACCAAGTCTTTTTGATTCACCAAAAAATGTCTAGAAAAGTGACTATGATTCGCTCAGATTCTTTGCAGCAAAGAGTGGCTACAAAGTTAATGAAGCAAGGGCAAGGTCTAAAACATGCACAACCAATAGTTTTAAACCACTGGTAATTGCAAAGGATGTATATAAATGGATCTCAGGATTCTCAGCAGCTCCAACGTATACAAATGAATAAAATGAAACTGAAATATAACAATAAGAATCAGACATGAACCTGAGCCAAGTATACAGCTACGTTGACTGAAATATAGGTTATCCGCAGCTTATCCGTTGGTAAGCTTCTTGCCTGTTCATTAGTGACAACAACACAAATAATCAGAGCTTGTCTGGCAGGTTTAAAAGAGAATAACATTTGCTTCTTAGGTGTTTTACATGCCTGGTGATATATCTCCGCCCAGAACAGCACAAGCAGCGTGTATGCCGAGAAGAAGAGTAGGCCTGGAAGATCCAATAATATCAAGCAAAGAGCCTGCATAATCTCACACAAACTTTGGATAGTTAAAAAGATGAATCCTTCAAAAGCCATTGCTTTTTAAATCAACAAGACATACAAATAAACTAAAAGTTTAGAACAATAGGTTTTCCCAAAGTGACCAATTTCATTCAAATCTTTCATGCAGATTCTCACCTTAGGATGCAAGAGAAACACTTGAGCATGAAATCCAAACAGAACCGCACGAACTGCACACGCATATATCAAAAACATAAATCCAAAGGTACTAGCAAAAAAAACTCCTATCATATATCAAATGATAAACACAGATTATTCACCTCCATTGACAACAAAGTTCATAAGATGAAACACTTTCTGAGTAGTCCAACCATATTCAGGCACTCTCATTTGAATCCTTACCAATTGAACCTGCCAAATCCAAACAAGGTCACTAATTACAACACATCACAACTCCACAAAGGTAAGCAAAACCCACAAATTCCTCAGTATAGAATCAAAACAATCCAACTACAATATTTTAAGTCCCCAATCAAAACAATTAAGTGGAAATAAGTACCTAAACCTAGAAATTCCTCAGAAAACGATTGCTACCAGATTAAGTCCACTTAAAACCAATGAAAAGATTATGTCAAGCAAAATGTTTTCTTTAGCAGAAGAGGAAAGATAAGTCAAGCACGCAAGGAATTTTGACCTAGACCCTTAAAAATCAAAGCTTTTTTGAAAAAAAAAGTCCAAAACAAAAACGCAAACCACACAAAATGAGATCTGTACGAGGAATTAGAGAGAAATCGTACAAGAGCAATGGCGGAAACTAGAGCATAAGCACCACAAAGAGCGAAGAAGATCCCATCTTGCCATTGAGTTGACTCGTTAACATCATCCCACCAATTCGTCATCGCCGTCGCGAAAACTCCGGCTATCTCCACCGGAAACATCATCGGACTCGAATCCATCACCCTCCTTCTCGTTTTCTAGCTAAATCCTCGATTATACTTCGTCTCCAGGAGAATAAAAACGAAAACCCAAAATCCAACGAATCGACTAGGTACGGATTTCGGATCCAGAGAACCCTAATCGAGCTCTTCGAAATCGGAGAGGTGAGATGTTTGAATATCTGCAAATTCGCAGGTCACAGAGAGAGGAAGAAGAAGAAGAAGAAGAAGAAGAAGAAGATCCAACGGTTGAGAAAGCTTTTAGATACTGTAAAGCTTCTGGCTTGTTCCCCCAAACACGTCCTTTCTGAATATTATATGATTTTTATTTTCGTGGCTGGAAATTACTTAACTCATAAAAAGTAAAAACACAGTAACAAAAATGTTAAAAATTTCAAACGTACTGTAAGTACAAATAATTCTTTGGTTAATTTTGTTATTACTCTTTTTGGTCTGTATAGTTTTGGGGTTTTTTTTTTCCAATTAAGAGGAAACATTTATTTGATTTATGGAATTTGATAAGATGTAACAAAAGTATGATAATACGTAATTTTAACCTTGTGGTAAGATTTATTGGCTTTTTATACATATGATCATTCTTATCCATGATTTGTTACTAGGAATAGTTATAACAAGATAAGTTGTGATCTGGTAAAATTTGATCATTATTGTTAATTTACGAATAACACAAATTGTGTCATTTTGCCAGTTGATCTATCAATGCGATTTGATAGTCCTCCAAGTTAATCCTGATCAGGTAAAACTAGTTCTATCAACCACAATAGTGTCTACGTGATTGAAGAAATAAAAAGGTCTTAAGAATTAAATTGTTATCATTTTCCAAATCGCATAACACATGCCATAAGATTTTTGATTTTTTTATAACAAGGTGAATTAGGTGAGGTGGCTTGGACCGTTAGAACGTGTTGATGTTATATCAAGAATCATATAAACATCAAAAACACGTGTGTGCCTATATAAAAGCTTTGAGCAATTTTGATTCATTGCTCTAAAGTTACATATACCTTTAATTCATTGCTCTAGAGAGTTCATTAGATCATAGTAAATATTTGATTAAAAAATATTATATCTTACAAAGATGATAATAATGAGAGAAACGTGTATATAATAACAAAAAGCAAAACTTGAATGATTACGAAATTTGATCGTCCATGTGGGCAACGAGACAAATCTTTAGCATCCCGAAAGACAGCGAAGGAGGTCCATTTTCTAGACCATATCACAGCGCAAACTTAGGGTTCTTGTTGTAGAGACAGCGAGGAGCTACTTGTAATATAAACTCAAAAACCATCAGATCCAAATTAACACTATGATCTCTGAATCGTAACAATGGCTCTCATAAGCTGGGGTTGAAGTCATTAACCAACTGAAAACCCAAAGATTGCAAGAAGATCACTGACCAGAATTCAAGAACACAATATCAACAGTTGTGTTTGTGTTGAAGCAAACTTCCATTAGAGAAGTGATCCATATTTAGAGATGTGTGTTCTCATACTCGGCTTAAAAGAAGTACGGCCGATACTAGGGCCAGCTGCAAAACCGTATAAAATTGTGGCAAAGATGATGTTACAACTTCACATTCGAGTCCAAGTTTACTGATCTTAGGTTAATGGCACAACCAACAAGTGCAACATCTCTGAATAGTTAAGTCCGAAAATGAAGTTGTAACAATTGAAGGTGTTTCATGCTTGGTTTTCGTTTTAGGCGTAAATTAATAGAGAGATTTATTTTAAGTAGAGAGCAACTTCAATGCTTAGAAATTACTTTTGGGGATGAACTTTGGTGAATCTTTTATTGGGCTGGATCCAGTGGCGGAGCCAAAACCGTTTCTCATAGGATGCAAAATATATATGAATCAAAATGGTCTAAAAATGGAAAAAAAAAAAATCGTCTAAGAATTACAAGAAAAAGTCTACAAATGTACTTTACGTTCACCCATAGCTTGAAATCTTTTTACCACACTTTCATTTGTTACATCTTTCAATAACTTTTTTTCGACAAAACAAACGAGACAATCACTTAGAAACTGATCAATGCGATTTCGTAATACGGTCTTCACGATCTTCATTCCTGAAAACATCTCTCAACGGTTGCGGTCGCAACAGGCAAAGTCAAAGCTAACTTCAAAAGCCTATAAACCAATGGATGAGAAAAATGTTTCTTGGTTTCTACCATAACCCGTGCTAGGTCCCCAAGATTTCTCAAACCAACAAACATTGCATCTTCTCGTACATTATCAATATAAATGGCAAGTTGATGTTCAAGAGATATGCATTCCATATAACTAAAATCCTCAGGATAAAACTCAGCCAATCTCAATAGTTTTTCTTTGTTAAACTCCCGAAACAAGTTATCAGGACTCAAAGCTGATATGCAGACGAGTAGTTCAGAGTTTACCTCGTTAAAGCGGTCATTAAACTCCTGAAGCTGCATATCCAAGACGGTGTAAAAACAATTGACTTGAAAATGATGCAAATTGCTTACATTAGTTTTTTTCCGCGGCTTCCTTGGATCGATGAAGTCATCCTCCATTTTGAGAATTTCTGTATCGTATTTCTCACAAAATTCTAAAACTTTCTTCACAAAAGAATCCCATCCATCATCTCTTAACTTTTGAAGTTGTCGCTTAGTAGATTCCACTAATGATATAGCATTTAGGATGTCTTGATCTTTCTTTTGTAGTGCCATGGATAAATTCTCCGCGAGTCCCAAAAGAAGAAGCATTAAGTGAAGAAAGAACACAAAATCAAAAGTATGAATGTATTTGAGAAGACCATTTGCTTGACTTCTTTGGGTATGATCTATACCTTCATCTTCAACATACTCAAGCACCTTAATCACAGGAGAAAACAATCCAACTAATCGCAACAACGTTTTATAATGTGAACCCCAACGTGTATTTCCTGGTCTTGGAACCGAAGATTCTTGATTCAACCCTTTTCCAGTCTTAATTTCACCGCTCTATATTCCTTTCTCAATTTCATCCCGCTGAATTTCTCGCATCATATCTTTTCTTTTGCAAGAAGCTATAACCACGTTCACTAACACAGAAATCTTATCGAAGAAGTCTCCAACTTCAAAATATTTCTTCACAACTGCAACAACAACTAATTGAAGTTGATGGGCAAAACAGTGTACATAGTATGCAGAACTACTCTCTCTTGAAATCAATGTTCTCAACCCATTGAGTTCACCCCTCATATTGCTTGCTCCATCATAGCCTTGCCCTCTCACCTTTTTCAGACTCAAACTATACTTAGCAAACAATGAATCAATACCAGATTTCAAAGTCAAAGAACATGTCTACTTCACATGGATAAGCCCAATAAATCTCTCTTTCACTATACCATGTTTATCAACAAAACGGAGGACTATGGCCATTTTCTCTTTCTTAGAATTGTCCGCAGATTCATCGACCAAAAGAGCAAACACATCATGATCAAGCTCTTGAATTATGGAGATAATTACTTCTTCTGAAAAGCAATGAACAATGTCTTTTTGAATTGGATGAGACACCATTTGGTGATTTCCCGAAGCATTCTTCAACACAACCTTATTCACAACTTCGTTTTGTTCAGAGGTATACTTCACCAACTCTAAAAAATTTCTTTTATTACTAGAATCCTCTCTTTCATCATGGCCACGAAACGACAATCCTTGTTTCAGCAAGTACCTAGAAACATCAATGGAAGCATTTAACCGAATACAATACTCATTTTTCACCACATCATCTTTCTTATACAAAGCATGCAAAATAGACTGCCCTTGATTCCTCAAATCATCACACCTCTTAGCAGCAATATTATGAAAACTATTGGTGTCACCCACATGTTCAAATAAAGACTTAGGGTTATTCCAACAATTAAATCCTTCAGTCACAAAAGCATAATTTCCACCTTGCCTTGGTATGTCATCTCTGAATAAGTAACAAAGCAAACAAAATGCTCTGTTTTTCGATACACTATAGTACTATACTCCAGCCAACTACCATATTTATCAAACCAAGCTGGATTAAATCGCCTACTTGCCTTGCCGATTGTCCTTTTTTCAAAACTATGGCCATATGGTTGACATGGACCTCTAGCTAAGTACTTTCGTCTTACTTCGTCCCTTTGATTTGGATGATAATCTAATATTCTTTTCCTTTTAGCAGGATCCGATGGCAAATCATCTAAATTATTCTCATCTTCATAACTTGAAGACCTTTTTTAAAAATATCGCTCCATCGATTTATCTGTCGAATATAAATTTATACAATAACTTAAATATTATAAACTAACTGTGAAGAAAACAATAAGAGACCGAGACAAAGAAAACAAGTGTAAACAAATGAAAACAAAAATCTAAAACAGATGCCCTAAATCAAATACTTAGAATAAATAAGAAAATTACTTGGATTAGAGAATTTTGGTCGATGGTGGTTGCTAAGTGTGATAAGGCGAAGAAATTGAAAGAGAGAGCAAGAGAAAGAGGAAGTTTTTTTTTTTTCTCGTCGAAGAAACTATAGAAGATGAAGAGGCTGCGTCTTCCTTTTTTCTAAAACCATAAACTATTCTTTCTTTTTTTTGTCGTTAAAACCATAAACTATTCTAATTTGTTAATTAGTGAAAGTCAACCTTAATTGTTTTGGGCTTATCCTTATTATTATATGGGCTTTGTATATATGAAAGTAGAAAACGTATTTGGTTTATCATATCTTTGTCATATTTTTTCACCTCCTAATATAGTAAAAATAATATATCTTTGTTATCAACATGGGCAGATTACAAATTTTAATGTAACTAAGATTATTTTTTAAAATTTCATAGTGGGCAACTGCCCAACCCTATTGTATGCTACCTCCGCTCCTGGCTGGATCATAGTCTTTGGAAATATCCTCTATATATTAAAGGAGAAGCATTTTGGGATGAATTTGCTTAGATGTCACTCAAACAATTTTTCTCATTTTTTTTTTACTTAATAAATTAATCCTACTATACTACTATCCAACACTATATTTCCTATTATACTAATATTCAAACACTCAATAATGACCCAATTTTTTTCTACTTAATAAATTAATTCATATTATACTACTATCCAAACACTCTATGTCTCACTCTACTAATGTCCATTTATATAAAAAAATATAAAAACTCACCATACCAATTATATAAAAACTCACTATACTATTTTTATTAAAAATTAATTCACAAGACCATTCTTTAATATAAAAATCTAATTCACAAAACTCTTCTTCAAAGATGTAACAAACTTTGGTTTAATTTATTTTTAAACAACTCATGAACACTCACATGATAAAATTATTAGTTAAACAATAATTCAATAACAAAAAATTACTATACTATTTTTTACTAAAAATTAATGAAAAAATCCTTATTTCACTAAAAATCTATGAACAAAAACATACCTACTATATCAAATCTTATTGGTTAACAATATATATAGTAAGATAATAACTAACATAATCAATTACGATTCTAAATTTATTTTCAAATATCTATTACATTACTTATTTGTTATTCAGTATATTCTGCTTACAAGATTTTTCCATCTACAAGAGATTTCCTAAAATATATCATACCATTATCTTATGAAACAACTAAAAAGATCTAAATTCTTATACATTGACTCACACATCTATCATCATGAAGAAGAAAAGAAAAATTGGCACCTAAAAAAGAAAATTTTAAAATAAGTTCAAAATTTCATAGTTGTAGAAACAAATACCATTTTAAATATACATGGGCAAATAAATGTCTATCTAAATTAATCACGTAAATAATTTACTATACAATTATAAAAGTCACCAAAAACACATACAATTAAACATTTTTTATAAATTATTTTATTTTTCTATAATCAAATAATTTGAAAATTAAATTGACGGTTACAATTAAACCCATGCACAACACGGGTCTTATTCTAGTATAATTTTTAAAAGAGCAATCATAAGTGAAAAAAATAAAAAAAATTGTTAGAGTCTTGTTGCCCAAAATTTAATCATACGATCAATTAACCCAATAGAAAGCCAAAATCAGTTACCGGTTTTATCTACGTAATGAAATAAGATAAAGTAGCTAATGTAAAATCAATTTCCGGTACAAGATATTCTAACAAAAGCAAAATATCTAATTAGTTTGGGGGAATTACGTACATGTTTGAAGAATATCCTTAAAAGTTTATTGTAAACATGCAACTTTTAAAAAAAAAAAAAAAGACAAAATCACAACAAAAAAAAAATTATCTCCTTCTTCCACGAAAAGTTGCACTTTTTTTCTCTCATTTTCTCAAAAAAATGGTGGTGATGGAGTTGAATTTTATCAATTTTTTTTGTTTTCACGTAGTTAGAACGTTTTTTCAAATAGATTATAAGGTTGTTCGAATGATTCCAAAGTTTTAAAAAACCTTATAATCTGTTTTAAAAACTTTAAAAATCTTATAAAATAGTTAACCAAAAGTGGCATATGATGAAAATTCTCAATTAGTTTTTAGCTTTGAAAAACACTATCCGAATCCTATTTATATTTATATTTAGGATTGCAATAAATCTCGTTTCGTATCCAAACTATACAATGAATATATCTAGGGCACGTTCATTATTATTATCTCTATCACAACTAAAATATCAAACTTTCACAGTCTTCTAGTTATCTCTCTCTTTTCAATCAGTCCTTCATAATGGCAATCAACGAAGAAAAAGAAAAAGAATGTTGTTTGTTTGTTTGTTTTTTTTTTTGATAAAGAAAAGAATGGTGTTTTTGCGTCTTTGGTTTATGTATCCTGGCCGTGGCAATCATTTCTGTGTTTGTATTCTATCAAATAAATTGGGTGCCGAAATTGAAAGAAGAGCACCGGAAATAGAAGTAGTCTATGGATTTAACGGTTTTTAATATCACAGAAACTCGTCTTAGTGTAAATTGGGATTTATTGATTAGGATCCCCGGAAACCTTCCTGAATCCTATATATGTCTTCAAGGAGACCTTCAAGCATTTTTTCATAAGAATATTATTTTTGCTACCTCGTCGAGACAAAGGTTACAATTTATTTAATCTTTTTATTCATAATCTTAAAAGGAAAAGATAAAAAAAACTGATTGAGTTTTCTTTTGTATAACTCAGTTACAACCATCTCATGCATGAGCAACTTAGGGTTTTAGCTTCTATCTCCGAAGAAGATATCGGTGGTTTGATCGGGAAAAATATTATCAAAGATATCAAAGAGAAGAGAGGAGTGAAGTTTGGATTGCGTGTTTTTCTTACGGATTGTAGGGAAAAGATGAAATTAAGGAGTTTTGAGCTATGTTTTGAGCTATGTTCGATGAAACCACGTTACGGTTCAAGCCAGGTTCTGATATGAAGGCCATTGCGTTTGGGAAAAATCCTACTTGCATCAATCTTTAACTAGCTTTAATTATTAGTTTAAGTTTGCATAGATTTGATTTTACTCTCTCTCTTTTTTCATGGAATATCTAAAGAGAATTGTTACACCATGGATTTGGCCCAAGGCAAAATCCTACTCCCAGTCCATCAAGCAGGAATGCCCAACTCATTATTTTGTTAACTAAACTTGGTTACTTTTAATCCTAGTATAGTTACTTTATGCTCATTAAGGGTTACTTTATGAGCATATGGTTAAAATGTAACCATATGTATCAAAAGCCCTAATCACAATGTACTATATATAGTTGTACCATCATTTGTGTATAACTAAGGTAAAATACACTACACTTTTTGGCAAAAATATATTATTCTTCGCCGAGCACGTTCAATCTCCCAAGAATCCAAACTTCCCTCTCGGTTACTGTTCATCCGAGTGGGCTCTTACATTCTCATCAAAAGCTTTCCTCTTTCCATTTATCAAAGAATCCCCAAACCTATTACAAATTTAGTGTCGATCTCAATCTGAGTTCAACATTTGGCGCGCCAGGTAGGGGGGCATTTCTCGCATCTACAAGAGGATATCTTTTCACGTGACCATGGATCTCACCAAGGAAGCAAGCATGAGAACTCACTCGTCGGGAACAAGCGCTCAGGGTACTAACACTCCGGTGGCCCAACGAGCGACCCTTTTTCCCGAGCAAGAAAACCCTAACCCCGCGAACACGAATAATCCCGTTCTCGTCCCCAGCGAGCACGACCTGCCCGCTGACCCGACCACATCCTCCGATAGAGTCGAGCGGCCAACCGTCGCCTCCTCGGTCTTCGAGAGGATCGAGCATCAGACCAGCCCCGGAGACGACCTATCTCCGCTCTCGGATCGAGCATGCTTCGAGGAGAGTAAAACCGACACGCGGAAGCCCAGAGGAGTCGTAATGATCATGGGAGGGTTCGACTCAACTCATAGTTCCGTCAGATCCCTCAAACAGCACGAGAAGAGAGCGAGAGTCAATCAGAGCCACCTCGCAAGAAACAAGACAGATATGCCGATCATCTTCAGCGAGGACGATACCGAGCACCTCGTCATGCCCCACAACGACCTACTTGTAGTCACACTAAAAATCGACGATTGTGAAGTGAGCAGAATCCTAGTCGACACTGGGAGTTCCGTCAACCTAATATTCAAGGAAACCCTGGAGAAAATGGGGGTCCCGGTCGATCGGATCAAGCCAGGCTCTCAGCCCTTGACAAGCTTCGACGGCATAACCACCATGGCAGTTGGATCAATCAAGCTAACTGTGTATTCGAGAGATACCTCCCGAGACACAAAGTTCATGGTTGTAGAAAGACCAGATGTATACAACGCGATCATGGGAACCCCCTGGTTATTCTCCCTCCTAGTGATAGCCTCGGTCTACTACCAATGCGTTAAATTCCCAACCTCAGCCGGAGTTTTCACTATCCGAGGAAGCCAAAAGATGGCCCGTACGTGTTTCATCACCGAGAAGCATCTACGAATGGCTAATTTCAATGTCAATCCCATCGACAAAGCCAGTTCCCCCGAGCCCAAGCGGGAGTCTACGACCCAAGTAGGCATCGACCAAGCTTACCGTGCTCGCAGGATAAGCATCAGATCCGAGCTCGACGCGCCCATTCGAGCTGAGCTGATTAGCTTCCTGACCAAGAACGTCAACACTTTCACCTGGACAATTGACGATATGAAGGGCATCAGCCCGGGTGTCACAAACCACGAACTCAATGTCGACCCGACATACAAGCCAATCAAGCAAAAGCGAAGGAAGCTCGGACCCAAGTGGGCCAGGGCCGTAAACGATGAAGTAGCTAAACTCCTAGAAGCTGGGTCTATAGCAGAAGTCCAGTACCCCGAATGGTTGGCTAACCCATACACCGTCAAAAAGAAGAATGGAAAGTGGAGAGTTTCCGTAGACTTCACCGATCTAAACAAGGCATGCCCCAAAGATAGCTTCACGCTCCCACACATCAATCGAGTTATCGAGGTCACAGCAGGCAATGAGTTGCTCTCGTTTATGGACGCATTTTCGGGTTACAATCAGATTGCGATGCACCCTGACGACCGCGAGAAGACCGCATTTATCACTACTCGAGGAACGTATTGCTACCGAGTCATCCCCTTCGGCCTAAAGAACGCGGGAGCGACCTACCAACGTTTGGTTAACAAAATATTCACCAATTAGCTGGGCGACACCATGGAGGTCTACATCGATGACATGCTGGTGAAGTCCTCGAAGGCAACCGACCATGTCGGTCATCTCAAAGATTGCTTCAAAATACTAAACCTCTACGGGATAAAGCTGAACCCAGCAAAATGCACCTTCGGGGTTACCTCCAGAGAGTTCCTCGGTTACATCGTAACCAAACGAGGAATCGAGGCAAACCCCAAGCAGATTTTGGCGATCAGGGACCTCTCCTCCCCGAGGAACAAAAGGGAAGTCCAACGCTTGACCGGTCGGATCGCCACACTAAACCGGTTTATCTCCCGCTCGAGCGATCGAAGTTTACCTTTCATCTGGGACGACGATTGCGAAAAAGTGTTCAAAGACCTGAAGTCATACCTGACGACATCCCTAGTACTGGCCAAGCCCGAGCCAGGAGAAACCCTATACCTTTACGTATCAGTAACAGACCCGGCCGTGAGTGGGGTTCTCGTTCGAGAAGATCGGGGGGACCAAAAACCCATTTTTTATGTCAGAAAATCCCTCGACAGTGCTGAATCACGATACCCCGTCTTAGAAAAATTGGCTCTCGCCGTGATCATGCCTGCTCGGAAATTACACCCATATTTCTAGTCCCATACCATCGCAGTCATATCTTCCCAACCGCTCCGCACAATTCTGCATAGTCCGAGCTAGTCCGGACGTATGGCAAAATGGGCAATCAAACTCAGTGAATACGATATCGAATTCAGGAACCGGACCAGCGCTAAGCCACAAGTCCTGGCTGATTTCATCACCGAGTTACCTCCAAACGAGGATATGCTCAAGCCGCGAAAAGCCGAGTGGACCCTCTATATCGATGGCTCCGTATCGCGACAGGGCATGGGAATATGAATCCACCTTACCTCTCCCACTGGGGAAGTTCTCGAACAATCGTTCCGAATGGATTTCTTCGCCACCAACAACGAAGCCGAGTGGGAAGCCCTCATCGCCGGGATGCGACTAGCCAAAGAAGTCGGAGCACAAAGAATCCATGCCTACAACGACTCCCAGCTCGTAACGAACCAGCTCAACGACGATTACGACATGAAGAGCAAGCGGATGGAGGCATACAGGAAATTAACCGAGGACCTGATCCTCTGGAACTTGGACAGCTTCAGAATCATCTAGATACCAAGAGCGGAAAATGTCAACGCCGATGCACTCGCCACGTTTGCCTCAAGCTCAAAGTCTGAAACGAGCCGTACCATCCCAATGGAGATCATCTCGGATCCTAGCATATCCCTACTAAGAGGTAACAGTAGGGTTATGGTCGTCACCGACGACGATGACGAAGGACCTCAGCCCCCAGAAGAGACCTCACCCACGGTCCCAAAACCTGCTCTCGACTAGAGGAAAGAGATCATCGCGTATATCGAACAAGGCGAGGCACCGAACAATAAATGGGCAGCCCACAGGCTTTGAACCAAAGCAGTTCATTATGTGCTGATTGAGAACAGACTATACCGATGGAGTGCAGCCAGAGCATTGCTAAGCTGCATCGCCAATGAGGAAATCGAAGCCGTAGTGACCGAGTCCCACGAAGGGGGAGGCGGAAACCACTCGGGCTCTCGCACGCTCGCCTTAAAAATCAAAAAGCTGGGTTATTTCTGGCCAACCATGCTCAAGGGTTGTGCCTACCATGTCAGCGCCACGGGCCAATGATCAAGTCGCCAACTGAGCCGCTTACAACCGCCACCATGGCTTACCCGTTTATGCGTTGGGCGATAGACATCATCAGCCCCTTCCCAAAGTTGAGGCAGAAGCTGTTCGTAATCGTTATATCCAATTATTTCACGAAATGGGTCGAAGCCGAAGCATACGCGATGATCCGAGCAAACGATGTTCAAAACTTTGTCTGGAAGTTCCTCATATGCCGGCACAGACTCCCATACGAGATCATCGCAGACAACGGGTCTCAATTCATCTCTAAGATATTCGAAGACTTTTGCTCTAAATGGGCTATCCGCTTTAATAAATCCACGCCAAGAAACCCGCAGGGAAATGGGCAGGCCGAAGCCACGAACAAGACCATCATATCCGAGCTCAAAAAGTGCCTCGACGATAAGAAGAAACTCTTGGCGGACAAACTCGACGGAGTCTTGTGGTCACTTCGAACAACTCTCCGGGAATCAACATAAAGGACACCTTTCTCACTCGCCTACGGACTCGAGGTGATGGCCCCAGCCGAAGCCTGCGTACATATTTCGCATCGGGAAGTCATGCCTGGCAACCCCGACCATAATGACCAAATGCTCCTCGATAATTTGGATTATGTCGAGGAGGAACGCGACGCAACGCTCCTCCGAATCCAAAACTACCAACAACTGGCGGCCCGATACTACAACAAGCGGGTCCGGAGCCGGAGTTTTGCAATCAGTGACCTCGTATTACGAAAGGTATACGAGAACACTAAGAAGCAAAATGACGGGAAGCTCGGAGCCAATTGGGAAGGTCCGTATCAGGTCCACGACATCATCCGTCCGGGCGTATATCGACAGATGACAATGAGCGGAGTAGCCCTCGAGCGATCCTGGAATGCAACGACGCTCAAACGCTACCATTACCGCCTCGACGTGCCTGCAGGATCTGAACCTCCTCGGAATGTTACCTAACGTCCGTCCATTTAAAAAAAAAAAAAAACTAAGTAATGCGTACTACTACTCGCTTTTGTGATTCTCATCCTCGGATGAATTATCTAGCTCCCACTTTGTAACTCGAACTACGTTTCGGCTTGATCCCTATTTAACGGGTACGTAGACAGCTTCCCCGGAAGTCCAGCTACAATAAACAAAAACAAACTCCTAGATATTACCACCGATCCGTTCGAATTCTAAAAGGCTCCGAGCTCATTTACATCGATACTCTGGCCAAGTACTCGATCAATAGGTCATACTCGGGAGGCCCACCATAGCTAAACCCGAGTAGGATCAAAGCACGCGTTTCACATAGATGCAGTAGTGAAATAATCTACCGGCCGAACTCGGAAAGTCCACCACAACTTTTTCGAATAAGTCAAAAAGCCGAGCCCAGTCCCGCTTGAGTCCCTAAGAACGTGTAAGAATTTTAAGCCGAACACTTCTCGTACGCCTAACCAAGAGACGGACTCTAGTCGTAAGCCGGGTTCCAACCCGCAGATAACTCAATCCGACCACTCCATCATGCGAGCCCGGTCGGATCAAAACCAATCAAACTACGGATCTGCTCCCTAGGTTCTCAAAATGCTTAAGCTGAAAAACTTAACCGCATAAATAAAAATTCTGGATTTCGATTAGAATAACCCGGAGATCCGACCCCCGGGCAAAACAAAAGTCATAAATACATCAAATACGCCACATACGGCTAAACCTTAACGAAAGGAAACATCAAGCAAAAAAGAAAGACATTCAAAGATTCCTAGAAACTAGAAGAACGGAGAGCCGTATCCGTAACGCTACTCGAGCACTGACGAGTGCAATATTCCCTAGGTCGTTCTCGCTACTGGCCGCTTCCGAGCGGGAAGATCAGGGACTCCCACCAACCGCTAGGTCGCGACCTACATACTCGACCGTCGCCCGCCTGGAAGAAGACGACCTCGCCATGTTAACACTTGGCATAACGGACAGCCCTGGTACGCCCCGAGCTAGAACCGCGACCTGGCCTGAAGGATCACCCCCGTCCATTGTGGCTCGTTGCTCGTAGGAGAAGCTTTAATGATCCGAAGGATCATTCCCGGCCCCGTCGCCAACATCCTCGGACGAATTAGACCGACAGCTATCGAAGGCCTCAACTGTCCAAGTCCCTTTGATCCCATACTCCTCAGGTCCGAGCGGGGAAGATGGATGGTCAAATTCGAAGCTACTCGGGAGGATACAGGGTCCCAGAGTAAACGTATATTCTCGGTCAGAAAAATCCATCATCTCCTTCCCCCCGATTTCCCTTATGAGTCCGTCGTATTTGGCCTGAACTCAGGCCCTATCCTCCGGGAGGATCACCATTCCATTAGCCGCCATCAGATCCATGTTGAGGAGTTAAGTCAAAGCGTTGGAATCCTACAAATCTCTCGGCAAACGCGCAAGGTATATTCATCGCTAGGGCGGGAATCGAGGAAATACCCCCTTACGCAAGACCAGTCGCATCCACGCGCGGATGCGTATCGACATACCCAGGTCGTCTGAACGAGCGGGAAAACTCCAGGGAGAAAGGACGAGCTTGACCTTCTTGCTCTCCTGCCTGGTCGCTTATTCCCGACGAACTCAGCAAGCTCGATTCGCCGACTCGGGGGGGGGGGGGGGGGGCTACTGTTACACCATGGATTTGGCCCAAGGCAAAATCATACTCCCAGCCCATCAAGCAGGAAGACCCAACTCATTATTTTGTTAACTAAGCTTTGTTACTTTTAATCCTAGTATAGTTACTTTATGCTCATTAAGGGTTACTTTATGAGCATATGGTTAAAATGTAACCATATGTATCAAAAGCCCTAATCACAATGTACTATATATAGTTGTACCATCATTTGTGTACAACTAAGATGAAATACACTACACTTTTTGGCAAAAACTTATTATTCTTCGCCGAGCACGTTCAATCTCCCAAGAATCCAAACTTCCCTCTCGGTTACTGTTCATCCGAGCGGGCTCTTACATTCTCATCAAAAGCTTTCCTCTTTCCATTTATCAAAGAATCCCCGAACCTATTACAAATTTAGTGTCGATCTCAATCTGAGTTCAACAAGAATCGAGACGGTTTTTCACCAACGTCGGGTTTTAGAAGGATTTTTAAGTCTTGGTTGAAAACTTTCTTCCTACCCATTTGTCGAACCAATCTCTTTGAGATGATTAGGATTCAGCCCATAAAGCTTTTATAAAAGCTCAAATATTCATTCTCCTATTTTTCACCGCTCGCTTCGACGACTACTCCAACATGATTGATTTCACTAAAAGATTCACATTAATAAAACTTTAAAAAACCATACGCTCTCTCGTGTGACGGTGAATTTTGGAAAAAATCCTTTTGAGTTTGGCCTTCGTACCAATTCGTTACCTCGTCGATGCACAAAAAACCGTGGGGGTAAATTTCAAGTAGCCGATTATATAGAAATTTTCCTCGGGTTCCTTCAATAATTCAAAATTACTCTGTTTGATTCCCTTATAGGTTTGCTTTGGCATATGTTGGCTTTTATGTCTTATCTTCTTATTTCTTTCCCGCTATGTGGTACGATATGATGAGGCGACATTCATTGTGTATTCGGGTTTTGCATTTATATAACTGAAGGATCAAGAAAATAATCATGATCTTCTAACTACAGAAACTACATTGCTTGGAACCTTCGCAAAATCACCAAAAATGTATATTGGAACCTCCACAAAATTATACTTTCTTTTTTATTTAAAACTGAAGGATCAAGAAAATAATCATGATCTTCTAACTACAGAAACTACATTGCTTGGAACCTTCGCAAAATCACCAAAAATGTATATTGGAACCTCCACAAAATTATACTTTCTTTTTTATTTAAACTATGAGTTGAACCTCAAAATTATGTACCCTTTTATTAAAACTATTAGGTTTTTTTCATCCAAGTATATGAAATATCAAAGTATATAAATGTTAATCAATATAAGAGGAATTATCCGGTAAAGAATTTTTTTTTTTTTTTTTTGTCAACCATAATATTAAGAAGCCTCAATTGGCAATTTGATACAAGGGGATTAAGAAAATTTTCATTATTTGAAATACAAATTCTTAAATAAGGATAATTTCTTCCATTTCCTTTCATTTTTTATATATTTGTTTGAAAATTTACGTATATACTCCAACGGTTAATTACGTATGTTTAAAAAAAAAAAATTAAACGAGGAGAAGACTTATGTTTTCCCGAATGAATATATGTTTGTCCAAACAGAGAAAATCCTTGAGCATAATTTTTTTTTTTTCATGTACTAGTAAAAAAAGTTCAAATAATATGAAACATTGAAACACATTCATACATAATTTAGATTAAAATGCAAAATTAAATTAAATACATTGTTTGTACATGATTTCATATTTACCGTAGAATTCCTCATGAATAATCTTCTACACACGCAAGCCCTTCTCCTCACTCTTCAAGATCCTATAGTTGAAACCCGGAACCCGATTCTCGCCGGAAACCTCCACCGCCGAGCACATACTCGGCAGAAACTTGCCACGACCAACGCAACTCTGCCGTTTCTGCTTTCTCCAATTGGCTCTAGAGAACCAAGAACTCAGCCGTGATGAGCCATCTCTTTGTTGATTTTTCTTTCCTCGGATCGAACTTGGGACATGTATTGAAGCTTTTGAAGTAGTCGATTTCTTTACGTACAAGCGATCCGATTGTTCCTCGTGTCCCTATGGCGATTGGAGCAGCCATTGATAAGAGTTTTGTGTGCAGCTTCTTTGTTTTTTATTTTTGGTTATATTTTTGGTAATGAAGTAATGGAAAATGTTTACTTATTTTTGTATAAAATATGATTGCTTTGGTTGGTCATCCATTTCTATATTTAGTTTCTTCCTTTTCCATAATTAAATGATTATGTTCAAAATCCAGCTAATCTCACGGTTAATATATGTGTGATCTTTAATTTAAAAAATTTGTAACAAAGATAACAAAACAAAAATAAAAGGTGGTGGTGTTGCGAAAGGAACCAACGTGATGATTCTCTATATAATGACATAAGGTTGTTGGAGAGAGGACAAAATATGTTTCGGTTGATCATAAAATTACATAAACTATGCTAAATTAGTCTTCGACTATTCGAACAACCCAAAAAATTGTTATGTTTTTGGCTACACCCAACTTTTTTATATAATAAAGCCAGATTACAGAAACTTGACCTTTCTTTGACATTTAAAAATCATGATGGGTTAATTCAATTACTTTTCCTTCTATCATGCCGTGGATTAATTTTCAATAGAATTAATATGTTCTCTTTTTTATCCTAAAGTCAGGGAACATAATAATTTCAATCAATCCCCACTAAAACTACATAGTGCTTGATTTTTATTAGAAGTCATAATTTACGAAAAAGTAAATATTCAGCTTTGTGCAACAGTCTTCTAGGTATATTACAACTTAAAAATAATAGTACTTTATTGGAACAATTTATTTACTTTGTGCAACAGTCTTCTTGAGTCAAAGCTCTTGAATGAGAAGAGCTTTCTTCCTTCTAATCGCAGCATGAGGTATGCAATAAGACCTTTCTATGTTATCACGAGGCTTCGGTCGGTATCATGTTTGGAGAAGATAAAGGCCTGTGCTTATCATGTGACAAGTTAATGAACATGTGCAAATCACATGAGAGAAGATGGAGGTTACGAGAACAACAAAGATTTAGGAAATTATTATGCTTTTAATTTAACAAATAAATAGTTTTCCTTACTTGGTTTTAGGAAAATTACTCTCTACAATTATGTTAAAGCTTTTTCCAATGTTTTGAAAACCGGACCGACAACTGAACCGGAAAAACTTTTGGATCATGGGTCAATGTGGTCCGATCGGGTCGAACCGGGTTTAATAGTTTAAAAAAAAATAGTGGTATAAATAGTTTTTGTATAACATAATATCAAAAATTCCAAATAAATAATATAGCCTTTGAATAAACATATTTTTAATAATTAGGAAAATCATTTTAATAACAAAAAAACTATTAAAAGACAAAATTTAATGAGAAATAGTTAAATTTATATGTAAAAAAAAATTAAAAACACTAAACCATAACAAAAATTAATTAAATTCAATTTATTTGTTTCTATAAATTTTAATCAGAAAAAATTAAATATGAAAAAAATGGAAATTTACAAAAAAAAAAAAAAAAAACTCAAACCTGGGTCAACCCAACCCGGCTAGCTGACCGGTTCACAGTTGAACCCGGTCCGATCCCCGGTCTGGTCCGGTTTTCAAAACACTGGCTTTTTCTTATAAGTATGTACGCTCATAGAGCAATTACAATGATCTGATCAGTAAACTACTTTGAGAATTCTAGTTTCAAACTTTTTCTTTTGATTCTCAAGCAAATCACTTTTTTTTTTTTTTTTAACCACAATTCCAACAGTGCTCACGTGTATATAAAGGTGATTGTCAATCCGCTAGACCTAAATTATCAATTCTTCTAGTCCAATATTGGCCGACCATGATCCCAAAGTATGTGAAACGGCCAAAGCATAAAGAGAAGCATAGAGAGAAGCATAGAGAACCTCAAGTACTATCGTCTTTGTTTCTCCCAGAAGAAATCGCAGAGAACATTCTTGCTCGTGTCTCTAAATGGAATTACCCTAATCTCTCTCTCGTCTCCAAGAGATTCCGCTCTCTCCTCGCTTCTCCTCAACTCTACAAGACTCGATCTTGCATCAAAACCACCGAACCATGCCTTTATTTCTGCTTAGTCTTGCCCAATCACCTATCTCCCAAATGGTTTACTCTTGGGATGAAACCTAATAACGATGAAACTGAAACCCTAACCCTAACAAACGACTTCGATGAGTTTGCATGTGACTATTCGTTGGTTCCGGTACCTTGTCATTTAAGTTCTCATCAAGTACCAGATTATTCCACCATAGCGGTTGGTTCGGAAATCTATGTAATCGGCGGAGCCTACAAGTCGCCGCCTTCTTCAGCTGTTCATATCCTTGATTGTCAGAGTCACACTTGGCGTGGTGGTCCTAGCATGCTGGTGGCTCGGACCGGTGCCTCTGCGTTTTTTCTCGATGAGAAAATATATGTAATGGGAGGTAGCGAGAAAGGCGATACTTGGATGGAAGTATTAGACATAAAGACTCAGACTTGGAGACCTTTAGGGAACCAAGGAGCTACGGAGTTTCGTAACGAAGGGTTTCTTAGCAATACGTTCAAAGGAAAGATATACGTGTGAAGAGCCCAAAGAGGCGAACCGGTTAGTACCTAAATCTTTATTAGATGAAGTCCGGCGAATACCTTGGTCTACTAAAGTATTGGTAGTAGAAGTAGAAACTTTCTTGGAAGTGATTGGCTCTTTCGGCAAGGCCAAAGCAAGGTGACTGCAAACTGGAAGGTCTTGTGTACCTGAAGGAGTAGAAATTTCCACTAGAGAAGACGACTTGGTGCCTGAGATAATTGTAGCCATAGAAGAAGGAGCCATGTGGTTATTGACGGTTGTTGTTGGTGATGAAACAAGATCAGCCGAAACCGATTTTTCCAGGATCCTTGAAGTAACTTCTCCTTCTCTAATGTCAGCATGCACAAGAGGAGCAGTAGCCAAATTTGTATCCTTGATCGCCTCATTTACCTTTAAAGTAGATGGAGAAGATTGTTGTGCCATGGTATGGATACAACGAGAGGGTTTGTGGCCTAACTGTCCGCATGTAGTACATGTACTAGGCAGCCACGAGTAGAGAACTTCAACCATAGTGATTTTAGCACTTACATCCGTTAAGGCAACGCGTCTAGGGAAAGGTTTATCTAACTTAACCTCTAAAAGGATTTTGGCTTTCCCCATCTGAGTTGGATCCAACCATGGTTTCTCTGTCGACATTGGTTCCCCAATTCCAGAAGCAATCCATTTGATTCCAAGGTTTGAATACAATTGATCCGGTATGTTGTTTAGAGTCAACCAAACCGGAACTGTTGTAATTTCAGGAACAGCTATAGTGTTTGAAGGAGACCAAGCAGAAACAAACATTAAACAGTCGTCCATGTGCCACAATCCTCTATCTATAACCCATTTACGAGTTGATTCATCGGGAATGTGAAAGAGAAAAGATGAACAAAGATTTGACACTTTCTACCCCAAATCTTAGTTACCATAGCCTGAATAAATCCTCTAGAAGGGGCTGAGCATCTGAAGAATTGGCCCACCACAAAATCCTTTTGATTTTCCAAACCACTAAGGAGCACATGACTAGGAATTCTTACCATTGGAGTCCCATCCTCTAAGTAATCAGGAATGGTGACTCTATGAAGGTTCCTTGTTGATTGATTCATCTTCGCAGCCCAAGGAAAATCCTTGGATTATGCCCTTAGTTTCTCTGTCTCAGCTTCCGTAAGTGTATTATACATCACAGGTTCTGGTTGACGAGATTGGGAAGTGAATGGCAGTGGCTTTGCCCAGGCTCCTTTGGGTATCGAGGCTGGTACAGTGGGAACTGACACCGACTGTGGTACCGGTGTTGATAGAGGAGGATTTACTTCCGTCTGAGAAGGCTTCGTGGCATCTCCTGCAGGACCTAGGGTCACTGGTACCGAAAGTAACTCTGTTGGATCCTTAGTAACCGGAGAGGTTGAATCCGATGGGGAAGAGCTATGAGCGATGGTGAACAATAGCTCGGGAGAAGCTATCTCCACGATGGATGAGACCATGCTCTTCTTTCCATCTTGGGGCAGAGATGGGACTGGACAGTTCGTCGGAAGTGAAAGGAGGTGATCTAATCGCCTTTCGGATGACGGCATGAGAAGATCGAAATCGCGATGCGGGGAGGTCATGTTGTGACCGAGAGAGAGGAGGGAGAGCTCGGTTGTGGAGAGATCCACCGTGAGGAGGGAGCTACCGGTGGAGAAGGTCACCGGAGGAGGAAGACGGAGGTCACCACCGGCGGCGCCGTCTAGAGAGATGAAGCGATGCTGAGATTAGGTTATCGCCACGAGAGAAAAGAAAAGGGGCGCGTGGAGACCAAACGCCATTCACTTCGGGTGACGATTGAGAACCGATGATCTAATCGCCACGAGAGGAAAGAAAAGGGCGCGCGTGGAGGACGTTGATTCTGATTCGGGTGACGATTCAGAACCGATGGACCTCTTAACTCCTTCGGGGAAAAGAATCCTAAGAGAGCGACCGGTAAAACCCTCGGCAAAGGCTAAAGAGATGAAGCTACATTTCACATCACCTATCCCGGCTCCCCGTCGTGGTAGGGAAACACGTGGCTAAACATCTATGTTACCATCACTTAATCGAAGCGGAAGATTCGTTTTACTACCTTGTCTTTTGGGACAATATCTTTACATTTCAGTAATATGTGTTAAAAAAAAAACATACTAGATGGTCTTTATATTTCCCATCTTTGTAACCTTTGGTTTAAATCAAATATATATATATATATATATATATATATATATTAAAAAAAAGAAAAAAAAGAAAAGAAAGATATACGTGATTGCTGATAGAAAGGACTTATGACCCGAAAAAAGGTATGAGGGATGTTGTGGAAACGCACTCGAGCTTCGGACATATAGATGCATGGTGTGAGATAGAGGGTGTAATCACTACAAAAAAAACAATGTTATTGTGACGAAAATTTGAGACAAACAGTTTTCGTCACAAACTAGTGACATTTTAAATACTGTATTGTGACTAATTGTTTATGTCTCTAATTCATAGTTGGTTCGTCACAATTAAGTGACGAACAAAATCGTAACCAATAATTTGTGTTAATTAGTGATTACATTGTGACAACAATAACAGTCGTAACAACTATAACGTTATTATCACTATATGTGTAGTTGCTATATCTAACGAAATCATGACAAAATCGCAACTATCGATTTATAACGATTAATGTAGTAAATTTGACACAAATTATGACTAGTGGACTAACGTTTTTTGTCGTCGTATTTTTTAATGAAATAGATTCTAAAATTACGTCATATTTTTTAACATTTTCTGTAACGAACAAAGTTGATTATAAACAATACGTATCAAGTTGTTTATTGGATTTATCATTTATGCGTTTAATTGTTTCTCTAATCCATCTTCTCACTAGAAAAGAGAAAGAAAAAACTTCCGGTTGAACACGGTGGTCGGCTCTTGCCGACACCGTGGTATGTATATATAGTTCCGATCTCTCTTATGTATAGCTCGGCTAAGTCCGATTTTGGCCGGATCTGAATCCGATTTGCTTCTTGTTTGTGTTAGATCCTTCTCATCGATGCGTGCTTCTCTTTATCGGAAAGCATAAATCTTTGTCCCCATGATTGGGCTCATAGTAGTTAGGCGAAGTGACTTTTGCGAGAAAGAAAATCCCTAGCTCAATTCTATTGCCGACTCTTCCCCTTCTCTCTCCTCTCTCTCAAATCACTAATACCTCTAGTTCGATTCTCCTTTCAGCCGCCATGACCTCCTCACAAGCGTGTCTTCTCCTTCAATTTTCTCTCAAAGGTACACATAAAAACTCTCGAATCTTCTTCCCCTTATTCAGTTTTATTGATTTTAAATAGCAAATAATTTCAAAATTAGAGTTCATATCTGGGGTACCCGGACCTATTACATAAATAAATTGCATAGATTTTAATCAAAATTATTAAAACAAAGATAAGAAAATCGTTTTTATTATAAACATCAGATTAACAACTGGTTTCCTATATTCTCGCTTCTGAAACTTAACCAAATCCTTTAGTTTCTTTAAGTGCCTTAATTTTTTCAAAACTCCATTAAAAATATTAGATCGTGCCAAAATCTACATAATAAACTGCCACAAATTTCACTTAATATATAAACAAACATCCTCTCATCTCTCATCCAGTAACTTCTCCCGACAGAGGAATAACAACTCTATCTCTTTCACTTTCAAGGTATGAATTCTATATCATTGCTTGAATTCATCTGTAACTACAATTGGTTTAAAATTAGTTGAATTCCTATGTATTCAATTTTCTTTTGGCTAGAATTTTAAAACGTATTGTTTTTCGTTGAAATCTTTCTGATCTTATGCTTACAATGAACTAGTATGGCTCGCGAAAACCCCCATGCTTCTCGGCTGTTTGATCGTGACGGGTTAGATGTTCATCGACACAAAACCGGTTCTCGCTCTTATGCTAAAGTTCAAGTTATTCTGGTAATGTTTGAATTTCATACTTTATGTTCCTTTTTACAATTTCGATAGTTCTACGTATTGTGTATCCGGTAATTGTGAACTAGTCAAACATGAATTGTCTTTTGCTTTTGTTCGAACCCATAATGTTTTCTGTTTGTAAGAAAACCTGCTTAGGAATGATGTGTATGAATGTTTGATGCCTTGCTTTTGTTTTAAGTTGATGATTCCGTTAGAAGTAGCACATATATAAAACCCAAAGTTTAAAAGATGAGCTTGGTCCAACAAGAATACAATCAATTTTAGTTAATATTGATTTTTGGTAAAACTATAGAATAAAAAGATAATTCTGAATTTAAAGTATATAAAGATTTATGAAATAGAAATAGTGTGGCTTTTTGACTTCTCATTGTTCATGGATTTTGTATTTCTTGTAGATGGCTAGAATATCAAATCAACATAGTCTATTTGGACATAAATCACTTCAAAGTGGGAAAGTATCTATAGGTGCGTCTTCAGTTGCTCCACAAACTGTTGAAGAAGGGGGAGCATTAACTGGCCGAGTGGAAGAATTAGAAATGAATTAAAGAAGAGTCTTGATGAGAACGTAACTTTTCAAAAGCAATTCGAGACCATGGAGCAATTAGTCTAATCTCCTTTAGGTTCCATTCCACCATGAAAAACTTCTTATTTTTAACATCATCTAGTTTGTTTTAGTTTGCCTTTTGCTTTAATTTGTTTATTGTCTTTTATTTGTTTTTGTGTTTCGTTTGTTTCGTATGTTTATATATAAGATATTGAATTTCTGTAAATTATGAAGACTAATTGAAATGTTTCTTTTTAGGAATTAATTTTCCTAAAACGTAATTTTGTATTATTAATTATAATTAACAGCTACATTTTTATAAATCTGAAAAAAAAAACGAAATTAGTATAGGAAATAGTTGTAGATTAAAACTATTATGTGACGATATTTTAGTAGTCATTTGTAACGGAATAAACCATTATTATCGTCGTCAAGTAAAACGGTGTTCAGACTTTGTTTTAGTAAATTGCGATGAATTTACAACAATTTTTTTATCACTTTTTGAGACGGTTTAAGAAGAGATTTCTGTAGAAATTAGAGATGGGATCGAGACATTGAAAAAGTTACGAATTACAACAACTTTTGAGACAATACTTTTCGTCTATAATTATGACAGTTTTGTCACTAGTATTTTTCGTCGTCGTTTGTGAGATAATACTTACGAAATAGTTTCATCACAAAAGTTGTAACGTTTTGGTTACATCTTAACATTTGCAACAAAATTATTGTAACATTTTATAAATTATCACAAATTCGTCATAATAATTTTATTGTTACGGATTCTTTGTTATTGTAACGAAATATTTTGTCACAATATGCTTTTTTTTTTTGTAGTGAATGTATTGTTACACAAACTCTGGTTATTGCATGTGGTATGACTTGAAGAGTAGAGAGTGGAGAGAGGTCAAGGGTTCAGATTTACAACTATTGCGTGAGCATGATACATGCAGCTTAGCATGGGGTTGTGTAAGAGAAATATTTAACTATGGTGGGAAACTTTTAGTTGTTTGGGTTCCTGGGTTCGCGCGAAGAATACAAGGCAGAACGGAAAAGGAGAATTGTGTGCGCAACGATCGCACTAGAGAAGGGGCATGGAGGTGAGATTTGGGGTAAATTGGAGTGGGCTAATGTTGTGCTTATGGTTTCCGACAAGTCATATAAGTTCTTGAGTTGTCTAGTCATCTCGATTTGATATCATTCGTTCTACGTGCTTCTTATTAGTTTGGAAGTTTTAACAAAGACATATGTCTATTTATAAAATTTAAGTTTTGAGGATTTTAAGCAAATAGACAAGTCAAGATGTTGTAAGCTATAAGAAAAACGTACGGCATGCATAATTATGTTATAATGTTTCGGTTAATAAAATTACATAAACTATGTTCAATTTCTTGGAACAATCTATTTGCTTTGTGCATAGTCTTCTTGAGCCAATAAATGAGGTATGCAAGGGAGCCTTTCTATGTTGTCACGAGGGTTCGGTATAGCATCAACAACGGCTTATTCTTAAACAAAGACTTTATGAATTGTTGAGCAATGGTTTAACCACAAGAACAAGAAATGTCCACGAAGAACAAAATAGCAGCTCGAAGATGAGCCAGAGCGGTGATACTACACATTTCAATCATCTTATGATCTTTAAACTGCTTATTCAATATCCCTGTGTATAATTGACTTAAAAAGATTGAGAGAAATGAGTGTTACGAGTAAAACACCATCATATTCCTTCATATGAGAAATTTATAGTTCTGTCACAAAAACACAGTTCCAATCACAGAAATGTCATAAAAAAAAGTGTCTAAACGAAAATGTCACAATCTGACCATTTTGCCCCTAAAACTCAGTTTCTTGAATTTTTATTATTATTAAAACAATAATAAAACTGACTTTGAATTATCAAATCGTTGACAATGTGTCAGTTTCTTTTTCACTTATTTTTTTCTCTCTTCTGCTTCTTTTTCCATTTTTTTCTTCTTTCTCACCTCTCTCCTCCTTTCTTTTTCTTCTTTTTACTATTTTCTTTTTGATATTTTCTCTTAAAACACATCATCAATTTTTATTTGTTTCCTTCATTTCGTTCTTTCTCAAAATACGTTTGTAAATATGCATGTCCTCGTAAATAATTATATAGATATATGTACACACGTAGGTGTACACACATATACATATATGTACTATAAAAGTACACATATATACGTACACAGAAAATATATGTACACACATATAGATACCGTGTACACACATGTACTCATATACATATGTTTTCTGTGTACGTGTGTATGTGTAATGGCAATGATTTCTTGATATGGTCTGGGTATATTATACATTCAAAGTGATTTGTGTAGATGATAGTGTATGTACATGATGTATATGTGTATATACAACTACTTATATATACATCCGTGTATGTGTACATGCATATCATGTGTACATATATAGAACACGTCGTATTTATGTGTATGTGTATGTGCCCATGTACGTGTGTACATATATATACAACTACTTGCATATACAACAAATGTATGTGTATGTCATGTATGTACACTATCATCTACACAAATCACTTTGAATGGATAATATACCGAGACCATATCAATAAATCATTGCCATATCGTTCAATACCAATATATCAATATATTTACTATACATGTACACATATACACGTACACAGAAAACATATGTATATGAGTACACGTATGTGTATGTGTGTACATATTATTTATATCTGTGTACGTGTATATATGTACGTGTATATGTGTACTTGTATAGTACATATATGTATATGTGTATACACCTACGTGTGTACATATATATATATAATTATTTACGAGGACGTGTGTGTACACACGTATGTACATGTATATACAACTACTTACATATACATTTGTGTATGTGCACGTGCATGTCATGTGTACATATATAGAACACGTCGTATTTATATTTCTGTACATATGTTTTCTGTATACGTGTATATGTGTACGTGCATGTACGTGTGTACATATATACAACACATTATATTTAGGTGTAAAAAAAGAAAGATTTGAAGATGTGTTTTACGAGATCAAAGAAAAAAAAAAGATTTGAGGATGTTTTTTACGAGAAAATCTCAGAAAGAAAAGAGTAAAAAGAAAAAGAAGAGAGGAGAGAGGTGAGAGAGAAGAAAATCCTTGTGACATTAATTATTTTGACTACTTTTACTATCAGTCACTTCTTCTTATACTCTTCTCTGCACCTGTACTTTATTAAATCCCAATTTTGCATAACAAAAGGTAAGGATAATTCTGGAATTAAATTAAAATATTGTGACATTTTTGTGAGAAAAAACTCAAATGTGACTTCTGTGCAATTAGAACTGCGTTTTGTGACATTTCTGCACTTTTCCCTTTTCATATACAACACAAATCCGATTTTTTTTTTGTTTGTTACAGAAGTTTGGAAGACTTGGTTTTAGTTGTAAAAATTAAACTTAAGATTTATCTCTAGACATCTATTTTTCATACATCCTATATATATTAATTGAGGAGACTAAAAGTTCAAAATCCTAGGTGTCATTCAAAGAGGCTTTTAGGAAATATTAAAACTTAAAAATTCTAAGTGTTACTCAAAGAGGCTTTTAGGGGATAATTATCATCCTATTAAAAAATAAAAATAAAAAGTTTCCTAAAACTTATGAACATTCCTAAAATTTCGCATAGATTTCCTTACAACATTCGGAAATATATAATTTCCTCAACAATAAACATTTATGGCAAAATTTTTTTTATAAAATTATAAAATACTAATAATTTTTAATATACATATTCTAATTACCAAAATATTTATTACCAACTTTCCTATTAATTCTAATGATATTAGATTTGTTTTTTGATTTGTCGATTAAAGATAAATAGATAATAATTTGCAAGTTTTTATTTATTTGTTTTTGGTACTACTACAATTTTTTAGTTGTATGTTTAAAATGAAAATATATGTTTGATATGTGTGAACCAACTCAATAAACATAAAATAAAATTTAAATTTTGATTACTTATTCATATTTTTCTCAAAATACATGTAAATGTTACTAATTTTAGTGTATATAATTTTCTTGAACATTACACACAAATTGGAGTATCAAATTTATTTCAATAATTTAAACTAAATAAGTCGCATATAATATTTATTTAATATTTAATGATAGGATATGAAATTATTTCACAAAATTATTTTCTCAATTTATGTGTTGGTCCTATGTAATTTATGCAAATCAAAATATAGAAATAAATAAACTAAAATTTGTAATCCCGCGTTTGACACGGATCCAAATCTAGTGTAATAAGAATTTCAATTTTTAATTTTTAGTTACAACATGCAAGAGGAAAAAGTCCCACATTGGGGACAAATGACGGATGCTTGTTATACAGTAGGGAGGAAGTGAGTTGCTTTGGGTATTTTCATCAGAGGCCCATTAACTCAAATGGGCTGATAAAAATTGGCTGCTAACGAAATTTGTTCGAAATGATGAATGAACCAATTTTCCTAACCGGCTAAAACCCCATTTTTTGGGGAAATTTTCCAAATCTTTAAATGAATTTGTCACCTTCTATGTCCCAGAATGTAACGCCCCGACCGCCCTATCTATGGGCTCTACGTCCACTCTCGGCTCGTGGGCCTGCACTCTCCGACGGTCGGTGCGTTAGTCCGGAAGGCTCATAAGTCATGTTTACTGACCCTGCAAATCACCACACGATCTTTTTCCGTGTTTTGACCTCACTAACACGGTACTGGAAATGACTTCCCAGTAGGTCACCCTTCCTAAAACTACTTCAGCTCAAACAAGCTTAACTCTGGAGTTCTCTCAATACATGTGAATGAAAAGATAAGTGTACTTTGGTGATATAGGTAGTCAAATCAATTTTTTTAAGTTTCTCTGCATAGATATACCATATATGCTCTGAAACCGGGATGTCACACAGAAAATGTTTGTTTTTGCCGTTATGTATCAAAATCTTTAATGATTTCCACTCATTATTTTTTTTCCAATAGGTTTTATTCTGAATACTAAATAACTATTAAAAAGAAAACCCAAACAAAAACTGAATTGAATTACTGACATCGAGCCGAATTAAACCACCAAACAAACCAAATTAATCACTGAACCAATTTTCTAACTTGGCCCAAAACGATGTTTCATCTCGGCCCAAATCACAGATTGGCGCTATAACGATAACGATTCTTTCTTTAGGGTAAATAGCCACATCATCATCATCAATCCACTGACCATGGCTTCGCCGGCGCTAACATGCGCTTACCGGAACCTTAACACGCCGGTTTCTCTCCTGCGCACGTTAGCATCAACCCGAATCACTACTCCATCGTTTCAATTTCATAACAAACACTCTCCACGTCTCATTTCATCTCCAAGGAGATTCACTTGCTTATCCTTACTTCAAACCGATTCCCCAAATCAAACCTCACTTACTTCCGATCCTGGGTATGCTTAAAGTTTGTTCCTTTTCACTCAATTCGTCAAAATTTCGCTACTTTACTCTGAAATTCAGTTACTTTATGTGTTTGTTCATTCTGGGTATGCTAAAGTTTGATCCTTTTTGTTCAATTCGTCAAAAATTTCGTTACTTTTTGTTCTGTGTTCATTTCTGGGTTTTGTTTCAGATACCCTGAGTACAATCGATTAATGCCATGTCCTGCGTATAACTTTCCTCCAAGAATTGAGCATATGGTTGTTTTGGAAGACGTTAATGTGACTGAGTTTATCTGTAAACAATTAGATCTTCCTCCTTTGTAAGTACTCTTCTTTCTGCATATCATTTGTTTTAGAATGCAAAAATTGAAGAGTATGTAAAAAATTTCATTGTATGAAGGTATGTTGCAGATCTTATACGATTCGGAGCTGTACATTACGCTCTTGTATGTCCTAAACCTCCGTCAACTGCGACTCCTGAGGAAATGAAACTGTTTAAAGAAGTGACTTCTCCTTCTGTACTAAGCAAGAGGGCTTCTATTAAAGGGAAAACTGTTAGAGAAGCTCAGAAAACGTTCCGTGTGACTCATGTCGATCAGTATGTCGAAGCTGGGACTTACTTGCGTGTGCACGTCCACCCGAAACGTTCCCCTAGGTAGTTAAACATTTGAAGAAATGTGTTGAGAAATTGAATGTTTTGGAGATAATCAATTGATATGAGGTTTTTCTAATCAGGTGTTATGAAATTGATTGGAAGTCTCGGATTATTGCTGTGACGGACTCTTATGTCGTTTTGGATAAACCTGCCGGTACTACGGTATGTAATTCATCCATTAGACTCTCAATATCCTTGACTAATGCAGTTGCATTTAGAGATCTTGCAAAAAAAAAAATACTTCATCTCGTGAATATGGTTGGACATATCTGATATGGGATAGTAACTATCCGTCAGAATGTTTTATTATGTTCCCTTTCTTGGTGATTCGAAATTTTATCTTTAGTCAACTCCTAAGAGACGTTTGATTTGTGTGTTTATACCTGAATCATGTTAAGCAATTCACTGCGTTGATCCACAATGGCTATTTTATCAGGTTGGGGGAACCATGGATAACATTGAAGAGACATGCGCCACATTTGCCTCACGTGCATTGGATTTGTCCGAACCTTTATATACAACGCATCAGATTGATAATTGCACCGAAGGCTGGTACTGTCCCGTATAGAACGTTTTCATGCTTTGAAGTTTGTTAATTTAACATCTTGATCATGATTCAGGTCACATTGATTTTCTTCTTTCTCTACAGTGTTGTCTTTGCTAGAACGAAAGACTACTGCTCGGTCTTCCACACGAAAATAAGAGTGAGTTTGCTTGCCTCTATTTTGTTTGACTGGAAAACCTAAACGACGTGTATGTTTTTCCTTCATTTAAAGAATAAAGAAGTGAAGAAACTCTATCGTGCTCTTGCTGCGGCTCCTCTTCCCATTGGAATTATCTCACATTATATGCGCCCAATTAATAGGGCTCCAAGACTCGTATCCGAAGGTAACCTTCGATTTAGAATTGTCAAGAATCATCAAAAACACAATTTGAATATACGATTCTGTGGATTTTCCTAACAGTGTGAAATATTCTTTGATATGCAGATTCAATCAATCGCTGGCACTTATGTCAACTTGAGATTTTAGAATGTAAGAAGATACCTTGGCCTGATTCAGCTACCGAGAAGAAACATGATATTGAAGACTGTGGATGGCCTTCAAGAGAATTCGCTTATGAGTGTACCATCAACCTTATAACAGGCAAGACTCACCAGGTCGGTATATCGACACTAACTTCCTGTTGAAAACATGAATTTCATCTGAAAATTCTGGGTGCTTTTTCAGATACGGGCCCAGCTTGCAGCTTGTGGGGCTCCATTGGTGGGGGACTCTATGTACATGCCAGCAGCGATAGCAGAGACGGTTAATCCCGGGATCAATCCGTATGGGAAAGCAAAGAAACATTATGCAATGGAGGAGGATGATAAGGAAACTGCAGTTGCTGAATGGATTGAGAGACATGGGAAGGAGCCAAGGGTAGGAATCGGTCTTCAAGCTTGTCAAATCTCATGGGACGCTAATGATGGAGAGCATTTCTATGAAGCCGGGACTCCGTGGTGGAGATGAAACATGTCGGGATGCTAAAAATCTTATCTAAAATTTGCCTTAGTAATTTAGAGGTAAGCCATAAAAGTTTCTTCTTTATTGAAACGTATTAGTATTCATAAGACGGTTTTCGATTACATAAGTCGGATCATCCTCTTGTTTCAGGCATCATCTTTGGATATTTGAGCTCTGTGTTCGGAAATGAAGTCCTTGTACCAAGAAGCTGATACTCTCGGTGTTCTCTCTAGAGTACTGAAGTCGACGTGGTACAGGCCGAATTTTATTGTATAACCGCATGTCCACTCGAAGTTGTCCAGTAAAGACCAGGTGAAGTATCCTCTTACATCTGCTCCTTTCCTGTCTCCACACCAGTCCACCATTAGTTTTAGGGTTTTAGAATAAAGACATATAAATTTTTATCTGAAGTGGAAGCAAGTATTATTACCTCATTGCTCTTTTTATAGCGTCTAAGTAGCTACTCATGAACTTCACTCTCGGGTAATCATTTAACAATACTCCGGTATTGTTTTCACCGTAACCTGCAAAAACACTAGGAAAGATAAAACTTTTGCCAACACCGCATGGTCTTTTAGACAGTTTGGGACATACGCTTACCGTTTTCTGTAACATACAACGGAATGTTTTTGTAGCGCTCTGTTGCGTACATTAACATCTTCTCCATTCCTTGAGGATAGATATGAAACCAGTTTACTCCAGTCTGCATCATTACCAAAACTCAAAAAATGTTTTCGAAAAAAAGGTTTTAGATTTGGTCTACTTACTGGTTCTCCTATAGGTAAACCATCTTTAAGAACGAATCCTTCACCTCTCGAACCTCCTTTACCCGGTTCACATACGGAGTGTAGACAGTCTTTTGCGTAGTTGCTCGTATACTGATTAATCCCAATGAAGTCCAAACCATTCTCGGAGATTATAAGTTCATCCTTTGTGAATTCAGGAAGATTTTCGCCGAAAATTTCCTGCATTTCTCTTGGATATCTTCCAAACACAACCGGATCCAAGAACCTGCATTTTTACACTCTTGGTTCAGCTTTTGGTCTAAGAAGGTAAGAATCTTTAAACCGAGACTAGCTTACCAATTCATAAAGAAAGCTTGAGCTCTCTCAGCAGCTAATCTATCTGCTAAAGACTCACTAACTGGTTCAAACCAGATCGTGTTCATGACAATACCGATCTTTCCTCTTTGTTCTTCCTAAACGAAACCAACTTTGAGTCAAGCCGTTCTGATTTTCTGGTATGGTTAATGAAATTTTATTCGGTATATATTGACAGCGGCTAGATGTGAACGGATAATGTTGTGTGCGGCGACAATTGGCTCTGTGTCAGAATCGCCGTGAGTACAGTTTCCAAAAGCCTTGGAACATCGTGATGGCGGTGAAGTCCCTGTCTGGTAACCCAAAAGCACTTGAACGTTTGGTTCGTTGAATGTAGTCCAGAACCTAACTCTGTCCCCAAAGTACCGGAAGCAAATCTCTGCGTAGTGTTCGAAATCTTCCCGGATTTGGGAATTGAGCCAACTTCTGTATCTAAACTCGAGTTCTTGAGGAATGTCGTAATGTGTCAATGTGACAAATGGCTCGATCCCTGAGATAAGATTGAATCAAGTTTGTTATTTCCGTTCTTTCGTGTGTCTTTTGGAACTTTCTCGAGAAATTGTTACCTCTTTTAAGCATAGCATTGATCATTCTGTTGTAATGATCAATGCCTTTCATGTTCACATCTCCAAATCTTCCCTCTACAACACACAAAAGGACGGTTTTTGAAAAGGAATTCGAGTTAGAGAAAGATCGAAAGCAAGAAACAAGAATCTCTCACTTGGAAGAATCCGTGCCCACGATAAAGAAAATCGGTAGCTATTAACTCCAAGATCTTCCATTAGATCCAAATCTTCCTGTTAAGTAAAAGTTCATAACTTTCTTTTCTTTATCTTTGTTTTACAGATTTGCATTTTACAGTCAATTACCGGATATCTGTGGTAATGATCAACCGCGACATTCCCATTGCTTCCATCCGCGATTTTTCCTACACAAACACAATTCAAGAAAGTTTGACTCGTTCAAGATGTTAAAAAAACACTTTGTATCTTTTAGCTTAGTTCATATTCCACGTAGTGATAATGTATATGCCGACTCCCTTGCAAAAGGAGCTCGAGCATGGAATTATTTAGTTTCCCATGTAAGTCAGACATTTCCGTTTTGGGTTGCCCGCGAGGAAAACCGTCCAAACGCTAACACTTGATTTAATATATGGTGATCGTTGGGAAAAAAAAATGTTTATATTCAGATTCTTATGGAAACTTGAGCTACAAGAATGAAAACAAAACCCAAAAGTTTCCTATTTAATCTTTTTATTCTCTAACTGGTTACATTTCAAAGCTTTAATCACAATTCACAAAGAATTTAAAGAGATCTAACCAGGGATGCTTGTGAAAACGTCCCAATTGCTAAGGCCCTTGCCATCAGTTAAGTAAGCTCCTTCGTACTACAAACCCATAAGAATACTGATGTTAGAAATGACGAGTTTTACTGAGAAAAATCAAGAACCTGGTAAGAAGAAGAAGCAGTGCCAAAGAGGAAGTCTTTTGGGAAAGTGAAATTTTCCTCTGAGTTATTCTCTCTGAATGAGATATGATCATCATGCCATGTTGATGATGATGATGATGATGATGATGAAACCAAGGTTATGATGACGAAGCTGAAGAACCAAAGTTGAAACAGAGAAAGATACATTGATGATTTGGTCTCCAATAATTCAGAAACTGTTAGGTGAGAGTACTATTTCTTTCTCAGGATTTAAGGTTGGTATATAAAAAGGAAAATGAATAAACCTAAACACTTTTTTGATTGACTTAATATATCACTATTCAACCACTTGATGATTTTAAAGATTTAATATCTTAGACAGATGAGAAATGACTTTGTATATATCACATTTGGTTGATGTTTCTTTGGTCATTTTTTGTTACAAGCAAATCAAAATGTCTTTCTTTATTAGAACTTCTTAACATAACACAGCTTTCTATTACATAATTCGTCGCTTTGTTATTGAATCATTCAAGAAAGACTAACAAGTTGGATCTTATTTTGTTTCAGGCATCATCATAATCTTTGGATTGTGCTCTGTGCTGGAAGATGAAGTTCTTGTACCAAGAAGCCGATAGTCTCGGTGTTCTCTCTTGAGTATCGAAATCGACATGGTACAGACCGAATCGTATGGTGTAACCAGATATCCACTCAAAGTTGTCTAGTAAAGACCAAGTGAAGTATCCTTTTACATCTGCTCCTTTCCTGTTTTCACCATTAGCTTTAGGATTTTAGCATCAAAACATATATATAAGTTTTGTCTCAATTTGAGAAATTCGGATGCCACCAAAGTTTTTGTTCCTTGGATACCATTAATTTTTAAAAGTTCCTTAGATACCATTTTTTCAAAAAAAAAATAATCAAACTTTCCAAAAATACCACAAACACAAAAATTGATTTTTAAAGGGTCTAGAAATTAAATTTTTGGGTTTGGGTTAACTATTGTAAAATTAGGGTATAATTTTAGAGGGCATGATGTATGTTTAGGGTTTAGGGTTTAGTTTTGACCATTTAAAACTAATTTTAATTTTGTAGTATTTTTGGAACATTTGAAAAAAATGGTATCTAGGGAACTTAAAAAAATTGGTGGCATAGTTAGAAATTTTTTTTAAAAAAATGGTATCTACGAGAATTGCTCATTATTATTTACGTCATTGCTCTTTTGAGTGCATCTAAGTAATTACTCATGTAGTTCATTCTCCGGTAATCGTTTAACAAAACTCCGGTATTTTTCTCGCCAAAACCTGTAAAAAGTGATGAGGTCAAGACTTTCACCAAAATCGCAAGAAACTAAAGATAGTTTGGGACACATGCTTACCGTTTTCTGTAACGTACAACGGAATGTTTTTGTACCGTTATGTTGCGTACATCAACATCTTCTCCATTCCTTGAGGATAGATTTTAAACCAATCTACTCCAGTCTACATCATCATTACCATTTACCAAAACTAAACAACTCAAAAGAATATTGCTCAAAAAACGGTATTTAGTTTCGATTGGTCGGCCTACATACCGGTTCTCCTAAATGTAAACCGTGCTTTAGAGCGTTTGCATATACGAAACCTTCACCTCTCGATCCTCCTTTACCCGGTTCACATTCGGAATGTAGACAATCTTTTGCGTATCTACTTGTATATTGATTTATCCCAATGAAGTCTAATCCACTCTTGGGGCTTTTGAGATCATCCCACTCTTGGGGCTTTTGAGATCATCCTTTGAGAATTCAGGAAGATATTTTCCGAGAATTTTTCGCATTTCTCTTGGATATTTTCCAAACACAATCGGGTCCAAGAACCTACATTTTCACACTTTTTCGATTATTGGTTCGGTATTTGGTTAAAGAAGGTAAGAATCTTTAAACCGGGACAAACTTACCAAGTCAAGTAAAAGGCTTGAGCTCTCTCCACAGCTAATTTATCTACTAAAGAATCACTAACCGGTTCAAACCAAATCGTGTTCATAACAATACCAATTTTTCCTCTTTGTTCTTCCTAAAAAAAAAAAAGAAGTTAAAACCAAAATCTAATTTTGAGTAAACCGTTCTAAAATACCGTTAGACATTTTAGTTACCTGATACTTTGTCCGGTATATATTGACCGCGGCTAGATGTGAACGGATAATGTTGTGCGCGGCGACAAGTGGCTCTATGTCGGAATCGCCAAGTGTGCAGTTTCCAAAAGCCTTGGAGCACCATGAAGGCGGGTAAGTCCCTTTCCGGTAACCCAAAATCACTTGAACGTTTGGTTTGTTGAAAGTAGACCAAAACTTAACTCTGTTTCCAAAGTATTGGAAGCATGTCTCTGCGTAATTTCGAAATCTTCCCTGAAAACAACAATTTTTTTTCATTTTCAGTATATCAATGTATGTATATATTCATACATTGTGTGCATATACTTACCGGATTTGCGGATTTAGCCAACTTCCGTATCTAAATTCGAGTTCTTGAGGAATGTATTAGGCCATATTATGGCCCATTGTAATTATAGGCCTAGCACTACAATTAGGTCATAATGTAATCACTATATAATGTTAATAACCTCATAACTTGATGAATAAGAAAACCCTTTACAACCTCTAAGGTTTTTTGACATGGTATCAGAGCCCTAAATCTAACTACTTGAAGGTTTAGTGTTTCGATCTTTGTTCTTTACGATTCCGCTACACACGAAACTATACAGTCATCGACTTCCTCGTCACGATGCCAGGCGAAGATGAACAATCCTCAGGGTCGGTCATCACAAAAACAAAACCTAGGGTTGAGCTCACACGACGGACGATCTCCCCCTACGACCTTACAGCCGGAGACAATCCTGGAACAATAATCTCACGTCCTTTTTTGCGCGGACCTAACTACGATGAATGGTCAGCAAGCATAAGTAAGGTTGGCGTTGAAAGCAAGAAAGAAATTTGGGTTTGCAGATGGCACAATACAAAAGCCAGATGAAGACTCCGAAGATTATGAAGATTGGTGTGCTAATAACGCTCTAGTAGTGTCTTGGATCAAGCTCACCATAGACGAAACTCTATGCGCGTCTCTCTCGCATAGTGATGATGCGTTTAGTCTTTGGACACAAATTCAAAGACGATTCGGAGTGAAGAAAGGACAGCGAGTGCAAAGGCTCAAAACCGAGCTCGCAACTTGTAGACAAAATGGATCAGCCATAGAAGCATATTATGGGAAGCTTACGAAATTGTGGACAAGTCTTGCCGATTATCAACAAGCAAAAACCCTTGAAGAAATAGCAAAAGAACGAGAGGAAGAAAAATTTTGCACCAGTTTTTGATGGGAATAGATGAGTCTATTTATGGAGCGGTCAAGTCATCTTTGTTGTCTAGAACACCACTTCCGTCGTTTGATGAAGCGTACAATGTCTTGACTCAAGATGAAGAAGCTAAATCTTTAGCTAGACTACACGAAGAAAGAGCTCAAGGTGTTAGTTTTGCTGTTCAAACACAGATAAAGCCTAGTCAAGATGCTCGTCAATTGGTTCCTGGATCTCTGACATGTACTCTTTGTGGTCGTAACGGTCACTTAGCGGACTTCTGCTTTAAGAAGATAGGATATCCAGAATGGTGGGGTGATCCTGCTCGCGGGAAACCTGGTTCTAGCTCACAAAATACAACGCCAAGTGCATCTCATCGGAACTCTTCACGAGGACGCGGCTCTAACTCCCGAGGTCGTGGTTCCAGCTTTGCTCGTGCAAATCACATTGTATCAGGAACTGATGGAGTCCCCTCGCTAATCACCGATTCAAATCGTATTGGCTTCAGTGGGTTGAGTGAGCAACAATGGCACACACTTGTGCATATGTTAAACGAGCGAAAGTCCTCCTCCACTGCAAAACCATCGGGTAAGTTCTTTATTGAGTCTTGGATTATTGATACTGGGGCTTCAAATCATATGACCGGAAGCTTAGATTATTTGTTTGATGTGAGTAACATGGCCCCAATGTTGATTAAACTACCCGATGGGAGATTTACAACATCGAATCAACAAGGAAAAGCACGTTTGGGATCATCACTTATTCTCCACAATGTGTTTTTTGTTGATGGACTACATTGTCATCTAATCTCTGTCTCGCAATTGACTAGAGATAGGGGTTGCATTTTCCAGATATCTGATCAGCTTTGTGTTGTTCAGGATCGCATCACACGAATGCTGATTGGGGCGGGTGAGCAGTTGAATGGACTATATTTCTTTCGAGGAGTTGATGCAGTTTTGGTGGTTCAAGGTTCCAACACTTCTATGGAGCTATGGCATAGCCGGTTTGGACATCCTTCTTCGAAGGCTTTGGAGATGTTAAATTTATCAGATTTATCTAGTGATGTTTTTGATTCTAAAACTTGTGACGTTTGTATTCGCGCTAAACAAACGCGAGATTCGTTTCCAATAAGCAGCAATAAAACAACTAAGGTGTTTGAGTTAGTACATTGTGATCTTTGGGGTCCGTATCGCACCACATCTATTTGCGGTTCCAAGTATTTTTTGACAATTCTTGATGACTATTCTCGAGCCGTATGGATATATCTTTTACCATCGAAACAAGATGCACCACGACATCTTCACAATTTCGTCGCCTTAGTTGAAAGACAATTTGAGACACAAGTTAAGATGATCCGTAGTGACAACGGTTCTGAATTTATATGTCTTACGAAATTTTTTCAAGAAAAGGGAATTATCCATGAGACTTCTTGTGTTGGAACTCCGCAGCAGAACGGAAGAGTAGAAAGAAAACATCATCATATACTGAATGTTGCTAGAGCTCTACGGTTTCAAGCTTTCCTTCCGGTTGAATTTTGGAGCTATTGTGCTCTAACGGCATGTTACTTGATTAACCGGACTCCTTCAAAACTACTCAATGGAAAGACTCCGTACGAATTGCTCTACAACAAAGCTCCCCCGACACAACATTTAAAAGTTTTTGGTTGTCTTTGTTATGTTCATAACCAAAAACATGGTGGAGATAAGTTTGAATCACGATCTAACAAATCCGTGTTTATTAGATATCCATTTGGTAAAAAGGGATGGAGAGTCTACAATATTGAAACGAAAAAGATTACGGTCTCTAGAGATGTTTTATTCTTTGAAACGAAGTTCCCTCTTTCCGAGTCATCTTCATATATCTCTCTTGATCGCGACGTCTCGTCTCTGCCTCTTCATGGTGTTTTTGACGATGAGGATTTCTTGTCATTACCACCATCTATTCAAGAGAATTCATTACTTCAATCAAATCCACCGGATCAGATCATTCTCACCACCCCGTCTGATGTTGATCAACCGGCCTCTACAGAACTTGAAACAGAGCCTTCTAATCCGACAAGCGCAACAACTACTCCTTCTTCGTCTCTCTCGACCACGTCTCCTCCTGAGTTACCAGAGAATGTGAGTGAAACTGCACCTTCGACTACGGAATTACAAGCACCTTCTATCCCTCTTAGCACCGCATCTGTCCCTCTTGGTCGCGGTTTACGTCCGAAGAAACCACCGACAAAGCTTACCGATTATATTACTACACTCCTTCATCAACCATATCCATCGTCAACACCGTATCCGATCGACAATTATATCTCCAGCTCTCAATTCTCCCCAACTTATCAATCCTTTTTATTAACAATTACAAAAGGAATTGAACCAAAATCCTTTAAAGAAGCTATGGAGGATGAGAATTGGGGATACGCCGTTGATGATGAGATGGATGCTTTGAAAGAACTTGGTACTTGGACTGTTGTTGATCTACCTCCTGGTAAGAAAGCGCTTGGATGCAAATGGGTTTTTCGTCTTAAATTTCATTCCGATGGTGAACTCGAGCGACACAAAGCAAGACTTGTGGTTTTGGGAAATAATCAAATAGAAGGAGAATATTATAATGAGACGTTTGCACCGGTTGCTAAGATGGTTACCATTCGCGCTTTTCTCCAGCAAGTTGCTTCAAACGATTGGGAAGTCCATCAGATGGACGTTCATAATGCATTTCTCCACGGCGATTTAGATGAGGAAGTTTATATGCAATTGCCACCGGGTTTCCGAACGAGTGATAAGAAAAAGGTGTGTCGTCTTCATAAATCTCTCTATGGTTTGAAACAGGCTCCTCGATGTTGGTTTGCTAAACTTACTACGACTTTAACAAACTACGGCTTCGAGCAAAACTATTCTGATTACTCTCTTTTCACTCTAGAGAAATCAGCGATCCGTCTTCATGTATTGGTATATGTCGACGATCTTATCATCACCGGAAGCTCGTTGAAAATTATTGAAGAGTTTAAAAGTTACTTGAGTGAGTGTTTTCGTATGAAAGAGTTGAAAATAATATGTTAAAAATGATTATAGTTTTCCATTCTAACGCTAATTTTTGCAGTAGAATTTAAATTCTGCCTATGTCGCATAAGTCTACTGATCATAGAAACAAGTTTCTAATGGGACATTTCTGGACACAATAAATCCCATTGGGACATTGTACAAATCAATTTGGCCTAAATTAGCAATTCTCCCTTGATTGTTTTGGTTCAAAAGTAGAGGCTATATAAAAAAAAGGAAAATGAGTGGCTTTGTGACTTTGTCCACTTTTTGGTTGATAATGATATTTCACCACTCGGCTACCTGAGGATTTGAAAGATTGAAATTATTTGAGAGATGAAAAATGACAAAAAGTATGCAAGATTTGATGGACCAGCACCAAAATCTTGTTTCTTTGATTGTTAATTTTACACTATGGGTTATTTCTAAAGAAAGTGACTTTACTATTGCCAAAAAGAAGCGACAACGATATATTAAAATTATTAGAACGTGACAAAAGCTCATATATCACACAAATGATTGGATCGTTATAGTAACTCTTGTCTTAAATTAGAAACTTCATTTTGTAAAATTCGAAATATAATATGATTATATTGAAAGAGATTGAACGAAATATAAATAGTAGATGAGAATTGTTTATGAAAATTGTAACCAGTTTGAAAAGATACTTTTATTCATAAGCAATTTTCAGATGAACAATTCTTGGGTTTACCCCAACCTTCTCATTCATCACCTTTTCACTAACCAATCAAAACAAAGATATGGAAACCACTAAAGCTAATTAATCTAATTAAAATAACTAATATAATTTAACTAAAAAATAACATTAATTCGTTTTAAAAAATGAAATAAATTCTAAACCTCAAACTCAAACTCAAATTCAAACCCTAAACCACCAAAACTATACCCTAATTTGGGAATAGTTAACCCAAAATAAATTTTTAGCCCAAACTCAAATCCTAAACCCCAAAGTTATACCCTAATTTGTGAATAATTAACCCAAAATAAATCATAAACCCTAAACCCCAAAACTATACACTAATTTGGGAATAGTTAACCCAAACCTAATTTTTTTAACTACTAATCCATTGAAAATTATATTTTGTAGTTAAAATATTTGAGTTTGGGTTAACTATTCCTAAATTACGGTATAGTTTAGGGTTTAAGTTTGGGATATATGATTTATTTTAGGTTAACTATTCCCAAATTAGAGTATAGTTTTGGGGTTTAGGGTTTGGGTTAACTATTCTCAAATTATGGTACAGTTTTAGGGTTTGAGGTTAGGATATATGATTTATTTTGGGTTAACTATTCCCAAATTAGGATATAGTTTTTGGTTTAGGGTTTGAGTTTGGGTTATGATTTATTTTGGGTTAACTATTCCCAAATTAGGGTATAGTTTTGGGGTTTGGTGTTGAGTTTGGGGGTTATGATATATCTAATTGGTTTTTTTTGGTAGATAATATATCTAATTTGTTTAGTTAGATAATTATTATTTATTTTAGATTTTTAGTTAAATTCGTTTTTGTTTATGGTCCCACATTTAATCCAATTTAATTTTTTTTAATGATTTAATTAGGTTAGTGGTCCCATAACTAAAATGTGATTGATCAATCAAAAGGGGGTGAAGTTAAAATAGGAAAAATCCAAATTTGTATGATGGAGAGAACGGGAGTCAAGGTGATATTAAGGTTTTGGAAACTGGTGATCTGGATGCCACAATGATGGACGTGGGGGGGGGGGGGGGGGGGGGGGGGTGAGAGGGAGACCACCGGGAGAGCCACCAGATGTGAGGGGGTCATGGGCGCAGAGAGTGAGAGGAGGTAAGGAGGGAGGACAACCGGTTCCGGAGGACGTGTTAGAGGATGAGTTCATATCAGCGAGGTTGTGTCTAGAATTTCCGAATGGGGAGGATGGAGAACCAGTGATAACAATAGGGGAGGAAGTGTTGGATGCGATGAATGGGTTGTGGAAGAATTGCATGATCGTGAAGGTCTTAAGCCGTAATGTTTCACTCCCGGTTCTGAGTCGAAGGTTGAGAGAAATATGGAAGCCAATTGGGTCAATGTATGTGATGGATTTACCACAAAACTTATTCATGATCCGTTTTGAGAAAGAAGACAAGTACTTGGCAACCCTTACCGGTGGACCGTGGAGAGCGTTTGGGTGCTACCTTATGGTACAAGCTTGGTCACCAGAATTCAATCCACTCAAAGATGATATTGTTACGACTCCGGTATGGATCCGATTATCGAATATCCCGGTTAACTTTTACCATAAATCGATTCTCATGGTGATAGCCAGAGGTTTAGGAAAGCCGGTCAGAGTTGATCCAACAACGTTGAACTTTGAGCGGGCGAGGTTCGCTAGAATTTGTGTCGAGGTGAATCTCAAAAAACCACTTAAAGGAACGGTTCTTATTAATGGATAAAGGTACTTCATGGCATACGAGGGGTTACCCAATATATGCTCAATGTGTGGTCTATATGGACATTTGGTTCATAATTGTCCTCAGACGGTTCATGAACGAGTGGTGGTGGAGTAGGTAACTCCAGGGCCAACCAACTCAAGTGAGAGTACTCGGGAGTCTGTAGAGGATGGGTTAACAATGGTTCCGAGCTCAGGGAGAAGAGCGGGGACGCGCACTAATCAGAGTCGAGTTGGAACATGTGGGTTGAGAGGTGATGGTCGGAATACTAGCCGGACTCACTGTGAGTCTAATTTGAGAAAGGAGGATGCAAATATTGGAATATCAAACAGATTTGGTAACTTGGAGTTGGATATGGAAATTGTGGAGAATAGGGAAACGTGATTGGGAAAGGAGAATCAGATATGCAGATGATCAATTAGTGATATGCAGATGATCAATTAGTGATAGGATTATGAAGCTCAGTTCCTAAACATGAACACGAATGTAAAACAAACCAGCTTCCGCTGCGAATATTATCTATGAATAAATTCAAGCAAACCAAATTCCTTTGCGAATCCTATGAATCTAAACAAGCATTAATGATCAAGCCCAATTATTCACAAAACCCTAAGCCAAATTCCTTTGCGAATAGGAATTTTGCTCATCAAAAACTAGTTCAGGTTATCAATAAAACTGTCGTTTCTATTAATTACCCTAAGATCAGATTTAAGGTAGCTAATCAAGAATCAGCAATAAGAACAAGTTAAGATGAAGAACTTCTAATAATATTAATCCTAAGCAATTATGATCAGATCTAGCAAATCATCAACAACCTTTGAAAATCCCTAAACCTAACAGGGAAACTACTCAGACATATCCCATGATGAAAACATGGTTTTATTAAAGATATATCAAAGAGTTAAATAAAATAAAGCGTCCTGGTTAAACAATGGCCTAAAAACGTATTTATAAAGGTCCCAAACCGACTAGAAAAGAAAAGTAAACATCTGGAATTCCTTCTCAAAAAGGGAAATCTTCAATTTGGGCTTTTTGGCTCGTCAGACCTGTCTGTCGATCGACACGGAATTCCTGTCGATCGACGTTGCACTTTCTGGAAAATCTTCTTGTCTCGTCAGACCTCCTGTCGATCGAACCAAATCTCTGTCGATCGACGCTGGCTCTGCTGGCAGATTTTGACGCTCCATTCCGCAATGCTCCAAAACTTCCAGTAAACATCTTTTCTGCTCCAATCGGTCTAGTTCCTATAAAGACTCTAAAAACACATAGAAAACACCAAAAGACTCTAAAACATGGACTTATATCATGGTTGAAAACGGGTAAAAACCATGATATATCAACTCCCCCAGACTTAGCTTTTTGCTTGTCCCTAAGCAAAACAGATGTTATCACTCCTTTAGGAACCACATACCTTTGCAAAGCTAATCCGGTGATACTTCGATGTTTCCCTAGAAGTATAGCAGTCCTCCAGATTGAATCCAAACCCCTTAGAAAATCTCAGACTTTCAGTCACAGACCCCTATAGTTAATTAGGTGCGGTCTCATCGAGGGAATATCGATCGCTGGACCTTCTAGATTCTTTCACTTCCTTTAACACTTTCCTGCGTTTCACCCTCTCTCTTCCCTCTGAAACTGTATCCAATTATGGATATCATAGAGATGCAATGCCTTTAGAACTTGATTTTTTTTTCTTTTTTTTTTTGTGATGGCGGGTACCTCAGCAGAGGGTCCTTTACCACCAGAGCTTGAGGCTCCACTTTCTTTCTCTGCGTTTTATTCTAACACTTTTGAATTCGGGCTTGCACTTTTCCTTGGCATCTCTACGATCACTAGACCAGCGCTCACTACTGTTGTTCTATTGTGGGAGACAGGGTCATGAGGCTTTTTCTTTTTTTTCGATCTAGGACAGTTGTACTCGTCATTTGGGAAGAAGTTTCAAGAGCGGTCCGTCCTCACTTTCAAGTGTTTGGAAGCTGAATCAAGTCTTGCGATTACCAACGCCCTTGACAAGAGATTAGAGATTCATTTGGGTCGGGGTCTTTGACATCCTTTTTGGCGTTCTCCAGAAATCTGAACTCGCTCCGTTAAACCGATCCACTTCCAGTTACCCACCTTGTAAAACCAGCCAACTTGCATCAGATATGGTCCTTGAGTGCTGTTCAAAGCAAGTTGTAAAGGGGAGTTTTGACCCGAATAAATTTTTTTTTTTTTTGAAAAACACCATAAAAACTCAAAAGAAAACACAATAATTAGCAACTACCTCCCCCAGACTTAAACAACACTGTCCCCAGTGTTATTAAGCCCAAGATCGGTGAATAAAATAGATAGAAAACCGTAGGAATCAAAATTTTGAAAAGAAAAACGTAACCTGAAGGGGGTGTCGATCGACATTGTCAATGGTGTCGATCAACACCATTGAATTTTTGCAAGTGTCGAGCGATTCGACCACTGCGTCGCTTGACAGAAGCTCTTGAAGTTCATCCATACGTTTTTATCTCCTAAAAATCAAAACCAAAAACACACCAAACATAAAATTGTAAAAGAAAATAAAAAGAAAACATAATTATTAAGACTCACAAATGGGTTGTCTCCCATCAAGCGCTTGTTTTTAGTCCGTTAGCTTGACTATGACAAGGAACTTAGATGTCTGGAGGATCTGCACTCTTCCATGGAATGATTCCAGGAAAGAGCTTCTGTGTCTTCTGCACCATCCTATGAACAACTGCTTCTCCTTTCTCTTTTACCGCTGGAGGAATGATGATTCTCATTTTCGCGAATGGCTTTGAACTCCTCTTAGGCTTAACCTCTTCTTTTCTTTGTCCTGCAAATTCATTAGAAAAACCAAGCTTTCGAGGAACTCGATGCTTGCATGAGCGCGACACCGCTTTTTCAACTTTAATGAAATCAGAAGAAATAAAATTAAGTAAAGGAGGTTCACACCTGGGCTCTTCAAGAGGTAACTGAGGAGATGGCTCAGAAACGACTAAATCTTTGTCAATCTTAGGAGGAATTTCTTCTGAAAGTCCCTTGATCAACTCTTCTTCCTCTGAAGTATCCACAGAAAAAGCTTGACCATCTATGGTGGGTTTTCTTCGCGTCTTATACATGTCAAAGTCCAGGACCACATCACCTAGATCAAGTTTGATCTTCCCTTTTCTCACATTGATTTGAGCGCCACCTGTTGCTAAAAATGGCCTCCCTAGTAGAATAGGATCCTGAGGTTCTTTGTCGTACTCCAAAACCACAAAGTCTGTAGGGATTAAGCAGTCCTGAATCCGGATAGGCACATCTTCAAGAATTCCTTTTGGGAATCTCCTGGATCAATCAGCTAGTAGGATAGACATCCTTGTTGACCTGAAATCAGTCAGACCAAGCTTAAAAGCAACAGAAAGTGGCATCAAATTAATACTAGACCCCAAATCACAAAGAGAATGAGGAAACTGCCCTGTTGAAATAGAGCAATTAAGCACGAAGTTGCCTGGATCTGGAAGCTTTACTGGTATCCTGCTCTGGATAATGGCGCTTACTTCCTCTGAAACCACTATATCCTTCTTCTACTTCTTAGGTACGGGAGTAGTATTCAAGAGAATCGCTCTGATGTCTCTGGTCAGCAGTGCTCCTTCCTCAGGACTAATACCATTTGCTGCAAGCCGCTTGACATATCTTCGAAGCGCAGGAGAAAGCTTGATAGCATCCACTAGGGGCATCTCAACCATGATCTTTTCAATCATTTTCTTGCAAATTGCTTCCTCGGCTTCTTGCTTGGACTTCCTAGCTCTGGGAAAAGGCTGCTTGGGCTTATAGACCGTTTCTTCGATGATCGGAGAGGCTTCTAGAAGAGATGGTTCGGATTGGGCAACGTGTCGATCGACAGCCACGGGGGTGTCGATCGACACAAGGGTCACTGGAATTTCTGGAGATCGACTCTTGACCCGTGTCGATCGACATCCATCTTTGTCGATCGACAGAGAAGCCTCTGGAAGAATTTTTTGTTCTGCGTCGAGATGAGCGTCGAGCGATTCGGTCCTTTCTTCACGTGTCGATCGATTCTCAGTAACAGTGTCGATCGACACTGTCTCCTCTGTTCCAAAAATTTCATCGAACTCCGCGAAATAATCCTCCGTTTCAGTTTGAATGGCATTGCAGGCGTTCCTTGGGTTTGCATCGGTCTTTGTAGGTAGAAATCCCTCTTGTCGCATGACGGAACTAGCAGTTTGGGCGACCTGAACATCCAACTTCTTAACGTGTGTGCTTAACGACTCGAATTTCCCATTAAGATCTTGGTAGACGGAGTCCAGCTTTCCATTGAAAGTAACTTCCAACTTCTGTTGTCCCTCTAGGAGTTGCGCAAGCATAGCTTTCACTTCATTGTCCTGCTCAGGGGGTTTCTGATAAGATGATGAACCATAGCTTCTGTTGAAGTTGTTGCTCTGGAAGGGCTTCTAATAGCCTTGCTGATTCTCATACTTCTGAAACCCGGCTTGGTTGATGTAGTTCACATCTTCTTCTGCTGTCTCAACTCCCTGGACCGATTTCTTTCCCATAAGAATACTTTTCATGGAATCCAGCTTTGCGTTCATCTCAGCTAAGTGCTTCCCACCATCCTTGTTCTCAGTCATCTGCTTCCTCTCAAAATCAGCATTCTTCGTACTGTTGCTAGAGGCCAAGTTCTCGATGAGAGTGATCGCGTCTGCTGGGTAGTTGGTATTGAAGTTACCACTACTCGCTGCATCCAGTGCCATCTGATACCTCCAGTCCACTCCTCTGTAGAAAATGCCTAGTAACTGAACATCTGTGAAGCCATGGTGAGGACAGTCTCTCTGATAGGACTTAAGTCGCGTCCACGCAGCCTTGAAAGCTTCTGTAGGACCTTGCTTGAATGAAGTAATCTTCGTCCTGAGCTCTTCTGACCTCGCATCATCAAAGAAGTTGTTCAGGAACGCGTTCTTTGTGTCCTCCCAAGTAGTTAGCGATCCAGGCTCAAGCTGCTTCAACTAGTAAGAAGCATCCCCACCAAGAGAGTATGGGAATAGCTTGCAGAAGAGATAATCGCTAGACACCCCTTGAGCCTTGATGTTAGAAGCTAAATCTTCAAAATTCTCGATGTGATCCATCGGATGCTCATGTGGAAGGCCATGGAAAGGATGTTGAGCTACTAGTGAGAAGAAAGCAGGCTTCAGCTCAAAATCATTCCTCTGGAAAGCAGGAGGACGAATCGCAGCTCGATTCACATAGAACTGGTCAGGCCTGTTGAAGTCTGCTAAAGTGCGGCCTCGCGCAGCGTTCATCTCGTTCCTCAAAACGTTTTGGCGATTTTGTACATGGTGTCGATCGACACCAGGTGGTTGGTGTCGATCGACACGGGCATCGTCATGCTCAAAAATTTCGTCCTGAATCGCTTGATTCTCTTCGACGATCAGATTGCCATCATCATCTATCCTCTTTCCTTCTCTGTTGTATCTCAGTCCTGCCGGATTACGCAGAACTCCATCTTCTCCAGGAATCAGTATAAGTTGTTCTTGAGCAACCATCCTTGCAGCTCTCCTATTCTCACGTTCCAAACGCGCAAGTTCCTGAAGATTGTATTCCACTAGTTCCTCGTCCTGATTGCTCCTGGTATTGCGGTTTCGCATGTACCTGAAAAACAAAACAAAAAGAAACTAGCAAAGCAAAAACAAAAATAAAAACCTAGACAAAATCCTAATAAAATAAATCTAATGGTTATGATTCCCCGGCAACGGCGCCAAAATTTGATATGCTCAAATTAACCTAGAGCTAAACTCTCTCAAATTAAGAGATCAGTTATAGGAATTTAGGATCGAATCCACAGGGAATCAAGAAATAAGCAATTTAGGATAGTAATTAAGAGATCAGTTATAGATTATCAGGTTCAGATTATGCTAGGCAAGAATAGTATTAAAGCAGTAAATAAGCAATTAAAAACGGTTGTGAATCAATAAGATAAAGACGCTAGGCACAGGGAAATCTAAGGTGAATCAGATATGCAGATGATCAATTAGTGATAGGATTATGAAGCTCAGTTCCTAAACATTAACTCGAATGTAAAACAAACCAGCTTCCGCTGCGAATATTATCTATGAATAAATTCAAGCAAACCAAATTCCTTTGCGAATCCTATGAATCTAAACAAGCATTAATGATCAAGTCCAATTGTTCACAAAACCCTAAGCCAAATTCCTTTGCGAATAGGAATTTTGCTCATCAAAAACTAGTTCAGGTTATCAATAAAACTGTCGTTTCTATTAATTACCCTAAGATCAGATTTAAGGTAGCTAATCAAGAATCAGCAATAAGAACAAGTTAAGATGAAGAACTTCTAATAATATTAATCCTAAGCAATTATGATCAGATCTAGCAAATCATCAACAACCTTTGAAAATCCCTAAACCTAACAGGGAAACTACTCAGACATATCCCATGATGAAAACATGGTTTTATTAAAGATATATCAAAGAGTTAAATAAAATAAAGAGTTCTGGTTAAACAATGGCCTAAAAACGTATTTATAAAGGTCCCAAACCGACTAGAAAAGAAAAGTAAACATCTGGAATTCCTTCGCAAAAAGGGAAATATTCAATTTGGGCTTTTTGGCTCGTCAGACCTGTCTGCCGATCGACACGGAATTCCTGTCGATCGACGTTGCACTTTCTGGAAAATCTTCTTGTCTCGTCAGACCTCCTGTCGATCAACGCAAATCTCTGTCGATCGACGCTGGCTCTGCTGGCAGATTTTGACTTTTTGACGCTCCATTCCGCAATGCTCCAAAACTTCCAGTAAACATCTTTTCTGCTCCAATCGGTCTAGTTCCTGTAAAGACTCTAAAAACACATAGAAAACACAAAAAGACTCTAAAACATGGACTTATATCATGGTTGAAAACGGGTAAAAACCATGATATATCAGACATGGAGAACATTCATTTGATAGTAGTTTATGCAGCTCCATCGCTGAGTAGGAATGGTCTTTGGGGAAGTTTAAGGCAAGTGATACATGAGGTTGATGGACCGATGTTGGTTGGAGGGGATTTCAATACGATTGTTAGATTGGAGGAGAGAACCGGGGGTAATAGTCGTTTATCATTGGATTCACTAGCTTTTGGAGAATGGATCAATGAACTCTTATAATTGATATGGGATTTAGTGGTAATAAGTTCACGTGGAAAAGAGGACGAGAAGAGAGGTTCTTTGTGGCGAAAAGATTGGATAGGGTGTTGTGTTGTGCACACGTACGGCTTAAATGGCAGGAAGCAACTGTTACGCATCTCCCTTTTTTAGCTTCAGACCCCGCACCTCTCTATGTGCAATTGGTTTCGGAGGCTAGTGTTAGTTTGGGAAGGAGACCGTTTCGTTTTGAGGCTGCATGGTTAACTCACCCAGGGTTTAAAGAGTTATTATTTACTTCTTGGAATGGGTCTATTACCACACCAAGAGCCTTGAGAGATCTACAGAAGATTTTGAGAAGATGGAACAAAGAATTATTTGGTGATATACAAAGAAGGAAAGAGAAACTTGCAAGCGATATTAAAGAGATACAAGATCAAATTGAGCTTAACCCTTCGGATGACCGTTTAAAGAGAGAGGCAAAGTAAATTAAGGAACTTGATATTGTGATGGAACAAGAAGAGGTTATATGGTTCCAGAACTCTCGAGAGAAGTTTATTGCTCATGGAGATAGAAACACTTGGTTTTTCCATACGTCTACAATTATTCGAAGAAGACGGAACCGGATTGAAATGCTAAAGAATGAAGAAGGTCAATGGATCTCTAATGTTCAAGAGCTGGAAAAATCAGCGATTGAGTATTACCAAAGACTTTATTCTCTTGATGATGGGGACCCCATTGTGGAGACTTTACCTCATTGGGGCTTTCCGAGTATTTCTCTAAGAGATAAGCAGCTCCTAGACAGACCTTTCTCGGCCAGTGATGTTGAAAAGGCGATTCGTAGCATGGGGAAGTTTAAGGCGCCGGGACCGGATGGGTTTCAACCAGTATTTTATCAAGAAGGGTGGGACGTTGTTGGTGAATCCATAACCAGGTTTGTTATGGACTTCTTTTCAACTACGAATTTACCACCGGAGACGAACGATGCTATTGTTGTGCTGATTACGAAAGTGACTAAGCCAGAGACGATTAAGCAATTCAGACCGATTAGCTTATGTAACGTGCTTTTTAAGACAATTACAAAAGCGATGGTGGGAAGGCTTAAAGGAATAATGACAAGATTGATTGGTCCAGCTCAAACTAGTTTTATACAGGGACGCTTAAGTACGGACAACATAGTTTTAGTCCAGGAAGCGGTTCACTTCATGGGGCGCAAAAAAGGGAAAAAGGGATGGATGCTTTTAAAACTCGATATGGAAAAAGCTTATGATCGGATTCGATGGGATTTCTTGGAAGATATTCTTAATGTGGCAGGATTTTCAGAAGTTTGGGTTAATTGGATCATGCAATGTGTAACGGGTCCGTCCATGAGTTTATTATGGAATGGGGAGAGGACATATTCTTTCAAACCGCTAAGAGGGTTACGCCAAGGGGATCCGTTGTCCCCGTATTTGTTTGTGCTGTGTTTGGAAAGATTATGTAATCTTATCGAGTGCTCGATTGAGGAGAAGAAATGGAAGCCAGTCCGTCTGTCTTGGGCAGGTCCGCCGCTTTCTCATGTATGCTTTGCCGATGACTTGATCTTGTTGTTGAAGCCTCGGTATCGCAGATTGGGATAATTATGAATGTTTTGGAGAGATTTTGTGTCGCTTCGGGGCAGAAGGTTAGTTTGGAAAAGTCCAAAATCTTTTTTTCTAATAATGTTTCTCATGAGCTTGAACGGAGAATTACGGCTGCAAGTGGAATTCAATCAACAAGAGACTTAGGGAAGTACTTGGGGATGCCAATTTTACATAAAAAAATTAACAAGGACACTTTGGAGACGTTATAGAGAGAGTTAACTCGCGTTTAGCGGGATGGAAAAGCCGTATGTTAAGCTTTGATGGACGTTTGACGTTAACAAAAGCAGTTTTGCCGTCGCTTTCGGTTCATACTATGAGTACGATAAAACTACCGTAGGCGATGCTGGATAGGGTGGACAGCGTGACTAGATCGTTTTTATGGGGAGATACTCAAGAGAAAAAGCGACAACATTTAGTAGCTTGGAAAAAGGTTTATTTACCTAAGAGAGAAGGTGGACTTGGAATTCGGGCAGCGAATGACATGAACAAAGCTTTGTTGGCAAAATTAGGATGGCGAGTTCTTCAGGATGAGAAAAGTCTTTGGGCCCGAGTAGTGAGGACTAAGTACAAGGTGGGGGACATACATGACCAGACTTGGATGATGGTGAAAAGCACGTGGTCTTCTACTTGGAGGAGTGTGGGGATTGGTTTGCGGGACGTGGTATGCAAAGGTCAAAGTTGGGTTCTTGGAGATGTACGTAGTATTAATTTTTGGACGGATAGGTGGCTTTCTGTGGAGGCTCTAACGGATAGATGTGTAGGGGACTTACCCTCCGGTTATGAAGCTTTGAAGGCGAGAGATTTGTGGATCGAGGGTGTAGGTTGGGACATGGCTCACATTGCTCCGTATGTGTCCGAGGATAGACAGTTTTAGTTGATGGCAGTGGTTCTTGATAGTATTACCGGAGCTAAAGATAGGATCTCATGGAGTGGTAATACAGATGGGCGGTTTTTGGTTAGTTCTGTATATAGCTTGTTAACGAGGGATGAGACACCTCGGCAGTGTATGGCAAGCTTCTATGACCAGTGTGGCGAACAATAATGCCCGAAAGGGTGAAGGTGTTTATTTGGCTAGTAACTCATCAAGTTATTATGACAAATACAGAACGCAAGAGAAGACACCTTTGTGAAGTGGATATTTGTGGAGTGTGTAAGAGTGGCAAGGACACAATTATGCACGTGCTTAGAGATTGTCCAGCTATGGCAGGTATTTGGAATCGTATTGTACCTCGACGGAAACAACCTACGTTTTTTGATGAGTCTCTGTTTGTCTGACTTTTCGGGAATTTGTGGGAGGGTGTTAATGTAGAAAATGGAGCTTGGTCCACTATGTTCGCGATGGCTATTTGGTGGAGCTGGAAGTGGAGGTGCGGTAATGTGTTTGGGGAGAATAGGAGATGTCGTGATCGAGTGAGATTTATTAAAGATGTAACTCACGAGGTGCTCCTGGCCAACCGTAAACTTTGGATGCATTCAGGTGGAGAAGGTAGAGTTGAGAGAATGGTAAAGTGGGAGCCACCGGGTATTGGTTGGTGGAAATTGAATACGGATGGCGCATCACAAGGAAACTCGGGTCGAGCAGCGGTGGGAGGAGTGTTGCGAAATTTGGATGGTGATTGGTGTGGGGATTATGCAGTACTGGCGGGTAGATGCTCTGCACCGTTGGCAGAGTTGGGGGGGGGGGGGGGTGTATTATGGTCTAGTCACGGCTTGGGAGAAACGTATTGAGTGACTCCAGTTGGAATTAGATTCGGTGATGGTGGTGGATTTTCTTAAGACAGGGATTAGTGACTCTCATCCACTGTCATTCCTGGTACGGTTGTGTCATGGCTTCATTTCAAGGGACTGGATAGTCCGTATTTCGCACGTGTATAGGGAGGCTAACCGTCTAGCTGATGGGTTAGCGAACTATGCATTTTCTTTACCGTTTGGTTTTCATTCTTTTGATGTAGTACCGAGTGTTGTGGACTCTATTATACGGGAGGATGCTATTGGGACTGCGTACCCAAGGAAAATTCGGTTGTAATTGTTTTAGTTTTTAAATAATAAACTCGGGGGGTTTCCCCGGTCATTCAAAAAAATAAATCAAAAGGGAATGAATGAGAACCCAAGAATTGTTCTTTTCAGATTACATTGTTGAAAACAACAATAAATAGGAATTTATCGTAGATCTTCCCGAAGATCTTGCTCGCCAAGATATTGCTCTTGGCCGGAAAGCTTATATTTTGGTCATAGCCTCTTCATGTGTTCCTAAGGTTTTTTCCCCTTTTGTCTCTCAGGATCTTTCTCTAGTTTTAGGAGTTTTATATTTAAATCCTCTTACATCACCATTAGCTTTAGGATTTTAGCATCAAAACATATATACAAATTATACGATTTGGTTAACACTGAAGAGACATGCGCCACATTTGCCTCACGTGCATTGGATTGATAATTGCACCGAAGGTTGGTACTGTCCCGTATAGAACGTTTTCATGCTTTGAAGTTTGTTAATTTAACATCTTGATCATGATTCAGGTCACATTGATTTTCTTCGATTTAGAACGAAAGACTACTGCTCGGTCTTCCACACGAAAATAAGAGTGAGTTTGCTTGCCTCTATTTTGTTTGACTGGAAAACCTAAACGACGTGTATGTTTTTCCTTCATTTAAAGAATAAAGAAGTGAAGAAACTCTATCGTGCTCTTGCTGCGGCTCCTCTTCCCATTGGAATTATCTCACATTATATGCGCCCAATTAATAGGGCTCCAAGACTCGTATCCGAAGGTAACCTTCGATTTAGAATTGTCAAGAATCATCAAAAACACAATTTGAATATACGATTCTGTGGATTTTCCTAACAGTGTGAAATATTCTTTGATATGCAGATTCAATCAATCGCTGGCACTTATGTCAACTAGAGATTTTAGAATGTAAGAAGATACCTTGGCCCGATTCAGCTACCGAGAAGAAACATGATATTGAAGACTGTGGATGGCCTTCAAGAGAATTCGCTTATGAGTGTACCATCAACCTTATAACAGGCAAGACTCACCAGGTCGGTATATCGACACTAACTTCCTGTTGAAAATTGAACTTGATTTTGGATCAAGTATAAATATTGGGCTAATAATCTAATAATCTAATACTCTAATGTTGAGACAAACCCAATACTTGATTCATGTTCTAGGAGTGATCTCTAGAAAAATCTAAAATTTCCACCTCCTTAAAATGTTCTAGAGAATGGTAGAAAATAAAACATCTAGATATTTCTATGAAATTATCTAGATAATTGTAATAAAAATAGTAAGAATTCTCTAGATTTAGGATTTAAATATTTTAGATATTTTGTATTTTGGAGGCTATAAATACCTCCTTCCACCTTCATTTGTAACCAAGTTCTTCAAACAAAAGTTCTAAGTAATAAAAACATCATACTTCTTAAAAATTATATTCTCTCCAAAATTTCTCAAATACCTTCTCCATCTCTTTAAACCTTTATTTCCAACAAGTGGTATCAGAGCGTTAGGTTCCTAAAGATGGCGAGTAACGACATTCCGTTCCAAGTCCCGATGCTCACAAAGAGCAACTACGACAATTGGAGTCTAAGAATGACGGCAATTCTAGGAGCACATGACGTGTGGGAGATAGTCGTTAAAGGCTACGTTGAACCGGAGGACGAAGCTAGTGCATCTCAAACTCAAAAGGATAGTTTGAGAGACTCAAGGAAGAGAGACAAGAAAGCTCTCTGCCTAATCTATCAAGGATTAGATGAAGAAACGTTTGAGAAGGTCGCAGGAGCAAAGTCGGCCAAAGAAGCATGGGAGAAGCTTCGAACCTCTTACAAGGGAGCGGAGCAAGTTAAGAAGGTACGTCTTCAAACTCTAAGAGGAGAATTTGAAGCGTTGCAAATGAAGGAAGGTGAACTCGTCTCCGATTATTTCTCAAGAGTCTTAACGGTTACTAATAACCTTAAAAGAAATGAAGAGAAGTTAGATGAAGTAAGAATCATGGAGAAGGTTCTTAGATCGTTGGATCCAAAATTTGAGCATATTGTCACCGTTATCGAAGAGACAAAGGAGTTGGAGGATATGACAATGGAGCAACTTCTTGGATCCCTACAAGCGTATGAAGAAAAGAAGAAGAAAAAGGAAGATATCGCCGACTAAGTACTCAAGATGCGGATTGATGAAACTAAAGAAGAAAACGGTCGAAGCCAACAAAGACGTGGTGGTGGCCAATTCCGAGGACGAGGTCGCAGATATGGAAATGGACGAAGTTGGAGACCATATGAAGAAAACACCCATCAAAGAGGAGAAATCTTGTTAAGAGGTCGTGGAAGAGGAAATCCAAAACCAAGGTACGACAAGACAAATGTTAAATGCTATAATTGTGGGAAGTTTGGACATTATGCTTCCGAATGTAAAGCTCCTCACAACAAAAGAGTTGAAGAGAAGGCGAACTATGTTGAAGAAAGAAGCGGCGAAGGAGATATGTTGTTGATGGCGTGCAAGAATGATGGAAAAGAAGAAAACCACAAGTGGTTTCTCGATAGTGGTGCAAGTAATCAAATGTGCGGCCGAAGAAGCATGTTCGTTGAGCTTGATGAATCGGTGAAAGGAAACGTGGCTTTAAGAGATGAATCGAAGATGGAGGTGAAAAGTAAGGAAAATATTCTCATCCGATTGAAGAATGGAGATCACCAATTTATATCCAACGTCTACTATATTCCAAGCATGAAGACCATCATCTTGAGCCTTGGACAACTCTTAGAGAAAGGTTATGATATTCGATTAAAAGATAATAACCTTTCTATTAGAGACCAAGGAAGCAATCTCATTACTAAGGTAACGATGTCAAGAAACCGAATGACATCAAAGTGACATCGCACAATGTCTCAAGATGTGCTACAAAGAGGATTCATGGGTTTGGCATCTTCGATTCGGGCATCTCAACTTAGGAGGATTAGAGCTTCTTTCAAAGAATGAAATGGTGAGAGGTTTGCCTTACATCAACCATCCAAATCAAGTGTGTGAAGGGTGTTTACTTGGAAAACAATTCAAAATGGGTTTTCCAAAGGAGTCAAGTACAAGAGCTCGGAAGCCGCTGGAACTCATACACACGGACGTGTGTGGCCCGATCAAACCAAGATCACTCGGTAAAAATAACTACTTCCTTCTCTTTATTGATGATTTTTCAAAAAAAACATGGGTTTACTTTTTAAAGGAGAAATCAGAAGTTTTTGAAAACTTTAAAAAGTTTAAAGCCCATGTCGAGAAGGAAAGTGGCCTTGTGATCAAAGCCATGAGATCTGACCGTGGAGGAGAGTTCACGTCCAAAGAATTTTTGAAGTATTGTGAAGATAATGGCATTCGAAGACAATTAATGGTGTCGAGATCCCCTCAACAAAATGGAGTAGCGGAAAGGAAGAATAGAACAATCCTTGAAATGGCGAGAAGCATGCTCAAGAGTAAGAAATTACCAAAGGAGTTTTGGGCAGAAGCAGTTGCATGTGCGGTTTATCTTTCAAACGGATCTCCAACAAAGAGTGTTTTGGGGAAAACACCACAAGAAGGGTGGAGTGGAAGGAAGCCCGGGGTCTCGCATCTAAAAGTTTTTGGAAGCAATTCTCATGCTCATGTGCCGGACGAGAAGCGGAGTAAACTAAATGATAAAAGCAAGAAGTACATCTTCGTTGGTTATGACAACAACTCTAATGACTATAAGCTATACGATCCTAACACAAAGAAGACAATCACAAGCAGAAATGTCATCTTTGATGAAGAAGGAGAATGGGATTGGAGATGAAATGGTGAAGATTACAACTTCTTTCCACATTTTGAAGAAGAAGACTTGGAGCAACCAAGAGAGGAGTCTGTTACACCACCAACTTCACCAACACCTAGTTCCCAAGGAGATGAAAGCTCAAGTGAAAGGAGTCCACGTTTTAGTAGTATACAAGAGCTTTATGAGGTAGCCGAAAACCTAGTTTATACCATGATATATGTCCGTTTTATAGAGTCTTTTGGTGTTTTGGAGTCTTTTGTGTTTTATATTATGTACAAGGACGAATTGGACTCAATTGGTGTTTACTGGAACATTTTCGAGCTTAACGGAATGAGCAGTCAAAGTGGCAAGTTCGGATTGAAGAATTCAGATCAGTGTCGAGCGACGAGGTTGTTAGTGTCGCTCGACACCAACATTTATCAAGCATCGAGCAACAGGATTAAGTGTGTCGCTCGACACGACCATCGGACCAGCCCAGATTCCAAGTTTTAGAAGATTTCCTTTTCGCGCCAAAAAGCCCAGATGTTTGCAATTGGGCCCATGACGTTTTTGTAACCTATATATATATATATGTGTTTTCAGTCATTGTTTAGGCTATGCTTTATTTTACTTAGAGATTTTTATACTTGGGATTTATTATTCATTACTATGTCTGAGTAATTCCCTAGTTAGGTTTTAGGGATTTTTCAATGGTTTAATGAAGAGTTGTAGAGTTTGATTACTTATGGGATTTGCATCATTCATATTTTATATTCTTCACCTTGATTGCTTTGAATTCTGATTTAGGCCTGAATTAGATATCCTAGGTTGTTTAATATATGAACATCATTATTGAATTCTCTGAATTGAATCATAGGTGAGCAAAGATCTAATTCGCAACGACAGTTGGCTTTGAATCTTTGTGAACAAATCGAACATGAATTTAAATGCTTGTTTAGATCAATTTGATTTCGCAACGACAGTTGGTTTACTTTACAACAGTGTTTCAAGTTCTAGAATTTGCACTTCATCAATCCCAATAGTAATCTTATTCTGCAACTTGGATTTATTCTTGCGAATTCCCTAAAAGCTTAACGTTTGTCTTCCATTGATTTAAAGCTTTACCATCATCCTGATTTACATATTTTCTGCTTAGCATAATCTGAACCTTATCAATCTATCTATTGTGCAATCTGATTCCCTGTGGATTCGATAACCCTAAGTACTGCATACGATCTCTTGTTTGAGAGAGTGGTTCAAAGGGAAATTTGACCGTATCAAATTTTGGCGCCGTTGCCGGGGAATCAACGCCATTATATTTACATTATTAGGATTTTGTCTAAGTACTTTTTATTTTTATTTTTGCTTTACTAACTTTTTCTTTTTGTTTTTCTTTTTTGTTTTGTTTTTTCAGGCGTAAGGAACAATGGTTGCGCATACGATGATCTATCAGAGAGAAGATGGTTTCTTCGACAGAGAAGGAAACCGGTAAAATGAGGATGGACAGAGGCTGGATGATACTGGGAACGTGATCATTGATGAGGTTGAACAGCAATGAACTCGCGAGGAAGAAGATGAGCGACTGGCTCGTGAAGAACAAGCTCGTGTCGAGCGACACGAGGAGGAGGTCGCTCGACGCGTGGAACAGAGACGTGTCGCTCGACAAGCTTTGGTTGTCGCTCGACAGGATGCAGATGCTGGTGTCGAGCGACAGGAAGATGGTGTCGCTCGACACCCTGACCAGAATCGGACGCTGGCTGATTTTAACAGACCAGAGCAGTTTTACGCGAATCAAGCTGCGATTCGACCTCCAGCGTTCCAGCGCAATGACTTTGAGCTCAAGCCAGCCTACTTCTTGTTCGTTGCGCAAGATCCTTTCTGCGGATTGCCTCGTGAGCATCCGATGGATCATATTGAGAGATTTGAAGATCTTGCATCTAGCATCAAGGCCAATGGAGTCTCAGAAGACTACCTGTTCTGCAAGCTTTTCCCGTACTCTCTACATGGGGAAGCTAAACGCTGGCTAAGGACACTTCCTCCGGGTTCACTTACGAATTGGGAAGACACGAAGAATGCTTTCTTAAGCAATTTCTTCGATGATGCGAAGTCCGAGGATCTCAGGTACAAGGTTACAACCTTCAAAACAAGGTGATCAAGAAGCATTCAAGGCTGCCTGGAATAGATTCAAGGGCTACCAGAGGGACTGTCTCCATCATGGCTTCAATGAGGTTCAATTATTAAACATATTCTTGATGTGCTAAGTTTTAACCCAAAATAAAGCTGCAAGTGCACAAACAATCGCAGTAGAACGTCTAAAAAGAAGTCTGGGTCGTGAGTCTCAAAAAGTCCCCCTTCTATTAGAGGCGGCTCTGACTTATTTATAATTTCCTTTTAAAAACTAGGTTAAAAATCGGATATGGGTTCGGGACCGGTCGGTCCTATTTCTTGGCTTTGGGTCTTCAGTCGAGACCGGTCGGTCCTTGTAAGTGGATCGGCCGGTCTCGATTCTAGGAGCTTGGCTTCAAGTCTTCGGGTTGGGACCGGTCGGTCGCTGGGTTGGACCGACTGGTCGGTCTTGTTCCGAACTCGGCATCTTCTCATCAGGACCGGTCCGTCCTGTGGTTGGATCGACCGGTCCGGTTTCCAGGGAGCTTTAAATCTTTGAGTCCTTGGGCGAGCAGGTGTTCGCTCTAAACCGAGCAGGTGCTCGATTATGAAAAACGCCATCTTTTCTCCAGATTCGTCCCTTTTGCTCCAATGACCCCCAATGACTCCAATCCATGCTTGAGAGCCTCCTAGAACCTGAAAAGACACGAAAGGAACTAGAAAGAACCGAAAAGCTATAGAAAACAATACGTAAAAGAGGCTAAAATACTAGTATATCAATTCTTCAGGGGGATTGCAATGCCATACGCTGTGAGCTTGGATGCTGCAAGCCAAGGGGACTTTAATACAAACTCTCCAGAGGCTGCTCTAAGGTTGATTGAGAACTTGGCTAACAGCAACAACACCAAGAACCTTGACTTTGAAAGGAGCAAGTCTGGAAAGAACATCAATGGTAATCAACTTGCAGAGGTTACAAGGAAGCTGGATTCAATGCACGATCTTCTCGCTGGAAAGAAGACGGTTCAATCTGCTCAGCAAGTCCAGACATTCGAGCCACAAGATGTAGCATACGTCACTGAATTCAGTCATCAGAGGTTCAACACTCAAGGAAATGGTTCTTCATCGTATCAGAAGCCTTTTCAGAGCAGCTTTACCAGAGATTACGGATCTTCATCGTACCAGAAACCGCCTCCTCCTTCTACAGAGAGTAAAATGCAGTCTATGATTGAGCAAATGCTGGAAGGACAGCAGAAGTTGACTGTCGACTTAAATGGAAAGCTGGATTCCATCTACATGGAATTTAATGGAAAGATCGAAGGCTTGAACATCCATATGAAGAAGCTGGATACTGAGGTACAACAAACCAGTGAAACAGTGATGAAGCTCCACTCCAATATGCTCAGTTTAAGGTCTAGAACAGAGAAGAAACAAGCTCGGAAGCGAATCGATCAGTTCACGGAAGAAGAAGAAGCTTAGATTTTCGGAACAAGGATAGCGTCGAGCGACACTCATACAGTGTCGATCGACACGAATGAGTTGAGTATGTCGATCGATGTGGATTTCGGTGTCGATCGACAGGAGTCAGAATCAAGCGTCGAGTGACATGCTGCCAGCGTCGCTCGACACCAGACCCAGATTCGTCCAGATTTCGTGTCGCTCGAACGCGTCTACAAGCCTCCACTTCCGTATCCAAGAGCATCTGTGAATTCTTGTGCATCAGCTAGTAGTCGGAACAGTGAGAAAGAGCCGGGAACAGTCAAGAAGCCAGTCCTGAGAGAGTTAACCAAGATTGAGAATCCATGGCAATTCATCATTCCTTGTTCGATTAATGGACAGGAATTGGAAGGTACTCTTCCAAACACTGGAGCGAACGTAAATATCATCTCACATGATGTTGTGAAGCTGCTAGGGATCTCAAGCATACAACCTTCAAATGCTCTTGTTGGTTTGGTTAATTCTTCTTCGGTAGCTGCTGTGGGTTTCATTCCTGACTTGAAGATTCGAATAGGAGACTGTCTCGTGCCCGCTGATTTCCATATCATCGAGACCACAAAGCCGATGGTCCTTGGAGCCTCTTTCCTCACTTCTATTGGTGCGATCTTGGATTACCCGAATCAGAGAATATCCTTCACCAAGATCAACAAAGAATTCTTCTACCCAGCTATTCTGATGGATAACTTCTCCTGCTGGACAGTCTTAAAAGGAGAAAAACTAGATCCTCTAAGTCTCCCAATCCCCAAGCCTCCCTTAGAACAAAGGTACGCAATTCCTGTTCTTAATTCCAAACCTCTTCCTCAGGATTTAATAGTTGAAAATGCGGTTACGCGCTCATGCAAGCAACGAGTTTCTCGTAGAATGCTTGTTTTTTGTTATGATGAATTTGCAAGAATAGCTAAGGAGTACAAAGAAGAGGAGACAGGAGAAAGGAGAAGGAAGCGAGCTTCAAAAGCTTTCTCTAAGTTCCGAATCATCATCCCTTACGAGTTGAAGGAGAAAGGAGAGGAGATCCTTCAGCAAATGATGCAGAATACGATGAAACTTTTCCCTGGAATAGTTTCTGATAAGTCTGGGGGAGCTGGCAAGAAGGGCAGAATGAAGAACAAGGCTGCAACCATCCACTTGGATAAGGGAAGTACTATGCTTCTCAAAGATCCGCCATAAGTCCTGAGTCCTGACACAGTCAAGCTAAGGACTGAAAACAAGCGCTTAGTGGGAGGCAACCCACTTGTGAGTCTACTACTTATGTCTTTTATTTTTGTTTTTAGTTTTCTTTTTTCAATTTTACGTTTTGGTTTTGTGTTTGTTTTGAGTTTTAGGATAACAAACGTTCGAAAACAAGTGAGGATGACCATCAGACTACTGTGTCGAGCGACGTAGCACTACGTGTCGCTCGACATGAAGGAAATAACTGTATCGATTAACGAGGAACTTCATGTCGCTCGACGCGACCAAACCATGAGTGTCGATCGACAGTAAGGTCGTGTCGCTCGACACGACCCCCAGGTACGAATTCTCACTTGATTTTTCATTCGTTTCATTTCCTGTCTATTTTCATTTCGCCAATCTTGGATTTAATAACACTGGGGACAGTGTCGTTTAAGTCTTGGGGAGGTAGTTACTAACTATTGTGTTTTCTTTTGAGTTTTTGAGTCAGTTTAACATTTTTAGAGTCAAAACCTCCCTTAAACTTGCTTTGAACAGCACTCAAGGACCATTTCCAATGCAAGGTGGCTGGTTTTACTGAGGTGGGTAACTGGAAGTGGATCGGTTTAACGGAGCGAGTTCAGATTTCTGGAGAACGCGAGAAAGACGTTGCAGACCCCGCCCTAATGAATCTCTAATCTCTTGTCAAGGGCGTTGGAAATCGCAAGACTTGTTTAGCTTCCAAACACTTGAAAGCGAGGATGGACCGCTCTTGAAACTTCTTCCCAAATGACGAATACAACTGTCCTAGATCAAAAAGAAAAAAGCCTCATGACCCTGTCTCCACAAGAACAATAGTAGTGAGCGCTGATCTAGTGATCATAGAGATGCCAAGGAAATAAAAAAAAATTCTACAGAAAAAAATGCAAGTCCGAAAATCAGAAAAATCTTGAAGAAAAAGTTCAGCAAAAGGCATTGCATCTCTATGATATCCTTAATTGGATACAGTTTCAGAGGGAAGAGAGAGGGTGAAACGCAGGAAAGTGTTCAAGGAAGCGAAAGAATCTAAAAGGTCCAGCGATCGATATTCCCTCGATGAGACCGCACCTAATTAAATGAAAGGGGTTTGCGACTGAAAGTCTGAGATTTTCTAAGGGGTTTGGATTCAATCTGAAGGACTGCTATACTTCTAGAGACACATCGAAGTATCACCGGATTAGCTTTGCAAATGTATGTAGTTCCTAAAGGAGTGATAACATCTGTTTTTCTTAGGGACAAACAAAAGACTAAGTCGGGGGGAGTTGATATATCATGGTTTTTACCCAGTTTTATACCATGATATATGTCCGTTTTTATAGAGTCTTTTGGTGTTCTGGAGTCTTTTGTGTTTTATATTAAATACAAGGACGAATTGGACTCAATTGGTGTTTACTGGAGCATTTTGGAGCTTAACGGAATGAGCAGTCAAAGTGGCAAGTTTGGATTGAAGAATTCAGATCAGTGTCGAGCGACGAGGTTGTTAGTGTCGCTTGACACCAACATTTATCAAGCGTCGAGCGACAGATTAAGTGTGTCGCTCGACACGACCATCGGACCAGCCCAGATTCCAAGTTTTAGAAGATTTCCTTTTTGCGCCAAAAAGCCCAGATGTTTGCAATTGGGCCCATGACGTTTTTGCAACCTATATATATGTGTTTTCAGCCATTGTTTAGGCTATGCTTTATTTTACTTAGAGATTTTTATACTAGGGATTTATTATTCATTCCTATGTCTGAGTAATTCCCTAGTTAGGTTTTAGGGATTTTTCAATGGTTTAAAGAAGAGTTGTAGAGTTTGATTACTTATGGGATTTACATCATTCATATTTTATATTCTTCACCTTGATTGCTTTGAATTCTGATTTAGGCCTGAATTAGATATCCTAGGTTGTTTAATAGATGAGACATCATTATTGAATTGCCTGAATTGAATCATAGGTGATCAAAGATCTAATTCGCAACGACAGTTGGCTTTGGATCTTTGTGAACAAATCAAACCTGAATTTAAATGCTTGTTTAGATCAATTTGATTTCGCAACGACAGTTGATTGTCTAGGGTTTAAACATAGATAGTATATGCAAACACAGTTGATTTACTTTACAACAGTGTTTCGAGTTCTAGAATTTGCACTTCATCAATCCCAATAGTAATCTTATTCTGCAACTTGGATTTATTCCTGCGAATTCCCTAAAAGCTTAACGTTTGTCTTCCATTGATTTAAAGCTTTACCATCATCCTGATTTACTATTTTCTGCAATTTTATTTACATATTTTCTGCTTAGCATAATCTGAACCTTATCAATCTATTGTGCAATCTGATTCCCTGTGGATTCGGTAAACCTAAGTCTTGCACACGATCTCTTGTTTGGAGGATACATCAAATGGATGTCAAATCACCCTTATTAAATGGAGATCTCGAAGAAGAAGTTTACATTGAGCAACCACAAGGTTACATAGTCAAGGGAGAAGACGACAAGGTCCTAAGGTTGAAGAAGGCACTTTATGGCTTAAAACAAGCCCCTAGAGCTTGGAATACTCGGATTGATAAGTACTTCAAGGAGAAAAACTTCATCAAATGTCCATATGAGCATGCACTATATATCAAAACTCAAAACAAAGATATATTGATCGCATGCTTATATGTAGATGACTTGATATTCACCGGTAACAATCTAAGAATGTTCGAGGAGTTCAAGATGGAGATGACGAAAGAGTTCGAGATGACGGACATTGGATTGATGTCTTACTACCTTGGGATTGAAGTTAAGTAAGAAGATAATGGAATATTCATTACTCAAGAAGGCTATGCTAAGGAGGTACTTAAGAAGTTCAAGATGGATGACTCAAATCCAGTTAGCATACCAATAGAATGTGGAGCCAAGTTATCAAAGCATGAAGAGGGATAAAGTGTGGATCCAACACTCTTTAAAAGTTTGGTAGGAAGTCTACGCTACTTGACGTGTACAAGGCCTGACATCTTATATGCGGTCGGAGTTGTTAGTCGCTACATGGAACATCCAACAACAACTCATTTCAAGGCGGCTAAGAGGATCCTTCGCTATATCAAAGGTACCATAGACTTTGGCTTGTATTACTCTAGCTCTAACGATTACAAGCTTGTTGGATATAGCGATAGCGATTGGGGTGGCGACGTAGATGATCGAAAAAGCACAAGTGGCTTCGTGTTCTATATTGGAGATACGACTTTCACATGGATGTCGAAGAAACAACCGATTGTAACTCTTTCTACTTGCGAAGCGGAGTATGTAGCAGCCACTTCTTGTGTTTGTCATGCCATTTGGTTATGAAACCTCTTAAAGGAGTTGAGCTTGGTACAAAAGGAGCCAACGAAGATATTTGTGGATAATAAGTCAGCAATTGCTTTGGCGAAGAACCCAGTCTTCCATGATCGAAGTAAGCACATTGACACGCGCTATCACTACATCAGAGAGTGTGTCACCAAGAAGGAAGTGCAATTGGAGTATGTGAAGACAAATGATCAAGTTGCTGATATTTTCACCAAGCCACTTAAGCGCGAAGACTTTATCAAGTTGAGGAGTTTGCTTGGAGTAGCAAAATCAAATTTAAGAGGGGGTGTTGAAAATTGAACTTTATTTTGGATCAAGTATAAATATTGGGCTAATAATCTAATACTCTAATGTTGAGACAAACCCAATACTTGATCCATGTTCTAGAAGTGATCTCTAGAAAAATCTAAAATTTCCACTTCCTTAAAATGTTCTAGAGAATGGTAGAAAATAAAACATCTAGATATTTCTATGAAATTATCTAGATAATTGTAATAAAAATAGTAAGAATTATGTAGATTTAGAATTTAAATATTTTAGATATTTTGTATTTTGGAGGCTAGAAATACCTCCTTCCAACTTCATTTGTAACCAAATTCTTCAAACAAAAGTTCTAAGTAATAAAAACATCCTTCTTCTCAAATACGTTCTCCATCTCTTTAAACCTTTATTTCCACACTTCCTTCATAAAACATGAATTTCATCTGAAAATTCTGGGTGCTTTTTCAGATACGGGCCCAGCTTGCAGCTTGTGGGGCTCCATTGGTGGGGGACTCTATGTACATGCCAGCAGCGATAGCAGAGACGGTTAATCCCGGGATCAATCCGTATGGGAAAGCAAAGAAACATTATGCAATGGAGGAGGATGATAAGGAAACTGCAGTTGCTGAATGGATTGAGAGACATGGGAAGGAGCCAAGGGTAGGAATCGGTCTTCAAGCTTGTCAAATCTCATGGGACGCTAATGATGGAGAGCATTTCTATGAAGCCGGGACTCCGTGGTGGAGATGAAACATGTCGGGATGCTAAAAATCTTATCTAAAATTTGCCTTAGTAATTTAGAGGTAAGCCATAAAAGTTTCTTCTTTATTGAAACGTATTAGTATTCATAAGACGGTTTTCGATTACATAAGTCGGATCATCCTCTTGTTTCAGGCATCGTCTTTGGATATTTGAGCTCTGTGTTCGGAAATGAAGTTCTTGTACCAAGAAGCTGATAGTCTCGGCGTTCTCTCTAGAGTACTGAAGTCGACGTGGTACAGGCCGAATTTTATTGTATAACCGCATGTCCACTCGAAGTTGTCCAGTAAAGACCAGGTGAAGTATCCTCTTACATCTGCTCCTTTCCTGTCTCCACCATTTGCTTTAGGGTTTTAGAATAATAAAGACAAGAAGTTTTTCTCTGAAATTGAAGCAATCATTGTTACCTCATTGCTCTTTTTAGTGCATCCAAGTAATTACTCATGAACTTCACTCTCGGGTAATCATTTAACAATACTCCGGTATTGTTTTCACCATAACCTGCGAAAAAACACCATAATCATTTAAAACTTTTGCCAACACCCAAAAAAACACTTTTTTTGGGACACGCTTACCGTTTTCTGTAACATACAACGGAATGTTTTTGTACCGTTCTGTTGCGTACATTAACATCTTCTCCATTCCTTGAGGATAGATATGAAACCAGTTTACTCCAGTCTGCATAATTACCAAAACTCAAAAAATGTTTTCGAAAAAAGGTTTTACATGCGGTCAACATACCGGTTCTCCTGAGGGTAAACCGTCCTTTAGAGCGTTTGCATATACGAAACCTTCACCTCTCGATCCTCCTTTACCCGGTTCACATACGGAAAGTAGACAGTCTTTTGCGTAGTTGCTTGTATACTGATTGATCCCAATGAAGTCTAAACCATTCTCGGAGATTTTACGTTCGTCATTTCTGAATTCCGGAAGATCTTTGCCGAACATTTCCTGCATTTCTCGTGGATATCTTCCAAACACAACCGGATCCAAGAACCTGCATTTTTACACTCTTGGTTCAGCTTTTGGTCTAAGAAGGTAAGAATCTTTAAACGGAGACTCGCTTACCAATTCATGAAGAAAGCTTGAGCTCTCTCAGCAGCTAATCTATCTGCTAAAGAGTCACTAACTGGTTCAAACCAGATCGCGTTCATGACAATACCGATCTTTCCTCTTTGTTCTTCCTAAACGAAACCAACTTTGAGTCAAGCCGTTCTGATTTTCTGGTACGGTTACGAGTTTAGTTTACCTGAAATTTTGTCCGGTATATATTGACAGCGGCTAGATGTGAACGGATAATGTTGTGTGCGGCGAGAAGTGGCTCTATGTCGGAATCGCCATGAGTACAGTTTCCGAAAGCCTTGGAACATCGTGATGGCGGTGAACTCCCTGTCTGGTAACCCACAAGCACTTGAACGTTTGGTTCGTTGAATGTAGTCCAGAACCTAACCCTGTCCCCAAAGTACCGGAAGCAAATCTCTGCGTAGTGTTCGAAATCTTCCCGGATTTGGGGATTGAGCCAACTTCCGTATCTAAACTCGAGTTCTTGAGGAATGTCGTAATGTGTCAATGTGACAAATGGCTCAATCCCTGAAATAGGATTGAATCAAGTTTGGTTTCTCTTTTTTGTCTTTTGAAACTTTCTTGAGAAATTGTTACCTCTTTTGAGAATAGCATTGATCATTTTGTTATAGTGATCAATACCTTTCATGTTCACATCTCCAAATCTTCCCTCTACAACACACAAAAACACTTTGAAAAGGAATTCGAGCTAGAGAAAGATCGAAAAAACAAGAATCTCTCACTTGGAAGAATACGAGCCCACGATAGAGAAAATCGGTAGCTATTAACTCCCAGATCTTCCATTAGATCCAAATCTTCCTGTTAAGTAAAAGCTCATAACTTTCTTTTCTTTATCTTTGTTTTACGGATTGGGTTAATTTGTCTAGAAAAAAAACTATAACTTAAAAACTAACAAAAAAAGGTAGGTGGCAAAATCTTAGTCATTGAATTTAGGGGTTTTAGTTAGTTTTTGAGTTATAATTTTTTTATTGGTTATTAGGCCTAATTTCCCTTACGGATTTGCATTTTTCAACTAGGTGACTCCCCGCGTTATACGCGGTTGAAATATTATTTGATTATTCTCTATATCAAATTGAATAAAAATTATTATTTTAAATCTAAATATCCATTTGGTTAAGATCGTGTAAATTTTCCAATTTATAAATAATACTATCTAAAGTAAAATATAATCTAGTATAGTTTTATTTGAAATTGGGTTTCATTTTAACCAAAGTAACATTTTTCTCAAATAAAGGTTTTAGCTCAATTTTTTTTTTTTTTTTGATTTAATATTCAATCTAGGTTTTTGATTAAATATTATTTTTACCATTACGTAAATAATAAGAATGTTCACATTGATATTTTGTCACTTATGTATAAATTTTAAATAAAAGATATGTGTTTTATTATATAAAATATATATCATATTTTAAAGAGTAGTTACTCATTTAATATATGAATTTTGTAATATGGGAAATTTTTGTCACAACACATAATAGAATATTTTTTCTAAGAAAACTTGGTAAGTCTTTGTTATAAAATATTGTTTTGGACAAATTTTATTGTGACGAAATTTATTTGTAAACAATTTTCAATCAAAAAAAAAATTTATTATAAAATATTGGTGAAATGTGTTTTTGCTTTATTTATGGAATATATGTCTCTTATTACTTTCACATTAACAATTTATGGAAATATAAAAGGTTTAGTAGAAGATTTAGTCATGATTAATTTAAATTAAAAATAAAAAATTCCTTATAGTGATTTGACATTGTATTTTTTCCTTATTCATGTTACATTTCTTCTTGGTGAGAGTGATTACGGAGATGATGGTAAAATAAAAATGTTAGAGAGATTTTTATCTTTAACACATATATTTGATTCACAACAAATAAATGTATTTTTATTTAGTTTGATTTTTATCTATATCATTTTTTGGTGGTCATTAAATTCTGAAATGATAAAAATGCCAACTGAAAGTTGAAAGATTTAATTTTATGACAAATTAAAAACGGCATACTAAATAGTTAAATTTTAGAATGATAAGAAATAATAGTATTCTATATATGTTTTTCAGTATGTGATCATATGAAATTGTCTCGTATGATCTTGTACAAATGAAATTAAACAATTTATGTATAACCTTATAAAAATAATAGATATAATAAGAACAAAATATTAAAAATGATATAATAGAGGAAACCCATGTTTTGAAAAGTAATTTGGAAATAAGAGAAGAAAAAGGTAGAAGCAATATCACTAATCTTACACGTATACTAATATATATACATGATAGTGTGATGTTCACGTTAGGAAATTATATAATTTTTAAGAGACATCACATTAGTGCATTAATTAAATAGTTAACTATAAATGAATTTTGTAATTTGACCCATTAATTTTTTTGCCATGTCACATTTTATTAATTGCCATGTCACATTTTAATGATTGTTATGTCATCATTTTTAGAGAAATCACCTCTCTAATAATATATAGGGGATTAATTAAATAGTTAACTATAAATAAATTTTGTAATTTGACCCATTAAATTTTTTGCCATGTCACATTTTAATGATTGTCATGTCATCATTTTTAGAGAAATCACCTCTCTAATAATATATAGGGGATAGTTAACTATAAATAAATTTTGTAATTTGACCCATTAATTTTTTGCCATGTCACATTTTAATGATTGTCATGTCATCAATTTTACAGAAATCAACTCTCTAATAATATATAGGGGATTACCGGGTATCGGTGGTAATGATCAACCGCGACATTCCCATTGCTTCCATCCGCAATTTTTCCTATACAAACACAATTCAAGCAAGGTTTATATTCAGTTTCTTATGGAAACTTGAGCTACAAGAATGAAATCAAAACCCGAAAAGTTTTCCTATTTAATCTTTTTATTCTCTAACTGGTTACATTTCAAAGCTTAGATCACAAATTCACAAAGGATTTACTGAGATCTAACCAGGGATGCTTGTGAAAACGTCCCAATTGCTTAAACCCTTGCCATCCGTTAAGTAAGCTCCTTCGTACTAATTAACCATATGAATACTGATGTTAGAAATGAAGGTTTTTACTGAGAATTGTAGTAAAAGAAAGAAGAATCAAGAACCTGGTAAGAAGAAGAAGCAGTGCCAAAGAGGAAGTCTTTTGGGAAAGTGAAATTTTCCTCTGAGTTATTCTCTCTGAATGATATATGATCATCATGCCATGTTGATGATGATGATGATGAACCCAAGCTTATGATGATGAAGCTGAAGAACCAAAGTTGAAACAGAGAAAGATACATTGACAATTTGGTCTCCAATATTTCAGAAACTGTTAGGTGAGATTATTATTTCTTTCTCAAGATCTGAGGTCAGTATATAAAAAGGAAAATGAGTACTCATTTTCTTGATTGTTAGGTACTCATTACAGAAAACGGTACTCATTTTATTAATATGATCATGTCACATTTTCTTGATTGTTAGGTACTCATTACAGAAAACAGTACTCATTTTATTAATATGATCAGGTCACATTTTCTTGATTAGGTACTCATTACAGAAAACGGTACTCATTCTATTAATATGATCAGGTCACATTTTCTTGATTGCTAGGTACTCATTACAGAAAACGGTACTCATTTTCCTTTTTTTATACTGACCTCAAATCTTGATTGATTTTATATTTCACTATTCAACAACTTAATGAATTTAAAGATTTAATCTTGATTGATTTTATATTTCACTATTCAACTACTTTATGATTAACCAACAAAATACATTTGGTTGATGTCGCTTTGGTCATTTTTTGTTACAAGCAAATCAAAATGTCTTTTCTTTATTAGAAACTTCTTAGCATAAAACAGCTTTCTATTACATAATTCTTCGCTTTGTTAAAGAATCATTCAAGAAAGACTAACAAATTGGATCTTATCATAATCTTTGGATTGCGCTCTGTGCTGGAAAATGAAGTTCTTGTACCAAGAAGCCGATAGTCTCGGTGTTCTCTCTTGAGTATCGAAATCGACATGGTACAGACCGAATCGTATGGTGTAACCAGATATCCACTCAAAGTTATCTAGTAAAGACCAAGTGAAATATCATCTTACATCTGCTCCTTTCCTGTTTTCACCATTAGCTTTAGGATTTTAGTTAGCATCAAAACATATATACAAGTTTTGTCTGAATTGTTGAAGCAATTATTATTTACCTCATTGCTCTTTTTAGTGCATCTAAGTAATTACTCATGTACTTCACTCTCCGGTAATCGTTTAACAATACTCCGGTATTGCTCTCGCCAAAACCTGTAAAAAGTGATGAGGTAAAGACTCACCAACTCCGCAAAAACTAAAGATAGTTTGGGACACACGCTTACCGTTTTCTGTAACGTACAACGGAATGTTTTTGTACCGTTCTGTTACGTACATCAACATCTTCTCTATTCCTTGAGGATAGATATTAAACCAATCTACTCCAGTCTACATCATCATTACCAAAACCAAACAACTCAAAAGAATCTTTCTCAAAAAACGGTATTTAGTTTCGATTGGTCGGCCTACATACCGGTTCTCCTAAAGGTAAACCGTCCTTTAGAGCGTTTGCATATACGAAACCTTCACCTCTTGATCCTCCTTTACCCGGTTCACATTCGGAATGTAGACAATCTTTCGCATATCTACTTGTATATTGATTTATCCCAATGAAGTCTAATCCACTCTTGGAGCTTTTGAGATCATCCTTTAAGAATTCAGGAAGATCTTCTCCTAGAATTTTCCGCATTTCTCTTGGATATCTTCCAAATACAATTGGGTCCAAGAACCTACATTTTCACACTCTTTCGATTCTTGGTTCGGTATTTGGTTAAAGAAGATAAGAATCTTAAATCCCGCAAGGGGGAGTGATGAGCCCAAATTTAACTTCCTAATGAGAGAAGCCATAACTTGGTTCATATAAGCTCTACATTTATAAAGCTCTAAGACCATCCACAATGGAGACCAAAAAAGTTGGGTCTAAAATATTTTTAATTATTTTATTTTAGGAACAACTGTTCCTATCTCTGAAAAAAGATCTAATATTAGACATTTAACCATGTTTTAGGACCACTGTTCCAAAGTTTAATATTTTTTTATTTTTGGAACACTTCATTGGAACACTCTTTTGGTCTCCATTGTGGATGCTCAAAGTGACCGCAAGTGCACGGTTTTGTCAATGAAGTACTTAGAGGTCGAACCCAAGGGAAGATGCATTTAACACTCAAGCTTAGACTATGCCTACGATGAGCTAAGCCTAAACAAAGGTGGGTGTAACGGTATCCAAACTTAACTAATCATAAACTAAGACAAACCCTAAAGATAATGGAGAAAACAAAGGGGATAAATGTTTTCGGGTTCTAGGAATTAAGTGTAACCACACTTGAAAATAAATGGAATGCTATGGGAAATACTCTCTAGTGTTCTAAGGATGAGATTTGTGTAGTGCTCTATGCATAAAGAGGAACTTAGACATCTAATGTTCTAACTACCCACTCCCGTGATCTAGCTAAGCTAACCTAACGAATCTTAGAATCCTAACCTTCCACTTGGTACTAAGAGTTCATAAGGAGCATTAAGAATGAGGCCTAAATCGTGTTCCTAGAGAGATTCATTCCATAATCTTCCGATTGGCTTCAAACCCCCTAATCAATGATCTTGGCTCTAAGTGAACATCCATATCCCTATGCGATGCAACACCCAACTTAACATGCTTGAGGTCATGAGTCTCAAACAAGCATTAAGAACATATCACCAAACCAATACCAAAGAGAATACAAATCTCGTTAAGCACAATGAATTAAAGGCATGAGTCCATTTAAATCCTCTCACAAATCCTAGATGGTCAATCAAGGATATGATTCAAATAAACCCAAAACCTACACTAGATACATTCATGAGTTCATTAGAATCTTAATCATGCTCTAGGTGATCAATCAAGAACATAAAAAAGGAAGCCATAAGCTCAATGATTCCCAATCCAAATTTCATGTCAAATCTAAACAAATCCCAACTTCAATTAGTGATTATCAAGATTAACAAGCATTAAGAGAAAATTAGGAATCACCCAACATCAATTTCTCTTTAGAACCATCTCTAACATACATCTAAGCTCATTTCCATGGCAAATTTGTAAGTGAGAGAAGCATTAAGCACAATAAAACTAAATCCATTAGAATCTCCAAATGGGTTCACACTCAATCCTTAAAACAAGGTCTAAGCAACCCAAATCAACATTAAAATCAAAGAAAACATCAATAGAAAAAGGAGATAGAGGGTTTGAGAAACAAATCCAAATAATGGGGATTGAGGAAATCTTCAAATCTTCTAAATTGATGCACAAATCCTCTAAATCCCCATTGTTGGGGGTCTTCTAGGCCATGAAGGCCTCCCCAAATGGTGTTTGCTCTCAACCCTAGCCTCCTTCTTCTTCCCCAAATGTGTCTCCCCTTGAAAAGATGTAAAATGCGGGTTTTAAAAGCAAAAACGCGGGCTGGGTCGCGAATTGGGTCGAATTCGGGTCTGGATCGGATCTTCAAAGTTGTGAGAAAATTGGATCAAATTCCGGACCCCTTCCTGTCGAAACTGAGGGTCGAAATTTCGCCTCTCGGAAAACATGTATTTCGCCAGTAAATTCTGGACCTATTCGTTCTGAAATATTGGGTGTCGAAATTGTCTTAGCGTGTTGAAATCTTTATTCTATTCCTAGTCTCCTTCTTTGTAAGCTCCATTGATTCTTGTTTTGCAACCATCTTCAAGTCCAAATGAGATTAAATCCCTCCTCGCAATCGATTTCTTCTCAAAGCTTTAAAAGAGACCTAAAAGATACAAAATATGCAAAAATGCAACTAACACAACCTAAACTCTAAGATGATCCTAAAGTAAACAATTTGAGGCATAAAATGGATGAAAACACACAAGTATGATATAAAATACTACTAATGCAATGCATAAAAACACAATATATCAGGGAATTTAAATCCCGAGTTACCAGATCAGCTGGAAAGGGGGAGTGATTCATCATTGGTGTCAGTATAATTTGCTGAGCCAATATCTGTGACTGCTATAGAATCTACGACTGCTACAGACTCTGCGACAGCATCTGTGACAAAAAGAAGTCGATTCTTCTTCCGCCTTATGTTACCTACTCATCAACATGCACATCTGATCCATCACACTCACACTCTCACTCCTTGCTCCAATCTCCTCACGGTCCTCCTTCAGGTACTCCTTATCCCCTTGCTAATTATGTCTCTTGCGCACGCTTCTCTGACAACTATAAAGGTTTTCTCGCAAATATCACAGCGATCTGGGAACCACAATCGTTTCAAGAGGCTATGAAATATGAAGAATGGCGTCAAGCAATGGCAGCAGAAATTCAGACACTTGAGGGCAATAAGACTATTAATTATTGAAGAAGACAAGCAAATAACAACCTCCATACTTTAAGGAGAAAAGCAAGGAATGTATTAAGGAGAAAGACAAGGAGTGATTTAAGGATGAAGACAAGGATGATTATTCTAGCTTACTTTGGAGCATATTCTTTTCCCTTGTGAGTTGAGTCCAACGGCAATACTCACACAAGAACTCTATAAATATGTTGTTTCACTCATTTTAAACATCATCTTGAATAATTTTAATTATCAAGTTCATATTCTCATATTCTCTCATTCTCTCATTTTCTCTCAATCCGTAACTTCTCTTATTCTTACACTCTTATTCCGCAAATTCTAACATGGTATCAGAGCAATGATCCTATGATTCTTGATTCTCAGTTCGTATTCTTGATTCTATTCTCTTCGGGAAAAATTCTAAAATCTCTCTCTCTCGGTTACAAAACTCGTCCGGTTATTTCTAAAATTCAAATTCCGAAACTCTTGAGTATTCTCATCTATTTAAATACTCACGTTTGAGTAAGATTCTCATATCTTCAAAGAATTCCTAAAATGGAAAATGGTGGATCAAGCAAAGCTCTTGTCCTTCTGATTACTCTCAAAAGAGAGAATTATCTTTTGTGGTCAAGAACCACTAAAACGGCCCTATGTGGGCGTGGCCTTTGGAGCCACATTGATCTTAGTCTCGTTCCAAAAGAACCCAAAGTTGACTCATCCGATAAAGAGGAAGACGATGAAGTTAAGCGTGAAAAGGAGGCAAAATGGTTCCAAGAAAACCAAACCGTGTTAGCCATCCTTCAAAATGCTATTGATACTCCAATACTTGTAGCCTACTCATATTGTGAAACTGCAAGTGAGCTTTGGGAGACTCTCAAGAAAGTCTACGGCAACATTTCCAACCTAACCCGTGTGTTTGAAGTAAAGAAAGCTCTCAACGAGCTTAGTCAAGGAGATGGGGATTTTACCGAGCATCTCGGGAAATATCAATCCCTTAGAGCCGAATTGGAAATGCTCCGACCATTCACCATGAATCCGGATACCATAATTGAAAGAAGAGAACAAGACAATGTCTTCGGTCTCCTCCTTACCGTGAACCCATCCTACAATGATCTCATCAAGCACATTCTACGATCCGACAAGCTTCCAAGCTTTGACGAAGTGTGTGCTCAAATTCAAAAGGAACTAGGTTCTCACGGATTGTTTAATGGAAAGGGAGAGTTGCCGATAGCCCACAAAGGAGCTTATACACCGTATGGAGACCGGAAGAACACCAACAATCGATACAACCACTGGTCAAACCAAGAAATTTGGTGTGAATATTGCAAAAAGAGCGGTCATGCCAAGGCAAGATGCTATATCCTTCATCCTCATCTTAGAGGATTCGGTCCAAGGCCTAAACACTACGAGCCGAGAGCCTATGAGCCAAAAGCCAATTTTGGAGCAACCAAGACCTATCTTACTCAAGCCGAATCATCCAAGCAAGGAGAAGAAGTGAACTTTGGAGATTACGTTAAGAAAGCCGACATGGATTCCATGATCAAAGCCCTCAAGGAATCCGGTATCACTTACTTCTCTCATAAGTCTAATAATGATTTGATAGTTGATTCGGGTGCTTCACATCATATGATTAGTAATGAGAACTTGCTAAGAAATATTAGAAAGGCAAATGGTAGTGTATAAATTGCAAATGGTGACCGAATATCGATTGATGGAATTGGAAATTTGAGTTTGTTTGGAAAGGATTCTAAAGTTTTTTACATGCCAAAATTTACTAGCAACTTATTATCGGTTAGTAGAGTTACTAAGGACATAGATTGCTATGCTAATGATGTCCATTTTCAGGATATAAAGTCGGCAAAGATTATTGGAGAGGGTAGTACTAAGGACGGTCTCCATGTTCTTGAAGAAACTACGCCAAGATCATTTGCATTTGCTTCTAGTTTGAATTTACCAAATAATGCGATTTGGCATGCTACATTAGGACATCCTCATGCTAGAGCCATTGAGCTTATATTACCGAATGTTGTTTTTAATCATTGAACTTGCAAATCATGTATTTTGGGCAAACATTGCAAAACCGTTTTTAATAAATCAACGACCATCTATGAAAAATGCTTTGACTTAGTTCATTTGGACGTGTGGACATCTCCATGCTTATCAAGGGATAACAACAAGTATTTTGTGACTTTCATTGATGAAAAATCAAAATATACTTGGGTCACCCTATTACCATCCAAAGATCGCGTGTTTGATGCATTCATTAATTTTGAAAATCATGTGACTAACCATTATAATACCAAGATCAAAGTATTTAGGTCGGATAACGGAGGCGAGTACACAAGCAATCAATTCAAAGAGCACTTAACCAACCGTGGAATTGTTCACCAAACCTCGTGTCCATACACACCTCAACAAAATGGTGTTGCCAAAAGGAAGAATCGACACCTAATGGAAACTGCAAGGTCAATGATGTTCCATACGAATGTTCCCAAAAGATTTTGGGGAGATGCGGTTATGATGGCATGCTACCTAATCAATAGGATACCTACCAAAATTCTAGAAGACCGTTCACCATTTGAGGTATTAAATCAAGCTAGACCTTCTTTAGAACATCTAAGGGTTTTCGGTTGTGTTTGTTTTGTCTTAGTGCCTGGAGAGCTACGGACCAAGTTGGATGCCAAGAGCACCAAGTGTATGCTCATAGGCTTCTCAAATACACAAAAAGGGTACAAATGCTACGATCCAATCAGCAACAAGTGCCATGTGTCCCGGGACATAAAATTCATAGAAGATCAAGGATATTATGAGAAGAAAGATTAGAAGAACTTAAAAGACCTAGCCACTCCGTCGGACCAAGCAACATCCTTAAGATTCTTACTTGAACACCTTGGAGGATCGGTCTCACCAAGAATGGATGCAACACCACAAGAAAATTTAGAGGAGAATACGATGGAAGAAGAAACACCAACCAATACCGATGGTCTAGGTTTGGAACCACAAGAGGAAACAAGTGCCCAAGATGAAATTCAAGACCCAGAGATACATGAAGAAGACGATACTCAAGAGGTTAATCAAAACGAGACCGTTCAACCGCTCAGAAGAAGTGAGAGGATCCGGAGTGATCCATCATGGAGAGACAAGAGGATGCTCTACAACTATGAGGCCCTAGCTCACCCAATCCAAGTCGTATGTTCTCTCGCCCTTTTGCCTCCAGAATTTCAAGCATTGCCTGGGAATATTGATGAACATACTATTCCCTTAACCTATAAGGAGGCCATGGAGAAAGAAGAATAGACCAAAGCAGTTGATGATGAGGTTAGAGCTATGGTCAAGAACCATATGTGGGACGAATCCAATCTCCCGGAAGAAAAGAGGGTCGTGAGTTCTAAGTGGGTGTTCACCATCAAGCACTTGCATAATGGAGAAATTAAACGGTTCAAGGCTAGATTGGTTGCAAGGGGATTCACTCAAACCTATGGTGATGACTACATGGATACATTCACTACACCAAAACCTGGGTTTCCCTACTGATTTTTGCTACTGAATTTTCAGTCGGTAAATTTACCGACTGATTAGCTTCTAATTGTCGACTGATTAGCTACTGTTGCATATCAGTCGGCAATCAGTAGGTAATTACCGACTACAAAAATCAGTCAGCAATCAGTAGGTGTTTTGCCGACTGATTTACTACTTCATGTTAACAGTAGCCATTTGTCCGACTGATTTTACTACTAAAATTAAACAGTAGCAAAATTACCTACTGATTTGCCGACTGAAAGCAATCTTATTTAAAGTTAGGTATTTACCGACTCATTACTGATTGATTACCGACGACCTTTCAGTGTGTGTATATCAGTAGCAAATCCGTCGGTAAAAGTAGGTACATGCACGTGGAAATAATTCGGTGGTTGGTGTACCTAATTTACCAATCAGTCGGTAAACAGTAGGCGATCAGTCGGTAAATTTTCTTTATAAATGCCAAACTCGGATTTTCTTGTCACAATTATAGAAACACATACGAAAAAAGAGTTTTAAAACACAAATCAAAGAGGGAATAAGCTTTTTCAACTCATAATGTCTGGAAATAACAATTGTGGTAATTTTCGGGCGTGGATGTATAATAGGTTCGATGAAGCGACGAGAAATCTCTTGGAAGAATTTATAAGGGGGGTGGACCAATTCATGCAATTTGCAAATAGCAAGGACCTAACGCAGAGAAATCGCGGTAAGTTTTACTGCCCTTGTCTTCTTTGCGAGAATGAGAATTTTATGTCGGGTGATAGAGTGAGGAAGCATTTGTATAGTAGAGGATTTATGGAAGATTATTATATCTGGTATATGCATGGTGAAGAACTAGATATGGATTTAGGACCGAGTAATGTTGATTGGAGTGAAGATGTGGGCAATGTAGAGGATAGATATGTGGATATGGTGAATGATGCGTTTCGTGATAATGTGAGTTTTGATAACTACTATCAACAAGATGCTAGTTATCAGAATGTCGAAGAACCGGTTCGGAATCATTCAAAAAAATTCTATGACTTGTTAGATGAAGCAAATACTTCATTATATGATGGTTGTCGTGAAGGTCAGTCGCGGTTATCGTTAGCTGCTCGAATCATGCAACATAAGACAGATCATAATGCGAGTGAAAGGTCTGTGGATTCGGTTTGCGGAATCTTGAAAGATTTTTTACCAGAAGGAAACCAGGCAACCGGTTCACATTACGAGACAGACCGAATGATGCGCAATTTAGGGCTCCCATGTCATGCAATTGATGTTTGCATTAAAAATTGCATGATCTTCTGGAAAGATGATGAAGGTTTAGAAACATGTCGGTTTTGTAATTCGGAAAGATGGATGCCTAACGAGGAAAACCGTAGGAATAGGGTGCCATATGGTCGTATGTGGTATATGCCTATTGCTGACAGATTGAAAAGAATGTATCAGAGCGAGAAGACTGCAGCGGCAATGAGATGGCATGCCGAGCACGAACCAAATGAGGGAGAAATGTGTCATCCTTCTGATGCGGCAGAGTGGAAAAGTTTTCAAGATAAACATCCCGAGTTTGCAAAAGAACCCCGCAACGTTTATCTTGGATTGTGTACAGATGGGTTCAATCCATTTGGCATGTCAAAAAATCATTCGTTGTGGCCTGTGATCTTGACTCCTTACAATTTACCCCCTGGTATGTGCATGAACAAGGAGTACTTGTTTCTAACAATTATGAATTCTGGGCCAAATCATCCGCGAGCAAGTCTTGATATCTTCCTCCGACCTCTTATTGAAGAGTTGAAAGAATTGTGGTCTACTGGGGTCGAGGCGTACGATGTGTCCTTGAATCAAAATTTTAATCTAAGAGTAGTGTTGTTGTGGACGATAAGCGACTTTCCGGCGTATGGCATGTTATCAGGATGGAGCACACATGGAAAATTAGCATGTCCTATTTGTATGGAAGATATAAACTCATTTTATTTGCGGAACGGATGAAAGTCGTGTTGGTTCGATTGCCACCGAAGATTTCTGCCTCATGGTCATCCTCTAAGGAAGAATAAAAAAGACTTTTTAAAGGGAAGAGACGCGAGGAATGAGTTGCCACCGGATTTTTTGACCGGTGAGCAAATTTACTCTTACCGTGTGCAACGTGTGAAGCCACCGAAAACAAAGGATGTTGGTGGAAACGGTCACGATAAGAGGAAGAAAGGCTTTGGGACAAATCATAACTGGTATAAAGAAAGCATATTCTGGGAATTGCCATACTGGAGGGACCTCAATCTTCGACATAATCTCGATCTCATGCATGTAGAGAAGAATTTTTTTGACAACATTATGAACACTCTGATGCGGTTGCCAGGTAAATCAAAAGACATTGTCCCGTCAAGATGGGATATAGAATTATTATGTCATCGGCCACACTTACATATTGATAGTCAGGGTAGAGCCCCTTTTCCTGACTACTCTTTGACAGACGACGCAAGAAGAAGCTTATTGAAATGTGTGGAAGATTCGGTGAAATTCCCAGATGGTTATGCTTCGAACTTAGCTAATTGTGTTGATCTTGAGAAAGAAAAGTTTTTCGGGATGAAGAGTCATGACTGCCATGTTTTTATGGAGCGGCTACTTCCATTTATCTTAACTGATCTCGTAAACCGGAACATACACACCGCGATATCAGGTACTAATTGTTTTTTTTTTTAAGAAAATAATTAAATCATGTAAATATATGATCATAGTGATTGTATTAACCATATGCATTTTTAATTAAAAAAATCGTAGGTGTTGGAACATTTTTCTGTGACTTATGTGCGAGAACTTTGCAAACAAATCGCGTCCAAATTCTGAAAGAAAACATAGTTTTAATCATATGCAATTTGGAGAGGGTCTTCCCACCATCATTTTTCGACGTGATGGAGCACCTACCGATACATCTCCCCTACGAAGCTGAATTAGGAGGCCACGTGCAATACCGGTGGATGTACCCATTTGAAAGGTATTTCAAAAAGTTGAAAGCAACAGCGAAAAACTCAAGGTACGTAGCAGGATCGATTGTCCAATCATATCTAAGGGAGGAGGTATCTAATTTCACACAACACTATTTTCCCTCGAATGTACAAACGAAATCAAGGTAAGCGCTGTAAATATTCTCATGTTCATTAGTTAAGCCATTTCGTATTATAAATTGATGATTTCGTTATAATTGGTAAGGTTGACTAGATTCACTCCGGGTGAAGTCCCTGTGTATCATTTTCGATGGAGTGCCCGATATATTTACTCATGTAGGTCGACCTAGCGGCGAAATGCAAGAAATGTGGCTCTCAGAGAAAGACTACCAATGCGCACATTCATATGTTTTGCGGAATTGTGGTTATTTCGACGAACTTGAGAGGTATAATTTGGAATTGCTGAAAATTAAATATATAGTCCACATTAAATTTCTCATATAATTTTCCGGTGTTCTATATAGTTCATTCGAACATTATATTAGTGCAAAATATATGGACCTCCCCGAGGAAGACATCCTGGCCAAACGAGTCGAAGAGTATACAGATTGGATCAAAGAATATGTATGTCTTTTAAATATTTGACAATAATTTTCTTGATTTACCTTGAAATATATCTCATATTGTCTATATGCATGCAGGTTATTGCCTGGAAGGCCGAGTTTCCTTTTCTAACGTGGGTGCTCGACATAATTCATGGACCAGAGATGATGGTCAAGTCTTGGCCCATCTATTATACAAGAGGATATTTGTTTCATACCCAGACTCACAGCGAGGGAAGAAATACCTGTAACTACGGTGTTTGTGTTAGCGGGGTAGATTATAGCAATCCAGATGACCGAGTTGAATATCACGGTATCCTAACTGATATCCTAGAACTACAATACACGGGGCGGTTGATTTAAGAATCACACTTTTTAAGTGTAAGTGGATGGATCCTGTGATCGGTAGAGGCACTCGGAGGAGCAATGGTGGCCTTGTAGATGTTCTTCCAAAGAAAAGATATCCTAAATACGACCCTTTTATTCTAGGTACGTATGCTTGTATTCTAGGTTGCTTTTATAATCACTTTCTGTAAAAGTTTGATTTTCACATTGAAATTGCACAGCATCTCAAGCCGATCAAGTTTGTTATATCCCGTACCCATACAAGGGAAGGAAACCGAAGGCTCTGTGGCACAATGTTGTTAAAGTCAACCCGAGGGCAAATATTTCAAGAGATTACGAACACACTGAACCTACTCTTTTACAACAAGAAACTGATGATAATGTAATCCTGACTACAATTGAAGATCTCGTGGTCGAGAATTCGGGTCCAAGAGTAAACCCAGTAACTCTCTATAACGAAGTCGGCGATGCGGAACTTGATGACGAATTTGAGTGTAACTTATCGGACGACGTTCATTGTGCTAATTTATTCATTTCAAGATTTGATAGTTTCGTTTTGATATTTTGTATAATTACGTATATTGAGTTTGTTTGACTAAAATATTTTGTATAATTACGTATATTGAGTTTCGTTTTGTATTTTGTATAATTACGTATATCCTTAAAATATCACAACTTAAAATTAGTTTGATTAATCACAAAATGAAAAAGCCTTAAAATGTTAGATTTTCCTTAATTAAACTAAATTATAAAAATATTTACCTCCAAAATTTTTGGCCTCCAAAATTTAGCCTCCAAAATTTTACCTTCAAAATTTTTGCCTCCAAAACATTTGGGCCAAAAAAATTTAGCCTCCTTTGCCACAGACCTAAGTCACAAAACTCATTTCTTGTTTTCTCGGTCTAACGGCGAAACCTTTAATCTCCTCTTCTTCTCCGATTAATCTGATTAATCTTCTCTTCTTCTCTGATTAATCTTCTCTTCTTCTCCGATTTACTCTTTTTCTTCTTCCTCTGAAACCCCAATCATGATTCTCTCTTTCATTTCTCATCAGCGATTTCAAACCCTAATTTTCCTTTTCATCGATTCTTTGTCGCTCTCAATCTCTCAATCCCTCTATCTCTCTTCATCGATTCCCAGTTTTCTCAAACCCTAATCTCATTTCAAACCCTAATTTTTTGTTTCTCTTCATCGATGGCGCATAAAAAGAGGAAGAGAGTTCATCTTCAACCAAGAACGGAAATGGTGAGATCACCGGCCAATCCACCCAGGCGACATGATTTCCTTCTAGAAACGGTACCGGAATCTCCCCCACCGGTTCCCCGCAAGACCAATCCAAAGCCGTCTGTGAAAGATTACCCTCCACCGGCGCATCTCTTCAAAACTCCGACAGTTGGAGCTTCTCCTTCTTTGCTTCCTCAACGGCGTGCATCCTCTCACTCGGATCCACTTTCTCGGCCATCCCCTTCTGCGCAACCTCAAAGGTCTGCATCGGCTACAGTAGTGCCTCAAATCCGAGCCCCTCCATCTGTAGCGCCTCAAATCCGAGCCCCTGCATCGTCTGGGAATCGACAAGCCTCAACGCCTCAAGATCATCAAGTTGAACCTACTGATTTGCCTACAAGGCGTGCATCTCAATCGCCTCGCAGTTCTGAAGCCCAGACGGGATTTCAAGAAGCAGATTCAGAAACTGAAGACGGAGAGTACTCTGATATCGATGCTCCAATTGAGCCTAATCTCGCCCAAGACCAACTGGAGTCTCTAAACGCGATTCTGCTTGGGCCACGGCCAAACAAAATCACTATCCTTGATCCGGATCTCATTGATCCTAATTCAACTTGGTAATTTCTTGCATTCTCTGTTCCCAACTAATTTTAGCCCTATAACGTCAAGGTCTTTACTTCCTCTTCAAATATTGCCTTCTGGTTTGCTAGCAACTTCATGGTCTCATTATTAGGTTGTAAAATTCCAGGTCAATGGTAGTTCATTTGATTTGGTTGTGTTCTAACTTTACTCTGTTTGCTTTTGTGTTCTTTTAAAGTTGCATCCTTTATGATACTTTTGAGCAGAATTAAGAACATGTTGCTATGTGTTGGGTAATATCTAAGTGAAAGGTCTTTTGAGAATTGAATAGTTTAATGTTGGGGACTATTTGTTGCATTTTTCTCTGAATTTGGTTTGATTTTTATTTTGTTATTTCTGAGAGTTTTATATCTAGAGAGAATCTGAGATGGGCTGGCTATGAGTCATGACTCATGAGCAATGCTTCTTTGTTAATTGCAGTAACGTTTTCTCTGTTTTTGCAGGTTTGGTTTTGACGATTCCAAACTCACAAGACAGGTCACTAAGTGTTTCACCCGTAATTTTGATGGCCCCTACTACAGTATCTCCTCTGTTCCTAGGGACAAAATAGAACGATGGTTCGTTGAATTCGCGGTAACCGTACCTCCGATAATTGACCATTCTTCTCTACAATACTTGTGTGTTTTATAATGACTAACACCAATCTTTCTTTTTTGTCTTGTAGAAAAAACACAGGTGGGATCCATCAATAACAGGTTTGGTTCAAGAGGAGTTCGAGGCAATACTTCAAAATCACTTGAAGGACATGGTCAGCAATGCAAGGAGTCTTGACGAGCAACCTAAATGGATCATTGATAAGATCTGGGAGAAAATGAAAGCACATTGGGCCACTGATCACCAAATAGTAAAGAGAGCGAAGACCTCAGAAGCTCGGATGTCTCAGCGAAAATGTCTCGGTCCTCACAAACACACCTGCGGACCGAAGTCATACCGACAACTCGGACGAGAAATGGTAAGTCACTTGAAACTTGAGTTTTGCTTATATCTGTGATAATAGAACTCTTTATTTTGTTAATGTTTTTGAAGTTGACTGAGTTGGTTTATATCTGATGATTGAGTTTATATCTGATGGTTTATATTTGTTATAAAAATTGATTTGAGTTTTTAACGCAGAGAATTGGTTATGTCTTTACTCTTTTGTTCTCTGAGTACAACATTTGTATTCTCCTTTACAGGAAGTTGAATTCGGCAGGCCAGTGAGTTACGGTGAGGTTTTCATCAGAGCAAATACCAAGAAAGATGGAACATTTATCGATAAAAAAGCGGAGGAAGTTGCTGACTCCTATTTGAAGAAAAAGGGGGAGAAGTTGTCAAACCTTGGGTCTGAAACCACAGAGCTTTCTGATGGTCGTGCTCCGGAGCTATCCGTACAAGAGGATAACGAGCTCTTTCTACAGGTTAAGTGCTTAATCTGTGTTCTTGTGTTTTGGATTGTCATTCATGCTGGGTTGGGATTAATTTTCTTTCTTATTTCTGTGTAGTCTACTTGTGTGAACGAAAGAGGACATGTTTTTGGGATGGGAAGCCTACAAGAGGATCTGGTGGTCAAGGGAAAGGGAAAAAAACCCCGAATCTCGGCCTCTGTCCTGAAGATGCAACAAGAGCTTGAAGAGGCTAAACGGCTATTGAGTCAACAAGCAGCTCTTATCAAACGGCAGGAAGACGAGAATGCTCGACTTGCAACTGCTCAAAAGGCCCAGACCGTTCACCTTAACATTATGGACAAGTTCTTGAAAACCGACGACCGATTCCTCGCATTCCTTGCCACAGAAACTGCTACAGGTACCGGTGGTTCATCTTCTACTCAGTTGGTTTAGAAACTGATAGTGTAAGCCTTTTGTTTCTCACTTCTCTAGCTCACTTATAACTTGAAACTCATGCTATGTGTTATGCAATGTGTTTTGCAACTAAATCAGTTGGTTTTGGAACATGAATCTTATGTAAGTTTTTGTGTATATATGTTTTTGTGTTGGTGTCCTTTGCAATACTACTTAATGTTTGCTTTCTAATTGATTTTCACGTTTTAATTAGAATCAACAAACCAATTACATCTAAACACAATTATTAGATTCATAATCTATTCTCCATATTCATTCAGTCGGTAAAAATATTACACTATCAGTCGGTGAACAGTAGGAAATCAGTCGGTGAATCATACCCAAAATGCAAATGTGAAGCTTACATCAGTCGCCATTGCGTAGCTAAAATTGTAGGTGATCAGTCGGTTATCTGTAGCAAAATTTACCGAGTGATTTTGCATATATCAGTCCCCAATCAGTCGGCATATTTGCCTACTGATTGCATACATTTGGTGCAGTAGCTAATATCAGTCGGTATTCAGTCACGAATCAGTCGTTAAATTTGCCGACTGTGTAGTGACAGCCTATAAACAGTCGGAAATCAGTAGCCATTTACCGACTGATTATTTTACCGACGAGTGAAAAAGCTACAGCACAAATCAGTCGGTAATCAGTCGGTAAAGGGTGTTTACCTACTGATTTCCGACTGATTTGGCAGTAGTTAAAAATCTGATTTCTTGTAGTGATTTGCACCGGTGGCCAAACTACATACGGTGAGAGTTGTTTTATCCTTGGCCGTGAATTTAGAATGGGATCTTTGGCAAATTGATGTGAAGAACACCTTTCTTCAAGGCAACCTAGAAGAGGAAGTTTACATGACTCCACCACCCGGTCTTGAGAGTTTAGTTGAGCCGGGAAAAGTCTTGAGATTGATCTATGGTCTTAAGCAATCACCAAGGGCTTGGTACAAGAAACTAAGCTCCACCTTCATGGATAAGGGGTTCAAGAAGTCGGAATTGGATCATACTCTTTTTACAATGCAAGGACCGAAGGGATTAGTGGTCGTCCTTGTGTATGTAGACGATTTGATCATCTCTGGAAGCGACAAGGATTGAATTTAAGATACCAAGGACTATCTCAAGACGGAATTTGAGATTAGGGACCTTGGTGAGCTCAAGTACTTCCTTGGGATTGAGGTTTGTCGGTTCTCAAACGGCTTACACATATCTCAAAGGAAGTACACACTGGACTACTCAAAGAGACAGGCAAGTTAGGAGCCAAACCGGCCAAGACTCCTCTAGACAAAGGCTACAAGGTCGTTCGAAAGGGGGAGATAGAAGATGAACCATATGAAGATCCATCAAAATATCGGAGATTGGTGGGTAAGATGATCTATTTGATCCTTACTAGACCGGATGTAATGACCCGTTCATTAGTTATGGCCGGCCGCCAAGCAAAAGTCCCGGAACGGAGGCCAAACATAGTGGAACGGAGGCCAAACAAGGTGGAACGGACGCCTAAGGCATAGAAAGGAGCGTTCCAACAAGAAAACTAAGGTTGGATCAGAGAAAAATAGATTTTGGCCGAAATAAGCGGCCAGGCCTTGATTTATGTACTGCGGGTTGAGAATGCTCGATGCCAGCACGAGGCCGAACCGAGAAATCCATAATCTGCGAGTAAAGAAAATATGTGGTTATCATTGAGCCACGTCGTGGTTTTTGATAAACGGCTGGAAAAGTGCCACGTCACGGTAGCGGTTCTAAAAGAAAACTGGAATTATTAGCCTTGTGTGGCAAGGAAGATGCCACGCCCTAAGTCGGTGGGACTTGTGGCCGTCCTTGTGCCAAGGCTTGAGTCGGTGGAATGAGTGACTAAGAAAGCGCCACGTCATCGAACTCGGTGGAAGCATTTGAGTGGAAAAACGTGGCCGGTCCGTGAGCCACATTTTTCACTGGTCCTAGCCTATAAATAGGACCCATTCCTTGTTCAGTTCCTATCATCCCCATCCCAAACCCAGTCCGAAAATCACCTTAGAGAATCCTTGATCCTTACGCTGAAACCGAAAGCTTAGCCTTTCGTTCTCTTTAAGCCTTGATAAAACCCGGATCAGTTTCCCATCAAATCCTGATCCAAAAATCCTTTCACCAAACCAAAACTCTGTTCGGATTTAGATAACCTTAGGGAGTTACCGAGAAAGCTTACGATCCAACACGGAAACATTGGATCAGCTCCGAGTAGATTTTCGAAGATCCGATCAAGTATTTCCGAATCTTGATCTGATCTAGTCCGATTCTTAGGCAGTCCGTGAATAGGAAGTCTAAGCTAAATCGCATACTTTTCCAAAGGCAAAGGTGAGTCTTGGTTATGCTTGTTCGTGTGTTAGATGAGTGGAACACACGTGATTGTTTAGTTTTATGTTTATAGTCGTAGAGGTTCATATAATTTGACTGTTGGAATTGCTAAGTGTGAATGATGAACCTAAATGGATTTGTTAAGAATGGTTGAGGTTCTTGACTAGTGGAACGTATGGAAAGAATCTATGTGAATGGTTTACAAGTTTATATGCATGCATATTAGATTCATAAATCATATAAACTTGTTATGTGAGCGGTTGGTTATTCCCTTGTACCGTGACTTAACCATTTGACCAAGGGGTGATGGTTCTCGGAGAGACGGGATTACAGCCTAGGGCCGTGTACTGCATAAGCGATCGGTGCAGAATTCCCGTTGTGGTAGCGTATGAGTACGGCCACAGGAATTAATAAAGGATCCTAAGTCCTTAGCCTTTGTGGTTTTGGACCGAACGATACCTTGTATACACGTGAAGGATACACGTGTGGGAATTGACAACGCGCAAGGCCTTATGGAAGTGAAAACGTTAATGCATAGCATATACTGATTGTGTCAATCATGCATGCATTTGAGTGTTGCTTGTTGATTGTTATTTTGGATTTTGGGTTGGGATAATATTATCAATCGTTAGGGGAGCCATAGACTCACTGGGAAACTAGTGCTCAAGACTCAATTTGTTTTGCAGGTAACCTTAAGTGGGTAGACCCTTGGGAGCACAACATGGAACATCAGGATAAATCAGTAGTAGATTGCCTTGCTTTTGTAAGTAAATAATGTTTAATATGTATAAACGTTTTGGAGTGTTAGACTCAGAATCGAATATGGTTTTGTAATTGTTTGAAACTCTAAGTATATAGAATAAAGGAAAGGTTTTAAATAACTCGGGTTTCATATGATACTAAGTCCTGTCCGGACGATCCAACTACCGTTCAAGACTCGGGTTGCAAAGCCTTGAAGTCTTGGTCGTTAGGGATCGTGTGCTCGGACGTTCGTTCTAAGATTCTAAGATGAGTTTTTTGAACCTCGGGACGGACAACTGAGTATACGAACGTAGCATCTCCGTCCTGGATTTGGGTCTAAGATTGGTCGCTCATGTTCTTGTTTGATTGTTGTGCGACCAATCGTGTTGACCTTGACCTAGATCAGGTCAGGGGTGTTACACCGGACCTTTGTTTCGCTGTGAACCAAGTGAGGCAACACATGAAGGATCTGAAGGTTCATCATTGGAACATGGTGGAACGGATACTTCGATATCTAAAAGGAGGTTTGGGTCTAGGCATTTGGATGGGCAAGAACGATAACATGGAGCTAGTTGGTTATTGTGATGCGGATTGGGCCGGTGATCGCAATAACCGGCGGTCTACAACTGTGATAGAGATGCAGAAGCAAAACAGAGCTTGTATATGAGACTCAACGAGAGGCTTGACACAAACGAACGTAAAGCTCTAGAAATCAAAGAAATCTAGAACAAGAATGTGAATACTCTTCACAGTGCTTTGAAAAGCTCTCGATAAGTTTAATCTCAAAAGTAGTGATCATTTACAATGATTGAAGAACGCTTATAAAGCCAAAGAAACTAAATGATAAACTCAAATCCTACACTAAAGATAAATGTAAATCCTAAGATCCCATCAATTGGAATTATCCTTTAAGAGAAAACAATAGAAAAAAATAAAAGAAGTCATCATATCTTGTCGAGGAAGAAAGCCCAACACCAGCCTCGACAAGAAGCCCACGAACTCTAAGATGCACTGCATCAGGTCCCTCCGGGTGGGGAAGGATTCGACCACAAATTGACAGCGTCATTGTCACTAAGAAATGGGTAGAGATGCTTAACGTCGAACACATCAGACGTGTTGAAACGCGGAGGTAAACGAACACTATAAGCATTATTATTGATACGTGCCACCACTTCAACAGGACCTATCTTACGAGACTTGAGCTTATTGTATTCATGAGAAGGCAAACGATCTTTCGTCATAACAACCCACACTAAATCTCCAGGTTGAAAAATTAACTCACTCCGCTTAGCATCAGCGGCAGTCTTGTACTCCGCTTAGCATCAGCGGCAGTCTTGTACTTAGATGTTAACAGAGGTAGATGTCTCTGGTGCATCACGTGATTGTGATGTAGCTTGAGAGTTGACTTGATCAACAGGATGCGGCTTTGAATCAAACTGGTTCCAGTTAGGTGCCCGAGCTTGTTGTTCAAACGAGACGGCACGGCGATGTGCTTCTGCGACCGTGGTAGGATCGAATTGACTCAGGGCACTCTGCAATTGAGGTCGCAATCCTCCGATAAAACGAGAGACCAACTGAATGTCACTATCATGAATCTCATTCCTTGTTAGCAACACGTAAAATTCCTCTGCATAATCATCTACAGGATGAGAGCCCTGTTTTAGATTCTGGAGACGTGTATACATGGTCTGATCATAGTTGTGAGGAAGAAAAGTTTGCCGGAGATACTTCTTTAACTTTTCCCATGAACGAATCGGAGCTTTACCTGCACGAACCCGCGTTGCTTTGAGCTGCAACCACCCTGATACGGCGTGACCACGAAATCGTGTAGGAACCAGAGGTACACGACGATCATCCGGTACTTCTTTGAAATCCAACACCTCCTCCACATCCACAATCCAATCGACAAGCGAATCTCCCCGAACGCCACCGTGGAATTCTGGAATTTCCACTTTGAAACTCAACTCCCATTTGTTAGAACGATTGTCGTGAAGATCTTGATCTCCATGACGACGAGTTTGATGCACCAAACCTCTTTCTCATTTATTACGAGCAAACGGGTTTCCGTCATCATCACGATCAAGCGGACGAGGTCCCCAATGGCGTTCCCACGATTCACCAAGTTCTTGAATTGATTAACGGATTGTTTCCTGGATAGTCTCTTGCATAGCCACAAGAGTGAGACGAATCTCTGCCCAATTCGCGGTTGCGTCAAATGCCACTTTGCTCTTGTCTTTGGGAGGCATGATTGTGGAATAGATCAACGCGTCAAGAATGAACCGAATCACATACCAACTGATAGAGATGCGGAAGCAAAACAGAGCTTGTATATGAGACTCAACAAGAGGCTCGACACAAACGAACGTAAAGCTCTAGAAATCAAAGAAATCTAGAATAAGAATGTGAATACTCTTCACAGTGCTTTGAAAAGCTCTCGTTAAGTTCAATCTCAAAAGTAGTGATCATTTACAATGATTGAAGAACGCTTATAAAGCCAAAGAAACTAAATGATAAACTCAAATCCTACACTAAAGATAAATGTAAATCCTAAGATCCCATCAATTGGAATTATCCTTTAAGAGAAATCAATTGAAAAAAATAAAAGAAGTCTTCATATCTTATCGAGGAAGAAAACCCAACACCAGCCTCAACAAGAAGTCCACGAACTCTGAAGATGCGCTGCATCAAACTGGTTATTGTACGTTCCTTGGAGAGAACTTGGTGACATGGAATACAAAGAAACAAAAGTCGGTATCGTGCTCAAGTGCCGAGGCTGAATACCAAGCCATGAAAAAACTCACAAATGAGCTTACTTGGCTCAAATGGATTCTTCTACATCTAGGAATTGAGCAAAACCATCCGATCACAATGCATTGTGACAACCAAGCGGCAATCCACATTGCAACAAACTCGGTGTTTCACGAAAGAACCAAACACATCGAGATTGATTGTCACAAGGTCCGAGAGAAGATCGTGTAAGGAATAACACTTCCATGTTACACTAAGAGTGAAGACCAATTGGCGGATACTCTTACCAAGGTCGCAAGTCTCAAAGTTTGCAATCACATTTTTAGCAAACTTGGACTTGTGAACTTGACCAAGCCATGATCAAATCATCTTCCCATGACCGTTAACAACCTTTTCCCCTTAGTAGGTTTTTGTCACATGAGGTTTTTCCTACTAAGATTTTTAATGAGGTAACGTGTTGTGGGTTTCCAAGCTTAGCCTAAATCCCTTATGCTAAGCTTGAGGGGGAGTATTAATTATTGAAGAAGACAAGCAAAGAACAACCTCCATACTTTAAGGAGAAAAGCAAGGAATGTATTAAGGAGAGACAAGGAGTGATTTAAGGAGGAAGACAAGGATGATTATTCTAGCTTACTTTGGAGCATATTCTTTTCCTTTGTGAGTTGAGTCCAACGGCAACACTCACACAAGAACTCTATAAATATGTTGTTTCACTCATTGTAAACATCATCTTGAATAATTTTAATTATCAAGTTCATATTCTCCTATTCTCTCATTATCTCTCAATATGAAACTTCTCTTATTCTCACACTCTTATTCCGTAAATTCTAACAAAGACTTGGGATCTTGTCGATTTACCTTCTACTAAGAAAGCGATTGGGTGTAAATGGGTCTTTACGATCAAGTACAATGATGATGGATCTATTGAAATAAAGCCCGTTATGTGGCTCTTGGAAATCGTCAAACCGAAGGTATTGACTACGATGAAACGTTTGCTCCGGTTTCTAAAATGACAATAGTTTGGTGTTTCTTGAAAGTTGCTACTGTAAGGAAATGGGAACTTCATCAGATGGACGTCCATAACGCGTTCTTACATGGTAGTTTAACTGAAGAAGTCTATATGCGTCCTCCACACGGTTTTACTTTGTCTACTCCCAAAGTATGTCATCTTCTGAAGTCTTTGTATGGCCTGAAGCAGGCCCCTCGTTGTTGGTTTTCTACGCTTCATGGTGCACTGCTTCGCTATGGGTTTACTCAATCTGTTTCAAATCTTGTGTTATTCTCTTTGGTCCGTAAGGGCATTGAACTATATGTTTTGGTGTATGTTGATGACCTTATGATTGGTGGTAATCATTCGTCAGCAATTAATGGTTTTAAAGACTATCTCAAGAGTTGCTTTTATATGAAGGATTTTTGTTCAATACGATATTTCTTGGGAATCGAGATTGCCAAGAATGTTGATGGTATTTTTCAATGTCAAAGGAAATATTTTTTGGATATTATTTCAGAATGTGGACATCTTGGTGCTCGTCCAGTTCATACTCCTATTGTACAAAATCATGATCTTGCTTCTGCTACAGATGAGTACTACGATGATCCAGAACAGTATCGACGCATATTGGATAAACTTATTTATCTTGCTCTCACAAGGCCTGAACTTGCCTACAGTGTTCATATCTTGTCCCAGATTGTGCAAAGACCACGTACTTCATAATGGGAAGCTGCTTTGCAAGTGGTTCGTTATCTGAAGAGTACTCCTGGCCAAGGTCTTATGTTCTCTGCTACAGGTGACTTACACCTCACTGGTTATTGTGATTTAGACTGGGCGGCTTGCCCGCTTACTAGACGTTCGCTCTCGGCTTATGTTTTCCTTCTTGGTAATTCTGCTCTTTGCTGGAAAACTCAAAAACAAAAAACTGTCTCACGTTCCTCAACTGAAGCAGAGTATCGATCTATGGTTGATGCAACAAGTGAACTTAAATGGTTATGTGGGTTGTTGCAGTTCTTTGTTGTACCTCAGCCTAAGGTTGTTCCACTCTATTGTAATAGTCAATCAGCGTTACATCTTGTGACTAATCCGATTATTCGTCATCGTACCAAACATATTGAGATTGATTGTCATTTCATGTGATACAGCACACATGATGGTTTGATTGTCCTGACAAAGATTTCTACACATGAGTAACCAGCTGACGCACTCACCAAGGCACTTGGACGTGACCAATTTGAAGCTCTTATTATCAAGTTGGGCATTCGTGATCTTCAAACTCCAACTTAAGGGGGAATATTGGAGAATATCTTTGATATTAATATATTTACATATTTGTAGTATGTCCTTTTGTGTAAATATCCTTTTCTAGCTAGGTTAAACCTATGTACTCATATATATATACCTCTTTGGCTTGTGAAATAAACAACTTCCGCTAAACTTTGTCACGAATCCCCTAAATTAGTATACTTGTGAATCAAGGAAGTAAAAAAAGAAAATCTGTTCTGCTTTCAATTCTTGGATCAGACAATTCTTGGAATAATCATTTTGCTAGAACGAAAGACTACTGCTCGGTCTTCCACACGAAAATAAGAGTGAGTTTCCTTGTCTCTATTTTGTTGGACTGGAAAAACCTAAAAGACGTGCTTAAATATTTTTCTGTATGTTTTTTCCTTCGTGTAAGAATAAAGAAGTGAAGAAACTCTATGGTGCTCTTGCGGCGGCTCCTCTCTCCACTGGAATTATCTCACATTATAACAGGCAAGACTCACCAAAGTTTTGTTTCAGACTGTGAATTGGCCTTCAAGGGAATTCTCTTATGAGTGTACCATCAACCTTATAACAGGCAAGACTCACCAGGTCGACACTAACTAACTTCATAAAACATGAATTTCATCTGAAAATTTCGGATGCTTTTTCAGATACGGGCCCAGCTTGCAGCTTGTGGGGCCCCATTGGTGGGGGACTCTATGTACATGCCAGCAGCGATAGCAGAGACGGTTAATCCCGGGGTCAATCCTTATGGGAAAGCAAAGAAACATTACGCAATGGAGGAGGATGATAAGGAAACTGCAGTTGCTGAATGGATTGAGAGACATGGAAAGGAGCCAAGGGTAGGAATCAGTCTTCAAGCTTGTCAAATCTCGTGGGACGATAATGATGGAGAGCATTTCTATGAAGCCGGAACTCCATGGTGGAGATGAACCGTGTCGTGATGATATTTATCTTATCTAAAACTTGCCTTAGTAATTTAGAGGTAAGCCATAAAAGTTTCTTCTTTATTGGAACGTATAATGAATTAGACGGTTTTCTATTACATAACTCGGATTATCCTTTTGTTTCAGGCATCATCTTGGGATTGAGCTCTGTGTTCGGAAATGAAGTCCTTGTACCAAGAAGTTGATAGTCTCGGTGTTCTCTCTAGAGTATTGAAATCGACGTGGTACAGGCCGAATTTTATTGTATAACCCAATGTCCACTCGAAGTTGTCCAGTAAAGACCAGGTGAAGTATCCTCTTACATCTGCTCCTTTCCTGTCTCCACCATTTGCTTTAGGGTTTTAGAATAATAAAGACAAGAAGTTTTTCTCTGAAATTGAAGCAATCATTGCTACCTCATTGCTCTTTTTAGTGCATCCAAGTAATTACTCATGAACTTCACTCTCGGGTAATCATTTAACAATACTCCGGTATTGTTTTCACCATAACCTGCGAAACAATACTCGGGTAATCATTTAACAATACTCCGGAAAGATAAAACTTTTGCCAACACCGCATGGTATTAGACAGTTTGGGACACGCTTACCGTTTTCTGTAACATACAACGGAATGTTTTTGTAGCGCTCTGTTGCGTACATTAACATCTTCTCCATTCCTTGAGGATAGATATGATACCAGTTGACTCCAGTCTGCATCATTACCAAAATTCAAAAAATGTTTTTTCGAAAAAAGGTTTTACATTCCGTCTACTTACCGGTTCTCCTAAAGATAAACCATCTTTAAGAGCGCTTGGATCAACGAATCCTTCACCTCTCGAACCTCCTTTACCCGGTTCACATACGGAATGTAGACAGTCTTTTGCGTAGTTGCTTGTATACTGATTGATCCCAATGAAGTCCAAACCATTCTCGGAGATTATAAGTTCGTCCTTTGTGAATTCAGGAAGATCTTTGCCGAAAATTTCCTGCATTTCTCTTGGATATCTTCTAAACACAACCGGATCCAAGAACCTGCATTTTTACACTCTTGGTTCGGCTTTTGGTCTAAGAAGGTAAGAATCTTTAAACCGAGACTAGCTTACCAATTCATGTAGAAAGCTTGAGCTCTCTCAGCAGCTAATCTATCTGCTAAAGAGTCGCTAACTGGTTCAAACCAGATCGCATCAATGACAATACCGATCTTTCCTCTTTTTTTTTCCTAAACGAAACCAACTTTGAGTCAAGCCGTTCTGATTTTCTGGTACGGTTCCGAGTTTAGTTTACCTGAAATTTTGTCCGGTATATATTGACAGCGGCTAGATGTGAACGGATAATGTTGTGTGCGGCGAGAAGTGGCTCTATGTCGGAATCGCCATGAGTACAGTTTCCGAAAGCCTTGGAACATCGTGATGGCGGTGAACTCCCTGTCTGGTAACCCAAAAGCACTTGAACGTTTGGTTCGTTGAATGTAGTCCAGAACCTAACTCTATCCCCAAAGTACCGGAAGCAAATCTCTGCGTAGTTGTTAGAAACCGTAATTGTATAATGTTTCTCTTATTCCTCTCAATGCCGTGAGGCTCATATTTATACATACAAGGTTTTACCTAGATGCCTAAACTCATAATTACATTTAGTCATATATGCTAATAGAGATATACACAAAATATGAGAATATACAATATGTAAGATATGGTATCTTATCATATTGTAACACCACCACCCCCCCCCTTGGAGCATGAAGATCACAAATGCCCAACTTGGAGAGAAACCATTCAAACTCCTTGCGACCAAGAGCCTTGGTCATGATATCTGCAAGTTGAGTCTTGGTGGTAACATGTCGAGTAGCAATCATTCCTTTAAGAAGCTCATCACGAATCTTATGGCATTCGTTCTCAATATGCTTTGTCCGTTCGTGGAAAACGGGATTCTTAGCAATGTGTAAGGCCGACATGTTATCGCAATATAGAGGAACCGGTTCTATATGATCAATGCCAAAGAAGAGAAGAAGAGCTTTTAACCAAATAATTTCTTTGAGAGCAAATGACATTGCCCTATATTCAGATTCAGCGGAAGACATCGAGACGGTCTCTTGTTTAATCGTTTTCCAGGAGACCGGAGAGTTACCAAGTTGGATAAACCAACCTGTCAAAGAACGTCGAGTAAGTGGACAACCCGACCAATTTGCATCACACCACGCAGTTAGAGTCAAAGGAGAATCCGATCGAAGAAGAATCCCCTGACCCGGGTTGTGTTTTAGATACCGAACTACACGTAACGCAGCATCTAAATGAGCTTGTCGAGGTTCTTTCATGAACTGTGTAAGCACATGAATCGAATAAGAGAGATCAGGACGAGTCACTCCCAAATATATAAGACGGCCAACGAGTCTTCTGTACCTAGAAGGATCTGAAATTACATCACCATCTGCCAATGCGAGCTTATGGTTTTGATCAAGAGGAAAATCAACCGGTTTGACTCCGAGAAGACCCGTTTCAGAGATAATATCAAGCGCATATTTCCTTTGACATATGTAGATACCAGCAGGACTACGAGCTACTTCGATGCCGAGAAAATACTTCAAGACACCAAGATCCTTCATGTGAAAACACGAACTAAGATATGTCTTAAATTCGGTAATAAGCTGTACCGAACTTCCAGAAATAATAAGATCGTCAACATATACTAACACATTGAGGCGAGAAGACCCGTTAGTATATGAGAATAATGAGTAATCCGAGACTGATTGCACAAACCCATAGTCTTTAAGAGAAGAAGACAGTTTGTCAAACCAACATCGCGGTGCTTGTCGAAGACCATAAAGAGACATGTGAAGACGACACACTTGATTCTTATCTCCCGTATGAAAACCAGGTGGTAGTTGCATAAAGACTTCTTCATCTAAATCGCCATGCAAAAACGCATTGTGGACATCCATTTATGTACCGCCCAATCTTTTGCCGCAGCGACTTCTAAAAATATGCGTATCGTTGTCATGTTAGCAACCTGAGCAAAAGTTTCTTTGTAATTTACACCTTCGACTTGTTTGTTGCTGAGAACAACTAAACGAGCTTTATAGCGTTCAATAGAACCATCCGCTTTGTATTTGATGGTGTAAACCCATTTACAACCGATAGCCTTTTTACCCAGAGGAAGAGTCTCAATTGTCCATGTTCCATTTTCATCTAGTGCATCAATCTCGAAACGCATTGCATTGCGCCATAGCTCATCAAGAACAGCCTGAGCAAAATGTTGAGGTATATTCGCAGCCGTGATCATATTAATGAACGCTTGGTGTTTTTCAGAAAACCGATCACAACCAGTGTAATCAGAGATGGGATATGCACAAGTCTGAGCTTTTGATTCAGAGAAAGGGGCAGACTCAAGAGTGAGAACATAGTCTGATAAACATGTCGGTGGATTTTTCTTTCGTTGACCACATCCTAATAGCTCAGAAGTGTGAATCTCAGTTTTGGTAGTCGGAGAAATATCTATCGTCGGAGAATTATCAACACTAAGAGGAGAAGAAGGAGGATCAGCCGATGGACCATTCGATGTTTCAAGCACAATATTCGAAGAAGAATCATCCGTGATGATCATTGGAGATTGTAGTTCAGAGGTAGTATCATTAACCACGATTGGTAGATTTTGCGGAATCGAATCCGTAAGAGAGATAGGAGAGACAGGAGGAGGAGATATATTTGAGGCATGTGAGAGTTCAACGTCTTCAAGAGGATCCAGAGACAATGAAAGAGCAGGAGATTCGGTTGATTCAAGTGGAGAAACAGAGAAAGGGAACTCTGTTTCACAAAAGACAACATCTCGTGATATAGAAACAACTCCGGTTTCTAGATCATAAACCCGCCATCCCTTTTTACCGAAGGGATATCCAAAAAACACAGATTTCTTGCTACGAGAAGCGAATTTGTCGCCTCCATGTTGTTGATTATGTACGTAACATAAGCAACCAAAGACCCGAAGATGCAACATTGGAGGAGGTCGGTTGTATAACATTTCAAAGGGCGTTTTTCCACCGATTGTCGAAGACGGAGTTCGATTAATCAAATAGCCAGCTGCAAGAACACATTCTCCCCAAAACTCGATTGGAAAAGACGCTTGAAAACGTAGAGCTCTCGCCACATTCAGAATATGTCGATGTTTTCTTTCGACCCGTCCATTTTGTTGAGGTGTTCCAACACAAGAAGTTTCGTGTATAATTCCTTGTTGCCGAAAGTATTCACCCAAACAAATGAACTCACTTCCGTTATCACTCCGTATTGATTTTACTTTCTTCTCAAACTGACGTTCCACAAGAGATATGAAATTTTGAAGTTTTCTAGGAGCTGCCGTTTTGTTCGGGAGCAAATAAATCCAAAGAGTTCTTGAGTAGTCATCGACTATAGTGAGAAAATATCGAGAACCCCAAATAGAAGAAGTCTGATACGGACCCCAAAGATCACAGTGAACAAGCTGAAAAACATCCGTCGTTTTATTCAAACTAGTAGGAAACACATCTTTAGTTTGTTTAGCTCGGATACAAATCTCACAAGCTTGAAAATCAAAGGTACTAGAACTACTAAAACCGGAAATAGGTAATAAGCGAAGAACATTAGAAGACGGATGTCCCAAACGTTGGTGCCACATCTCACAAGACGATTGACCCGTGAGGTGTAACGCTGCCGCTGTCTCCGTGCCTCTAAAAAAATACAAACCATCTCTCTCCTCACCCGCTCCAATCAGCATCCTCGTGATGCGTTCCTGAATCACACACAACTTGTCAGTTATTTGGAACACACAAGCTCTATCACGATTCAATTGTGAGACAGATATGAGATGGCACTTCAATCCATCAACAAAATAAACATTCTCAAGACTAAGATGAGAACCCAAGCAAACAGTTCCTTGTTGTGTAGATTGTGTAAATCTACCATCAGGTAGCTTTATCAAAACCGGAGACATGATTCTAACCTCTGATAAGTATTCTAAGGAGCCAGTCATATGATTCGAGGCTCCGGTGTCAATTATCCAGGATGAAAGAAAAAACGTACCTGAGAGTTTAAGACCATGACTCTTTTCGCGTTCTGAAAGTAATCCAACCAAAGTTTTCCACTGTGTATCGGTTAAACCACTCAAACCGACACGATCGGCATCGATGATGACTGCATTAGCCGACGCCATAGAGCTACTAGCCATCACATGATTCGAACGAGCTACCGGAAGTCCTCTGCCACGAGAAGGAGTAGGAAGTAAACCGGATTGGTTTTGTTGAGAATTAGGGGATCTCGGCCTATCTCCCCACCATGGTGGATAACCAAGCTTGCGGAAGCATTGGTCGGCAATATGTCCGGTCCTGCCACAAGTTGAACAAGTCGCCGATTTGTGTCGTGTATCCATAGACGACTTGCTCCGCACCATTGTTTGTACCGCAAAGCTTACTCCTTCTGTTTGTGCTTCCCAACATTCGACTTGTTAATTTTGACTCTTCATCTTGAGTCACAGCATTGAAAGCTTCATCTAGAGTGGGAAGAAGGACTCTAGATAACAAAGCAGATTTTATCGATCCGAAGAGACTCTCATCAAGACCCATAAGAAATTGATGGACTCGGTCTTCTTCATGCTCTTTCTCAACATCGGCCATCGTCTTGGCCTGTTGATAATCCTTTAGAGAGGACCATAACTTCATAAGCTTGCCATAATAAGCTTCCACCGCCAAACCTTTTTGACGACATGTAGCGAGCTCTGTTTTCAAACGTTGAACTCGCTGTCCGCTTTTAATCGAATAGCGAACCTTGATATGCTCCCATAGATCAGAAGCAACATCACAGTGTGTAAGATTAGAGCGTAAATTTGGATCTATGGTGAGTTTTATCCAGGAGATCACCAAAGCATTATTCGCACACCAATCTTCATAGTCTTCAGATTCAAGACTTGGTTGAGAAATAGTACCATCGGCGAAGCCGAATTTCTTTCTAGCTTTTAGAGCTAGACGAATATTTGCCGCCCACTCATCATAATTGGGGCCACGCAAGGCTGGTTGAGAGATAATAAAACCAGGATTATCACCGGTGGAGAGATCGTATGGAGAAATTGTTCGGCGTGTAGTTTCCATCTTCTTGTGAACAATAACAGAATCGTTTTTGCCGTCAATAGACATGAAAGAGTACCGCCATCACGAGAAAAGACTTGACGAAGGTAAGGTCAAAGAAATCGAAGAAAAAGAAACAGAGATTTGTAGAAGAAGAAATTGAAGAACAAGAGGATCGAACAAAGCCTTTCTCGTATTTGGCTTATAAGCTCTGATACCATGTTAGAAACCGTAATTGTATAATGTTTCTCTTATTCCTCTCAATGCCGTGAGGCTCATATTTATACATACAAGGTTTTACCTAGATGCCTAAACTCATAATTACATTTAGTCATATATGCTAATAGAGATATACACAAGATATGAGAATATACAATATGTAAGATATGGTATCTTATCATATTGTAACAGTTCAAAAGCTTCTCGGATTTGGGGATTGAGCCAACTTCCGTATCTAAATTCGAGTTCTTGAGGAATGTCAAAATGTGTCAATGTGACAAATGGTTCGATCCCTGAAATAGGATTGAATCAAGTTTGTTATTTCCGTTGTAAGCATAGCATTGATCATTCTCAAGAAATTGTTACCTCTTTTAAGCATAGCATTGATCATTCAGTTGTAATGATCAATGCCTTTCATGTTCACATCTCCAAATCTTCCCTCTACAACACACAAAAACACTTTGAAAAGGAATTCGAGCAAGAGAAAGATCGGAAAACAAAAAAAAAAACAAGAATTTCTCACTTGGAAGAATACGAGTCCACGATAAAGAAAATCGGTAGCTATTAGCTCCAAGATCTTCCATTAGATCCAAATCTTCCTGTTAAGTAAAAGTTCATAACTTTCTTTTCTTTATCTTTGTTTTACGGATTTGCATTTTATAGTCAATTACCGGATATCGGTGGTAATGATCAACCGCGACATTCCCATTGCTTCCATCCTCGATTTTTCCTATACAGAGACAATTCAAGAAAGGTTAATATCCAGTTTCTTAGAGCATGTTTATTGGAGATCCCATTAAGAGTGTCTTAATAAAATTTTAATTACAGAGTAAAATTTAAATAAAATGGATCCAACCAAAAGACACTTTTGTGTCTAAAGTGTTAAAATGGATCCACTTTTAGACACATTTGTGTGATTTTGGATCGCCACTCACTTATATTTAATTATTGTTTAATCTTAAGACCCACTAAAAAGGTTGCCATTATACATGCTCTTACGGCGACTTGAGCTACTTAATTCAAGAATGAAATCAAAACCTGAAAAGTTTTCCTATTTAATCCTTTTATTCTCTAACTGGTTACATTTCAAAGCTTTAATCACAATTCACAAAGAATTTAAAGAGATCTAACCAGGGATGCTTGTGAAAACGTCCCAATTGCTAAGGCCCTTGCCATCCGTTAAGTAAGCTCCTTCGTACTACAAAACCATATGAATACTGATGTTAGAAATGTAGTTTTATTACTAAGAAATGAAGTAAATAAAAAAGAAAAATCAAGAACCTGGTAAGAAGAAGAAGCAGTGCCAAAGAGAAAGTCTTTTGGGAAAGTGAAATTTTCCTCTGAGTTATTCTCTCTGAATGATATATGATCATCATGCCATGTTGTTGATGATGATGATGATGATGATGATGAACCCAAGCTTATGATGATGAAGCTGAAGAACCAAAGTTGAAACAGAGAAAGATACATTGTTGATTTGGTCTGCAATAATTCAGAAACACTACAAGAAAACAGCCGCAAATCCGACAGAATTTCCGACAGACTATAGTCTGTCGGAAATTTTCCGACTGTAACCCGACAGATTACCGACGGAACTGAAATTTTGCAATTCTGTAGGAAATCTGTCGGAATTATTTCCGACTGCCAACAACACCGTCGGAAATCTGTCGGAATTGCGGACGGTGTAAAGAGCGGCGCCGACGCCGGGGGAGATGCCGGTGTTTTTGTCGGAAATCTGTCGGAAATAAGTTACCGTTAATAATTTCCGACAGATTTCCTACAGACACTCAAAATCTGTCGGAAATCTGTCGGAAAAAAATAGCCGTTATTATATCCGTTGTCTTTCCTACAGATTTCCGACAGACAGCGTTTTTATATATATGATTCCACACATCTTCATTCACTCACAACATCAACAACTTCCAACCTTGTTAGGAAAAATCGTTAAGAGAGTGAGATGTCATCTTCTAGATATTATAGATCGTGGATGGATGAAGAGATGTATGATCCGGAGTCGAAAGCATTAAATCCAAATTATGCACGGGGTATTTGCGAGTTCATGGCGGTTGTCGGGAATCGAAAGGTAATAAAATGTCCATGTTTAAATTGTTGCAATTCGCGTAATGTTAAGGTAGAACAAGTTTGGCATCACTTGTATAGGGATGGTTTTATGCCGGGATACAAAATTTGGTTTTATCATGGAGAAACTAATTATGATGGTGCTAGTAGTAGTAGTGCACCATATGTTGCGGATAGCTTAGGCGAATATAGAACGGATAGCTTAGGCGAACATAGAACGGATAGCTTAGGCGAACATAGAACGGAAGTAGATTTTGGTGCAGGTACCGCTGAGATGGTTCATGATGCGTTTAGAGAGAATTTGCCATCGATCGTAATAGGGGAGGATAGAGAAGAAGAACCAAATGAAGAAGCTAGAAGATTTTTGGAAATGTTAGACGCAGGGAAGCAGCCATTATATCATGGGTGTAGAGACGGACATTCACCTTTATCAACTGCTAGTAGATTGATGACCCTTAAGACGGACTTCAATTTGGCGGAAGAGTGTGTTGATGCGATAGCAGATTTTGTGAGGGATATTTTGCCTGAAGATAATCAGGCACCTGCATCGTACTACGAGGTACAGAAACTTGTAGCTGGTCTTGGTATGCCGTATCAGGTGATAGATGTATGCATCGACAACTGTATGATATATTGGAGAGAAGACGAAGACCGGAGAAGATGTAAATTTTGTCGTAAACCACGGTATGAGGATACTGGTGGCAGAGTTCCGATTCCATATAAACGTATATGGTACTTACCATTGACAGCAAGGTTAAAGAGGTTATATCAATCTGCGCGAACGGCAGAAGAAATGAGATGGCATGCAGAGCATCGTCAAGATGGAGAGATTACACATCCTTCAGATGCAAAAGCGTGGAAACATTTTCAAATGTTGAATCCGGATTTTGCATACGAGCCAAGAAATGTGTACCTCGGGTTAAGTACGGATGGTTTCAACCCATTTGGGAAGAATGGAAGGCAGTATTCTTTGTGGCCCGTAATCCTAACACCGTACAATTTGCCCCCTGGTGTGTGCATGCGTCGAGAGTTTTTATTCCTCTCCCTTCTAATTCCCGGACCTGAGCATCCGAAGAGATCACTTGATGTATTCCTCCAGCCATTGATTTATGAGTTACAAATGCTATGGAGTCATGGTGTCGAAGCGTTTGATGTTTCACGGCGGGAGAATTTCCATATGCGTGCGGTCCTTATGTGGACTATTAGCGATTTCCCAGCATACGGTATGCTATCTGGATGGACTACTCATGGAAGATTATCGTGCCCTATTTGCCATGACGACACTGACGCTTTCCAATTGAGGAATGGAAGAAAGCCATGTTGGTTTGATTGCCATAGAAGGTTTCTACTGGAACGCCACCCCTATCGTCGGTCTAAAAGATTATTTACGAAAAATAAACGAGTGGTTGATGCTCCAATTGATGAGATAGACGGTCCTACTATATTGGAGCAGTTGAGAGATTTTGGTGCTGAGAGGACTCTTGATTGTGGGGGTAATGGGCATGAACCTCTTTGTGGTGTAGGGGAAGCTCATAACTGGCACAAGAAGAGTATATTTTGGGATTTGCCGTATTGGAAGGATCATTTATTAAGGCACAACCTCGATGTGATGCATGTTGAAAAGAACTTCTTTGACAACATCATGCATACGGTGTTAAACGTCCCGGGAAAGACAAAAGACAATGTGAAGTCTAGGATGGATGTTTCAATGATTTGCAACCGTGATTATCTTGAACGTCTTCCCGATGGTACATATCCTTTTCCTCCGTACCGATTGCAAATAGAAAAGATAAGAGAATTTTTCCGGTGGATTAAAGACGAAGTTAAATTCACTGATGGATATGCAGCTAATCTGGGTAACTGCGTAGACTCGCGATACCTAAAGTTTATGGGAATGAAGAGTCATGATTGTCATGTAGTGATGCAGAGGCTTCTTCCATTTGCTTTTACCCATCTCCTTCCTCAATCAGTCCACGAAGCTATTGCAGCTGTTGGTGCTTTCTTTAGAGATTTATGCACGAGGACACTTACAGTTGAGGGGATCCGCAATTTAGATGCCAATATACCAGTGATCCTTTGCAATCTTGAAAAGATCTTTCCGCCGTCTTTTTTTGATGTTATGGAACATCTTCCCCTACACCTCCCCCGCGAAGCCGAACTAGGTGGTCCCGTTCAATTTCGTTGGATGTATCCTTTCGAGCGGTACATGTTCCATCTAAAGAAGAAGGTCAAAAATTTGGCTCGAGTTGAAGGTTCTGTTGTCGCACAGAGTATCAATGAAGAAGCATCACAGTTTGCGCAATCTTACTTGCCACGGCAAGTTCGTACGAAGAGTAGACGTCCTGCTCGTTATGATGATAGAGGTGAGAGAGTCATGTATGACGCTCTGGTCCCTGAGTTGTTTTCGCAAGTTGGCCGAGTGACTGGGAGAGGGAAGAAACGCTTCCTATCAGAAGATGAGTGGAGTCACTTACATATGTATATCCTAACGAATTGTGAGGAGATGGCAGAGTACGAAAGGTAAAAACATAACTTATTTAAATACTTTTTTTTTAATACCTAAGTAATATATAGGTTTCATATGTTATATATTGTTGTTTGCTTTCAGGATTTACATTGACTCAATACGTCGCTATTATCCGAATATGACAGAAGACGAACTTGGACAATCTAAGGAAAACGAGTTTGCAAATTGGCTGCAATATTACGTAAGTTTTTAAAAAACGCTTATATATCTTAAAATTAGTGCATTACTTAATACTTAGTTTGTCTAAATTATTATATCAGGTTTCTGAAGGAATGAAAAATGGAGAAAAGTTTCCAACATGGTTGCAAGAGATAGTTGCTGGCCCAAGCTTCGAAGCAACTTCATACGAGCAGTATTGCACTAGGGGATTTGCATTTAGGATTCATGAAGAAAGGTCGAGGCCAACAGCAGATTACGGTATTTCAGCTACATGTGGTGATCTAGTCTACTACGGGATTCTCAAAGAAATATTGCAAGTAAAATATCCAGGAATGTTGGCCATGAGGTGCATTGTTTTCTTGTGTGAGTGGTTTGATCCAAATTATCCAGAAGGTGTTCAGGTGAGCCAATTTGGCGTCACTTCAGTAAATTCTTCTAAGAGACTGCAAAAGTATGACCCATTCATCCTAGCATCACAGGCAGACCAGGTTTGATTTTAAAATTTTCTAATACGTGCGTTATTGATAAATGATGATATTGTAATTGCCTAAACTATAAATATGTTTGTTTCAGGTATGCTATATTTCTTACCCCAGGGTAACACATCGAAGAGATCCTTGGATTACAGTGACTCCAATTAATCCAAGAGGGCGAGTTTATGGAGTTCCTGAGCACGATGCTATGCAACCAACTAGTAATACTCCGATGGATCCAGTTCAAATTTCTTCCGCGGTGGACCTTTTTGTTGATTTTACAGAATTTGGTGATAACATAGTACACTCAGAATCAGAAGAAGAAGTTGGAGAATTTGATGAAGACGAAGACACAATTCCTTCGGAAGGACCTGAGAGCCCAGAAGATTAGTTGCATTATATGTTTGTATTATAAAAAGGTTTCGTATGCAATGTTTTCTAATTTTTTTTTTTTTAAATCTGTTTTTCTGTCGGAAATCTGTAGGAAATATATATATATTTCCTACAGATTTCCGACAGCCATGGATATATAGACCCATGTCGATCGACGGTATGGGGGTGTCGATCGACACTGTCTCTTCTGGTTTTTTTTGATACCCAAGTCGATCGAAGGTATGGGGGTGTCGATCGACACTGTCTCTTCTGGTTTTTTTTAATATTTTGCAGCTTCTGTCGGAAATCTGTAGGAAATATATATATATTTCCTACAGATTTCCGACAGATCCTTTATATCAGGCCAACCTTAAATTACGACACGTGTTTCCCCAAATCTGTCGGAAATCTGTAGGAAATATATATATATTTCCTACAGATTTCCGTCAGATTTGGGGTTTCAAGCTCAAATTTCTGAATTTCGAAAAGACACATTCTCGGCTTTCCATTCTAACAACAAAAGTAAAAGATAAGAGAGTAAGTAACCTTGTCGATGTTATACAGAACATGAATTGCGATTTTGTCATGTTTCAACCAAAACCGTTTCCTATAGTAACTTATATAAAACGATAGATGTTTACGGGAAATACTAAAAAACCAACTGTTTAGAATTTCAAAGTAACAATGATCATTATCAAGTATTTTATCTTCGGAATCATGATCATATCATGGTATTAACTGGTATGAACGAGAACGGATCGTTAACAAGCTTAAAACCCCAAATCTGTCGGAAATCAGTCGGAAATATATATATATTTCCGACAGATTTCCGACAGAAATACCAAATTTTACCCGCGAAATGAAAATAAATACCGCGAAATAAGACGGTCCAATTACACGCGGTCATTTAAATTTTTTGGGTTTCCGACAGAATTCCGACAGATTTAAAGCTGTCGGAAATTCTGGGATTAAAACAGATCTCTTTCTTCCCCGACGAACACAATCCCTAATTCCTAAAAATTTCCCCACCGATTCTCTCCTCCGCCGGCGATTCTTCCCCACCGATTCTCTCCCCCACCGCCGACTGATCCCGGCCGCCTCTCTCTCTCTCCCCCACAGCCGATTCTCCGCGCCGTTCTTCCCCACCTCCGCCGTTCTTCCACCGCCGACGATCCCCACCGATTCTCTCCACCTCCGCCGACGATTCCCGGCCGCCTCCTCTTCGCCGGAATGTCTGAAATCCCTTCCCATTTGTAAGTTTCCGACGAATTTTCATATAAATTTTGGTTAGATTTAAGATTTAGGAATTTGTGAACTTGGAATTTGGAATTGTGAATTTGATTGTTAGATTGTGAATTTGGAATTGTGAATTTTGATTTTAGTTTGTGAATTAGGAAAATTTTATTTAATATTATGTTAAATAATTTCATTTAGGAAACTTATTAAAATTTTGGTTAGATTGTGAATTTGGAATTGAATTTGTGAATTAGGAAAATTTTATTTATTATTATGTTAAGGATTTATCCAAATTATAATATGATTTATACAAATTATAAAAAAAATTTAAGGACTTTTAAGGATTTATAAAAAATAGTTTGCATTTTAAGGATTTATAAAAAAATGTTAGCATTTTAAAGGATTTATACAATTTTATAAACTAAAAAATTTGATTTTTAAGAATTTAAAAAGCTCAATTCTATAATTTAAAAATTTATAAATAGCAATTCTATAATTTAAAAATAGCAATTCTATAATTTAAAAATAAAAATTATATAATTTAAAAATAGCAATTCTATAATTTAAAAATAGCAATTATATAATTTAAAAATAACAATTCTATAATCTAAATCCTAAAAATTTAAAATCTATATCCTAAAATCTATATCCCTAAAATCTATATATAAAATATAGGGATTATAGTGGTTTCCGAGCCCGAGCATCTAGCGGCGGGACCAGCGGTCGTCGTCGTCGTCAGAGTAGACCTGAGGCGGCTACGACGTCTGCACGATCACCGTCGTCTACACCTGTACAGACGCCGGAGATGCCACCAGCCGCCACACTACCGTCCCAGATTAGCGTCGAGGACTTCGTGAGTCTTCCTGGACGAGGGCGGTTACCTAATCTCCATCCAGACCAGATCGGTAGAGACACATGGTAAGTTTTTGTTACATTTTTGTTTTTTTTTTACTAATTTAATTTAATTGTGATTAATGTAATTAAATTGGTAATTGTTTTTTTCTTAGGTTTGATGATTCTCGCAGCGGGATTTCGAAGTCCCTCAACAAGATGGAAATTACTTTGCTCCGCGGTCCGTATCCGACGTACGCCAAAATGCCACCGGAGGATCAAGAATTGTGGTTTCGCACATTTGCGGTAAGTCATCTGTTTTCACAATTTTTACTTTCATTTAAAGTATTATTATTTTTATTTAATTTTTCTTTTTCCAGCAAGAATTTAAGTGGGACCCACACTTGACCGCAACGGTCAGGAGGGAGTTCGACGTATACGCAGCAAGGCACTACTCGCACAAGGTGTTCGAGTGGAAGGATAAGTGGCTACACGGTCAGATCCCAAAGGAGATGGTTGAGAAGCCGACATTGTGGGAGGGGTTCATCGCCTATTGGCAACTACAGGAGACCAAGGAGATCTCTTCATATCACTCTACCAACCGGAACAGCGACCGCAAGGGCAAGGGTAAATCCACCCACAACCTCGGAGCTACCAGCAAGAAGACAAAGGCTAGAGATATGGTAAGTTTTTTATGCCATTCTTTGATTTTTATTAAAAATTTTTTAGTTTTATACATTTATATTAAATAAATATCTAACAACTGTAGGCTAAGGAGTTGGGTCGGGAACCCAACTACGTTGAACTTCTGGTAGCATCACACACCAACAAGGATGGTGTCATCCAGGATCCGGTAGCTCGAGAGGTTCAGTTGGCCGTCCAAAGAATGGAAGAAGACTACATTCTGTCTCAGCCACCAACGGAAGGAACCCCTCCCCTCACCCAAGCCCCGGACGAGATCATCAACCAATTCGTCTTAAAGGTATGTAAAATTTAAAATTTCTTCATTAATTGATTTTTCTTTTTCATTAACTGAAATTTCTTCCACAGGTTGCTCCGCAGAGCAAAGGGCGGATTTATGGTCTTCCCGACGATGCAGCGTCATCGGCGTCTTCTTGTTACAACAGCGAGTCATCCGAGCTGAGAGCCCAGATGAAGGAAAAGGACGCCGAAATTGAAGAATTGAAGTCGACGGTCCAGCAGATACAAGATGCAGCTACGGAGGACCGGGAACAGGCGAAGAAGGATCGGGAGGCGATGCAAAAGATGATGGAGCAGTTGATGGCGCAGGGTTTGCTTCCGCGTCCGCCGCCGCCGCCGCCCACCGCTTAGATTTAAAATTGTATCAAACGTTTTGTAAAACAATTTAACTTTTTATTTTAAATTAAATTTTTTTTTTTCATTTTATATAATTTAAAATTTAAATTTTAAAATTAAATGAATAATAATTAAAATTATTTTATTTTTTAATAATTTCTACGATTCTGTCGGAAATCTGTCGGAAATACACTGTCGGAACGCTGTCGGAAATAAACCTGTCGGAACGCTGTCGGATATAAGTCTGTCGGACATCAGTCGGAAAATCGTCGGTTTAGAAGTTGTCGGAATGCGTCGGAATATTGTCGGAAAGAAATTCCTACAGATTTCCGACAACATTCCTACAGATTGCCGGAGACTTGTTTCCGACAGAGTTCCGACAGGTCCCCGGAGTCCGGCGACCTGTCGGAACTCTGTCGGAAATAGTTCTGTCGGAAATCTGTCGGAATTAATGACAGATTTCCGACAGAATTACCATTTCCGACAATCTAGAACTGACGGATATATCTGTCGGAAATCTATCGGAATTGCCCAATTCCGACAGATTTCCGACAGATATATCCGTCAGGTTCTCGCTGTTTTCTTGTAGTGAAACTGTTAGGTGAGATTACTATCTCTTTCTCAAGATATGAGGTCATTATATAAGAGGGAAAATGAGTAAACCTATTAACGTTTTTGATTGATTTAATATTTCACTATTTCAACTACTTTATGATTTTAAATATTTAATATTTTCGACAGAAAATGACTTTGTATATATCACATTTGGTTGATGTCTCTTTGGTCATTTTTTGTTACAAGCAAATCAACCAGGGGAATTTTGATAACTACTCCAAAATTGAATGAAAATTTGAAAACTACACTTAATCTTATGAAAGTTAGAAAACTATATTTTTTTATTTAAAAGTACGTAAATACCATTATATATATTTTAAATTATTATATTAATGTAAGATAATTAAATATCATTGAACTTAAAATGAAAATTAAAGTACCTATATAGTTTTAATTTTTTAAAAAATATTCTATTAATTAATCAGTATATAAAAGCTAAAATTAAAATTAGAAAAAAATCACATTAGACTTATTTTACACAGTTGATTCATATTTAATTAATTAATTTTTTACATTGTCGATTTATTTAGCTAACTTATTTTTTTTAGTTTATTTAACTTAGTTTTCAGCCTCGTTGACTTATTTGTAATTGTTGACTTGTATTTTGTTTGTTTGTCTAAAATTGAAGCAATTATTATTTACCTCGTTGCTCTTTTGAGTGCATCTAAGTAATTACTCATGTACTTCACTCTCCGGTAATCGTTTAACAATACTCCGGTATTGTTCTCGCCAAAACCTGTAAAAAGTGATGAGGTCAAGACTTTCACCAAAACCGCAAAAACTAAAGATAGTTTGGGACACATGCTTACCGTTTTCTGTAACGTACAACGGAATGTTTTTGTACCGTTCTGTTGCGTACATCAACATCTTTTCCATTCCTTGAGGATAGATATGAAACCAATCTACTCCAGTCTACATTATCATTACCAAAACCAAACAACTCAAAAGAATCTTTCTCAAAAAACGGTATTTAGTTTCGATTGGTCGGCCTACATACCGGTTCTCCTAAAGGTAAACCGTCCTTTAAAGCGTTTGCACGTACGAAACCTTCACCTCTCGATCCTCCTTTACCCGGTTCACATTCGGAATGTAGACAATCTTTCGCGTATCTACTTGTATATTGATTTATCCCAATGAAGTCTAATCCACTCTTGGAGCTTTTGAGATCGTCCTTTGAGAATTCAGGAAGATATTTTCCGACAATTTTCCGCATTTCTCTTGGGTATCTTCCAAACACGATTGGGTCCAAGAACCTACGTTTTCACACTTTTTCGATTCTTGGTTCGGTATTTGGTTAAAGAAGATAAGAATCTTTAAACCGGGACAAACTTACCAAGTGAAGTAAAAAGCTTGAGCTCTCTCCACAGCTAATTTATCTACTAAAGAATCACTAACCGGTTCAAACCAAATCGTGTTCATAACAATACCAATTTTTCCTCTTTGTTCTTCCTCAAAAAAAGAAGTTAAAATCAAAATCTATTTTTAAGTAAACCACCGTTCTAAAATAAAAACCGTTAGACATTTTAGTTACCTGATATTTTGTTCGGTATATATTGACGGCTGCTAGATGTGAACGGATAATGTTGTGCGAGGCAACAAGTGGCTCTATGTCGGAATCGCCAAGTGTGCAGTTTCCGAAAGCCTTGGAGCACCGTGAAGGCGGGTAAGTCCCTTTCCGGTAACCCAAAATCACTTGAACGTTTCGTTCGTTGAAAGTAGACCAAAACTTGACTCTGTTTCCAAAGTATTGAAAGCATGTCTCTGCGTAATGTTCGAAATCTTCCCTGAAAACAACAATTGTTTTCATTTTCAGTGTATCAATGTATGTATATATTCATACATTATGTGCATATACTTACCGGATTTGCGGATTTAGCCAACTTCCGTATCTAAATTCGAGTAAATGTCAAAATGTGTCAAGGTGACAAATGGCTCGATACCTAAGAATGATCATTGAGCTAAGTTTGTTATGTCTTCTAGGTCTTAAGATAGTTTCTCAAGAAAATCTATCAACTATTACCTCTGTTTAGAATGTCATTGATCATTTTGTTGTAATGAGTAATACCAGCCATGTTCACATCTCCAAATCTTCCCTCTGAAACACACAAAAAGTTTTTGGAAAAGACTGAATAAGAGTTTGATATTGAGAGATACAAGAATCTTACTTGGAAGAATCCGAGCCCATGATAACGAAAGTCAATAGCTATTAACTCCAAGATCTTCCATCAAATCCAAATCTTCCTGTTAAAGTTAAAAAAAAAAAATTACAACTTTTTGCTTGCTATACACTTAATTACAGACTTGTATCGGAAACAGATCGATATATGATAGTATAGTTAATTACCGGATATCGATGGTAATGATCAACAGCGATTTTCCCATGGCTTCCATCAGAAATTTTTCCTGTACAATAAGATATCAAGAAAGGTATATATAGACATTTTTTATGGTGACTTGAGCTACAAGAATGGAAACAAAACCCTAAATGTATGAAACTATTTTTATTAAAAGCTTTGATCACAGTTTACAAAGGTTTCGTGAGATCTAACCAGGAATGCTTGTGAAAACGTCCCAATTACTTAGTCCTTTGCCGTCAGTTAAGTAAGCTCCTTCGTACTAAATATACCATAAGAGCACACAAAACTGATGTTAAAAGCGCAAAAAAAATTTCCAGTGGAGGTTCTGGACCGAAGCCCATAATCTCTCCAGCTTCGAAACCACAATATGTAATATGACTTTTGTCCCAAAGAATTTTACCAAGGACTGAAGTTAAAGAAAGATGAATTAAGAACCTGGTATGAAGAAGAAGCAGTGCCAAAGAGGAAGTGTTTTGGGAAATGGAAATTTTCATGTGTATTAATCTCTCTCAGTGAGATATGATTTGATGATGTTGATGATGAGATCAATGTTATGATGATGAAGAAGAGGAACCCAAGTGTAAACTGAGAAAGGTACATTGATGATTTGGTCTCCATCGATTTAGAAACTATTGATTGTTTTGGTTCAAGAATAGAGGCTTTATAAAAAAGGAAAGTGAGTGGCTTTGTGACTTTGTCCACTTTTTGGTTGATAATGATATTTCACCATTCGGCGCTACTTGAGGATAGGGGTGGGCATAATTCCCGTCCTGTTCCGTCCCGTCCTGGTCCGTGCCGTACGTGTTCTCAAATTCCCGTCCCATATATTTTCCGTATTTCCATATGGGACAAGTTTTCAATTCTCAATTGGGACTGGGACGGGAAGGGACGGGAACGGAATATCCCAAAGTCTCGTTTGAAAATCCCGTTTGATATAACTATAAATATTGATTTTTTATATATATAGATATATATATATATATATATATATATATATATTTAATGGGATAATATGAAATTATAAGAATAATATGAAATATGATTTAATGTGGTTTAATATGGGATATGAGATATATGATTCAATTTGAAGATTATGGTTTTGTATGGTTTAATATGGGATATGGGATATATGAAATTATGAAATTATGAAATTATAAGGATAATATGAAATATGGTTTAATATGGGATATATACATATATCTATTTTTAAATGGGATAATGTGAAATATGGTTTAATGTGGTTTAAGTTTGATTCAATTTGAAGATTATGGTTTTTCTTTAATTTTAAATTTTTAACTTTTATGAAATACAATTGAATTTTCTTTAATTTCAACATGTTTTTCATAAATTGAAAAAGCTTGTTGTATACATATTTACAATTTAAGGCATTGTTTAATCTAATTTTTGAGTCCGGTTATTTTATGGGATTTTACGTACCGTTCCCATCTCATCCCGTTTTATCCCGTTTCCGTCCCGAATTTAAAATGGGACATAAATGGGACGTATTTTTCTAGTCCCGTTCCCGTCCCGTTCCCGTTAGATACCGTCCCATATTCCCGATTGCCCACCCCTACTTGAGGATTTGAAAGATTAAAATTATTTGAGAGATGTAAAGTCACTTTCCTTAGAAATAACTAATGCAAGATTTGATGGACCAACACAATATTTTGTTCCTTTGATTGTTAATTTTACACCATGGGTTATTTCTAAGGAAAGTGACTTTACTATTCCCAGAAAGAAGCGACAACGATATTTTAAAATTATTAGAACGCGACAAAAGCTCATATATCACACAAATGATTGGACTTCGTTATAGCAACTCTTGTCTTAAATTAGAAACTTCATTTTGTAAAATTCGAAATATCATATGAATATATTGTAGGAACTTAATTTACTACATATGGGAAAACTGATATTTGTGAAATGAAATACATAAATACGATATTACAATAACAAAAATATCGATACAGGATTTAGGATAAGAACGAATTTGTAGAGGCAAGATACGATTTCTATCCTTAATTCTGAAAACGCCATGTAGTGTGACGGTTGTATGACGTTCCGAATCTCATGATACAACTACAATCAATTCTATTTTGCACCACCCAACAATAGAATCACACGAACGCTAGATTTTGTGTTATACTCTCAGACACAGAATAAAATAAAATAAAAGAAATTGTGAGAGATGTTGTTGTTGATCATGTAATGATTCTTAAAATTATTCGATTTATCATGAAGAAAGGAGGAAGCCTATTATATAGCCATATATGCTCAACGTTTACTAACGTAAGAATCATAAAGGGAGACTTCAGAATTTAATCTCATTAACACCTATTTCAACGTGAGTTATATTTGATAAGTTACAAAATCAAACACACTTGAATTTTACACTTAATTACCAATATTAATACACATCAAATAGAGGAGATATTTGTTGACTTAATCAACATTTTATTCAAAAAGAATTTGTATCAAAAAAAATATTCTTTTTATCCATTGGTCTATTTGCCAAATCTCGAAGCCCAAAACCAAAGTTTGGTATGAGTATCTCCTTTTTTCAATATACCAAAATATATATTGGTTCTCCACTTTAATAATAAGATAGGATTTTAATCCATACTTCCAATGTGATACATTTGCTAGTATTTATACTTAACCAAATTTAAAAGCTATACAAGCTTTTTCAAATCACCCACTTTAGACCTCTATTTCTCATTCAAACTAACTCTGATTTTGACAAGTAAATACACTATATCATAATGCTTACGGCGACGATTACATCGTGCTCAATAACCGGTCATTCTGATAGACGTCTCCATCAGAAAATTAACCGAAAAATGGTCTAAACTATTTTGTCAAAAAAGAGTTCCAACATATATTGAAAGAGATTGAACGAAATATAAATAGTAGAAGAGAACTGTTTATGAAAATTCAGTTACTTTATGTGTTTGTTCATTCTGGGTATGCTAAAGTTTGATCCTTTTTGTTAATTTCGTCAAAAATTTTGTTACTTTACTCTGAAATTCAATTGCTTTGTGTGTTCTGTGTTCATTTCTGGGTTTTGTTTCAGATACCCTGAATACAATCGGTTAATGCCATGTCCTCCATATAACTTTCCTCCAAGAATTGAGTATATGGATGTATTAGAAGACGTTAATGTGACTGAGTTTATCTGTAAACAATTAGATCTTCCTCCTTTGTAAGTACTCTTTCTTCATATCATATGTTTTAGAATGCACAAAATGAAAGAGTATGTAAAAAATTTCATTGTATGAAGGTATGTTGCAGATCTTATTGTAGAGTATATAAGGCAAGAACAAATATCTAATTGATCTTTGATTGATATAATTGAGATATTGATTCCTAATTGATCTGATTGATATGTAAATATATTTACCCTAGTATAGCCTCTGTAATCTCCTATATAAAGATTGTAATTCACTCTATAATAAAATCATTCAGCTATAACCTTTACACTTATACGATTTGGAACTGTGCATTACGCGCTTGTATGTCCTAAACCTCTGTCAACTGCGACTCATGAGGAAATGAAACTGTTTAAAGAAGTAACTTCTCCTTCTGTACTAAGCAAGAGGTCTTCTATTAAAGGTAAAACTGTTAGAGAAGCTCAGAAAACGTTTCGTGTGACTCATACCGATCAGTATGTCGAAGCTGGGACTTACTTGCGTGTGCACGTCCACCCGAAACGTTCCCCAAGGTAGTAGACATTTTAAGGAATGTGTTTAGAAATTGAATTTTTTGGAGATAGTCAATTGATGAGTTTTTTTTTTTACTCAGGTGTTATGAAATTGATTGGAAGTCTCGGATTATCGCTGTGACGGACTCATATGTCGTTTTGGATAAACCTGCCGGTACTACGGTATGTAATTCATTCATTGAACATATACCTCAATATTCTTCGCTATTGTAGTTGCATTAGAAATCTTGCAAAAAGGTACTTCATCTCGTGAATATGGTTGGACAAATTTAATTCAGGATAGTAACTATTTGTATTATGTTCCATTTCTTGGTCATTTGAAGTTTTTTCTTTTTTCAACTCCTAAGTGACGCTTAATTTGTGTGTTTATACTGGCAATCATACTCAGTTGATCCACATTGAATATTTCATCAGGTGGGGGGAACGATGGATAACATCGAAGAGACTTGTGAAACATTTGCCTCACGTGCATTGGATTTGTCCGAACCATTGAAAACAACACATCAGATTGATAATTGCACAGAAGGCTGGTACTGTCCCGTTTAAAATGGTTTCATGCTTTGAATTTTGTTAATTTAACTTCTTTCAAGTGATCACAGGTCACATTGCTTTTTTTCTTCCTCTACAGTGTTGTCTTTGCTAGAACGAAAGACTACTGCTCGGTCTTCCACACGAAAATAAAAGTGAGTTTACTCGCCTCTATATTGTTGAACTTGAAAAAACAAAAAGATGTGCTTAAATATTTTCCGGTATGTTTTTCCCTTAATTTAAAGAATAAAGAAGTGAAGAAACTCTATCGTGCTCTTGCTGCGGCTCCTCTTCCCACTGGAATTATCTCACATTATATGCGCCCAATTAATAGGGCTCCAAGACTCGTATCCGAAGGTAACCTTCGATTTGAAATTGTCTAGAATCATCAAAAACACATTTTGAATATGTGGTTCTGTGGAATTTTCCTAACCGTGTGAAATATTATTTGATATGCAGATTCAATCAATCGCTGGCACTTATGTCAACTAGAGATTTTAGAATGTAAGAAGATACCTTGGCCCGATTCAGCTACCGAGAAGAAACATGATATTGAAGACTGTGGATGGCCTTCAAGGGAATTCGCTTATGAGTGTACCATCAACCTTATAACAGGAAAGACTCACCAGGTCGGTATATCGACACTAAAGTAATCTCCTTCATAAAACATGAATTTCATCTGAAAATATCGAGTGCTTTTTAAGATACGGGCCCAGCTTGCAGCTTGTGGAGCCCCATTGGTGGGTGACTCTATGTACATGCCAGCAGCGATAGCAGAGACGGTTAATCCTGAGAGAAATGAGAAAACACTGAAACTTCAACTTTTATTAACTCTTTCTCAACAACTTACAAAATTGTGAATACAGAGACTTAGATAGACTAAGAGCATAAGCTAGGGTTTCTTTTGGCTAGACCTTATCCTAACATGTACAGCTGTGCAATTAGCTAGTCTAAGGATAAGGATTGAAGGGGATCAAATTTGTTCTTCAACGGCAACATCTCCACCTTTTGCATTTTCCTCTTGTTCGTACCAGAGGAAGACTGAACCGATTTTGTCTTCTTCTGATTTGAATTACTGGGCTTTGATGTGTTTACTTTGAGGCCCACATTGCATTCTTGAGGTCCATTACTCTCAAATCCCGGGGTCAATCCTTATGGGAAAGCAAAGAAACATTATGCAATGGAGGAGGATGATAAGGAAACTGCAGTTGCTGAATTGATTGAGAGACATGGGAAGGAGCCAAGGGTAGGAATCGGTCTTCAAGCTTGTCAAATCTCATGGGACGATAATGATGGAGAGCATTTCTTTGAAGCCGGAACTCCATGGTGGAGATGAACTGTGTCGTGATGATAACTATCTAATCTAAAACTTGCCTTAGTAATTTAGAGGCAAGCCATAAAAGTTTCTTCTTTATTGAAACGTATTAATATTCATAAGACGGTTTTCAATTACATCAGTCGGATCATCCTTTTGTTTCAGGCATCATCTTTGGATTGAGCTCTGTGTTCGGAAATGAAGTCCTTGTACCAAGAAGCTGATAGTCTCGGTGTTCTCTTTAGAGTATTGAAGTCGACGTGATACAGGCCGAATTTTATTGTATAACCGCTTGTCCACTCGAAGTTGTCCAGTAAAGACCAGGTGAAGTATCCTCTTACATCTGCTCCTTTCCTGTCTCCACACCAGTCCACCATTAGTTTTAGGGTTTTAGAATAAAGACATATATGTTTTTATCTGAAGTGGAAGCAATTATTATTACCTCATTGCTCTTTTTAGTGCAGCTAAGTAGCTACTCATGAACTTCACTCTCGGGTAATCATTTAACAGTACTCCGGTATTGTTTTCACCATAACCTGCAATGCAAAAACACTAGGAAAGATAAAACTTTTGCCAACACCGCATGGTCTTAGACAGCTTGGGACATACGCTTACCGTTTTCTGTAACATACAATGGAATGTTTTTGTATCGCTCTGTTGCGTACATTAACATCTTCTCCATTCCTTGAGGATAGATATGAAACCAGTTTACTCCAGTCTGCATCATTACCAAAACTCAAAAAATGTTTTCGAAAAAAGGTTTTACATTCGGTCTACTTACCGGTTCTCCTATAGGTAAACCATCTTTAAGAACGAATCCTTCACCTCTCGAACCTCCTTTACCCGGTTCACATACGGAATGTAGACAGTCTTTTGCGTAGTTGCTTGTATACTGATTAATCCCAATGAAGTCCAAACCATTCTCGGAGATTATAAGTTCGTCCTTTGTGAATTCAGGAAGATTTTCGCCGAAAATTTCCTGCATTTCTCTTGGATATCTTCCAAACACAACCGGATCCAAGAACCTGCATTTTTACACTCTTGGTTCGGCTTTTGGTCTAAGAAGGTAAGAATCTTTAAACCGAGACTAGCTTACCAATTCATGTAGAAAGCTTGAGCTCTCTCAGCAGCTAATCTATCTGCTAAAGACTCACTAACTGGTTCAAACCAGATCGCGTTCATGACAATACCGATCTTTCCTCTTTGTTCTTCCTAAACGAAACCAACTTTGAGTCAAGCCGTTCTGATATTCTGTTACGGTTACGAGTTTAATTTACCTGAAATTTTATTCGGTATATATTGACAGCGGCTAGATGTGAGCGGATAATGTTGTGTGCGGCGACAATTGGCTCTGTGTCAGAATCGCCGTGAGTACAGTTTCCGAAAGCCTTGGAACATCGTGATGGCGGTGAACTCCCTGTCTGGTAACCCAAAAGCACCTGAACGTTTGGTTCGTTGAATGTAGTCCAGAACCTAACTCTGTCCCCAAAGTACCGGAAGCAAATCTCTGCGTAGTGTTCGAAATCTTCCCGGATTTGGGGATTGAGCCAACTTCCGTATCTAAACTCGAGTTCTTGAGGAATGTCGTAATGTGTCAATGTGACAAATGGCTCGACCCCTGAGATAAGATTGAATCAAGTTTGTTATTTCCGTTCTTTCGTGGTCTTTTGAAACTTTCTCGAGAAATTGTTACCTGTTTTAAGCATAGCATTGATCATTCTGTTGTAATGATCAATACCTTTCATGTTCACATCTCCAAATCTTCCCTCTACAACACACAAAAGGACGGTTTTTGAAAAGGAATTTGAGTAAACCTACTGTTAACTCCAAGATCTTCCATTAGATCCAAATCGGTAAGATCCAAAATGAGATAAGATCGAAAAACAAGAAACAAGAATCTCTCACTTGGAAGAATACGAGCCCACGATAAAGAAAATCGGTAGCTATTAACTCCAAGATCTTCCATTAGATCCAAATCTTCCTGTTAAGTAAAAGTTCATAACTTTCTTTTCTTTATCTTTGTTTTACAGATTTGCATTTTACAGTCAATTACCGGATATCGGTGGTAATGATCAACCGCGACATTCCCATTGCTTCCATCCGCGACTTTTCCTATACAAAAACAATTCAAGAAAGGTTTATATTCAGTTTCTTACGGCGACTTGAGCTACAAGAATGAAATCAAAACACGAAAAGTTTTCCTATTTAATATTTTTATTCTCTAACTGGTTACATTTCAAAGCTTAGATCACAAATTCACAAAGGGTTTAGTGAGATCTAACCAGGGATGCTTGTGAAAACGTCCCAATTGCTTAAACCCTTGCCATCCGTTAAGTAAGCTCCTTCGTACTAATTAACCATATGAATACTGATGTTAGAAATGAAGGTTTTTTACTAAGAATTGAAGTAAAAAATAAATAAAAAATAAAAGAATTAAGAACCTGGTAAGAAGAAGAAGCAGTGCCAAAGAGGAAGTCTTTTGGAAAAGTGAAATTTTCCTCTGAGTTATTCTCTCTGAATGATATATGATCATCATACCATGTTGATGATGAAGATGAAACCAAGGTTATGATGATGAAGGTGAAGAACCAAAGTTGAAACAGAGAAAGATACATTGATGATTTGGTCTCCAATAATTCAGAAAGTGTTAGGTGAGATTACAATTTCTTTCTCAGGATTTGAGGTTGGCATATAAAAAGGAAAATGAGTAAACCTACTCGCTTTCTTGATTGAATTTCTATTTCTATCCAACTACTTTATGATTATAAAGATTTAATATTTTCGACACATGAGAAATGACTATAGAGTGTAAGAATTGATTAACCAACAAAATACGTTTGGTTGACGTCTCTTTGGTCATTTTTTGTTACAAGCAAATCAAAATCTCTTTCTTTATTAGAACTTTTTAGCATAACACAGCTTTCTATTACATAATTCGTCGCTTTGTTATAGAATCATTCAAGAAAGACTAACAAGTTGGATCTTATTTTGTTTCAGGCATCATCATAATCTTTGGATTGTGCTCTGTGCTGGAAAATGAAGTTCTTGTACCAAGAAGCCGATAGTCTCGATGTTCTCTCTTGAGTTTCGAAATCGACATGGTACAGACCGAATCGTATGGTGTAACCAGATATCCACTCAAAGTTGTCTAGTAAAGACCAAGTGAAATAGCCTCTTACATCAGCTCCTTTCCTGTTTTCACCATTAGCTTTAGGATTTTAGCATCAAAACATATATACATGTTTTGTCTGAATTGTTGAAGCAATTATTATTTACCTCATTGCTCTTTTTAGTGCATCTAAGTAATTACTCATGTACTTCACTCTCCGGTAATCGTTTAACAACACTCCGGTATTGTTCTCGCCAAAACCTGTAAATAGAGATGAGGTCAAGACTCTCACCAAAACCGGAAAAACTAAAGATAGTTTGGGACACACGCTTACCGTTTTCTGTAACGTACAACGGAATGTTTTTGTACCGTTCTGTTGCGTACATCAACATATTCTCCATTCCTTGAGGATAGATCTTAAACCAATCTACTCCACTCTACATCATCATTACCAAAACCAAACAACTCAAAAGAATCTTTCTCAAAAAACGGTGTTTAGTTTCGATTGGTCGGCCTACATACCGGTTCTCCTAAAGGTAAACCGTCCTTTAGAGCGTTTGCACATACAAAACCTTCACCTCTCGATCCTCCTTTACCCGGTTCACATTCGGAATGTAGACAATCTTTCGCGTATCTACTTGTATATTGATTTATCCCAATGAAGTCTAATCCACTCTTGGAGCTTTGGAGATCATCCTTTGAGAATTCAGGAAGATATTTTCCGAGAATTTTCCGCATTTCTCTTGGGTATCTTCCAAACACAATTGGGTCCAAGAACCTACGTTTTCACACTTTTTCGATTCTTGGTTCGGTATTTGGTTAAAGAAGATAAGAATTTTTAAACCGGGACAAACTTACCAAGTCAAGTAAAAAGCTTGAGCTCTCTCCACAGCTAATTTATCTACTAAAGAATCACTAACCGGTTCAAACCAAATCGTGTTCATAACAATACCAATTTTTCCTCTTTGTTCTTCCTAAAAAAAAAAAAGTTAAAATCAAAATCTATTTTTAAGTCAACCGTACTAAAATAAATACCGTTAGACATTTTAGTTACCTGATATTTTGTTCGGTATATATTGACGGCTGCTAGATGTGAACGGATAATGTTGTGCGCGGCGACAAGTGGCTCTATGTTGGAATCGCCAAGTGTGCAGTTTCCGAAAGCCTTGGAGCACCGTGAAGGCGGGTAAGTCCCTTTCCGGTAACCCAAAATCACTTGAACGTTTGGTTCGTTGAAAGTAGACCAAAACTTAACTCTGTTTCCAAAGTATTGAAAGCATGTCTCTGCGTAATGTTCAAAATCTTCCCTGAAAACAACAATTGTTTTCATTTTCAGTGTATCAATGTATGTATATATTCATACATTATGTGCATATACTTACCGGATTTGCGGATTTAGCCAACTTCCGTATCTAAATTCGAGTTCTTGAGGAATGTCATAATGTGTCAAGGTGACAAATGGCTCGATACCTAAGAATGATCATTGAGCTAAGTTTGTTTTGTCTACTACGTCTTAAGATAGTTTCTCAAGAATATTTATCAACTATTACCTCTGTTTAGAATGTCATTGATCATTTTGTTGTAATGAGAAATACCAGCCATGTTCACATCTCCAAATCTTCCCTCTGAAACACACACAAAAAGTTTTTGGAAAAGACTGAATAAGAGTTTGATATAGAGAGATACAAGAATCTTACTTGGAAGAATCCGAGCCCATGATAACGAAAGTCGATAGCTATTAACTCCAAGATCTTCCATTAGATCCAAATCTTCCTGTTAAAGTTAAAAACAATCACAACTTATTCATAGATTTATATTGTAAACATACCGATGTATAGATTTACAGTTAACTACCGGATATCGATGGTAATGATCAACAGCGACTTTCCCATGGCTTCCATCAGAAATTTTTCCTATACAATAACATATCAAGAAAGGTATATCGACTTTTTTTTTTATGGTGACTTGAGAAACAAGAATGGAAACAAAATCCTAAAAATGTTGAAACTTTTTTTGTTTAAATCTTTGATCACATTTCACAAAAGGATTTCGTGAGATCTAACCAGGGATGCTGGTGAAAACGTCCCAATTGCTTAGCGTTTTGCCGTCGGTTAAGTAAGCTCCTTCGTACTGAATATACCATAAGAGAACACAAAACTAATGTTAAAAATTAAGATTTATTTTTTTAATTACCGAGAGGTTTTGGGCCGAAGCTCGTAATCTCCCAGATCTAAAACCATAGCATGTGATACTAGTTTTATCCCAGATAATTTTTACAGAGCATTGAAGTAAAAGAAAAAAAAATTCAGAACCTGGTAAGAAGAAGAAGCAGTGCCAAAGAGAAATTGTTTTGGGAAACTTAAATTCTCTTCATTGTTAATCTCTCTCTTTGAGATATGTTCATCATACCGTGTTGATGTTGATGATGAGACCAATGTTATGATGATAAAGAAGAGGAACCAAAGTTGAAGGTACATTGACGATTTTTGGTCTCTACCGATTTAGAAACTATAGACTGTTTTTGGCTCAAGAGTAAAGGGCATATTAAAAGGGAAAATGAGTGGCTTTGTGACTTGGCCACTTTCTGGTTGATAGTGATATTTCACTATTCAGCCACTCAATAATTCGAAAAGTTTTGAGAGATGAAAAATAACAAATAGTATGTAAATGGGTGATTTGCAATAATAGCCAAAAAATAAAAATAATTAGCAATCTAACAAAAATAAACTTATGTTACTTAATCTAATCCACTAGAATTAGGACAAATGGTAAGATTTTAAGTTATAATTTTGTGTGTGTTTGTTATTGAGCCTATATTCCCATGCAAGATTTGATGGACCAACAAAAGATATTTTGTTTCTTTGACTGTTAATTTTATACCATGAATTATTTCTGAAGAAAATGATTGCCAAAAAGAAGTGACAACAACATTTTTTAAATTATTAGAAGGTGACAAAAGCTTATATAACACAAATGATAGTTAGATCGGTGTTGCAAGTAGGGGTAGGCCTAGGATAATTAAACTGTAACCGAATAATCGATCCGAGACCGAACCGAAATATCGGTTTGGTTAGGTTTCGGTTTCTTCTAAAATATCTGATGGATAATATACTGAGAAACCATGGATTTCGGTTCGGTTTCGGTTATATCCGAAAACCGAATAGCCAAACCGAATACCGGTCTATATATACACTTACACACATATGGTAGTAGAATGATCTTGAATATATATGATATATGTCAATTTCCGATTCTTAATATGTGATTTCCCTTATTCATTCCTCAATTTTGATTCTCCATATATTTTTGTTGTTAAAATTAACCTTTTAAAACTTCTAATCTAAAATTTTGGAAGCCCTAAATCTTCTCACTGAGTCACTTCCCACAACAGGAACCGATCCGAAACCGAAGTTAACTGATCCAAAACCGAACCGAAATATTAAAATAACTCAATGGATATTATATTTATATAACCGAATAACCGATAGCCGAAATAACCGAATCGATAACCGAATGGTTATCTGAAATCTCAGGCCTAAGTAGGGGTATCAAAATGAGCCAATAGCTCATGAGCTGGCTCAGCTCAGTTCGAATTTTCACGAGCGCGAGCTATGTTTTTTAAAAATCATTTAGTAAACGAGTTTAATGATCGAGCTTAAATGAGTTGATGAGTTATGCGAGCGAGCTTTAATGAGTCGTGACCTAACTCATGAACAATTCATTTTTTAACGATTTAAAATATTATATTGATATATTGTAAATATATTTTAGAATTTATCAACCAAAATATATATTCTTGTTCCTTTTTAACTAAAGTAAAAATAGAAATAATCATTAATACATATTATGATGATGAGCATCCTAATGAGCATGATGAGCAAAGAATCCCTCGACCATGTGAAGACTCTCAAATGGAATAGATTCAACCACTCGATGATCATTGCATTGTTTTTTTTTTAAGTTTGAATTTGATTCAACATTCGATAACAATACTTATTTGGATTTGGATTTGTTTTTGCTATTTTAATATTTAAAGTTAATTTTAGATTTTATATTACTTATTTTGTTTTTATATTTATTTTTGTATTAGCTCACGAACTAGCTCATTTAGGTCACGAATTTGGTGTTCTGAGTTTGAGCTTATGTTTATAAGCTCGTATAATAAATGAGCTTAGCTGAGATGAGGTGTGCAATACTCTAAATCATCATGAGCTGAGCTGAGGCGAGCGAGCTAGCTCATTTTGACACCCCTACTTGCAAGTTTGCAAGTTGTAACCATTGTTGTCTTCAATAAATGGACAAATCACATAGTTGTTTTTAATAGAAAAATTCAAAAATTATTTTGTTTTTATTAAGAAGATTGGTAGAGATGAGTAGAAGAGAATCTCATGGTTTGAAAACAAAACAAAGAACAAATAAACACAATTTTATGACCAACGATATATAAATGTCATTACCATAACAGTGACTGAATTATAACAAGGAGTAGAAGCATCTACACTCTGACAGTAAACGCCAAACGTAAAACGCTAAGATGTTCACTATTGAATGATAAAATAATAACAAAGAAATCGCAAAACGCTAAACAACAGACCGATTTTTTTTGTCCAGCAGAAGTCAATACCCGAACCTCATTACCCTTTTCTTTCTCAAAGCCTCTTTTGGCCAAACCCGCAAATAAACGCGGATTGAGATCAAACGCAAAAGGTGCGTTCTTGACTTCCTTTGGAGAATCCTCAAAAGATTAAAGAACAAGAAACAAATATTACCATTAACTTGTCGAATGAAAAACTCCTAAAAACCATCCTTTCTCTTCCCCTCTTACTCTTTACCCTTCTGCAAAAATACAAAACAAAAAAAAAGACGTTTTCATCATGAGCATTCGAACATGGTCCGACGTAAATATCTAACACATCAAATATACATTTAATTCAAAACAATTTACAAAACATTCAAATATTATGATATATGGTCATAAAAGAAGGTAATTTAGAGAATTCCTTACCCGAAAACATATGACTTCATGCGCCATCGCAAGCCACCGCTGCTTTGATCCGCTCGACCGTGCATTTGATCAGACTATTCACTGTAGCAACTGACCCGAGAGAGAGTTTAGCGGTTGGAACGGAGTCAACAAGTATCTGAAACGCAACGGTAAGTAATGAACCGCAACTGTTCCCATTATTAACCACTTCAAGATTATTTCCTTCTCCTCCTCCGGTTCCGGGACCAGCATTTTCTTCTATTTGTTTTACAGAACCATCAGGCAATATAGCGAATCCGGATGGTAACAAAGCGACATAATCTGGATCGCCTCCGCTCAGGACGACATTCATAGCCATTATATCGACTGGTGCGTATATCACATAAGATCCTGATGCGTCCGTACAACTTTCTTGTAAGATCAACATATTGCTCTGTCCTGAGTTCCCACTCTGTTTCATACAAACGTAAAAATCTCACAACATTTAACAAACTAGAACAAAATGAAGAATTATACAAGAACATGACTTACATTGACTCGAAGCAATGAGACCGAATTCCCAGGATCACGACCGTTCGCGATATGAGCCATTTCTTGAACCAAACCTCCGTTCGAAAGTATATCCCACTGTGAAATCAAAGCCAAACACCTAAATTAGTAAACTTGCGTGTCAAGAAAGTTAAAAAACTGGGTTTTTCTTTTTTGTACTTATTTCAATTTACCTCGCTTCTCGAGTTTTCGTCTCTAAGGAAATCGAATACACGTTTTGGAGCCACAGGGATCCAGAAAGAAGTAGCGGCGCTCAAGACGATTCCTGGAGGCCTTCCTGGATCATCCATGCTCTTTCGTGTCATAACCCGAACATCGTCGGATCCAGTGGCGGCTAATGTAGTCCACGCATGTGCAGTCGATGCGCCAACCCCACTACAGAAGCTCATCACCATCCTCTCTGCCAATTTCAGCATGCTCTTTCTTCCCTCAGGGCTTGTTATCACTTTTATGATTACCATAAAGTAAAGACCCAATAAGTAATTACTCATTTTTCAATTGAGCCCCAGTAGTTACTATTTGATCAAGATGGCCATTAAAAAGGGTAAAATTACCGGAAAGATCACTGGCGGGAATGTTGCTGGCCATCGAACTAGCGAGCCGCTCGCATTGACGGTCAAGTGTAGCAACCCAGCGTTTCGCACCGAAAGCTAAACCGGTATTAACCAACGGTTTATACATGTTGTGAACCGATCTATCATCCACCTCAGCATGCTCTACCCATGTCACCTTCAAACAAATACAAATAAAAACCCATCAATTCTCTTCTTTTCAAATTATCCACCTATAACCTTTATAATTATCAATTTAGTCCATTAAAATTACCTTGGAATAGCCATTTTGCAATTCTTGGATCAGACAACCAGAGGGTCTTCTTCTGCTTCTAGCGATCGGGCTAGGTCGCAGGCTGTCCAAAGAGACATCAACAACGGCCCAAATACCGTCGCTATGCTGTTTACAGTACCTTACAAAGTAGTTCTCACGCGTTGGGACAAGCGGTGACGGTACTTGGAACTCAGCTGTCATCTTCACATACCGAAAAACAAAGATCAGACGCAATAAATCGTTTACTATATGATTTTAGTATAATAGCTTGTAAACCAAGCAATCAAATAATTAGGGTTTATTATTAAGTCTCATACCACTTGTAGTGCCCCATTGTAGTTCCCTGCAACGCCGGTTGAGAGAACTTCTACCGTCAATGCTCTTGATACAATCCCGCAAAACACACTAGACCATTGATTCTATACAAAGAAAAAAATATTAAAAGTTAGAACCTTTGTTTAAGTTTGAGAATATAAAAAGTTCAGTAAACAGATTATTACCACATCCATTAGAATCTCAATGAGATTGATATGATTTATGATAACGACCGTGGACTCTCTTGATGCTTCTGATCTTAAACCGATAGGCTTCGGTCCAATTCCTCTAGGGAACGTTCGAAAGTACTCTTCTTCATTGAGAATCTGAACCGAATTATCGCTTGAAACCCACAAGGGATCACCAGTTTGAGCCATTCTCACAAGCTCTTCCATAGCTGCAACCGCTAACTCGACAATCATGGGCTTATCCGCCTCAGAAGAGATCGAAACCGACCTCAAAATATCGCTTGTTCCATACATTTCCCCAACGAAACCCGTCTGGTTACTGTTATTGTTCCCAAAGTTCCCAACTTCAAGATCAAGCGAGCGCGAGGCAACATGGTGAGAAGAAGTTAGCTGAGGGAAAGACGAGGAGTTAGTCAATAATGGCTTCCCTACGTATTTAGCAGCTATGGCAGAGATTCTATCGATTTCTTCACGTAGACGCGCGTTTTCGATCCTTAAATGTTGTTCATCAAATGACATTTCTCCTATAGCCGCAGGACCACCACAATTTGGACATGTTGCGTTGTTTAGAGCATCCTTGTATCTATTGTTCTCTGCTCTAAGCTTGTCGTTGTCTGACTTCAGAATCTGGTTCTCGTGCCTCTCTTGTTGCGCCTATAAAGATGACAACTTTCTCTTCATTAGGTTTCACCTCAAGATAAAGCATATTAAATGAATAGTTACACTCTAATAATCAATTTAAATAAATTAGAGCTATATGTTAATACAACTAACGAACATAATGCTAGACACATTTATACATACTTATAAGACTAATTACCATCATTTTTCCTTTTAGATATATAGGTTCATAGTTAGCTATACTGAATGAAATTAAGTTTTAAAAACCGATGAATATATGCCTTATAGCCACTAACAAATAAAAAAATATTATTGAAGATCCGGGGACAATTCATATGAATTTATTGAACATAACGAGTAAATAATTAAAATTAGTCTTAGTATGTACCTTCATCTGGGTGCGTTTGTTTTGGAACCAAAACTTGACTTGAAGAGGTTCTAAACTTAGCTCGCGGCTAAGCTCTTTTCTTTGCTTATCGTCTGGATGAGGACATTCCTTAAAGAACCTAAAAAACCGAAACCAAACAAACAAATATAAACCCTAAATCCTCAAAACATTAGAAAAAAAAACATTTTTAGTGAGAATATTTTTTTTCTTACGACTCAAGCTCTTGAATCTGGCGTTGCGTGTGACGGTGGTAACGCTTCTTTTTGTTAGGTCGTTGATTAGGATCTTGAAGCTCTTCTCCTAAAGGATTATCCATGGTGACTTCTGCACCGGACTTTGTCTCAAAATCTTCTTCTCGGCTTCCGGTAAGACCTAAATCGTTATCAGAGTTTTTTGGGGTCATATCGAACATATGATGATGAGACTCGAACATGTTTGGATGATACATGATATTCTTGATCCCTAATTATTTTTTTGAGCTTTTGAACTTTTGATTTCCTTCAAATCTTCAAGATGATTATGTAAATCATTTTCGTTGATTTATCTCGATTCTCTTCTCCAAAGTATCTCCCACTGTCCAAAATCAAAGATCAAATGGTGATGTTTATATATATAAAATGGAGAGAAGGATCAAAGTAGATACGGAAGATAAATCTTGGTAATATGGAAAGTTGATCCTCTAGATATTATGAAACTATGCTTTCCTTTAATGTATAATTATATGGTCTTTTTCACATTTCACACAAGTAACCAAAAAGCAAAATATTGGTTTTTTCTCTTATTTTTGATGGTTATTTATATCTATACGCTTATGTAAGCATGTGTATTCATCTTATCAAAAAGGGTATGAATATAAATGCACCCACTTCGTGACATAACCGCTCGTTGCATATAAAAAACAAATTATCGGAAATTACAAAAAAATGGAACACGAATATTCGGATGAATATTTAAGTTAAATGTTCCCATAATATACGAAAATCGAGAGAAGTTGCAGTAAAACACTATAAGGACATCATGTTATAAGATTACATAATGTTTTAAGAAAATTCATGAAGTATCCATAATTTGTTTATATGACATATCTATCCAGAATTGGAATATACATACACATACACAAAAAGACAATAATATATTTGTGATAATATAAACAATATTTGATAGAATCAATCTTGAAAGTCACAAGACTGATGGGCACATCAATGGATCTGTAATAGGAAATCGCATAGATGGACAAAGAAGAAGCAAATGAAGAAACTGTGGGAGGGAAGAAAAAAAGTGAAGAAATTGTTGATCTCTAAGAAACCCTAATTTTCTATTAAGCTTACATCAAAGACAAAAATATGGTTTTACTTACTTTTTAGAGTGAATCCAAAATCGATGTTCAAAGTTCAAACTCGAGTTGTAAGATTTTCGAAAACCTTACAGGCTCTATCTCTCTCTTTTTTTAATTGTTGGTTTGAAATCTTGAAGTTTTGGATCAAACTTTATGATTGCTTTCTCTCTCTTTTCGTTTCTCTAACTACATAAAAGCTAGTGAGATAGAGAAATTGACAAGTTAACGAAGCCAATTGAAAAAAAAAAAGTTTTTTGTAAACAAAAAAAAAATGATTTTCCTCTCGCTCTCGGTGGAATTTATTTACATTGACCTCGGCCTTAGTGTAGCAAATTAAAAAAAAAGAAGTGTTTTCAGTAAAACCTAATTTAAAATAGCAAATCAAGGGAAGAAAAAAAAAACTAATTAATAAAAAAATGTATAGATATTTAGAGTTAACTAAAGTGTTGACATCGTCCATCAAACAAAAAAACTAAAGTGTTGACATGAAGTCAATGGCCTTCCTGCACAAACTACCAAGTTAAATTCAGCAAACTCAAACTCCTTTTTACACTTCTAACTCCAAAGAGGTTTATTTTGTTGTAACGCTTGTTTTTAGATCATCACAAAAAGCACTCATTTTAAAAATTAAATAAAACGAAATGCAGATCTTGAAAAACAAAACGGATCGGTTATTGTGAACAAACATGCAATATTAGATCTGAATCCGCAGCAAAACAAAGAAACACTACGCACATGTAATATAGGTATTGGCTATAAATAGAGAGAGAAAGAGATCTTACTTTTGGACACACAATGAAACCTTAGCTCGGACGCAGAAATGAGAAAGGGTTCTTAGGGCACCGATCAAGCCATAACCGGCGGCTTTCAAGGATTCTCTGAGAAGGTATGTATAACTATCGAGAAAAAGACTTTCTCAAAAGGAAAACTATTGAGAAAAAAGGAGAATTTTGTTTCCAAGGAGAAAAAATGGAGAATTTGGTGAAGGAGAAGTAAAGAGAAGAAGAGGAAGAAGAGAAAGAGGTGAGGAAAGGATTGTGGTAGAAAGAAAAGGAGTTATTGCGAAATGCATAGAGAGGGTGCATTACATTTATGATTATCGAAAGGTCCATTAATGCTTTAGTGAGAGAAATTTTCATACTTCTATACTTATATATTTTTCTAGAGAGAGTTCTAATTTGTCAATTTAAAAAAAAAACAATTCACTGTTTCTCTCTTTGACCTCACTGTAAAACAATAGAGGGATAAAGAAACTTTTAGAATTATTACCATTTTCATGGTTATTAACTTGTGTATAGACTAGTATTGTAGTATAACTTGTTTTCGTGTGTCAATCATTTTCAAGGTTATTGTTGAAAACACTTAGTATCGCTACAATGTTATATCAGATTAATAAGTGTTTGATATTAATATGTGTTGTGCATATTGCACATTAACAGCATGTGTGTCCAAGATATATATATAGACATATAAATGCTTTGTATGATTTAATACACTCAGTAGATATAATTTAATTATGTCCGTCAATAATGCAACACGAGATTCAGATTCCTTGGTTATAAGTATTTTTTATTTAAAAAAAATATATACTCATATACTGTACTAATTGTCTATAAAATTAAACATACATAAGTAATTAAATTTATTTGCTAACCAGCAGTTAATTAGCTCTTATTAGTATAGCTCTTAATTAGCTCTTAATTATACCGTCGCCATATAAGTAATTAAGCAAATTAATCTCAAAGTAAAAGATTCTATGCAATTCAAATGGTAGTCACTGGTTTAATTAAGCGATTACTAATATTTAATAGCTTCAAAATCCATGACATTGACAACTCCGATCGTCATTAAAATAAGGAGATATTATGAAATCTGCCATAAATCTACAAAGACATTTTAAAATCTGTCATAAGTCCAATGGTCTTTCCAAATCTGCCACAATTTGTACGGACGTCCATGCGAAAAGACAAATTCACCTTTAATGAATTCGGGTATTTACGAAAATGTCACACAACTATTCATCATCTTCTCTTTTTTTTTTGTGAAAAATCTCTCTCTCTCTCTCTCTCCTCTCTCCTCTTTCCCTCCTTGCTCTCTCTCTCTTTCTCTCATACTCTCTCTCCTCTCTCCCTCCTTGATCTCTCTTTCTCTCTTTCTCTCTCTCCTTTCTCCCTCCTTGATCTCTCTTTCTCTCTTTCTCTCTTTCTTTCTCGGAGACGATAGACGTATGTTTCGTATTTCTTGCCCTCGTGTTGCGTCTCTCTCTCTCGTACTCTCTCTCTCCTCACTCCCGCTTTGCTGTCTTTTTCTTTTTTTGCTCTCTCTTTCTTTCTATCTTTCTCTCTCTGAGACGATGGACGTCTGTTTTATATTTTTTGTCCTCGTCTTGTATTTTTTGTCATATGTCTTGTATTGTTTGTCCTTCGTCTTATATTTTTTTACTTTATTTTGTATTTATTATTCTCGGTTTGGTATTTATTGTCTTCCGATAGCCACCATCCCATCCACTGTCACTAACACCATTAACCACCGTTTTTATAACTGTATGTGTGGTGGATATCCAAGAAAAAAATGTCGCCAAATTAGACGTCCTCTGTTTTAATCTACCACAAAATAGACGTCATCTCCCTTAATGTACCACAAAATAGACGTCCTCTATCTTATATTTTTTGTCCTCGTTTTGTATTTGTTGTTCTCGATCTTGTATAACCGTATGTGTGGTGGATATCGAAGGACAAGATGATGAGACCATGACCGACCCGGAACAAGAAGCTAAGGAACCGGACCAAGGAACTATGGAACCGCTTGTAGTCGAGGAGTAACTTGGAGTCGTTGAGGTTCTTGAAGACGCTAAGTCCTTGGAAATCCCGAATGGACCAATGAAGAGGTCACGTACAAGACAACTCAACCAAGCCATCTCTACGCTTGTGTTGAAAATAAATGGCCAACTTCCTTTAGTTGCTCATCAAACCGCATTGGTTGTGATCCGAGCCAAGGAAGGATGATAATGAGAGGTATGTGGGCTCGTACTCTTTTTCCCTATCTTTGGTTTTGTCCCAATGGGTTTTCCGAAGTAGGTTTTTAATGAGGCAAGCACACATACTCTTCCATTTCCTCATTATCATACTTAGGCTATTTTTAGACTTCTTGAAGCCCATGAAGATATGAGATTCGGCCGGCTCATTTATCAGTATCTTTTATTTATATTTTTATTTTTATGTTTATTAGGATAAGTGTGAGTGTGTTCACACTTAAGAAAACTTTCAAACTTCTCATTTATGTCTTTTAATTTTCCGTGTACTGAGAAGAGGAATGGGGTTTGTCCTTCCATCTTCTCCTCTTATATAATGTGGCCGATCCTCTCATAATAAGATCATCAAACTTTTTCTCAAATTTCTCTCAAAAATCTCTCAAATTTGTTTGATCATAGTATTTGTGTGTAATATCAAATACTCCTTCTTCTTTCCTTTGTGTGTCATATCAAAGATTATAAGAAGTTTTGTAGTCCTAAAAATCGTTCAAATCTCTCAGAGGTACGCATCGATCCATTCATTTCTTCATCAATCTGATACACAAAGTTTTAACCCTATAAAATCTACTGCAAGTGCACAGCAAACAAAGTAATAATTTAGGGATCGAATCCTCAAGAACCAAATGTTTACACAACCAATTATAGAAAAGGGAATTAAGCTAAGCAGGAACAGTAATTGTGGTGTTGTTATCAATTCTAAAGACAAGTTTGCAAATTTAAAGCGGTATAAATTCAGATTAATAAAAGCGCTAGGCAATAGGGAATTCATAGGAAATCACCTTCATGAACCAGACAACTATTCAGATTCTAATATGCGTGCATCTTAAACTCAAAACACTAATCTAAATTGTTTCACTTCCGTGATAGCAATTACTTTTCCTAGAGATCCGAGTGCCTAAACTTCAGTTTGGTCACGGCTATCCTAGACAAGCATTGCAATCCAGGTTTTGATCAGTTCACAATTGACTCTAATTCACTTCCGAGACTAAAGCCTAATCGTTCATCAACAATAGTTCCAGTGATACTCAAGCTTTTGGAATGAGTACCAACCTAAGATCTAGAGATTAAGTGATCGGTTCAATCCTAGCTTTATGCCTAACAGTGATGAAGATGATAATTAATAAATAACCTATTTGTGTCTGATTCAATCTGTGAAATCCATCGAAACCCTAAAACCTAACTGGAGATCTACTCAGACATAATAGAAGAAACGATAAAAGCAATTGAAAAAGACATAATCAATAGAATAGAAAATAGGATAAGGTTTAGAAATCTTCTCAGGAAAGTAGAGGAATTCTTCTCCTTGCTTACAATTGCTCAAAATCTTAAGAAAGTCTGAATAAAAACGTAACTCTCAAAGTCTGAAACCCTATGGGTTTTATAGAGAATAATATAAGAAACGGAAAAAAGGAAATCTCGCAGAAAATCAGGGGTCTGGACCGGTCGGTCCTGTATTGGGACCGGTCGGTCCACTTTCCAGCATCTCTTGGTCGTTTGTCTTAATATGTGGATCGGTCGGTCTTCTAAGTCCCAAGTATGGACCGGTCGGTCCAGCAACCAAACCGGTCGGTCCGATCATCAGAATGACTCCGTTTCCGCTCAAATACCCGAATCTCTTTCCCGAACACGTGCTACTCCAAATCTCCGATTATGAACCTAAATGTCAACTTAAAACAACTCAAAAGACTCTGAAAACCAGTGAAAAATCATAGTTAGGAGAACCCAAATTCACGTTATATCACAATCACGATTCAAACCGTTCATCTTCCATCAAAAAATCATCCATTATCATTATTCTGCATCTTTAAGACCTTTCAAAGTGATCATCGAACATAGATCCTTACGAGGAGTCTATCACAAGATATCTCCAAACTAGACGTCCATGTCAGAGGATAAACAATATAAAATCTACCACAAAATAGACGTCCTCTGTCTTTAATTAGCTACCACAAAATAGACGTCCTCTGTTTTATAATTTTTGTCCTTGTTTTGTATTTGTTGTTCTCGATCTTGTATTTCTTGTTCTTCGATAGTCACCGTCTCCATGTATATCCACCACAGTCACTGATACTGTTGACCACCGTTTCTATAACCATATGTGTGGTGGACATCGAAGGACAAGATGTCACCAAACTAGATGTCCGTCTCTGAGGACAAAAAAATGCAAAATCTGCCATCAATATCATGTCATTCGGTGGTCAATGTCTCGTCCAACGTGTTCGACTATGTTTACCATCGTCTTTATCACCGTCAACCACCGAGAGACGTACATTAGAGAGAAACTGAAAGAGTACGAGAAAGAGAGCAACTTTATCCACTTATAGTAACTTCTTTGCCAATCCTTTACCAGGTCAAACCCGGCCACAACCACCATCATTTCCAGGTAATCCAGATCTAAAAAAACTCCGACGTTTGGATTCGCCGTCACGTGGTCACGGCTTGATCCTTCCGTGAGAGAGAGGAGAGGGAGAGAGAAAGAGAAAGGAGAGAGAGAGAGAGAAAGAGGAGAGAGAGAAAGAAAAAGAGGAAATAAAGAGAAAGAAGAAAAGTTTATGTTCCTCATGAAGAAAGAGAGAAAGAGAAAGGAAGAAAAAAGAAAAGAATATTAATGTAAATCACTACAAGATAAAATCATGGCAGATTTTGTAAGAAATTAGATTTAATGGCAGATTTTATAAGGATCTCTCAATTTATGGCAGATTTCATAATTTACACTAAAAATAATATGCAATCCGCAAATTTCTTAGATTATTAATCAAAGTTTTTAATTGTACAACACTTTTTATTGTCCACCTCTCCCTAAAAGTACATCACTATTACATGTATCCCAATTTTTGTTTTGTTGCTGACAAAAAATCATACTATTGAAAGCCTTTTATTGTTGTGGATCTTGGTATGGTTTGTGCAGTTTGCTGCTTCAACTCCAATAGAAAAAATGCGAAAACAAGAATATCGTCATCAACTTCGACAAATTTTTATAAACTTCCGTGTTTTTGTCTAATCGACGGGCTGAAAAATTATCATGTTTATGCTTTCATATTTTTACCTTTTTTGCCATAAAATCATATCATAGGATTATAAATTTGATTTGTAGTCCTAAACCTTATTCATTTTTAATGAATTATTTACTATTAAATATATATATATATATATATATATATATATATATTCATACTATTAGACTATAAGTCGGCCTATGATCTAGTTCGAGAGAATTCACATCAACATCAAACAAAAATCATACTAAATTTTCAATGGGTCAAATTATATATATATATATATATATATATATATAATACAAACGTTTTAGTTGTAAACCTGAGCAATAAATTATTATAAAATAGTACAAAGATGTAAAATGTAAAGGTAATAAAAAATTGATACAAAAATATAATATTTTGAGAATGATTTGGTATCATTCGTGTAAATGATAACTAAAAACTAATATATTTTGTATTGTAATGGTATAACTTTACCAATCATACTTATTATCACATCCATTATCATCATTCTGCATCTTTAAGACCTTTCGAAGTGATCATCGAACATAGATCCTTACGAGGTGTCTATCACAAGATATCTCCAAACTAGACGTCCATGTCAGAGGATAAACAATACAAAATCTACCACAAAATAGACGTCATCTGTCTTTAGCTACCACAAAATAGACGTCCTCTGTTTTATAATTTTTGTCCTTGTTTTGTATTTGTTGTTCTCGATCTTGTATTTCTTGTTCTTCGATAGTCACCATCTCCATGTATGTTCACCACAGTCACTGATACTGTTGACTACCGTTTTTATAACCATATGTGTGGTGGAAATCGAAGGGCAAGATGTCACCAAACTAGACGTCCGTCTCTGAGGATAAAAAAATGCAAAATCTGCCATCAATATCTTGTCCTTCGGTGGTCAATGTCTTGTCCATCGTGTTCGACTATGTTCACCACCGTCTCTAACACCGTCAACCACCGAGAGACGTCTATTAGAGAGAAACTGAAAGAGTACGAGAAAGAGAGCAACTTTATCCACTTATAGTAACTTCTTTGCCAATCCTTTATCGGGTCAAACCCGGCCACAACCACCATCGTTTCCGGGTAATCCAGATCTAAAAATACTCCAACGCTTGGATTCGCCGTCACATGGTCACGGCTTGATCCTTCCGTGAGAGAGAGAGAGAGAGAGAGAGAGAGAGAGAGAGAGAGAGAGAGAGAGAGAGAGAGAGAGAGAGAGAGAGAGAGAGAGGAGAGAAAGAGAAAGAAGAGAAGTTTATGTTACTCGTGAAGAAAGAGAGAAAGAGAAAGGAAGAAAAAAGAAAAAAATATTAATGTAAATCACTACAAGATAAAATCATGGCAGATTTTGTAAGAAATTAGATTTAATGGCAGATTTTATAAGGATCTCTCAATTTATGGCAGAATTCATAATTTACACTAAAAATAATATGCAATCCGCAAATTTCTTAGATTATTAATCAAAGTTTTTAATTGTACAACACTTTTTACTGCCCACCTCTCCCTAAAAGTACATCACTATTACATGTATCCCAATTTTTGTTTTGTTGCTGACAAAAAATCATACTATTGAAAGCCTTTTATTGTTGTGGATCTTGGTATGGTTTGTGCAGTTTGCTGCTTCAACTCCAATAGAAAAAATGCGAAAACAAGAATATCGTCATCAACTTCGATAAATTTTTATTAATTTTCGTGTTTTTGTCTAATCGACGGGCTGAAAAATTATCATATTTATGCATTCATATTTTTACCTTTTTGCCATAAAATCATATCATAGGATTATAAATTTGATGTGTAGTCCTAAACCTTATTCATTTTTAATGAATTATTTACTATTAAAAAAAATTCATACTATTAGACTATAAGTCGGCCTATGATCTAGTTCGAGAGAATTCACATCAACATCAAACAAAAATCATACTAAATTTTCAATGGGTCAAATTATATATATATATACATAATACAAATTTTTTAGTTGTAAACTTGAACAATAAATTATTACAAAATAGTACAAAGATGTAAAATGTAAAGATAATAAAAAATCGATAAAAAAATATAATATTTTGAGAATAATTTGGTATCATTCGTGTGAATGATAACTAAAAACTAATATATTTTGTATCGTAATGGTATAACTTTACCAATCATACTTATTATATAAATAGTTTCTAGAAAGCGCTACTAATCAAGTACTTTTGATATATCTATTCAAATTTTATCAATCTATATTCATATTCATAACAGTATATAACCTAAAAGATTACTCATGTAATTTTTCCTCAATAATTTTGCTTTGGCCGGCTTTTCATATTTAACTGATCAGTTGGTAAATAGTCAGTACTATATACTACTATGATTTTTTTTGTCAACCTATATAATTATGTGGTTTTGTACCAAAATATAACAAGAGATATGAGATAACTTTTGTGATTGGACCCACTTTCGAGGAACAAAAGAAAGGGATGAGATGGAAACTACGGTAGTTCCAAGTAGGGGTGGGCATTTTAACCGAACCCGATTACCGAACCCGAACCCGAACCAAAATACCCGAACCGAACCGAACCCGAATATATATAATACCCGATCGGGTTCTAGACCTCTTTACCGAAATACCCGAAATTTTTTTCCACCCGACCCGAACCCGATCGGGTACCCGAACGCCCAGGCCTAGGTTGGTCCAAAGATGCTCTCATAGCTGGGCAGCCCATCTTGACCCAATTTAAGGCCCATAACTTTCGCTGCATAACTTACGTTTTGATTCGTGGAAATTACCTACAGTCCCAATTTGAAGTTGTGCAAGTTTATGAGTAAAACTTGAAATTTAACAAAATCTTCATTTAAATTTCTAATAAGGTAAGATATTTATCATTATTCATATTTACGGACCTAATACTTAAGTAGCTATAAATTAACAACTTGCCTTGTCTTGCTCTTATATACCTCCAAAAGAATTACTTTAACGACGGTAACGGAGCTGGTTTACACAGTCGTCAATCCTTCATTGGTTATTGGGTTGTGCCTTCATATGTTTATTTTTAAGTTTGTTTTTTTATTACGGTGCTATTTCGGGTTTCGAAAAAAAAAAAAAACATATTTCGGGTATTTCGGATATATCCGAAATACCCGAACCCGAACCGAACCGAACCCGAATATATATAATACCCGATCGGGTTCTAGACCTCTTTACCGAAATACCCGAAATTTTTTTCCACCCGACCCGAACCCGATCGGGTACCCGAACGCCCAGGCCTAGTTCCAAGAATATCTAAAAATGAGTAAAAAAAAAGGTCAAAGTTATATTCAATGGTAGTTTGGATTATTCATATCTAACAATTATTTAATTAAAGAATTGGCCACTCGATTGACTAATGTAGTTGGGGAGCAATATCCATTGTGGACCATGGTCCAAGAAACAGCTCATACATTAAGATTTACATCACATAACATATGCATACACTCATTTCGAATCAGACATTCATGTAAACATACATGCATATGCGTACACATACACATAAAATTATGTATACATGTCGTGTACGGTGTAACTATCGATGTATATACGAGACTACACATAATATACGTATGTGATATGTATAAAACTTTCTTTTATGTAACTAAGTTTCAAAAAGAAAAAAAAACTTTCTTTTGTGTAAACTAAGTACATGACGTGTTTATATACACTACATATATTGACAATGTTTGTGTAGATTTACCTGACGTGTAATGCGTGTGGTCTTGAAATAAGCTATGATTTGTTTGCACATACTATATATGTTTTCAACAAGAAGATGCCAAGATTCACTTTTATGAATGCTTTTATACATATATAAATATAATACACATCGTTTGAAATACTTAAACATATCCGGATACACACAGAGTCCTCTCTCAGATTCCTAAACAAAATTTTGTTTCGGCTCACAAAACTATACTTTAAGAAACCATAAAGCAAACATGTAAACTTCTTTATCAACAAATAAAAAACGTCAAATCTTTTCATAAAACACAATTCCCATAATAAAAAAAATATATAGGTAAAACTATGTGAAGAAAACCAAAAGGCGACTAAAAAATCATTATTCTCTTGATAAAAGTATTGCTTCCAGAAAATTTAATAATATGGGGCATATTGCCTATGTTTTCCTTAGCATGTCTCAGGCACGACACTAAATGTGTATATACGTATATATATATGTATATATATAATAAATTATTTGTGTAACAACCCAAGATCTCTTGGTTTGAAAAGGTTGGTTGACACTCGTCTTATATAGAAAAGGTTGAATATTTGTTCACAAGTTCATGATTAGACAGTACTTCATTTGGTTGGCACTCATCATTTTAGAAAATGGTGATTTTTTTCTCTTTTTTCTTCTCAAATTCTAGTTTTGACACTAGAAATGGCTTAGTATATAAATGTATGATTGTATGTTAAACTATGGATCAAAAGTTGACTTTTTTTTAAAGAAGCTATGGATAAACTATTTGACTGGTAAATAAAGAAAATTAAAGACAAACAAAAATTATTAAAGAAAATATATGTGTGCCATTTATTGTTATTAAGCTGTTGACCCCAAAGAAGTTTAATTGGACGAACTTTTACTCTTTTACAATAGTTGATTATAAACCGATACAAAATGACTTTTCATCTTAAAATAAATAGACAATGTTTAGAGTGGTACATACGTAATTAATGTCCACTTCTGTGTGATCTAAATTATGCACTCGTTTCATCCAATCATGATTATTCAATGTCTAATAAGATTGAATTTGTCGTCTTCCTCGTGAATTTTCAGATATAATTGCCAGTTTTCTAATCGTTTTAAAAGTTTGGTTTGGATTTCATATATTCGTATACGACTTAGTATGGGTAACGAAATACTTTTAACTTATTCCGTTAATTGTGCTGCTTATATATGATATTAAATTATTAAACTGTGTGTTTCCACACTTTACGTTATTAATTATAAAAATATATTGTACTAGTATTTTAAAAGTTTTCAGATCGAACTGATACACTCATGCAGCTTGTCATTGTTAAACCCTCGTAGGGAGGACAATAGCTAATTGATTAATTATTTAAATGATTATAAATTTTGTATAATTTAACTTGTTTACATATTTCTCGATGCGTAGCTGTTCTTAATCCATTTTTTTAATTTTTATCTATATACTGTATTTAACTATGTATGCATAGGTAATCCATAACATGTGAAATTGTAAAGAACGACTAGTAGTTCACTTCATTTAGTAACAAACGACAGGATGTGTAAGAGGTGCTACAAGAAGGGTAATTTGGTAAATTAAAGAAGCTGAAACGCCTTGGAGTTGTGGGGACGTCGGCTTTGATTGGTAGACTTTTTAAAATCTTTATGCCACTTTTTAATTCATACAGCTTTAAATTGTACCAATTACGAAATTTTTATCAAAAACTTTACCAATACTATTACACTAATCTTTATCTCAAATCTTTATCTATACAGCTTTGCACTATGCTATAAAGCTTACAGCTCCAGATTTTAAAAAATTTAGTTTACCAATCGGACCTGTCATCTTCTAAGTGGGAAAGATTGACTTCTGCCTACCAACTAACTCATTTATTGTCTTCAAATTTTGTTGTTTCTTGATTTAAAATTTTAAAATCGAAATATAAAGAAATTCTACTACACTGATATTTAATTTGTTTTCATTTAATTCTTTTTATGGTCCAGTGAATTTATTATTTCAGTAATTTGAAACAAGTTTTCAGACAATAAATAAATCATCTCTCAGTCTTTGAATAGTAGCAGCACATATTAGAAACCATGCATCGTTTTGTTCTTGTTTTTTTTATCTTTGATACAAACCAACTTTTTTTTTTATTTGCTTTCCTAAACAAACTGGTTGAATATATCAAATAAGAATATAAGCTTTATATTCTTCATTACTACTTTCTTTTAGCTATAACTGTTGTGAAAGCTGTTTTAATTTTTGAACAGCTATTTATAGTTTAGTACTTTTAAAGAAGATTTTATCAAATATAAAAAGATAATTGCTAGTGTAAGATTACTTTCAAAAGACTATGGAGTGTAGAACCTGCATAAGAATGTTTACTTACTTAAACATTTGTTAAATATAGTCATAATATAATAACACGATTTTCTGAAAATAACATGTAAAAAGTTTGTCAAAATTGAGTAATATGCGAAAAGTAAGTAAAGGTACACTGGAGGGAGACTTTTGTTTTTGGGAATATTCCAAACTAATTTTGAGTTGACATGTAAAACTATATATCTGCATCAATGATTGATCAGTAAAACAGGCCATTGAGTTAGTTGGAAGAACCCAAGATCATAGAGAACTTATTTTTGTTAATAACATCCAAATAAAATTGAAACGAAAAATATATATTATTTAACCAATCCAAACCTTCCACACTCTTTTAGTGTATTTATGTATCAGTGTTAAACCATCTCCACTTCCATTTCCAATGTGTGATATTCTAATATACCTTTCCGAGATGACTTTTTAGCTTATTCATCTCTGACCAAATCTTACATTTTTTTACTGGGTACTTGTTTGGGTTTATTACGTTACGATATCATGTAAAATCTTTTAACTCAAAACCAATTGGTAGTGGATAAATTCATATACTTGCGTTGTATTCCATTCTTCCTTACATTACATGGATGAAGAAATTTGGAGGGAAAAAAAAAAGAAGACGACATTTGGGCCGTCAAAGCTCTAAGCATCAGCATTCACGGGCTATAATTTGATCAGTTGCTCTTGATGGAGTCTTGGGCCACTATGTATTTGTGTAAGAGCCTTTAAGCAACCAAAAGCATCATCATTCACGTTCGTTACTTGTTTTTTTCTTAAAAGGTGTTTATTGTTCTTATGGATTTGGCTCTATTAAATAATATGAACATTAGTAAAAATTTAATCATATGTTATTTGAAAATACTAACTAAGAGTTCGATTGGCAAAGTATAATAGTGCTGGAGCTGAGAAGCTGGAGCATCAAGTAGCATTTGCATTATGCTATACTGCTCTGGTTAAAATGCATGATTGGCAGAGCTGTGAGTGATTATATATAAAATTAAGATAAATTATTTTATTATATTATTTATATGTATTCTTATAATTACATAAATAACGTATATTCATTTTTAGTGAAATACATTGTGTATATATTATATTTTTAAATTACGATAAATTTTTTTAAAATTTTTCTAATTTAAATTATATTTAAATGAATTTTTTTTTATAATATTATTTCAAACTATAGAACAAATAAAATAATGATAAACATGAAGTAAAATAACTAAAAAATTTTAGGTATAGAATTTGTTTTGATGTTATCTAAAAATAAATTAGTTTTATAATTTTATTTTAAATTTTTTTAATATATTAGAGCTCAATGCTCTGGAAAAGCTCTACTTGAGAGCATTGAGGGCAAGAGCAATTAGGAGCATTAGCAGTTAGTAAATGTTCTGCTTAATGCTTTATTAATTACACGTGATTGGATAGTACAGAGCATGATGCTCCTTTAAATGCTCTGCCAATCAAACCCTAAGGGTATATATGCATACTTTCTTTGTTGAAGCAAAACAAAATTACAAAGAAAAACTAAAGACTTTACTTATTTTCAATAAAAGTCTACATATATATATTATATTTATAACAAAACACCATATTTTCAATGTCATAATCCAAATTACCTTAGAAAACATAACTGAAATTAAAAAAAAAATTATCAAACAACTTTTTAAACATATCTTTTCCTATCTTGTACTTCTTTTTAAATGTACATTAAACAAATTATGTGAACTAAAAAAAAAAAAAAAAAAAACAAAATCACGAGAGTTACAAAAAAACTCCTTACTTATGAATTGGCATTAGAATTCAACCGAGATATTATTGATTTATACGAAGATTTAGAAAAACTTGTCGATCTCGCAGATTTTGGAGATGATCTTGGTGATGATGTTTTCTTTCTCCTGCCCTTGGTCTTTGTGTGAATCTTGGATACACCTACTGGAATTGGAGGTACATCTCTTACTCTATCCGGTATAGTAGACTGGCTTGATCCTTGATCAACATCTGTAGTTTAACAAAAAATATATAACTTTATATACTTGTAACCTAACACTGATTAAATGATCTAAGGACTGAGTTGATTTAAATAACAAGTAAATAAACAAAAAAAAAATTATTACCAGAATTGGTGAAGAAAGAGTTAGAATATCTTGCATGACTAAATGATGATGCTCTTGGTGATAATTGCTCTGCTGCAACTTTGAATTCACTCATCTTCAATAACCGGAAACAAATTAATTTTTGAAATAAATACCATCAGATAATTCAATTTTGATTTTATTGCTATAAAACTTTAGAGTTCACTCTAGAGATTTTTTTTTTTTTTTTGGATTCAAGTACTCTTAGACCATAGTTAAACCATGATAAGTAACAGAAGTTGGAGTCATATAACAACATTATTAACTACCAAGATATTTTGGGACATATCTTAATTAAAAATAAGAAAAACAAAAACAAAAAATGAGAGAGAGAGAGAGAGGGAGAGCGCTTACCCAACCAGGAGCACTGCCAGAAGAAGAGCCTTCCCAACCAATATGAGCCACGTGCTTTACATCTTTTGGGTACCCAATTTCCATTTCTCTTTCTTGCACAACTGCTAACCAAAATAAGAGTTCTTTTCTTTTAAATATTTCATCATTTGATAGTTGTTATATGGGTAAAATTTAATAGTTGATGAATTATAATGGAAAAAATATATTAGTTGATGTGTTTATCTGGAAGCCAAAAAGTTTGTGTATAGTGATCAAAGAAATTTAGTTGGTGTATTATTAAGGAACTTTATATTTTAAGAATAAAGATGTATTGTTTACTAAAGAATATGTTATTTAGAAGAATAACATTCAATTTAATGTGTTACAAATAACAAACACTATTTTTTACCTAGCTAATTTCATAAAAGTTTAATATTCATTTAGTGCATCTTTCCTTAGATTAATTCGTGTAAGTTGTTTCATGTTCAATTAGAACTTAACATTTTAATCATATGGTATGCCGTTGGGAGAAGGCACTTTATAATAAAGACTATAATGGATTTTACTAAGATAAGAAGTAAGAAATTATACCAAACATTTGAGAGATGGATTTGAAACTTTTGTAGATGCCCTTCATCTTCATTGCCATTGTTGTGTGTTGATGGAAAGGAACAAAAAAGTGCCAAAATGTTTTTGAATTTCTTTTTTTATCGTAAGAAGATCAACACAAGCCCAAACAAATCTGAGAGAAGCTCTTCTATCATTTGTTATATTGGAGAAGCCTCTCTTGATGTATCTTCACAAACATATAATTATAAAACTATCTTTAAGCCAACATAGTCTCCCACACCAATTACACACAAAAATATTAAGATATAACCAAATTTAGAGAATTGTGATTGTGAAGATGAATGAAAGAAGAAGAAGAATGGCTTGATAGAGAAATAGAGAAGAGAGTGGGGAACCACGACACTACATGTAATATAAAATCAATATATGTTGATAATTTCTCTAATATAGAAATGATTTCTCCATTTTATTGTAATTTGTAAGAATGTTTCAGAAAAATAAATAACCATTGCATAGTTGTTGTATATATGAGCATTAATTAGTAACACATGGAAGACGACATGTTTTGTAACTTTCTCTTCTTCTTTTTTTATCAATCATTTAACTTTACGAAATTGTGATCTAGTGTATGTTCAAGAATTCCTCCATTATGCGAAAATATAGCTTTGTATTATTATAGGCCGTTTTATTTCAAAAAATATTTAATTTGATACGATTCCATCGTTTCATTTTATGGTAAACATAATTGATATACAGAGGCGTGGCTAGGTATATGGAGGCCGGAGGCGAGACTCATTACTTAAAAAATTTGCCATAAATTATATAAAATGAATAATAATCATCTCATTCAAAGAAACGAAAGTAAAAAAAAGAATAACTAATTCTAAAATAAAAAATTTCTTCCTGTTTTTGTAACAAAATCATTAACCAAACTTTCAAATTCCAAGTCATGTTTGGATTAATCTTAATCAGATAAAAGAATCAAAACTAATATTAGACGAACACAATTATAATGATGAGATTACTTACCAATTGGTAGTGTTCTTGTTTATGATAGAGAATGATAAAAAAAATTGATTTCTCTGAGAAAGAAAAACTGAAAAAGATTAGCGGCCAAAGTTTTACCCTAGTTTTGTTTTCTTTGTTTATTTTTAACTTTCAAAAGTTTTAATTAATTCATATTCTAACAACTCTCGGTTAAATATTTTGATTAATAAAAATTTTAAATAATACTTAATTACTAATGATGGTGTAATAACAAAATTATGGGCCTCTTTTTTTTTTCAAAAAAATGGGGCAACAAGCCAAAGTCTCATAGATTTATACGTGGTCACGGGCCTTTTGATATAGTATGTATATAACATAATGCATCATCATATATATTTTTTTTAATATTGGACAATAATTTACCGCCCCATTAACCTAATCCCTATAATCGCAGGGAGTATGATTCGAAACCGGGTATGATGGTATGCTGTAAACGTACGACTGCCACTACATTAAAATCACTTCATAGCATCATCATTTTTTTATGATATGAGATTAGATATATACATATAGCTACTGAAATGAGATACGATGTTTGTTTTACAAAAAAAAAACCCAACTAATAATGGAATATATCAATCTACTAGCATCTAATTTATTATAACCTAAAGTTTTAATTAAAGGAAATTTTAGGATGTGGACCACTAGTCAATGGTAGACAACTGTCTAATGCATGCATATTTAATTATTTCAATTTCATGTTGAATTATACAAATACAAATGCAACATCCGAATATTTGTTCAACCCACGATTTGTGTTTTAACTTTATTGGATTCCTAGACAACTATATTGTTTGCTAGTTTTAATACGATAATGAATTCTAGAAAACTATAGAAGCAATATGTAATATGGCCCTATGTAATATCGAGAATAAATACTTAAACCGTGACTTAACCAGTAAATGACCCGATTAACAAACAGTAAACCGAAATCAACCCAATTTTAACTTTTAAACCGACGGAAAAGAAAAAAAAACACAAATCCCCAATTGACTATCACTCTCGTGAAGAACAGCGACGAAACTTTCAATCCCCAATTATCAAAATCACTCCTCCAAATCGATCCGAGATTCAACAATGGAGAATGACATCGCACTAATCTTTGTTTCGTCTTCACTATTTCCTCCTCACTACTATCCATGGAAGTAACGAGCGAGGAGAACCGGCGCGGTAATCCCGAGGCGCTTGTGAGGAAGATGACGAAGACTGATATTAGCTTCAGATGAGAAGCTGCGACTCCATCTCGACATGCTAAAGCTCGAATCGCCGCCTCTGTTCCGGTCACGCAAGAAGCCATTGATGATTGTGGGTTGGTTGTTGTTCTTGATGGTTCTTGCTCATCACCGCCGATTACAATTACTTCATCTCCTTTTTGCCGGAATTGTCGAGTTAACCCATCATCGGCAATGTAGAAGATGATCATTCTGATGTTGTTGTTGTTGATGCTTCGAGTAAAATCGAGGAAGAAGACGAGATTGATATAATGGAATGTTCGGGTTTTTTTTTTTTGGAAAAGGAATGTTCGGGTTTTAACGATACGAATCCGATCGAAATCTCGGAATGTGACGATGTGTATTCGAGTTCGTTTAGTGGAACGGTTTCAGATCATGAAAATGAAAGATTATTCATAGTCACCATCTACAATCTCGTAGTCACCAGAGAATAAAAAATTGGTTTTGAAAGAGATGTTTGCGTGAGTTTCATGAAACCAATGTGGTAAAAACAGAGAACAAAAAAAAATTTTGGTTTGAGACAGAGAACAAAAATTGAAAGCAAATGTGAAGAATTTGTAATAAGCATCTCTACATTTTTATCATATGCAAGCAAATCTTCTTTGTATGTTCATAAACCGGAAAGCTTCTACGAATCAAACTTACAAGAACAAAAAAAAATTGAATTTTGAATTTTTACCCCATTGATGATTTTGTTAATCGAGACCTTTATTCTTCTAATCGACCATTACACACTACAAAACTACAGAAAATAACAACTAAATACAACTAAAATCTGGATTGTGAGCTTCGATTTGGCCAATTTCAAAATTAGGGTTCTTAGTTAAAAAATTTGGGAATTTTCGATTTCAATTGGATTTAGTAATATACGGGTAAATGAAACGGGTATAGGCCGGGTTTTAATATCAACTGGTTTCGATTTCGGTTTATTAACCGATTTAAATGGTTTACGATCGGGTTATGTAATTAACCGAGAAAATCCAGAAATAGGGTGAAACAGAGGACATAGTTTCGTTTTGTGGTGTTATTGTACGAGCAAACTATTCGGGGTGGATCTACGAGGATATGAAACTATTGGGGGGGGGGGAATTAGTACGTTTTCCCTAAATCAAGAGTTGAAACTAAGTACTCATTCGTAGTGAAATTGTGATAATATGACTGAGTCCTAATTGGGTCTTAATTTTAGACTTTAGTTCGGTACGTTTATAGTTAATACTAGTAGTTTTACAGATAACCAAAACATTAGAAATATAGTTCTTCTGTGACTTGAATTATGCTAACTTTTTTTATAACCAATATATTCAATGCATGTCTAATTCGCAGGGTTTGAGTCTCCACCGTATATTTCCAGTTATAATTGATCTGCATGTATATAAATATGAAACATAATGAAATATTTATTGCTAAAGTTTCTGAAAATACTAGAATGGAAAGTTTGGCTAAAAAGGTGTCACTCTATCACAAGCGGTGTTTTTAATTATAAATCATAGGAAATTATGTTGCTAATATATAATTTTTCGTAATGACTTGACCGTTCTCCTACTATCAAACTCAGCTACCAACGGTATTTCTTACTCAACTTTCTCCAAATTGATTTCAATTTATTATAATCTACGATTAGTTTTTTCTTTTCTTTTTGCAGTGATTAGTTATACATTTTGATTTCGAATTATGATACGGCGATGATTTAGCACAAATGAGTAAGATGGAAGATCCGGTAAATATACAAACAAAATCGTGTTTAGTAGTTACAAATCATAGAGGATACCACATGATTCCGTAACAACGAACAATGGCCAGACAATACGATAACCACATTTGACTTGGAAAAAAATCATCTGATCAGATATTTGGGTCCCATTGTTTAGAAAAATATAAAAATTGGTGCATCTATATAATTTAATGCTTCTCTCTCACCAAAAACTATTTGATCTTCTATCATAATCTTGATACTTATTATACAACTTAACTCAAATATATGTATGAAACTACTATCCACAAAAATGTGTATAATATGGTCGTTAAAACCCCAAAATAAGAAACATCAAATTGTGTGTAAGCATAATGTACTGTAATTTGGAATGCGGTTAGGGATAAGAAACATTATTCTTGCGTTACTTTTCACATTTTACAATACCAAATTTGGAATGCGGTTAGGGATACTATTTTAATCGGACAAAAATTAAAAAGAGTACTTATATTTTAAAGCTATCTTAGTGACAACATTTAATAACGTATGTACAATTGAATTGTCGCAGGAATAATTTGATATATATATTTTTATGAAAGAACTAACCTATATATATATATTCTATATGAATGTCCCTTTCAATTGCTACTAAAAAACATGAACTATTCTTAAATTACTTACAAACTTAACCGTTAACAATCTCCCTTTTAACGTTCACAGAAACTTTATTTGAGAGATTTGACAAAATATGCCACAAACAATGTTTCAATAGACTTTTTTTTTTATTTTTTTACAATTTTTGTCAATCTTACCCTTATTTTAATTATAAATAATTTAAATATAAAATTTTTAAACTTTTTAAAAATCTGATAATTATAAACATGTCATAAATGATACATTTCTATAAAATTTTGTATTTTTTAAGTTTAAATCTATGTTGTAAAATAATTTTAGTTTGCAGAAGTAGTAGATTTCAGATTATGCCTATGTCACATAAATCTACCGAGTACGGAAATTTTGTTGTACCTTAGGTCAACGTTTTCCATTCGAGTAGAACACTATTCCCATGACTTATACTGACATCTAGCAAAGACAGTTAGTATCTTCTATCGCCTACGTCTACTAGTATATCTACCATCCACTGATTAATAGAATATATTTTTTTCTTTTTGGGGCACAAATTACAATTTCCATAAGTTGTTGAACTAATTAATTATACTTAAACTCCTTTTACTTACTTATTATAGAAATCAAATAAAATTCGAAGCCTCACGACTCAAGAATATAAAAATAATAACCAAATAAATAGAGAAAAATAATATGTGGGTGTAACAGTACTCTTTTTTTTTTTTTGGTCACAAAGGTGTAACAGTACTCTTAACGCAACAAAGAAAACATTAAAAAGTCGTAGAAATAAAGCAAAGTTTCATTATTATACACAAAAAGTAAAAAATATCGCATTATAGAATAAAAATCGAGTAATCAAAAATCAAAAATCGAAATTTCTACTTTGGATTATGATTCCGATACCTAAAGAAGTAAACCAAAGTGAAAACCACAAGAAGCGCAACACCGGAGACACCACAGATTATACTGGCCGCTAGAAACACGTGCCTCATCACGTGATCTCTTCTGTTCGCAGCTCCGTCTCGCCACCACGAATCGTCGCCGTCTGCCTCCGTAGCTTTAGGGAGGAGCTGAGAATGAGAAGGAGGAGGAGAAGAGTGGGAGTCTCCGAAGAAGGACTTCATTTTTCCCGGTGGTGAGTTAGATTGAGATTCAGTCGGTGGTGAGGTGAATTGGTACTGTAAGCCATGATCGGACGGTCGTAATTCTCCGGCGAGTGATTTTCCGGCGAAGATGAAGAGGAATGTTAGAGTGAATATTGAAGCCGATCTAACGCGGTTTAAGGGAAGGGCCATGTGACTTGTGACTTGTGACTTGTGAGAGAGAGAATTTGATTTTTTATTTTTATAGTGTAGCTTTATGTGGTGTGTGATAAGTCTAAAACCATGTCGTTTAGTGATGTTGTGGTGGGTCTATATTAGTTTGTGTATTTTTCAATTTTCATCACGAAGTCTAACTGATAGTGATAGGGGAAAAAGTGATGGAAAAAAAAAAAAAACAGCTTTAAATGGAAAAAGAATTGACAAAAAGATACCAAGTTACTCTTAATCGAGAAGAAAGGAATTACTCTAATGGAAAATTAATCATTTTTTTCAAGAATTAAAATATGACTATGAACTATGATGAATTGTTTTTTTTGTTCATCGACTTGATTCTCTATTTTGCACTGATAAATTCCATTCGATTAGAAATTTAGAACTGAGCTTCAATTTATGTATTGATTTTGCTTTAAACAATTATTTAGCTAGAAAGCAAACAGTTTGTTGCTTAAGAGGTTTGCAACATTTCACTCATGAGGTTTGTAAAAGTTTTGTTCGATAGTGTTCTTCACCAAATTTGCTTCTTGAAGACTCTATTCAAGTTCTAACGCGTGGAGCTATCTGGTCGTTTATGGTGGATATCACAAGATGAATGGCATTTCCGTAGACACTTTCAAACTTAATTAGTCAATGCTCTTCCTCACGATTTTTTTGTATATATATATAACCTATGATGTGTATGCATGACATGAACAATATCTGGCTGAATATCGCAAGCTAGATTCGATCCACTCATGCAATGTTTTTCTTGTGATTACTTCGAAGTATGTTCCACTATATTTGGAAGGAAAGAAACCACAAAAGCCCATTCGCTATCTTCAAGACCATCGTTATGGTGACATACTAATGTATTGGTTTAACAATCGAACTTAGCATCCCTATTTTATGCTTTCAATTTGGTCGTTTTCTTCTTCCACAACAAAAAAGTTGCAACATTGTTATTTAAATTTTTTTTTCTTAATAAATGACATTACAAAAGAAATGTATATGTATACATGCCAAATTACACATATTGGAAAGAACAAACTCGATAAAAATAATAAATTGCAAACTTTACCTTTTTTTAATAGAATTTCTATTTTTTTTTGGAATTTACCCAAATCCGAGAAATATCCAATATAAAAAAACGAAAAATGCAATGAAAATGGTCAATATTATGAAATTGGAAACAGTTTAAAGAGAATCTCCGAGATTAAATGGAAATAAGAATGTTCGCAAATTTCAAAAATATTTAAGGAATGTCTTACAAATAATTATGTTGTCATGTCACACGGGCTAATAATATGACGTCGGCGATTGACTTCTCTTGGTAACTCTTGTGTTACGCAGCCCGTACTTTTGTCTTTTGACTAATTTTAATTAAACTAAAACCCACCTGTCATCTTTTTATTGGATAAGTGACTTGTACTTGGTTTATATTATATACAAATTAATTCCACGTAAGTATAAAAATTGTAAGTCTCTCAACGTTTATTCTTCTCAACGAAGGAAAACGAAATTGAGAACCTTTATTTTCCGACCGATATAGCCATGCCAGAATTACAGTCCTCCATGAAAGTGACGACAACTCCGGCGACAGAGTTAGCTTTCACCAACTTAGCTTATTGCTCTATCTCCGATCTCAGTCAGTTCTCTGTTCCCGGCACCGATCTCTTCCTCGCCAACGTCTCCGACGTCTTCATTCTCTCTTTCTCATATCCTTTTGCTACTTACCTTACATATTGCAATCTTAAAAGTTACATTGGTTTTGAACTATTGATTATGACTTGTTTTTGACGCATGTTTTTGTTTGTGCGTGTGAGATAACCATATGTATTTTTACCATCTGACTAATACCCTAGGGTGAGTGTAGCCGTTGATTAGCCAATTCACCTGATTTTCGAATGGACCTAAAGCGTGACACCATTTCGGCTGGCCAAAATGAGATGAGAGTGGTTAAATATTTGAAATTAGAAAATTTAGTTTATTATTTCTCTTTCGAATCGTTTGTTTGGTTGGATTTGTTAATAAACTTAACTGTTGCATACTGGACACGAGAGGATCCAAGATGGAACTATTGCTTTGAATGTTGTTCAAAGAAGGCATGCTAGAGTTTCTATTGATGATTTGGTAACTGTTACCAGGTAATTTTTACATAGGTGTGTCTTAAGGTTGTTGTTGTCTTGCTGTTTTATTGGTTTCTTAAAAGATTGTCTTATGTTCTTTTAGATTTGTTCCTCCTGAAAATTTTGACCTGACTTTGTTGGCTCTTGAGTTAGAATTTGTAAAGAAGGGTACTACTAAAAACGAAGAGGTTTGTATTTTGTTAGATACATTTTATTTGGTGTGTTTCTTTGTGATCCATGAACATCTATATGTATGATATTACTTTATTTTCAGGTTGACGCTATTCTCCTTTCAACTCAACTCAGAAATAAATTCATTAATCAGGTAAATGTTTAGAGGATTCTGATTTGCGCATTATGCAGCTTTTAATGTTGTACTTATGGCTATGCTCTATCAATTTCTCTGTTTTTTTTGCCTTTTTCTTGCCTAGGCAATGAAAAAAAATTAGCACTGGTTTATTGAAACTATGCATACTTCTTATATGTAGGTCTTGACAGTAGGCCAGAAAGCAACATTTGAATATCATGGAACTAATTACATTTTTACGGTCAACCGAGCCGTGGTTGTCGAGGGTCAAGACCTATCTGATGGTATCGAAAGAGGGATGATCTCTAAAGATACATATTTTGTGTTTGAAACATCAAATGCAAATGGCATAGAGGTCTTGTTTTTGATCAATTCTCTTGGTAATATAATTTTGTTTGTTAAATCACTTTATCATCCTTTTAAACCTAATTTGTGTAACAGATTATCAACCAACGAGACGCTGCTACTAGCAAAATATTTAAAGGAAAGGAGTTTAACCTTCAATCACTTGGTATTGGTGGCTTAAAAACAGAGTTTGTTGATATATTTCGAAGAGCTTTCGCTTCTCGAATATTTCCTCCTCATGTCAGGAACAAGTACCGTGAATTCATCATTCTTCAAGCAATAGATGTTGAACACTTATTGCTGCGTATATTGTTTAAGTTTTATTCTTTTGATCTTGCAGACTTGGGGGAAAACATGTTAAAGGGGTGCTTCTTTATGGACCTCCTGGTACCGGGAAGACCTTGATGGCACGCCAAATCGGAAAAATGCTTAATGGAAAAGAGCCAAAGGTATACATTTCTGATCTTCTTTAACTCATCTTTTACTTTGTAAACTTCTTTAAGAAGTATATACCATGTGTTAATAATGACTTTAATTTTTTTTCTCTTGACATTAATAGATTGTGAATGGTCCTGAGGTGCTAAGTAAGTTTGTCGGTGAGACAGAAAAGAATGTAAGAGACCTGTTTGCTGATGCTGAGAAGGACCAGAGAACATTTGGTGCGGAAAAAGAATTGTTTACCCTGACTTCTGTTCTTATGTTTTTTTTAACTTGCGAGTATATGCTAATTTTGGAAATGCTTATTGAAATTTTCAGGTGATGCTAGTGAGCTTCATGTCATTATTTTCGATGAAATCGATGCTATCTGTAAGGTACATGACTTTATTCAAGATGCTAATCAATTTTGACGATCAAAGAATTTGTTCATTGGTGGGCGCGATATGAGTTAAATTAAGTTGTTGAAAATGTATGTATTGCAAATTTTCAGGCTAGAGGATCAAGCAGAGATGGTACAGGTGTTCATGACAGTATTGTAAACCAGCTCCTGACGAAGGTTAGCCAACGATCAAGCTATTCGCGAAAATGTTTTTTTTTTCCGATTTGGCTTAAATTTCTTATAATTCCAGATAGATGGTGTGGAGGCTTTGAACAATGTTCTACTTATTGGAATGACAAATCGGAAGGATATGCTCGATGAAGCTCTTCTAAGGTCTCTACATCTTTGTGATAATTAGTAGTGTCATTTCATTTATAAATCCAACTTATATATTTTTGTTATAAGAATTTGGCTTTGAGTTTAGTAGTTTATATTCTGATAATAATGTTTTTGAATTGTGCCAAACAGGCCTGGAAGGTTAGAGGTACATATCGAGATTGGCCTACCCGATGAAGCTGGACGTTATGAAATTCTTCAGATTCATACAAAAATGATGAAAGAAAATTCTTTCCTTGCTCCTGATGTCAATCTCCAAGAGCTCGGTATGCCTTCATCGAATAAACTTTTGTTCAAATCATAAAATATGACTTCTTGACATGATTTTTGATTGAAAAGCTGGTCGGACAAAGAACTACAGTGGAGCTGAGCTTGAAGGAATTGTGAAAAGTGCAACATCATATGCTTTGAACAGACATCTGAACATGGAAGATCTTACAAAACCAGTTGATGAAGAAAATATTAAAGTCACAATGGAAGATTTTCTTCAAGCATTTCATGAAGTTAAGCCTGCTTTTGGAGCCTCTCCTAAAGACCTTGAACACTACAGGTAAAATTTGTTCAAACAGTTTGAGTAATTATTTTGTTTTCGCGTAAGTAATTGATTTTGTTATGACATGTTAATAGACCTAAGGGATTTGTGGACTGTGGTGATCGGCAAAAGCTAATCTACGAAAGAGTTATGTATCTTGTTGAGCAAGTTAAAGTTAACGAAAGAGGTCCTCCAGTCACTTGCCTTCTTCATGGACCTAGTGGAAGGTAATCTTTCATAACTTATGATCACTACAAACGCCATTTATGCGAAAATGGATATTCCTTTTGTTTGTGTCTAAAATTGGCAACAAAGGCAAATGTAAACAAACAATTGAGACCTATAAATCCAACCTCTTTCGTGTTTTGTTTCATGAGCAGTGGGAAAACTGCATTAGCTGCGACTATTGGCCTCGACAGCGACTTTCCATATGTCAAAATAGTAAGTGTCTAGTTAGTAATTTTGTAACCTTACTTACTTTTGCTACTTTTTGATACTATTTTGTTTCTCTACTTTGGCAAGGTCTCTGCAGGGACTATGAATGGCCTTCACGAGAACAAGAAATGCGCACACATTACCAAGGTCCCTTAGCTTTCTAATTTCTATTTTGTGCTATTTTATTTCATTTATCTACTAAGTAATTAACACTTTTTTTTTTGTTGTGTTTGTGAAATGAGAATAGGTCTTTGAGGATGCATACAAATCACCACTGAGCATAGTTATTCTTGACAAGATTGAAAGGTCAGTCATACTAACTAAATTGGTTTCAAAGTTCTTATTTCTTGCATACTTTTTGCAATTTTTGTTTTATTTGGGGATCAATTAAATATCGATAACGTCATTGTAGGTTGTTGGACTACACGGAAATTGGACCGCGATTTTCAAACGAAATTACTCATACATTGTTGACATTTCTCGAACAGTCTCCTCCAGAGGTGTGTGTACTTTTGTTTTTGTGCATGGTTGCAAATTTTAAATAAAATGTCATTACGGTAGAAATTATATAACATCTCACTAACTTGGTAAATGTTTTTGTTTGTTTTGTTGATCAGGGAAGCAAACTTCTTGTAATAGGTACAACAAGTGATGTAAGATTCTTAAAAGCTGTTGGTTTGCGCCAAGCTTTCTCTGTTACGTACTCTGTTCCGTTACTTAGGACCGAGGATGCGAAGAAGGTAATCTTATTTGTTTTCTTTTAGATTCATTTCGATTCTTCAACAAAAACTATATAGTTTCTAACATGTTCCAATGAATCAGGTGCTGGAGCAACTAAACGTGTTCTCCGAAGAGGATATCGAAGAAGCTTCAAAAGCCCTTAATGATGTATATGCTCAATCTCATTGTATCTTTGGTTATTACCCTTAATCGTTTTTCTTACGAGGGTTTCTTACATCTTGTTGTCAGATTCCAATTAAGCAGCTATACACTGTTATCGAGATGGCAGCGCAAAGAGATGGCAAGTCTAAAGAGCCGATCTACACCAGGAAGGAGAAACTCAACATTACTCACTTCTTAGATTGTCTTGAAGAAGTTACTCAAGACATATGAATTTAACAGTTTAAGACTCTCATATTGATATATCTGTAATCATATTGAACTTCCCTATACATTGCTTATTTTGTATTAGATTATATCAAAATCGATTTGACTATGGTTATGGTACTATTTCATTTCTTTTATGGCTATTCCTATTTGACAATATGAAACTATCTTTTCAATTTTTCCTTTGGGACCAAAAAAGGTCATAAGGTCCTTTTATGAGACAAGTGCCACTACTGTACTCTCTCCATTACAAAACTATCAAGAAAATGTACCAAATGCTTTGAAGTTGGCTACTCTGAACACTAATATACTCCTTTCACATGTTAGATACCAAAAAATTGAGGAGCTTCAAGAAGTAGGGTTAGCCTTTGGTATATCAAGCGGAAGTTGCAGTAACATCCTCGGTAGGGGACTTAGTTGGTTGCTGAGTCCGTGGTGGTGGTTGCGGCTTTGGTGGTGGTGGTGGTGGTCTCCTTGGCTTTGCTTTATCGACTTCCTCAGATTCAACATCAAACTGTGTGATGAAGACACCAATCAGCCACATGCGTTCATTGTTTCACAAAATTAGAAACAAAGAAGAAGAACATTCGCAAACGCATCCAATGGAAGGTTGAATCAAACCTTGTAACCACAGCCTGAAAGACACGCGCGAAAGCATTCCTGAAAAACAGAGCAACATGTAATACAGTTCAGTATCTTTCTCTGTATCCATTGCCATTTTCATTTAAGAAAAGGGTTTGTTTTAAGAGGTGAGTGTGGATACCTGAGAGTAGCTGGCAGCACCAGGAGAACGATCTATAAATGCACTCCATTGTTGGTCTTTTATCACAGGGTCTTTATAGCAAATCTCACTGCAGTCTGATATACCTATAAAGAGTACATTTAAACTAATTCATTCACAATAAGAGAGTAGATATCTTCATAATGTAGGAGACAAGTTTTGGTGTTTGTTAACAATTTCATTATGGATTCACGATTAGAGAAATGCCTTACATTCTTCCCATGTTTCACTATCCGTATCACATCCCTTTTTGCAGAACACTCTCCCTATACAGATTCAGGATTTATCATCAGTGCCTAAACTGATGCTAAACTATGATCTTGAAAGAATGTTATAAAACAACATGGAGGGTAAAAATATGAAATCCTCTAGCTTTTGTGACCATGAATGGAGCGGAGAGATCAACGTGTTAAAACCTTTCATCAGAAGCAGCCAAACCAAGTTGTCTTCCTACTTCTTGTATTAACATAACCATTTTCTTAATTACATGATAGAATTGCTCTAAGAATTCTGCATAAACCCTCTTACTTGTAAACAGCAGAGACATGCCTATCTCCAATTACATTACTCAAACCAGAATCAAGAAGGTGTTCTTTAATATTAGCAATTACCACTATTAAGTTGTTCCTGGACCAATCAAACCAAAGAAGTGATCAATCATTCTCCCAATGCTCAGTAAAGTTGTATGAAAGCAAAATTCGCCTTCTTCTTAGGGCTTATAGCCAAAATACGGTAACAACAGCAAACCAAAACCATCAATTCACAGTTACAAACTAAAACCCAATTCAATTCCGACGAAAAGAGCAAAACCATCGAAAGATTAACGAACTTCTGAATCATCCATTATCAAGAAATCAATCAACATCACAGAAAAACCCAAATTCACCAGCTTAATTTCACATTCCTGACCAGAATTCGATTCTTATCATCGCGAACTAAAACACGAAAACGAACGAGGCAAGAGAAACTCATCCATTGACGGATCCAATTCAACATAAACAAAAGAATCAAGAGATACATACATGGAATCTGCGTAAGAGCTGCATACTTATGCGTGCATTCACTCCCACACGGTGGTGCCCATTGCTGCGGTATCATCTCTCTCTCTCTCCGTCGTCTCTTTCTCTCTCTATCGCCGAAAATATCGCTGAAGCCATAAGATGAGCCAAGCTTCCCTCTATATGCCAAGGGTATTTCCGTCATTTTAATACTCCAATCGAACCTAACCGGGTAATTTCTAGGGGTGGGATTTTTACCCGGATCCGAACATCCAATCCGATACCGAACCGATATTATCCAAACCAAATCCGAACCAATTTTTTTAAAATACCCGATGGATCATATATGTCTAGAACCGAAAACCCGAAACCGAACTAGTACCGAACCGAAAACCGAATGGATACCCGAAATATCCGACACATAAATTATTTTGTAAACATTTTGGTTTTAGGTTGGATATGTAGGATAAAATTGGTGAATTTTACAATTTTGTTTCTGTTAGTTTTAAGATTTTTTTGGTTAGTTTAATTAAAAAAAACCAATTTATGTCAAATTGTTTCATTTTTTATTAAACAAATTATTTAAATTTCGAATATATTGGACATTTTCGGATATTTTGATATTTTTTTTGTAGTTTGAGTAAAAAATATCCGAAACCGAACCGAACCGATACCGAATTTTTTCGGGTAATTAATTTTAAAACCGAACCAATCCGAACCCGAAAATACCGAACCGACACCGAACCGAATATGTTTCGGTTCTTTAATGGGTATAAAACCCCTACACCCGATTACCCGAAACCCATCGGATATGACCCAAACCCGAACCGATTACCCGAATTCCCAAGCCTAGTAATTTCCATGAATAAGGAGACTATTCTCTGATGATAAGGTAATTGTTATTATAATTACTTTTTTAATAGGTTATATATAATTATAGTTCAATGGTTATCAAAAGTTCCATTGTAGCACACAACTTAAACCTTAACCTTTTAGGCTTGATGTTCTAGGTTCGAAACCCTGCAGTAGAAATTTCTTTTATTATTATAATTACTTTTTTTTATAGGTTATATATATTTATAGTTCAAGGATTATCAAAAATTCCATTGTAGCACACGAGTTAAACTTTAAGCCTTTGGGCTACTTGTTTTGGGTTCAAAGTCCGGCAGTAGAAATTCTTTTTGTTATTATAATTACTTTTTTAATAGGTTATATATAATTATAGTTCAATGATTGTCAAAAGTTCCATTGTAGCACACGGGTTAAACCTTAAGCCTTTGGGCTTGATGTTCCGGGTTCGAAACCCGGCAGTGGAAAATCTTTTTATTATTATAATCACTTTTTAATAGGTTATATATATTTATAGTTCAAAAGTTCCACTGTAGCACACGAGTTAAACCTTAAGCCTTTGGGCTACTTGTTCCGGGTTTGAAACCCGGCAGTGGAAATTTCTTTTGTTATTATAATTATTTTTTTAATAGGTTATACAGTAGAAACTCTACAAATTAATACTGGATATATTAGTAAACTCTCTAAATTAATAAATTTGGCCGGTCCCAAGTCGGGTCGGTGTAAAATATAACACAATTCGATAAGATAATAATCTTTTTAGAAATCGTAAATATATGGTCCCAATAATATCAGAAATTAATATATGCTATATAAACTTGACCAAAATATATTTATATATCATTTTAGTGTTGTTTATTTTTTTCTTAGAATTAAAATTTGTTTATAACTCTATCATTATTTGATATAGTATAAATAAACAAAGAGAATAAATTAATTTCACAAAAATATAGAGTAATATAAAAAGAAATTTTATGAAACAAATACCATGTTTAAAAATGTTTTACAAACCATGCCACTTTTCTAATATTATATTCCTAAATTACCATTTAATTAACTCTACCCTAATTTTCTGTTGAAACAAATTCTCTTTTGTTGATGCCGTCGTCTTCACCGTCACCGTCCGTCTTCCTCACCGCCGATCTCGTCATCATCCTCGCCGTCTCCGTCGCAGTCACCATCGATCTCGCCGTCGTTGTCACCTTCGATCTCGCCGTCATCAATCTCCTGATAAATCGTTCTAAAAATTGCCGATCTCACTTGAGTTTTCTTTAAATCGTCGATCATGCTCTAGAGATCCTGTAATTGCTTACTTGCTTGTTGTCTCTTTATTATATTTTTATGAGCTTATTCAGATTTGTAGGTTTTCAAACACTAGGAGGAAGATACAATTGCAATTTCTGTAATCGAGAGAATTGGATTTGATTTTTTGAGATTTAAAAGTCTATGATTTCTTGAAGGATTGATATGTTTTTCTGAAGGAAATTGTAAAGGTTTTAGGAAGATTTGCATTTGGGTTTTAGTGATTTGTGATGATTGGTTCCGTAAAAGAGAAATGATGTGTGCTTGTTTATGGGATTTTGTGTGTTTTATGTTCTTCAAAACGACATTGATTTGCTTCACCCACTTGTTGCGCATGATAAGTCAATAGGGAAATCACGTCTTCAAGAAACCTCTTAGTGCTTAATAAAGAAAGAAGATGCAAAATGGTTGCTAAGAAGTGATGTCGACATTCCTCTCCGATTGTAGAGGTTGGAGAGATTGACACAAGTGCTCCTTTTCAATCTGTTAAAGATGCGGTTAATCTTTTCGATGAGGCTGCGTTTTCAGCGGAAAAACCGGTCATTCGAAAAGCCAGTACTCAATCCGCTGAGGTAAACTTATTCAGTTTGATTTCATTGAGCTTTTTTCAAATTTGAAATTGTCTTCTGTGTGGTTTTGCATAAAGTTTTGGTGAAGCAAACCGAGCTTCACATGGCGCAGAAGGAGTTGAACAAGTTACAGGAACAGCTTAAGAATGCGGTAACAGTCAGAGAGCAAGCGTTGAGTGAGCTTGAATGGTCGAAACGAACTGTTGATGAGCTTACACGTAAGCTTGAGGCGGTTAATGAGTCGAGAGATTCTGCAAAGAAAGCCACTGAAGCTGCTAATGAACTATGTGTTCTCTTGGTTTGGCTCTGATTTTATGTTACTTTTTAGATCTTTTCAAAAGAGAACTTTTCTTGTAGTGTGGTTAAAGCTATAAATTGTTTCTCTATGCTTTTTACTCCTTTTAGAATTTGCTCAGATGAATATAGCTTGTACTCATGTCCGTTGCACGTTTTGGTGAGGAGAGAATTAGATTTTGGAGATATATGGAAGGATCAATAAGAGATTAAATCCCGGTTAAGTGATGGTTCAAATTATAAGATTTTTTGAAACACTTTTTAAGGCTTTGAAATGTTTTAAAAATGTTCTAAAATGTTTTTAAAGATTTTATAAAAGTTTTTAAAACATATTATAACGTTTGAAAAACAATTTCTAAAGTTGTTTAAACCATTATATTTCCATGGCCAAACCTGCATTTCCAAACTCATCTTTTTGTTCCAAAGCAAAATAAACCCATCTCACTACTCACTCTATGTGAAGGTTGAATCATACACAAATAAACAAAGTTAAATTTTGGTAAAAGAAAGTTCTTATACATAGAACCATCTCAAACGAAACTTGCTTGATATAAGAAAGTACTTACTTTGCCACGAGATTTCTCACAAGTTGGAAATATATCCTCCAAAACTGATCTTCCTTTAAAAGATGCGGACATAATTAACTTGAATCTCAGCTGTGAGAGTTCCTGCAACACCAAAATCAATCTTTTTTGGAGCAGCTTTCAAAAAAAATCCATAAGATTCGACTTAATGTTCCTAACACACCAATTCAAATGAACTATAAACATTGATCTGAATCTGACTTAAGTGATACCAGTGGCAATAGAACTATTATTGAAGCAAGTTTTCCATTTTCAGTAACAAAAGACTCAGCAGATTACAAGCAACATCAAGAAGCCAGCAATTCTGAAATAAGATCAAACCAAAAGCTTCAAATTCGAATCTAAATCAAAAGATACCAATGTTCCTAAGAGCTAATCAATATGAAACTGTTGTGATTGAAGATGTGAGAGATGCAGAAGAGGAAAAAGCAGTGAATGTATTTAGAAAAGCTTGTGTTTATCTTGACTAAAAACCAGAGAACCAAAGGGAAAACAGTATAAGAAAACAAAAATTGTTGGTGTTATCTCGATTGCAACAACATGATACGGATTTTGACAACTTGAACCCATATTTCGACGACATGAATACGAATTTTGACAAATTGAACCAAGATTTCGACATATTGTACCTTAACGGATCTGAAAAATCTCTAAGCCGAAATTCTCAGATCTAAGGCAAAAATTTCCGATTCTAAGGAAAAAACCATGACGAACACGACAGAGAACAAAGAACCTCATCGCAAATCGGTTAATTTTGTTGAAGATCCGTTCAAGAGATTCACGGCGAAATCTCTCTTGAGTTTTCAGATTTCGTCGCTTTGAGAGAGAGAGAGAATGAGAGGGGTAGTTACGTCATTTGGTTATATATATGATGGCATGGGGGAATAATTTTAGGGATTATTTTTGAATCTACCACTTTTTTTTTAATCTTTACAAAATCTACCACTTCTCATAATTTCTTACAAAATCTACCACATTTTTGTCTTCTAGTGAGTGAAATTGACACAATTGTCCTTCATTATCACCTATCTATTTGCATTTCGTCCCCAAACCCCTTGATGTCCACCAATTCTGTTTACAACTACCGTCGCCGTGTCCACGGCTACCGTCACCGTCGCCGTGTCCACGGCTACCGTCACCGTCGCGTGCTCACCGTTGTCGTCACATTCACGACCATCTCCATCTCCGTCGTGGTCACCGCCGCCGTCGTGTCCACCGTCGTCGTCTGGTCCACGGTCATCGTTATCTCCGTTCTGTCTCCGACCATCGTTGTCGTCCCCACCTCCGTCGCCGCCTCCGTCGCCGCCATCAACCACCATCTCCGTTGCCAACGTCTATCACCACCGTCACCATTTTTCCGTTTGGAAGAAGAAATAAAAAGAGAGAAGGAGAAAAAAGAAGAAGTATGGGTAGATGTGTTATGGGTAAAAGGGTAATTTGAAGTGGGTAGAAGACAAAAATATGGTAGATTTAATAAGAGAGTAGAAGTGGTAGGATTTGTAAGGATTTTGTGTAAAAGTGGTATATGGTATAATAATCTCTAATCTTACCACCGTCGTCGCCGTGTCCACAGCTACCGTCACCGTCGCATGCTCACCGTTGTCGTCATATTCACGACCATCTCCATCTCCGTCGTGGTCACCGCCGCCGTCGTGTCCACCGTCGTCGTCTGGTCCACGGTCATCGTTATCTCCGTTCTGTCTCCGACCATCGTTGTTGTCCCCACCTCCGTCGCCGCCGTTCCCGCCTCCGTCGCCGCCATCAACCACCGTTGTCGTCCCCGCCTCTGGTAGATTTAATAAGAAAATAGGAGAAGTGGTAGGATTTGTAAGGATTTTGTGTAAAAGTGGTATATGGTATAATAATCTCTAATCTTTATAACCCTAAAACCCAAAATTTATTCTCTAAAGACCTATTGAGAAATTAGGTATTTTATTTGATTTATTTTTAATTGAAGATACGGTCAATTACTAAAATACCTTTAATGAATTAAGAGAATTACAAGCAAAACCGGAACTTAGACAAAAAAAAATTAAAACCCAACTTTGAGGAATCGAACTCTAGACCTGGGAGTGTTCTATACACAGAGAAACCACTAAACTACGACAATTGTTCTGCTTTTTGTACCCTTTATTATATAATTATATTGATATTAATCCGTCTAGAGTAAAGTACTCAACCCCACGATTCCCAAATCGAAATATATTCCAAAAATCAAAAAAAAAAATTTCTTCTTCTCTCATTCTCCAAGGCGATTTTGTGATTCTTCTTCGTCGCTGCCGTCTTTCTCGTTACCGTCGCCGTCGCCGTCGTCATAATGTGTCTCCATATCCGACGTCCTCACCGTCTCAACATCTCTTTAAGGTAAATATTATGACATTATCTTTAATTTCGGGGATTGGGGTTTTGATTTCATAATGGATTTGATTTAGAAATCCGTTGGCTTTTCGTTGCCAAGAGGGTTTTGATTTGTTAAATTATAGGGTTTTTAAATTTGGATTCGGTTTGAAACAAATTTCTAGTTTCAAATTTGGGTTTCAACTGAGAACAATTTGGAGTTTTCATTTGGAAATGGGTTTATATTGCGAGGAGGGTATTGGATTGTACAATTTTGGGTTTCAAATTTTGGATTTGGAGTAAAAAAAAAATTAGGGTTAAAGTGAAATGAATTTGAGGTTTTGGTTTCGAAATTAGGAATTGTAGTAGAACCAATTATAGATTTTGTTATGAATTGGGGCAGACAATACATGAATTCTGTTTCAAAAGTATATTGGGATTTGATATGAATTCGGATTTGTTATGTTAATTGGAAATTATATGAATTAGAGATGTGGTTTCGACATGAAATTGAGATTAATATGTTTTGTTTTGGATTTTGCAGAATAGATATGAAACCCTAGCCTAAGATCAAGCCAGATTTTAGTGTCCATCATGATGAACCATAGATGTATATTAATGGGGTGTGGATGGAGACAACGCCTTTTAGAGCCGGTGAAGGAATAACGGAGAACAAGAAACCGGTTGCAAAACCAATTGGAGACCCGAATGCAGAACAGGTTGGAGAGCCGGATGCAGGACATGTTGGAGAACTGGTTGGAGCTGACCCCAAAAAGGTTGGAAAGAAGAGAAAGAATGCAAAGGATGTGGCTACTAAGACAAGAAATTAAAGAAGTGAGAATGTGTTAGGTAGTCAAAGTGTTGTAAGGATGATATTTTTTTTTTATCTTTTTGTGTTTATGTTTTCTCCTAGGATTGTTCAGGATGTTGAACTTAAGTATTTAAGTTGAATCTGTTTTAGTACTACTAGTTTTAATATATATTACTGCTTTAGTACTACTGGTCCTTATAGATACTACTGGGTTTAAAATTAGCTATGTTAAATAAAAAATATTTACTTTAACACGTTTTAAAAAATAATAATAAAAAACTAAATATATTTAACATGTGCGCCATCACAAGAATTAAAAATATTAAAATTTTACACTCAGTCATACCTAGTATTCTAGTATGACTCATTTACACATAATTCTATTTTGATAGTTATTACGTTTAATCAGTAGTATTTGAGTTTAATGTACTTTTTCTAGTAGTATTCATCATGTTGTTACACAAAAACATATTTACTATCGTTTCATATATTAAAATGTTGGAAAACACAATGTTTGTTTGTTTGAGATAACAATGTGTGATTCTAGTCATATATGAACATATGTTTAAGGTGTAGTCTTTGTCAAAACATATGTTTCTCTCTTTAATTTTTGTTTTAAAAAAGATAGGTACCAAATAATCAATTAGACCAAACGTACCCATAAAGAACACACAAAAGTGAACTAATCAATTAAACCAAACGTACCCATAAAGAACACACAAACACTACAAGAAAACAGGGCCATTTGCAACGGAAATTTGCGACGGAAATAAAGCCTCGCAAATTTGCGACGATTTTGCGACCAATCGGCGACGACATTTGGCAAAATGACGCAAAAACGTCGCTAATTTGTGTGGGAAAATATAGCAGCAAAACCGTCGCAAAATTGTGACGATTTGGCGTCTGTGGAAATGTTTAGACGCAACTTCGACGCACATTTTGCGACGATTTTGCGTCGAATAAACGTTTGCGACGCTTTTGCGTCCAAAATTACAACTCGACGCAAACTGGTCACAAAACGTGCGTCGCATTTGCGACGATTTAAGTGTTGCGAGGGATTTGCGACGCAAGTTGGTTACACACGTTTTAATTGATTCTTACTTGTTTATATGTGTAATATTTAAGTCGCAAATCGGTCGCAAAAGTCTTGGAAAATAGTAGCAATTTAGTCGCAAACTGAAATGAACATTCTATAAAATCGATTTTATATCCACATTAATTACCTCGCATTCTATACTTCAACAAATATGGATAACAATCGATCTTTGATTCCGGGTCCGGCTGGTGGGAGACAAGCAGAAGAACGGGCAAGGAAAAAACTTGAAGAATCGATGTTGGAAGCATGCAATTCTTATGAGAGACATGTACAAATGGTTAACTGTGTTGTCGAGGCAGAAGATCCATCGTTCACCGATGTCCTTTGGAAGACGACAATTGCTAATGTCAACAAATTAACAGGTATAATGAAATTTTATTATTATTAATATATTATATTTCTGAGTTTGTATATTTTGTTAATTGACAATTTAATTATATATAGTTTACTTATTCTACGTTGAATATATACAGGTGGACACACCCGTGGGTGGACACTGGTAAAAGAGTTGCATAAAATGGCGTCACGTACCATATGGCGTCACGTACCATATGTGGTAGGAGTGATTCATAAAATGGAACCTAATGGATTGGGGGACGCGATGATCATACTAAAGGTAAAATTTATATATAAGTTATAACAAAAGATATTTTTAACAAATGTGTACATTAATTACATATTAACAAAATATTTAGTAATCGATAAATGTTGTTTGTTTTCGTTGAAGGATCCTACCGGGACTGTACAAGCGAGCATTCATAGGTCCGCCATATCTGATAACAAATATGGGCCGCACATAAAGGAGGGTTCGGTATTGGTTCTAAAGGAGGTTGTAGTTGTTAAGTTTGATAGGGCGACACCATATCTTAACATTACTCTGAATAACATAAACAATGTAAGTTACAATATATATTTTAAAGGTATTGTACTAAGTAGTATCATTACACAAAATCAAGTTATTTATTTCATTTGACAGGTTATATCTAAAGAAAACATGGGTACAACGTTCACAGAAGAAGGTAGTAGCAGTCGTGTTAATCGAAATCCTAACAATTGGTTATCCCAAGTAGATGACGAAGGGTCGACGACGGATGATGGTGAAGAAATTGATGATGAGTAATACATGTCATCAATTGAAGGAAATAAAAATAAATATGTGTTTATGTTAGCAGTTTATTTGTATTACGTTTTTAAGCAATAATGCACTATATATATATATATATATATATATATATATATATATATATATCTCGATTGTACGTACGTTTATAAACATCGATGTCAATTAGTAATTAATGTTAAAATAATAAATTAAATAATGTTAAAATATCAGAATATTATATTATTAATATAAGTTTCAAAAATTTTACTTGTCACCCAAACATATTAATACTAATAACAAAAAAGTACAAATTACATCTTAAGTTACCAAACTATAAAACAAAAGTTTCGTCGTAATAACTTACCAAATTATAAATACAACATTTGCGACAATTTTGATTCGAATTTAACTTTTAGACGCAAAAACGTCGCAAACTTTGCGAGAATTTTGCGACGAATTTATTAGAACACGTGTTTAGGATGCTTACCTAACTATGGGTGCAATATTTTTGTCGCAAATGTGTCGCAAAATGGACGCAAAAATGTCGCAAATTAGTAGCAAAATAATCCAGTTTTCTATAAAAACCTCGAATGTGTGATGAACAAATTCACAACAAACATTCCAATCGTAATCAAAAAAACCAATCCGAGGAGAAATTTTTTTAATTCCAAAAATTTCTGAAAGAGAAATTATTTTGATACTTACTCGAAGATGTCTTCGCATCATGAGGTCTACGTGGTTCGAGCATGGATGTACAACCGCAAAGATCCAGAAACTGGCGAAGTGTCTAGAGAATTTAGAGAAGGGCTTGACCAGTTTTTGGCGCAGGCGACAAACAACCCAGGGGCGGTCGCAGGATATACCAACGACGGTAACGTGAAAATTTTCTGTCCTTGTGTGAAATGCAAAAACTTTGCTCCACATGATACGCGAACTGTTTGGAAACATTTATTTACGAGGGGGTTTTTACCTAACTACTATGTTTGGTTTTCGCATGGGGAGGATTTTGTTGTCAATGTTCCGGGTAGTTCAAGTAGAAGTTATAATCCTGGGAATGTAGAAGGTGGTACTAATTATGAGGATAGTAATTATCAGTATGGTCATGATAATTTTAGTAAATCTGCATATCGAAATACAGATGGGAATAGGTTTAATGATATGGTCAATGATGCATTTCAAGAAACTACTGCTTCGTTTAGTGATAATACTTTTGAAGAACCAAACCCGAGTGCTAAAAATTTTTATGATATGTTAGAGGCTGCTAACCAACCTATCTACGAAGGATGTAGAGAAGGGCTTTCAAAATTGTCGTTAGTATCTAGGATGATGACAATTAAAAGCGAATATAACCTTAGTGAAAATTGCATGGATAAATGGGGTGAATTGTTTAAAGAGTATTTGCCAGAGGGTAATAACTCTGCAGAGAGTTACTATGAGATACAAAGATTGGTAGGAAGTCTTGGATTACCGTTTGAGATGATTGATGTCTGCATTGATAATTGTATGATTTTTTGGAAAGATGATGCTCAGCTGCAGGAATGTCGTTTTTGCTCTCATCCAAGATATAAGAATACTAGTGGTCGCACCAAAGTCCCATTCAAGCGTATGTGGTACCTTCCAATAACAGATAGGCTGAAGCGATTATATCAATCAAAGCAGACAGCAGGGGCAATGAGGTGGCACGCGGAACACGATTGTGAGGAAGGAGTTGTCGCCCATCCATCAGATGCAAAGGCGTGGAAACACTTTCACACGGTATATCCAGACTTTGCTGTAGAACATAGAAATGTGTATTTGGGTCTTTGCACTGATGGATTTAGTCCATTTGGGATGTCTGGTAGGCAATATTCGTTGTGGCCAGTCATAGTGACGCCTTATAATCTCCCACCGGAAATGTGTATGCATCGAGAATTTTTATTTCTCAGCATTTTGGTTCCAGGGCCAAAGCATCCAAAAAGATCACTTGATGTCTTCCTACAACCTCTTATACAGGAACTACAGCAGTTGTGGCATGTTGGTGTACGCAAATTTGATTCGTCGAGCCGTCAGAACTTCAACATGAAGGCAGTCCTCATGTGGACGATAAGCGACTTTCCGGCGTATGGTATGCTATCTGGATGGACAACGCACGGAAAGTTATCTTGCCCTTATTGTTTAGACAAGACGGAATCGTTTCAATTGTCAGCGGGAGGGAAAGCTTGCTGGTTTGATTGCCATCGTCGTTTTCTTCCAAGGGGTCATCCTTATAGAAAGAGTAGAACGTTGTTCCGAAATCGAACTGTTAAAACCTCCCCCTTGGTTTACCTCTCAGGTGAGGAGTTGGAAGAACAAATGGATGGATATGGTGCGCAGGAAACTGTAAAAGTTGGAGGTAATTGGCAAAGTAATCCAGCAAATATGCCTGTTGGGTATGGGGTATACCATAACTGGCATAAGAAAAGTATATTTTGGGAATTGCCTTACTGGAAGGACCATCTGCTGAGGCACAACTTGGATGTCATGCATGTGGAGAAAAATTTCTTTGAGAATATTATACACACATTGTTGAATGTTGCAGGAAAAACAAAAGACAATCGGAAATCTCGTCTGGATCTCGCGGCTTTATGCATAAGGCCTGAGTTGCATCTAACAAGAGATGGTAGGGCACCTATTCCCAGTTTCCGACTATCACCTGCTGCGAAGGATGCTTTGATTAACTGGATTAAGGAGTGGGTGAAGTTCCCAGATGGCTATGTGTCAACTTTTTCAAGGTGTGTTGAGCAAGGGGGGAAATTTTCTGGGATGAAGAGCCACGATTGTCATGTGTTCATGCAGCGACTACTCCCTTTTGCCTTTCAAGAGCTTTTACCACAGGAAGTACACGAGGCAATTGCAGGTGACGTTATGTTTATATATGGTTATTAATATATACATACATGTATTTAGTTTGTAACTTACTCCGGACCGTATTGGCGTTTTAGGTATTAGAGCATTTTTCAGAGACATATGTGTCAGAACCTTAATGAAGGACGAAATCTCGAAGTTGAATTCAGACATTCCAATCACAATTTGCAACTTAGAGAATATATTTCCACCTTCCTTTTTTGATGTGATGGAACATTTGGTTGTACACTTACCACATGAGTTAGATTTGGGTGGTCCAGTCCAATTTCGATGGATGTACCCCTTCGAAAGGTTCTTCAAACATTTGAAGAAGAAGGCCAAAAACCTCGCAAGAGTAGAGGGATCAATCATTGCTGGAAATTTGACAGAAGAGACATCAAACTTCTGTACATACTACTTTAGCCAAACCGTGCAAACTAAGAAAACCCGTTGTAGACGATACGACGATGGTGGGGTTGGCCGAACATATCACTTGGAGGGTGTACCAGATGTTTTCTGTGATGTAGGTCGGATGGGTGGAAAAGTGAAGGAATCAACGTGGTGTGATTTCAAGCATATGGAAGCTGCCCATACGTATATAATGCTAAATTGTAGCTACTTTCAGCCATATGAGAGGTATATATATATATATATATATGTTTATATTTATATATATATTAATTGAGAATATATATAACTAATTAATTAATTAACGGGTGTACAGAATGTTAGAAGGCCAAATACGAGAAGCATTTCCTGAACTAAATGATGACCAAGTTCAATTTTACCTAGAACGTGATTTCGCAGGTTGGATGCGGGAGAAGGTAAGAACCATGCATGATTTATCTTAGTATTACTTATATATATACTAATTAATTCAATTTGACAATAGGTGGCGAAGACATCTCGACAAAGTTGGCCTTTATGGGTACATGAGTTTGTTTTGGGGCCCATTGCAACCATAAAAACGAGTAAGATGTATTGTACTCGCGGCTTTATTTTTCACACATTTCAACATGGACAAAATAAAGCCACTGCAAATTATGGTATTCATGTCCCGGGCGATACAAACTTCTATGGTATTTTGAAAGAAATCATTGAGATTGAGTATGCTGGTGTGCTTAACTTGAAAAGTGTACTATTTCGCTGTGATTGGTTTGATCCATCCAATGGTCTCGGGGTTAGAACCAGCAAATTTGGAGTTGTTGATATCAAAGGAAATAGGAGCTACACTGACAAGTTTGAGCCATTTGTTTTAGCATCCCAAGCAGAGCAAGTAGTCTTCAATCCTTACCCTCGTACTCGTGGACGACGGGATCAAGATTGGCTATCCGTGATTAAAGTTAACCCAAGGGGTCGAATTGTCGGGGGGTTAGCAGCTGATGCTGATGATGATCAACCCCCAGTGCAACCTGCAAGAACCGAAGAAGTTTCGATCCCTACAGAGGTAACCACCGATTTGACAAGAATCGACCCACTTCATAGTGGTCTTGATGTGATATTCGAGGATTCAGAAGGAAATGAAGATGAGTTTGATGAAGACGAAGAGGAAGATGAGGACGACGATGGTGACGAAGATGGCAGAGTAGAACGTTATGTTTCTGATCATGATGAAGAAGATAAATAAATTTAAAATTAATTATGTGTATATTTTAACTATGTATTTTCGAGTGTGGTGTTAAAAAATAATATTTTAAACAAGATATATAAAAACATATCATAGAGGGCCTAATTCATATATCAAAATAACAGCTAGACGACTGCAATCTAAACAAAGCTAAACGACGCTTTCGTCGCAATTACGTCGCAATTATGAACGTTTGCAACGATTTTGCGACGCAATCGTCGCACAAACGTAGCAAATGTCTTTACCCTATACACTAAGCAATTCATTATTTTTATTGTTTAAATTTGCTCTATTTGGAATATATACATATCATAGAGGCCCTAATTGATAAATAAAATTATTTGCATCAATGTCCAAGTAATAAGAATTGGTAATTAACACAAAGGTTTAGGGTATAGGCATTTGCTACTGTTTTGCGACGCTTTCATCGCAATTACGTCGCAATTATGCACGTTTGCAACGATTTTGCGATTGGTATTATAAAATTTGCGACTCATTTGCGACGATTTCGTCGCATATCAGTTGCTAAATTTGCTACATTTTTGCGACTACAATTACGGTCAACTCTATTAAATGACAGTACATGCATTGGGTGGAAAAATCGGGCCTTTTTGCGACTAAATTACGAGTGAATTGCGAGGAAAGGTTTTCCTATAAAACCAATTCCAATCCCTCGCTCATTCCTCACATATCTCTTCATATATGTCGATAGTGAGTTGATTCCAAACGGTGGATTTAGCCCAATAATCTACTATAATGCCGGATATGGCATTCAGAGTACATTATGAGGCTACATCCACTGTTAGGAATCAAAGTTTCTGTCGAAGCATTTTAACAGAGGTTTGGAATCCACGTTTACCTTCATAACAAAATTCATGGATGGATCGGATTATTTAGGGGCTCGATCACTGTTGCATACAAATGCCACCGTTGAACGAGTCCCTAAATAATCTGATATAACCTTGAATTTGCCACGTAACTCGAAATAACAACTAAATGACTGCAACCTAAACAAAGGTATAGGGTAAAGGCATTTGTTACTGTTTTGCGACGCTTTCATCGCAATTACGTCGCAATTATGCACGTTTGCAACGATTTTGCGACGCAATCGTCGCAAAAACGTTGCAAATGTCTTTACCCTATACACTAAGCAATTCATTATTTTTATTGTTTAAATTTGCTCTATTTGGAATATATACATATCATAGAGGCCCTTTTTGGAATATAAACATATCATAGAGGCCCTAATTGATAAATAAAATTATTTGCATCAATGTCCAAGTAATAAGAATTGGTAATTAACACAAAGGTTTAGGGTATAGGCATTTGCTACTGTTTTGCGAGGGAGTCGTCGCAATTGCGTCGCAAAGCCTTCTATTCGCGACGAACTTGCGACGATTGCCTCGCAAGACCGTAGCAAATTCATATACCCTAAACTCTAACCAATACTTTTTGTATAACCTTTTAATTAGCTCTTCTTCGAATGTAAATGTATGAGTCTAATAAATAACAATCCCTCTGTAATTATTGAAATATAACTTTTCAAAACATTTTCGAGAAACATATATAACGAAGTATGATATACATGTACTTATACTAAGAATTCGATCAATCTATCATTTTTGCCGATTTTACGGAAAACTTCAATTAGTACACTAACTCTGCTTCATACATGCACTAAGGACCCCAAAAAGTGTATATTTACATGTTATGAATCATATTTTTGGTCTAAAACATCCAAACCCCTAAGTATACCCTAAACCTAATTTGCGTGGGATTTGCGACGAAGTCGTCGCAAATACGTTGCAATTTCTAAATTGCAACGCAATTGCGACGATTTCATCGCAAAAACGTAGCAAACTTTGCTACACGTTTGCGACTAAAATCACTGTCAACTATATTAACTGATCGTTCATTCACCTAGAAATTCACACTTTGCGAGGCTTTTGCGACGGTTTTTTAATTTTTGCGAGGTATTTGCGACGATTTGTGCCCGGCAAACGAAAAGTCGTGGGCGGCAAACATGTATTGGGTCAAATTTTCGGCCCATTTAGCAACCGATTTGCGACGAACTTGCGAGGTTTTTTTTTCCTATATAAGGAAATCCAATTCCTCGCTCATTCCTCACAAAATCACTTATCTCTCAACAAAATCACTTTTCTCTCTCTAATAAAAAGTGCCATCGACCTTCCTAATCATTCCCGATCCCGAGCTCATAAGGTAAATCTCTAAATTTTTCTTTTCTTTTATGAATTTTAAATTTTGCGAATGGTTAGGAATAATTAATTAGGAATGGAATTGTACTTGGGATTTTAGGATTAACTAATTAGAATTTTTAATTTACTAATTATGTTAAATTATTTTGATCTGTAATGTTGATTAGATTAATTTAATGTTATTATTACAATTGTTAAAATCAATATTAAATTATATATTTTTTAAAATGCAATAACTAATTTCAAAAATTATCAAATTTAGATGGCAGAAGAGAACGAGTGGTTAGAGTTCGTACAGTCCGGTACTGGTCGTGGTACTGGTCATTCACGACCAGGACAGCGACAGCGTAGACATCCCTCGCAGGCCTCTGCTTCCCACTCTGGTTCCAGGATTCCTGAGTCACAGCCGACGCCACCTCCCGAGCCAACCCCTGGCCCAAACCCTGGAGCAGTTCCTTCATGGGATGACATGACCTTCGCGCAGCTTCTCGTTACTCCAGGACGGCAGGTTCTTCCCCATTTAGTACCTGACCCTACCACTACCGACAACCCTAACGCTGTGTGGTAAGTATTTTTTTTACATAGTTTTAATTTTATTTTGTTTAATAATTATTAATATATGCTTTTATATTATTTTTTAGGTTTTGCAAAAATTCGGTCGGAAAAGATGTTAGGAAGATCATAGAGCGAGATTTCAAGATGTGCTACACGAGCTGGAAGTTTGTTAACCTGGAGACCAAGGATCGGTGGTACAAACAATTTGCGGTAAATTTTTTTTTTTTTTTTTTTACTTTTATTTATTTATAAATTTATTCAATTTTGTAATTTTATAACTTATGTTCTAATTTCTGACAATTTGCAGCAAAAATACTATTGGGACCCCGCGATCGATGTTTTAGTTCGTGAGGCATTTGAGGAGAAAGCGAAGAACCGTCTGAACAACCAAATAGGACGGTGGAAGGAGAAGTGGCTTTTGAATCCGGATCCGAAGGTATGTATGCCATCTTTCTTCAATCCCAATATTTGGGATGGCCTTGTCGCCTTCTGGCAGTTGGAGAAATCGAAGGAGATTGCTGCCCGGTGCAAGGCTACTCGATTGACGAAGGTTGGCGATACTGACCAGCCTTCAAAACACTGTTCGGGCCAGATTTCCTATGCTCAACATGCTGTTAACATTGTAAGTTATTATATTTTTTACTTTCAATTTTTATGCTCACAACAATTTGAACTTCTAATATGTTTTCATTATCAGACGGTGGAAAAAGGAGTTCCCGCAACGATGCCAGAGGTTTGGGAGAAGACCCACCGCAGGCCGGACGGGACATGGGTTGATGAACGTGTCCACAAGCTCCACGACGATGTCATTGAGCGAGTCGGCGAACTATCAACCCAGCTTACTCCCGATGGTCTACCTACTCAGGTGACACCGATGGAGGTCAACCGTGTCGCATCACAGGTAAAAACTTAATTTTTTTTTTTAATTTTATTCACAATTTTAAATAATACTATTAACAATTTAAAAATAAAATTATATTATTATCATTTATGTAAAATTGTAAACTTTTAATTTTATTTTGTAGTTGGCTCCTCGAAACCGTAAGGGAAAGATGGCATTTACTGGATCTATCCGGACGGATGATCACGGAGTGCCATTTTGTCCCGTTTCGAGATTGGCGACGGATCCGCAAATAGTCAAGGAGCTCCATGAAACAAAATAAGAGCTCCATAAAACAAGAAAAGAGTTAGGGAAGACGAAGAAAACCTTAGCGAGGAAGACCAACACCTATGATAGGATGTTCAAGGAGTTAGCGAAGACGAACCCCACCCTTGGCGAGATTCTAGATGGGGAAGAAGACGAAGACGAAGACGAAGCTGGAGGCACATCGAGGACCGAGGATCCGATCGATGATATTTGTTTCGATTAGATTTGTGTATTTTTCGGATTTAGCTTTTATTTGTTTTTGGTTTTAAAATACTTTATTTATGTTTAATTTTAAATTTAAAATATTTACGATTTTTTTTTTTTAATTATTATTTTTTAATTAATAATATAAATAATAATAATAAAAAAAGAGTTGAAAATCGTCGCATATACGTCGCAAAATAGAGTCGCAAAACCGTCGCAAATTTTAGTCGCAATTTAGTTGCAAATCTTATAACAGCAAAATCGTCGCAAAAATTATAGCCGCAAATTCGTCGCAAACCATTTAAACGCAAATAAGTCGCAAAAGCTTTAGCCGCAATTTCGTCGCAAATTATTTACTCGCGAAACAGCCGCAAAATGACGCCGCAATACTGTTGCAAATCCGTCAAGATTTTGGCGACGGTTTTGCAACGAAACTTGAATTTGCGGCGCTTTTGCGACAACTTTCGGTTTGCAACGAGCTAGTTGCGACAAACCTAAAATCGTCGCAAAATCGTCGCAATTCGCCATTTGCAACGGTTTTGCGACGAAAACGGCTGTTGCAAATGGCCCTGTTTTCTTATAGTGAAAAGTCTCATAGTCATACCTAGTAGTATGTAGTACTATGAGGCAGAGACAATCAAAATAAGAATTGTTTTGAAAGATAGGTACCAAATAATCAATTAGACACCTATAGACAATGAATAAATTGTATATAAGTGAACTAATCATTAAACCAAACGTACCCATAAAAATACACAAAAGTTTCACAGTCATACCTAATAGTATGTAGTAATATCAGGCAGAGACATACAAAATAAGAATTTTTTGAAATTCAGAAAACACACAGTCATACCTAGTAGTATGCAGTATTATCAGTCATAGACAATTACCTAGTTATGATTGGGCTCATTGGATTCACTTCTTCCTCGATGTTCTCCAGGTGACATGTACCGTGTTTGTCGAGGCGGTCTTTTTGTAACTTTGTGAGCCGGATGGTAGCCAAAAGGGATGTTTTGAAGCTCTTCGTTAGGTATCATCCAAGTATCCATATGCGGTGCATGATATATCGTCGACTTATAAGGCTTCACCCACTTCTTCACCCGATAAAATGGGGAGGCAAAATCATAATGGTGGACCTCCATCTCTTTGCTTAATCGGATGATAGCTTGTATTGGATGCAAGAAATAAGAAAATAACAATTACACTTAGTAGTTACAGTTATATCAGTCATATCTCTACATACCAATTACACTCAGTAGTATCAATTATATCAGTAATATCTCTGCAATTTCGAGATACTCTCAAATCTTATGAATCTGAACAATTCAGCTGCAAAATCTTTCAAATCACTCTAAAAACTTATAAAGAAGTCCAATATCCAAATAACTACACATAAATACCAATTTTTGAAATTTACAAAATCTCCAAAACCTATTAACCCAAAACATGAAATCTACACAAAAAAAAACATAAACAAAGAGAGGAAGAAGGAACTGATTAAAGAGAGATTCAACTTTGTGTAAGAAAGAGAATAACAACTTTTTATTCTTTTGCTCTGTTTCCAACGAGATGGAGAGAAAGAAGGAATATGAGAAATCGAACAAGATGTGAGATGAGAAGCCAAACAAAGAGAGTGATATGGACCAAACAAAGAGAGATTCCAACCATGATGAACCGAACAAAGAGAGAGATGAAACCAAAGAGAGTAAGTTTTGCTCTGTTTTGTGTTTTTTTTTCACCGGCGTCGGACCCAGAAAGAGGAAGAAGAGTAGAGTTTAAGTTTTTGACATGTGGCATAAATCTATTGGTTCGGATTATTTATGGTTGTTGTGAATTAATTAATGATTTTTGGTTTATTTAATAGTATAATAAAGAAGTGGTAAAGAGGAGAAAAAGAAGGAGAGAAAGAAGAAAGGGTTTTAAAGATTTAGATAGGGTATTATGATTTTTATTTTTATTTTTAGGGTTTTAAAGATTATTTCCCGATGGCATGGGTTGCAATAATGGCTCTTAAGGTGGCAAAGTTAAAAAAAAAAATTTCCACAGTGGCATTCCTAAGATTCTCCCTAATATAAATTAAAATTTTTAAAACAAAAATTATATTAAAAAAATTATGGGAAGTTTCCATTTTCGGTAAATTAATAACTCTATAAATTAATAAAATACCGTGGTCCCAACTTTATTAATTTATAGAGTTTTTACTGTATATAATTATAGTTCAAAGATTATCAAAAGTTCCATTGTAGCACACGGGTTAAACCTTAAGCCTTAGGGCTTGATGTTCCGGGTTCGAAGCTCGGCAGTGGAAAATCTTTTTGTTATTATAATTAATTTTTATATAGGTTCTATATAATTATAGTTCAAGGGTTATCAAAAGTTCTAATGTAGCACACAGGTTAAACCTTTAGCTTTTGGGCTTCGAACTTCATTAGTAAGGGTAATGTCATCCTTTGGGTGACCGATAGTGAAATACTACAGTGAGGGAAGGGTGAAAAGAACCCCTATCAGATAGTGAAATAGAAAATGAAACCGTAAGCTCCCAAGCAGTGGGAGGAGCCCTAGGCTCTGACTGCGTGCCTGTTGAAGAATGAGCAAGCGACTCATAGGCAGTGGCTTGGTTAAGGGAATCCACCGGAGCCGTAGCGAAAGCGATTCTTCATAGGGCAATTGTCACTGCTTATGGACCCGAACCTGGGTGATTTATCTATGACCAGGATGAAGCTTGGGTGAAACTAAGTGGAGGTCCGAACCAACTGATGTTGAAAAATCACCGGATGAGTTGTGGTTAGGGGTGAAATGCCACTTGAGCCCAAAGCTAGCTTGTTCTCCCCGAAATAATAATTCAAACCTTCGCTCTGCCAGACTATTCTCTGATAATAAGGGTAATGTCGTCTTTTAGTCATTCCCACCGCTCTCATGAACAATGCTCACACTTTAGTGTCTAATTAATGAGAGTCTAAAGTATTAATTAATTAAGTTTTATGTTTTTAGACACTTTCGATTTAGACACTTCCAATGGAGACACCGAACATTGGGTGTCTAAAAAAATAAAATATTAATAAATTTATTTATTTTATAAAACAATTTATTAAACATAAAAACATTTAACACATACAAAATTTTAACAAAATTAGAAAGATAGATGGGAAAACGGCGTCGGAATAAATAGTGCGGGTAAGTTGGTTCGTCACTAAAGTAGTCATTCCATAACTGCACGTGTCCCTCTTCGCGATCTCTGTTGATGTAGAGTCGTTTTTTCTTGGGGCCGGTTGCCTCTTAACCATCATCAAAATCATTTAACAAATCATCGAATTGTTGGTCGATAAATTCATTAAATTCTTGGTCGAGTGCTCGTAAGAAAGGATCATTTGAAGAGGAAGCCATATTTGTGTAAAAGTTTGGGTGAATTTTATATTTGGTTTGGTTTGTAAAATATATTTTGTTTGTAGAAGAAGAGAAAGAGATTCGTCTATGATTTTTAAGAAGGATTCAAGAATGAGAAGCAATATTACTTCACAAGAAGAGGAGAGGAAACGAACTTTGAACGATTATAATGAGAAGAAAAATGTTGTATAAATAATATAGGTAAAATGTCCAAATTATTGTAACAAATATATGGTATAAAACGTACTGGCAGAAAAAAAATGTACTCTAAAACATGTGACACATATGAACAAAAATGAGTATGACTTGTGAAGCATGAAGACACCAACATGTGAATTCTTGTCTTTGAGTTCAAATGAACACTCTGCCGACATATACAATCAAATAACCTGCAATTGCATCAAACCAAATTAGCATAAAACAATAAATCTGATATATAATTTGCACATTATCCTGCAAAAACTACACATTATTAATGGATTCTTTAGCTATAACTACACATTATCATGCAACAACTAACCTCATTTACATAATCTGCAATGCATCTCCTCGTCTTCCCTACACCTCTCCATATCATCTCCTCCAAGCTCGGCATCAAAGATATGCGAAACAGAAAGATAAAAACAATGTCAGATTGTACATGGACCAATAACAAAGATTAATAAAACGATTTCAGAACTACATAGAAGAAGACAAGAACAGTAACACATTACTGAAATGGATTTAATTTTCACAAAGAAACTATTACAAAAAAACAAATTCATTCATTTAATACAAGACTAATTTGATACAAGAGTTGATACAATGTTATTTTGATACAAGATTTCATACAAGCCTAATTTCATACAAAATTTCATACAAGCCTAATTTCATACAAGAGTTCATGCAAACCTAATTTTATACAAACCTAATTTCATACAAGAACATAAACTTCATGAGAAACAAATACTAAATGACAGAACATTAACTCAGTCATGAGAGCTTTTCCTAATGTTGTGACAAGAAGTTCGTTATGAGCTTGTTCTTGAGCGCTACTTCTAATTCAGACAGTGGCATTGTTCATGCTCTAACAAATGTATCAAATCGGAGGAGTTGAAGAACCCTAATTTTCAAATCTTCTAATTCGAAATACACAATTACCCTAATTACAACTAGGTGAAATCCCAATTTTGAAAAACCCTAATTTCATTTACAAAAATTCCTAATTTCATTTACAAAAAAACCCAAAATTTCTAAATTTGAATCCGAATAACAAGAAACCGTAAAAGATCTATGAAAGCAGAGAGATATTTCATCGATTGCTAACCTTTTTAACTGAGAATCGATGAAGATGAACTGAATTTTCCCGATTATGATGATGAACCGGATATTTCAACCACCGTTGCTAACCTTCAGACTTTCCCACCTCTTATCGACCAAATTTCTGAGATTTTCGAAGGGATTGAAGAATTCAAATCGGAAAATTCCGCTGATTCGACGGACAACGGAATCACCAAAAATTCTCCTTTCGGAGAACACGAGGAGAAGAGAGAAGAGAAGAAGAGAAACACGGGAAATTTTTTTAACTCTGCCGATTAATTTTTTTTTGGACCAACCACACTCTGCCACCTCACTTTGGAACACTGGGTCTAATTTGCCCAAAAAGATCCAATATTGGATCTTTTAGCCCATTTTTAGATCTCCTAAACTTTGCTTAATTAGAGGGTTATTGGTTGATGGATTCTTATAGATTTTTAGAATTTGTAGAATCCATTGTTATTGGTTTGTGGATTATGATATTCTTAATGAAATTCTTTGTTATTGGTTTGATGATTTTTACATTTCATTTAAAATCCATTGTTATTCAAAAAGTTTAGTATTTATTGATTCTATAAATCTATTAGAATCTACTGTTATTGGTTGATGGATTTTGTACAATTTTACTCATAAAACAAGATTTTGAGAATACCACATAAAAGCATTGGATTCTTAGAATTCCAAATAACCAAACTTTTCAAATACACAAAACTTTTTACAAATTTAACATATCTATGGATTTTAAAAATTCTAAAACTCTATAGGTATCTATCAACCAATAACCCCTTTATTTTTTTTATAGTTTAGACTCTTTAATAAGACCCTCAAGTGTGAGCATTGTTATCAAACCAGTTTTCTAATTAAACCGGTTATTTCCAAAAATTAAGCCGACTCTTCCTCTCAGGACTTTCAATATATACTCCAAACTCACGAAGCCGTCTCATTCTATGCGTCTCCCTTTGTTTTTTCTTCTCTCTGTTCAGTTCTTCAGTGAGGCGAAAAACAATGGAGTACAACGAATACGAACAGGATCCACCGCAACAATATATGGAAGAAGACGACGATGAGGAAATTACTCAGGAAGATGCTTGGGCTGTGATATCTGCTTATTTCGAAGAGAAAGGTCTCGTTCGTCAACAGCTTGATTCGTTCGATGAGTTTATTCAGAACACTATGCAAGAAATCGTTGATGAATCTGCTGATATCGAGATCCGACCTGAATCTCAGCATAATCCTGGACACCAATCAGATTTCGCCGAGGTTGAATTTTTTTTCTAGGGTTTCTATGGGGAAATTGAAATTCTGTGTGTTGGTTTATCGTGTTTGCGGAGGTTTTGAGTGTAGCTATTGTTGCAATTAGGGTTTGCGTTCTCGAGTAGTTAGTTGATCTCATTGATGCCTTGAGGTTATCTTTGCACTGAATGCTTGAGCTATTCGCGTTTTCGAGGTGGATTTTTTAGTGTTTTTGAATATTGGTCGAAGTTCAAATCAGTTTTGCAACTATTTCGTTGGAATTAGGGTTTTCCCTTCTCAAATAGCTGATCTCATTGATGTGTAGAGATTATCTTTGCACTGAATGATTGAGCCATGGTATATTTTTGGTGGTTTTGAATATCGGCGAAAATGTGTTTGGTTTTGAATATCCTATTTTGCTAGTCTAATTTTGCCAAGGTTGTTTGGCTGGTCCTTCCTCGGTTTTTGTTTTTTTTTTAAAAGGTTTTTAAGGGGGAATCAAAATTCTGTCTGTGGGTTTAACGCGTTGGTGGAGGTTTTGAAGTGTTACAATGAGGGATTGCCTTTCTCAAGTAGCTGGTCTCATTGATGTTTCGAGATTATCTTTGCATTGAATGCTTGAGCTGTCCGCTTTTGAATATTGATTGAAGCTCAAATCTTTTTTGCAACTTGGAAAATGCGTTTGCTCTCTTCTTTTCTGTACATCTGCTATGACTATTTTGCCTGCTGACATTCTGATTAGCTTGTACTGTTTGGTTGCAATTAGTAGTTGATCTCGTTGATGTACTTTGTATTGAATGATTGAGCTATGGTGTAATTTTTATTGGTTTTGAATCTTGATGGAAGCTCAAATCAGCTATGCAGCTAGGAAAATGTGTGTGGTATCTTTCTTTTTGTCCTAGCTCTGATATATCTGTTGTCCTGCAGACAATCTACAAGATTAGTTTCGGACAGATTTATCTGAGTAAACCTATGATGACGGAATCTGATGGAGAGACTGCCACCTTGTTCCCTAAGGCTGCAAGGTTGAGAAACCTCACCTACTCCGCTCCTTTGTATGTAGATGTTACTAAGAGAGTTATAAAGAAAGGGCATGATGGTGAGGAAGTTACAGAGACACAAGATTTCACTAAAGTTTTCATAGGAAAGGTGTGTAAATTTAGTATGTGCAATATTTAATAAGCTGCATCTACTATATTGATATGACAGTAGAAATGGGTTATTCTTGTTTGATTTTGGCTAGGTTCCAATCATGCTCCGGTCCAGTTACTGTACCTTGTTTCAGAACTCGGAGAAAGATTTGACAGAGCTTGGAGAATGTCCTTATGATCAGGGCGGATACTTCATTATTAATGGTAGTGAAAAGGTTCTGATTGCTCAGGAGAAGATGAGTACGAACCACGTTTATGTTTTCAAGAAGAGACAGCCAAATAAGTATGCATATGTTGGTGAAGTTCGTTCCATGGCTGAGAACCAAAATAGGCCTCCAAGCACCATGTTTGTGCGTATGCTTGCTCGCGCTAGTGCAAAAGGGGTAAGAGAAAGCGAATAGTCTTAACTCTACAATATCCTTGCTTGATTTATTTTTGTTTTAAACTAAATTTAATTATGTGGTAAATGAATACAGGGTTCGTCTGGGCAGTATATCCGTTGTACACTTCCATACATTAGAACAGAAATTCCGATTATCATAGTATTTCGTGCATTGGGATTTGTTGCCGACAAGGACATATTGGAACACATTTGCTATGATTTTGCCGATACTCAGATGATGGAGTTGCTCAGACCTTCCTTGGAAGAAGCTTTCGTTATTCAAAATCAGCAGGTATCCACGGATCCTACACTTGGTTAATGACAAGTTTTAATCTGGCTTTTCTCATGTTGAGTACTTGAAGAAATGATCCTACAATTAGTTGATAACCTTCATATTGCTTCAGGTTGCACTTGACTATATTGGGAAACGTGGTGCAACTGTTGGTGTAACCAAGGAAAAGAGGATAAAGTATGTTATAAATCAATTAAGTTGGGCAATATAATCTAAGATATCAAATATTGAGTTCTGGAGGTTTGCAATTGCAATATTATCATTGCAGGTATGCGAAAGATATCCTTCAGAAAGAAATGCTTCCTCATGTAGGAGTTGGGGAATTTTGTGAGACGAAGAAAGCCTACTATTTTGGGTGGGTATTTAATTCCCTTGTATTCTCTTAGATATCATATGTTTCTGTGTTGCTTTTATTAAGTTTTAACCCTTAGGTATATCATACACCGGTTGCTGCTTTGTGCACTTGGCCGAAGGCCAGAAGATGATAGAGACCATTATGGTAACAAAAGGCTGGATCTTGCTGGTCCCTTACTTGGAGGACTGTTTAGAATGGTTTGTTACCCAACCTCCAATCATGCATTAGCGAAAATTTGAAGAATGTTGAGTATCATTTATTTTTTAACATCTTATGTACTCTTGATACCTGCAGCTTTTCAGAAAGCTCACAAGGGATGTGAGATCCTATGTTCAGAAGGTCTCTTACATAGTTACTCTTTCTAGAGCTGATGACTTCAATTATAGCTTGTTGTTCTGTGTTTGGAAGTCTGATTCATGCCAATTTAACAGTGCGTTGACCATAGCAAAGAAGTCAATCTTCAATTTGCCATTAAGGCTAAAACAATTACCTCTGGCCTGAAATATTCTCTTGCTACTGGGAACTGGGGCCAGGCAAACGCTGCTGGCACAAGAGCTGGAGTCTCTCAGGTTAGGATATTTCTTTGTTTCTTCTGTTTTTCAGTTCAAATGGTTTGTCTATCATAGTTTATTGCATGTGTTACACGGTTCTGAAGTCTTAACTAACAACAGGTTCTAAATCGGTTAACATATGCTTCCACTCTGTCACATCTGAGGCGTCTCAACTCTCCAATTGGGCGTGAAGGTAAAGCCTCATTCTTTCCCTGCACTTATATTTTGTCTGAGATAGTGTATCTGTTAGTGCAGTTGTCGTATCTTAGTCATAGTGCTCTTTGTTATCCATGTCCTTGCAAGTTAGATTGGCTTGTTTATCCCACTTGAATCTTAATTGAGTTTGATATGCCAGGAAAATTGGCAAAACCAAGACAACTGCACAACTCACAGTGGGGAATGATGTGCCCTGCTGAGACACCTGAAGGACAGGTAAAAATTGTAACATTTATAGAAACAAGGGTGTTTTGGGTTTCATTTAGTTCCATAGCTCATTGTGTCTTTACTATACCAGGCGTGTGGTTTAGTGAAGAATTTGGCACTCATGGTCTACATAACAGTTGGGTCAGCTGCGTATCCCATATTGGAGTTTTTGGAAGAATGGGGTACTGAGAATTTTGAGGTCCGTAGCATTTCACCGCAGATTCTTACTTAATTTCTGCCACATCGTTTCCTATGGGTTTCTCATAGTCTTAGCTTGAATGTAGGAAATCTCTCCATCTGTTATACCCCAAGCGACAAAAATCTTTGTCAATGGAATGTGGGTTGGAGTTCATCGAGATCCTGACATGTTAGTGACAACGTTGAGACGTTTGAGAAGAAGGGTACACATTCACTTTCTTTTGTCATTCCAAATATTTAAATAAATGAATTGGAACTCGTTGTGGATGTGATGTATTTCTTTTTCCTCTTGCAGGTTGATGTTAACACTGAAGTTGGTGTTGTTAGAGATATTCGCCTAAAAGAGCTCCGAATATACACTGATTACGGACGCTGCAGTCGCCCGTTGTTTATTGTGGATAAGCAGAAGCTGTTAATAAAGAAGAGAGACATCTATGCTCTTCAACAAAGGGTAAAGTTCGAATTCTCTGTTCTTAAAGTGTTTTTTGTTATAACCCTGTTATACCAATATCTGTTTTCATAACCCAGGAAAGTGCAGAAGAAGATGGTTGGCATCATCTAGTTGCGAAGGGGTTTATAGAATACATAGACACAGAGGAAGAGGAGACAACCATGATTTCCATGACTATTAATGTGAGTAATAGAATGATAATATGATTAAATGAGCTTCTGGTGCAATCATTTCCCAGATATCTCACCCGTAAATTGATATTAGGATCTGGTTCAAGCTAGACTCCGCCCGGAAGAGGCTTATTCTGAAACTTACACACATTGTGAGATTCACCCATCTTTGATATTGGGGGTGTGTGCATCAATCATACCCTTTCCTGACCATAATCAGGTATCCTTCTCTCTAATTGATTTGTCTATGAGAAGCAATATCACTGTGTAATTCTGTTTCATGCTAACTAACCCGTGTACTCTTCTCTGCCTCTTTTTGCTTTGATGGTTTAGTCACCCCGTAATACTTATCAGTCTGCCATGGGGAAGCAAGCAATGGGAATTTATGTCACCAACTACCAATTTCGCATGGTATGTTTTAAGCTCTAAATTTGTGGTCTTTTCCTGCAATCTTTTGTTATATAATGAATGACATTATTATTCTTCTGTCAACCAGGATACCTTAGCCTATGTTCTCTATTACCCTCAAAAGCCTCTGGTTACCACAAGGGCAATGGAGCATCTTCACTTTAGGCAACTTCCTGCAGGAATTGTGAGTTATTTTTGCTAGAAGCCTTTCAGAATTCAGATTTTATTCTATCAAATCTCTCAAATGTTTTTTTCTTTCTTCTTGTGTAGAATGCTATTGTTGCTATTTCTTGCTATTCTGGATATAATCAAGAAGATTCTGTCATCATGAATCAGTCTTCAATAGATCGTGGTTTCTTCCGGTCCTTGTTCTTCCGGTCTTACAGGTGAGTATGCCATACATGTGGACAATTGCTTTTGGTCGTTGCATTTATTTATGCTGCAATCTGTCTGCTACAGAGACGAGGAGAAAAAAATGGGGACACTTGTCAAAGAAGACTTTGGGCGCCCTGACAGAGCAAGTACAATGGTAAGACATAATTTGACACTCACGGTTCATATCTCTTTGGTTCTTTATGAAAGTGGAGTGTTAACACTTAGGGTACTCCTGCAGGGTATGCGCCATGGTTCTTATGAGAAACTGGATGATGATGGTCTTGCACCTCCTGTAAGTATATAATTTGTTGTTCCTTTAATGGTTATATCTAATATGATTAGGCGGTTAATGTTAGAAAGCATATCATACAATTTGTTCTATTCTGGTATAGGGTACTAGAGTTACAGGTGAAGATGTCATCATTGGGAAAACCACTCCAATATCTCAGGATGAGGCTCAAGGACAAGCATCACGATACACTCGACGTGATCATAGTATAAGCTTGCGGCATAGTGAAACTGGAATGGTGGATCAGGTAACTTTGGGTTTTTCCTTGCATTTGAGTTTAGAAAGTTTCAGTGAACTATGAAACAGATAATATCTTGTTTAACATCTAATCTTATAACTTCTGAACTTCTTGTAGGTGTTATTGACAACAAATGCAGATGGTTTGAGGTTTGTGAAAGTGAGGGTTAGATCTGTTCGGATCCCTCAAATTGGAGACAAATTCAGTAGTAGACACGGTCAGAAGGGAACTGTTGGCATGACCTATACGCAAGAGGACATGCCTTGGACGATTGAAGGCGTCACTCCTGATATAATTGTGAATCCACATGCTATTCCGTCTCGAATGACAATTGGACAGCTAATTGAATGCATCATGGGAAAAGTCGCAGCCCACATGGGAAAAGAAGGAGACGCTACTCCTTTTACTGATGTCACGGTAACTTCCATTTCCCTTAGCTCTGCTTGGTTAGTTGTGGCTCTCAGGCTTAGCATAAATCTGACCAGTGTTGTGTTCTTTAGGTGGATAATATAAGCAAAGCTCTTCATAAATGTGGGTACCAAATGCGTGGTTTTGAGAGAATGTACAATGGTCACACTGGAAGACCACTCACTGCTATGATCTTCCTTGGACCAACGTATTACCAAAGACTGAAGCATATGGTTGACGACAAGATTCACTCGCGTGGACGTGGTCCTGTGCAGATCCTCACAAGGCAGCCAGCTGAAGGTCGATCCCGTGATGGTGGTCTCCGTTTTGGAGAAATGGAACGCGATTGCATGATTGCTCATGGTGCTGCTAACTTTTTGAAAGAGAGGCTGTTTGATCAGAGTGACGCTTACAGGATTCACGTCTGTGAAACTTGTGGGCTTATCGCCATCGCGAATCTCAAGAAGAACTCCTTCGAGTGCCGAGGTTGCAAGAACAAGACGGACATTGTTCAGGTAACTTCCCAAAAACCTTAAAAGCGGCTTCATTTATCTTTTTCGTGCTCTCACGTGTCTAATGCTATTATTCACAGGTTCATATTCCATACGCCTGCAAGTTACTGTTCCAAGAGCTCATGTCCATGGCTATTGCGCCGCGAATGCTTACTAAACGATCGAAAACGCATAAAGGCAGACAGTGAGTTTTGTTCTCTGAGAACATGAACATTTCGGAACTTTCTTCTTTCTCTTTTGGTCTTGGCTTTGTAACCAAAAAAAAAAAACTAGAATTACAAATTTGTGTAAGGTTTGATGATGTATTTCTTTTGAAACTAGAAACAGTATTTTCAAAGTAGTAAAAGTTTGTTTTTGTTTTTCGTCAACAATTTAGTAATTACCCTCTCATATGCTAATCTTCACGAAGGGGACAAAAGTTCAGAAGAAAGAGTTCGGGGTATAAAATTGAATAGTAATTAAAGTGTAGATTTAATTTGCAATTTTATCATAAACCTAATGCCTTTATGTAATTTCAAAAATTCGTTCATAACACTGAACTGAACAGAGTTTTCGCCGCTTTTTCACACTCACCGGAATCGATGAACATATTACGGCGATTTCCGGCGAATTTAATCTCGAGCAGAAATTACTACACTAACAAGATAAAGAAGACGACTCTTTATACCAAAATCAGTCCTTTAGGAAACCCTAAATCAAGCGTTTACCCAGAACTCCAAAACTGGGTTCAATCCGGTAAAAAAGTCTCCGTCGCCGAACTCGTTCGCATCGTTCACGATTTTCGTAAACGGAAACGATTCCTTCACGCTCTTGAGGTAAAGCAATTCACGAAATCATCGAAAAAATTTCTAGGGTTTTGAATTTTGTTTGTTTTCAGGTTTCGAAATGGATGAACGAGACTGGTGTATGTGTATTCTCACCAACGGAACACGCGGTTCATCTAGATCTAATCGGTAGAGTTAATGGATTCGAATCTGCTCAAGAGTATTTCGAAAATCTCAAGGAGCAATACAAGAACGATAAGACTTATGGAGCTTTATTGAATTGTTACGTTAGGCAACAAAACGTTGAGAAATCTCTATTGCATTTTCAGAAAATGAAAGATTTAGGTTTCGTTACTTCGTCGCTTACTTACAATAACATTATGTGTCTCTACACGAATATCGGTCAGCACGAAAAAGTTCCTGGTGTTTTCGATGAAATGAAGGAAGCGAATGTTGCGCCGGATAATTACAGTTTTCGGATTTGTATTAATGCGTTTGGTGCTATGTCTGATTTCGAGAAAATCGGTATGATCTTGAGAGATATGGAGAGGGAACCGGATATTACAATGGATTGGAACACTTACGCTGTTGCTGCGAAGTTTTATATCGATGGTGGTGATCGTGATAGAGCGATCGAGCTTTTGAAAATGTCGGAAGCTATATTGGTGAAGAAAGATGGTGAAGGTTATAATCATCTCATTACGCTTTACGCTAAGTTAGGAAACAAGACAGAGGTGTTAAGATTATGGGATTTGGAGAAAGAAGTTTGTGAAAGGCGGATAAATCAGGATTACCTTATTATGTTACAGTCGCTTGTGAAGATTGATGCTTTCAAAGAAGCCGAGGAAGTGCTTACGGAATGGCAATCATCGGGAAACTGTTACGATTTCCGAGTGCCTAGTGTGGTGATTCGTGGGTATGTTGGAAAAAGTATGGAGGAAAAAGCAGAAGCTATGCTTGAAGATTTAAATAAGAGAGGGAAAGATACTACACAAGATTCTTGGGGACTTGTGGCTACTGCGTATTCGGAAAAAGGTGCATTAGATAATGGGTTCAAGTGTATGAACACTGCCTTAGGTATTCAAGTGGGGAAAAGAAAATGGAAACCCGGGCTGAAGCTGGTTACGAGTGTATTGAGTTGGCTCGGCGATGAAGGAAGTTTGAAAGAAGTAGAAAACTTTATTGCATCGCTTAGGAATTGTATCGGTGTCAACAGAGAGATGTATCGTGCTCTTATCAAGGCTGATGTTAGAGAAGGCGGAAGCAACATCGATACTCTGTTACAGCGAATGAAAGACGACAAAATCGAAACCGATGAAGAAACCACGGCGATTCTCAACGCAAGACCTTGCTAAGTTTTCTTCTTATTTAAGGATACAATCTGGTTTCATCTTTTTTGAAGTTTAGTAGCAATTTGTATTGTACAAATAAGATGATGAAGTATAACAACAAAATTGTGTTTCTGTATATTGTCAAGAATCATTTGAATTGTGTTGTAGCTCTACAACTTTCTCATAACCCACATTACTTTTGAATCTCTTGGGAATGAAACAACGAGCACCGAATCGCTGCTGCAAGAAAATCAGAAACGCAAAGAGGAAACCGATGCAGAGGATGATGATATCCCACGCTGTGGAGTAATAATCCATTTTGTGGTTCGCGTAAATGAATGCCCAATCGAGAATCTTCCTGTAGCTGTGACTTCTGTACAGATCGTAAGCATGAGGAAGCAATCGAATGATGCTGTTTCCACAATAAAACGAAGCAGCAAGAGCCTCTGAGTAGTCCGAGTTGCTGAATACGTTGAAGAGTATTTGAGGAAGGAGGAATCCGTCAAGCATCAATCCTCCGTAAGATTTCAGATCTTTCCACAAAGAAGGACGTTGAAACGAGCGTTTCAGGTTCACTGGACGGTACAAAAGATTCCGTGATCGCGGTTTCCCTAGGTATACCACTCTTTTAGGAGCTCTGTTACGGTTCACTGACCAAGCAATCAATCCACCAGTGATGTACAGAGGTAAACACACGTAAGAAACCTTCTTCTCTGCATTCCACACATCTTCAAGCTCCTCAGTTTTTCTAGCAGTCCAAGTTTGCTGGAGAAGACGACATTCGAGTAAGAAAGCTATCATTGTAACTATCCTCACAACAATCTCCTTGGTTTCAAGCCATTTATCGTTCTCGAAGAACAAACTCTGCTGGTTTTGGTTGCTTTTGAAGAGTTCTTCAAAGTTCAACAGTAGAGGAATCATGTGACCTAAAGTGAGAAGTATCACCATTGTAATGGAGATTAAAGGAACTGCTTCTTGATGTTTCTTCATATGGTAGAGTTGCGTCCCCACAAAGAGACATGAAAGTGTATTAGATATTAGAACCATAACAACCTCCATATCCATTCTCCAAACAGATTCTTTCGCTTGATGAACATATATCGACCTTGACAACATCTCCATACGTCCAACGTAAAGCGGATCTGTCTTTTCCCGCGTGCTTTCGATGGTTCCTTTTAAACGGTCATCGCTTTTCGAATCAATTGGAGAAAACTTGATCTTGATTACAAGATTGCAATCCACTGTCTCATTAACTGATTGACATCCTACCATACATAGCTCACCTGTATCCCGATCATACGTTCCCTCTGCATAGATATCTCCACGAGATTCAGAAGAAGGACTTAAGAAGTGGAATCTGTAAGTGATATTTGTGAAGCTATTGGTGACATTGTAGACATTCATAGGTCCAGTTATCCCAGCTGCTTGCCCACGAACGAAAAGCTCACGATACAATCGATTTCCCACAAAGTAAGGGCTTGCACGGGCAGATCTCAACATATTACTTCTTACAGAATCTTTCACTGACATAACAAATCTCATGTCTGAGGTTTGAGCATCAGGATAATTCTTTCCTTTGCTTTTGGGGCGACTCGTTCTGGTGCCACATGATTTACTCACTCTCTCGCTTTCTGTATACTCATATCTCATTCCCGGGAAACGCCACTGTGGAACATTTAAGCTCGAGAACTCAATTTTCCTGAAGTAGCTTGGATCACTCTCTGTCTTAGCATTCCAAAGCTCCCCAACTACCGTAGCCATGCTTTTAATCGACAAAACAGCAGGCAATCTCAAACTTAACCTCAGAGAACAATCATCAATCACAGCGTTACTCAACGAGTCTGAGAAATTCATGACCCTGCAAGCAACACCACAAAACCTATCTACATCCCAAGCTCCCTCTACAACCAAACTAGTGCTCGGATCAAACGGAAAGTAACTGACAAAACTGCTAACATTACTAATCGACAAAAGCATTCGCATCCTCTCCCCGACACACGATACCGATACGAGAGACATGAAACCCGGCTTTTTGAACTCAATATCACTTCCCAAAGGACTACAATTATTGCCACAATCAGTACTGTACATTAGCCCAAAGATATGACTTGTACTAAGCATATTACACATTCCTCCCAAAACACTCTCTAAAGACAAGCTCTCTTCACTGTTTACCCCGCAATCCAATTTCGATTCCTCTAAAAACTTGTACTCATAGTTCAATGGAGTCTTTCTTGCACCAAGAATCAACACAGTCTCAAAACTACTCTCTTTATTCACACTCTCTAACACTCCTTTAACCAAACTTCCATAGATATTTGAGTCTTTAGAATAGTTAAGCACAAGACGAGCATCAATGTTCATCAAATCAATACCTTGACTTGATCCAACCATACAGACTTGTCCTGTAGATTCTGACCAAAACCCAGAAAAATCGAATCTCCGTCCACCCCAAGAGTTCATCGGAATATTCCGTCCGTTGATTTGAGTTACTTGAAGCTTTCCATGACCTAAATCTCCGGCGTGATTGAAAGATCTGGAGATTTGTAAAGTCAATCTGGCTTCAACCTTGTAGATTCTCCCGTCGCCGGGAGTTTTGCGGACTGAGATAGGTCTAAACCTAGCGGATTTAGTTTCGCCATCTCGTGGTTGGTACCGATTGAAGAAATAATCGCCGCCGGAGAAGAATCCGATTGAGAAAGCGAGCGAGGCGCGGCTGATTACGGCGGAGGGAGAAGCATCGATCGGAGATTGTGGAACTATGTGGTTGCAGTGATCGGAGTAAGGTATTAGCGGTGATGTGAAGGAGTGAGGATTCGCTAAGGAGGAAGTTGCAGAGGTGAGGAAGAGGAGGAAGAGGAAGAAGAGAGAAGGGTATGATTGTAAATACAGGGATTTAGAAGGGTAGATTGAAAATGAAGAGAGTGGCTTGAAAGTCGCCATTGTTACGAAGAAGTGAGAAAGTTTCGCATACTCTGTTTTTTTCTTCATTCGTCTCTCCGCGATTTCAAGATCCGTTTGCTTGAAAGTTAATTATATACTTCAAATCAATTTTTTTTTTAAATTATACTATATACTTAAAATCAAGTTCTTTTTTTGCGGTAAGAAAAATTAATTTTTATTATATTATACAATCTTTAACATATTTAACAACTTCTTAAATTTTTTTTAGCTCTTTTGATAATACATCAACTGTAAAAAAAAAAATTGTACTAACAAATTCTGATGGTTATCAGTCTTAATCCGGATATTAAAGATCAAACTCATCGTTGACAAAAAAAAACAAATTTATCCAAGTCTTCTATTGAATTTGAAACGCTAAAAATATCATATAAATGGTAAAATCTCATGGATTTTTTTTTTTTTTTAAGCATATATATGCCTTTATTTATAACTTTGAGAATTTACAAATCATTATGTTGTATACAATCAGAAAAAATATTATAGATAGAACAAGATAAATGTTGAGATTGGCTTATGTGAGCTAGCTAATCAACTATTACATTTTATTGTCTTCTTGTGTGAATCTTTACTTGCAAAGAGATTACGCACATGATTGATATCATGGAGTAAGTTTTCCAATGCTATGTCCTCACGGTGGTTAAAGAGTAATTCCACAAGTAATCTTGAATCACTTTTGTAAATTATTCATGGAGTAATTCCACAAGTGAGTAATTTCATGGATTCGTTTCTATCATTTAAATGGCACAAGAAAATTAATGAACTCCTCAACTGAATTGAAGTTGTTTTTCTTTTCTCGCTTCCATAATTACCTTCCAAAATTGTCAGTATCGACGTTTAGTAGATGGATCATCAAAAGGGACCGCTCATGGGGTGTTAGGAATTCACACATATGTTGGTTTTGTTTGCAGAATGAAGTGATGAGCTCACGAGAATTGAGAAGTATATATTTAAGCAGAAGTTTCTCTCCGTTACATTTTAAATTGGGAGTTTTGATCGGTGATATAATATGTAAAATAGAAATTCGTAAGACAGCAATAATCTTTTTAATAGATTACTCAGAGCTAGTGAAAATGATTTTTACCCCTATGTGAATAGTAGGATTTCTCAACACATTTGGACGATTTTGTAAGAATGAGAAACACTTTTTCTTTGTTCTCTCTTTCTTTTCTTCCATGCAGCTTAAATACAATTAATAGTTAATTATCTAGTCCCAAATGCAAGATTATTTTTGTATGATGTTTTTTCGTAGATGTTGGAAGTTGGAACATCAAATTTGGGTTGCCAAACCATTTTAGTTAGTCTAAATTGTTGACAAACATTTATGTATAAAGAACCGAACATACTTTATAAATATATGTCAACGACACAAATTAAACACAAAGTAAACGTTACATATTTTTTTTTTGTATTTCAGCAACGGAACAAAGTCAAGGCTTTGTTAAAGTGTGTTGCTTTGGCTGCAAGATACTCTTCCCATATGAAGCGGCGGTAAATCGGAGGATGGTCCTTATCGCCGGTCAACGGACCAATCTGAAGATTCTTTGGTGGGCCAGCGAAATATGCGGCTGAGACACGGTGGTGAGTCTTGTTCACCACCGCACGATGCATTGTAGTTTTGAACCGCCCATTGGATATAATGTGAGACAAATCTCCCATTATAACAACAAGACTACCTTCTATTGGCTCCACTCCGATCCATCTCGACTCTTTGTCTTGTGGACTTTCAATTTCTAGACCTGACCAATGCATGCGTGCATCATAACTTTTGTATGTTATTTTGGAATGATGTGTACAGTTTTGTGATATTTACGATCCGCTAAAAATATATTTTATGTATATGTATGTTCCTTCTATATAACAAACAAAAAAACAATTATTCGTTGTTAAATATTTTTTCTGAAATGTTTTTATTCCAACTAAAAATATTCAATAACATATAATATATATACCACAAATATTTGGGTGTTCTGTGAACGTATTAAACTATCAATAATAATACTGATAAATCAATGATTTTTTTTTGGGTAAATTTTTTTTTTTTGGTTAAAGTTTTGGGTAAATATATCTAACCTGGAATGTTGCCTTGATAGAGGATCGTAAGAAGGGAAGAGTCGGTGTGAGGGGCTAAGCCCATGGCTAGATGAGGGTCAGGGCAAACCGGATAAGAGTTCAACTGTAGAAAAGATTGGATCGAGTCGGTTTTTGAGCCGGTTATGTCCGGTACAAGCCATCTCAGATCTTCTTGTTGTAGCCCTAACGAAGCCATCACCATCTTTATTAGTCTACGGCTTAGATCATCCATTGCCTTCTGATATTCTTCCATCACATTGCTGCATTTGCACAAAAAAGGAAGAAAAGGAAACATTTTTTTTAGAACATTTGATTTATTATGATTAGTTATATTATATGTCACAGTAATTTACTAGAATGGTTGTCCAATTCTAAATTGACGAGAATCCTATATATACATCTATCGTATACTTTTTCATACAACTTCACTTTCGAGATGGGCCATATATTCTAGTTATATTTGTTTGGGTTTGGGTAAGACAACTTTCAAAATAAATATATATAGCATAAATAGTTTATCTACATTTCACCTAATTAACTATATGTAAACATAATTTGCATATATGTATTCAAGGTAATCAGCATTATTGAAGGGCTATAATAATATTCAAGGTAAATATTTCAAGACAATATTCATTAAAAAACCAAAATATCTTAATAAAATTTGGGATTTCACCAGAACTCGGTATGATCATCGGGCCATAAGAGTCTAGCGTGACGTCGAAGAGAGGAACCCAAAACAGAGAATCCTTCGGACCACATGAGCTTATCATAGAACATGGAGATCCGAACTACACCATAACCAGTAGACTCATTGGGTGATCGGACAGCTAGAATTTTACAATGCCTGGGCAAAGAGAAAAGCCTCCTCATTTGGCACTCAACGTTGTGAAGTAACGAGTGTGGGACTCCATGATCTGTGATATGAAATACACCCCATTCCTCACAGGCGTGTCGTAGTAGCACTTGGTCCTGGTTGGACAAGCTGATGATGGGTATGGGTCGGGTGATTGGTTCGGGTTTGGGTTTGGACCAGACGTGAGAGTCGGGTAGGGTTTTGGTGTTGGTGAAGTCTAGTGGGATAATGCGGTCACGATCCATGGGGTTGTTCTTGAATAGTTGTGTGACCGAGCTCATGATTTCAATTATTTGTAGGATTAATTTGTTATTTTTTTTTTCTTTTGAGGCTCTTTTTTGTTTTTAGGCTTTATTGATGGAAAACATTGTAACTATAAGAGTATATATAGTCGACAGAGTGCGGTAAATACATGTGGTACCAATGTAGATAATTATAAGATGTTGAAAAGAAGAAAAAAAGAGGTATTTGTCGTTTAGGGAAAGCAAATATCAATAACTTTTAACTGTATGGATCTTGTAGATAAATTTGCGTTGTTGTTAAAAGAGGGAGAAAATTAAAAGAGGGAGAAACTTAAGAGCAAGTTCATTGCTAATACTCTAACGAGTGTTTAAATTTTTTTTTAATTAAATATATTAAATTTTAGTATATCTGAGTGTCTTAAATCAGAAAAGATCAAATTTAGGATTATTTTTCTCATTTAAGACACTAAGTATACTAAAATTTAATATATTTAATTACAAAAGTTTTTAGACACTAATGAAAGTGTTAGCAATAAACTTGCTCTAAAAATCTTAGGGCATGTACATTGGAGACATTTTAAAAAATGTTTAAAAACTTGTTAGTAATTAAATATATTAAATTTTAGGATTTTGATGTCTAAAAACATAAAAAGATCAATCTTTTTATGTTTTTATACCTAATTAATGTCCTAAAATTTAATATATTTAATTATTAAAAAGTTTTTAGACACTTTTAAAAAATATCTCCAATGTACATGCTCTTATTGCATTTCGTTGTTCTTGTTATTGGGGAAAGATTTGGACAGGATTTTATTGCAGAAGTGAAAAATACTATTTGTTTGTTTTATATAAGATATTATGATTTGATAGTCAAATCAAGCCTATTTTAGTATTCCTACACAATCATATTGGTTTTGAAATTTATTTGATTGATGTACAAGGGATTTGATACTAGCCAAACTTCCAAAAATCATAGACAAAGTTGGAATTAGCATGGTTAATTATCGTTAGCAACTAAACTTAATAAAAAAAATGTCATCAACAGTATTATGATGAATTTCATGAAATTCGCCATAAAAAATATGACTAAATTTTATCACAATTATAACACATTCGTTACAACGATGTATATTTTTGCAATGTCTAGCTTTGATCTGGTGCATCATGCATGCGAAGTTGACTTTTGTCGTGGCCATGAAAATATATGTATATAGAGGAGCTATATATTTGTTTGTCGCATTAAGGAAGAAGTGTTTCATGACAAATTATACAGAGCATTTAAAGTTGTTCTCTCCATAAGTCTTGTCTAAACAGCTCAGGTACTTCCATTAACATTCAACCATACATAATTCTAACATACACGTGTGCCTTTCGCTTCTTCGCTTGATTCTTTTTTTGTCGTGTTTTTAATCTATTTCTATTTTAGATCCGCACCATCCCACCCGCAGTGAACAGTTCCAAAAATTTATACTTATATATGTGTATCTAACAAAAATTTATATTTATACATATGTACATATATATATTTTTGTTACTATTTATTCCGCACCACATCTATCCACCCCGCACTAGGTCTGGGCATATAAACTGAAACCAAAACCGAACCCGAACCCAAACCGAAGAACCGGGTTCGGTTCGGATACGATTTTTATCTAAAACCCGAATGATTTCCATTCCTCTCGGGTTTCGGTTTCCGTTTCGGTTTCGGGTATACCCGCATTACCCATAGTTAACCGAATAATCCAAAATATATGTCCTACACGAAAATCCGTGAGTTAATTAGAATTATTTTTTTGTTATTTTCGGTTTATTTTCGGTTTTGTTTGGGTATTCCAAATTTATATTCAGTTTTTTTGGGTTATTTTTGGGTTATTTTCGTTTTTTTTGGGATTTTCGGGTAAGTTTCAGTTTTTTCAGATTTTTATGGTTCAAAAACCAAAATTAACCGAATCCGAACAAATTTCGGTTAGTTTCGGTTTTCAATCCCAAAACCGAAAACCAATCCGAATCCGATCCCTAACCGAACCGAATCCGAACCGAATTTTTATAAAACCCGAATGGTTTTTATATTCATAAACCAGAAAACCCGAAAACTAAATTACCCAAACCAAAAACCGATTGGTTAACCCAATGCCGATGCCTACCTTGCATTGTACTGTCTCCATTCGAAGTCTAAGGATAACTATGTTTGGCATGTGTTAGCAACGTATTTCCATATATTTACTTCAAATTGTCAAATAAAAAAATTATCTTCAGCCTTAAACCACGTCAAAATTATAATTTTTTTTATCACAAAATGTAATTCTAAACTACAAACATAACAATTATATATACATCATTCTCGAATTTTACCTCGATATCTTATCTTTCTATGTTGGACGTGCGTAAAAGTGTTTACTCAAAAGTTATCTTAATACATTCATCATACTGTTTTCATTTGATTTAATATATTGGATTCATTAAAGAAAATAGTTATAACTATATACATGTCGACCAAAAAAAAAAACTATATACATAATTAGTATTTGGAGCCCAATTATTAGTGTATATGGACTCTTAAAATTTAGCCAGAGGTCCGTGCTTCATCAGGCTCTCCTCACGATCGGCCCTTTCATGCCAGTAAATATATTATTGTTTGTTAAACAAAAATTCATGATCAAACTATAAAAATACTAAGAAATAGAAAACAATGGGCATTACAAAAAATCATTGTTTCGATCTTACCATTACATAATATACTGTGGAACTACATAGGATTACAAATGCATGTTTTTTGTTTAGCAATATTATAAAAATAAACTTTTTCTCAAAAAAATAATATTAAAAATAAATGTTGGGGAAATGTGGGTAGTGGGCAAGATCCATAAAATCTGTTTTTAGCCTTGTGGTAAGATTCTCGAAATGGAATCATAAGTTAGCTCATCGCATAACTTTTTCATATAATGATAGATAGGTGTTACAAGAGGTTAAAATCTACTACATTGATCCTTTGGCACAAAAGAAATAATAATAACGAGGAAAACATACTAATTTGCAAGAATATCGTTATCAAAATATGGAATTATCGTAATCAAAGCTTCATCAAGCTACCAAATTGTCACCGATGTCATCTAGCATTGATGATGTTCCGAAATTCTCAAATAATTCAAGCGAAGATAGTGAATGGAATGATGGATTGGGAGTTGTGCAGGACATTGTTCCTCTATTTCCAGACGTTGGAGATTGTGGCTTGAGCTCCTATAGTGCGAAGAATGGAAGGAGAGCAAGGTCATAGCTAATTAGTCTTAGTTGACAATCCTACATATATAGCTAAATGTATAAATGAAAGAGAGCAAGGTTAATTGCCCTTATCATTTTCTTTCTTCTATTACATATTTCTACTTTTCTTTCGTTCTAATCCTTTGCATTTTTAGTTTAGTTCATCCATTTTTTTTAGATTACCTTAAAGAAAATTGGATCCAAGTTAAGGCATTATCCCAAACTTGGAAGACTTGAGTCGTGACTTACAAGTTAAGGCAATATTTATGCTTGAGGCTTATTTTCCTAATATGAAGATAAAATTGCTAGTAACACTCTAAAGTTTTGTTGGAAAAGTACCATACACAATCATTTATCTTTATATCATTTGAACGTATATCACTGTAGAAAACTAAATTCATCTATTAATTATATTTATTAAGTTTTCATAACTTGCTAGTTTACATAAACTATTCTAAATTGTATGAGATTCTAAGAGATTAAGATACGCAAATGGGTGGAAAATGATAATTATCTATAAAGTAATTAAATAGCAACTAGCTTATCCTAAGATAAGAAGAACGAGAAAAAAACCAAACTTTTGATAAGATGAATGATTCGACTAGATAATTCATTGTGCTTATAACATGGGTTGTTTCCATACACACATTTTGTCATGTCTCGTTTTAGGAAATTATTAGATATATAAATCGTCGTCTCCTCGATATATATAGTCTAATAAATTCATTCACCGAACCAAAGTTACACATGAAGTCAAAAAATCTAACATCAGCCATTTTGTCATTAATTCTTCTTCTTATCCTTTTATATGTACAAAATAATAAATATTATTTGACTTATAAACTTCAAATCGAACAAGAAACCTAAATACATACTATATTTGTGTGTATAAACAATGAGCAAGTGATGTTTCTTTTACGATATGGATCAAAAATGTATGAGGTGAATAATAAGCTCTTATGTTGATAACCACAAGAACGTCGATTTCGTTTTACATAAGGTCTAATTGATTAATACATTCCAGCTATTGTCCAAGTTGATGAAAATTAGCATTTTCATGTCTAATAAAGATTTTAATCTGTCAACAACATACGAGTAAATTTATACTCCAAATTAAGAGCTTGTAGCTTGTATATTGGGTTCAACTAGTATTTTAGTTGTATATTATGTATAGCGGAATAATTGAATGATAGAATAGAGAAGATATTGAATTGGATAAAAGTTCTACAGAATAATCATAATTAAAATGCTAAAAAGCTTGAATGTAGCTAACGTTTATTCATAATCTACTGTTCTTCGAAAATACTAGTTATCATTAGAATCTAGTGTTATTAAAATACAAATTTATGGTATTTTTACTTATTAAAGAATACTAGAGATGTCTTATAGATTATTACATACTTTATAATTAAAGTTTCTAAAATACACCAATTTTTTAAAAAAAATTAATAAATCTTTCAACTAGAATCAAACCATAATTCTCACTGAATACCCATACTTTGATCAACTAAAAAATATCGGTCAATAACATAATTTGAATGGTGATCGATCTAAGGTCATTGCTCGAATTTTTTTTTTTTACCAAACCGAAAGATTTTATAAATCTCAAACTCCAACGATGGAGGAAGTGTTGATCAATACAAGACCATATATAACTAATGCATTGGCTAAAACATTTACCAAACAAGAGATAAAAGCAGAAAAGATAGATATGAAAACCGTACTAAAACAACGAAGGTCATGAAGTAGCGGTTTCAACTCATTTCACCCACCATTCGAATTGAATAGTATGACAAGAAACTTAGAGTTCGAGAAACAAAGTAAATCTCGAACTCCTGAGATTTTAGTCGCAATTAAGGCAACTTTAGCCGTGTGAACTTCAACAAACAGATGCAAAGCTACTTGCTTCCGTGATGTGTCTTTGAAGCACCATTCTAAGTCATAATCCAATGAATCTCAAAGGTTACTCCATTAAAGGCAAAGAACACCAATTATCGGGAGGAATATCCTTGCATTACCGGCGGCGCATGAATCACCAAATCACACCACAAAGGATTAGATGTTGGTATGAGATAGAAGTTGATAAGAACCATATTCACCGGGAAAGACATATCGTTAACGCCGGGAGATAAATGGTCAACTAGTGAACCGAATGAGACTTGATAGTAAATCTTTCCTAACTTTATAAAACATAACCCGCATAAGGCGGTAAAGAGTCGTCCAAGACCACAAGATATCTCAAACACGAGGCAGAGAATTACACTATTAAGGACTTCTAATATCGAATCACCTCGAGAACTTAAACCAACCGAGACTATCGGGATTGATACAAAGATGTTTGGTTCCAATAAAAACAGTAGAATCCACTTACCAACTACCCAAACACAAATCAAAGATGAGGGCAATAACCATAAAAAATCAAATTATCATAGTAAGCCCTTAACTGTTCAAGGAGGATTACAAAAACACCAAATCCATCGGTGTTAACGAGCTCGACTAAAGGTGTTGAAGCATCAATCGGAACATAACAGGACCTGCATAAAGTGCATAAAGAAGTAGAGAATCTGCATAAAGCAGTAGAAAATCTGCATAAAGCAGTAGAGAACCGCATATTAGCGAATAGAGTATCTCTTGAAGATCGAAGAGAGAGATGAGCAAATCCAAATGGCTTTGATAACGGAGGAGTCGGGACTGAAGCCGATGGATTAAAGTCTTGAGAGTCTGGCGGATCCGGAGGGTCCGGTGGATCTGGCGGATTCCTTATCATCTTCTTCGCCGACATCAAAACAGATTGAGCCAAGATAATCAAAGAGAGATCTGGATAATTCGTTGGTGCGTGGGGAAGAGATGTCTTCGTTGCAAACATGAGCAGACGAGCCGCAAGCATAGTGACAGAGAAATTAGCTAGACACAAAGAAGAACCTTGAACGGTTTTCACGGACGATTAGGACCAAAAAACTCAAAGGTGGAAAAGCTTGAGGCAGTCTCGTCGGCGAGCAAGATGGAGAAATTAGGCAGGAGCACAAGCAGAGGAAAGGCATCCACGGCCGGCCATCAGATTTGCAGAGGAATGTCGGAGGAGCGTCGTGGCAGCGGTGCCTCGGGGCTTGGACTTGGGAGAGTTTTAGGGCGAAGTCATAATCTATTTATTTACTGCGTACGTAGTAAATAAAAAATCTTGTAGATTCTACTATTATGGAGATTGATCTGGTTTGGCCATACCTCATGTAATTCTTCGAGTTATATATATAACATAATCATAAATTCATTGGTGAAGTCACCTTAGCCTAGTGGCCGGAGGTAAGTCCACAAAAAGCATGCACCATCACACCCGAGATCGAATCCCCACGCTTACTTAATATATGTATTAGGCTAATGGGCTGGTCAGTTGTATCCCAATATTGATAAAAAAAAAAAAAAATTCATTCTTTTTTTTTAACGCCTGAATAACTTTATTAATGAAAAGATGATGAAAACAAACCAAATAGCACCCTACATCAACTGATGAAAACACAACAAGTATCCACATAACATCACAACCTAATATAGTAGGAAATTAAGATGTTAACGTGAAGATTCTCCGGCAATACGATCTTGTAACCAGGAGGGACCTCCTAGAGCAAGGTAAGATTGAAACCTACCATCTTTAGTGACACTACATGCAATCTCTCTAACGACCAAGTTCGCACTCGGATGCTCAATCTCAAAAGAACAAGAATGAAATCCACCCTTCAAATACTCAATCTCTTGTAACAAACCCCCGATAGCGTGGCCATACCCAAGGTCTAGCAATGGCATCGAATGCCGTTTGACAATCCAGTGCTAGCATTACATCCAATACATTCAAGTCCTACAAACTTTGCATAGCCCAAATAATGCATCGTAGTTCTGATGTAATGCGATTCCGAGATCCCGTTATTGCATCTCTAGCATGAAGCCTAACCGATCCATCCTCATCTCTTAATACCCAAGCTACACCACTATGTAAGAAAGCATTGCGCCAATTAGCATGAATATTACACTTCAAAGAACCTATCATTGGAGGCTGTCATCTTTCCTTACTTCTTGAACTCTCACCATTATGCTCTGGATCCTGAGTGATAGTCTCGAGTTTTAACCCAAAATAATGCTGCAAGTGCACAGGCAAAAGCAGTAGTATATAAGGTATCGAATCCACAGAGACCAAGGTTACACTATGAATCTATAGATTTCAAATAAAGCTAAGATAAATTAAATGAGTTGTAAACTGACGTGAGCAGGTGCTCGATGTAAATGAGCAGGTGCTTGGAATAAAAATCGGTAATTAAACAATGATAAAAGGCACTAAGCCGAGATGATTCTTTGGTGATTTCGGGTACTTGGGTTGAGCTTCTATTCAGGGTCTATTTAAATGCGGTCTAGAACTCAAACATAAATATGTATTGCCCCGCTTTTGGCGATGTATCAATACCTTTGTCTACAGCCTAAATACCTACACTTTCGAGTGGATTTAGTAATGAAGTAAACAAGCTTTAATGCAATGGTTCAATATGTTCACATTCAATGGGAACGATCAATGGTGTTTTGGTTACCACCGAATGCTCATCAAAGGTAATTCTAGCAACCTATATCATTTTTGGTGAATAGATTAAACCTAGAGATCATAGACTAAGTGATCAATTTAGCCTAAGCATTGAGACTTCCTAGAGATGAAGACATAAGAATTCCCTATTTGGCTCAACCATCTAAAGCCCTAAATCACCATTGAAAACACCTCGACCTAGTTAGTAAACTACTCGGACATGATTAAATCAAGTGCAACAATCATTAGATAAGGATTCATAATGGAAGATAAGAATGAAAGGGGGTTTAGAATTCTTCTCTAGATGATGATGTGATGATTCGGAAATGAACAGTAGCTTCAATGGAAATGAAGTGGTGATTCGGATTGGTGAAGAACAATGGAAGAACAAAAATAACTTTTATTAAAATCGTAAAAAGAGAACTAGAGTATTCTGATTATTTCGTGAATGAATCATTCCCCCCTATTCTAAGGAGGCTCAGCTCCCTCAAATACAAGAAAGAAACATTAAAAGCTAAAATATCTCTTAAGACAAAATAAGGAAAATAAGAAGAAATCCCATTTATGATTAAAATCAATCATCTCCCTAATGAAAAGGGATTGATGTTGACTCATTAACTCCTGGGGATCGTGTGGGCCATCAGATGAACTCGGCGGCCACAGCTTTATTAGGTTTAGGTTCTGGTGTCTTGGTGCGAGCAGGTGCTCGCTCGGACCGAGCAGGTGCTCGGTGGAGTGAAAACTCTTCTTTTTGCTCCAGTTCTTCTCCTTTTCTTCATAGAGCTCCAGCAGCTCCAAATCATGCTCCAAAGCATTTTAGAACCTGAAAAGACATCAAAAGGAAACAAAAAGACAAGAAATGCAACACAAAACCATGGGTAAATTAGGCTAAAAACCTAACATATCAACTCCCCCGGACTTGCCTTTTGCTTGTCCGCAAGCAAACAAGAAGAGAGAAATCCGGAGAAGTGTTTGAAGGTGGGAGCTCAAATCCAAAAGAAACATCGAAGGGTTCAACAACATGTCCTAAAGAGAACTAATGCGACGCATAACAAATCTTACTCAAGAAGCTTTCGCCATACTCATCTCTTATCAAAATAATTACTCCAAATCCTTAGACTCAAAAGAAAGCATGCAATCAACTAAACTCAACTCTTTAACATTCATTAATGTGTTTGGTGCGGTCTCACAATTGGACAATGAATCAATACCATTTGGCTCGGTAGAAGAAGGCTTTTAGGTGATGTAAAGAGGCGGTTCATAATCCTTTTGGTGGCTAACTCTCAAATGCAAGTGTTACATTTAGCAAAAGAAAGAAAGAAAAGAGACAATTGATGCAAACAAGGCTAAGAATCCAAAGTTCTACCCAAATCCCATTGTTGCAATCTTTCATCTCTCTTTTCTCACTACCCATTCGTTAAACACTAGCCATTTTCGGCTAAACCTCTCAAACTTCCTCTTTTCTTCTTTAAATTTTCCGAATCCTAGGGAATTTCTTCTCTTAACTTTAGCTCTTTCTATCCTAGCATTCTCTAACACATTTTTCTTCTTTTTTGATTTATTCTAAGAGAATGCTAAGCTATCATTTTTATTTTAAACACTTAGAGCTATATACTTTTCTTTCAAACTTATTCCCTAGAACTCATCCTTTCTTCTTTCTTTCTTTTCACACTTAACCACAAACCCAAAGATAATCAAGTGAATGCTTAACCAAATCGGTTTCATACCCCACCTAAGTCTAGTCTTAAACTCAAGAAACTAGCCTAATGGAAACCTTGCCTTGTCGTCTCTAATGCTTGCAAGATTTTACCAATGCAACACAAAGAAAAAGGCCTCACTCGGAGAACATATGCAAGGGTTTGAACGAATTGGTTGGGTTAAAAAGGTGTGGTACTATCCTCATCTAAAAGATGAACTTAGATCGGGATAGCCATTCAAATCAAGATAAGAGTGGTAAAAATTAGGCAAACATGATTTGAATGTAAGGTGTTTATCCATAGTTATGATTCAAAGTCCAAAAGTGAGAAAAATTAATCAAGATTAAGTTCAAGTTGATAGAGTTGAATCTAGATCATGCAAGTTTCTAATGAGTTGGGACTTTCAAAGAAATAAGATCCAAGTATGGATGAGCCTCTAATTCATGATTGTTAATGCATCGAAAAAGTTCTAATGAGGGCATATCATGGAATCCTAAAATGAATCTTTACAAGGAAATTTCATCATTGCTCCCTATGCAAATGCAATCCTAAAATGCTCTAGACTCGATCCTAGCATGAAAAAGATAATAAAAATGTTTATGCCATGAGAAACTATATGCATTTTTTTGTGTTTTTATGAAATTTTCTCTTCTTTTTTTTTTTTTTATAAGTGCAAAAGACTCAAAGCAAAAAACAATTAAAACATTAATCCACTCCCCCGGACTTAACTTTCACCGTCTCGGTGAAAGAAAAGTACCGAAAGAGTAGACTAAAAACAAGTTCAAATCAAAAACAAAATAAAAACAAAATAGAAACAAATGTGATATAAACAATGGGAATAGTAGGGTGAAAGTGGATATCACCCGGATGTAGCATCGTCGGAGACATGATCAGACCTCTTCCTCCGTCTCCTTGCTGGCTGGTCCGAGCAGGTGCTCGAATGCGTGCGAGCAGGTGCTCGTTCACGCTGAGCAGGTGCTCGCGGAGTTTGCACATCCGGAGCATGGCAGCAGCCTCTGGACATCGCCTGCATGAGCCTCTGCAGTAGGCTGTTGTTCTTCCTAGTGGATTGGATCATCCACCTCCTATACTCAACATCATTAGCATTATCATCAATAGGGGGAAGATCAAACTCACCTTGAGAAGGAGTGTCGTGGTACGTGAGAGCAAGGCGCGGAACCGAAGGACCAGCATCCTCGGAGTCAATTGGAGGTTGCCTCGATGTGCTTCGACGTGATGTGCTCAGGCGGGAAGCGGAGGAGGGTCGGCTCGGGTTTGGTACCAAGTAGTGCGGAGGAGGGTTAAACGCAAGATCATCAAGGGAAGAAAGTTGCGTGATTTCCAAGTTGGGCAGCTCCACATAGCTCGCCTCACCGTTTCCATTGAAGAATTGGTAAGTTGACGGTTTGATGATGATTTTGGAAAGGAGCAGGTGCTCCATATCAATGCGCTTCATCTCCGGGACGTAGGAATATGGAGAAAGATCCACCCTTAGATTGCGGAATAGCGGTGTGAGCAAGCTTCCAATACGCTCCGTCCTTGGTCCTTTGTTTGTTGCGGTTGTGTTATCTTTGATCGCACAAATCATCTCCGCGAAACGTATACCCAAATTTGATCGATACTTCTCATATTGTGCCGAGTCTCCTTCACCTACAATGGGACCACAACCAAGCAATAATAACAATAACTCATCTTGAGGAGACCAAAAAGTTGTCTTTATCTGCAAAAATCAAGAAAAATTAGTGGTTAGGGTTTTTGGCAAAAATTGAAAAGGAAATAAAGAAGGAAAGAAAATAAAAGTAAAAAAAAATAAAAAGGAAAGAAGAAATAAATCAAATCTTTTTCTGCTTTTCTTTTTCTTTTATAATTTTTTTATTATTTTATTTTTTTTTTATTTTTTTTTTTTTTGTGTTCTGCTAATCTGAGAGAATTGCTGCGTTTTGGTCTCGAGCAGGTGCTCGCTCCTTCCGAGCAGGTGCTCGGTGCAATTTTACACTTTTTCGCAGAATGTAATTACTGAAATCGCAAGTGAAATGTTAGTAATAAAAGGAATTAAAATTCAAAATTTATACAAAAATCCTTACCGGTGGGTTGCCTCCCACCAAGCGCTTGTTTTAAGTCGTTAGCTCGACTTTGGAAACCCTTTAGGCTCGAGGAGGGTCACTAAAAGTGACTGATTCAACTTCTCCCACGTATGTATCCGCAAGGTATGGCTTGAGACGTTGACCATTAACAACAAAATCACCTCCTTTAGTGTCTAGCAACACTACGGCCCCGTATGGTTTCACCTCTTTTATAGTGAACGGACCACTCCATCTCGACTTTAGCTTTCCTGGAAACAACTTAAAACGAGAGTTAAACAATAAGACTTGATCGTTAGGAGCAAAGTTTCGAGGGATAATCTTCTTGTCGTGGTAAGCTTTGGTCCGTTCCTTGTAGATTCGGGAATTGTCATAGGCGAGATGCCTAATCTCTTCCAACTCATGCAGCTGCATGGATCTCCTCTCGGACGCACTAAGGATGTCGAAGTTAAGCCGCTTGACAGCCCATGCCGCTTTGTATTCCAACTCGACCGGTAAGTGACATGCTTTCCCATACACCAAATGAAAAGGCGTTGTCCCCAACGGAGTCTTATATGCTGTCCTATATGCCCACAAAGCGTCATCTAGCTTATTCGCCCAATCCTTACGCGTTGTACCAACTGTTTTTTGCAAAATACTCTTTATCTCTCTATTGGAGACCTCCACTTGTCCACTTGTTTGAGGGTGATAAGGAGAAGCTACCTTATGCGTGACTCCATTCTTCCTTAACAAGTTCTCAAAAACCTTGTTAATGAAGTGTGAACCTCCATCACTTATCACAACTCTCGGAATTCCAAACCTAGGGAAAATTACCGTCTTGAGCAACTTGGTAACAATCGCAGCATCACAAGTCGGGCTAGCTTGTGCTTCGACCCACTTGGAAACATAGTCAACGGCTACAAGTATGTACTTGTTCTTATAGGAGGAAGGGAACGGTCCCATGAAGTCTATACCCCAAACATCAAAAACCTCTACTTCTAAGATGAAATTCTGAGGCATCTCATTGCGCTTGCTGATGTTCCCTTGCCTTTGACACGCGTTACATCGAGCAACAAACCTATTCGTATCCTTGAACATCGTTGGCCACCAAAGACCCGCTTGTAGCACTTTTGTAACCGTCTTGAATGTGGCAAAGTGTCCGGCATAAGATGAACCGTGACAATGGTGCAAGATCCCAGGGATCTCCTCCTCCGAAACACATCTCCTATACAGCCCATCCGAGCATTGCTTGTACAAGTACGGCTCGTCCCAATAGTAACGTCTAACATCTCGGAAAAACTTCTTCCTTTGGCTTCCCGTTAGGTTTTCCGGAAACTTATCAGCTGCCAAGTAGTTAGCAAAATCACCGAACCAAGGGAAACTCGAAGGTTGGGCATTCTGGATAATTCCACAAAAAATCTTCCGAGCAGGTGCTCGGTCAGTCCGAGCAGGTGCTCGCTCAGCTTCTGGAAATTTTTCGCAGATCGAATAAATTTGTTCATCTGGCAGGCTGTCTTCCATAGGTGTCTCATCTTCAACTTGCAGCCTACTCAAATGATCAGCAACTCCATTCTCGGACCCTTTCTTGTCCTTGATCTCTAAATCAAACTCTTGAAGCAAAAGTATCCATCTCAATAGCCTAGGCTTGGCATCTTTCTTGGTCAACAAGTACTTCAACGCAGCATGGTCGGTGTGAACAATTACCTTAGAACCGACGAGGTATGATCTAAACTTCTCAAAAGCGAAAACAATCGCCAATAACTCCTTTTCGGTGGTTGCATACCGACATTGAGCATCATCCATCGTCCGGCTAGCATAATATATCACATGGAGCTTCTTGTCCTTCCTTTGACCAAGAACAGCCCCCACAGCAAAATCACTCGCATCCGTCATAATCTCAAACGGTAAGTCCCAATCCGGTGGTTGGACTATTGGTGCACTAACCAAGGCACCCTTGATAGTATGAAACGCAGCCAAACACTCTCTATCAAAGTCGAACTTGACTTCCTTACACAGCAATCTAGTGAGAGGCCTAGCAATGTTGGAGAAGTCTTTGATGAAACGACGGTAGAACCCGGCATGGCCTAGAAAGCTTCGGATTCCTTTGACCGTAGTAGGCGGTTGTAAACTCATCATGACCTCTATCTTAGCCTTGTCAACCTCTATCCCTTTCTCTGAAATCCGGTGCCCAAGTACTATCCCATTCCTGACCATAAAATGGCACTTTTCCCAATTCAGCACTAGATGTTTCTCCTCGCATCTTTGTAATACTCTGCACAAATTAGACAAACAAACAGAAAAAGAACTCCCATACACAGAGAAGTCATCCATAAATACTTCCATAATATCTTCAATTAAATCAGTAAAAATGGACATCATACAACGTTGGAAAGTCGCTGGGGCGTTGCACAAGCCAAATGGCATCCGGCGGTATGCGAATGTTCCGTATGGACATGTGAACGTTGTCTTTTCCTGATCATCGGGATGGATGGGTATCTGAAAAAATCCTGAGTAACCATCTAGAAAACAGTAGTAAGGGTGATTAGCAAGACGTTCAAGCATTTGATCAATAAAAGGCAAAGGAAAATGATCTTTGCGAGTAGCAGCATTCAATTTCCTATAGTCTATGCACATTCTATGACCCGTTACCGTTCTAGTTGGAATCAATTCGTTTTTCTCATTCCTAATTACCGTGATACCTCCCTTCTTAGGTACAACATGCACCGGACTTACCCATTTGCTATCAGATATAGCATAGATCACACCGGCTTCTAGAAGTTTCATTATCTCTTTCTTTACAACATCCTTTAGATTCGGGTTTAACCGTCTCTGATGTTCTATAGAAGTCATCGATTCATCCTCTAGATTAATTCGGTGCATGCACAAGTCGGGAGATATACCGGTTATATCATCTAACGAATATCCCAAGGCCTTTCTATATTTCCTCAACTCACACAAAAGCAAAGTGATCTCAACATTATTCAATTCTGCATTCACTATAACAGGATATGTAGAGTTAGGACCTAGAAATGCATACCTGAGCCCCGCTGGGAGGGTTTTTAATTCTACCTTTGGAGCTTTCAGCTCGCTCCATGATCCGGTGATGTTCTGGTTTTCGGTCCGAGCAGGTGCTCGGTCGGAGCGAGCAGGTGCTCGCTGGGAATCTGGCAGAACATCGTTTTCTGTGCCCTCGGTCAGACTCTGGAACTCATCTTCTTTCTCTATTCTGGTGTTGGAATCCAGAAACTTGGCAAACCCTTGGGTGTCTTCACTTAGAAATCCGTGTTCACCCTCGGCTTTTGTCAATGCAACTTCGAGAGAGTCCTTTGCTAGGATCTCTTCAACCACATCTTCCGACATCTCGGAGTCATCGTGGATCACGAAGGTTTGCCCATCTATCATCGGCCTCTTGAGCATCTTACTCATCTCGAACCGTACCACCATGTCTCCAAGACGGAGGTCGACTATACCTTGTTCAACATCGATGATCGCACGCGCCGTGTTTAGGAATGATCTCCCCAAAATCAGTGGGTCCTTTGGTTCTTCATCGAGCTCTAGAACCACGAAATCGGTTGGGATTAGAGTGTCCCCTATGCGGACGTGTAAATCCTCGATTATACCTACAGGCAGTTTAGTGGATCTATCTGCAAAAATCAAGGAGATCTTAGTTGGTTTGAAATCGGTAAAACCTAAACGTTTAGCAACGGAATAAGGCATTAAATTAACACTTGAACCCAAGTCTACCAATGAGCATGCGAACGTGCATGGCCCAATTTTTACCGAAATCACAAACCTCCCGGGATCGCCTTTCTTAGTCAACACCTTACTCTGGAGTATTGCACTACATTCTTTGGAAACCATCATCACACTCTCCTCTTCCACAACTTTTCCAGAAATTAGCTCCTTCATGTACCGTTTGAGAGAAGGTACCATTTGAACCGCATCGGATAAAGGAAGCTTTACCTCCAAGCCTTTAATCATTTCCTTACACTTAGCATCCTCCAAATCCTTCTTAGATCTCTTGGGAGGCACTGGGTAGGGTATCTTAGGCACATAGACTCTCTCGGTCTGAGCTTCTGGAAATTTCGCGGGAACATTCTGAGCGAGCAGGTGCTCGATCGGCTGAGCAGGTGCTCGCTGGGGTGTTTTCTCCAGATTGATCGGAACAGTAGCTGGTGTGGTTTCTGAGCTAGAACCAGCCTCCTCATGCATCACATCCTCTGCCAAGTCATCCTCTTGTGCCGGTTGCTCAACAACTTTCTCCTTGGCCTTAACTTGAGGGGTTGTGGCCGTAGGCTGTGCCAACGCTCTTCCGCTTCTTAACTCAACAGCATTGCATGGCGAATACTCCTTCCTAGGGTTCACTTCACCACGGCCAGGAAGAGCACCAATCGGTCTTTGAATAGCTTCGGCGGTTTGAGCTACTTGTGTATCCAACTTCTTTACATGTGCGGTCACGGCCTCATACTTTGCATGGAGATCCTTGTACATGTTGTCCATCTTACTGCCCAGCTCGGATGATGTCTGCTGTTGGTTGGCCAAGACTTGATGGATGAGACCTTTCAAATCATCTTGTTGAGGTTGAGGCGCGGAAACGGTTTGTTGTTGGTTTGTTGCTTGAAACCGGTTCTGATTTTGGTTGGGAATGAATTGCTTCCCTTGAGTGTTGTTGGAGTAGAACTTCTGAATTGTACCCCCTTGTTGCGGATAGACTTGGTCTTGGGGGTTTTCCACGTTGGTGTTGCGGTAGGAGAGGTTTGGATGGCTTCGGTAGTTGGGGTTAAACCCTCGGTTTTCGTACCCTTGGCCATTCACATAGTTGACCTCTTCTAAACCATCTTCTCGATCTTCCACAAACTCTTGAGCATTAGGGGCAGCCTCATCTTCTTCCATGAACTTAACCGGCCTTTGAGTCTCTCGTAGAAGCAAGTTCACTTTCGCGGTTAATTCATCGATCTTTTGAGAGTCCACACCATTGACCTTCTTGGTTCTATCGTACTCGGGAGCCTTGTTGTTGGAGCTTGAGGCAAGGTTTTCGATGAGCTCAAATGCACCTTCCTTAGTCTTGGTCATGAAGTCTCCATTACTTGCGGCATTTAAGGCATTTCGGTAATCCCAATCGACTCCATCGTAGAATATGTTCAAGATTTGCTCATCCTTGAAACCGTGATGAGGACACTCCCTCTTATACTCCTTGAGTCTTTCCCAAGCTTCACCAAAAGCTTCTCCGGAGTGTTGTTGAAAGGATGCAATCTTGTTCCTCAAAGCGGCCGTTTTGGACTTCGTATAGAAATGATCCAAGAACGCGGATCTAGCCTCATCCCAAGTCCTCAATGAACCAGCCGGCAGTGACTTTAACCATCTCTGTGCCTTGTCCGCGAGAGAGAATGGGAACAACTTACATTTCAGAAAATCGGTTGGAACACCATTAGAACCCGTAGTACTACAGATTTCCTCGAAGTTCTCTATGTGGTCCATTGGTATTTCAGCGGGTAGACCATGGAATAGATGCTGCTTTACCAATGAAATTAACTGAGCCTTGACCTCGTAATCTTGTCTCTGAATGGTCGGAATGACAATGGCCGAACGGTTTTGATAAAATGCATGGGGATTATCCGAATCCCCTATGGTTGGCTGACCCCGCGGCTGTTGCCTTTGCAACTGGGTGATTTGATCTCTCAAAATCTATAACTGAGCATTCATAGCTTCCTGATCTGCCATATTTTCTGTGCGAGCAGGTGCTCGATCGGTTTGAGCAGGTGCTCGGCGGCGATTCTGACGTTCGAGACGAGCTAACTCTTCGTTCGTATGACTGACTAGATCTTCGTTCAGATTTCTCCTCGTTCTTCTACTGGTCATACACCTGAAACATAACAAAAACAAAAACAAAAAACAAAATTAGCAAAATTCTTAGACTATGAATAAAACCAAAATTCAAAGGTAACGCTATTGGTCCCCGGCAACGGCGCCAAAAACTTGATAGTCTCGAGTTTTAACCCAAAATAATGCTGCAAGTGCACAGGCAAAAGCAGTAGTATATAAGGTATCGAATCCACAGAGACCAAGGTTACACTATGAATCTATAGATTTCAAATAAAGCTAAGATAAATTAAATGAGTTGTAAACTGACGTGAGCAGGTGCTCGATGTAAATGAGCAGGTGCTTGGAATAAAAATCGGTAATTAAACAATGATAAAAGGCACTAAGCCGAGATGATTCTTTGGTGATTTCGGGTACTTGGGTTGAGCTTCTATTCAGGGTCTATTTAAATGCGGTCTAGAACTCAAACATAAATATGTATTGCCCCGCTTTTGGCGATGTATCAATACCTTTGTCTACAGCCTAAATACCTACACTTTCGAGTGGATTTAGTAATGAAGTAAACAAGCTTTAATGCAATGGTTCAATATGTTCACATTCAATGGGAACGATCAATGGTGTTTTGGTTACCACCGAATGCTCATCAAAGGTAATTCTAGCAACCTATATCATTTTTGGTGAATAGATTAAACCTAGAGATCATAGACTAAGTGATCAATTTAGCCTAAGCATTGAGACTTCCTAGAGATGAAGACATAAGAATTCCCTATTTGGCTCAACCATCTAAAGCCCTAAATCACCATTGAAAACACCTCGACCTAGTTAGTAAACTACTCGGACATGATTAAATCAAGTGCAACAATCATTAGATAAGGATTCATAATGGAAGATAAGAATGAAAGGGGGTTTAGAATTCTTCTCTAGATGATGATGTGATGATTCGGAAATGAACAGTAGCTTCAATGGAAATGAAGTGGTGATTCGGATTGGTGAAGAACAATGGAAGAACAAAAATAACTTTTATTAAAATCGTAAAAAGAGAACTAGAGTATTCTGATTATTTCGTGAATGAATCATTCCCCCCTATTCTAAGGAGGCTCAGCTCCCTCAAATACAAGAAAGAAACATTAAAAGCTAAAATATCTCTTAAGACAAAATAAGGAAAATAAGAAGAAATCCCATTTATGATTAAAATCAATCATCTCCCTAATGAAAAGGGATTGATGTTGACTCATTAACTCCTGGGGATCGTGTGGGCCATCAGATGAACTCGGCGGCCACAGCTTTATTAGGTTTAGGTTCTGGTGTCTTGGTGCGAGCAGGTGCTCGCTCGGACCGAGCAGGTGCTCGGTGGAGTGAAAACTCTTCTTTTTGCTCCAGTTCTTCTCCTTTTCTTCATAGAGCTCCAGCAGCTCCAAATCATGCTCCAAAGCATTTTAGAACCTGAAAAGACATCAAAAGGAAACAAAAAGACAAGAAATGCAACACAAAACCATGGGTAAATTAGGCTAAAAACCTAACATATCACTGAGCATTTACACACTGCCAAACAATGGCTTCCTCTATAGCTCTTCCTACAACCACTTCCAAAGTCTCTTGTACTGCCACATATAAGATCGCATTTCGATTTTTCCATATACTCCATAGGACCCAAGGAATCGACAAGCGTATCTCCTTCGCAATTTGTGTATTCTCCATCATATCCAAGACTAAGCCCAGGTTATTCACTAGAGATGGTCCATATCCGTTTTCTGGTAAAGGAATGTGAGCAACTTCCCACATCATTTGAGCTGTTGGACACGTGAAGAGTACGTGAGAGATCGTCTCGCACTCTTGGTTACATAACTTACACAGTGTATCCACCGCAAGACCGCGAGTTTGTAACCGGTCCGCCACCGCTATCGCACCTGATAAAACTCTCCACAAGAACATGCGTATCTTTGGCAAGGTTTGTAGCTTCCAAATCCTCTGTTTAAGGTTAACCGTAGCTTGTTCATCCGCCGATCGTCTAACTACAGGTAAACTATCATGATTCGAAATCAACCAATAACCACTCTTAACCGTATACGAGCCGCTATCATTGTATGCCCAAATGAACCGATCCTCTGTTTGACTCAAAGGTAGGTTGAAAATTTTCTTTGCATTAGCTTCATGAAACAAAGAGCAAACCATAGACGTGCACCAAGTGCCTTTTGATGTGATTAAATCTACAACCGTGAGCATAATATCATTAACCGCTTGACGATTGAAAGGAACTCTCGGATGAATATCCATCACCCATTTATTAGACCACACCATTGTATCTTGCCCATTTCCGATTGACTTAATCAGCCCTTTCATGAGAAGCTCACGTCCAAATATGATGCTGGTCCAGGCATACGAAGGTTTGTTCCCTTTCCCACACTCCAAGAAGGATTTATTCACAAAATAGCGACCCTTGTAAGTTCTAGCTAATAACGACTCCGGTTCATTAACAATTTTCCAAGCCTGCTTCGCAAGCAAAGCTTGATTAAAATCTTCAAGATCCCTAAATCCAAGACCCCTATTGTCTTTGGACTTACAGATATCTTTCCATGCAACCCAATGAATCTTCCGTTTTTTTTCGCACTCATTCCACCAGAAGCTTGTCATGGCACTTGTGATCTTTTTTAACTGTATTTTCGAGAGTTTTAAACAAGACATCGCATATACCGGTAACGCCATTGCAATAGACTTAAGAAGTACCTCCTTTCCTCCGAGGGAAAGCGTTTTGGCAAACCATCCATTTAGTCTTTTATGCAACTTTTCACCGATGAAAGCAAGTAATTTCTGTTTTGAACCGCTAAAACATTCGGGCAACCCAAGATACGAGCCATCACCACCTTCTTTATCAATCCCTAAGATCCCAACCATAAGACGACGCATGATTGGATTAATTTCACAACCAAACATAACTGCAGATTTTGAGAAGTTAATCTCCTGCCCAGAGCATCGACAATACATCTCCAAGCACTTTAAAAATTCTGAACACTCCGACAATTTTGCTCTACGCAAGAAGAAGCTACCGTCCGCAAAGAGTAAATGCTGGATCGGTGGACAATGGTCCGAGAGTGACATACCCATGATTCTCCCCTCGTTCTCTGCTTTATTCATAACATGCACCAACGCCTCCGCACATAAGATAAAAATGAAGGGAGAAAGCGGATCTCCTTGTCGAATTCCTCGCGTCGGTTTAATATGCCCATGCGTTTCACCATTCAATATCACTGTGTAAGTGACAGACCGAATACAAAACATTATCCAAGATATCCATTTAGCATCAAAACCCATCTTTTGGAATAATTGTTCTAAAAAATTCCACTCCACGCGATCGTAGGCTTTCGACATATCTGTTTTGATTGCTAGAAAGTCAGTCTTGCACCGAGAATTTGTTCGTAATCCATGTATCATTTCATGAGCTATCAAGAGATTGTCTGATATCAATCTTCCTGATACAAAAGCTCCCTGCGTTTGTGATACCAAAAATGGAAGAACCCGCTTCAATCTCGTGCATAAAATCTTTGAAACCACCTTGTATGATACCGAGCATAAACTGATAGGCCGTAGATCTGTCATAACATTCGGATTTGGTTTCTTAGGAAGAAGACAAATTTGAGTAAAGTTCCAATCTTCAGGGAAGGTGCCGGTTTCAAAGAAATTTTGAACCTCTATCACCACCTGTTTCCCTATGATGGACCAATACTTTTGGAAAAAAACTCCCGTCATACCGTCCGCCCCTGGTGCACTTCTCCTTTAATTGCTTTGACCGCTCTTTTGATTTCAGCCTCCGTTACTGATTTTATGAGTTCACGGTTCATTCGAGCTGAAACCGAAACCTTTAAATCCGAAAGAAGCTCCTCTGCCGAACCAGGATTCGCTGATGCAAATAGCTTTTGGAAATACTCAACTGCGATCTTCCCTTTCTCATCCTCTACAAAAAGCTCCACTCCATCGTTATCTAACAATGATGTAACTTTGTTTCTCAACTTCTTCGATTGCACACTTCCGTGAAAAAAACTTGTGTTTTTATCCCCATCTAGTAACCACCTTTCCTTACTCTTTTCCTTCCAAAAAATTTCTTCTTCTCTGTTTGCTTTCTCTAAATCAGTCTTCAACACCGTCACCATGGAGAAATCTGGACTAGCTTTGGACATCTCCAACTCTATCTTCCGTTGTAGCGTTTGAATTTGTAACTTTGAGTTCGGTTTAGTCACATGTCTCCACTTTGAGATCTCCCTTCGACAATCTGCAATCCGAGTAGAGAGAGAACGATCTCCATTCTCCTGATTTAAGTGCCATCCTTTCTTTATCGCTTCCTCAATTCCAGCTTTGCCACACCACCTTTTATCAAAATAGAACTGACCTCGTGGTTTTTGATTACCAGGAACGAGCGTTGTGATGATGGGTCGATGATCAGAGTCTCTTCTCTCCAAGTATTTTGAATGCACCCCCGGAAATAGACGGAACCATTCTGCATTTCCAAATGCTCTATCCAGATGACATTGAATCCATACCCTTTCTTTCTCACCATTTGCATTTGTGATCTCTCTTCTTCCAGCCCATGAAAAAGTGTTACCAGAGCTAGGAGTTTCTTTAATACGGCATTCTCTGACCAAAGCTCGAAAAGGATAGAAATATGATTCTTGTCGTGTCGGGCCCCCTTGTTTCTCTGAATTCTGAAGGATTTCATTAAAATCCCCAACAAGAAGCCAACCCTCATCTCTTGATATTCCAATACTCTGAATTTTATCCCAAACCAACTGTCTTTGTTGACGGATAGGATCACCATACACAAATGTCATGTAAAAAGTAACCGAACCAGTCTTGACTTTTGTGTCGATGATTCTATTATCCGCAAATAAAACCATCACCTCATAAGATTCTCTCCAAAAAATTGCTAAACCACCACTAAGACCCACTGGATTCACAAAAAAGTGATGCTCATAACCCAACGATCTTCGTAACTTAACCACGTGATCACTAGAGTTTTTAGTCTCTAGGAGAAACACAAAATCTGGAAAATGCTCACGACACATTTCCTCAAGGCGTCGAACTGTCATGCGGTTTCTCAATCCCTGACAGTTCTAACTAAGCGTCGTCATATATTCTTACTGGATGGTTTCTGGTGAACCATCAAACCTCCTGATTGTTTAAACACTTTGGATGACACTTCAAGAGAATCTGTCGCCTTTCTCTTACTCACTTGTTCCTCTGTTTCCACTCTAACGTCTCCATCCAATTTCAGAGCTTTTGATTGAGATCTCTGTTGTCTTGTCCAAGATGCCGTTTTTCGATTAGAATTTCGACTTCTGCCACTAGCACTCGAAGAACTGGCTTCAACTCTACCAATGTGAAACTCTTGCATTGGTTGCGTTGGTATATGATTACCACTCTCTTCCTTCTGTTCTTGAGAGTCACTACCAATTCCACACGTCGGGATTTTTACGTTCTCACCTGCAGCATTGATGGTGTTAACTCTTTCTGAATTCTGACTATGATTCTCGGCTGGAATCAGTTGCAATTCTTTACTTAACCCGTTTCCTGGAGGTGAAGCCGTTTGGAAATCAAAGACCTTCCCTTTTCCTCTATTCAAGTCCACACAGAGAGAAGGAGAGGATTCTAGCCTGAGATACGACCGCTGTTCCATTGGATTTGTTGATAAATCTTGTAATGTCTTTATCATCTTGAGCTCTCGGAGACGGCGTTCTTCAGGATTTGAACAATTCATATATATGCGCATTTGCTCAAAAACCTCCGGAGCAACTATTGATGAGGGTGGTTCAAACCCAGGAGGGTGAGTGGGGGCCAAAAGAGGCATGATTTTCTCCACCAAGTTATTGTGGTGTTGACGCACTGTTAACTCCAGAATTTGATTTCCTCCATGGCCGTGAGGACCCGATTTGCCCCTGTTTCGTTGCTGCTGAAGCAAAGGACACTTCTGCTTCTCATGAGAGAGTCTTTTGCAGTTAAAGCACTTCTTAAGCACTCTCTCATACTCAATTTCCACCGTTGCTTGACCTTCATTGCCAAGATTCACTGTCTTGGTATCGCGGAGCGGCTGTTCCAGATCTAGTGTCACCAAGACTCTTACATACTCATAAACGTGAGGTTTCCTTGGATCATAAGCTATCTGATCCACATGACCAATCGCTGCGGCAATTGCGTCTATCGTCTCCACTTCAAAATGGTTAACCGGGATTTTGTGTATCCGGATCCACACTGGCGCAGTCTTCAAAAAATTGGCCTGAGGGTTCTCCACCCATCTATCAAGGACCATACCCCAATCGTCGAAGGTCCAAAACCCAAATTTCATCACCGTTAGCAAGTCTGTCTCCAGTTCAAAGATGAATAGGAATCTGTCTTTAGTAAGAGCTATCCCTCTCACACGTTCATAGATCTTCCAGATCTTGGGCATCGTGTGTAGCATACGCGCCATACTCTGGCAATCAGGATTGAGCAGTCGTCCAACCAAACTCTTTGCACATCTTGTGGCTGCACTCCTATCTCCTCCATTCGGAAGATTAATCGGTGTGTCCTCCTCGAGATTCATGTCTTGCATTGCTTGATTCAAAGTCCTATCCATCAGTAACAAGAAAATTTTCCTTTGCTTGAAAAAAGTGTGTTGTTGATGGAGAATTTGATCTGTGAATAAGAGCGGTGTTCCCAAAAACCCTAGATAAACAGCCTTTTGCTTTGAAGATTTAGGCAAATATTGGCAAATGCCCTTAATTTTGAGTAAATCATGATGAAAAGTTTGGAAACTTTCCAAGAAATTTTGGTGAGCGGCAAAAGAAAGTTTTTTCCGAAGGGTAACTCCATTCTCATTGGATGAGGCAAAGCCTCTAGGAGAAGGAGAGAGTTCTGAGCGACTTAACCTCATTGAAAAATTAGCTGGAGCAAAAAAAAAAAAAAAAAAAAAAAATTCATTCATTGCATCAAAGTAAAAGTTAATTGACTCGACGTCAGCCATTTTTTTCATTTATTGCTTTTGGCTTCAGGCCGAAGCAGTTAGTAGTGCAGTGGTAGTAACCATTCTCTCGGCACCCCAAGATCACGGGTTCGACCTCCCCCTCCCATGTGTGGAAGAAAACAAAAGCTAGTGGGTCGGCCTTGTGGTCCACCTAATAAAGACGATAAAACAAAAACTTCTGGCTTCGGAAACTACAAAATATTACTCCTTTTGTATCACAATAGTTAATGTTTAAGGATTTTACATATAAATTACGATAACATTAAATTTGAATTCAAAAAATCTCTAATTTGAAAGAAGAAAAAATCTCTAAAAATTCAATTATTGTGATACAGAGGAAGTAGTATACATAAAAATCTGTCTCTGTGTATGTTTAAACATTGAACAAGTGGTTTTTAGCTTAATTAGGTAGATCAATATGTATGACGTTGACAATAAGCTCCAATTTTATAGCTTATAGTTTTGATGATAACAACTATCACCTCGTTTTTGCTTGATATTATAAGCTTCCCCCTATATCATTGATTTTATATTTAACCGTCTATTCTCCACGTTGATGGGAATAATAAAGACTTTTATGTTTCCATAATTTTCTTAAACTGATTTTATATTCATACAGTCTAATCACCAAATGGTATTATTAATTTTTTTGTTAGTATTACCTAAAGTTTTTATATATTTGGTTACCTAAGGATATTCTAAGTACTTAATGATTATTAACTCATTGGCGATGTCACTCAAGAGTGATCTTTCTAACTACTAAATATTCAAACAATGTGGAAAATAAATTTCCAACTATTCAATAAGGAAACATAACATGAGAAGCAACTTCCTTGGTTTGCTTGATAGCTTTAAGAAACAAGGTTCTTTAATATGATAAACTTGATAATCAATATACAAATACTATAGAGTGATTACTCTAACTATAAAATTTAAACAATGTGGAAAGTATTATTCCTATTACTCAATAAGAAGAAGACATAAAATTCGAAGCAACTTCCTCAGTTTGCTTGACAGCTTTAAAAATAAGGTTCTTTATTATGATGAAGTTGATAAGCGATATACAAATATTCTAGAATGATCTCTCCAACTATAAATTATTTTTAAATGTGGAAAATCAGTGTTCAATTATTTAATAAGTTATAAAACATAAAGGAAGCAACTTGCTTGTTTCGCTTGACAGTGATAAAGTTGATAAGCCATATTCAAATTGGAATAGATCACTGAGAGTGCTTATAATATTTTGACTATATATATGAATTTATCTTAATCCATGTGGTTTAATAACTAATCACACATTAATTACTTATTTAGAGATCTGTTAGACGAAACGACATATCGCAGACGCAAGCAAAGTTTGAGTTGGAATCAAAGTCAAAGCATGCAACTTTTGTGTTTTGTCTTTCGTAGTTTTTTGTTCTTATCGTTCTTGCAGTTTCCAGGTAGTAACCGATCACTAAATACAAAAATTATATAAAAATAAATAAAAACATCGACCAAAATCGTAGTTGGTAATAAATATTACGCCCAAAAACTAATCAATATACATTTTTTTGGGTAAGTATAGATATTATTATATATACATGTATGGGACTAGCTAATGTTGTAGGAGTGAAATTTATTTGGAGACATGTTTAATACTTTTGATCAATGAACTCTTAGATTTCTATGTTTTCGGTAATCAATGGGTTTAACCAGTAGGGCAAGTCATTTTCAAGCTCTCCTCTTCAAAATGCAACAAATATGGAAAGCAAAAAATATTTCAATGTTGGGAACATTTGTAACAACATTTACTATTCGAATACTAAGTTCTCAAACTATTTTTTTACCACACAAAACAATCGAATAATGCACCTGCTACATACTCGCAAAGAGAGTTTTTTTTTTTTTTGAAACAAGGGTTTTCTATTACAACCCGATTAGTGTACTAAAGTTTTGATTTTTCTAAATGTCGTTTTCATTGTAAGACATAAAGCTTCTTGGTTGGATGAATTTAAAAATATTCAAAGTAATTTTGGAGAACAGCTTGCAAACGACAACATCCTTCAAGTTGCCACTTGATTCCTCAAATTGGCTGCTTAATTAGCAAATCTCAAAATATATATTTTAATGTCAACACAAACGTCACTGGTTACTCTTTTTTAACAAATAAAATATTAGATTTTTGTCGTTATATAAAAGTTGGTGGTTGGCATTTGTCTTTAGGTCCACGTTAATTTCGTGAGAAACCTTTTAGCGTGTTTCTTTTGAGTTTTTTCTTTAATTTGTCTGCTCAAAAGCAGGAAGAAATTTAACCAAATTTTTATTACGTGTTCCTTAAATTTTTGTTTCGTTTGTGTACAAGATTTCGTATGATCAACTTATTCTTGCCAACTTGTAATAATCTCTTCTACTTATATTACCCACAATATATCATTGCATTGGATCAATGACGAAGATGTGTTACATGAACTTAATTATATGATACATGAAGTTTCTGTACTAGTTTTAAATTTTATAACATTTAGAATAATAGTAATTTATTTAGAAATGGTTATATCACCCTATGATTCATAAACTCGAAAAATTTATGGACCATAAGATGGTTATATATTATTTAATCCGTAGGTGTTATATTTCAGCAAATAAATCGAATATTCCGAACTTATCGTTTTCCATATTTTACGATTAATTAACTGTAGAAAAAAACAAATTGAAAACCTAATTAGACTGGTTGGATTCATCGATCTGTCGCAATATCCCTAGTTTTATCAGTTAAGTTTTAAATTTATAATATGTAAACGTTTGTTTATTTTTGCAAAAAAAGAATGTTACTGTCGCATAATTAAATAGTTATAGTTTAAAAAATTTGTCCAACGGAGACCGCTACCGTTTATACATAGTGTATACACATGCACAACGTACTTTACGTGATGATTTGCATATCTTGATTTTCGTCTGATTTTAAGTTAGAAAGGAACACACAATTAACCAAATAAATTTTCTTCAATTAACTAATCATGAAAGTAATAGCTTTAAAATCGAAAAGTCTAAACAAAGTTCAAGGAACACACGATTAACCAAATAAATTTTCTTCAACTAACTAATCATGAGAGTAATAGCTTTAAAATCGGAAAGTCTAAAAGAAGTTCACTATACATTGTAGTCTAAAAGAAAACAGACTTCATTAATTAGCAAATTAAATAAAATTGCCAAAACAAAAAGAGTCAAACACTCCAAATACTTATGGGAATTAGGAATTTATAGTAACTCTTATTGAGTCCTTATTACAACAGGAATTCGATTACAATTTATACAACACTTACGTTTAAAGATCGTTCATATCGGTTAGTATGTTTTGTGGGCGATGTAGACTTTTACTCAATCGATATAAACACTTCGACGACCGATTCCTAAAACCTAAATCAAGGTACATGTCCTTTCTTAAACTACTAACGTTTTGAATTTAGTATCATAGAGTTATAAATTCGAATTCAGATCTAACATCAAATATCCGAACAAAATTAATAAAATATATCCAAATTAATGCTGTTTTTAAAAAAAATATTTCTATTTATGATTGTAGTCAACGTTTGGATAAGATTTGCATATAAAATACTCTCTCCGTTTTATTTTAAGTGTCTTTTTAAGGTTAATCTCATGTTTTAAAATAAGTGTCATTTTATAGTTCCAATGCAACTTTTAGTGCATAATAATTAATTTACCCCTTAGTCTAACCAATAGTATAACAGAATACAAATAGTCAAACTATTTATTAAGGGTATAATAGAATTTTTCATATATTTTTTTCTTTTTTGTGAATCACCGGGAGCGAAGCTCCCAGTTTATATTAAATAAGAAAAATTACACGCAAACTTGTCTAGCTCGAGTCTGTCCCGAAGCATCCTCGGCTAAGATCAAAGCACATCCATAGGAACATCAAATAAATGGAAACCTAAAGGTAGATTAAAAGCATAGTTAGCTAACTCATCCGCAAGACGGTTAGCCTCCCTATACACGTGAGACACTCGGACAGTCCAGTCCTTCGATAAAAAGTCATGGCACAAGCTTACCAGGAAAGACAACGGATGAGAATCCCCAATCCCTGTCACTAAAAAATCCACCACCATCTCCGAATCCACCTCTAACTCGAGACGATCAATCCTCCTCTCCCACGCTACACACAATCCATAGTACACTCCCCATAGCTCCGCCAACGGTACGGTGCATCTACCAATGTTTAAAGAAAACCCTCCGCACCAATCCCCATCTGGATTCCGCAAGACACCCCCAGCTGTAGCAAGACCCTAATATGTTTTTTTAATTTGTGTGAAAAGTGTCAAAACGACACTTAAATTAAAACGGATGGAGTACTAAATTAGAATTGATAATACTTCATATTTATATTTACGAAGTATCATAGTTAACCAATCACCAAATAGGTATCAAAGTTTTGATTACCAATACCAAACATGTTGGTGTTTATCTATACAGTATAACAAAAAAAAAGAGAGAGAAAGATATATGTGAGACACAAAAAGGATCTATAAGTTAGATCATCTAACTCAACAAAAGCAAAAAATACCAAAGCGTCTCAAACGATTAGAGCTAAATTAGGGCTTTAAGAATGGACCAATTAAGGGGAAAATTAGAAAATTATAAAACTTAGGAGTGTGAAAAGTCGTGATCAAAGACAGCTACACACGAGCGTTGCGTCTTGATTGTGACACCAAAATCTTGTTTTAGTGGGGAACGAACTTATTTACTTTCGCCTTTTCCCCATTTCTATTTGTTTATTGTTTTTATTTATTGTTCTTTTACATTTTGTTAACTTATTTTCTTATTTTCCTCACGTTTTTAGCTTATTTCAGTCTCTTCCAGCAGCCCTCCAGGTGTAATCGGGCGCACATGAGCTTGGCTTACCTTTAACCAGGTGTTGTTTCTTTCATTAAATTAATATTAAGGTAAATAATATACTCCTATGATTTTTGGGATTTCAAATTCCCATGCCATAAGTATTTTTTTCTTTGTCGTCATGTTAATTTTTAATATATAAAAAAGGGAAAATTTGCCATTAATACAACAAAAAAATTATAATTTACAAACTAACCAAAAAACCTAAATCCAAAGGTCTAGATTGTGCCACGTACTCCCTTTTTCCCAACTTAAAATTTTTTTTTTTTTGGTTATTCACCAAAAAAGCCCTATAAAAACCCCACAAATCAAATTTATATTTTTTGTTTCAAATATGTATTTTTTAACACATTAGATAAATATTATTTGATTAGCAATTATCATTAAAATTCCTCTCTTATCAAATTATCTATTCATCGTATAAGTAGTTGAAAGAAAAACATACTTTTAATTTTTTTTTTCTGTTAAAAGAAAAGAACAAAAGTATAATTTATTTTACATCCTGTTGAGAAAATCCACCGAACATATATTATGGCAGCCCGTTTTAATCTTTTTTTTAAAGTGATTTTAAATTGAAAAAAACAAATAGAAAGAAAAGAGACGTCAAAGAAAGGATCTCTTCTTCTACTGACTCAATTTGGTTAGCTCTATAAATAATACCTCTCTCCTTCACACTTTTATCGCAACTCTAAAAGATCTCAAAAATCTTTCACTTTCCTCCATTCTTGTGTTACTTTCATTCAAAAGGTTACTCCTTTCTTCTCCAATCCCGGTTTACTCTTAACCAAACTCTTCTCCGCAAATCATATCATTAGAATCAATCAAGATAAGGAATCTTTTTGAATATCCTTGCACGAAATCGTATCAATGGATCAAAAAGTTAGACAATTTGATGTTTGCACTCAAGATGGAAGTGTTGATCGTCACGGAAATCCAGCAATCAAAGCCAAAACCGGAAAATGGCTAACCGCAATTCTCATTCTAGGTTGGTTTAAGATTGGTTTTCTTAGTCTTTAAGGTGTTTTTTGTGTTTTAAGATTCTAAAGAACTGAGTTTTTGATTTGATGTAGTGAATCAAGGACTAGCGACGCTTGCGTTCTTCGGTGTAGGAGTGAATTTGGTTCTGTTTCTGACTAGAGTAATGGGACAAAACAATGCAGAAGCTGCTAATAATGTTAGTAAATGGACAGGAACAGTTTATATCTTCTCTTTGCTTGGTGCTTTCCTCAGTGATTCGTATTGGGGACGTTACAAGACATGTGCAATCTTTCAAGCAAGTTTCGTTGCAGTAAGTTTCTTTCAACAATACTCTGTTTTCTAGGGCTTTTTTATTACTTGAGCCAAAAGTTAACTTTTATTTGGTTATTTAGGGCTTGGTGTTGTTATCTTTATCTACTGGTGCGTTATTACTCGAACCAAGTGGCTGTGGTATCGAAGATTCGCCTTGTAAGCCTCACTCGACGATCAAGACGGTTATTTTTTACCTATCGGTGTATCTGATTGCGTTAGGGTACGGTGGTTATCAACCTAACATAGCTACTTTTGGAGCTGATCAGTTTGATGCAGAGGATTCTGTTGAAGGACACTCGAAAATCGCGTTTTTCAGTTACTTCTACTTGGCTTTAAACCTCGGTTCGCTCTTTTCGAATACCGTCTTGGGTTATTTTGAGGATCAAGGCCATTGGCCGTTAGGGTTTTGGGCGTCCGCTGGCTCTGCTTTTGCCGGTTTAGTACTTTTCTTGACTGGTACGCCCAAATACCGACATTTTACGCCTAGAGAGAGTCCTTGGTCTAGATTCTGCCAAGTCCTTGTTGCTGCTACAAGAAAGGCTAAGATTGGTGTGGACTATGAGGACTTGAACCTTTATGATTCAGAAACTCAACGAACCGGAGATAAGAAGATTCTTCACACCAAAGGGTTCAGGTAAATAATAAAGTTAAAACTTTATAAATTAATATTGTCATGCCAACGATATTTTATTAGTTTTTAAAATGATATATTAATTTGGGATCGGAGAAATTTATTGATTTATCGAGTTTTTACAAAAATAGATTTAGCTCACTCTTTCTTTTTGTTTAATTCAGATTCTTGGACCGAGCTGCGATTGTTACGCCTGACGATGAGGCCGAGAAGGTGGAGAGCGGTTCTACTTATGATCCATGGAGGCTTTGCTCGGTGACTCAAGTCGAAGAAGTGAAATGTGTGTTAAGACTCTTACCAATTTGGCTCTGCACCATTCTGTACTCAGTAGTTTTCACTCAAATGGCTTCACTATTCGTTGAGCAAGGCGCAGCGATGAAAACAAACATCAATAACTTCCGGATTCCAGCTTCAAGCATGTCTAGTTTCGATATTCTAAGCGTCGCCTTCTTCATCTTCGCGTACAGGCGGTTTCTTGACCCGCTTTTCGCAAGACTCAACAAAACAGAACCTAACAAAGGTCTAACCGAGCTTCAAAGAATGGGGATTGGTCTCGTGATTGCGATAATGGCGATGATATCAGCGGGAATCGTGGAAATTTACAGATTAAAACACAAAGATCCGGAAAGCTCTAACTCGGTTTCAAGCTCGAGTTCTTTAAGCATATTTTGGCAAGTACCACAATATATGATGATAGGTGCATCAGAAGTGTTCATGTACGTTGGTCAACTCGAGTTCTTCAACAGTCAAGCACCAACCGGGCTAAAGAGCTTTGCAAGCGCGCTATGTATGGCTTCGATATCGCTAGGGAACTATGTAAGCAGCTTGTTAGTTACCATTGTCATGAAGATCTCCGAAAGAGATGATATGCCTGGTTGGATACCGTCGAATCTCAACAAAGGACACTTAGACAGATTCTACTTCCTTTTAGCTGGTTTAACCGCTGCGGATTTCGTCGTTTACCTCGTATGCGCGAAATGGTACAAATATATCAAGTCTGAAGCAAGTTTCTCTGAGTCAATGACTGAAGAGGAAGTCTGAATTAGAGCTTTTGGGTTTTATGCTGTGAAGCTTTGGACAGTAAATGGCCAAAGCAGAGCTTGTTCATGTTCTATTCTTGTTTGTGTTTTTTTTTGTTTTTTGTTTTTTTGGATATTCTTGTGCAAAGTTATGCTTCTGTTTCTAAATAAAGAAAACTGCTTTCATTATTCTCATATTGTAAGATTGGTTTGGTTACTCATGTGATAAAACTTTGAATCAGGCAAAAACTAAACACTTGATAATCAACAATACAGTGAGAGTTACAATACAAAATCAGATTTTGTTTGTTTGAGTGAAAACAAGGACTGTTAATGGTAAATGCAGAAAAATGCTATAGGGAAACCTATTAAACTGATTTCTACTGATTAGCTTACAGCTTGAGGAAGAAACCGCACGTGAATGATTCGGTCTTGTGAGTGTGGTGCTCGGTGTCCCCTCGAGCTGTTGCTTAGACTTCGGATTATACAAAAAATCATGGTTCTCCCCAAAACGTTGTTACAATAAGAGAGACATCTCTCTCCCTCCTGGTTCATCATCCCTCGGAAAATTGGGAATTTGTCTTGGAAGCTGTAATTACCAAAGAGACAATGGAATTGATTTGGATTGTGTTTTGTGTTTTCTTCAAGAGTATCTTCCAGAAGATGGCATCCGTTGCATCGATCGTTGAAAGTCTGGCTTTAGACGCTTGTTGGACATCCCCCCAAATGATCTAAACATCAACAAGAAAAACTGATTTCAGTAAGTATCAACGATTATAAATCTATTTCGATAAAAAGAAGAAGAACAAACCGTGGAGATCCTTGTCGTTTATGCAGCGGTTGATTAAGCATTGATCTCACACTAAAAAGTGCTTTATCAGCAGCCTGAGGTAAGAAAAAGAACGTTAGAAAGTGGAAGATTAAGATGAGAAGAAACCCGAGGCAAGAATTTTAACCGATTTAGTACCTGCATTCTAGCTTCGTCCCATGTAGATCCAACTCCTTCACCAAAAATACGCCCATCTATTTCAACCTGAAACGTAGTACAAAGAATCTCTATTTCTTAAACGAAATGCGGTAAAAAAATTGATGTTTTTCAATCATTTGCGTGTTTGAATCTTTGTGGGTGCGAACCTGAGCATGTAATTCATCTCTGTGGACCATTTCAGAAGGAGGTGGACGCTGATTTTGAAAAGCCATCTCAAAGCCTTCCGATGCGCACTGGAATTTGATCAAGAAACAGATATCAAAAGATGAGAAAAATGACATGTAAATATGAGCAAGCAATGTTATTAAGTAAAAAAGTTATCAAATTAGGGACATACCAATTCTCTGAGCGCAGTAATGGAGCCAACGGGTCTGATAGAGCCTTCCAATCTCGGATCTGTAGGTCTAGAAGGAACTGGCATCGCTGTTTCATCTCTGGCAAATGTCTGATTATCAAGCGTACTTGCATTTCCCATAGTTATGTTACCATTGGTAAAGGGACTAGCATCTCTGTGGCTTGATCCTGAAGCACCATTTATACGGGACAAGTATACATCTACAGAAAATGCATCAGAAACTTAAAAACCCGGAAACAAACAAGTAAAATACTAAATCTATCCCAAATGCCAACAAATCCAAGATAGATCACTCTTATGAGTAGCAACAACGAGAAAGTGGCTGAGCAACGTCAAGAAATAACATCCACACGAAGATTCCAAGTTCAAACAATATCTCTAACAGTAACTCTGCAGAAAAAGTTTAAAACACTGATTAAATCATAAGTCTTACCAGCTAAGTTCTGTATGGAAACATCAGCAGCCTTGTGCAGGGCTTCTAGTCTTGATTTTCCGATCCCTTCTCCAATTTTTTCACCAGCAAGCCAAGCCTGCAAAGAAAAAGATAGGTTAAACGAAAAGCAGACGAAATCCAAGAGCGAAAGATTTTTGGTAACTGCAAACAGATAGAAGTCTAAGAGCTATAAGTACCTCAACAGAGAACCGCAAATCGGTACTAGCAACCAAACCCGGTTTGTACTCCACCTACAATGTCAGGAAACATATATATGACAAATCAACTCGTAATTGGAATTAATGGTAATCACTAATCATGGTGATGTTCACACACCTTAGATCCACTTCTGATAGCAATCTCATGTAGAATTTCAGCTGGAGCCTCTGTTGCTGGGAGACTTAGTCCGGGTGTAAAGTCAAGATCACTGTTCCTAGAAGAAGATTGATTCCAAGATGTCTCCTCCCCTAGAGAGTCCAGCCCAAGTCAGTAATCTATTCCCAGAACAAATAAGCATACAAAAACAAATAACTTTGATGATTTACCGTAAAAAGGTAGATTGTTGTTTGACCGTAACTGTTCATCCCTCCGAAGCGACTGCAAATATACGAGAGTGAGAAATGAACAGCATAATGTAGCAGTATCAAGACCAAGAAAACTGGCGACTGAAAATCATTTAATTAAATAAGACAAGAGGTGGTACCTCCTTTGGCAGTGTTCGGTTCTCATGAAGCATCCTATCAGATTGAGTTGAGTTATCAATCTTAGAAAAAAAGGATTCGCGATGTGGTCTGTGCTTTTCCATATGCATCATCTCAGAATCCAATGGATATTCTTTGGGGACTGGTCGACGAAGTTGAGCTGGATCCATCTCCTCCTCAGCAGGAAACCAACCACTCCTTGGCTGCACATGTGGAGGTGGAGCTTGAACTGGAGGTCTCTGAGGAAATGTTGGTTCACTTGGAGAAGGATCTCTAGTATCTTGTCCATGCTGTAATATGAGAAGCCTCCTCCTAGTATCTGGATCTAACTCTGATTCAGGTACCTCACCTTCCTCTCTAGCAGGAGAATTCTGCAAGCTTGGTTCTGAAGGGTTCGGAACCAAGTGCTTAGCTATTGACGGTTGTTGAAACTGAATACTTGGAAAGGTCATAACTGATGGTTGTGGTGCTTGTTGCACGACTGATACTGGAACTGAAACAGAAGAAGCAGAAGCAGAAGCCATGGGGTACTGAACAGGAGCAGCTATCTTTGGATCTATATTTGCCGCTGCAAGGACGGCTGAAGATGCAGAAAGTGCCTCCTGGACAACGAAAAGGACAAATGAATTTAACTCTCATCATTCGACAAAAAACATTAAACCAGACCATTGAACCTAAAAGTGTAATCACCTTCAGTCTTCTCTCTACTTCAGCATCAGCCATCCCGTCAAAAGAAAGTGGATCTTTGTTTCCATTTGAACCTGATGTACCATCCTATATTGAAAAGAAAATGAGCATGGAAGAGAACTAACAAATTATCTGCTCACAATCACTAACAACAATCACAACTAACCTCCGGGACCAAGAAATGGCTGACATCAGGCGGAGAAGGAATATCCTCAGCATCATTCTCATAAGATATTTCACCAATCCTTTGTAGCAAACTGTCATCGAAATCCCTGTTGCCAAGTTAAAATACCATTTCACCGTCAGAATGTTCTAAGAAGATACCTTGATCTAGTATCAAGACAACAAATATCTATGATCAAATTCCATATCTTACCTGAAAAATCCACCTCTGACACCGCAAGCCACATTTCTGGCAACACACAGTACCGGTGTTGCAGCTGCCTACAGAAAAGGAAATGAAACACCATTCATTCAAAAAATTCTGATCAGAATCACATACTTCTACAATTTTCATAACCGATTTCAACCAAAGAAATTTTAGACTTACTTCAGCTTGAGGAGAATAATATGGAGCGAATGCAGGAACCACATGCACCCTCGGCTGATCCTTCTCATCCCAAACTTTCTGTCGATCATCAATTACCAATGCCATCTTCGGATGGCAGGTTCCATCGAGAAATACATTGAACAGTGATTTTTTTAAACCTGTGGTGGTTAATTAAAAGCTTGTAAGAATCAATACCATGATGGATAATTAGCAGGTAGAAGTTAATAAAAAAGCATACCAGGTTTCACACAAACAATGCGTGCCAATAAATCATTTGCGTTTATCAAATTCCCTTCTGGATCAAGGAGCCTCCACATCTCGAAGGCATAATCTCTTTCAGCCATAGTGCAAACATATACCTCAAAACGCTTGCGTCCTTTTGCTGTCAGATAGCTTCGAAGCTCCTCCCATGAAGGCCTTAATCTCACAAGAACACTGGTATCACGAATCTGTGTACAAATACGAATTGGATCTCAGCCACAACCGAACACTTTAGGTTTCATTAAAGGAAAAATTGTTTGCCAGTCAAACAATCATGGAAAATTGTTGGCCAGTTATGGAAGCTGTTAATTTTGGAAGTGTAGTAAGCACCAAACAAATACGTATACCAGGAAAAGAAACTAACAGTAATATATTCACTTGAAAACTTGCATACCATTGGATTAATACGAGTCAGGATAAGATTTTTCTCTGGCAACCTTATCAACGGACGAACCAGAGGCTGATGGTTGTCAGACAAGGCAGGAACAATTTCAGATTGTACCTTAATTACCTCCCCATTTTCAACAACCTGGTCACTTTCAATATATTGCTTCAATAAATTTTTATCATCTTGATAACGCTTCATCTCAGCCACCATAACAGCAATCCGTTGAGAATCCACTTCATTGTTTATCCTCCGCTGCAATAACTCAATCCTATCCTCAAATGAACGCGTGGTATTCGCCACTACTAGGGTTTCATCGAGATCAAAGACAATACCCAAACATCTAAGGTTTAGCATTACAAGACATGAATCGTATATTCCAGGAGCAACACTAAACGCCCAGAAACAAGGCCGTTTGTTCTTGATATCTTTCGAGTACATAGCAACCAAATGAAGCTCTTCCTCACCGAGTAGCATTACTGCCGTCTACAAGAACCAAAAATCACAAATATGAGGTTCAATTGTAATCTAGTCAAGCTGGAAACAAGCAAAATGGTTCTAGTAAACATACAGAGACATTAAACAACACAAAATCCAACATTCATTACACTAACCAGGAAATGTTTCTAAAGCCACAAACTTTATGCAACTCTATAGCATGATTTAACCATTAAGGGAGTTAAATGATGATCCAAAATCCCAGTTTTGTTAAATTGTTTAAGTTCAACCTTATATTCCATTAGGTAACCTTATTATACCTTGTTGTCTCTAAGACATGACGAATAAAAGAGTCCGAGTTGTTCCTGAACAGGAGAAGAAACTGACGCTTCCAATTTGAAACAGAGACCAGAAGATGAAATTGTAGTAAGTACTGCAAGAGGAGGACACCTCTCACTAGGTTGAGAAAAATGGCCTATTCTTATTCCCATCTTCATTTCCTCCATTACTTCTCTCTGTTTCTTCTTCCTCTGCTTCATCATTACATCATCTTCTTGTTGCTGCTTCTGGTCTGATTCTCTTGGTGGGTAAATCTCCATTTCTCCAAGTCTCCTACCTTCATGACACAGTCCTACTCTATTACTATACATGACTTCTCTTCTTCCTTCTTCTTTTTCCTCTATTATGCAAATCCGTATCGGAAAAGTTTAAAGATTTCAAAATTGTCCTCAAATCTCAAAATTTGTTCATAAAAATCTTTACTTTTATTGTTTCGTTGTCCCTTGCCTTGATTTGATTGATTGATTCACAATTGAAAATTGGATCCGAGTTTTGTTCTTACCAGGAATATCAAGAGAAAAAGGAATGATTTTGATATAATGGGTAGAGAAAAAAGGATGGAACTTTAGTGTTTTTCTTTAAAGATTTTGTTTTTTCTTATAGATCTGCAAGTATCGATGATGAAAAAACCCTAATTCGTCTTCTTCTTCTTCGATATTGATTTGTTGTTCGATAGAAAAATTAGGTTTTTTTGGGGCTTTTTTTTTGTTCTTTAGACGAACCCTAGATCCAGAGATAACGAAGAGTCAAGATTTGTGAATGCGCATTAGCGATTGTGATTAGGTTTTTAAAGGGAAAACACGAAAGGTCGCCTTTATTTTTTAACCATTTGTTTTTTTTTTAATATACTATTTTTTATATAAAAATGGAAGCCTTAAATAGTTTTTACCAGACAAATTGTTTTTTCCAATTCCAATGTTTTAGACTTAAGATTGAAAAAAGGGAAAACATTATGGGAGATAATATGATGTGTGGGTTTCCCCATTATTAAAGGATTTTTTTTGTCTACAGAAACAAAAAAAAAATTGTGTATTGCATTGGGTGTTTCCCTTTATTACATTTTTCCTTTTGAGAATTTTTTTTTTTAATTTATATGTAGGTTCATATGAGTTTTAAAATAGGAAAATTGGTAAATATAATACAAAAAATATATAATTAACTCAATAGCCAAAATTACTGTTCATTGTGTATAATATGTATTATGGACAATTTTGCCCTCGATTCTCTTAAAAAAATATGTATTATATATTATGTATCAGAGATAAAATCGTAAATTCTCCTAAATTAGTTGTTAGTTTTTTAATTATATTTATTACGTGGCTATTACACTAATTATAATTCAAAATTTGGCTATTTGCCAAATTAACCCTTTAAAATAACAGCTACATTTTGTGGAAAAAAAAAACCGCTACATATATAATTTTAAAATAAAAAATTTCCAAATGTTTTAATATTTTATTGTGAACCACACAATCTATAATAGATGTCCCGGCCCAAGACCCATTGTTGTCCTTTAGCCCAAACGTAGCGATTAATCATGAACCGGAACCGACTTTTAACGAATCAAATTGTACCAAACCGAACCGAAATTAGATTCACCTATTTATATTCCAAACCGACACGACCTTATTAATCCTCTCAATTAGGGTGTGAAAATGGGTTATTACCCATGAGTTATCCGAACCCACCCGCAGTTTTAGTGGGTAAGGGTTATATTTTTTTACCCATATAAATAAATGGGTTTCGTTGGATTACCTATTGGGTTCACAGGTTTAATGGGTAAACCCATTATGGTTATGGATTACCCACGGGTTAAGCACAAAATATAAAGTAATATATATATATATATATATATTAATAGATTTATATAAATTAGCTTATATGGCATATGATGTGCTAAGCATTCCTATAACTACTGTAGCTTCAGAATCATCTTTCAGTATTGGTTCTCGTGTTCTAAACAAATACCGGAGCCGACTTCTTCCGAAACATGTCGAAGCTCTACTTTGTACGAGATCATGGTTATTGGTTCTCGTGTTCTAAACAAATACCGGAGCAGACTTCTTCCGAAACATGTTCAAGCTCTACTTTGTACGAGATCATGGTTATTTGGCTTTCCAAGTGATGAAAAAGGTAAATCATTTATATTTACTATATTAATACTAGTTGCTAAATTATCCAAGTTAGTAATATACTTTTCTTATTATTTGTAGACATTGAAAGTGATGAGAAGAACAATGAACCAAATGGATCTAAGGAAGGAGAGGAACCGAAGAAAGATTGAAGTGCTTTTTAAAAATAGTTTTATTGATTTTATGGTTTTTCTGTTTTATTGGTTTTATGATTTTACTAGTTTATTTTAAGATACATTGGTTTTATGGTTTTTCTATATTATTTGTTTTATGGTTTCTTTCTTGTTTAAGTTAAAAACTTTTGTTTGATTTATTATAATTTATGAATTATGTGTTGGGTTTTTATAAGTTTATTGTGTGATTTGATATATATATATGGGTACCCATTTAACCCATTAAGCCAACGGGTTTTATATAAATGGGTTTGGATATGAAAATTTTACCTATATAATAAATAGGTTGGGTTAAACCCGCCCAGGAAAATCTCAAACCAATGCGGTTTTGGGTAGGGTGTGACACCTCTACTCTCAATATCCCTCCTCCTTCTAATCTCCGTCTCTCTCTTCGCATCACCGACTCTTGAGAATTCACCGAATATGACGGCCGTCGTTCACGATAATAGCGTCGCTCCGGCGAACGGCGATGTCTTCAACGGTAACATTACAGCTTCCTCGAAGAAATCCCGTGAAACCGACCGTCGTCGACGCAGACGGAAGCAGAAGAAGAGCAACAAAGCATCTCAGGCCGGCGTAGAAGAGAAGGAAGATGTTTCCGTTGCTTCTGACTCTACGGAGAACGCAGATCCGAAGCAACAGGTTAGCTTTGTGCTTTGATTTTTAGGGATTTGAGATTTCTAGGGTTTACGGAGTTTTTTTTATGATGATGATGTGTGGTTATTGTTTATTGATAGGTTTCTGAGGAGATTGAGATAGAGTATGTTCCCGAGAAACCCGAATTTGAAGATGGTTTTAACGATGAATTTAAGGAAATCTTTGAGAAGTTCAACTTTCGTGAACCTGTTGTATCTGAGGTACGAATCTCTTTTAGGCTCTTAAACTTGGAGAAAGTTCATTAATGCTTGAATCTTAACATAAAGTGTGTTTGTTTGATTAGGACGACGTTAAGAAGGAGGAGTCTGAGGAGAAAGAAGATGTGAAGAAAAAGGTTAACTCAGATTCTGATGAAGAAGAAGGGCAGGATAACCAGAAAAAGGAGAATACCACATCTAATAAGAAGAAAAAGGTCTATCTCTAAGCTTATTATTACCTCTATATTCGTTTTACTTGGAATTGAATTGTTCTTGTTTGATGCTACATCACATTTTTTCTGTTGATTCTTAAAATCCTGATTTTTTGTTTTTGTTTTTACAGCTTGAACGGAGGATGAAGATTGCGGAGCTGAAGCAGGTATCAGCTAGACCTGATGTTGTTGAGGTATGGTTGTATTTTTATTGTGCTAAGAGTTAAACATCATAACTTTGCTTCGCTCATGAGTCATGACCATGCTTCACATTCATACTCTACTGTTTTTTCATTGATTTTACAAGTTACGAATGTCTGAGTGAGTTCTTTTTTATGGTACACCGGAATTGATCTGCATTTGCTATATTTGATAATCTTCTAGTGGCCTAGACTTTCATGTTTTTAAAAGTTTACATGTTATGGTCTTTGATGCATGTCATTCCATGTTTTCTTAGGGGATATCCCTTATCTTGCTGTGTAGCTCTCTGCAATTAATTACTAACTTCTATTTTTTTAAATACTTTTAGGTCTGGGACGCCACTTCAGCTGATCCGAAGTTGCTGGTGTTTTTGAAGTCGTATCGGAATACAGTACCTGTTCCAAGGCATTGGTCTCAGAAGAGAAAATATTTGCAGGTTTGTGATTTTACAAGTAATGATGCTGTAGCTAATAATATGTTTCTGTGATTTGTGGGTGTGGCACATAGGGGAATTGAATTAACAGGGATAGAACTCATAATGTCAATTAAGTTTCCTTATACCTATATATGTGCTTCTTGCAGGAGAATATCTGTGATAACCATGGAGCCTGGACTTGTAGGTGTAACCGCAGAGGACTTATGTTTTTTGTTTATTATATGAAATCTGTGGTGCTTAGTTTTTGGAGACGTTTGATACTTCTCTGAGAATAGTGTTTTATGCATCAGTTGGGTGTATTGTATCTGAAGCTGTACTTTTTGTTTTCGTATGCCTCTTAGTGATCTTGCTTTTCTGATGAATCTGGTTTTGAAGTAATCTTAGGATTCAGTCAAGTGTCTTTGTGTCTATGGCTATTATATTGCTTTGTCTCTCTTTCTTAAATTGGTGATATCTCAGCGGGGTTTCAATTTTGCAGGGAAAGCGTGGTATCGAGAAGTCGCCATTTCATCTTCCTGATTTCATTGCTGCAACCGGAATTGAGAAAATTAGACAGGTATCTTATCTTGGACCCCATGATCTAGTCCTTTCTTACTGCCATATAAATTTTTCAAAAAGATGAAGTTTAACTAGCCAGAGCTAACGCTATTTTGGTTCTTGTGTAGGCTTACATTGAGAAAGAAGATGGTAAAAAGCTGAAGGCAAAACAACGGGAGCGAATGCAACCAAAGATGGGAAAGATGGACATTGATTACCAGGTAGCACATTTCTCTTTTTGTTGTTTGAAGTGCATTTGTTATTGTTCGATCTATAAATGTTAAGTGAAGATATACCTTCCTTTTCTCAGGTTCTCCACGATGCATTCTTCAAATACCAAACAAAGCCTAAGCTGACAACTCTTGGCGATTTGTATTTTGAAGGGAAAGAATTTGAGGTACTTTCTTGTGACATATTCTGCTTGGTTTTATTACTTTGTGTACTTGAATCTAACTACAGTCATTTGGGGAATAGGTTAAACTGAGGGAAACGAAACCAGGGATCCTGTCACATGAATTGAAGGAAGCTCTTGGTATGGCTGAAGGAGCTCCTCCTCCATGGCTGATCAATATGCAGGTGAGTTTATTGTGACTTTGTCTTTACGATTATTCTGATTAATTTGGAATTAATTCTTTTTACCTTTGTGTAACAGAGATATGGCCCTCCCCCTTCTTACCCACATCTGAAAATTCCTGGTCTTAATTCTCCTATTCCACCTGGAGCTAGCTTTGGGTTTCATGCTGGTGGCTGGGGGAAACCTCCAGTTGATGAGGCAAGAATTTTTATCTGTATATTCTTCTTTTAATTACTATTCCATGCCATATAGTAACAATTTCTTGTCATTGTTTGTGTTATATAGATGGGGCGTCCATTGTATGGAGATGTCTTTGGTGTCCAGCAACAAGATCAGCCCAACTATGAGGTAATCTTTTCACCTCTCTTTGTTCTTCTCCTTAATAACAGCATATAAGCTTCATGTGGAGTTATTATAAGATTAAGAAATTTTGTGATACAATGTTAATGGGTTGTTCTTTTTCCATCATTTTAGGATGAGCCTATTGATAAGAGTAAGCACTGGGGTGATTTGGAGGAAGAGGAGGAAGAAGAGGAGGAGGAAGAAGAGGAACAAGAGGAGGAGATGGATGAAGATGAACTAGAAGACGGTACTGAATCTGTTGATACTATGTCCAGGTATTGTTTTGCCTTATACATTGACGAGGCGTATCTGTATTCTTTGGTTGTCATATAAAAATATTATGAACGTTAATCATAAATTTTCCCTTCTTTTCAGCACTCCAACTGGCATAGACACACCAGATGCGATTGAACTTCGTAAGGAACAGAGAAAGGAACCTGATAGGCCTCTATATCAGGTAGGAACCTAATCGTTTCCTAATGCAGTTTCACTTTATGTCAAGCAATATCTCACTGTTGACTTGGTTTGGTTCTATAATGCTGCTCTCTTTTTTGTTCTGAAGGTACTTGAAGAAAAGGAACAGAGTGTTGCTCCTGGAACATTGCTGGGAACAACACACACGTACGTTATCAAAACTGGTGCTCAGGACAAGACTGGAGCCAAAAGGGTAAGCGTTATTGTGCTTAAATTACTTGAAAATTTTTAGGAAACATTTCTGCATCATGGTATTCGGTAGAGAGATTTTTTGATGGTAGTGTCTCTAAAGCAAGGTATATGCATTTGATTTTCTGTTTGCGTCATGACAAGTTGCTAATTTATTGCATTGTGTGTATTTGAGCAGGTTGATTTGCTGAAAGGTCAAAAAGCAGACCGTGTGGACATCAGTTTACAGCCAGAGGAGCTGGATGCGATGGAGAATGTGTTACCGGCCAAGTAAGTAGTAGATTCACTTAGTTGATCGTAATAATCTCTACATGAATTCATTAGATAAAACCAGTTCTAAAACTCTACATTGACTTTTGAAGGTATGAGGAGGCAAGAGAAGAAGAGAAACTTCGCAATAAGCAAGAGGACTTCAGTGACATGGTCGCTGAGGTAATGACTTTTCGATATTTTCTCTTTTTTACACAATATATATGAATGCCGATAATTAACCTTCTGTATATTTTTGCAGAATTCAAAGAAGAGGAAGCGTGACAAGGATGGGAAGAAAAAGAAAGATTTCAAATTCTGAGGTAGCTTCGGATTCATGGAAGAACAACCACTACGGATTATGGATCCTGGATATGAGAGAGAGATTCATGATTCAGAGAATGTGTTTTGTTGGGTTTTTACTTAGCATTCAGGGAGGGAGAGAGAGTGAGGTAGAAAATCTTGAGTTTTGTCTAAATGCTATGGGTTCTCTATACTGTGTTGTTACCTGAAGCAAAACTTGTTTAGTATTTGAACAAATGCAAAGCCTGGAAAAACTTAGAACCAAAATCTGCTTTGTTCCGTAAGTTCATGATCAAGCACTGAAATAAAACTCAATTTTATCAGAAATTAATATATCATATATGTGCTCAGGTCTATGTTGTAATGTAATTATTACTTGCAAATTTCAATTCAATATTAGGACAATCAATTCTTGATATCAACTTACCTTCAATCACAATTCCAAATATTGACCAAGAAAGAGGTCACACTCGCAAGTACTGTGACCAACGTTGGACCCATCGGATCAGCTATAAAGCCGTGATCGAGCCTCCCCTCGGTATAATTCTCATCGTGCAACCGACCACACTCGTGTTTACCTCTCCTCCTAAGAGAATAATCACTTACTCGGTTACGGCTAAGACGAATCACAAAGTCAACACTGCTTACCTCTTTGGAAGCTTAACATGGACTAATGATGTTCATAATGTTACAAATTACAATCCCTATCTCTGTTAAGACAACAAAGATCATATGATCAAATCAGTGTATAAGAACTACTTAAAAGAGCCATGTGATGCTCATGGACTTTGTTCTCAAGTAATTTTCTTGCAAATCTTAATTCGAAAACTTAAAAATCTCTTACACAAACACACAAACTTAAAAATCTCTTACACAAGTAGTTTTCTTATTTATTCAACACACACTCATATATTATGCTTACTACAAATCAAAATCGAAATCGACACTTATATATTATGCTTACTACATAGCAATACATATATAATCATCATAATGAATATATATTATAAGATGTAATCTTTTTTTAACATGCGATACATTATCTTCTTACAATCCACCATCACATTTCACATTTAGCTCAATTTCTTTAATATTTGATGAAATATCGTAATTAATTATATTCATGGTAACAATATAGCTAGATAATTTTATATACAAATGTCAGTTCTAACTTCTAACAATGACGTTAGCATGTAAAAAAGTATTATTTGCAAAATAGAGAAAAATATTATTGTCAACTTGTTTTAACATATGCTTTTATTTTATTTTAAATACTAATACATATTACATACTAATGTTGTCACTATCAGAAGTCACATGGTCACATCCCTATTTGTAGAACACGCTCTACAGAATTCATCAGTCAGTTCATAAACTAATAAATTGAAATAAATAAAAACCGATGGCTATGATCCTAAAACAGTAATAAACTATAAACACCTACGTGAAAAAATATTCTACACAAGAAATAGCATAAGATTATAAAATATTATATATATTTGTAATGGCAATAGAAATGATTCATAGCGTATTTTCTTATTGCAACATGTTGGAAAAACAACAATGAATACTTTTTACATATATACATGCATACTGAAATGTAACAAAATTGTTTTTGAACCAAGACCTCATGAACCCACCAGATTGATTGTGGATTTACTAGGAACGTAAGGGAAAAAGAAATATTCAATTATACAACTCACTAAGCAAATAAGAATATACCTATTGCAGAAATATCTACACTTGTTTACAAGTAAAGTAATAATGCATAATAATCCTTGTCAAATAAGAATCATCAGGCATATCAACTTGAGCCATTTATGTGTCTGAACATTCATAATATCAGTAACAAACTTGTTCCCAAATCAGTATGTACATCAGAAAACTTCCTTTTTCCATAAAGAGTCTGCTGGAAAAATTGTATATCATAACTCTTTTTTCCCTAGAGCCTTGTATATCACATCATTTGTCCAAATATAGCATGCTTAGGAGAAAAATACACATAAGTATGTAGCTTCTAATTTATGACCTCAAGTGGTGTACCATTTTTGGGTTTGATACCATGGGCGGTTTTAGTGAAGGTAGATGATTAATTACTTTATTACTCTAAAATTGAAAAAAAAAAAAAGTGAATATTATTTGAGGAGCATTTTGGGAGCACTTTGCTTAGGTGTCATCCCCATAATTTTTCTCCTCTTTATTTTTATTTATTTATTTAATTATCTTATACTCATTGCCAAACACATTTAATTCCAAATATACTTATTTTGATTACTATAACTCTAATTACCAAACACATTTGAATCTTCTTAAACTTGCTAAAATTAAAATATTTTGAAATTATCAATTTGCCAAAATTAAAATATTTCATAATTATAGATTTAAATCATAGAATTAAATGTGAACAAAAATTTAACATATATAACAAAAAAAATTGATTAAATAAAATAAAACTATTTATTATCTTTTGAAAATATGTGAGCACGTAAAAATATGTTTTTACATGTGTTGTTTTGTTTGACAAGTAGATGTTTTTAATTTTTCATAAATGCACCTTCGTACAAGTAAAAATATAATTAATAATGAAATTTGTTGGTTTAATTATTTCACGGGTGGAACACATTTGTATGCAAAATAATCGCAAAATTCAAATATATAAATTAGGTCTTAGGTTATGTATAATTATTCTTCATAATGTTTTTTTTAACTAAAACTATCGATTTTATTCAATAAAATTTTATCCCGCGTATAACGCGGGTAATTTTCTAGTGGATCATTACAAGGGGTTTGCTTGCTCTTCAAGTTAGAGTTGTCCATATAAACACACACGCCCTAAGATCAGTTTTTCTTAAACTTTTCATTTCTTCAGGTTTTAGATACAAAAACACAAAATGAGTTCCTATGGAAATATGAGATCAGAGGAGCTTACCACTCTGAGTGAGGCCAGTGGCGAAGCTAGGTTAGTACCACCAGGTGCATCTGCCCACCATAGATTAATATATGTTTTAATAAATGTAACCAAATTTAGAAGAAATTGCTCGCTGCTTTGGTAATTGCCACCCCCCCCTCGATTAGCGATTATGCCCCCCTACATCAGCTTGTTTGACTCGTGCACCTTCCTTTTTTTGTTTACTTTTAGTAAACCTTTCTATAATAATAAGAAACAGCTATATATTTTACTATTTTCTTAATTATTTCCTTAGAAGAACTTGGAATGGTAATTACTAATTTTAGTTAAAATTTTATGCCCCCAATCAAAAACATTTCTAGATTCGCCACTGAGTGAGGCTAAACGTTTAGGTATCCTTCAAAAAGCTACAGAGAAGATGAAGAATGAGTCTACACTTGACCCTGACCTAAACCTTGAGGCCATAGGTATGTGTTTCTTAGAATTTTAGATGTATTGATCTTTCAACATTTACATGCTTTTTTATCTTATGAATTTTGACATGTTTCTTGATTTTTTTTCACAGCTGCTCAGACAAGAAACTACACTGGTCCTGAACTAGAGCTATCTTCACAATCGTTGAGAATAACGGAGTTCCCACTACTGAAGGTATTAAGCTAACTATGGAGGATTTCATCTCTGCAATGGATGTTGTAAAGCCTGAAATAGAGTCTTTGAAAGAGAATCTTAAAAAGTCCAGGTATATGTTTTGCTTCAATTAGTTTTTGAGTCATTTTTTTTTTTGGTCACAAGAGTCATTTCTTAATTTAAGCTGATATTTTCCCATGATTTTTACAATCTGTTTTTTTTGGACGTGGTTTGAAAATTTATGCATAATAAAAAAGTGTCACATACATCATATCATCATCTAGAGAATATCAAATCATTTTATGTATAATATTTGTGTATTTTTGCTTCAATAAATTTTTGAGTCATTTCTTATCTTAATAAAAGCTTCTACCTGATGCTGATATTTTTTTGGGTTAATTTGCTATATAACCAAAAAACAAATTATAATTCAAAATCTAACTAAAAACCCTAAATGTAATGGTTAAAAATTGGCCACATGGGTAAGTTTTGGTTAGATTTTGAATTATAATTTTTTTTTTGAGTTATATAACCCCTATTTTTTTATATGATCTTTTTTTTTTTGAACAACCCCAGTACATGATCTTTAAAATCTGTTTTTGGTATATGGTTTGAAAAAATTTGTAGTTCATAATTATACAAAAGTGTCACAAACATCATATCATCATCTAGAGAATATCAAATCATTTATAAAATTTGTTCATAATCCTTTGTTGAATTTTTGTTTTGGTATGTATAGTTCATAATTATACAAAAGTCTCACATATCGTATCATCATCATCATCATCATCATTATCATCATCTACTACATTAGATGATATCAAAATATTTCTGAAATTCGTTTATTAATCCTTTGTTGAATTTTTGTTTATAATCTTATTTAAAAAGATCCGATTCTAAAAATCCATCACATGTACTATATTAGAGAAGCATTATCAGAGATTTAGTCATTTCATAATTTCAAGCTTCTAGCTATGGTAATATATTTTCAATGAATTTCAGCTCTGTTCCATGAACATGAAGACGGTGCGGAGAATAGAGGACTTAGGTCAAGATCAGCAATAATGACGCAATTAAACTTCTCTTTCTTTGCTCTCTTATTTATCTAATTCAGCTTATGTTTCAGATCCTTTTTAATGCTTTTGGATTAAGTATTGCTGCTTATGTTGATATTCGATTGCTCATGGCTTCTCTAAGTCAATAATGCTCTATATTTGGTTATGTAAATAAAGTTTCTTAATACAGTACTTATTCAGTAAAAATATTAGATACAATAATGTTCAAGGAGCCATTTTTCTTGTTATTAGAGACCATATCTTTTTATTAGTCTTTTTATTGCCTTGTTATTCAGTAAAAAGATTAGAAAATATTTGAAAGTATATGCCACTCATCTGGATTTATATATCCAGAGCTTTGAGTTTTGAATCTGTTTTATACTCCATGTTTAACATGTCCTAATGTCTATTCTATCTTACGTGTAGCAAATGTTGCACTATCTTTGGGCCATAGATTGCTTTGGTACATTGGTTTGTTTGATATCGAGAGTGTCCTAGTCGAACATGTAGTAGTAGTAGTTTAGCAAAAAAAAAAAAAAACATGTAGTAGTTTATTAGCCACTACATAATTCCATATATAGTAATGAAACAAAAGTTACAAAACCATAGTCATAGTCAAATTGATTTTAATATAAATACGAAATAAACAATATATATATAGCCAATGAAATATGAGTCCTATATCTTAAATTAATCAAACTGTTAACTTCAGATGTCTTGAGTAACTTCTTCAAGACAATCTAAGAATTGAGTAATGTTAAGTTTCTCCTTCCTGGTGTAGATCGGCTCTTTAGACCTCCCATCTCTTTGAGCGGCCATCTCGATAACAGTGTATAGCTGCTTGATTGGAATCTGATCATAAGATGTCAGAAAAATGATTATTATATCCTAGTTAAGGGTAATAATCAAAAGACACAATGAGATCGAGCACATACATCATCAAGGGCTTTCGAAGCTTCTTCGATATCATCTTCTGTGAACACGTTTAGTTGCTCCAGCACCTGATGCATGGAACATGTTAGAACTATAGTTTTTTGTTCAAGGCCAAGAACATGGATCGATACTAAAAGAAAAAAGATTAGGTTACCTTCTTCGCATCCTCGGTCCTCAGTAATGGAACAGGGTACGTAACAGAGAAAGCTTGTTGCAAACCAACAGCTTTTAAGAATCTTACATCACTTGTTGTACCAATTACAAGAAGTTTGCTTCCCTGCTCAACAACAACAACAAAAAAACATTTACCAAGTTAGTGAGATGTTATATAATTTCTTCCTTAATGACAGTTGTTTAAATTTTGCAACCATGCACAATAACAAAAGTACACACCTCTGGAGGAGATTGTTCGAGAAATGTCAACAATGTATGAGTAATTTCATTTGAAAATCGCAGTCCAATTTCCGTGTAGTCCAACAACCTACAATGATGTTATAGATATTGAACTTAGCCCCCAAAGAAATAAAAATTGACAAAAGTATGCAAAATGTAAGAACTTTGAAACCAATTTACTAAGAAATATATATATATATATATATAATGATTTACCTTTCAATCTTGTCAAGATTAACTATGCTTAGTGGTGATTTGTAAGCATCCTCAAAGACCTATCCTCATTTGACACACAAAAAAAAAAGAGTGTTAGTTTAGTAAATAAATGAATAAGATCGAGGATAAAAAAATAATAGAAATTAGAAGACTAGGGACCTTGGTAATGTGTGCACACTTCTTGTTCTCGTGAAGACCATTCATAGTCCCTGCAGAGACCTTGCCAAAGCAATGAAACAAATTAGTATCAAAAAGAGGCAAAAGTAAGTAAGGTTCAAAATCAATAACTTGACACTTACTATTTTGACATATGGGAAGTCACTGTCCAGGCCAATAGTCGCAGCTAATGCAGTTTTCCCACTGCTCATAAAGCATAAGAAAATCAGAAAGAGCTAGAAACAAAACTACGCGAAAGCAGTTGGATATATAGGTCTCAATTGTTTGTTTAGTTTGCTAATTGTAGACGCAAACGAAAGAACTAAATTTTTCGCATAAATGCTGTCTGAAATAATCATAAGATATGAAAGATTACCTTCCACTAGGTCCATGAAGAAGGCAAGTGACGGGAGGACCTCTTTCGTTAACTTTAACTTGCTCAACAAGAAACATAACTCTTTCGTATATGAGCTTTTGCCGATCACCACAGTCCACAAATCCCTTAGGTCTATTAACATGTCATAGACAAAACTAAATTACTTACGCGAAAACTAAATAATTACTCAAACTGTTTGAACAAATTTTACCTGTAGTGTTCAAGGTCTTTAGGAGAGGCTCCAAAAGCAGGTTTAACTTCATGAAATGCTTGAAGAAAATCTTCCATTGTGACTTTAATATTTTCTTCATCAACTGGTTTTGTAAGATCTTCCATGTTCAGATGTCTGTTCAAAGCATATGATGTTGCACTTTTTACAATTCCTTCAAGCTCAGCTCCACTGTAGTTCTTCGTCCGACCAGCTTTTCAATCAAAAATCATGTCAAGAAGTCATATTTTATGATTTGAACAAAAGTTTAATCGATGAAGGCATACCGAGCTCTTGGAGATTGACATCAGGAGCAAGGAAAGAATTTTCTTTCATCATTTTTGTATGAATCTGAAGAATTTCAAAACGTCCTGCTTCATCGGGAAGGCCAATCTCGATATGTACCTCTAACCTTCCAGGCCTGTTTGGCACAACTCAAAAACATTATTATCTATATATGTCTACTAAACTCAAAGCCAAAGTTCATACAAACAAAAATCAGAATATATAAACTTCAGAGACCTTAGAAGAGCTTCATCGAGCATATCCTGCCGATTTGTCATTCCAATAAGTAAAACATTGTTCAAGGCCTCCACACCATCTATCAGGAAATATAACAAGTGTTAATTAGCCATATCGAGAAAATAAAACATTTTAGTCAATCGCTTGATCGTTGGCTAACCTTTGTCAGGAGCTGGTTTACAATACTGTCATGGACACCTGTACCATCCCTGCTTGATCCTCTTGCCTGGAAATTTGCAATACATTCAATTTCTAGTACTGAATTTAACCCATTAACGAACTCTATGATTGTCAAAATTGGTTAGCATCTTGAATAAAGTCGTGTACCTTACAGATAGCATCGATTTCATCGAAAATAATGACAAGAAGCTCACTGGCATCGCCTGAAAATTTGAATAATCATTGCCAAATTAGCACATTCCCATGCAATAGAAAAAAAGAGAACATAACAAAACACAAGTCAGTGTAAGCTAATTCTTCCGCACCAAGTGTTCTCTGGTCCTTCTCAGCATCAGCAAACAAGTCTCTTACATTCTTCTCTGTCTCACCCACAAACTTACTTAGCACCTCAGGACCATTCACAATCTATCGATGTCAAGAGAAGAAACATTATAGTCATTAATAACACAAACTTCTTGAAGAAGATTACAAAGTAAAAGATTAGAGAATATACCTTTGGCTCTTTTCCATTAAGCATTTTTCCGATTTGGCGTGCCATCAAGGTCTTGCCGGTACCAGGAGGTCCATAAAGAAGGATCCCTTTAACATGTTTTCCCCCAAGTCTGCAAGATCAATAGAATAAAACTTAAACAATATACGCAGCGATAAGTGTTCAACATATGGAGGAAATATTCGAGAAGCGAAAGCTCTTCGAAATATATCAACAAACTCTGTTTTTAAGCCACCAATACCAAGTGATTGAAGGTTAAACTCCTTTCCTTTAAATATTTTGCTAGTAGCAGCGTCTCTTTGGTTGATAATCTGTTACACAAATTAGGTTTAAAAGGATGATGATACCAAGTGATTAAACAAACACAAGTATATAATCCCAAGAGAATTGATCAAAAAACCAGACCTTGATGCCATTTGCATTTGATGTTTCAAACACAATATATGTATCTTTAGAGATCATCCCTCTTTCGATACCATCAGATCGGTCTTGACCCTCGGTAATTACAGCTCGGTTGACCGTAAAAATGTAATTAGTTCCATGATACTCAAATGTAGCTCTCTGGCCTACTGTCAAGACCTGCATATAATAAGTATGCATAAGTTTCAATAAATGAGTGTTAATGGTTTCATTGACGCGACAAGAAAAAAGCCAAAAAAGCAGAGAAATTGATAGAGCATAGCCATAAGCACAACAAATTTAAAGGTGCATAATGCGCAAATCGAATTCCTCCAAACATTTACCTGATTAATGAATTTCTTCTTGAGTTGAGTTGAAAGGAGCACAGCATCAACCTGGGAAAAAAAGTAATATCATACATATATATGTTCATGGATCACAAAGAAACACACCAAATAAAATGTATCTAACAAAATGCAAACCTCTTCGGTTTTAGTAGTACCCTTCTTTACAAATTCTAACTCAAGAACCAACAAAGTCAAGTCAAAACTCTCAGGAGGAACAAATCTGCAAAGAACACAAGACAGTCTTTTAAGAACAAATAAACCGTAAAGACAACAACAAGAACAAGTTCAATAGAAACCCTAGCATGTCTTCGTTGAACAGCATTCAAAGCAATAGTTCCATCTTGGATCCTCTCGTGTCCAGTATATAAACAGTTAAGTTTACTAACAAATCTGACCAAACAAACGATGATTCGAAAGAGAAACAAAAAGCTAATTTTTTTTTTTTTTTAATTTCCAGAAAAATCCAGGAGGAACAAGTGTAACATGCGACAAAAATCAGATTCATCAATAGTGTAACCTTTAGGATGAGATTGTACGGTAAGTAGTAAAAAGGATATGAGAAAGAGAGAATGAAGACGTCGGAGACGTTGGCGAGGAAGAGATCGGTGCCGGGAACAGAGAACTGACTGAGATCGGAGACGGAGCAATAAGCTAAGTTGGTGAAAGCTAACTCTGTCGCCGGAGTTGTCGTCACTTTCATGGTGGACTGTGATTCCGGCATGACTGTACAGCCGGAAGAAAAAGGTGACTGTCTTTTCTTTTTCCTTCGTTAAGAAGAATAAAGAATAAATATATCCCTAGCACGTTACTTTTCCAATTACAACACGACACGTGTAATCTAATTAAATTACAATTAGGTGAAGTCGCAGAGTGGGACCAAGAACTTGTGCTAGAAGTCAAACACCCACGTCATATTCTAAGATGGTTAGATGGAGATGTCTGTGGCATGACGTCATAGTTTAGGAGTATATTAACTAAAAAAGTTCCTGAAATTTTCTGAAATTTGAGAACAAAAATTATTACCATTTAATCTTGAGATTCTCTTTGTAATGTTTCCGTTAATATATGTGTAACGTCAGTGCCGGCCCAACATGAATGGTTGCCTAAAGCCCAGAAAAAAAAAAATGCTCCATCTGCATAATAAAAAAATTTGCCATAACTTGCATGCTGTGAGATTTGAACTTGTCTCCTAAAACTTAATATTACTCAGACTGAACCACTGGACTACAACGAACTTTTACGAAATTGATGCCCCAAAAATTAATAAGTTATCTTGATGCCTAAAGCTCAAGCATTCCCAGCTTTAGGTCAGGGCCGTCCCTGTGTAACGTAGTTGGCAGAAAATATAAAAAATTGCATCTTTCATATTGGATATTTCCCATTTTTATGTAAATGAAAAAAAAAAAGATATGCGGAAATTCTTAAAAAAAAAAGAGTAAAGGTTGCATTTTTCATCTTATCTATTTTGGTCTTTACAGTATATGTAATGCTGCATGTATATGTATACACTTTTTTTTTTGTATATATCGCACGAGCAGTGCCGGCTTAGGGAGGAGGACAAGTGGTGCGCCGCCCGTGGGCCCCACTCCGGGTCTCAATAATTAGGGGCCCAAAAAAATTTTTTTTAATTTTTTTATATTTTTTTTGAATTAAAAGTTAAATTTGTTTAAATAAAAAGGTTCTAAAAATATATTTTATAATGTAAATTTTTTTATTTAATTAACTACGTTTAAAAAAATTAGCAAAAAATCTTTAAAAATTTAATTTATGGGGCCCAAAAAATTTTTTTGCCCATGGGCCCCAGATTAGGTTGAGCCGGCACTGCACGAGTGTTTAAAACTTACAATATGTGTAATTCGGCATGTATGTATAATGTATACAAAAGAGTCGTAACCCTCTTATATAATGTGGACTAAGATAAGAGGTGAAAGTAAGAAGACATGCTAAGTGCAATGCATAAGGATGTAAAAATTGGATGTACGTAAGAGACTCACTCTCAACTTTAGTTTACCAGGACCTTGGACTTTTTTTTACTCTCCTCAAGAGTTTGTTGAACCTCTTCTTTAGATGACCGTGAAGTATATTCACAAGCTGAGTTTCCTCTATCAAACTGACTTAGGTTTGAGCAGCTCGAAATTTCATTGCTGTCTCCAAGGGTATCTGGAACCGTTGTTACCGCGGGTAAACCCCAAAAAGGTTTAGGTGGAACTTGGAGAGACTCTAAATCTCCCTCTAACATTTCAATGACTTTGATCATTGGTGGACGATCAGATGGAATGGTCTGAATACACCATAGACCAACCACTACCAATTTTTTTGCGATTTTCTCTTCTTCTTCAGTTATGTGATCTCCGAAAATCTTCATGTTTTCTCCTCTATCAAAATCCTTGTAGATCCAATCTGGAAAATACATTGAACTATTGTTGGATCCAGAATGTTCAACATTTTCTCTATTCCTTGCTCCAATCATCTCAAGAACCACCATCCCATAACTATACACATCCGATTTATGGGAAACTCCTCCGAAATTATTGGAAAACACTTCAGGAGCAATGTATCCTACCGTTCCTCTCGCGTCTAACATTGACACAATGCTCTCTTTATTTTTACAAAGCTTTGCAAGACCAAAATCTGCAATCTTGGGGCAAAGATCCTTGTCCATGAGTATGTTTTGTGGCTTTATGTCGAAATGTACAATCCTTGATGCACAACGATTGTGTAAATACTCTAGGCCGTGAGAGACACCTAACGCAATGTCATTTAACTTTTCCCAATCCATCTTCGTTGACATATTCTGGGAAAGAAACTTGTCGAGGGATCCATTTGGCATGAACTCGTAGATTATAGCTCTCTTGTTCCCTTCATAACAGAATCCAAGCAAAGAAACAATATTAACATGAGATGTTCTACTCATGCTAGCTAGTTCATTGATGAACTCTTCTCCGTTCCCCTTTGTCTTCTTCAAGATCTTTACTGCAACATCTTGATTGCCTTCAGGTAACTTGCCTTTATAGACGGTGCCAAATCCTCCTTTACCAAGAACATGCCCAAATGAATTTGTCATTTTCTTGACGTTAGCGTAACTGTATCGTTTCAACATAACAACCGCTTCAATGTTTTCGCCACTCAAATCACTCTTTCTTGCCTTGTTTGCTCTCACCAATATCGCGACCAAAATAATGATCATCACAACTGAAGCTGCTGGTACCCCTGCAATAAATTAAAAAAAACAACCTTTATGTACATGAGAGTAGTGTCAAATGGAATGAGGGACAAAGTTAGGTACCGAGTATGAGTTTTAACTTCCGCAAGTGCACTTTGGAGTTGTTACCGTTGCCTTCTGTTGCAATCAAAGGTCGGTTAGGCAACACTGGACCGCAAACTTTAACATAAGAAGTACCCTGAATCGATAAGTTTTGGTACCCAGATAAGAAAGAATCAGGTTGCTTTTGCCAACAATAGCCTGTCCCATCAAACTTGGAGACAGAAACAGCACAAGTATTGCTAACAAGACAATTGTATCTGCAAGGCGCACTACCCCCAAATAAAATCTCCGAGTTTTGGCTTAGGTTCGAAAAAAAGCTGGTGTGATCCAAATCAAGCATGGCTGTGTTGCCAGGGCAATCACTTAGCTCAGTTTTTCTCTTGCAGCCTTTTCTTCTACCATTCAAATCAATTGGATCAAAGTTGAGAGACGGACACGAGCAAATTGGAGTGGTGTCAGTGTCAGCGTAACCACAAATTCCAAAGTTTCCACAATATCCATAAATGTCACACTGGTCAGCCACAGCAGACCAATGAGGCGACACAGGGCCTCTGTTTCTACTCACAGAACTGTAGATTCTCAAATTCCCATCATCCTCAACCTTCAAGAACCTAAACGAATTGCTACCATCACCGTAATCATCACTATAAATGATATTTTCTTCTCTACGGAGATAGGAAGCGAACATTGACACAACTCCGTTAGGCTGTAACCTTAAGGTAGGAAACGACAGATTCAAACTACGGAAAGAGGAATTTATCTCTTGATTCCAGTAAATGATGCTATCGTTCCACATAAGCGTGAGCCTTGAGCCATCTTCTCTTTTATCCAATGCGGGGAAGGTACTCTCTAACTGAAACGAGTAAAGACCAGATCGGAGAGTCATACCGAGAGTGAAATTCTGCGACTGGACGATCGTGTCCGTCGGGTGATCGAAGGAAGACCAGACCGTGATGCTCCGATTGTTGACTAGTCTAAGGTCTCCTGAATCTTCAATCGAAGCGGAAGCCAGACCGAGAAGGTCTGTTCCAGAACTCCAGACGATGGTGTTAGAGCCAGTGATAAGGCGGAGGGAGCCGTAAGAGTCAAGGATGAGGTATCCTCCGGAGTCAACGGTTCCAGCGGACCAAATGGGAACGTTTCTAGAGAAAAATACGCCGGCGAGAAAGGAATTAGGGGATTTTGCGGATCGTACAAAGGAGACGGAGAAAGTGGAGTTGGGAGACCACCAAGACTGGTTCGAACGGGAGGCGTAAAGAACAGAGCCGAGAGGTATGGTTGAAGCTGAAGAAGGGAAATGGAGGAGAAGCACAAGAAGAAGAGAAAGTAGTTTCGTAAATGGCGTCGTCTCCGCCATTGTTGTGATTCTGAAGCTTCTCCGTTTTCCTCTATCACTCAGTCCAGGAAAATTATCAGCCAAGACTACAACGACTTGTGTTTTCAAAACAAAGAAAAATCAATTATGTATTATTTGTTATTAAAAAAGTAGGAACTCACCAACTCTGAAGAAAATAGCTCTCACCAACTCTGAAGAAAAAGCTCCCAACTCACCAACCCCCTCGCCGCCTCTGGCCATGGGGTCGTCTCCGGCGGCCTCTACGCCCCTTCTCCAACCTCCTGGTTCTCCTCAGAACAAAACCTCCACCATAATCGTGTCGCCGAAAAATCCTTGGAACGCCCTTGCTCCTGAAAACTCTGTACCAGCCTTGTCCCTTGCTACCAAAGTTACTATGGTCACTATCCCTGAAGAATTGATTAAACACGCCCAGCCTATGGAGAAACTTTGTTGTGGGATACTTCATCGGTGATGCCCCACATATCGGAAAGGTTCACGCAACAGTGAATCCTCTCTGGTCGTCGAACGGATCCTCCAAGATGGACGCTCAATTCCTGAAACCAACAACTGTGTTATTCAAGATTGAGGACTCACACATGAGATCCCGAGTATTGAAGAGACGGTTTTGGCATATAGTGGAAGTTCCATTGGTTATTGAAGAGTGGAGTCCGAAGAGCTCCGATCTTAAACCAAACTTTTATCTTCAATGCCTATATGGGTTGGTTTTAAGGATGTACCTGATTATCTATTCACTGAAAAGGGACTGTTGTTTCTTGGTGATATAATTGGAGCATCACAAAAACTACACCCCAATACAGAGCGCTGCATTCGGCTCGATGTAGCTAGAGTATTAGTTGTCGTTAATTTGGAAAAGTCTCTTCCGAATAAGATCGCGCTAAACACAGAAGAAGAGATAGTGATCCAAGTAAGTTACCCTTGGTTACCTACTAGATGTAACACTTGTAATTCATGGGGGCACAAGGACTCTGAATGTACTAAGATGAAAATGGGATCAGTGGTGATTAAACGTTCGGATGGTTCTGTGAGCAAATCATCTACAACGGCAGAACCCAAGGCTACAGAGGCTTCAACCCCTAGCCGAGAGAGAGATACCTCTGAACTTGTAGTAGAGGTGGTGAAGTCGGATGATCATGAGACCGATCACTCCCTTGTAAGAGATACAGGAGATGCAGGGAGAAAAGGAACAGCAGCGATGACGAATGAACAAGAGGCCGATCAAACGGACCAAACCTGGAAAACAGTGACATCAAAACATGGCAAACAATCCCCTCAAAAAAATATGGTGGACCCTCAATCAATGACCACTTCTCTGGAAGCTGAGACGTGCAGAGAAGCATTAACTCCAACAAGATTTGATGTTCTTTCAGAGCCAGAGGAAGGGGAAATTTCAGAACAACTCGAAACAATTGAGACGGAAGACAATTTATCTTTGGCAGGTGACGATAATAACACAAAACAAAATTCACCACCAACTGATCTCACCAAACCAAAGATAAAAAAGAGGAGGCAGAGGAACCAAACTGTACAAGGACCTGTTGAAATTGGCTTTTCAAGCCCATGTCCAACTTCCCAAATTAGTATGATATTGTCCGCTTTGGGCCGAAGCATTAAAGCCCGCACAGATTTATTTTTGGTTTCCTTCCCAAAAGGCCTCATACTAAGTTGGTTGGACTTTACTTATATATTAGACCAATCTTGTCTAATCTTTAGATGTGGGACTTGGATTGATATCCCAACATTCTCCCCTTCAAACCAAGGACCACATGACTCGTGTCCTCCCCTCTAGCTAAACCTTAAGTACCATCTTGTACCCATCTCGTTTGGCTAGGGTCTAGCGAAATCTTGGCACCGTCTTATACCTTCTTATTCGCAAGGTCATCTTATGAGGAGTCTGCTCCCACATCATTTATAGTGCCCATCCACTTCTCCAGGTCCACTTCTCGAACCGCTCTGATACCATGTTATAATTGGCTTTTCAAGCCCATGTCCAACTTCCCAAATTAGTATGATATTGTCCGCTTTGGGCCGAAACATTAAAGCCCGCACGGATTTATTTTTGGTTTCCTTCCCAAAAGGCCTCATACTAAGTTGGTTGGACTTTACTTATATATTAGACCAATCTTGTCTAATCTTTAGATGTGAGACTTGGATTGATATCCCAACAGGACCTGCATCAAATATTTCTCGACAAACAAATACAACAAAGAAGTCCTCCTCACGGAGGAACTAATGATCATGACGTCCTTTTTTGCGTGGAACACCAGTGGATTCAATAAAAAGCACAAGCATAATCAGGTTCGTTCATGGATCGCTTCGGTAAAACCTTCTTTTGGTTGTCTTCTAGAAACGAGGCTTCAAGAAGACGATAGTTCGCAGATAATTCAGCAAGTGTTCCCCGATTGGGAGTCGGTGACAAATTACGATTATCATCGTATTGGCAGAATTTGGGTGGTTTGGTCTACGGAAGTAACAATTACGACTCTCTATAAGAGTCCTCAAATGATAACTATTGGGGTGTCTTCTGTGAGAGGAGAAAATTTCATTTATTCATGCATCAAATTTTAGGAATGATCGTATGGTTCTATGGGCAGAGCTTCAGCAGATTAAACGGATGTTCAACACTGAAAATCTTCCATGGGTGCTCATAGGAGATTTCAATGTTGTGCTCTCGTCTAGTGAGAGCTCCAGAACGTTAGATCGTTTGGGAAATCAAGGTGCGATGAAAGATTTCCAAGATATAGTTGCTGAGTGCGATATTATGGATTTAGGATACACAGGTCCTCTTCTAACATGGTGGAATCATCAAGATGAGAATCCTGTTGGGAAAAAGCTTGACCGAGCTCTAGTAAACAATATATGGTGTGATAGTTATCCTCAAGCAAAGGCTACTTTCGAAACGAATGGCATCTCGGATCATGCTCGTTGTTTGGTTAAAATTTCAGAAAGAATGGAAGGGAAGAAACCTCATTTCCAATTTTTCAATTATCTAGCTGATCATCCGCAGTTTTTGGATATTGTGGCTTCAGCCTGGGCTGATACCAAACCAATATTTCACTCTAGATCAGCGTTAACTCGTTTCCATAAGAAGTTGAAACGACTCAAACCCCTCCTTCGAGCCCTCAATCGGGAACGATATGGAGACATCACCAAGCGTACAAACTTTTGAGGTTTTATGTGCGCGTCAAGAGGAGGCCCTGAGAAACCCATGTTCTGATTCGTTCCAAGCAGAACATGCGGCATCCCAAGAATGGAACTATTATGCAAGCATAGAGGAGAAGTTTTTTCATCAAAAATCCCACATTAGCTGGCTAAAGTACGGTGACAGAAACACAAAGGTTTTCCATCGATCAGTGCAAGCTCGACAATCGAAAAATTCAATTACGAGACTAGTGAATTCTGAGGGTGAGGTTTTAATGGAGTCAAAGGATATAAAAATGGAAGCAATTCGATATTTTGAGGAATTTTTGCAAGATCAGACAGAGCAACAAGATCATACTTCCTCAACACATGATTTGAGAGAGCTCATTGGGTTTAGATGCAGTGATTTAATGAATACTATGTTGACGAAAGAAGTCATGGAAACTGAGATTAAGCGAATTCTATTCTCCTTGCCTTCTAATAAAACTCCTGGACCTGATGGATACACTAAGGAATTCTTTATCGCAGCGTGGCCTGTTATTGGAGTTGATCTAGTGATTGCCATCCAATCTTTCTTTCTTTATGGTTTCATGCCGAAGGGAGATAATGCCACGGTCGTTGCCTTAATTCCCAAACGTACGGATGCAGAGTTGATGAAGGATTTTAGACCTATTTCTTGTTGTAACACTGTCTACAAGATCATATCAAAGATATTAGCAGGTCGGCTCAAAACTCTCTTACCGGAGGTTGTGCTACCGAATCAGAGTGCGTTTGTTCAACAACGCCTCCTCTTGGAGAACGTTCTCTTAGCAATGGAGCTGGTTAAAGATTACCACAAAGATTCAATCTCAGCAAGATGTGCTCTGAAGTTGGATATTACAAAGGCGTTTGATACAATTAAGTGGAAGTTCATTCAGGAAATGCTTGACGCAATGGGTTTTCCGGATATTTTCATCACTTGGCTTCGAGGATGCATTACTACAGCATCATTCACAGTATGTGTCAATGGAGAACTTGAGGGCTTTTTTACTAGTGCAAGGGGCCTCTGTCAAGGATGTTCATTATCGCCAATATTATTCGTCCTTGCAATAAATGTGCTTTCACATAGGCTAAACAAGGCAGCTCAAGAAGGGAGATTCGCCTATCATCCTAAATGCAAAGATATAAATATTACACATTTAAGTTTTGCAGATGACCTGATGGTGTTTACGGATGGTACATCGGAGTCTCTAAAGGGAATTGTTGAGGTTCTAAAGGAGTTTGAAAAAGAGTCAGGATTAGCGATTAATATGAGCAAGTCTGCACTTTATATGGCCGGAAGAACGTTGCACGGATTACAAGAAACGGCAACAACACATGAAATCCCCATTGATCAACTCCCAATAAGGTATCTCGGATTACCTTTGACAACGAAAGGCATGACTCGTGCAGACTATGATCCACTGATTGATAGAGTTCAAACTCGTTTTAACTCTTGGACTAATAGATCATTGTCCTATGCGGGATGCCTTCAGCTCATTCACTCGGTCATAGCTAGCATTACTGATTTCTGGTGCTCAGCGTTTCGACTTCCCAAAAGGTGTTTTCATATTATTGAAAGTATGTGCTCTGCATTTTTATGGTCAGGCTCTCCACGTGATAATACCAAAGCAAAGGTGGCTTGGTCAGATCTGACTAACCCAAAACGAGAGGGTGGTCTAGGAATAAGAAAATTGGAAGACTCCTCCAAATTATTCACCTTGAAGCTCATTTGGCGGTTATTCGAGAAAGATGGATCACTCTGGGTGGCTTGGACTCGTCATTACTTACTTCGTAATTCCTCCTTTTGGGAAATATCTGATAAAACAACCAAGGGCTCGTGGATGTGGAAGAAAATTCTCAAGCTCCGTCCCCTGGCAGCAACTTTTCTACGAAAAGAGGTGAAGAATAGACTATCTACTCACTTCTGGTTTGATAATTGGTTAAGTATTGGTCCACTCTATGCGGTTCTAGGAGAGGCGGGTAGTCGTCTTCTCGGAGTTGCTAAAACCGCAAAAGTTGCAGACACTGCAGATGAAAATGGATGGTGTTTTAGACGTGCTCGGAGCCTTCAACTACAGGAGGTAATTAAAACTATCAACCAAGTGCCAGCTCCGATTGAAACTGCAAGCCGTGATCTCAACCTTTGGAAACAACATACAAACTGTTTTGAGAGTAAATTTTCTTCAAAACACACATGGAATCTCATAAGAGCTCCCGCAACAGTGGCGCCTTGGCATCGTTTGGTCTGGTTTCCGCAAGCTATACCAAGGCAGACCTTCATAGTTTGGCTGGCTTTCCGGGACAGATTATCAACGGGCGACCGCACAAGACTATGGGGAATTAGCCAATCATGTCCTTTGTGTGGAGAACAAAACGAGACACGCATGTTGGATACGCTCCAAGATTATTCTAGAAGAAGAGATCCTTAAAGGAATTAGGAATCTCAATAGAGAAAGGAAATTGTCTATTTCCAATAGGTTTAGGAAAAGAAAGTTCTAAACTATATATATGTAAGATCATCAAGTTGTGTATGATAATAAAAATAAGAACTAAAGGAAGAAGTTCTTAATAAGGAAGAACAATAGAGTTTGTGTTTAGGTTTTGAGAAGGAAGATTTTCCTAAGCATTAATAAAGAGAAGGATTTCTTTATCAAACAAGTTTGTTCTTGCTCACTTTAACGCAATCACCTCTTCCTAGCTTGCTCGTACACATACACGACCTGGACTATGCTTGTCTCCGATATATTGGGTTCTCGGATCACCCCCGACTGGACGAGGACAACAAACTCGCTGCTTCGGAATCGCCTAACCTCACTGGACAAGGTTTTGGTCCTAATGGCTTTTCACTCTCTTCTCTATTGGATATGGAGGGAAAGGAATGGTAGAATCCACCACAAACAACACCACTCTGCGGAGTACACGGCGAGCATAATTCATAAAGAAATATATTCCCGGCTAATCGCATACGACAAAGAAGTGGATAATGAAGGAGAAGGAGTCGCTCGTTGGAGCTCAATATCTAGGACAACAAATTTCTGAATTTTAAATAATTACAAAACATGTTTCATTTTGATCTGCTTTCCAATGTTAGAGCATATGCATCCATGAATTTTTGTGGGTATCATTAAATATAAAATTATTAAAATTTGAGTAAAAGGAAGAAAGAGAGTGTTTTTGGTTGAAATAATAGGGTGTATTGAAATATAAAATTAATAAAATTTGAGTAAAGAGATGAGATAGTTGATATTTTTAGAGAGAGAGTTTCAAATAGTTGATACTTTTAAAGAGAGTATGAGTGTGTTTTTAATAATTTTATATTTAAAGAGAGTATAAAATTAATAAAAGTTGAGTAAAATGATGAAAGAGAAAGTATAAAGTTGAGTAAAAAGAAAAGAGAGTGTGTGTTTTAATAATTTTATATTTAATGATACCCACAAAAGTTCATGGATGCACATGCTCTTAGTAATAGCTTGCCCAACCGGAAAATGACCGGTTATGTAAACCACTTTTTTTGTTGAAAAATAAATTTCACATTTCAACAACAAAAAAAAAAATTATGTATTATTTTTCAAAGTCTTAGATATTATTATTACATTATTGACATTTGACATTTCAAATGAGCGTTGTTGATATTAGTGTAGTTGGTTAAATGTGGTTATTTACTTAATTCTGGCATTTGTCCTAAACCGGTTTGTACCGGATAAACATTGTATAAAGCAGGATTATTGTTCCCTAAAATCAATAACAAGAAAAACTTTCCCTTTCTCTTTTCTCTCTAACGTTCTTCATCTGCTTAAAGCTAATATGGTATCAGAGCTATTGAGGGCTACACCTCAATCGATCCTTCTCATTTTCTTCCTTTTTTGACCTAGATCGACTCAGCGACTCTCCCGATCGATCCTCTTTGTCACGAGTGATTTTTCTGGTTATTCCTCCAGATTTCACATAAATCGTGCTCTTTTATCTTTCTTTTGAGCTTCGGATCTTCTACGATGGTGGTTATTCGCAAGTCTACGCGTCGTGTTTACCGATCGGCTTTATCCTGAGCTCGTCGAGCTTCTATTCCTTAAGCATCGTCTCCGTTTTCCCCTTCTATGTCGTTGCTTTCTTCTATTCCTGTCGAGAGCATCCATTCACCTTTTTACCTCTCTACTGGTGATAACCCTGGTATTTCTCTTATCTCTGAGATTCTAGATGGTACGAACTATGAAAACTGGAGTATTGCTAGGACTATTGCCTTAGATGCTAAGAATAAAATGGCGTTTATTGATGGGTCTATTGTGCGTCCTGTTGAATCTGATAGTAACTTTAGAATCTGGTCTCGCTGTAACTCCATGGTGAAATCATGGATCTTGAACTCTGTCTCTAAGCAAATATATCGTAGCATTCTCCGTTTTAACGATGCATCAGAGATCTGGAAAGATCTGTTGACCCGATTTCACATCACGAATCTCCCTAGGTCATATCAGTTGTCTCAACAGATATGGTCCTTGCAGCAAGGTTCCATGGACCTTGCTACATATTTTACCACCTTGAAGACTCTTTGGGACGAGTTGGATGGTGCTAATTGTGTTGCAACCTGTCAAAACTGTGACTGTTGTAAGACAATCAAAACTCAGCAAGAACATGCCAAGGTGATTAAGTTTTTGGCCGGCTTAAATGAATCATATGCTACCATTAGAAGCCAGATAATCATGAAGAAGCATGTTCTTGACCTTTCTGAGATCTATAACCTCCTTGATCAAGATCAGAGTCAACGCAGCATCACTCCTGTATTGAATGCCTCGACGTTTCAAGTTGCTGCTCCTGATCCAGTTACTCCTTCTATCAATGCTGCTCAGTCAAAGTTCCAACCTTCCAAGGGTAACAGACCTGTTTGTACTTACTGTGGGTATAATGGACACACTGTGGATACTTGCTATAAGATTCATGGCTATCCCCTCAGTTTTAAACACAAGAGTAAGCAGCAAGCTGATAAACCGGGTTATTCCCCAAAAACTCAAACTCAGTCTTCTTCAAAACCTCTGGTTGCTCAACTTGCTCTGAAAGAATCACCAGTGCTCTCTCAGTCTGCTTCCACTTTGGTGAATACTCTTTCCAAGGATCAGATTCAAGGAGTCATTGCTTACTTTAACTCCCAACTTCAATCCTCTTCTACTCCTGTGAATCAAATGGCTTCTTCTTCTGGTGGAACCATCACAGCTCTACCTGGTATGGCTTTTTCCACCTCTACATTACGTTTTATTGGAGTTTTGAGAGCTACTCACAATGTTTTGAGTCCTGCCTCCTGGATTGTAGACAGTGGGGCTACTCATCATGTAGCACATGATTAATCTTTGTTTACTGATTTTTCTGATTCTCTCAAATCCTCTGTCACTTTACCTACTGGCCTTGGAGTTCAGATTAAAGGCCTAAGAAATATTAAGTTAACTGAAACCATTACTCTTCACAATGTCTTATATATCCCAGAATTCCGGCTTAATCTTCTCAGTGTTAGTAAGCTCACTAAGGATTTGGGTTATAGAGTGGTTTTTGATGATGATTCTTGTATGATACAGGATCATATCAAGGGGCAGATGATTGGGAAGGGTGAGCAAATATCTAGTCTTTATGTTCTTGACACATAATTTTTTCAAGGAACCTCTCAGCAACAAGAAGCCTTCCAGTTTTCTTCTAATGTTGTTGTAGACTCTGCCTTATGGCATCATAGATTAGGTCACCCTTCACTTCCTAAAACAGATTTTGTTCTGGATTCTCTTGGTTTTAAACAGAAGAATAAGAAACCTTTTCATTGTTCTATTTGCCCCCTTGCAAAACAGAAAACTCTGCCTTATGTTTCTCCTAATAATATATGTGATCATGTCTTTGATTTGCTCCACATTGATGTTTGGGGCCCTTTTTCTGAACCTACTACTGAGGGCTTTCGATACTTTCTTACCATTGTGGATGATCACTCCAGAATGACATGGATTTATTTAATGCGTACAAAGTCAGAAGTTCTCACTATTTTCCCTGAGTTCTTGACGATGGTGGAAACTCAGTATAAAGCTGTTGTTAAAGGAGTTAGATCTGATAATGCACCTGAGTTACGATTTGTTGAGCTATTCAAAAAGAAGGGTATTATTCCTTACCATTCATGTATTGAGACCCCTCAGCAAAATTCAGTGGTGGAACGCAAGCATCAACATATTTTGAATATTGCACGCTCTCTTATGTTTTAATCCAAGGTTCCTTTGGCTTATTGGGGTGATTGTGTGTTAACTGCTGTGTTCCTCATTAACAGATTGCCATCTCCTATACTTCAGAACAAGTCTCCTCTTGAAGTCTTTACTTCCAAGAAAGTTGATTACAAGGGATTCCGTGTGTTTGGCTGCTTGACATATTGTTCCACTTCTTCTAAGAACAGGAATAAGTTTCAACCTAGAGCCCGTCCTTGTGGTCTTCTTGGATACCCTGCTGGTTATAAAGGATACAAATTGTTGGATTTGGACACTCATCAGATTCATATCTCCAGAAATGTCACTTTCCATGAAGATATTTTCCCTTTTCTCCACGATCAGACTGATTCTTATTCAGATTTCTTTGGTCCTCTGGCTTCCTCATCTGGTCCTTCTGCTCCTACTTCTCTTCCCAGTAACAATTCAGTTCCTTTGGAAGATCGTGATGTGGTTAAGAGATCAACTAAACTTCCTGCTTATCTTCAGGATTACTATTGCAATGTCATAGAAACTGAGATTCCTTTTCCTCTGGCTAATTATATGTCCTATGCTAAGTTATCTGATGAGTATAGGGCTTATATTTGTGCTTTGTCTCTTCATCCTGAGCCAACTTCTTTTACTCAGGCTAAACAGTTTGATGTGTGGATACAGGCCATGAATGAAGAATTATTGGCTTTAGAATCTACCAATACTTGGTCTATTTGCTCTCTTCCTCCTGGCAAACATGCCATTGGTTGTCGTTGGGTTTATAAGATCAAGGTTCATGCTGATGGCAGTTTGGAGCGTTACAAGGCCAGACTTGTTGCCAAAGGGTACACTCAGAAAGAAGGAGTAGACTTTGTGGACACATTCTCACCTGTAGCAAAAATGACAACAATCAAAACTCTTTTGGCTGTTGCGGCTGCAAAGAAATGGAGTCTCACTCAATTAGATATCTCCAATGCTTTCCTCAATGGGGAACTTGATGAGGAGATTTACATGAAGCTTCCTCCAGGCTATACACCAAGACAGGGGGAATCTTTACCCCCTAATGCCGTCTGTAAGCTTCAGAAATCTCTCTATGGCTTGAAACAAGCCTCTAGACAGTGGTTTCTAAAATTCAGCTCTACATTGGTTTCTCTTGGTTTTAAGAAGTCCAATGCAGATCACACTCTGTTCACACGTCTCATAAATGGTAAATATGTTTCTGTTGTGGTATACGTTGATGATATTATCATTGCTAGCAATGATGATTCTGAAGTTGCTGAATTAAAAGAAGCTTTGAAGTTGGTTTTCAAGCTCAGAGATCTTGGTCCCCTTAAATACTTCCTTGGTCTCGAAATAGCAAGATCCAGCTCTGGTATTTCCCTTTGTCAGCGTAAATATGCATTGAGTTTGTTGGAGGAGACTGGTCTTCTTGCCTGTAAGCCTTCCTCTACTCCAATGGATCCCACTGTCAAACTGACCCTTCATTCTACTGAGCCTGCTCTGAAAGACGTTGGTATGTATAGAAGACTTGTGGGTAAGCTAATGTATCTCACTCTCACTCGTCCTGACATTACCTTTGCTGTCAACAAACTTTGTCAGTTCTCTTCTTCTCCAAAAGATTCTCACCTTAAAGCTGCCTTGAAGGTCCTTCATTATCTAAAAGGCACCATCGGTTTGGGTCTCTTCTACTCTTCTGACTCATATTGCATTCTTCAGACATTCACTGATGCTGATTGGGGTTGTTGCTTGGATACTCGCCGATCCACTTCAGGTTGCTGCAGTTTTCTTGGTACTTCTCTCATCTCTTGGAAATCCAAGAAACAAGACACTGTGTCTCATTCATCCGCAGAATCTGAATATAGGGCAATGAACTTTGCCTCCCGTGAAGTTCTCTGGCTTCGCAATCTTCTCTCTGAATTCCTTGTTCCTCAATCAGCACCTACTGCCTTCTACTGTGATTCCACAGCTGCAATACACATTGCCACAAATCCTGTTTTTCACGAAAGAACGAAACATATAGAAATGGATTGTCATCAGGTGCGAGAAAGGATCATACGTGGTTTTATCAAGCCTCTCCATGTTCGTACTGATCTGCAACTAGCTGATGCTTTCACTAAGCCTCTTTTTCCAGCTCATTTTAACTCTCTTCTAAGCAAGATGGCCTTACAATCTATTTACTTGCCATCTTGAGGAGGAATATTAGTGTAGTTGGTTAAATGTGGTTATTTACTTAATTCTGGCATTTGTCCTAAACCGGTTTGTACCGGATAAACATTGTATAAAGCAGGATTACTGTTCCCTAAAATCAATAACAAGAAAAACTTTCCCTTTCTCTTTTCTCTCTAACGTTCTTCATCTGCTTAAAGCTAATAGTTGATATTCAAAGTATATCAAGCCGTGATCGGGGTCTCCTCTCGGGGTCAAAAGTTGAACACGAGTATGGTCAACTTTTCAATAGGTCTATATAGTGTATGGTCAACTTTTCAATAGGTCTATATAGTGTATCTTGACGAAGGAGAACACAATGATCCCGAACTTGTCAAAGCTTCTCATAACCAAATGCTTGAATCACTTCTTGAAAGGTGTTTTACTATTATCATTATTATCTTCATACAAGGCCAAATCTCTATAGATATTGAACATTTACTATATTGAGCCGCGGAAGTGTTTATATATATAGAGTGATTGTGTCATCAAAGTTTTCATTTATATATGCTTCTTATCCTCAGTGGCTAACCAAAAACATGTACAAATGTGATTGGTTGATTATATCTTACATTCATTCCTTGTCACCCAAGAAACTTCTCTGTTTCTTCACAAAACTTAGGTCCCCTCCTCTGGTTTTATTGTTTTGTCTGTCTCACATAACTCAATGATCTACAGCTATCAACATGGATTCGAGGCACTTCTTACACCTTCACAAGCAATGAAAATCTCAGGTACTGAATAAAACTCAAACTCACATTTGAGAAAAATTCAATATCTTTAATCCTAAAGTCTGAACCGAATCTTGTAAAAAAAAAAAAAAAAAAACAGAGCATCCAGCAGTAGTCCATGTTATACCAAACCGGATTGTGAAACTGAAAACCACAAGAACTTGGGATCACCTTGGCCTCTCTCTCTCAAAGTCCAACTTCTTCTTCATGACACCAACATGGCCTCTCTTACTCTAACACACACACTCTCTCTTTTTCCCTCACATTATGTATGTATATGTAGGGATATGGTAAGAGTCAAAGGTATTCGATGATCAAGGATTTAAACCAATACCCAAGCGTTGGAGAGGAAAATTTGAATCAGGAGAACAGTTTAACTCCAAAATACATTGCAATAAGAAGCTAATAGGAGCTAAGTACTACTTTAAAGGCTAGCATTCCTCCAACTTTAAATTGGTATTTAGCTCATATGAGCTTCGTTTTGCAATGTTTCTTGTTACCCATGCATTAACGTAGATTGCGAGCTTGGAACCTACATTTTACAATACACCCGTACCACAAGGTTAGATATATACATCTTAAAGCAAAGAAACAAACTATGTTAAACAAGTCCTTTTTTTACATTCCTTCATATATATATACATCATTGATCCCTCAATCAACAGATCGCCTACAGTGAGAATAAGCGTGGCTACGGCCTTGAACGGCCTGCCTGCAACAACTAAGGTCGCTATATTCTCAAGTAGAGGGCCTAATTCAGTTTCATCAGCCATTCTCAAGGTCATAAACCCATTGTGTCTCTAATCTATGTTTAATTCAAAACTTGAAACTCTTTTTTTTAATTACCTCTAGGCCGAACCCCGTGATCCCCTAGGTCCGAAACCTAAAAAAGAAATGTGAGTTTTCTCCCAATCGTAACTAATAAGGTAAAACTTGTTCATGTTTTACTCTCTAGCATGATATAGCAACTCCTGGAGTGAACATACTCGCAGTCAGAGCCGTAGCTAGAGATTCAAAGGCCAGAGGCGATGATAAAATACATTAATTTATATTAAAAAAACATCGTTCTTCTTTGGAAAATGCGAAATATTAATTCTATACTATGATTTTCTACCTTCTTTACTACTCAACCAAACCTTCAAATCTATGAATTAAAAAAATTTCTAAACATGTTTCGCTGGAGTTGAAATTAGTCATTTATTTGAATTTTTGTTTGCAATTGACTATAAATAAGAAAGTCAAGCTAAAACCTAGATATTTACCAATTTATATTGTTTTTGTTTTGTAAACTTAAGTATCTCCGATTCAAAACTGAATATACAAAAAAAAAAAAAAACTTGTTTAGACGTGTCTTATTCAATTTTTATTTATTAGTTTTGAAAAAACTTTATACTCTTCACGTTTATCTACTCTATAACTTGGATATAATAAAAAAAATGGCATGTGTATTATTTTTTCAAATAAATTGGCCACAGGCGAAAGCCTCTTGTATCTCTATATAGCCACGGCCCTCCTCGCAGTAGTAAGTCCTCTTAATTTAGAGGCACACGACGGATTTGTAATCATTTCAGGGACATCGATGTCGACTCATGTTGTTTCCGGAATCATAGCTCTCCTAAAACCTTTACAGCCTCATTGGTCTCCTGCTGCAATGAGATTGATATGCTGAAATTAAATCTAGGGCTACTCTCTCGAATTAAGAGATCAATTGCAGTATTTAGGGATCGAATCCACATAGAATCAGAATAACACAATAGATTAATATGCTCAAATTAAACTAAAACAGAATATGACGTAATGAAAAAGCAAGTAAAATAAAACATGCAGTGAACCGAGTTGTAAATCAATAAAAACAAACGCTAGACACAGAGAAATCTCAGGTGAATCATAATTGCACATATAAATAAAAGATAGGATTATTAAGCACAATTCTTAAACATGAACACGAATATAAAACCAATCAGTTGTCGCTCATTAAAGAGTAGTTCTAGCAATTAATAACATTGTCATGTCTATCAATTAACCTAAGACTAGGTTTTAGGTCACGAATCTAAAATCAGCAATAAACACAAGCCAAGATGAAAAATTTCTAATGATTTTTATCCTAACAATTAAATTGAATCTAGCAATTCATCAAACACCTTTGAATAACCATAAACCTAACAAGAAAACACATATTCAAAAAAAAAACATCTTATTAATATTGAATATCTCTTAGAAGTAGGTAAAATAAAGCATAAACCTAAACACTGGCTGTAAAAACATATTTATAAGGTTCTTAAACCGTCATAAAACATAATTGTAAACATCTGGAACTTCTCAGCAAAAACGGAAATCTTCAAATTTGGGCTTTGGGCTTGGATGAATGATATACGTGGTATTTTACCACTTTTATTATCCATTTTTACTTATTTTTCGTACTAAATAATAAGCTTCTATCAAAAGAGGTAGTTTTCTCGTATGTTTGGTTTTTAAAACTCATATAGGTACAATCATCAAAAAGGGATCAAAATGGAGCAAAATGAGTATTCTTCATCTCACAACAATTTTCCAAGGCCAAGGGAACCTATATTTGTCCTCCCAAGTCAAGATTTCACAATTCTCCAAGTTGACAGATTGCATACCCCCGAAAGATCACCTTGGACGCTCAACCATATCGACTCGGATGAAGCTTAGATTTGGCATGGCGATATCCCTTTGAGTTATATTTCCAACGCGCTTGGAATCATAGCATTTGGACTTGAAATGTGCAAGATATTCAAGTTTTAGTGAAAACATGTCATTCTGCCTCAAAGATGAATCAAGTCAAAGATGGGCCTTAACACCGATCCAACCCATGGGGCGGCTCATTTACTTGAAGCCAAGCACAAGGAGCGCACATTGGTCCGACCCCAGACACGAGGCCATGACCGGTACCACCATTCGGTGCCGTGGCCACTTTGGGGCAGTTTTACGACAAAAAAGACGTTTTTACCCGAACTGGAACCCTAGAAGCTTTGCCGACCTAGAAAATCCTCCAACACCTATATATACTTGCTTTTAGCCTATTGAGAGAAGTAGAGCAGCCCTAGGTACTTACAAATCAATAACAAGCATGTACTTTCGTTATCCTCTTGTTCTTCATTAGAAATCCTTTGTAAAAGAGCGATGAATGCCATGGTGTTCTTCTCGAGCTTTGTGCTCCGAGTTCCACCTATGCCGAGCACTTATCTATCACGAATCTACTGCTTTATCAACTTCTCTAGCTGCTCCATGTTTCATAACATGTAGAGTTGTTGTATGCTTGATATAAAGTTATTTTAAAGTCTTTTGCTTGCATCTTTTACATCTTTATTGAATTTACTTCTAGATTGATTCTCTATCTTTACTTGTACTCAATGCTTGATCTAGTTTAGCTAACTAGAGATCGATCAAAGACCGGTGCCGATTCCAAAAGCTTTTGCACCGACCAGATCTAGTATATAATAGGTTACGCGTCTTAACAATTTAACCGATTAGTTAAGGAGTCTAATGAACAATCGAATCTCAATCTTACTGCATCATTTCTTCTTGTAATAACCATGCGAAAGCTGAGTCTATTAGGGTTGAAGTCATAGGGTTCGGAGCCTCGAAAGGGGAATGGATGTACCTTAGTGATTTGAGTTCTAGAACACTAGTTGCATCTCTTTAAAATCCGATGTAGAACATGTTGCATAAGTTCTTTAGATTTTTTTTATCTTGTATGTTTTGATTTATCTATCCCTTTACTTTTCTTGCATTTACAAAAACCCCAAAACCAAATAATATCGCTTAGCTTATTCTCTATCATATAGATTTATAGCATAACAACATAGTCTCCTGTGGATCGACCCCTAAGTACTACAATTGTCAACTGTACACTTGCATATTAGGTTTTATAAATTTAAAACCTTTTGCATACCTAAATTAACATGCATCAATGAATAGGGTGTCGATCGACACTAATAGTGTTGTCAATCGACACCAACTTCAGATTTCAATTCTTCACTTCAATCTTCAACACTTCATTCCGCAATGCTCTAAAACTTCCAGTAAACATCAATTATGCTTTAAACGTCTAAGTACCTGCAAAGACTCTAAAACCAAACACAAATCACTACAAAGACTTTAAAAACGGACTTATATGATATATCAGAGATCAGCTTTGGTCACAACATGTTTTTCTTTATTCCATCTTCTTCTTATTTTGCCAATTGTTTTTCATCAGCTAATCGATTTCTTTTGAAGCTTGGAGGACAAGTCCATCTGGAGAACCCATTTTCGCCGAAGGATCAAACACAAAGCTCCAATATCCATTTGACAGTGGAGGAGGACTTGTAAACCCTGAAAATGCTGCAAAACCCAAACTTGTCTACGATATGGGAATCAAAGATTACATCAATTATCTTTGTTCAGTGGGTTATAACGACTCCTCAATCTCTCATGTACTCGGTAAAAAGACTAAATGTCCAACTCCTGAACCATCAATTTCTTGATATCAACGTACCTTCAATCACAATTTCCAAATCTTGACAATGAAGTCACACTCAAAAGAACTGGAACCAACGTTAGACCCATCAAGTCAGTTTATAAAGCCGTGATCGAGTCTCCTACTCTCACCGTGATCCCGACCACACTCGTGTTTAAATATGCAGCTAAGAGAACAATCACTTACTCGGTCAAGGCTAAAACGAGTCATAAAGTCAACATTGGTTACTTTTTTGGAAGCTTAACATGAACTGATGGTGTTCATAGTGTCACAATCTCTATATCTATTAAGACAACAAAGATCGTATAAGAGCCATATGATGCTCATTATCTTTGTTTTTAAGTAATATCTTGCAAATCTCAATTCAAAACTTAAAAATCTCAAACACAAACACACAAATTGAGAAAATCATAAAGTTTCCTCATTTATTCATCACCCTCATATATTATGCATTACTACAAAATTCAAATCAAGTCAACACAAAAGGATAGATCTTTATGATCATTAATCTTACATAAGCTACAACAACATAGCAATACAAATATAATCATCATAATGACTTAAAGATGGAATCTTTAACAATAAGCGATACATTTCTTCTTACAATCCATGGTGCAACCACCACCACCGCCTCCACCACCGCCTCCACCACCGTATCCTTTACCAGAACGGCTAAAAGACTTGAAACACTTGGCCGGACACCTAAGCTTCTTACCGTTACAAGGACCTTTCTCTTTACAAGTCACCGTTGGTCTAACCGTACCACCTTTACCAAATCCACCGCTCGGACCACCGTAGCCACCGCCGTATCCACCACCAACTCCGGTACCGGGAAACCCGTTTCCGAGTCCGGGTATTCCGGCGAATCCGGATCCGGGTATTCCTCCAAATCCTCCTAAACCACCATCGTTACCACTCTTTTGACGAGCTGATTCAGTTGCAGAGACAAAGATGAAAAGGAGAAGAGAAGCTAAAAGGAATGATTTAGTAAACATTTTGATTTGGTGATTATTAGTTAAAAAGTTGGGATTGAATATAAATATAGAATACATATATATCACCATAATGATTATATCTATAAAGATGTACTCTGTTTTTTTAACAATAAGCGATATATTTCTTCTTACAATCCATCATCACATTTCACATTTAGCTCAATTTCTTTAATATTTGATGAAATATCGTAATTATTTATATTCATGCTAACAATATAGCTAGATAATTTTATATAGCATTTTCCATGTAGGTGTCTATTTCTTCATTTACAAAAATGTCAGTTCTAACTTCTAACAATGGCGTTCGCATGTAAAGTATTATTTACAAAAAAGATAGAAAATATTTTTGTCAACTTATGTTAACATATGCTTCTTATTTTATTTTAAATACTAATACATATTACATACTAATGTTTTCACTATCAGAAATCACATGGTCACATCCCTTATTTGTAGAACACTCTCTACAATTCATCAGATCAATTCCTGAACTAATAAAATAAAATAAATAAAAACAGATGGCTATGATCCTGAAACAGTAATAAACATCTACATGAAAAAATGATTTTACATAAGAAATAGCATAAGAATAAGATTATAAAATATAAATTATATTTGTAATGGCAATATAAATGATTCATAGAGTATTTCTAATTGCAACATGTTGGAAAAACAACAATGAATACTTTTTACATAAATACATGCATACTAAAATGTTACAAAATTGTTTTTGAACCAAGATCTCATGAACCCACCAGATTGATTGTGGATTTACTAGGAACATACATAGGGTAAAAGAAATATTCAGTTATACAACTCATTTGCAAATAAGAATACACATATTGCAGAGTTATCTACACTTGTTTACAAGTGAAGTAATGCATAATGATCCTTGTCAAATAAGAATCATCAGGCATATCAACTTGAGCTATTTCTGTGTCTGTACACTCATAATGTCAGTAACAAACTTGTTCCCAAATCAGTATGTATATCAGAAAACTTCCTTTTTACATAAAGAGTGTGCTGAAAACATTGTATACCAAAACTATTTTTTTTCCTAGAGCCTTGTATATCACATCATTTGTCCAAAAATAGAATGCTTAGGAGAAAAATACACATAAGTATGTAGCTTCTAATTTATGACCTCAAGTGGTGTAACATTTTGGGGTTTGATACCATGGGCGGTTTTAGTGAAGGTAGATGATTAATTACTATAAAAGTGAAAGAAAAAAATACTGAAATGGATCATTACAAGGGGTTTGCTTGCTCTTCAAGTTAGAGTTGTCCATATACACACACACACACACCCTGAGATCATGCTTAATCTTTTCATTTTTTTAAATTTTAGATTCAAAAACACAATATGAGTGGCTATGGAAATGTGAAATCAGAGGTTGAGCGTGTGCTTACCACTCTGAGTGAGGTAAGTGAGGCTGGACGTTTAGGTATCCTTCAAAAAGCTACAGAGTAGATGAAGAATGAGTTTGCACTTGACCCTCACCTAAACCTTGAGGCCATAGGTATGTGTATCTTAGAGTTTTGGATGTATTGATCTTTCAACTTTTACATGCTTTTTTATCTTCTGAATTCTGACATGATTCTTTTTTTTTTTTAGAGCTTCTCAAACAAGAAACTACACTAGTCCTGAACTAGAGCTTCTGGTTCGAATTGCACAAGGAGGTGCACTATCTTCATAGTATTAAGCTAACTATGGAGGATTTCAGCTCTGCAATGGATGTTGTGAAGCCTGAAATGGAGTCTTTGAAAGATGATCTTAAAATGTCCAGGTATATGTAGGTAGGTACTATTGAATACATGTACTATTGAATTGGTACAATTATATGTACTATATTGAATATATGTACATATATTGTACTATATTCATATGTATATATTATAGTCGCAATATTTGTTTTGTATACTAATAGTCAAGAAAACGCATCTCGTGCTAAGAAACAAGATCAAAGCAAATGCCAATAGAAGCACAAGTTTGAAGCTTTGTAAAGACTTCTTCAATTTCTTAGGTGAGAAGTGTGTCCTTGGATCGTGAGAAGTCTTTACAAAGTCTACAATATGGGAATCAAAAATTACGTCAGTTATATTTGTTTTGCGGGTTACGACGACTCCTCAATCTCTCATGTACTCGGTAAAAAGACTACATTGTAATTACAGATCAAATATTCTCTTCATCCTCAATATAACCAAAGAAGAAAATTACAGACTAAAAAATCCAAAGCATCCCAAAAAAAAGATCACTATCTGTCAGTTGAGAGAAAGGATCAAAACTGATCAAGAAACAACAAGTGTTTCGAAAGCATCCAAAAAAAAATCTCACTATGTAATGTATATGTCAGTTGAGAAAAAGGATCAAAACTGATCAAGCAAAATCTTCATCACTCTCTTCATCTCCCTCCTCCTCTGATTCTTCTTCTCCTTCTGGTGGAAGTGTTTCGATACTCTTAAGAAACTGTATAAGGAAAAGAAAATCAGTTACATAATACACAATAAACTAGTGGTTCATAGTTATGAAACTCACCTTTCGGGGACTCACCTTTCGGGGACCTTCAACAACAATGTCATCATCTCCCTCAGAATTGTCTTCTGCTTCTTTCTCAGAAATCTCTTCTGCCTCTTCTTCTGCTTCCCCAACCTCCTCTTCTTCTGCTTCTTCCCCAGCTGGTCAGCCAGGACCAATTCATCGACGTGAGGAGGGTGATGAGCAACGGCAGAAAGTATCATTTTACTCGGGTGGACAATGTCTTCCAGGTTATCAAAGTCATTGGCGTTTTGATTAGTGTCCATCTTTGCAAATAAACAGAATAATGAAATCTTTATTTTACCCTAACATGAAAAGTACTAAACATACCATTATACTATGATATTGAATGCATTATATCAACTAACATGGTCTCTAAAACCATGCAAGGCATGATCATTGTTATCTCTTCTAACAAAATCTAGGCTATTGATAAGAATGTGAAACAAAGATTATTGAGTGATCCACAACATTTCTCAGACCTGTAATGATCTCTCATCTGCTAAACAAAGGATCTTAAAATTCAGATTCACAAGCTCCAAAGATTCACAATTTCGAAGTGATTGATCTGATAAACACATCAACCGATTATAATATGAAGTGATATACAATTTCCAAGTGGATAATCGCACAAACACAAACAACCAATACTCTGCAAATGATTATGATCCATCTCTATAAATGATGATAAACACATCAACCGATTATAATATGAAGTGATATACAATTTCCAAGTGGATAATCGCACAAACACAAACAACCAATACTCTGCAAATGATTATGATCCATCTCTGAAAATGATGATAAACACATCAACCGATTATAATATGAAGTGATATACAATTTCCAAGTGGATAATCGCACAAACACAAACAACCAATACTCTGCAAATGATTATGATCCATCTATGAAAATGAACAGAATCATGAAATTTTTGTTCAACTAACATGAACAGTACTAAACATATCATTATACTATGATTCTAAAAGCATTATATCATCAACTAATATGGTCTAAAACACTATATTCTACAAAATTACTGAACCAAGTCATATCAGTAGCCCTCTATTAAGACAACAAAGATCGTATTAGAGTCATATGATGCTCATGATCTTTAATTTTTAAGTAATTTCTTGCAAATCTCAATTCAAAAACTTAGAAATCTCTAACACAAACACAAAAATTGAGAAAATCATAAAGTTTCCTCATTTATTCATCACCCTCATATATTCTGCATTACTACAAAATTCAAATCAACTCAACACAAAAGATAGATCTTTATGATCATTAATCTTACATAAGCTACAGCAACATAGCAATACAAATATAATCATCATAATGACTTAAAGATGGAATCTTTAACAATAAGCGATACACTTCTTCTTACAATCCATGGTGCAACCACCACCACCGCCTCCACCACCGTATCCTTTACCAGAACGGCTAAAAGACTTGAAACACTTGGCCGGACACCTAAGCTTCTTACCGTTACAAGGACCTTTCTCTTTACAAGTCACCGTTGGTCTAACCGTACCACCTTTACCAAATCCACCGCTCGGACCACCGTAGCCACCGCCGTATCCACCACCAACTCCGGTACCGGGAAACCCGTTTCCGAGTCCGGGTATTCCGGCGAATCCGGATCCGGGTATTCCTCCAAATCCTCCTAAACCACCATCGTTACCACTCTTTTGACGAGCTGATTCAGTTGCAGAGACAAAGATGAAAAGGAGAAGAGAAGCTAAAAGGAATGATTTAGTAAACATTTTGATTTGGTGATTATTAGTTAAAAAGTTGGGATTGAATATAAATAGAGAGTGGTGAGCAATAAATATGAAATACAGTTAAGACATTGATTCGTGGACTTTAGTGTGTGAAGATCACCTTTAATGCCGCACTTTGCAATGGAGACTCTTGGATGTCTCTCTCTCTCTCTATCGTTATCACTTGCGTATCTTGTTGAGAGATTGTATAAATATGGATATTTTGGGGACATTTAATTTATAAGGCATGTGTTATTTCCATTCGACAGGTCGTTTCTATTAAATTTTGAAATTCTTGGGAGGGTTTTAATTCGACAGATGTGTTTCACAATAAACTAAAGCTAAATAAATCCACTATCATTAATCTACCGAAATTTTGGTGAATTTCAACTCAATTTAAAGAATAATGAAAGTTGGGTAAAATTCAATTTAGGAGAGGTTTTTACTAAATGTATGATGGGGTAGTTGTGATCTAGTGACATAAATACGGTTGTTTCTCTCAATAGATCATGGGTTGATTAAAACATACCTAAGTTTCAAATTCATGATCTATTTGAGAGAAATAATCGTACTTATGTCACCAACCCATGCTTGTGGCATTCAATTTTTTCAACTAAAATCGACCTTTATATTTATCAACTAAAATCAACCCAAAATTTACGAAAAAAATACTTTGGACTAGTGACACAAGTATGATTTCTTTTCTTAATAAATCATGGGTTTGAAACTCAGATTTGTTTTTTTACTTATTTCTTTAGTTTGAAAGGTATTTTTCATGTTCAAAACTTGCGGTCTTCTAAAACTTAGGGTCGGTTCTATCAATATGTATATATGTTAATATATAATATTTATTTTTAAAATGGATTTTATTGATGTGATTTATCATGTTTTTACCATTTCACATCTTAGAAACTTTTTTTTTTTTTTTTGAAAATAAAAAAGTTGATTTTAAGACTCGTACCTAGGTCAATCTAACCTTATAAGTGTGCCCGAAACCAGTGTGCAATTGTGACTTATTTATCTTAGAAACTTTTTTGATAAATTAATAGTTTTGTTTTCTCATAAAACTGGTCCAAAATCTCATTGCCAACAGTTTTTGAATTGAAAACGCATGAAATCAACTGTGGATAACTTAAGAGTCAACATATTACCAAAAACAAACCATTTACTCGGCAACTTGTTAAATATTTCACCAATATAATTCCATGGTGTTCATAGTTATATAATCTGTTCCGCAAGGCCCACTCATTAACTCAACCCAACCATATCATTTTGACTTGAATCAAAATCTATGCAGGTCTGATTAGTAGGTATACACTATACTACACCGCTTTTTGTCCAAGGTTTCATTAAATTTACGGCTGATTAATTGAACTCCTCATTAAATTGGTTTTGTTGACAAGTTGGTTCATCACACAACCCCTTGTTGACAATTTTATATCATATATTGTTTGCCATTTATACAACCAAATTATTGAAATTCATTGACAAATTCGGCCAAGTAGGCTAATAGTTAAATTCACCTATGAAAATGGAACAGTTATATACATTGGTCCAGTACGGAAATCGAATTTTAAATGGATGCAAACATTTAACCACTATTATGTAAAAGACAAGCCATATGATTAATATAGACACTCTATAAAAAACATACCAATTTGACAGTAAATCTAAAGCATAAAGTTAAAAGAGTAAATGAGAAGTGAACAAGTATCTGAAAGCATGTTAATTCAATGATTATTATCAATGGTGATTTTGTTTCATCTATCCTTACAATTATGACAAGTTTTCTCATCAAACCGGTCCAAAATTGACCAAAAAACGGTTTAGGGTTTAAGTCTGCTCACCGGACACTGCTGAAAGTTTTGAGTGGTCCTTGCTGCACAGACCATGGAGGTCGTTTGTTGTTTTCCTGAAATTTAACAAAAGATAAACTTAACTCGGATATCGAAAGTTATAGACTCTACCAAGAAACTTTCAGTTTGCAACTAGTAGCATTTCGAGTGCGTAGCTCGAAAGGATTGGTGCAAGGGTTTTAAGAGCTGAAACATAATCTATCTATCTTTTAGCTTTAATCCATTACTAAAGGAACCACAACAAAACCATGTACATAGGGTTGCGAAAGGAACTTAAAGCAGAGATTGGTAAGTTACATACTCTGATATCTGTGAGAGAATTGCAGGAGGAACATCTAACAGATGGAGCTCCATAAGGATACATGAGGAGCAGTTTGCAATTGTTGCAATTCACCTGACCAACCTGGTCAGCTGCCAACAAAGAAGGACAAGTCAAAATCGATACAATCAATTACGGATATGTTGTCTATAGGAGAAAGTACGATGGAGTAGAAGCTGAGGCAATTCATAAGCTTAGAAGAACCATCTTTACCTAAAGATAACACATTTGTCCCAAGAGTGCTAAAACAAAATTGTTTACAAAGGAGCAAATATGATCTAATAGACACCAAATGAGCTCACATTAGCAACAGAGAACAGTCCAAGCCAAAATGTAATTCTTGTTTCAGCTAAGAAACCAATATCATTTAGTCTCAGGAGTATTACACTTTAAGACCCTCAAAAGAAGAGATTTGCGCGATGATCGCAGAAGAAAGAAACGAAATCAACAAGAACATCAAAATGCCAATCACATATGCCAAGTAGAACCAGAGCATTCCCAAGATTCTTCCTTTAAACAGTTTCAAGTCACTGAGATTTATCAACATAAGCTTTTCACAATAGATGAATAAGAAAGAGACATGGAAGAAAGAAACCTTCAAGAACGAGATTAACAATCTGACAACACGAACACTTGACGTGTTTGGATCCTCTTGGATACGAAAGCAAACGCCTGCAAGATCCACATACCATTTGCACCATTTCTACAATCACCCAAAACAAAATCACCAATTATTGGGGAAATCGAAACTGGCTTCCTATAAAATCTACTCAAAAATCGCTAATTTCATCAAAAATTGGACACGAAATCGATAAACCCTAAATACAGAACACTAGACTAGTGGAATCATCAATGGCTTACCGGGAATTTCGGCGGCGGAAGAAGTGGTGGGGTTTACGGCGCCGATCGGAGGAGGAAGAACTGCAGATTCCCATCCTGGAGGAGGTCCTTCCTCCTCTTCTTCTACTTCTCCTCGGTGTTTTCGTTCTTCCGTCTTCGTTTGCTTCTCTTCCATCACGCCTCCGGCAACGGTTTCGGCTCCGGCGAAGAAGGAACAATCGTATATCAAATGTATAAAGTCGGTTTACTTGTAAATAAGGAACCGGTTTTGTTTCAACCCAAGCTTTTTCACAATAGATGAATAAGAGATGTTACTAAATGAACCGGTTTTGTTTCAAGTCATTGGATCAAGTTTGCTTGGTAACTGTTTTTTTAATAACCTTTGCTTGGTAAATGTTTAACATTAATAACTGAAAAGAAGAATGAAATATACTTAGCATTGTTATAAAATAATTGTATCCCACTAATTATTCAAATAAAAATGAAGAAAAACGAGTACACTCGAATGTCTCTCGGGCATGTAGTCCCAATTGTATCCTCAAATACAATCGTGTTAACAGCATCAAAAGACGAATTAAACATATGAAATCCTAACGGTAAATGTTTAACGTTGATAACTATTGAAAAGAAGAATAAGATATACTTAACAATTCGCTTTGTTATAGAAAAGTGTTTAGTTTCATGATCCGGCGATTTGTGATTTTGCAGAAAAGATTCGGTTAAGAATCGCTGCTAAGCGAATCCCGCCTTGTGCAAGTCTCTTCTCTACAACGGGTAACCGAGAGAGGAAATAATCATCTGAAAAAATGTGAGATAAAGCATAAAATCACACCAACATCACATATTAAATGAAAAGAAACATGTGTATGTGAAGAAAAGCTTAAGATCTTGTTGCAAAGAGTAGTACCTCCTAAAGTAGTCCCTGGAGTGGCATTCCTATAAGCATACTTGCATGCGAGATTAATGCTTTCAGAAGCATACCTAAACAAATCAATAAATTAGGGAATCAGAAACATTACAAATCTTTAAATACAAAATGTTCTCCATTAAAATCACTACAAAGGAAAATTATTCATTTTTAAATTATAAGCTTACTTATTTGGACAAGCTGTTTGATTAAGTTGACATGACTCCCACAACGGAATATCATTTGACCAGCCGTTCTGTATTAAGACATCGGTTAAAAGAAACTACTCATTGTGAGTTTCTCTTGGAGATGGTTATAATGCGGTGATCAAGCTCGATAAAGAAAGTAAGATCGTACTGTGAGTTTGGCTTGAAGGGCTTGAATCATGCGTGGAAGACTTGAATTGTAGTATGTTTTAAGAGCAGATTCAATTATCATGTTATCCCACACCTTCACAAGTTAATAGACGTTTTAGAATTTGGATCACTAGAAAAAGATCTAAAATATTGTTGTGAATCAAAGACGGTAAAACAAAGAACGAAAGAGATTGAGACGAAAATAGGGTTTCTTATTACTCGTGTGTCACAAAGAATAAAACCTAAACTCCATATATATACATCTAAAAAAATCCGGTTTACCGACGTATCGTACCCCCAAAAACCCTGCCTAGCGAGTTACCAGTACATTCTGGACTCGGCCCAGCGAGGGTTGCCCTTTTACCACTATATATCTGATTATAAGTCACTTAAATAACAAATATGTTCAAGTTCAAAGTTAAAGACCATTCCGATTCCGAGTCGGGAAAATTACTTTATAGCATCAATCTGATGATCACAAAATACTTACATGGTGCAAATTTGTTTTGCTATTGTACCAATGGACTATAATTGTGTTACCACCTAGATCTCCAAGAAAACCAGTATGCAAGGGCTGTGAAACATCAAGATCCACATAAATGATTAGCCATACTCTATTTTCTTATTAGAGTAACATCACAAGAATATAACTCAAAGGGATTTTACCTGATGAACATCTCCCATATAATGTGATAAGAACAAGAGAGCCTCTGTCAAATTATCTACAAACCAAAAAAAAAAAATTACTAGTCAACATTTGCTCTATGTACTCTATATGCAAATTAGTAAAACTAAAACATAGAAAGTATTAGATTTACTAACTCACAATGGACTATATTATGTGAGTTTTTAGAAGCTGAGAATAATTGGTTTGTGTAATTGAAGATAGCTCCCGTTACACACCAATCTTTATGCTTATGACTATCGTGGCAGTCGCCTTTAGAGAAGACAAAAGAACAGAGAGATTTGAGTTTAGCATATAAAAATTTATGCAAATGGTAACTTAAAAACATGTATGAAGTTGGAAGAAAAGAGAAACCCACGACAATATTCGTAGTTGCATCTGTATTCCGGCGTGTTAACATAATGCAAGACGCTAGTCCATTTCCATTGCGAAAGGCTTTTAATTTCATCGGGCCACGAGCAAAAACTTGCTAGATCTCCTTCAGCTGATTCAGGGAGAAGTCTCTTCACTGCAGCTATCGTTTCTTCCTCAAAGTATCCCTAAGGATTTGGATTATTGCAACAACAACAAACATAAAACCGAAATCACCTCATCGAAACTCAGTGAAACTCGAAAACAAAAACCAACCCTTTTCTCAATCCTAACAAATAAACTCCCATTTTCACCATCTAGAGCTAAACTGATTAAACACTATTAAGCATCAAAATCATCAGAACAGAGCTCCTCACATCTACAATCATAAAGAACTTACCTCAGCTATTTTGCAGACAGTGTAATGACCGTCCTTACCTCAACATAGAGCTCCATGGACAAGTTGTGTAAGCACAAATACAATCGCAACCAACATTCTCACCGACAAGCCCATTGTGAAAATACCTTTCAATTTCTTTACAATCACATAAGTGTCAAAATCAATCTAGTCTAGTTTGCCAAACAAAACACTGAATGTGCTCAAGAACAAGTTTCAAGTAGAAATGAAAACGTCAACGGATTACCTCAAAAAGCCTTGAAATCTTTTGCTCTTTGCTTTGCTTCTCAGATTCAATTGCTTTGCTTCTCTCCTTAGATTGGAGATTAAATTACTAATTCTATTTATGTTTTTTCTATTACCACGTTTGGTTTGTTTATTATAAACTGAGACAGTTGTATCTTTCACATGGTTAAGCAAAAACCAAGCTTGAAAGAATATTCTCGAGATCCTTCCATTACAGTTTCAAATGAATGAAACTAGCACAAGCTTTAATTCATGCATAACAGTTTTAAGCCATGGAAGAAGCTTTCAAGAACCACGAACACTCTTTCTTATCACATACCATTTTTTTGTGGACAATTTTTAAAAGCACAATCAAACAACATATATATATCAAAATACTACTTCAAAGAAAAAACTTTTTTCGATTGAAAGAAAGGTGCGGGATTTTTTTCCAGTCTTCTTTGTAGTTAGCACATTTATCTTCTTTTTTTGGAGAAAAAGTTTCAATTTAAATGTAAAGTAACTATTATAATGATATGCATAATCATATAGTTTGAGAGAGTTTTTATGATAAACAAGAGTACAACAAAGTAGACTCTTAAGAGAGTAAGAGAAGATCTAGAGAAAAAGTTATCTAAGAACTAATAAGATTCTTCATGGTCGCCTCGACCACCACGTCCCATTTACCCCGTCTTTTTACTGTGGCCGTTCATTGCAACATTTGGTTCATACAAAATCATTTTTACTTTTTCATTAAAAAAAGAAATGTTTGTGGCTCTCCGATATGAGCCAATATCAGGCAAAGCAAAGCCTTTTCGTAAGCTGGGGTTGTATACCTAGGGTTTAGTAGCATACCCAAGCCTCAAAAAGCCATGAAAAACGATAAGAGCATCCTTATTGGTAACACGATGGTGTCTAAATGTGGTGTTTTTATAATATAAAATTATTAAAATGGTTGTAAAAGGAAGAAAGATAGTGTTTTTATGGGGTATATTAAAATATAAAATTAATAAAATTTGAGTAAAGAGAGTAGAGAGTGTTTAAAAGGAAGAAAGAATGTTTAAAATTAGATTTTTGGAGAGTGTTTTTAAAAGAAAGAGAGAGTGTTTAAATATAAAATTAATAAAAGATGAGTAAAAGGATGAAAGAGAAGGTATAAAGTTGAGTAAAAGGAAAAGAGAGTATGTGTTTTAATAATTTTATATGGCCTTAAGACACGATGGTGTGTGCAATAAGGATGCCCTAATGTGAACAACATGAACAAGATTTGTTGGATATTCAGTCTCGCCAGACATATAGTATAAAGTCTCAAATTTATTACTCATCGCTGCTGAGAAGCGAGAAATTTGTTTTTGAGTTTTAGCACAATAAGCGGATATTTTCGCTAAGCCTTCAGATAACACTACAAGAAAACAATACGATTTCCGACGAACGTCATATCCGTCGGACTTCCGACGGATTGCCGAATTTTACATTCCGTCGGAAATTTCCGACGGATACTGTATCCATATACGGGATATACGGTATCCGGTATACGGTTACGGAATCCGTCAGAAATCCGTCGTAAATCCGTAACCGTATACCGGATATCGTATACCGTATACGGATACCGTATCCGTCGGAAATTTCCGACGGAATGCGCATTTTTGAAATACCAAAAAAAAAAAAATTGAACGCCATCCGTCGGAAATTTCCGACGGAATTTTTTTTTTTGAATTGTGAAGACACAATTCCCGCCCATGGTTTGGCGGTATAAAATTAGGGTAAAATCCGTCAGAAATCCGTCGCGCCCATGTTTTGGCGGTATAAAATTAGGGTTTTACCGTCAGAAATCCGTCGGAAACCCTAATTTTTGACCCAAAACACATTTTAGAGGAGGAGGAGGAGGAGGAGGAGGAGGAGGAGGAGGAGGAGGAGGAGGAGGAGGAGGAGGAGGAGGAGGAGGAGGAGGAGGAGGATTTTTTTTTTTTAAAGAGGAAATTTGTAACATATTCTCAAAATAATCTTTTCTATACTAAAATAACATTTTAAACGAAAATGTTCTAATCAAATCAAAATTTTAATAATAAAAATCTCAATTAATTATATCTTTTTAAATAAAAAATGAGCAATTCCCTATAATACCATAACTGTTTTCAAAAGTTTCAAAATATCACTTTTTCAATAGTTCTAATAATACCACAAATACAAAAAAAAAATTTGTGATGAATTTGTAGTTAATTTTTTTTTATTTGGGTTAACTATTTTCAAATTAGGATATAACTTTTTAGGCGGTACGGTTTGGGTTTGGGGTTTTGGGTTTAGTTTTGAATGTTGAAATTTCATTTTAATTTTGTGCTATTTATGAAACTTTGAACAAAAATAGTATTTTCAAAACTTTTGAAAAAATTGTGATATAATTGATATGTATTTATCTTTAAAACAAAATCTATAAAATTACCTAAACTATCATAATATATCTTAAATACTGAAATTAAAGTAGTTTCAAAAAATGCTTTAAAAATAATCTTCAAAGTATCTGAATTATTTATTTTTTATTCAATGAAAATTTAGTTTTCAAACTTTTTAAAACAAGGGTTAGTTTTCAAAATTTACAAAATTATTGGAATATTAAACCAATCCTCCATTATAATTATCAAGTTGTTTGGTGAATTTATTTTGTTTTCTTGGATCAAGTTGCTTGGTAAATGTTTAACATTGATTAATTATCTTGGATCAATGTTCCTAGAATCTTATCATTTTTTTTTATCAATGTTCCTAGAATCTTATCATTTTTTTTTTTTACGACTCAGGGGATCCCTGGCCTATGGAGGGGCCCGGATTAATTCATGGAGGAGGTGCAACCCATGGATAGACCTTCTCTCTGGATATTCAAATGGACCGAAAGCAAATGCCTATATCCGTGTGGCCAAATGAGAATTGTTAGCAATTCCACGCTTGAGAGAAATCGACTCCTGACCTAGACCAACAGGGCAATTCCTTACCACCACTTGGTTATCTTATCATCTTTTTGGTCTGACTGAGTTGGTATCTATTTGTCTAATCAGATAAGACATTTCATTATCTCGTGATGTGATCCATCAATAAACAGAATAACAAATAAACTTTATCGATGTAATTAGCTAACATGTTTTGTTTTCTTTAGTAATTTTACACACTAAAACAATATTAATTTGTGAAAATGGCATGGCATGCAAATAGGTCTATCCTAACATTTTTTTTTTGAGAAAGTATAGGTCTATCCTAACTTATCGATCGGTATAACACAAAAATTTTTAGGGGTAACAAGAAGTTAACTGCTTTTAATCACCTTAGTGCTCCTTCACAATGTGATGAGTCTCCAAATAATATATTCTCAACTCAAAGGACAATCTCGAATTTATTTCTTTTAGATTCCATTTTATCCGCAAAAATTGAAATGAGCGACAATTCTTTATAAAGAAAAGGAGTACAAAAATAACAAAGAATCTTTCTATTGTTTCTTGGACGATCAATAACTTCTGTACTATCGGTCCATCAACCACAAGAACTACGATTCCAATCGCAAAAGAAATACGACACGTAGATTTTCATGTCGCGGACTATTTACGATCGATACCTTTGGAGTATATATAGTGTTAGTACGAATATTAATTATTCACAAAAAAACTGGAATTCGAATTTGATAAAAATATACGGTCAGCTATAGCCAATCTTTTAAAATAAACTATATTCTTCAATATACGGTTGTGGTCAAAATTCCATTTTATTTGTTGCTTGCATGCATTAAAAGTCTAAATCATGCATGGATTTTTTTAAAAAATTCAATTAAATTAATTCACACATTTCCCCTCTAGGCCTCTACATGTTCCTATAAATACCTTCATTACGAGTAAGGGCTTTGACATAACAAGATCACAAAATAAGAGGTAGAGAGAAAACAAAAAAAATGATGATGATGATGGTGATGACAGTCTCTGGTTCTATCGAAGGGTCTTGCATGGAAAAATAGAGAATGAGGTTGAGCCAAGGATGACTTGCCGACCTTATTACCAATGAATCTAAATTGAGTTTGGTGTTCGGCAAGTTGACCTTGGCTCAGTTTCCTTCTCTTCTTTTCGATGTCAGACTCAAGATTATTTTTTTTCTTTTGTTAAACGTCGCGATTAGGTCATGTAAGTTCATTGATATGTGCTTTTTTCTTTTATCTGCAAGTATTTGATGCATGGTGATAGCGTTTGCTTCAAATTAATATATGTATATATTTGTTGGAACTGATTTGAAAGTAGATTTTATTTAAATCCAAAAAACGGTTTTGCATCAATTTTGTTTATGAAAACTTACATTAAGAGCAATAAATCTGAACTATGATCTTTGGCCTTAGTCACTTCACTGTGAAGCAGACCATGCTTCTTTTGCATCTTCGTATCTAGGATCTCCCATCTCTTGAATCGAAGATAGTTGGTTATTGTGATTTGTTTGTCAATGGTTTGGACTAAATGTGGAGCCATTGGTGTTTTTGTCCCGATGTCTTCAAATTATATTCTTATTCTTCGTAAATGTGGTTATATATTCTGGTTTATAGTTTCGTTTCTTCGGTTTTCAATTTTCTTGTGTGGATGTGATATAAACTGAAACAAATAAACAATTTGTTATTGTTTTGGTTTTATTTGATCCAATTCGATTTCGTGCATTTTGGTTTCCATTCGGTTTTAGTTAGAAATATAATCTAAAAATATGGTAAATTTAATTAACAATAAGATTTTGCATATGAATAAGACATAGTGTTCTGGTTTGGTTTGTCTTACTATCGTTGATGTGCCACAAGACTCACAATCTGGATTAAGCTTGCAACATGTTGTTGAATAATGAATGAAAGAATATATATGATCCAAATAATATTTTTAATGGTTACCAAACAAAAAAAAAATTATGATTCAATACATGAACGAAATAATTAATGGCTAAATAATAAGAAATATGTAGAATGGAGATTATATTTTTATATATGAATGAAATAATTATAAATATTTTTAGCTAGAACAAAGATACATAATTAAGCTCTCTTGAACACAATCCACCAGATTTTATTATTACTAGTTAAGAGGCATGCCATGGATTATTGGAGTAGACTCGGCATGGACAGTATTGATGATCAGTCATAAAACTTAGAACAATAGAAATGCATATCAACCATTGCATGCTGAACAAAACAAATCAAAAGATAACCATTACATGAGAGCTGAGAAGTTAGGAGGAGTGTCTGCTTCTCAAAGACAAATCATTCTTTAGTTTCATGCTCCAGCGAGCTTCGGTTTTGCAGAAAAGTTTCGGTTAAGAGTGGCAGCCAAGCGAATCCCACTTTGTGCAAGTCTCTTTTCTACAATTGGTAGCCGAGAGTGGAAATAATCATCTGCAAAAATCAAAATATCAAGCCATATTTGAAAAAAACTAAGAAGATCTTGTTTCATATGCGATACAGATCTTTTGTAATGCGCAGAGAGTAAGTATACCTCCTAGAGTAGTCCCTGCGGTAGCGTCCTTGTAAGCATATTTGCAGGCAAGATCTATGCTTTCAGAAGCATACCTGAACAAGTCAAGAACATACAAAATCAACAATGTAATATAGTGTGCAACTTTACGGATCTTTCACCGTGGAATTTTTGATTAACATTGCTGCAAAAGACAAATTATATGCGCATGTTAAATTTTCTTATGGATTTGGGCAGGCTATTTGGTTAAGTTGACATGAACCCCACGACCGAACATCATTTGACCAACCATACTATATTAGGACATCATTCAAAACAAAAGTATCATTTAACTTGGTGAAAACTGAATAAACAAAGTAAGATTATTTGAACCTTGAGTTTGGTTTGAAGGGATTGAATCATGAGTGAAAGGCTTGAATTGTAATATGTTGCTAAAGCAGAATCAATAATGTTGTCGTCCCACACCTTCATAAGTCAAAGATTGGATCATGAGAAATATTAGACAAATAAATTTTTTAAAATCTTGAAACTTCCAGTTCCGGGTCAAGCCAATCAAGAAAGCAATAACTGTCTTAGAGGATCAGTATGATCGAAAACAGAACACTTACGCGGTGCAAATTAGTTTCTTGGTTGTACCAATTGACTTTTACTCTGTTACCACCTAGATCTCCAAGAAAACCTTCATGCAAGGGCTGCAAAACAAAACAAAACAAAAAATCAAAATCCAAAACATGAATTATTCATGTTCTGTGTTATTCCTCCTATACACTAACCGCAACATTGTAAATAGCGTAGTAGGCTCAATTGCGTATAACCTCAGAATTTGCAAAAAAGAGACTAACCTGATGGATATCTCCCATGTAATGTGATAAGAACATTAGAGCCTCTGTCAAATTATCTGCAAACCAAAAGTAAAAAAAAGAGTAGTCACACTCTGTTCTATGTAACTCAAACACAAATTAGTATACTGAAACAGAACACTAAGAATATTGAACTCACAATGGACAATATTCTGTGAGTTATCAGAAGGTGACATTAATTGGTTAGTATAATTGAAGATTGCTCCTGTCACACACCAGTCTTTAGGGCAGTCCCCTTCATAGATAATACAAAGGAAACATTTGTGCCAATAATATCAAAACAAGAAAAGTTGAAGTGAAAATTTGGAAGAAAAGGTAAATATCAAACTCACTAGAATACTCGTAGTTGCATTTATAATCAGGCGTGTCAGCAAAATGCAAAGCGCCAGTCCATCGCCATTGCGGAAGCTGTTTGATTTCATCAGGCCATGAACAAACTCTTGCTAGTTCACCATTTGCATAGTCGGCAGAAGTTTCTGTTGGGGAAAAGCACAATAATCAGCGATTGCGCAGCGGAATAAACTTCCCCACACTTATGTGAGCCTGTGAGAAAAATACAGAGATTGACAGCAGCAAATCAAACGCACTAAAGTAAATGAGATGACAAATTATTTTACGTGGAAAACCTCCTCAACGCGAGGAGTAAAAACCACGGGAACGTAGTCCACTCAAAATTCCACTATATCACTTTGAGTTACAACCACGTCCTCTCTGTTCCACAAGAACAAATCCAGAGAGTAAGGCTACAATGAGCAATCTCCAGCAACAAGAAACACCACAAGAGAGTAATACAAGAGCTTAGAAATAGCAGTTCCAAACGACCCTAAATTCACTAAGATTCCAGTCTCCAAATCAAATTTCCACCGTACAAATCTTAGATAAACAGGTCAGGAATACCTCTGCAAAATTTCAGCTCAATCCAAGAAGAATTCACCGTCGGATCTTCCAAACACTCACGACTACCCAGACTGAAAACTGTACTCGCAACAGCCACGCTAAAACTCTGATCTGCGACGAACCAACCGTTGAAATAGAATCTCCACCGTTGAATATCAAGACCACTGAGTCACGAAGCTACCAACAAAATTTCAGCCAGATCGGAGCACGTTTGAGCCTCCAAACGTTCGCTTGAGCAAACTGTGACCAGACTGTTTTTCTCTCTTCTTCTTTCCGAATTTTCCTCTCTTTTCTTTGTGTCTCACCTGCTCCAATAATTGTGTCTGAGCAGCCTAAATATATATCCTCATAATAATAATAAGACCAATATTATAATGAGGTAAAGGTTTCCCCACTAGGAGGAAAACCCACAGTTTCTTCACTGCAACTACAGTTTTTTCATCAAGATAACCCTAAGGATTCAAAATGGCTTCATCATCAGAGAAATCACTCAAAGGTACTAAAAATATATACTTTTAACACAATCTAATTAAGAAATTAAATGAGACAGTCAAAAACAAAAACCATCCTCAAAACATAAATTCTCAAGACAAGTTTTGACCTGAGCTAATTTGCAGACAGCAAAATGACCATCGTCTCCCCAAGAGAGAGCTCCATGGATGAGCTGTGTAAGCACAAGTATACTTGCAACCCAAATTCTCATTGATAAACCCATTTCTGAAAAGATAAAAGTTTCCATTTTTATCTAAAAATTAAGAAATAGAGAAGAAGAAGAAGTAGAACAAGGAGTTTCTTACCTCCAAAGCCTTGGGATTAGTTTTTCTTTGGTTTTTCTCTACTTTCATTGATGGTGTATATATATATGCACAGTATTTTTAACTACTTATTTTTTCAATTTTTTTAATGACACGCAATTAACATGACCCTATGTCTTTTCTTTCCCTACCTAATCACAATTAGTAACTAACATTTTCAATACTTCCAAAAAAAAGATTTTACATTGGAAAATGAACAAACAGGAACATCTTATCTACAATCATAAAACCAAAATATTCCATTTTTGTAACTCACAAAGATTCCAACAACAATATTTACAAAAACTGACATGAGGATGTTTTGAAAATAATTTAAAAAGGCAAATTTATCTCTTTGACAACTTGAGTTACTAAATTTTTCTAGTTAAGCATTACATGAGAGCTAAGGAGCTATAACAGAAGTAACTGCATATGGTATTTATTTTAGTTTTATGCTGCAGCGAGCTTCGGTTTTGAAGAAAAGATACGGTTAAGAGTGGCCGCTAACCGAATTCCACCTTGTGCAAGTCTCTTCTCCACAATGGGTAACCGAGACAGAAAATAATCATCTGCAGAACAGACGTGAAAGAAAGTCGAAGATCACAACATTGCATTCAAGTGTATAACTGAGATAATGAAAGCTAAGATCTTGTTTCAGAATTGAACATGATATTTCCTATGAACTTTTGAGTTTACCTCCTAAAGTAGTCCCTGGAGTAGCATTCCTGTAAGCATACTTGCAGGCCAGATTTATGCTTTCAGATGCATACCTAAACGCATCAAGAATGTTACTGAATCAACAATAGTGATCTAGGAAGAAGATATGCCGAGCTAGAATCTGATTTCTCTGCTATTCACCAAATTTCTAAATCGCATAACACTAATTTTATTGATTTTTCTAGATGCTTACGGATTTGGACAGGCCGTTTGGTTAAGTTGACACGACTCCCACGCAGGAACATCATTTAACCAGCCGTGCTATGTTTAGACAACAATTAAAGGAAAATAATCAATGTGAGTGGATCGGCTATAACGAAAGTAAAGATTGTACCGTAAGATTGGTTTGAAGTGCTTCTATCATAAGTGGAAGACTTTTATTGTAGTATGTTTTAAGAGCAGACTCAATTATCATGTTATCCCACACCTTCAGAATTGAAAAGAATCATTAAAAGATCATAAGAACACCGTTTGACAGTTAGGAAAGGTGCTTTTCAGCATCAATATGACTGATTGATTACAAATACTTACATGGTGCAAATTTGTTTTGCGATGGTACCAGCGGACTGTTATCGTGTTTCCACCTTCATCTCCCAGGAAACCAACATGCAAAGGCTGTGTAAATTACATAAAAATTTGGTTTGATTTTATTCATTCGAATAGCAAAAGTGATTTTACCTGATGAACATCTCCCATATAATGTGATAAGAACATAAGAGCCTCGCTCAAGTTATCTGCAAACATATACCAGTCATGGCTCTATGCTCCATATAGCTTAAACGGAAGCTTAGAATCGTAGGCACCAAAATCTCACTCACAGTGAGCTATATTCTGCGAGTTTTTAGAAGCCGACATAAGTTGCATCGTGTAATTGAAAATCGCTCCTGTCACACAGCTGTCTTGATGCTTATGAGTATCATGGCAATCCCCTTCACAAACACACAACATATAAGATTAGTCTTCCGGAAAAGTAAGAAGTTGAAGGAGGGAAAGAAGAAAACCGACGACAATACTCGTAGTTGCATCTGTAATCAGGTGTATCAACATAATGCAAAGGACTAGTCCATCGCCATTGCCAATGGTGTTTGATTTCATCAGGCCATGAACAAACAGATGCTAAATCTCCTTCAGCAGATTCAGGTAAAAGTTTCTTCACTGCAGCTACAGTTTCTTCCTTAAAATATCCCTGAGGATTTGAAAATGACATTATCAGGAAGATTTGAATATCCAATTCCATCATTTTCTCCACAATAACAGTAAGAATCTCTTAGAGCTAAATTGATCTTCAAGCATATACACAAACATCAAAATTTGGCAATAAAGTTTCCATTTTTCATAAATCACAGTGATTTCAAGCTCAGAAATTTTACCTCGGCTATTTTGCAAACGGCGTAGTGACCTTCTTTGCCCCAACACAAAGCTCCATGAATGAGCTGTGTAAGAACCAATCCTCTCGCAAACCATAGTCGCAGCGATAAACCCATTATGAAACAGTTACAAAGTTTCGATTTTTATCAAAACCCAATTTTGTTAAAATGGGAAGATTGTGTTCGATTTTGGGCAAGTCAAACTTTCAAAGAGAATGGTAGATGCGAATAACTAGAGAGAATATTACAGAAGAAGAGGAACAAGAGTGCAAATGAGGCTAATGTGGCAGCTCGTGATTCGTAGAAGAGCATTACTCGATCTGTAATTATCAGAGATCATTGTTGGCTAGCTCAAGTTTAGAGGAGAACTTATCGTGTGTAATCCTCTTTTGTTCAATAGATTTGGGTTTGGCCTTGATCTTGGTCTTTTGCCACACTTTGAATATTTGATTTTTGTGTGTAATTAGCATTTTTAACATGAAAAATTATCATTATTTTTAGTATAAACATTGCAATATTTGTAACTTGTCTGATATGTATATGTTCCATAGTTTACAGAGTTGTTCTTTAACTAAAACTCTCTTGAACACAATCCACCAGATTTTATTATTATTCACCATGATTCTCGTCTCTCAAACATTTCTTCCTTTTGGAGAGAAAATCAAGTCACAAGCAGAATTTTACCAATATGTTCACTACTCTCCATAAGGCTATGAGCTTCTGCTGCATTTGACAATGGTAAATACTTGTAAATCACCGGTTTCACCTTCCCGGCTTCTATCGCTGGCCAAACGTTCTTCTCGACTTCCGCTACAACGACTGCTTTGTTTTCCTTGCTTCTTGGTCGTAACGCAGCTCCTGTAAGAGGAAAACATATCAAGATTTCTCAAATATGTCTCAGTTTCGATTTCCAGATACGATTGATTGATTGATTGTGAGTTTAGTACCTAAGACGGTGAGACGCTTTGGAAGTAGACTACTTAGTTTTATTTCTGCAACGGCTCCTCCCATCAGACCGATAATACATAACCTTCCATCGAAGTTTAAGCTGTCGAGGTTCTTCTGCAAATACGGTGCCCCGATGCAGTCCAATATAACATCCACACCTTTCCCATCGGTTTCTGATTTCACCTTTGCAACAAAGTCCTCGGTTTTGTAGTTTATACAAACATCTGCCCCAAGATCTTTGCAAGCAGCTAGCTTTTCCTCATTCCCTGTTAGTTAGATAAAAGGAATTAGAACGTTATCAAGGAAAAAATCATAGAGGTTATTGATAAATTGAGAGGTTAGACTTAGACCGAACCTGCTGTGACGAATACTCTCACTCCTAGATGTTTAGCTATCTGAATTGCAAATGTACCAATCCCACTAGAACCTCCATGAACCTATAATCTCGGAAACTATCCACATTAGCAAGGAGATATAGAAGACAAAGGCAAAGCTGAGCAATAGACGAAGCCTCTAGTACTGCCCGTAAAAAGAATTAGCTCCAAACAAACCGTAGATACTGTGTTATTCCGTAGCAAGAGGAGAAGTGAAATACCAAGAATGATTCACCAGCAGAGAGACGGCCCATCATGAAGACAGTTGACCAAACAGTACATGCCACTTCCGGGAAAGCCACTGCATCTTTTAGGGAGATACTGGCCGGGATTGGGAAGATTTGACCAGCAGGAACAGCAACTTTCTCCGTATAACCTCCTCCGGATAGAAGAGCACACACCTTAGAGACAAAGAAAAAAAGTCAGAAACTTTATACTAAGCCTAGAGTGAAAGTGAAAGCAATCCAAATCAAAAGGCTTTAATAAGCTCTCAAGAACTAAACAGATCAAACCTCTCCAATTCCACTTCAAATATTCCACTCACTGAATCCTAGATCACTAAGAACATGAGTATGAGTACTGAGCAACAAAGTCAAACTCATAGATTCTATGGAACTTCACACAGAGACACCAAGCCCTAAACCCCCAAATTGAGTATGTGAATCCCTAAACTCCCAAATTCCAAATTGATGACTGAAGTCAGTTATACGATCTAACCTGATCTCCAACTTTCCAACGAGATACAACACTCTTTCCAACAGATTCAATGGTTCCAGAACACTCAAGACCAAGGTAAGGGCTTGCACCAGGTGGTGGATTGTAAAGGCCGAGTCTTTGGAGAGTATCGGCGCGATTCAAAGCAGTAGCGTGAACCCTGATCAGAACTTCATCGTCTTTCACTTCTGGGTCATCCACTTCTCGCAATTGCAAAACTTCCGGCTTCCCTGGCTCCGAGATCACAATCGCCTTCATTTTCTCTTTAAGCTTCCGTATCAAACTTTTGTTTCTCTTCTTTTCTCCAAAGACTTATTGGTACTGTGATTAATATTGCTAATTAAATTTTTAAGTGGCAAGTAAAAAAAATTACTTCTTGATTTACATATTAAGAGTTGATTGTAATTTCATAGTTACACAACATTTTTTCTTGTGCAGAGGATCATGTCACAAGTAGAATTTTGCCAATATGGTTACCACTCTCCATAAGTCACTAAGTGATGTTCCATAATTACAGAGACTCTTTGACCAAAACAGAGTCACATAACATAAGCAAGTAAACACAATCCACCTTTATCGTTTTTTCACCATGATTCTTTTTCATGAACCATTTATTTATTTGCAGAGAATCAAGTCACAAGCAGAATTTTACCAATATGGTCACTACTCTCCATAAGGCTATGAGCTTGTGCTGCTTCTGACAATGGTAAATACTTGTAAATCACTGGTTTTACCTTCCCGGCTTCTATCGCTGGCCAAACGTTCTTCTTGACCTCCGCTACAACAACTGCTTTGTTTTCCTTGCTTCTTGGTCGTAACGCAGCTCCTGTAGAAACAAAAAAGATCCAAGATTTCTCAAATATGTCTCAAATTTGATTTTGAGATATGATTGTTTGATTGTTTTGTGTGTTAAGTACCTAAGACGGTGAGACGCTTTGGAAGTAGACTACTTAGCTTTATTTCTGCAACGTCACCTCCCATTAAACCGATTATACATAACCTTCCATCGAAGTTTAAGCTGTCGAGGTTCTTCTGCAGGTACGACGCCCCGATGCAGTCCAAGATAACATCCACACCTTTCCCATCGGTTTCTGATTTTACCTTTGTGACAAAGTCCTCGGTTTTGTAGTTTATACATACATCCGCCCCGAGTTCTTTGCAAGCAGCTAGCTTTTCCTCATTCCCTGTTAGTGATAAGGAAATTGGAACATTATCGATCAAAAACAAAAACTTGGGGTTATCGATAAATCGAAGGTTAGACCAAACCTGCTGTGACAAATACTCTCACTCCTATATGTTTAGCTATCTGAATTGCAAATGTACCAATTCCACTAGAACCACCATGAACCTAGAATCTCGAAAACTATCAACATCAGCAAGGAGATAAACAAGAAGAGAGCAAAGCAGCCCGAGAGAGAAGACAAAGGAAAAGTTGAGTAATAGATGAAGCCTCCTCTAAAGGATTGGCTCCAAACAAACAATAGAAATAGTCTTATACATAGCAAGATGAGACGTGTAATACCAAGAACGATTCACCAGCGGAGAGACGACCCTTCATGAAGACAGTCGACCAAACAGTGCATGCCACTTCAGGGAAAGCCGCTGCATCTTTTAGCGAGATACTGGCGGGAATTGGGAAGATTTGACCAGCCGGAACAGCAACTTTCTCTGCATAACCTCCTCCGGAAAGAAGCGCACACACCTGAGACAATGAAAGTGAGTCAGAAGTCTAATCCAAGAACAAGCAACTTGATACTTGAAAAGTAATTTACTCGCCCAAGCCTAAAGTGAAACATGAGTGTGAGCACTTAGCAGACCATATTCACACCAGTAATTAAGTCAAGCTCATAGATTCCATGGAAATTAACACAGATAAGCCCTAAAACCCCAAATTGAGTATGATAAATCCCTAAACTCGAATTTTCCTCAAATTCCAGAGGAAAAATGGATGATTAACCTGGTCTCCGACTTTCCAACGAGAGACAACGCTCTTTCCAACAGATTCAATGGTTCCGGAACACTCAAGACCAAGGTAAGGGCTTGAACCAGGTGGTGGATTGTAAAGGCCGAGTCTTTGGAGTGTATCAGAGCTATTCAAAGCAGTGGCGTGAACCCTGATCAGAACTTCATCGTCTTTCACTTCTGGGTCATCAACTTCTCGCAATTGCAAAACTTCCGGCTTCCCAGGCTCCGATATGACAATCGCCTTCATTTTCTCTTCTTCTCTCCAAAGACTTATCACTCATGTATTGATATTGCATTATTGCTAATTGATTTTTGAAGTGGTAAGTAAAAAAATATCTTTTTGATTTTACATATTAAGAATTGATTGTAATTTCATAGTTACATAGTCTCTTGTACATTTATGAACACAATTCATCAGATTTTTATGATTGAAACATTTTTTCTTGTGCAGAGGATTAAATTACAAGTAGAATTTTACCAATATGGTTACCACTCTCCATAAGGCTATGAGCTTCTGCTGCATTTGACAATGGTAAATATTTGTAGATCACTGGTTTTACATTTCCGGCTTCTATCGCTGGCCAAACGTTCTTCTCGACTTCCGCTACAACGATCGATTTGTTTTCTCTGCTTCTTGGTCTTAATCTAGCTCCTGTAGGAACATAAACAGATCAACAATTTCTTTTCAAATAGGTCTCAGTTTCCATTTTTGAATATGATTTGATTGTGTGGTTTGGTACCTAAGACAGTGAGACGCTTTGGAAGTAGACTACTTAGTTTAATTTCTGTAACGTCACCTCCCATTAAACCGATAATACATAACCTTCCATCGAAGTTTAAGCTGTCGAGGTTCTTTTGTAGATACGATGCCCCGAGGCAGTCCAAGATAACATCCACACCTTTTCCATCGGTTTCTGATTTTACCTTTGCGACAAAATCTTCGGTTTTGTAATTTATACAAACATCAGCACCAAGTTCTTTGCAAGCAGCTAGCTTTTCCTCATTCCCTGTTAGTAATCGAACATTGTCAATGAAAAATCATAAAGGTTAATCGGTAAATTGAAGATTAGAGACCAAACCTGCGGTGACGAATACTCTCACTCCTAGATGTTTAGCTATCTGAATTGCAAATGTACCAATCCCACTAGATCCTCCATGAACCTATAATCTCATAAACTACAAACAACATCAAGAAGAGAAGAAAAGAAAAAGCCAGAGACAATGTGGAAGCCTCTAGTATTGCCCGTAAAAAGGATTGGCCGTAGAAACGGTCTTATACATAACATAGCAAGAAGAGATTTGAGTTACCACTTACCAAGAACGATTCACCAGCGGAGAGACGGCCCATCATGAAGACGGTTGACCAAACAGTACATGCCACTTCGGGGAATGCTGCTGCATCTTTTAGCGAGATACCGGCAGGGATTGGGAGGATTTGACCAACGGGAACGGAAACTTTCTCAGCGTAACCTCCTCCAGAATGAAGAGCACACACCTTAAAGAAAAAGAAAGACAGTCTAACGTTTAATCCAAGACTGCAACTTTATACCTCGAAAGTAATTTTACTACCCTAAGCCTAGTAACTGAAGACAATCCAACAAACATAAAAACTGTAACAAGCTTCAACAAATATCACAACGAATTCTCAATCACTAAGAACGTGAGTGTGAACACTGAGCAGTATATTCACACCAGTATTAGGTCAAGCTCATAGATTCCATGGAACTTAACATAGAGACACCAAACCCTAAACCCCAAATTGAACATGATAAATCCCTAAATTCGATTTTCCCCTAAATTCCAGAATCGAAAAATCACAGGAAAAATGGATGATTGAAGTCAGTTATACGATCTAACCTGATCTCCGATTTTCCAACGAGAGACGACGGTTTTGCCGATGGATTCAATGGTTCCAGAACACTCGAGACCAAGGTAAGGGCTTGAACCAGGTGGTGGGTTGTAAAGGCCGAGTCTTTCGCGAGTATCGGCGTTATTCAGAGCAGTGGCGTGAACCCTGATCAGAATTTCGTCGTCTTTCACTTCTGGGTCATCAACTTCTCGCAATTGCAGAACCTCCGGCTTTCCTGGCTCCGAGATCACAATCGCCTTCATTTTCTCTATCAAATTTTTGTTTCTCGAAAAACTGATCACACTAGTGGATTGAGTAAACAGAAGAAAAGTGATGACCAAATTTTTTAACCGTTCTTTTTGTGTTCCGTAAAAGGTAAAAAGTGAAAAGACTTTTGGGTTTGATTGGTATGAATATGGGACTTTAAGGGTGCAAAACTGCAAATGTACCTATGATTCATGTATTAAGTGGTAAGTAAAAAAAATATCTTCTTAATTATCTTGATTATTATCATATTGTAATTTCACTTACAAATATCTTGATTTCAAATGTACCATTGCTAGAATTTTTTTTTTTTTTTTTAACTCCCATTGAGAGATATATTTGGAACGGCGATTCATAAAATGTGGTTCGTCGTGGTAGATCTCATTGTTCCACAATTTTTTGTGTAGGTTGCTCTATTACGATATTGTTCGCCGCACAATGTGATGAGTCTCCAAATAATATATTCTGAACTCAAAGGACAATCTCGAATTTATTTCTTTTAGATTCCATTTTCTCCGCAAAAATTGAAATTAGTGGCAATTCTTTATAAAGAAAAGAAGTACAAATATAACAAAGAATCTTTCTATTGTTTCTTGGACGATCAATAACTTCTGTACTATTGGTCCATCAACCACAAGAACTCTGATTCCAATCGCAAAAGAAATACGACACGTAGATTTTCATGTCGCGGACCCCAATTTCTTTTCAATGTGAATAGAATCGTGATGGAATCTACAAACACATTAATGTTGTACCAGAGATGGTTCCTTAACTAAATGTAGCCTTAGTTTCATGCTCTAGCGAGCTTTGGTTTTGCAGAAAATATTCGGGTAAGAGTGGCAGCCAAGCGAATCCTGCCTTGTGCAAGTCTCTTCTCTACAATTGGTAGCCGAGAGAGGAAATAATCATCTGCAAAAATCAAAATATCAAGCCATATTTGAAAAAAACTAAGAAGATCTTGTTTCATATGCGATACTGATCTTTTGTAATGCGCAGAGAACAAGTATACCTCCTAGAGTAGTCCATGCGGTAGCGTCCTTGTAAGCATATTTGCAGGCAAGAACTATGCTTTTAGAAGCATACCTGAACAAGTCAAGAACATACGATGTAATATAGTCCGTACAAATCAATTAACATTGTTGCGAAGGAAAAAATTATACGCGCATTTTAGATATTCTTACGGATTTGGGCAGGCTATTTGGTTAAGTTGACATGAACCCCACGACCAAACATCATTTGACCGACCATACTATATTCAAAACAAAACAATCAATGTGAGTTAAGTTTATCTTAAACATGATTATAACTTGCTGAAAACTGAATAAAGAAAGTGAGATTGTACCTTGAGTTTGGCTTGAAGGGATTGAATCGTGAGTCAGAAGGCGTGAATTGTAGTATGTTCCTAACGCAGAATCAATTATATTGTCGTCCCACACCTTCATAAGCAAAAGTTTGGTCATTAGAAAGATTATAATTTTCTAAATCTTGTAAACTTCCAAAGTTTAGATTGGTTCAGTTTCCGAGTCAAGCCAATCAAGAAAGATATAACAGTATTAGAGCATCAACATGATCGAAACTAAAACACTTACACGGTGCAAATTAGTTTCTTGCTTGTACCAATTGACTTTTACTCTATTACCACCTAGATCTCCAAGAAAGCCTTCATCCAAGGGCTGCGAAACAAAAAAAACAAAAAAAATCATAATCCAAAACATGAATTATTCATGTTCTATGGTGTTCCTATACACTAACCGCAACATTGTGAATAGCGTAGTAGCCTCAATTGCGTATAACCTCATAATTTGCAAAAATACTAACCTGATGGATATCTCCCATGTAATGTGATAAGAACATGAGAGCCTCTGTCAAATTATCTGCAAACCAGAAAAAAAAAAAGAGTAGTCACACTGTTCTATGTAACTCATACACAAATTAGTAAACTGAAACAGAACACTAAGAATCTTGAACTCACAATGGACAATACTCTGTGAGTTATCAGAAGGTGAAATTAATTGGTTTGTGTAATTGAAGATTGCTCCTGTCACACACCAGTCTTTAGGGCAGTCCCCTTCATAGATAATACAAAGGAAACATTTATGCCAATAATATCAAAACAAGAAAAGTTGAAGTGAAAATTTGAAAGAAAAGGTAAAAATTAAACTCACTAGAATACTCGTAGTTGCATTTATAATCAGGCGTGTCAGCAAAATGCAAAGCGCCAGTCCATCGCCATTGCGAAAGCCGTTTGATTTCATCAGGCCATGAACAAACTCTTGCTAGTTCACCATTTGCATAGTCAGGCAGAAGTTTCTTCACGCAACTACAGTTTCTTCATCAAGATAGCCCTAAGAATTGAAAATGGCTTCATCATCAGAGAAATCACACAAAGGCACTAAAAATATATACTTTTAACACAATCTAATCAAGAAATTAAATGAGACACTCAAAACCAAAACCAAAAACAAAAAACCCTCCTCAAAACATAAATTCTCAAGACAAGTTTTGACCTGAGCTATTTTGCAGACAGCAAAATGACCATCGTCTCCCCAAGAGAGAGCTCCTTGGATGAACTGTGTAAGCACAAGTATACTTGCAACCCAAATTCTCATTGATAAACCCATTTCTGAAAATTAAAAAGTTCCCATTTTTATCTAAAAAATAAAAAAGAGAGAAGAAGAAGTAGAACAAGGAGTTTCTTACCTCCAAAGCCTTGGAATTAGTTTTCTTTAGTTTCAGCTTTTTGTGCTTGACTTGCTCTACTCTCTACTTTCATGGATGGTGTATATATATGCACATTATTTTTAACTACTTTTTTGTTCAAAAATAACAGATTTTGTAATGACACGCAAATAACAGGTCTTTTCTTTCCCTACCCTAACCACAGTTTGTAGCTAACATTTCCAATACGTCCAAAAATAGATTTTACATTGGAAAATGAAAAAACAGGAACATCTTATCTACAATTAGAAAACCAAAATATTCCATTTTTGTAACTCACAAAGATTCCAAGAACAATATTCCCTCCGTTTGTTTTTAAATGATGTTTTATAAGTTATTTTTTGTTCACAAATAAATGATGTTCTCACTTACGAATGCATAATTAATTGACTTTTTAGTATTTTTGACTCTTGAGATTCTGCAGATTGAATTTTTATTGGTTGAAAAGTCTTGGATAAATAAAACGTAATGATTTATTTAAAAAAACAAGATAAATTTAATGATTTCTTAATAGGGGTGTAGAAACCTTAAACATCTTAAAAACAAACGGAGGGGAGTATCTACAAAAACTGACAGTGACACATGAGGATGGCAAATTTATCTCTTTGACAACTCGAGTTACTAAATTTTTCTAGTTAAGCATCACATAAGCATTACATGAGAGCTAAGGAGCTATACTAGAAGAAACTGCATATGGTACTTGGAGACCTTTTATTTTAGTTTTATGCTGCAGCGAGCTTCGGTTTTGAAGAAAAGATACGGTTAAGAGTGGCCGCTAACCGAATTCCACCTTGTGCAAGTCTCTTCTCCACAACGGGTAACCGAGAGAGAAAAAAACCCAATCCCAAATGTTCTTCACCATAAGAGTGATCTCCTAGAGCTAAATTGATCTTCAAGCTGACATAAACATCAAAATTTGGCAATAAAGTTTTCATTTTTCATAAATCACAGTGATTTCAGTAATGTTTAGGGTTCAAGCTCAGAAATTTGACCTCGGCTATTTTGCAAACGGCGTAGTGACCTTCTTTACCCCAACACAAACCTCCATGAATGAGCTGTGTAAGAACCAATACTCTCGCAAACCATAGTCGCAGCGATAAACCCATTATGAAACAGTTACAAAGTTTCGATTATTTTCAAAACCCAATTTTGTTAAAATGGAAGATTGTGTTCGATTTGTATATATATTTTTAAATGTGTGTATATTTATATTTACAATAAAAATGTTAAGTAGTTCGTTTATAAAAACGGTAATTTGCATTTTTAGCTCTTTCATAGTTTTATCAAAATATGTTTATAAAAAAAAGAGTCTTTTCACTTCAATAACTTATAAAAAAAAAAACTTATAAACTAATTTCAATACTTTCTCTTGTTGTTTAGATCTAACCACATTAACTATTTTGAACACTCACTGTGGTTTTCTTGTTTTCATGTTTTCATGTTTCTCATTTATAATGAAGCTTGAAATCATTCGGCTCTTAATTCTTACAAACAAAGAAACACACATACGTGATTAAACTACAAAGAGCTTTGTTCACAAACATATTCGAAGAGGGATAGAATGACTTAAACCATTTTTTTCTAAACCAAAATTTATGTGTTTGTTATCATCCGATTCTACCTCATCATATTATGAAAACCATTCAATTTATAACATTTCTTCGTAATTATGGGGAAAAAACAAAATCTTATTAACAAAACTATGAGCTATAATCCTAGTTTCTACCTTAAACGAATTATCCTTGATTAACAAACACAAGAAGGAAAAAAAATCCTTAAACGAATTTGACTTTGACTATTCACTTGACTTTCAATTAACTCTCCATCACTCGTCTGTAACTTTTTTCAATTAGCAGCCTCATGTGGTAAATGGGGTCACCTATTAGAAACATGTGTAACAAACTCAAACAATAAGAATGTTCTTTTATTTTAAACTATGAGTCTCATCGACAAATCCGTATTTAATTTGGGTCTTTTGGAAGGATAATATGCTCTTAACTCCAATCTTTCAAAGCGATCAAATGATCACCTATTCAATTCCTCTAGAAGGCAAGGAAAATGTTGCCTTCTTCTGTTTACATGTTTATGCTTTGAATACACTTGAAGAGATAAAAATTTTGGGGGAGTATTTGAGAGATCATCACAATTCTCCTCTGTTTCGTTTGAAACCAGATGATACGCGGTGAATTTAATGAGATTCTTGATGGCGAAGAACATTCAAATTACATGGACGCTCTCTGACTTTTCACATGGTATAACAACGGGTGGGTTTATGAACCACACACTTTATTAGTTTCCTAAATATCTAGACGAATGCTACGATTGGTCACTAAACCGTAACCATTTGTTTCAACATGACCGTGACTAAACCGGTGTTGATTGCTATCGGATTTGACTTTTTCGGGCTGAGATGACTATCAGTCGTCCCCACACATGGAATTTTAACTCAAACGTTTGCTTTAGTGGTCCTGTAATAAAGACTTTATTATGTCTTTATTGTGGCTAAGCAATTTCATAGTATTCCGTCATAAGAAAGGCAATTCATAGTTGATAGTACAGTAGAAATTCGATATGTTAATATTTGATAAATTATTAACTCGATAAATAAATAAAATTCTCCGGTCTTAAATTTGGTTTTTGATCATTTATAAATTAGTTCTATAAATGAATATTAATATCGTTGGCCCGACAGCACTAATATATTTTCACTCTATTTGTCTGCTCTAGAGGCATGGCCTAAGTTAGACCGTTTATGCAGATTCAGAAGATACAATATGTGGTTGCAAGATTCCCCTCGGGTCATTTTCATTGTACACTCGTATATCTCCAATTTAATGGATAGTTCTAGGCAAAAAATATATGTTATTTGATTTGTGTCCAGTCCAAAAAACCAGTGTTTGAAGATTCCGGATTGGCTATCAACTATTGACATATGATAATTGTTATTCGTTACAAAGCATCATTAGTTACTACTTTTATTACCCTAGTTTGATATTAGACATATGGTTGTAAAACATGATAAACTGATAACATGTGTTTTGGTTATGGCCCCCTCTATCCTTCATCCTCCACTCTTCTGTAGTTTCTAAGTCATATATATAAGATCATTTCGTTTCAAGTTTAACACCAGTATCATAAAGAGCTTAATTCCATACATCATGGCCTTAATAGCTCCCATAATAAGCTCACTCTCTTGTTTTGCCTCTCCAAATCCAAATAATCCTTCAAATTTTGTAACTTCAAAATTTCGTAGTACAATTGCTTCTTCTTCTCCAACAAATACTACTAAAATATCGACTCCGAGCTATGTCTACGCTTCGGTTTCTAAGCCTTTGAAGCGGTTTGATCATAAGACATCCATAGTAAGTATATTTATATATATACTATGTTTGCTTCTTACTCCTTTGTAATATCACACCATTTTCAAAAGAATTATTAATGTGTTTTAATCTTGTAGGAATATTTACACGAATTATATATTAAGAAGGTCAAGAATATACTGAGTGCGAACCGAGATGATCCACTCGAGAGTTTGGAGATGATTGATGCCATTCAAGGTTTAGGCATCGATCTCCATTTCCAACACGAGATCAGTCAGACCCTTCACATGATTTATGGCCGAGAATGCACCCAATTCTACGGATATTATGGCCGAGATCAAATCAAAATCTTACAAACAAAACTATGAGCTATAATCCTAGTTTCCACCCAGATCATCCACAAAATATGTGATTGGTATTTGTTTGCAAGAATATTTTTTATAATCTATCAACAAAACTAACACAAAATATGAGAAGGTTTGATTTTATTTTTACAATTAAATATAAAAAATTACGAATGCTATTACTCATTGGAAGTTGGAAAGTAAACGTTTCCTCGGCTTAGGTTAAATGTTGGAATAATTATCAAATTGGAATTAAATTACTTATATTAAAATACAATTTTTAAACAAATAAATAAAATGAAAATAACATTTGTCAATTTTGGGTGTGCTGACGTGGCGCAAGAATGGAGAGGGACCATTCTACTTTCGTATATTGTATATGATTATGTACCCTTGATTAACAAACACAAGAAGGAAAAATAATCTTAAACGAATTTGACTTTCAATTAACTCTCCATCACTCGTCTGTAACTTTTTTTAATTAACAGCCTCATGTGATAAATGGGGTCACCTATTAGAAACATGTATAACAAACTCAAACAATAAGGATGTTCTTTTATTTCAAACTATGAGTCTCATCGACAAATCCGTATTTAATTTGGGTCTTTTGGAAGGATAATGTGCTCTTAACTCAAATTTTTTAAAGCGATCAAATGATCACCTATTCAATTCCTCTAGAAGGCAGGAAAATGTTGCCTTCTTCTGTTTACATGTTTATGCTTTGAATACACTTGGAGAGATAAAATTGTTGTGGTAAGATTTGAGAGATCATCACAATTCTACTCTGTTTCGTTTGAAACCGGATGATATGCGGTGAATTTAATGAGATTCTTGATGGCGAAGAACTTTCAAATTACATGGACGCTCTCTGACTTTTCACATGGTATAACAAACGGTTAGGTTTAAGAACCACACACTTTATTAGTTTCCTAAATATCTAAACGAATACTACGATTGGTCACTAAACCGTAACCATTTGTTTCAACATGACCGTGACTAAACCGGTGCTGATTGCTATCGGATTTAGCGTTTTCGGGCTGAGATGACTATCAGTCGTCCCCACACGTGGAATTTTAACTCGAACGATTTTCTTTAGTGGTCCTGTAATAAAGACCTTATTATGTGCTTTAGTGGTCCTGTAATAAAGACCTTATTACGTAAACAAGATGAGTGTTTACTTGGTGCAGGATCGATGGAATTGATGACAAACGTGCAATGTCCATGAGTCTTTGCAGTCAAATTTTATCGAGACACTCACAATCTACACTTCTTTGTGTTTGTGGTTTACCCAAAAAAAAAAAAAATTGTTTTGTAAAAAATTATACGGCTATAATCTTTTTTTTTTCTTTTTTTTTTTGCCATAATTCAATTATTTGTATGTCAATAATTGTTACACGGTAAAGTGATGCAAAATTTAAGGGGGGTTATGGGAGATGGATTCTCATAGAGTTGATGAATTTTTAAAATCCAAAGATTTATTAAATTTGTATAAAGTTTTGTGTATTTAGAAAATTTGGTGATTAGAATTCTAAAAATCCAAAGGTTTTATGAGGTATTTTCAAAATCTTGTTTAATGAGTAAAATTAGAACAAATTCATTAAACCAATAACAATGAATTTCATTAAGAATGGATTTATAGAATCCCTAAAAACTAAAACTTTTGAATAACAATGGATTTTGAATGGAGTTTAAAACTCATCAAACCAATAACAATGAATTTCAATAAGAATGTCATAATCCATAAATTAATAACAATGGATTCTAAAATTTTTAAAAATCTTTAAGAATCCATCTTGTGTAATATTAGTTTACGAACCTCAAATAAACACATCTAAAAAGAACTCCATATAAATCTTGTTAAATATGCCATAGTTTTTTGATAAATATTTGTTTCAAAGGGTACATAATCGTAACAAAATAAATTTTAAGCTATTCTACAAATTTCTTTTATAAATATCAAACGTTTCTTGGGTAAGTTTTTCTTTTGGACTATTAATTTATTTTTTCATTCTACATAAGAAGAATAGTAATCAACAATTTTAGTCATCGGCAACAAGAAATGGCATGGAAACAACCGGCACACATTACTATATAAACCGACTCATCCAATAAGTCCAACACACAAACATTAAACAATCCAAACACACAAACCTCCAAAAGAAAAACCAAAAATGGCTTCAACTTTAACATTTCTCATGAAAACAATCGTCCTTGTACTCATTTTTGTCTCTTTCATAATCTCTCCGGCAACTTCAACGGCTCCGGATGATTGCGCAAGCGAGTCAGCCAACCCATGCGTCAACAAAGCTAAAGCCTTACCTCTCAAAATCATAGCAATCATCGCAATCTTAGTCGCAAGCATGATTGGTGTTGGAGCTCCTCTCTTTAGCCGTTCCGTGCCATTTCTTCAACCCGACGGGAACATTTTTACCATCGTTAAGTGTTTCGCCTCGGGGATTATCCTCGGGACCGGTTTTATGCACGTTTTGCCTGATTCTTTCGAGATGTTGTCATCACCATGTCTTGAAGAGAACCCATGGCACAAATTTCCCTTCTCCGGGTTTCTCGCTATGTTGGCCGGTCTAGTCACTCTATTTATCGATTCTGTTTCTACGAGCCTCTATACTAGCAAGAAATCAGTAGGTATCATGGCACACGGTCATGGTCATAGTCATGGTCATAGTCCTAGCCCCGCTAATGATGTTACCTTACCAATAAAAGATGATGATTCAGCCGCGAATGCAACACTACTGCGATACCGAGTGATTGCTATGGTTAGTGCGTATATGAAAATATTAGAAACCGAATATTAATCAATTTTACCGTTTTAAATGATATCTAACCGAATATGAATATTTACGAATATATAGGTATTGGAACTTGGAATCATAGTTCACTCTGTGGTCATTGGACTATCTCTAGGAGCAACAAATGACACTTGCACCATTAAAGGACTCATTGCAGCTCTTTGCTTCCATCAAATGTTCGAAGGCATGGGTCTTGGCGGTTGCATCCTCCAGGTATATATATATAAATAGATAATATCTTTGGTCAAATGTTAAATTGTGTATATAAATAAAAAATCTAAATGTTTTGAGATATTTTTCAGGCTGAGTTTACGAACATGAAAAAGTTTGTTATGGCCTTCTTATTCGCGGTAACAACACCGTTCGGAATAATGTTAGGGATCGCTCTTTCGACCGTTTACAGAGACAATAGCCCCACTGCATTAGTAACTGTTGGATTGCTCAATGCATGCTCCGCAGGATTGCTTATTTACATGGCGCTTGTCGACCTTCTAGCGGCCGAGTTTATGGGACCAAAGCTTCAAGGTAGCATCAAAATGCAGTTCAAATGTTTCCTTGCAGCTCTTCTAGGATGCGGTGGCATGTCAATCATAGCCAAATGGGCTTAACTAATTCATGTGGATTTCCTTGTCGAACTAACAACCGTCTTAGGTTTAAGTCTCGATTCTCTATCAGTTTTTTTTACCTTACAAAACATTTACGTGGTACTATATATCACATTTTCAAAGAACATGTCTTTTCGTAGATGTGCAATAATGTGATTAATGGGTCCCACGAGTCAATAGTTTTAATAAGAGCATCATTAAGAGGTAATATAGATGGGTTTTGTCTTTTTCTTGCATAATGCATGCCAATTAGATTGTCCATTTGTGTATAATTAGATTTACATTTTTTTGTACTTCTGGTGTATAATTTATAAAACGTTTTTAAAGATATTAAGTAAGATAAAATAGTGATTCAACAAACATTAAAACAAATTAGATGCTTAAACTCAAGCTAATTCCAGAATTCGAATCAAAATATGAATGAAATCTTTTCTTAAAAATCAATTTCAAATCTTGAACAAGAGAACAAAACTACAATGAAGTTGCAAACTACTTATTTAAAATATATATAAATCATATATGTACCCTAAGGTTCATTTCATATAAGATAAAAATGGAAAATAAAAGGACATGCTCTTCGTGGAAAGAGACCTGGAAATTTTCCATGGATTTCTTTCTTTTGTCTTCTCCCTACTTTTTTTATATTTACTTACTTTTCTATTCTCAAATTTCCTACTAATATTCAAATTTTTCTAATAATATTATCTAAAAAAAGGAAAAAAGTACACACACATGACACGGATTAGGCCTAACACGGATGACACACTTAAAGGAGACTAAAATAATGTTACCAAATGTAAACCTTCTTCCTTAAAATAATGTCACTTAAGCTTTTTCCTTCTTTAAATATCTCTTTCATCTCTCGCTTTCACTCTCTATCTCCATCTTAAAAAAAAAAAAAACATGTTTTTCTCAAAGGATCTTTCTTCACCAACATCGTTTTTCACAGCTTATGCATCAATGGCTGGTTACATGATGATGATACGATCAATGGCTCATGAACTTATCCCAGCTCCAATCCAAGATTACATTTACACATCTCTAAAATCTCTGTTTTTCCGTTCTTCTTCTCCCACAACTTTGACTCTAACCATCGACAACGACAACATGGGCATGTGCAACGACATCTACCGAGCCGCTCAAACTTATCTCCCGACCAAGATCAGTCCAGACGCAGTCCGGCTCCGAATCAGTAAAGGACATAAAGACAAGCATGTCAATCTCTTTCTTAGCAACGGAGAAATCGTCAGCGATGTGTATCAAGAAGTCGAGCTCAAATGGAGGTTTGTTACTGACGGTGGTGGCGACAAGAAAAGCGGCGAGGAGGACGGTAAAAGAGAGTATTTCTGTTAGATGATGATTTAGACTCTTACGTTTATCTTGTTGAATAAAGACTAAGTATGTTTAAGATTCTAGGTGATATAGATAGACTCGGTTTAGTCATGTTATTATCGGTTTGTGATAAGTGATTAAATTATTAGAGTTATCTATAAGGTCTTGGCCTTATCTCTAAGTTGTTATATAAGGAGATAATGGTTGTTAAAAGATGTCTAAGGTTTTGTGAATCACCTAGGTCTTGTACTTTCTCTAGTTTCTCTGCGTTTGAGAACTAGTTGCTTATCATAGTGGATTGCTGGCTTGAGCTGGCTCCAGAGCAGTAGTTTCACCATATCGGTGGCGAAGCTCTGGGTGAACAAACCCTTGTGTTCTTTCTCTTGTGTTCTTGCGATTTCATACGTGCATACAAAGCTTATAATCGGAAACTTGTGTGTCAAGTCATTGACTAGATCGGTTAAATCCTCAACAATTGGTATCAGAGCTTTGGCTCTAGATCGACATGTCGAACCCTAGGATTGAGGTGGAGCGGTTCGATGGTTCCGGTGACTTCCAAATCTGGAAGATTCGTATGATGGCTAACTTTGGAATCCTAGGTCTGAAGAACATTCTCTCGGATGAGACCTTGACAATGGAGGTTCCAATGACCAAAGAAGAGGAGAAGAAACCGGTGATGGAAGCTACACCCGGTGAAGAGTCTGGCTCGTCTGTTGTAACTCCGGTAGCAACCAAACCGGGTATGAAAAGGGTTCCTGGCCCTGATAAGATTGAGTTATCTGATAGAGCAAGGAATTTAATCATTCTTCATGTAAGTGATAGTGTTTTGCGAAAAATTCAACACTGTGAAACAGCTGCTGCGATGTGGAATCTCCTTGATAGATTGTATATGGCTACTACGTTGCCAAATCGGATCTATATGCAACTTAAGTTCTACACGTTTAAGACTGATGAAGCTAAGTCAGTGGATGTTAATGTAGATAAGTTTCTTAAGATTGTTGCTGAGCTCCATAGTTTACATGTGAGTGTGTCTGAGGAGGTTCAAGCCATACTGTTTCTGAGTTCTTTACCTGCAAGTTTTGATCAGCTCAAGCATACTCTCAAGTATGGGAGAGATTCTTTGACACTAGAAGAAGTCATCTCGTCTGCTAAGTCCCGTGAGAGAGAGTTAGCAGAGAAGCAAGCAGAGCGTGGTCAAGGTTCTTTGTTGTATACAAAGGAAAGAGGTAGACAACCGTTTAGAAGCCAACCGATTCATAAAGGGAAATCTAGAAGTAAATCGAAGACTGGCTCTAAGGTCATCTGCTGGTATTGTAGGAAAGAAGGTCACATGAGAAAGGATTGTTTTGCTCGGAAGAAGAATTACGAAAGTGATGGTGACGGGGAAGCTGGTGTGTTGATAGAGCAGATAGATGAATCTGGAACTGCTCTAAATATCTCTGGAGATGGTTGTGATGATAATTGGGTAATAGATTCTGGATGTACCTATCACATGACGTCAAGACGTGACTGGTTTTACGACTTTGAAGAGAAAGCGGGAAGTAAGATATTGCTTGGTGATTTTCGGACAGTCGAGGCTCTAGGTACGGGATCGATAAGGATTAATTCTAATGGTGGTTCCATCAAGGTGCTACATAATGTTAGGTTTGTTCCCAACCTTAGGAGAAATTTGATATCAACACCAACCTTGGATAAGCTTGGTTTTCTGCATTCGGGTGGGAATGGAAAGAAAACGTTCCATATGAATGGTAAGGTGGCTTTACAGGCATCATTGAAGAATGGCTTGTATATCATGGATGGAGAGACGATTTCCAGTGAGGTATGTCAATTGGAGAACGGTGAGAATCAAGTTCCCATGTGGCATAGTAGGCTTGGCCATATGAGCTACAAGAATTTGCAAATTCTTGTGAAAGAAGGCATTCTAAAGAAGAAAGATGTTGGTAAGGAGTTTGTATGTGAGCATTGCATTCTCGGGAAAGCTAAGAGAGTAAGCTTTGAGGCTGGAAGTCATGAGTCAACTCATGTTTTGGAATACGTTCACAGTGATTTGTGGGGTTCTCCAAATGTAGAAGCATCTAAGTCCGAGTGCCACTACTTCCTATCAATCATCGATGATTACTCACGAAAGGTTTGGATATATTTTCTTAAAACTAAGAATGAGACCTTTGAAAAGTTTTGTGAGTGGCATGCCTTTGTAGAAAAGAAGACTGATCGAAAAGTCAAATGCTTAAGGACTGATAACGGGTTAGAGTTTTGTAACAAGCTATTTGATGATCACTGTAAGTCGCATGGTATTGAAAGGCATCACACTTGTGCTTATACACTGCAGCAAAACGGTGTTGCTGAGCGAATGAATAGAACGATAATGGAGAAGGTAAGATGTTTACTTAGTGAGTCGGGATTGAGTGAGGTTTTTTGGGCCAAAGCCGCTGCTGTATCAGTCTACTTAATCAACCGGACTCCGTCTTCTGCCATTGGTTTCAAGACACCGGATGAGATGTGGTTAGGAAAGAAACCTGGTTATAAGCATCTCAAGAAATTTGGATCGATTGCTTATGTTTATACCGATCAAGGTAAGCTGAAACCTAGAGCATTGAAAGGTGTCTTTATTGGTTATCCTCCAGGCACCAAAGGTTATAAGGTATGGTTACTTGATGAAGGAAAAGGAGTGGTGAGCCAGAATGTCAAGTTCCATGAAGATATGGTTTACAAGGATTTAAACCGTAAAGGTCAAGGTGGAGCTGTGACGTCTAAGAAGATTGCAAACGGCACTGTAAGGGTAATCACAGAGTTGCCGAGTGTGATCATGATAAAGAAGAAATCAAATGTATCTCAAGATACAGTTATTAAGGGTGGTGCTGAGAGTTCTGGTAATTCAGTTCTAGGTGGAGTTAACACTGATGAGATTGTTAAACCGATAAGTCCATCTCAATGTGGAGTAATTTTGGATCATAGAGATGTTAGTAATGATCCTAGTGCTGAGGAAGATCAACCTGGTTTGAAGTCTATCATTAGTAAATGATATATTAGTATTTTGGTCTCTTTTAGTTATCATTTCTTTAGTCTTTTTGGTTCTTTCTAGTTTATTTTGTGTCTTTGCAGGTTCTAGGAGGCTCTCATGCATGGATTAGAGTCTGTGGAGGTTATTGGAGCAAAAAGGACGAATCTGGAGAAAAGATGGCACTTTTCATAAACCGAGCACCTGCTCGGTTTGGAGCGAGCACATGCTCGCCCGAAGACTCGAAGAAGCCAAACTCTCTGGATTCGAGACCGGCCGGTCTGGCCAGTGGACCGACCGGTCCCGTGTGAAGACCCAAGACCCAAGCGAAAGCAAGACCGATCGATCCTACCACTGGACCGACCGGTCCACACCCGAGTCCCAAAGCCAAAACTCTCTGGAATCCGGACCGACCGGTCCGGATGAGAAGACCGACCGGTCCATGACGTGAAGACTTGCCGATTCTGGATACGGACCGACCGGTCCGGAACCAGACCGACCGGTCGGGCACCCAGAACCAAGTTGCCCTAATTTTCCCTATAAATAAGTTTCAGCCACTTTCCTAAACCTAAGTTCTATTTTTTTTCTTCTGAGATATTTTTCCCTGAGACTACTTGTTTCCATTGTTGAGATCCTTTCAAGGTGTTTTTCATTTCCAAGGATTTTGATTGTAAGAATTGGAGGATCATCCACAACTTTCCATTGAGAAGATTTCTTAAACCCTATTCTCTTATTTTATCATGATGCTTTCTTCTCATTTGATTGCTGTGATTTTGTCCTCCATGACTGAGTAGTCTCATTGCTAGATTAGGGAAATTCAATGGTGGATTAGGATGATAGTGACTGAGCCAAATAGGAAATGTTATCTTTTGTCTTCATCAATCGGGATTCATACTGCTTAGGCTAATTTGATCACCTAGTCTATGATTTTAGGATTAACTTATTCACGAAAGTGCTCTAGGTTGCTAGATAAACCATTGATGAGCAATCAGTGTGTAACCAACGACAGTTGATTGTTACCATCGATTGTGAACAAATCGAACCAAATTGTTAATGCTTATCTTCATTTCTGAATTCGAACGACAGTTTATGCATTTAGGATGCTAGATAAAGTTATTGATGCATCACGACAGTGAGGCAATATTACATTCATGTTCGAGTTCTAGATTGCGCTAAATCGAATCCTGAATAGATTGCTCAGTCCATAATCCGAAACCACCGGCGAATGACTCTAATCTAGTGCCTTTATCTTATTGAATTTACATCATTTTTAGTTGCTATTTCGTTCATTAATTCGTCACAAACAAATTCCCATTTTATCTTAGCTTTAAACGATAATCCATATTTTCATAGTGTGACCGTGGTCCCTGAGGATTCGATACCTAAAATACTACTGCTTTTGTCTGTGCACTTGCGGATACTATTTAGGTTTAAAACTTCACGTATCAGTAAACAAGGAGGGTCTAAGTTTTAAGAAGCTCAAGATCGACCAAGAAGGGTTATCAAGAAACCTATTAGATATATGGATGAAGGCGGTTTTGCTTTTGCATTATTGGTTGATGATATGTTTTCAGATGAAGGTGTGGTAGCTTTTGCTCTTGCTGCAGCTGGAGTAGTTGAAGTTGATGAGCCACAAAGTTATTCTGAAGCAATGGAGAGTGATGAGAGAGACTTATGGCACAGTGCGTGTGTTGAAGAGAAAGTTTCTCTAGACAAGAACAAGACTTGGATATTGGTCCCTAGACCCGAAGATAGGCAAATCATAGGTTGTAGATGGCTGTTCAAGTTAAAGCCGGGAATCGATTTAATAGAACCACCGAGATATAAAGCTAGACTTGTGGCTAGGGGTTTTACTCAAAGAGAAGGAATCGATTATCAGGAGGTGTGTGCTCTTGTGGTAAAACATGTGTCGATTAGAACATTGTTGTCCTTGGTCGTTAATATGAGTCTCGAGCTTGAACAAATGGATGTGAAGACTGCGTTCTTGCATGACGAGTTGGAAGAAGACTTATACATGTCGCAGCCTGAGGGATTTGAAGATAAAAGGCATCCAGATTATGTTTGTTTACTGAAGAGATCACTGTATGGATTGAAGCAATCTCCTAGACAGTGGAATAAGAAGTTTGATCAGGTGATGAAACTGCAAGGTTTTAACCGAAGTGAACATGACTTTTGTGTCTACACAAAGGAGGTAACTCAAGGCAGTTTTATCTATTTGCTTTTATATGTTGATGACATGTTAATTGCAGCCGAGAGCATGTCAGATGTTAAGAGCTTGAAAGTTGAGTTGAGTACGGCGTTCGAAATGAAGGACTTGGGTCCTGCGAGAAGAATCCTTGGCATGGATATAGTTAGAGATAGAGAAAAGGAGATTCTTTATTTGTCTCAATCGGAATATCTCAAGAAAGTCTTAAGAAGTTTCAAGATGGAGAATGCTAAAGTGTCTCAGACCCCAATCGGTGCACATTTCAAATTATCTAAGGTAAAAGATCAAAGTGAATGTGTTGATACAGAGGAGACTCCTTATGCTTCAGCTGTTGGTAGCATGATGTATGCTATGGTCGGGTCTAGACCAGATTTAGCTTATGGAATTGGTATGGTTAGTAGATTCATGAGTTGTCCTGGTGAGATACATTGGGAAGCTGTTAAATGGTTGCTAAGGTATATCAAGGGTTCTATTGACTTGAAGCTAGTGTTCACTAAGACGGATGAGATCAAGGTTCATGGCTTTTGTGATTCTGATTTTGTTGCGGATAGAGATAGAAGTCGATCTATTTCAGGTTACGTTTTCACTGTTGGTGGTAACGTGGTTAGTTGGAAATCAAGTTTACAAGGAGTTGTAGCTTTATCCACTACAGAAGCCGAGTATATAGCTCTTACTGAAGCGGTAAAGGAAGCTATTTGGTTGAAGGGATTACTTGAAGATTTCGGGATTAAGCAAGAAATGGCTAGTGTGTGGTGTGATTCTCAGAGTGCTTTGTGTCTTGCAAAGAATAATGTCTTTCATGAAAGGACGAAACACATGGCTACAAAGTATAATTTTATTTGAGATGTTATAGCAACTAAGGAGGTTGAAGTCTTGAAGATCCACACGAGTAGAAATCCCGCGAATATCTTAACGAAAGTTGTTCCTATAAGCAAGTTCAATGCAACATTGGAATTGCTTAAAGTTCTCAAGAACTGATAAGCCTTCGAGCTGAAGTGCTAGTGGTGTAGAGCTCAGAAGAATCCACAGGAGATGAATAAGCATGATAAGGAAGAGTTCGAGAGTCTAAAGCAAGGTGGAGAATGTTAGAGGATGATTTAGACTCTTACGTTTATCTTGTTGAATAAAGACTAAGTATGTTTAAGATTCTAGGTGATATAGATAGACTCGGTTTAGTCATGTTATTATCGGTTTATGATAAGTGATTAAATTATTAGAGTTATCTATAAGGTCTTGGCCTTATCTCTAAGTTGTTATATAAGGAGATAATGGTTGTTAAAAGATGTCTAAGGTTTTGTGAATCACCTAGGTCTTGTACTTTCTCTAGTTTCTCTGCGTTTGAGAACTAGTTGCTTATCATAGTGGATTGCTGGCTTGAACTGGCTCCAGAGCAGTAGTTTCACCATATCGGTGGCGAAGCTCTGGGTGAACAAACCCTTGTGTTCTTTCTCTTGTGTTCTTGCGATTTCATATGTGCATACAAAGCTTATAATCGGAAACTTGTGTGTCAAGTCATTGACTAGATCAGTTAAATCCTCAACAATTTCGAGCTGAGTTTCGATAAACAGCATAAAGATTTGATCTTGAACTCTTACGTTCCTTACGTCGAAAGTAAAGCTAAAGAGATTAGAGGCGAGAGGAGGATCTTGAAGCTACATAGCCTACACTCTCTCAACTGTCTCCGTTGGGAATCTGTTATTCTCGAACATCCTTCGATGTTCGAGACAATGGCGATGGAAGATGACCTCAAGCGTGGCGTTATTGCGGATCTTGATAGGTTTATAAGAAGGAAAGATTTTTACAAGAGAGTTGGAAAAGCTTGGAAAAGGGGTTACTTGTTGTACGGACCGCCCGGGACAGGGAAGTCTAGTTTGGTTGCAGCCATGGCTAATTACCTCAAGTTTGATGTTTGTGATCTTCAGTTAGCGAGTGTCAAGCGTGACTCTGAGCTAAGGAGGCTCTTACTCGGGACGCGTAACCGCTCGATTCTTGTCATAGAAGATATTGATTGCGCAATGGATTTGCCTAATAGAGTTGAGCAGCCTGTTGAAGGCAAGAACCATGGTGAATCTCAGGTTTGATTCTGCCTCTATAATGAATCCTATTACATATTTCTACTATATGTAATTAGTATGGTATAGCCGTATAGGTTTGGGAATTTTAACCAAATCGAACCAAACCAAATTCCGTACCAAGTTTTGTCTCCTATACAAACTGAATCCAAGTTTAGCCTTACAAGACTGAATCTGATTAGTGTAGATAATTAGTACTATATCTAAATGGCTTTCTTTTTGTTGTTTTCGATGAAATTGTGTTTAGGGACCATTGACGTTATCAGGGCTGCTGAATTTCATTGACGGATTATGGTCAAGTTGCGGAGACGAGCGGATTATAATATTTACGACCAACCATAAAGATAGGCTTGACCCGGCATTATTACGTCCGGGTCGTATGGATATGCACATTTACATGGGACATTGCTCATTTCAAGGTTTTAAGACCTTAGCATCGAACTATTTGGGCTTGAACGACCCAACAAGTCCTCACCGTCTCTACCCCGAGATCGAGCGTTTGATGGAAGGGGAAGTAATAACCCCGACACAAGTCGCAGAGGAGTTGATGAAGAGTGAGGATGCTGACATGGCGCTTGAGGGTTTGGTGGATGTTTTAAAAAAGATGAGGCTAAAATGTGAGGAATCGAATCCGAATCCGAATCCGGTGATGAAGAAAATTGAGAGTAGAATGGAGATGAGATTAAAGGGTGATACAAAGGGTTCTCCTAGGAAGAACAACAAAAGAATTAAGAAACTTGTCCTGTTTTGTACCTAATTGTGTGTTAGAAACTTTCAAGGTCCATTAGTACAAGTAAAATTATGAGGAAACAAAAATAGACCTAAGAGGCTTATTACTCTAAAATTTGAGAGTTTGAAAATCTCTGAGATGATATAAGTGAAGTGTTTTAAAGTTTTATCTTATATATAAAATGAACATGGTAAAATATGCAATAGTTTTTAATTTATTAACTAATTTTGTATTTAATATTACATAATGTTGATATTTATAGTAAATAATTATCTAGGTTAGAAGACAAAACATGTGTAGCAAATTGTTCTATATATCCAATGCTATATGAATAAATAAATATAACACTCGTTAATACATCATATAGAAAACATATTATTTGAGACAAATCTCTAACTTGTACATATGTCTTTATCGATATTCACTACGGTTTTCTTAAAAAATGATTGGTCGTCTTTTTTCTTCTATCAAAACACATTTGTAAAAAAAAAATTATTGATCAGAGGTTATATTATCCTAATGATTCTACCAAAACAGCTGCATCATCTCATCAATGATTCTAACATTTTTGTATTTATTTCATTAGAATCTTAACTCGTAATGAGATAATCTTTGTTATATTTTTCTCATATTTTCTTTATCGTAATGAGATAAAATATATTTTTTATTAAAAAAAAGTATATTATATTATTGGATTTAGTAAATAAAATTACAATAACACATTGAATTGTTGGAATTAGCTACTAAACTGTTGGAATTAATTGTTAAGGTTATAAAATGACTTTTTGTGTTAATTGTTAGAATTAGTTATTAAATTATTGGAATTAATTGCTAAGGTTATAAAAAGACATTTTTCTTTCATGAATAAATTAAAAAGATGTCAAAAGAATAGGGTTTAGAGGTAGTTATTCAAATATTGATAATACATTAGTTAAATATACTAGAATATGAAAACTATTATTGTTGGATTGTTATTTAATTTCATTTAAAATATTTTAGTTAATGTAGTATTAATTTTTAATAATTAATTACATTTGACCAAAATAAAAATAAATAAATAATTATATAAATAAATCAAAAAACACAAATCAAAAAAGTAGATGACACATGACATCTTTTAAAAGCTTTGCCTTTTTGTAAACTTTAACATATTATGTAGATATGTATGGTATAGACATGGAAAAATCCAATGTTTTGAAAACCGGACAGGACCGGGGGTCGGACCGGATTAAACCGGAAACCGGCCATTGGTCCGGTTCGGGTCAATGTAAAAACCCACTTATGGTCAAACCGGATATCAAACTGGGTTGAACCGGCAAAAAACCGGAAACCGGTATTGAACCGGAACCGCATCAAACCGGGTTTAATAATTCTTTTAATTAAATTTTTGTTTTTCATTTTGTTTTCTTTAATTTATAAGTTTTAAGTCAAAATTTTTGATAAAACTAATGAAATATTAAACTTTTCTCATATAAAATATTTTAAAATTATAAAATGCGTAAAGATTTAGACCAAAACGCTTAAATTTGCTACAATTGTGTTAGTAAGTATAAAACTTAGTTTTATTTTGCTATAATTTTTTTTTGTTTTTTAAATGTTTGAAATAATTGAAATGTTTTATTTGATATTTGGATAGATATAGATCTATAAATAGAAAAACAAATATAAGACGAAATATATATAAACATATTTAAAAAAAAAACTATTAAATTTGGTTGAACTCGGTTCGACCCGGTTAGACCATATTAACCCACGACCCAAAAGCTTTTCCGGTCCGGTTTTAAAAACATCGAAAAAATGATCAAAAATCTAAAACATCATGTCAGTGTTCAAGAAATCGGCCTAGGCGGGGTGCCTAGGCGCTAGGCGTCCCCATGCCGATTGGATTTATGACTAATCGGAGGTATTAGGCGAGGGCTGTTATTTGGCGGTTTAGGCGTAAATTAGGCGGATAAAATCCGCTTTTTTAAAATTAAAAAAAAAATTCCAAAACGGTTAGTTTTAATACTTTGACCATAAAATTCAAAGTGACGTCGTTTTTCTTTAAAACGGTAAATTTTTCTTTAAAAATCATTTTTATTTCATATTCTTAGTTTTACTCTACGTTTAGGTTTTATTTATTTATTTATGGATGATGATTTTTAAGAGAAGATTAATTTATTATGTTTTATATATTAGATAAGTACAATATATAGATAAATAGTCTATATATTTTGTATATATATAATTAAATATACATATATATAATTGTATTTAAAACCGCCTAAACCGCCTAAAAAATATACTTCCTCCGTTCCAAAATATAAGTTGTTTTGAGTGTTTTTTTTTGTTTCAAAATATAAGTTGTTTTGAGAATACTATGTACTTTTCATCTTTATTGAATATTGTGTGACCAATAATATTTCGTAGTCTTTTTTAGGTTTGATTAAATTATATTTATTATGTATATTAAATAATATTTTTATAAGAAAAAGTAGTTTCTTAAACACCGTGTTTTTAGCCAAAACTACTTACATATTGGAACGGAGGGAGTATTAAGTATACATATATTTTGTTCTAAGCATTAGGCGGAAGGTCGCCGCCCGCTTAGCGTTTAGCGTTTTTTTGAACACTGCATCAGGTATATACGTACGGAGAGAGAGTATACAGTATTCACAAATAGATAGAGTACAATTTTATAATAATCGAAAAATAGTCTTTACATACTTCGTGTAAAGTTGGTATACCAAACGGATTTAAAAAACTTCTGTTACCATCATCACTATTTTCAGCATTCACTATCATCACCATCACCAATTTCATGAGCACTATCCAAATTCCTAACTGCCAAAAGTTTTTACAGGATTTCCATTAACTTTTGGACCCATATCAAAACCAAACCGACTTGTTTAGTTTAAATTTGGAGACTTTTTCTCTCAAACCAATCCAAAACCGTGTGAGCGTATCAGAGAACCACATGTAGATCAATGCCGACTTGTTTTTATACAATCGTAGCGACTCACGTGGTAAACGCGTCGCTATTATAATACCCATGACTCCTCCATTAATGGCGGTCTTGTGCTTCCCTCAATTCTTCATGATCTAATAAAGATCTGAATCAATCTTTCTACTATCCCACTCTCTCTTCTTCTGGGTAAGTCTTCTTTCTCTGAAAGGTTAGATCTTTTGTTTTTGCTTTGTTCAGATTTGTATAGATCGTATTGTTCCTTTAGTTTTGAATCAGTCTTGGAATATAGAAAGAAAAAAAAAACGAAACTTGGCCTCTTTAATCAAATGGATCTGATTGGATTTTAAGGGTTTCATCGATTCTCGAATCAATTCAGAGTTTGAGTTTTTATTGTGCAATTGATGCACTTGTTGTTAGATTCGAGCATTGAAAATAAATTTGCAACAAAGATAAGCACTTTGGGACTTGGGAGTATGAATTTTGATGTGGGGCTAATTATATGAACATAAAGTTGAAAACTTTTGATGTATTATTGATTAGAATTCTTGATGCTAAAGAGTTTGTGAACATTTGTGATGCAGGTTTTGGTTGCAGGAAACAATGATGGAATCTCTAATGAACATGAAACCTCCACTGATCACTTTTTATTGCTCAGAATTTTGTGTGCTGCTCACAGTTTATTTTACGATACAGCTTATATCACAGCATCTCCGTCACTGGAAGAACCCTAAGGAACAAAAGGCGATACTCATCATCGTTCTTATGGCTCCAATATATGCCGTTGTTTCCTTTCTTGGTTTGTATTATGTCAAAGGAGGTGAAATCTTCTTCCTGTTTCTAGAGTCCATCAAGGAATGCTACGAAGCGCTTGTGAGTGTTCTTTTTATCGCTTCTCTGCTTTGGTTATCCTTAAAATGTAGAGACACCTTACGAAATTCTCGATTCTTTCTTTGGGCAGGTCATTGCAAAGTTTTTGGCGTTGATGTATAGTTTCTTGAACATATCAATCAGCCAAAACATTGTACCTGATGGAATCAAAGGAAGAGAGATTCATCATTCTTTCCCAATGACTCTTTTCCAGGTTTGTTATTATCTCTCTATTGTTGTATGGTTTCTTCGATATCTATTGCCTTTACGCTTCAAGCTTTGTGTTTTATTGTTTTGATAGCCTCGTGTAGTCCATCTGGATCAACGTACTCTGAGACTTTTGAAATACTGGACATGGCAATTTGTGGTTATTCGGCCCGTGTGTTCTCTTTTGATGATAGCTTTACAACTTATTGGGTTTTATCCTTCTTGGTTGAGCTGGACATTCACTATCGTACTCAATGTCTCGGTCTCCCTTGCGTTGTATTCTCTTGTGGTTTTCTACCATGTCTTTGCTAAAGAGCTCGCGCCTCATAACCCACTCGCGAAATTCCTCTGCATCAAAGGAATTGTCTTCTTTTGCTTTTGGCAGGTAAATGCAACAAAGAAACTGTTTTTCTTTGGATTGTTATGTCATTGAGAGAGTTATTCATTTATGATTATGAAACTGCAGGGAATAGTGTTAGAGATTCTGGTGGCTATGGGAGTAATCAAGTCTCACCATTTCTGGTTAGAGGTAGAACAAATCCAAGAAGCTATTCAGAATGTGTTGGTATGTCTTGAGATGGTTGTATTCGCTGCGGTACAGAAGCAGGCTTATCATGTTGGTCCTTATAGCGGCGAGACCAAGAAGAAACTCGATAAAAAGACCGAATGAGGTTTGGCTCGGTTAGAGAGAAGTCTTTTGTACTGTATTGTTGAAGAGAAGATAATCAAAGCTTTTTTTGCTTTAATGGCTGTTAAGAGTTTGGATACAAAAAACTTTGGTTTGTCATGATTTGGAAAAGATACAATAATGTTTAAAGCTAGATGTTATGGACAATAACAATTGTCTTAAACTCACATTCACATTCTGTTGGTGAAGACTCTAGATGCCTAAGATTTGGTTATGAAACTCACAATGAAAACATATAAGGCTATATCAAATAATCATTCAAGAGTTTATGTGGAGAGAATTTTTGTTCAAATCAATGGTTCTAACTAATAACATGTAAAATATGCAAATAAGTTTAGTGACAAAACTTGTTTCAATTATATCATAGTTTGGTAATTTTTTCAGTCCACATATATTTACGGCAGTTAAACCGGGGATGTAAAACCAACAGGTTTGTTACTTGAGTAATAAAAATAACTTTTTTAATATATTTTTAAGAGCTGAAATAACCTATGTTTTTTTTTCTTTCTAACAAATCTTATTTAGTTGACATATTTTTTGAAAATGTTTATATAAATAATTATGTTTTTATATTATAAATGTCTCAAGAATCCTGTGCATGAGGCTAACCCCAAGAACGTCTGATGACTTTTTTTGTTGGCATTATACCAAATCTGGACTCTACTCGGTACGATCAGGTTATAAATTGGCCAGGAGACATAAGGATGCGGAAACTCAATTTTTGCTCCAACTACCGTCTGATAATCCGCTCAAGGCCCATGTTTGGAAACTTCCAGCCCCAAAAAAAATTACGTCATTTTATCTGGCAATGCCTAGCAGGGGCGGTGGCGGTCAACGAGAGGCTCAAGTTCAGACATATCAGGGAGTTTGCAACCTGCCCTAGATGTACTGACCCAGTTGAGTCTATTAATCATGCGGTTTTTACGTGCCCGACATCAAAGGAGGTTTGGGCCCTATCTGGCCTCCCGACGGAGGGCCGTCCCTTTCCGTCAGATAGCCTTCGCTCTAACTTGGATTTCCTCTTCTGGCGTATCCCTCGATCCAGGGTCACAAACGAGGTCTCGCATGCTTTTCCTTGGATCATATGGTATATCTGGAAAGCACGAAATGACAAGATTTTTAATACTATGAGCCGTGAGGCCGCAACGACTTTAGCAATGGCATTAAAAGAGGCACGTGAATGGATTGAGGCAAACACCTCGGACCAAGTGCTAACCGTGCAACCCCCCCTTCCAGCAACGACCTTGCCTTCAGCCACCTTCACATGTTTCGTCGATGGATCATGGAAGAGAGAGGATAGTACGAGTGGTGTGGGTTGGGTTTTGCAGCTACAGGATGGGACAACAGACCTGATAGGACTACAAGGAAACAATCGGAGTCTCTCCCCTCTCCATTCTGAGATGCATGGTCTGCTGTGGGCATGCAATCTTTGCTTAGAAAACAACGATTTTGCTCTACTTTCGTCACAGACTCAAAGGATCTGGTGAAGATGGTGGAGGCGCCACATGAGTGGCCCGGTTTTGTACCAGAGTTACGTGAATTGGCAAGTCTTCGGGAATCTTTCCCAGAATTCTATTGGTTTACTGATACGGAAAATGTATTTGCTTAACTAGTAGCGAAGTGTAAAAAAAAAAAAAAAAAAAAACATCAAACTCCTTGACCAGTTTTTCGTATTTTTATTACTATAAAAACTGAAAGTAATTATTTTTATTTTTCTTGATTAAATAATAAAGAAAGAAAATAAAAAGGTAAAAATCGCACGTAAAACACGGAAAGGCGTGCGAAAGGACTAAACAAACGTTTTCTGATTTCTTCTGATCATCACATCTTCTACACGCACCCAATTCTCAAAACTGCAGAATCAGATACATACCCATTCATTAATGGTGGCTCTCTGCTCAAGCGATTCTCTCTGAAAATTCCAATTTTTTTTCTCTTCCTCCCAGATCCTCTCTTTCGTCAAGGTCAGCTTCTTAAATGTCAACTCTTTCTCTCTCTCTCTCTCTCTTTACCAACTCTCAGTTTGAGATTTCAAAGAGTTTTTGATTTTGGGATTTAGGGTTTTTTTTTATCGATATTCACGCAACGCAATTGTGTTGGATTTTGCATTTCGTTTTTTAATTTTTTTTTTGTCGCGAGAATCGATGTTGATTTGATTCGTTGATCTAGACAGAGTTCGTTGCGTCGTGCGTGAAAGCTTTCGTCATCAAAATCGTCATAGAGAGACGTCTTCTTACACGCAATCTCACCTCTCTCTCTCTCTCCAATCTCCAAATATCTTTTTCTCTAATCCGGAGAGAGTAGTTCGTCCATCGAAATCCCCAATTTGCTTCCTGTGAGTATCTTCCTCTCTCTCTCTCTCCATGTGTTCTGGGTTTTCGCAACTCTAAACGAAGAAAGTTGAGATTTTGAGTTTTGGGTTTGAATGATTTAGGGTAAGATTCTATTGGGTTTTTGCTTCACTAGATGAAGAAAGTTGTGATTTTGAGTATTGGGTTAGAATGATTCTATTAGGTTTTCTCTTCTCTCTTACTCCCATTTCTTCGATATGGAAGATCAATGTTTATATGTGATCTGATTTTTGGTTTTCTTCATTGTCTTATGGGTTTGCTTGTTCTTGAGATAATTTGCTGAGCTTTTGATATATATCTCTCAAGCTTTACCATTTTCATGTAAACTTCTGAGATTTAACCATCTCTCAGTTTTACAATGAAGATTGTGTAGACTAATTGGATTATCCATGTGTTCTTGATATGATTCTGCACTTCTCTTTGCTTTGTATTAGATGTTAGTGTCTGTAATGTGATCTTGATTAACTTGGTTTTGGTGATTTTGTTGATGCAGAGAGGAAGCTTTTTGCTTTTTCGTCTTTGCGCGTGTCCCATTCTCTTCTCCATAGTAGTTCTTTATACTGAGCTTAGTTGTAAAAGATGGAGGTCAAGTTATGGAACGATAAGCGCGAAAGAGAAATGTATGAGAATTTCGCTGAGCTATACGCTATCATCAAAGCTACTGAGAAGCTCGAGAAAGCTTATATCCGTGATTTGATCTCTCCATCGGAATACGAAACCGAGTGTCAGAAACTCATTGTTCACTTCAAGACACTATCCGCTACGCTCAAAGACATGGTTCCAAACATCGAAAGGTTTGCTGATACGTACAAGATGGATTGCTCGGCTGCGGTTTATCGTCTTGTGACTTCCGGTGTTCCAGCTACTGTTGAGCATCGAGCTGCTGCGATTGCTTCTACTTCGAGCTCTGCTTCTGTTGTTGCCGAGTGTGTTCAGAATTTCATCACTTCCATGGATTCTCTGAAGCTCAACATGGTTGCAGTTGATCAAGTGTATCCGTTGTTGTCTGACCTCTCGGCTTCTCTGAATAAGCTAAGTATATTGCCACCGGACTTTGAAGGGAAGATAAAGATGAAAGAGTGGCTTGTGAGGCTATCTAAGATGGGAGCTTCAGATGAACTCACTGAGCAACAAGCAAGGCAACTTCATTTCGATCTTGAGTCGTCGTACAACTCGTTCATGGCTGCTTTGCCTAACGCTAGTAACTAATTAACCGGCTGATGTTTGTTCGGTTTATTTTGTTTAGTCTTGGCTCTATGTAGTTATAACGATGGCTCTAGGATAATGATTTTGGTTTAAGACACTTTGCTACATTCCGGATATGAATGTTTGTGGAAAAACTAGCCATGCCAAGCCAGAAGATTGAATTTTGTTAATGTATGAATCTAAAATCTACTTTGTTTGCTTATGTTTGTTAAACTGGTTGATAAAAAGAGCTTTCATTAGTAACTGCCCTTATATCTACAAATGTTCAAAAGGTTGACATTATAATCTATTCACCATATAGCAAATACTAGTCTGCGAAATCTACGAGGAGCTTGCAGTAGTGGTATTTGCAGTTTCTGTGTGTTGTCTTGAGTTTTCCTTCTTCTTCCTTTTGTCAAGTTGATAGCTAGACTTTACTGTGTTAGATACTTGTGTTAGAAGCAGACAGATATTCTTCGTCTTTCTCTGGTTGGAAGTTCAAATCAATTTGTCCTTTCAAACATGAAGTATGCTGATGAAGTTCCTCATCAAAGTTCAGCGACTCAAGTTTCTTTTGTGCATTTTTGGCTCTCTCTGTCCGCTTCTTTTCTCTATGTAACAGCAGAGAACGCTTACGGCGTTTCATCGTAAGGCAGACCTTACAACAACAGCCTTGGACGTGTTTGGGACCAAACCTGCTTGGGGATTGAATGCAAACAATGCAAGGGCAGCCATTTTTATGTCGTGGGTGTCTCTTGGTTGCTGTATTTTCCAAAGCCTCCTCATCATGCTCTTCAGCTATTAGTTCTTCATCTGCAGAGCTTGTTGATCTGACACAATTCAAAAGAAAACAACATTAAACAGAAATTCAAGGAGCTTTTCAACGTTTCGCAGCATGAATAGTATCAGTCAGTACACCTAATTTGAATTCTACCGACATTATCTGAGATAAAGATTCACCATTTTAAACAACTGAAGTAAAGAGGAAAGCCAATAAAGCAAGGTGTATGGTTTATTACCCTCTACTGTTAGTAGCACACACTGTTGGCTTGCCGATGATTGGAGCATCCTATTTTCGACACAATAAATATAGAAAGAAATTACTCAACCAATGATATGGATCCATTACTAAGGTAAAGTAAGATTTGGATAACACAACAAAACCAACATAATAACAATGGCAAATCATTTTAGAGGAAACTATAGAAACAAGATTCTAAAGAGGCATAGACCAAATAAAATTCGTAAAGCAAGAAACATATGGATGTACCTCATATTCCTCAAACTCAGATCCTTCTATCGCAACTATAGCTGGAGTGATGTTGGGAGGAGGCAGGAGAAATTCTTGAGCTTCTTTGCATGTTAGCTTCAGCTCAATGAGGTCTCCCTTTTCAACTTTTTGACGTTTACTTCTTGTCATTATCGTGCTACTTTCTTTTGCTCTATAAGCAGACTTCTTAACGTTAGATGGTGAATGTGTATCAACTGGTTCAGTCTGCTAATGGAAATGAAAAAGAGATGTAACACTATGCTTCCTCACATAAGCTAACTTGTCAAGAAAAGGAGTCAGTTTGGATTATAAATACTTACCTCTCCGTTCGTGTAAGTATCACTAATATTATTCGCTGAGTCAATTTCCTGCAAAGACAGATTTGATAAATAACAATATGTTCTAGTATATGCATTAGTTATGAGTTTCTCAAGCTCATATATACTGCTGAAATCTAAAAACAAGCCAATTTCACAATAACACAAAAGTCTGCTTCTAAAAATAAATCCATGTACAAGCAGAATCAATAATTCATTGTCCATTTCATCTGTCCAGAAGGAATTTATTATGTAACTGATGTCTATTTCAAACTAAATATGAAGAACTGGCCCAAATTGTGAACGGGAGAAGCAACGATCAAAAAACCGAATTCGAACTGCATACTTTTTGACTTTTGTCCAACTTATCTAACCACTTTACACAAACTGACCAAATTAGAGTGAAGTAAACAGTGCGTTTTTACTTAATTGTAATTTCAGTGAGTCAAAAGCACTTACAAACAAAAACTATCTAGTTAATTAAGAAAGTAACCTGATCAGATGTCTGAGCAACTGACTGAGCAACTGAAGCCTTTCTGAAATCCATGATTAACTTCCTTTCTGGATCTAATCGTTTAAATATAACTAAAAAAAAGTAGAATTCAGTTCCCCACGCATAAGCTCTAATAAGAAGACACTAACTCAGATGAAGTGTAATATGCTTGACAAAAGATATCAACTAAATAAAAGCAGATGATGCCAAATTAAACATATTTGAGCATTAGCTACATGATAAACCAAATTACTATATTCTCCCAACTACATCTGTACCTGTATCACCAGCCTGCAACTGCATGCTCTGAATCCATTCATGTACTCCATCTAAAACATACATTCTTGTAGCCAAGCGAAACTGAAATATCCACCCTTTACCCATTGAGTCCTGAACTTTGAGTGGCACACCTTCAGGGTCGGATATTTGGGGAAAGAAAGCCTGTTACATAACAGATGCATCGTTTGTTTAGCATCTTTTACTTGTTATGGGACAATTGTCAAGTTTACACACATTATGACTACTATATTCATGATACAAAAGAGGTAAACTATCGTCACATATAAGAAAACAATAATCAGTAATTGCATATGCAAACAACTATTTACCTTTGCACATTGCTTTGGCAGCACCAGCCGGCCCTTTCTTCCAGTATCACTTGCACTCAGCATCTTCTCAAAGAGTGTAGTGACAACGGAGTTGGATCTTGTACATCGTTAAGGTTTCAGTAACTTATAAGTAGCTAATGTTGTTAGATTTACGAGTCATAAACCTGAGAGGCTAAGTATCCAAGCAGAAAAGTAAAATTTATCTATAAGACCATTTACCGAAAGGCTTACATCTACCCTATTCTACAACCTAGTATAGACAACTGGACTTCAAACTAAAAGGAAAAAACAAAAAGCAAGAAGAGGAATAGAAAACTGAAGTAAGAAAAAGAAAACCATGATTCAAATGCTTAAGGTGAACATACAAATTTATATTCAATACGCTACATAAGACGAAAAGGATACTCTTTCTGCCGATCTGGACTTTTATGATCTAAACCCTCATACTGTGGAACCACTTGACATTTTCCTGGTGTATCAACATGAGTTCCCAAGTTCCAACTCTTGTTTTCCAATGTTGAGTCTGCTCCATCATTCAAGTCATAAGGAAATGGACTCAGAGAAGAAAAATTAGGTGTATGCTGTAGATTGCTTCCATCTAGTCTCGAGTGACCATTTGGTGCAGGAAAAGCAATACCCCCCTTTAATGAGATCAGTGGATGAAATACATTAAGTTTTGGAAAAGGAGGTACATTACGATTAGGTCCTGCAATTAAAGATTCACTTTTAAGAGGCCTGCTTTGACTTAACCTGAAAACAGGAATGAGATTGCAATAAAAGTAATATGACAGTCTTCTTATAATAAGAGCATGAACCTGCTTTCTGGTCATTAAGTAAGTCGATTGTGTGATTTTGCAAGTTTTCACTCATTAATTTCCCCATGAAGTCATTCATTCCCCTGTCATTAGAAGTAGGTTGACTAAATCCATAACTATCTCCACGATTACGCAAATCATATTGCAGAACTGAAGGATTTAAGAAATGAGGAGGCTGGCAGCTGATCTGATTTGACTTGGTTGAAGAACTCCAATTCATTGACAAGTCCCTGAATCTCTCAGCGATTGGAGTTTGGAGAAAATGCGATTGAGGTGGCGCAAAATTGGATCCCTGAAACACATAAAGACTGTTATAGCACATAGATTACAGCTCAAAATAGATCTTCAACTTGAAAATGATCTTTATACAGGTGAAGTTTGTTTGTTTGTTCACCAAAGGAAATTTTCTTCTTGCGCAAGCCAGGCACTCAATTCCTCCAGCATCCAGCAACACAAAAGCAGATGCAGAAACAATACAACCACAATGAACTTTCTGCACGGAATGCTAGGTAGTGAGAGACTTAAAACACAAATTAGCTAAAAAAACCATGCCTTTACCTTTCCACATGACTCACAACACCTCCATCCGTGAGCCCTTAGGTGAAAGATGTCACAAAAATTTCCTTGCTCATAAGCAGAGCTGAAACCAGAATATAATCATTATGTCAAATACTTTTTTGCAAACTGATTATATGAATATTCACGCCATATGAAGAATTTTAGCTAAAAATCCCACATTCCGAATCTCTAATCCAACAGTGTACAACTATCACAATCAACAGCTCCTAAACCAGCGGATTCTAGCTACACAGAAGAAAAAAAACTCAGAAATCACCGATTCAAATTTTGTCACAAGTAGCAAAATACACACTACCACAACAACTTTACATTTACAACGCACAAATCCAAAATTACAGGAAGAAAAAAAAACTACGTTCTTCCTGAATTTCAAAACCGAAAATTAAAAAGCGAAGAGAGAGAGTAAAGGTAAGGTGAAGGTTTGATTACGCGCAACGATCACAGAGGTCAGCGAAATCGCCAGTACGGAGACGCCAACCATGACGGTAACGATCGAGTTTGAAGTCGGAACATTCTCGGTTAAAGCAAAATCTCTTCCTGGTGTATGAGGAAGAAGAAGAAGACATGGAGGAAAAGCAAAAAAAAACCCTAGAAAAAGCGGAAACTGACGATTGAAGAGAGGAAGAAAAAAGCAAAAATGGAGACGAGAGAGAGAAATAGTGAAGTGTTTGTTTTGTTTGCCTGATCAGCTAACAAATATACGGAAAAGGAAGGATATTATTATGACTCTTTTACACATTTGATTTTGTTATGATACATTCCAAAAAGAATGGCTTGTAATTTTTTTTTTTCCAACATCTTTTTTTGTATATGCCAAGTCATCATGAGTATGGTAGGTCCAAAAATAAATTCCAAGGTTTGATATTATATTATTTGATAGAAGATCATATGATATGTCGCATTTATAAAGGTATCATCATTTTTGTGTGTTGCGGAACTGGGGAAGCTTTTAGCTTTTAGCTGTTGACAAAAATAAACTTCAAATTATAATGCCAAAAGCTAAGCTTTATTGATATTTTACAACATGTACTTTTTGTAAATGCTAAAAGCTCATATTGTGTTTTTCTCTATCCATTCTACCAAATTACTTGATTACCAATTGTTCAAAATAAGTTGTTTGTTATGATTATTTTACACTTTATTGAAGTTATGTATGTTATGCGTTGTTTCATCGATATTGGATCCAGTTAATGGACAAATTGGTAAAAGAAATTCAACTGGAAGAAAAATGTAAAAATGGCATTTAGATCTAAAAATGGTACTATGAAATAACACAAATAATCTCTTTGCTTCTCATTTTCTGTATTGTAATGTACATGTGCATCAATTAAATTATGGCCACACTACAAGTACAAGGGTGTTGTTACAAAGGCCAAAACAAACTCACAAACGGTGAACACATAGTTTACAAATGAGGATGTGAATGTGGTGTGTGACATTTTTATCAATCAGATTTATTCAGGAGAGAAGAGAGTGGCTAAACCTTGATCAACTGTTATTTGAAGCTTGTCGTAAGACATCAAAGCCTTTTGATCACATTTATATGTTCTTCTTCCTCTTGCCAATACTTCTCCGTCTGAATCTATGATTCCTTCCTTGTCTGGTTCGTCTATGCGGGCACCCGGCTCAAGAACGAATGCCTTCACCTTTTCAACAGTAAAACCACCGTGTAAGCTTTTTATTCAATCGACCAGGGACATCGATCGAATCTATTAAGTGAAAGATTACAATTATATATTGGTTCATCGGTTTCTGGATGACAAACCTTTAGATATGATACATATGGTGATTGAATATGTGTTCCATCACTCAACTTTGTCATAAGCGTTAGCAAAGCAAGCTTAGGGCAGTCTTTCATGACAATCAAATCCAGGAAGCCATCAGAAAACTGTTCAACCAGATCATATACAAACAACTGTTTAACAATTTGTTTTGCAACTAATCGACCCTATAAAGACCTCTTGATCATGCCCAACAAGAGAAGATCCAAGAATGGGGGTTCCTGGTTTGAAATAATATAGAAATTTGTGTAACTGACCTTTGCATCAGGAGCAGCTAGAGTGTTCTCAGCCCCCCAGGGAACATTATGAAGCCATACTGAAACAAATGGGCCTTTGATTTCTCTCCATTCCAGTTCTTCAAGTTGAACATCAGGTCCTTGGTATCCAAGTACCTTATCGCTAGCAGATGTCTCTTTAACTAGACTGCAACTGCCTGGTTGGCCATAGCTTTCAAACCCAGGAGCCGGCACAAATAGAATCCGTCCACTGTATTCTCTTAAGCATATTATTCTCTGAAGACCCTGCAAATACAAACCACAATGGAGAAGACACAAGATCCCTTTAGTTGAAGAAGACAACACCAGATTAGAATCATACAATCCACCAGCAACTTAGTGGATTATATTTGAATATACTAAAGACAAACTTAAGATTTGCAATGCATAAAAATTCTCAAAATTTCAACTAAACATACATAGACATCAAAGCGAGCACTGCCCATCCATCTGAACTTCTCTGACTCGATATCTATATCAGCCACTAAACCTGAAATATGTTGAAATTATCTCAATAAAACCATAGTATAATTTATCAATCTCAGACACTCGTTTTGTTTGCAAGTTAACTTCTAAATCCTAGAGTAATACAGAACCAAGAGGTAAAGGTCATTTTGCATACCCCAAGCAAGCATCAAGACGCTAAAGAATTTGGTAGTCCCTTGTGAGATAGTTGCCACATCTAGAGAACGTGTACAACCTGCCAATACATAAAATATTGTAACAGCCAGCTAAATCATTAGGAAAAGAAAAAGGTTTTCCCTAGGATAGAGTATTGTATGATGGCATGGAGCAGAACCTCGGATTATCGAAATAGTAGCACTTGCTGCACTGCAAGGAAGCCCAACCGGGTTCAACAATGATTTTATCATGCCATTTCCACTTCCTGCCATCAATAATTTTAGTGCACATAAGTTTAAGATTTTGCCAAAGTTTCTCATGCACAAGATATCATATCTTTGTATGATAAACTACAATTTTTAAAATCTTACTGAAGCACTATCTTTACATCTAAACATTCAAATGGAACACACAAGAAAAGAGAACGAACCTGCAGGGATCATTCCAATTGGCAAATTTAAGGCAGTTCTCCAGTCTGCTCTTTCGAGCAGTCCATTTACAACCTACTAAATTAAGAACCAATTGTAGGAATCATCAACAATAAAACTAGACTCAAATCTTAGCAAAACAGTAAACATATAATTAAAAAAGATTGCTTCCTCTAATAGACAATTCCAAAAGTAAATTCCTTTAGTGTGAATCATGTGAGAATATCACAAAAGACACGCATCATCACATTCAATTTAAGTTCATCCAATGAAACTGACATAGAGAAAATGATACTTCATGAACAGAAAAGCTTCTTTCACTTACCTCAACAAGTACACCGTCGCCGCTAACACAAACAAGACCATCATATTTCGATAAATCCATAGACTTAACCATTTCCTTTGCATGCAACTGATACTTGGTTTCTGCGAAAACCATCATCACTATTAATCCGATTGTTCATTTCTAACCCAGAAGTAACAAAAATCAAAATCTGAAAACCTTGAATCTCAATTTGAATATTAGCATCTTCAAACAATGGCTTTACTTCTTCATCAAAAATCTTCCTCGCCGATTTTTTCCCACCAAACGGATTCACAAATACAAACAATCTCGTTGGCCGACCTAAAATTTCAACATTTGAAATCACCAAATTCAGCAATCGAAGTTCTAATTAGCTTCGTGATACTCGATTATTCAAAAAACTAACCGAGAGATTCGAGTCGTTGATGGAGTTTATCACACCATAGCTTTCTAGATTCATCAGAGAGAGGCTCGAAAACGAAATCCTTCCTCACGTAATCTCCCGTACTTCCTCCACAACAGATTCCTCCCTTTCTCTCCACTACGGTCTTTACTCTGATTTCGTTACCTTCCACGACGAAACTCAGGATTTCCTTTTCAGCCGTCGATTTCCGCCGTCCGGATTCCGTCCACTGTAACTCCCCGTCGGCAGTTAAAGTTAACGGCGTAACAACTCCGTTTAAGCGAACTCGATCGGAAATTATCGCCGGAGTTAGTACTTGATCATTCTCCGGCTGAAGATCCATAGCGAGAAAGAGAGAGAGAGAGAGAGGAGTTTCGAATTGACCTGAGAGCTGATCTTTGCTAAAGACTTGCACGATCAGGTGGTAGGTGAAATCCACGCGCCTAACTTCGCGAGTGAGTTTAGATGACGTGGCACACTTCTATTGACGATGCAAGAATCGAAACGGCGCCGTTTGGAAAATGCAAGGATCAAAACGACACCGTTTTAGCAAATGCAAGAGAATGAATTAGAAGTGTCAAAATGAGTCATTAACCCGTCCACAAGTTTAGCGGGTTTAGATTATATTTTTTTACCCATATAAATAAATGGAATCTGTTGGGTTAACCTAATGGGTTCATGGGTTTAATGGGTAAACCCATTAGGGTTATGGGTTTAGCATAAAATTTAAAATAATTAATATTATATATATATATATATTTTTTTTTTAAAGTTTAAGGTTTTTTGTTTAGCAAGAACTAGAAAGTTAATATGATTAGCGAGTAAATCAATATAGTTTGAATTAAAAAAATCAAATACCACATTTGGAAAATTGTTATACGGAATGTGAAATCTGCTTTATATTTTGAAATTTTGTCATTATTTTGAATAAAAATGTATTCTACCCGTGAAATATTATTATATAAAAGAGAGTGAGCATAATTCTAACTCACGAGATCGCGACATGTGTCAAGTAGTCCGTTAGATTTTAAATACATGTCAATTATTTAAATATGTAAGTTTTTCATTATCAAAATTGTTAATTATCTAAATATGTAAATTGATATTTATATAAGATATTTTACAAATTGTTAATTTTACAAATTGCACAAAACCTCTATATGAATATTTATATAAGATATTTAGTTGAAAATAATTAATAAAGAAAAATTTAACATAAAACAAAAATTAGAAAAACAACAAAAGAAAATTATGTAATTAAAATATAAACGATCAAGTTTCTATCTTTATATATAAGTAGAGGTTTACAATATGTATATCTATGGAAAAAACAAAATAATGGACCTTAGATAAAAGAAGAACTATATCAAGAAGAACAAACAAAAATAAAGAAAATTTGGTTAATGGTATTTTTTCAAATTGTAAACATGTAAAAATGTCTAAACATGTAAAAATGATTTAGTTATTATATCAAACAATTTAATGATTCAAACCACATTTATATATACAAGCGTATATACTTTATTAATTTTCAAATTCTTCAAATTATATGAGATATGAGACTATATTTTTCTAAATTACAGATGTTTAATCACTACATTATCTAAGTTGGAGTTTGAATTAGGAATATAGCATACTTCTCCTCAAAAAAATTTTAAAACATAAATATTTACTATAAATCAAATAATCCTTGCATCGCGAGGGTCTTATTCTAGTAATTGATAATAGTGGTTTTTAATTTTTTGGTCAATGTATACAATCTCATAATCTTAAAAACAACGATTTTAAATTTCTTAGTCAATATATAATAAAATGTATTAATTTCATCTCATAATATACAAAAATACATGTTATGACTCAACACAATGTATTTTTATATATAATAAGCATCGTAGGTTTGTAAACATTGAGATGCTTGTAAACATTGGAATATACGTTTTTGTATTGAAGATTCCATGTGAAAACAATGCATTCCTTCGTTAGTTTATTTTCAATTAAATAAAAATTAAAATCATGATTTATGATTCCAAAAGTGAAAATTTTATATACTTAAAAATTAACTTGTTCACATTTAATTATGAAAACTAACTACAAATTATTGTGTTTGGTTATAGAAATTGTCTTATGAAGAATGTTTGGATAAGAGTATAGTAGAACTTAATAATATAATTTTAGTTTAAAAACAAAAATGAGATAAATTGCAAACTTGATACCTAATATAATGGTTTAGAATTCTTCTTCTTTAATATAATGGTATATTAGTATTTAATCATGTATCTCAAAATATAAGGAAAATATCTTTTATTTTTCCTAATTAATATACTTTTGGATATATTATTTTTTGTTCATAATTAGTTTTATGATTGTGAAGTGACCTTAACATAGTGGCCGGAGGTACGTCCACAAAAGGCAGGCATCATCACACTCGGGATCGAGTCCTCCTGCCTACTTAATGTATGTATTAGGCTAATGGGTCGGCCAATTGTGGTCCAATGTTGACAAAAAAGAAAAAAATTAGTTTTATGATTTTAATCTTGAATTTTTGAAATATATATATATATTTTTTTTTTTGGGTAAGTATATGATTTCTAAATATTTCGATTTTGGCAAGTTTATGATTATTTCAATGTGTGGCAATGAGACTAAAAGTAATCAACATTAAGGGTATAAATGGTGTCGGCAGATTCATTTTGCCATTGGTAGAATTATGAGATTGTCATCATTCACATGTGCAACAGTAATTTTTTATTTTTTTACTTTATGTCTGTCAGACTTTTGCTTTTTTTTCTTTTTTTCTTTTATGTATGGAGTAAAACACACACGTGATGAAATGGGGAATACATATAGGTAACCGCCCTTTTGGTCCAATGGTTTTGAGCAATTTTTTTTTTTAATTCTGCCTATAGATATGTTAGAGCTAAATCGCTAAGTTGTGAAGCTTCCAATGGTCCAAAGCTTCTGATGTTCCAAAGCTTCGCTTACTTGTGAAGGGCATAAATTCTCATAAGGTAATTTACTCTTTAATTTTGGATACATGATTTTCACTTAATTTTGTGATTTGCACACGTGAATTTGTGTTATCTAAAATAACTTTTTTTGCAACTTTAATTTAAACACAAATTACTATGTAATATCGCTAATCTATATTAACAAACTAATATATTTAATAAATTAAATGTTTATACGATATAATGATCCATTTATTTTAAATTTAGGTGTGGATTAAACTAATCTATATCTTATTTAATAAATTTAACCCATATTTTAAGTTATATAAAAGTAGATTAAAATTCTTCACTATTTTTTCTTCAAATTCAATTTGTCAATTTAAAAAAATCTATTTTAAAAATAACTCACTTTCGACATAAAATTTTAAAGACATTAATTTTTAAAAACCTTATATGTTAAGTTAAAATATATAATAATTAAGTTTTCATATATAACCACCAATAATTTTCATACTAGTATGTGTCGTATCTTTTTGTAGAAATATAACAAATTGTTTTTTGCATTTGATATATTAACTTATTCTACAAATATTATTATGGAAATTATATAAAGTTAATTTGAAATTATAAAAAAATGAAAACTTGTAATTAGTTATAATTAAATTCTAAAAAATTTATGACTTATAATAGTTGTATCTTGATAGTTGACACTAAATGAATTGGTTAATTAAGTATAATAAAAAAAAATTATATATATGTAGTTGTTTTTATTTGTATGTCAATAAATGTTTTTGCTATTAAAACATTGTAGATGATTTAAACCAGGAAAATTTACCAATAATTATGTTATATTTTGTCATCAAAATACTTGGTAAATCAAATATTTACAAAAATTGTGGTTACAATATCATTATATGAAAATATTAACAGAAAATATTTATAATATTTATTGCGTAGAATTATGAGCCGAGCGGGAAACACGGGGGCTGGACCATCAAACCAGGTAGGTTTTTACAATAGTAAGTTATATGTTGAATTATATAACATTAATGTAGTTAACTTGAAGAGTTGTGAGAATTAAAACTGTAGGATAGATTTGACTGGACGCCGGAGTTGAACACTATATTCATCGAATTATTAGAAGAAGAGCTTCAAAAGATAAACTACGAGCAGATTGTACCCATTACTAAGCATGGGAAAACTAGATTTAAGAAAAGATTCGAAGAAATGAGCGGTAAGCAAATTGGTTGGGACAAATGTAAACAAAAGGTATATGACTTTAAGGCCTTGTACACAACCTATATGAGGCTTAAAAAGCGTTCAGGTGTAGCGCTCGATCCTGATACGGGAATAATTCTCATGGATCCACAATGGTGGAACGACCGAGCGAAGGTATGAATATTGACCATATATACCTGTAAATATATTTAATTTTATTTTTTAGTTGTTTGTATGAATGAAATTTCATATGTTGCAGGATACGCCAGCCGCAACAAGGTTAAAGAAAAAACCCCTGCCACGTATAGATTTAATGCACAAAGTGTATGGTCCACATTGTCCTGTGGACGACGATATGACATCAGCTAGTCAAATATATGAGATAGGGGAAGGCGATCTTGATGATGATGATGAAGAAGAAGAAGAAGAAGAAGAAGAAGAAGAAGAAGAAGAGTATGAAGAAGATGATGATGAAGAAGCGTTTACCGAAAGCGTACCAGAAACTCAAGGACCATTCACTTTTGAAACAGATTTTCAGCCACACCGACCGATGGGTTACCGTGCCTCTTCATCGTCAAATCCTGTCGAGATACCCACACATCGAAGACGGTCCATCGGAAGTGGTAATAGAGGTGATAGAAACAACCGTAGGGGAAGAGTTCAATCAACTCGACAAAGCACTCTAACTCCACGAAGGAGAGCTGCTATGGACGCACACTTGACTACTATCCAGTCACATCTTGCAAATATGCAAGCCCCAATCCAAATGTGGAATGCACGTCACCAACCGAAAGAGGATTATGAGAGTGAATCATGGTTGAAATTTAATGAGCTAGAAGACATCGAGAAATTTACTGATTTTTGGTGGACGTCAGCAGAGGTTTTGAAAGATCCTACTGAGCAAAAAAAGTTTGCCTTACTCCAGAGTAACGAGGAAAGAATTTGTTTTCTAGAAGGAGTGACAGGTTATGATTGCAGTGGTACTTTCCGGGGTAGTCCGTGGAAATGCCAACTCAGTGGTTCCAGTGGACCAAGCAGTAGAGGATCTGCTGGTAGTGGATCAAGGTCTCCGGGCTTAGGAGGATTTACACAATTTGGTGGTGTTGGATTTGCGAACACCGGAGGGACTGAAAATTTTGATGGTTTTGGTTCTTAAAACATCAGAGGGACTTCACACTTCGGAGGTGCTGGATCTTCAAACCCCGGAGGATTTTCAAACTTCGGAGGGACTGCGAACTTCGGTGGTGCTGGATCTCCAAACCCCGGAAGATTTTCACACTTCGGAGGGACTACGAACTTCGGTGGTGCTGGATCTCCAAACCCCGGAGGATTTTCACACTTCGGAGGGACTGCGAACTTTGGTGGTGCTGGATCTCCAAACCCCGGAGGATTTTCACACTTCGGAGGGACTGCGAACTTCGGTGGTGCTGGATCTACAAACCCCGGAGGATTTTCACACTTCGGAGGGACTGCGAACTTCGGTGGTGCTGGATCTCCAAACCCCGGAGGATTTTCACACTATGGTGGGTCCGGATCTCCAGACCACTTTAGACGGAGAGAAGGATTTGAAGTTCCAACCTCCAACCCACAATTAAATTTAAATGCATCTCCAGACCAATTTAATCGCAATGTCGTAAACAATGACAATGATGAAGAAAACTAAAAGAATAATTATGTTGTGTTTTTCCATATTCAAAATATAATAGTTATCTTGCTTCTTACTTAATGTTTACCAGTGTATGTCCTCTTTTAATTAAATGAAATTGTTTTCATTTTCAGGATCTTCGTATACTTGAGTTACATTCCCGCGGATTACATAATCTCACCGATGATGAGCTACTTGAACTAATTTGTCTTGAGCACATGGATATCATGGAAGCACTCTTCAAACCGGTGATAGATTACTGCAAAAGATATTATTGTCGACAACCAATGGGAGCTGAATGGGGATTAGGATGGTGCAACATTGAGAAAAGGATTTACAATTACCCAAGAGATTGCTTACATATGTTGAGGATGCGCATAGAGGTTTTCACACGTTTATGTGACACATTACAGACAGAGTATGGTCTAAAATGCACAAAAACATATATGTGGAGGAAAATGTGGCAATGTTTCTTGTCATATGTGGTCATAACATGACACATCATTCTATAGGGCTCATATTCGGACGCGCTCAAGAGACTGTTGGACATAAATTTAAGGAATGTCTAAAAGCATGCACAAAACTATATGCTAGCTTAATGAGGAAGCAATCTCCCGAGCAACTCTGCCAAGTACCACGAGGTCTACGAGGTGTCGTAGATATTGGCCTTATTTTAATGGTTTCATTGGTGCAATGGATGGCAGTCATTGTACGGTTATGGTGACTGGCGCAGAGGCTACTCGTTTCTATAATAGGCATTCAGAGACGAGCATTAATGTTTTGGCGATATGCAACTTGAATATATTGTTCACTTATATATTTGTTGGGTGTCCTGGATCTGTGCATGATGCAAGAGTTTTGTCTTACGCAATGGAGCGTGACCCAACTTTTCCAATGCCCCCGCCCATGAAGTATTATCTCGTGAATTCTGGTTATGCTAACACACGAGGATTTTTGGCGCCGTATAGAGGTCACAGGTATCATATGCCACAATTTCTAAATGGCTTGGCGCCGTATAGAGTTATTTAACCGGTGGCATTCTTCGCTCCGTTCAGTGATCGAACGCACATTTGGTGTTTGGAAAAAAAAATGGAAAATTTTATCAGAGTTTCCAAGATACGATGTCAAGACTCAAAACAACGTAATCATATCCATAGCGGGATTGCATAACTTTATTCGTCTATCTGAAATTCCGGATGCTGACTTTGATGATGCTTTAGCTGGTAATGCAATGCCACAAGAAAATTTTCTTAACAGGGAGGAAGATGGGGGAGATGCAGAAGAACCTTTTGTGCAACAACAAGAAGAAACAATTGAAGGAGGTCATATGAATACGACACGAGATGGAATAAAACAAGAACTTGGGATTCGTTTCAATAAGAATATATAAGTATATATGTCTTTGCATATGCTTGTAATATTTCTTACGTTTATTTGTTTTTTTTTGTTGTAATTTTTCGTGTTATTTATAACATGTATGCATGTTAAATTTTAACTATTATTACATTTTGCATAACTTCTTTATTACATTATATTGTGATTATAATAAATTTTTGGTTCAATTTTGTTGTAAAAAAACAATACTTATGTGATAGAATAAGTAATGGTTGTGAAATTATTGCTAAAAATATTTCTCTATTAAATTATTTATGTATTAGATTTTTCATATTTATCTCAAAATACTTAATTTTCATACTTTATGATCTACATGATAATTATATATAATAAATTTACTTTATTAATTATTATTTTGACAAAAAATTATAATCAACTATTTATAAATTAATTTTATTATTTTATTTATTCTGTTAGATTCTGCTATTGGTATAATGGTTCTACTGACACCATTTAACTTTCTTTTATTCTGCTAGAAATTTAATCATTCTGCCAGAAATTTAATCATTCTGCCAGAAATTTAATCATTCTGCTGTTACCATTTAGAGCCTAATTAATTAGGAAATAAATGTGTTTGACATTTAATATAAAAAAATTAAAAAAAATTAAAAAAAAAAAAAAACTCAACAAATTGTGGTGATGACATCTAAGCAAAAAGGTCCCAAAATGCTTCTCAAATCATATATAAGATTCTAGTTATTAAATTATCCAAGTTGGGAGCTAGATTCGCTCCATAGTTAAGACCCCTACTTCTTCCTTTGATGTCGTCTGAGATGTCGTCTGTGGTTAGTTCTCTTATGCCTCCTCTCGTAGAACGTTTCCTTATTGATTTCGTCTGTTTTTATTTTAATTTCGTAGATAGTCACTTATTGATTTAGTCTCCGATTGATGGTTTGTGTTCCGTTTTTCTATGATTGCTATTGCTTGTTGTTATTTTAGGGTCGGTTATTCATAGATCTTTTTGTCTTTTTATTTTGGTTAGGGTATCATGATGAAAAAGGCTAGGAAAAAGAAGGTTATGGCTGTAACATTCATGTTATGGGACATGAATGAGTTTAGGGTTCCCCATGGCCTTGATTCTCATCTAGTCCGTCCGTGTATTAAACAGCTTTTGGAGTCTTTTGACTACAAAGGTGATCTCCGCATCGCTGCCTTTGGCGAACTGTCAGACATCCCTGAAGACATCCTGAGAGGAGTTTATCACAGTGGAATCGATATTACTCACGTCCCCAAACGTTAGTATATATGTCATCTTGTTATCATCCTTAATTGATATGGTTGATACTTATAGTGAGTCTCTCACCTCGCAGGTCGCAGGGCCATGGTTGATAATATTGAATCAGTTATCGGCCATGGTTTGCCATATCGTGCTAATCTAGTTGCCTTATATAATGAGAGCAGAACTGGTTCTTATTATAATGATTACAAGATTCATCATCCGTTTGCTTGTGGTGATGATTTTCAAACCTTTCTTCTGGAAGCGATAGAACACCAACCTTTTGAGTATGTAGAATGTGATGATTCTGCCTACTGGGATTGCCTTTCATGCTCCCGTGATCCTCCTGCCCACGGCTTTAATGATTTCCTCGCGCATCTCGCTTCTGAAGAACATAAAGAGCTGGTTCGTTTCTTCCTAAATATATATCGTTATTCCTTCAGTCATTTTGTTTCCCTCTCCCACTTGTTGTTTGTTTTTGAAGGAGACCTTGCGATCATTGCCTAAGCCTCCTCCTCGTCCTCGTTCTATTCCTCCTGTGGTGAGTAAGCTACCAAAGTTTTTTAATGTTGTTTTTGGTAGCATTTTTAAGACCTTACCACAAGTCTCACTTTTGGTTTTTTTTTTGTTTCTTTTTCCATGGGACCAGACCTGCCGTCCAAGTGAGCCGACTACTGAGATAATCGACAAGGCTGTAACAGCGGTGTTTTGGGACATTGTCAATTCTCCAATCCCCCCTGGCTTCGATCCTTGTCTTGCTGGGACGTATATTAGACGTTATTTGAAGAAAGAAGGCTTCACTGGTCCTATCACCATCAATGCCGTTGGCCTACTATCAGCGGTACCTGAAGACGTCCTGGGAGGACTCTATTCCAGTGGAATCCGTCTTACTCACGTCCTTGAAAGTTTGTTATCTCGTCATCCTTATGCCTTTGTACACTAATAATAATGGATATTATTATCGAATAGAATGTCTCAGGTCTATACTTTTCTGAAACAGGTGGCACAGCAATTCCGAATCGTATTTTTTTTGACTTCACCATGGGTCATCCAGATCCAGCTAATATATTTGTCATAGCCAAACCCAACTCTATCTACTACTCTCCAGAGTGGAGATACTACTATGCTCGTCGATCTTCTGCCGAAATCTTTGTTGGGGGGCTGGTGGAGGATAAGAGTGTTGAATGGGTTTGCACAATATGCAGCCCTGATCAGAATGTTTTCCAAGACTTTGAAAATTTCACCAAGCATCTCTCTGGTATAGCACATGAACGCAAGGTAAATCAAGTATCAATACTATTTTTTGAGTCTCTTAGATTCCCTTTCTCATTTCTAGGTTTTTTTTTTTGTCAAGCAGATGTTTGATACGTGCGGTGAATGGGTTTGCACAATATGCAGCCCTGATCTTGTTTCCCAGGGCTTTGCAAATTTCACCAAGCATCTCTATGGTAGAGCACACGGACGCAGGGTAAATCAAGTATCAATACTATTTTGAGCATTTGTAGTTTTTGTTTGCCTAATTTTGACCATGTGCTTTTTTTTGTCAAGCAGATGTTGGATTTTGTGCCTGAACGTGTTCGTCTTTCAAAGAGACAACCACTGAATGCTTCCCCCTACCATGGTTTTGAATCAATCACAGGCAAGTTTTAATATGATAACGTTGTGGTTTTTAGTTTTTAGAATTGTGGGTTTCCTTAACGAAGAAGCCAAACCATTGTAGCGAGGACGTGAAGAAGAAGAAGAAGAGTTGATTGGGTCTGCCTGCTGAATGGGAGATGTTTGTATTGACTTTAATAATTATGCTTGTTGATTTTCAAGTCTTGTTTTTTTTTTTTTTTATGTTTCAAATGATCAGTAATGTTTTTATCTCACCGGTACTTGGCTTAAGTAATAAGTGTAATGATTTAGTAAAACTGCAATCTAGTTTGAAAGTTTCTACTTAATCCCGGCTTATAGAAATTTGGTTTGCGCATAGGTACTCTTTCTAGTTTCTACAATAGTTAAATCATCCTTCATTTAAAATATTTGGTATTCTTATCCCTTATGTGTTGTTGAGGCGCTGTAAAATGCAAATAAAATTCCATACCAGCAAAGAACAAACTATTTTGCAAAATAACGTACTAGTGATCAAGAAGAGATTGGTCGTTCTATTCTGAAGTTGTGGATATGTCAAGAAGTAGTTTTCAACACCAATGATGTTTATTTATCTCAGTTGTTAACTGAAGTTCTTCAATCTTATAATCAGAACTGCTTCAGGAAGTGGAATGCTTGGAAGACAACTTTGAAACGCAAGTACTTCGATAGCCCTTGGGCATATATTTCTTTCTTTGCTGCAGTTACTTTGCTCATTCTCACATTTTCTCAAAGCTATTTTGCGGCTTATGATTATTTTAAGCCAGCTTCTTAATCTTCATTACTCTCTTGTTGTTTTCTTTCTCTTTTAAATTTGAATGCTTGATTTTGAAGAAATTTTCTGTTTTCTTCTAAAAGCAATAAAACCATTTCCATTGTAACATTTGGGTTTCGAAATGGTTTTGTATGGTAAAATAATATTTGACCTGTCTATGGAGAGCATCTTATACGCATGAGCCAATTTTTAACTTCTTGCTTTCCTAACTCTTTTTACACGAATTTATTAGTCTTTTTTTTTTTTATATGAGTACAGAGTCTTTTTTTAAATGAGTTTGGGTGTTTGAATCTCTCTCGTTGACTGTATAAACTACAAGCATTTTTCTTTTGTCAACCAAACTAAAAGCATTTATGCGAGTCTTTTTTATAACAACACGAAATCCTTTTATAAGATACTAGCTACCCAACGAAATCAAGAGATGGAACCACCCACTACACAAGTTTTTCTTAAAGATTTTAGATACTTATGTGTTGGACTGTGGTGTATCGGATTTTCTTAATTGAGACACTGGTTAGTCTAAGAATAAATATTCGAGCTGGACCGAAATTTGGTTATGTGGAAAATGTTCATCTACCAAAGCTTAAAATTCTTCATCTCGAGTGGGTTGATGTCATAGAGGAAGATATTGGCTATAACAATCTTTTATCTGGTTGTTCTATCCTCCCCCCCCCCCCCCCCCCCCCCCCGGCCGGAGATAATGGTCCGTAGGCATCCAACTCCAAACCAATTGGCAATGAGCGGAGAGGCTTAATCCTCTTATATATCGCTCAAAGTCCATTTCCACTTCCGATGTGGGACAATATCTTCACACATTTGATACTCCAAACCTTGTCTACTTGGAGTATAATGAAGTTATCGCTGACCAATATCCGAAAGTGAAATTGGATTCGCTTGTTGAAGCTAAAATTAATCTTTTGAAAATAAAGGACCAATTTAAAGAAAATGGGGTTATCAATATGTCCGGTAATGCTACAGATTATATATTGGGAATTTCCAATGTTCGTACCCTCTACTTATCTGCCAACACCCTCGAGGTTTGTATCTTTTAGTTGAATAATAAATTTCAGTTATCTTCTTTTCGGCCTATGGAGATTACGGGCTTCAGTCTAGAACCTCTTCGTAATTCAAAAAAATATTTTCAGTTAAAAATTTGTAGTTGAGTGATATGATTTAGTAGATAATAAAATGGGTTTGTTTCAGGTACTTACATTATGCTGCAAAGCAATACCAATATTCAGAAACCTGACTCAGTTGACTATCGAGAGTAAGCCGGAAGTTGGATGGGAATCATTACCAGGACTACTCAAGAATTGTCCAAATCTAGAAAGTATCGTCTTCAAAGTGAGCAATTATACGTTTTAAAGCATCATGTAACTAATTAACACACAACTGTTAAATTTTGGAACATTTACTCTTATGCTCCAAGGACTCTGCCACAAAGCAACTAATAGATGTGGGCAATCGCGAGGAGAAAGAAGAGGAAGTTCTTAGTTGTTTGTCATCAAGTGTTGTGAAGGTGCTAAAGATATTTATCAATGATGACAAAATAGAGAAGCAGACTGAGCAAGTCAAGCACTTTTAGGAGACAATGCCGCATCTTGAACAACTGGTTTTATACCATGATCCATCATTTAACGAAAATGTGAGAGTGTTAACCCAACTCCAGATGCTTACTAGAGTAGCTTTACCAAAATACAAGGTCCAACTTATCCCAACTTATCATTTGAATCACTCATGACTCGCTGATTTTTCCGAAGATATTTTTTTACATGTGTCTACAAGTTTTGTATTGCGAAAAGATCTTTTACTCTATTCTAGAGTAACTAGTTTCCATTTTATATAAAATATTCAAATCAGTAATCCAATGACGTTATAAATGTTTTCAATTTTTTTTTATAGAAGTATTTTAAAATATGTGTTTGTATATATGGTTTTAGGCTTTTAGCTGATGAGATTTTAATTAAAATATTTATAATCTAAAAGATCTGCATAAATACTATTATTAATATTATGAACAAATAACTTTTGGAGATCATTTGATAACTAGCGTAATTATTATTATTCATATCTAACATAAGAGCCATAAGCCAGAGTAGAAGCAGAAATGAAACAACCACCACGAGATACCACAATTGAAAATGAGAGTCTAAGCATATATAGATTTTATTCTCTCTTTATTGTTCTATACCAAGGCAAAGATAGAAAGCTTTAAGTGTAATCGATTGGCTTGACATAAGCACCAATTTGTTGAAGAAGAGATGTAGACTTGCCATGGAAACCAACAATCTGATGGTCTTCCTTCGCCAACAAGAAATCTGTGATCTCATACTTTCCTTGCTGATTTCCTAACACTTGATATGAATCCAAGTTTGTATTGAACTTAAGCATCGTCACTAAACAACACCCCGTTATGTCGTTTGGAGACATTATGGAGACAAGAGATCATTTGTTTTTCTCATGTCGTTTTTCTTTTGAAGTATGGTCCACCTTAACGCGGAAGTTTCTAAATACGCGATACTCAACGGATTGGCAGGTAATAACCAACTACTTAATAGATACGAGTCTCTCTCGGGTTCAAAGGTTTTTATTTCGATGTGTCTTCCAAATATCGATCCACACTATTTAGAGAGAACGAAACGCACGAAGACATGGTGAGATGCCAACTCTTCCCAAACTCGTAGCCAAATTCATCGATAAACAAGTGAGGAACAAACTCGTCTCGATACGAGGGGATCGGAAATACGATGAGAGTCTTCAAATGTGGTTTGCTACTTCATTATAGATTGTAAAAATTTATTTTTATAAATTCAGCAAAAAGAAACAAGATGTAACAAACGATTTCTTTTTGGATTAATTTAACATATAATTCAAAAAAAAAAAAAAAAAAAAAAAAACACCCCGTTCCGGGCAAATGACGGAACATTCCAAATGGACTCTTTTGACCGTAGAATCCATAAACTGATTTGATGAATTCATTTTCCCCGAGCATGAACTATACAAAAATAAAAGAAAAATTATATAGATGAAACGTTAGTTGGTTATTTGATTCGAGAATAGAGCAGAGACCTCTGTTTTGTTATGATCTTCATTGATTTTTCCGTGAACGTCTCCTATTAAAGTTGGGTATGCTCCACTGACGTACTCAAATTGGACAGAATTCACTGACTGGCCGTTGTGAACTGTTATCTTACGAACATTGTCGTGGATCCCATCATCCCACTCATCCCCAAATTTATCACCGTTTGCTTTTAGCTTAATGACCGGGGGAGCTAGCAACACCGCAAAATGTGCTCCAAGAGCAGTGATATGATCAGCAAACGACCTTCCTCGGAAACCGACAAGCTTATCAAACCCTTTTGCTTGAAGGACGAATTTGGTACCAACCGGTTTCCCAAATACCTCGAACTTTCTTGAATTTGTTATGAAGGTAAAAGACGAGACAAAACCTCCATTGTAGGTTCCCTCTAGTGACTTAACATATTCATTTTCGTGCAACGCAAACTGCAAAAACCGGATTTGTTAGAGAGAGAGAGAGAGAGAGCGAGAGAGAGAGAGAGAGAGAGAGAGAGAGAGAGAGAGAGAGAGAGAGAGAGAGAAAATGAATCCAAGAAACCTATGTATACCGTTTTCAAAACTCTTTGTTGTTTCTTGCCGTGAGAATGGGGTATAAGTTCGGTTATCTCTTGGTTTCTTTTACCATACTCGAACTCAATGTAGCTCAAACTTTCACCATCTTCTTCAACACACACCTTACGAAGACTGTCATAAACCCCATCATCCCAAGAAACCCAGTGGGAACCACCTTGAGGTTCTAGTTGCTTGATAGCAGAAGAAACAAAGACAAAGTGAGCTCCTATAGCATCAAGAAAATCACCAGAGCGTCCATGGAGCCCAACAAGCTTTGTTCCATTTTTGCCCTCCAATACGAACTCTTTGCCACCTGATCCGGGCTTACCAAACTTTTGAGATGTTCTCCCGTATGATGTTTTAAATTGAAGTTCCGACACCGAATTCTTATATGTTCCCCAAATCGATGTAATGTATTCGTTTGGGTAGTCAACAATAAAATGGGGCTAAAACAGACATAAAAAGAGCATTTAAAATCAGAGAAAGAGAATTAAGTAGAATATAAAATATGCAAAAGACTCGGTTTTTCAAAAACCTCTATATGTGTTGTTCTTGCATTTCTTCCGTGTTCTCGTTGCACGATCCTTCCGTTTTTCATATACTCGATCTTGATATAAACGACGCCGTGGGAGTCTTCTCCGACAGTCACTTTACACACATGATCGGTATCACCATCGTCGAATTCCTCTCCACTACGAACACCATAAGGTCCAACTTTCTTTGACATTGTTTTTCTCCTAAAAGATTAAAATACCGATTTTGTTATTATAATATCAAAATCAAGAACCGGAAAGTAAATTATAACAATCTATAGATGAGAGTAGATAACTAATAAACAAAAATGAAAGGCGGAACTAAAAGTATAGAGAGTGATTTGTGGCCTCTATAGCTCTTGACTTTAGAAAGATATGATGATCGTGATGAATAAGGCTTTGGTTATATGTGTATATATAGTAAAACTATTTGGTACGGAAAATTCTTGATATTTATCTTACTATAATTACTATTATTCTAAGATTATGTAATTTACTTTTTATATTTGTTTAGGAGTTGTAAGCTTAGAGATCATTCCATTTGTAGAAAGTTGTTGTAACGAGTTTGTTTTACTTTTGATGCAAGAAATTGGTTAATACGAACTTTATAAGAGAGATCGATGTTCCTGAGAAATACTTCAAAGTTTTTATATATTAGTTTCATATGTAACAAATACATAACTTTAAACTCTTTATTTTGTGTGTTGAATTTTGAAAAATATGTATCTGCGAAAGATTAATTGGTGAGAAATGAACATCTTACGGTCCTTACCGATGAACAGACATTCAAATCAATTCTTCGTTAATTTTTTAAGACAGTAAAACCATTATAAGAAAATAGTAAAACCATTGGTAAAATAGAAGGTCCCCTAAATAGATTGAGGAGCCAACAGAACCATGAACTTTGCTTACAATAGTTAGTTAAGTATGAAATTTTGTTTAGCAGATAATAATTTATTTTATTTAACTAGTAAAATTTACATCTTAGAAGGTGAGATTATGATAAAATTTAAGTTTTGTTACATGCCATCTAAAAAGAAATGAGAAAATCATTCATCGATTGATCGTAATGGTTTATGATCTCAGACCTTTTACAATGAAATAGTTGTCATTGTTTAAAATTGTGATAAAAATAAAAATAAAATTATCATAACTAACTCATTTACCTTTCCATGCAAATTTGACACTTCAAGATTCGTATACAACTAATGATTACGTTTGTGTCCCAATGTCACTTTTTCTTTTCCTTTTCAAATAATCTGTTTTTGGCAACAACGATTTTAATTCTCTGAGAAGTGACGCTATCGTTAAGTAAATAATATTGATTAATTTTTCTATTTGGAATTTATGGCAGGAAAATTTGTAATTTACAGCACTAGGAGGACCAAACAACAATCATAATTTTTTTCATTGAAATATCAATAACAGTTGTAGTCGTAGAATATAAGATTATCAGAGGCAAATGGTAAGCAGATTAAAACGTGGATCTTTCCACATGACAGTTGACACATGGCCATAGATAGAAGAATAGATGAGTGTCTATTCCTGTTTTGATTGGAAAACAGAAGAAAGACTTTCACAATTGTACATAGAAAGTTAAAAAAAAAGAGTTTATAATTTGATTCCACGATCGTCACCAATATAAATATTGTTCTCAATTTTACAAGTTATCAATTATATTTTGATAACATTCATAAAGTTTCCACCAAAAAATGCAAAGAAAGATTCAAAGAATTTTTTTTAAATTATATATAGATAATTCATAATTCCTTTTCAAATTTTCGATTTTATTTTGTATTTTTCAAAATAAATGATCCGTGTAAAACTATAGTATTTACATTTAACAAAAAGACAAAATAAAAGAACTCAGTGGACCCCATATTTTCCAGTGGGATCTATTCATTCCTCGTACGCTTGACGTAGATAAATCGAATCTGCATGGACAAAGAAAGTAATTGACTTTTTCTTGGATTCTCATTTTCTCAAGTCTCAAAAGAAGAAAACTATTTGCTTGTTATTAAAAGTTTATGTTTTCACATAATTTGACTAATTAATCATATATTGTTTTAGTGTTCGTTATAAATGTTAAAATTTTTAGTACATAGCAGTTAGTTTGTAATCAAATCAAAATGCTTAGTACACATAGATAAGAAGTGGTAATTCTATAATACCGAAAAATAACTGCACAGGTAAAGCAAGATTGTGCATCATCTTAAAATCTAATACACTGGAATTATTATAAAACATAAGAGTTTAGTGGAATCTATACACAACATTACAAATATTTAGGTTCACTATACTACATATTAATACAAAACACAATCAAACAAATTTATTGGCTGTAAATGTTGTTAAGATATCAAACCGAACTACTTGCACCTAAGAGTTATCATTTATTTGAATTTTTTAGATTGTGGAAAAAGTGGAAAAAGAGAAAACCAAATGTGTAAGCGATGACTCATTTACCAAACAGCATGACTCATTTGGTTTTCTTGACTCCGTTTTTCCGTGCTAGTAGTACTATCAATTCTTTTTCTTATGGCAAATACCTATTTGCCAAAAAAATAAATGTTTAATGCAACTTGCAAGAACTCCAACTTTTTGAATTACTGATTATCGGTTAAATATTCTCACAACAATGAGTTTCTTATTACTAGTGAAACTAGCTACGTGATACAAATAAATTTTGTTTTCACGAGTAAATGAAACAAATAATTTAAAGACAGTAGTTTTAAGTTTAACTATCTCATATTTTGGTGCAAGCTTTCTTAACTCATTGTGCGTCTTGGAATTATTGTTCTCATTAGTATTCTTTTTGGACTTAACTGGTACTTGTTAGGGGTATCTTAAGAAGACCATATGCATTAGAGAGTCCATTGGGTCTAATGTAAGTGTCTAATGATAAAATTAAAATTAAAATTAAGATATGTAGATCCAAAAAACTCTTAAGTGTTTTATTTATGATCTTTTCTTAAGCATAAGACACCCTTAACAAAATCTCTAATGCACATGCTAAGTACTGCTTAAGTGTATCTATAGTATTAGTACTCTTTATACTCCCTTCGTTCCTTGGAGATTGATTTTCTATCATATTTTGGTTGTTCCACAAAAATTAATGTTGTAAATTTTTTATAGTTTTTTAATCAATTTATATTTAACAAATTGTAAGTTCCAAAAAATATTGAATGAGACTATTTAAATTTAGAGAATAGCTATTGATTCATTGTTATGAAAAATTGTTTCTTGCAAAAAGTTACATTAATTACTAAACACAATTGATTCCATGGGAAGACTTGCACCATTCTATTGGATGACGTGCAGACGCCTAACTTCGCGAGTGAGTTTAGATGACGTGCACACTTCTATTGGATGCAAGAATCGAAACGGCGCCGTTTGAAAAATGCAAGGATCAAAACGACACCGTTTTAGCAAATGCAAGAGAGCGAGTGTTAAAATGGATCATTAGCCCTGAGTTACCTACATAATTTTAGCTGATTTGAGTTATATTTTTTTTACCCATATAAATAAATGGGTTTTGTTAGGTTACCCTAATGGATTAATGAGTTTAATGGGTAAATCTATTAGGGTTAATATTTATTTATATACATATATATATATATATATATAAAAAAAAGATTAGAGTTTTATGCTTAGCAAAATACTAGTTATTAAATTATGCAAGGTGGGAGCTAGCTTCGCTCCATAGTTAACACCCCTACTTCTTCCTTTGATGTCGTCAGAGATGTCGTCTGTGGTTAGTTCTCTTATGCATCCTCTCGTAGAACGTTTCCTTATTGATTTCGTCTGTGGTCTGTTCTCTTATGCCTCCTCTCGTACCGTGGTGTAATTAATGAGTCATGACTTTCGTTGTTTTACTATGTAATAAATTGGAATTCTTAGTAAAAGATAAGAGCCGTAACAAAATAACAAACTAATGCATGTTCAATTATCAAATTTAATTATATATTATAACAAGTATAAAACATATATTTACAAGAATTTTGTGGAATATATACACAATTGAAAATATAGTCATGATCCAAGAGACCAAGAAGAATAAGGAGAGGCCAAGAAGAATAAGGAGAATTGGCTAAGTGTTGATAACACTTTAGATGAAATCGGAAGGGAGTTCAATATTGATGTGAATACAGGCTCACTAGAAGATTTCAAAGAACCAGAAATAAAATACAAGTGTGACAAGCATATCAGCAAGTTAGAGATAGATCACTAAATGAAGACTCCGAGTTATTCATCATGTAAAATAAATGTGTTTAATTATGTTTAATTATAGATGATGTAAGTGTGATGTAAGCGCTTATGTCCGCACTCAATAATGAAGGAATTTGATATAAGCGCTTAAGTCAGTGCTCCATTCCTCCCCTATAAATATGTGTGTACCCCCAAGGAGTGGTGTCGATCGATACTAGTTACTTTGGGTTGTTTAGGTTTGGTTTAATTACTGCGGTTTGGCTCGGTTTAAGGGTTTATAACCCTATATGGCTTCGTATTTAATCTCTTGTTGTCGAGAAGCCTCCCTTTTTCAAAGTGAAAAGAGAGGAAAAACGTGATATTGAGGGAAAGAAGGTTTGAGTATCCTTGAGGGTAATTTTATGTGTGAAGATTGAGAGGAAAGAGAAGGCAGTTTCAGCTATTCTGGTAGAAAGGAAGAACAGACAAACGAATCAAGTCTGATCGGCGTGATTTTTTGTAATTATGTTCTTCTTTCTCTTATCTATCTATAGGAGAAATAGGATCGTCATTCCGATCTATATTTTTTGAGTTATGATCGTTTTTCCGTGAGTGGTCTATGCAGTTTTTAGATTCAATCAGTCATCTTGGGAAGCGTTTTCCCGGCGTTTGGGAAGGAATCAGGAGATGAGACAGGTACCGTTAGAAAGCCCTTCTGGTCTAGTTTTCAGATTGGGTTTCAGATCTGAATTCGGAGGTAATCTCCGTTCTCTGTGATCATTTTAAGTCATTGTATCATTCTGTTTTGTGGAAAATCTGATTTGGGTTTTGGGGAAACCCTAATTGTGAGTCTTAGGTGATAGACGAGGTGTTCTTTGGTGTTGGCGTGTAAGATTAGAGACTTCAAGGATCTCGAGTCACTGGTTTCGTGTTCTTAACCTTGTTTTTTGTTTTAGCGAGGTGATTGCGCGACCGTAGACTTATGTAGACTAGAACCGGGTTTATATGATCGAATTATGTTTCTGTGATGAATTGGATCGTTGATTTCGTGATGTTCTGTGATTGAGATGATTATGGTGTTGTGTGCTTGAGTTTCAATGCAGATAGTGGCTAAAGTTGTCGCGAGAACGATTCGAGAGAGGAGAGTCTCGTTCTAGGATTTCTGCAACCGAAGCGTCGATCGACACCTAGAGGTTGTGTCGATCGACACTCCTTAGATACAAGCATCGATCAAAACCTAGAGGTTATGTCGATCGACGCTACTGTTGTTGATGTGTCGATCGACACCTAGTGGTAGTGTCGATCGACACCTTGTTGATTAATTGCGTGAAACATTTTATATCGTATTATGTTGCTTGGCTCTCGTTTATATGTACTAAGCCTGTAGAAGGGAGGACCGTCTCATTGAGTATTTGTGATAATACTCACGCATCTCATTTTCCCATGTGATGCTGGTAATGTTTGTAATCGTGGAATCATGGCTATGAAGAGAAGGATGATTTAGGGACTCGGTTTTATGTGTTTGAGTTAGAACTGTTGTTTAGGATTACTGGTTAGGTTGCTAGTGAATATTAAAAGGTAAGGAGCTGGCGCATTGCCATTAGAGCAGAGCAATCGGAGCTCAGACAGTACACTCTCTCAGTAAAGGGGATCGAGCTCTCTCTCTCTCGCGACGGCTAATGAGATCATGTAGATTTGGTGCCAAAAAAGCTGCCCAACTCTCTCTGGGAATTTCTAGTTTGTAGCCAGGGCTTGGACATTCTATTGGATTATTGTTACCCAACGCAACTCTTGCGGTTCCATTCACACAAAGCAAGCACAAGCGGTGGAAACAAAACGGGACCTCAAGCTGCTCGGCAGATGGAACATCATTAAAGCATGTTGAACAGGTTTCCATGAAGATACTATCTTCAAGCCACTTGCATTGGAAGCGATTGCAGCTCTAGCAAGTTTGACGACAGAGGCAATGTCTCTGCGCAGAGGACGTATTTGGAAAGACGAGAAACGTCTACGAAGAAGAGTCACTTCCTGTAAAAGTAATGCTATAGCGGATTGGTCTGTTTCTTTAAACTATTGGGTCAGCTGTGATTAGACAAATACATTAATGGCAATGAATACTCAGTGAAAGACCATCTATAAATCAATAACCAGAACAAGAGAAAGGAGCACTTACGTAGCTGATAACCTTATCATTATCATGGAATAAGGTCACATGTTGGAGACCAAAATGGATGGCCAATTTTAAACATGCCACAACTGCGGACAACCCTAAAAGGTAAACATTAAAGATATCATACTTAAAAGAATATTCTAGAAAACTCTAAAAGGTAAACATTAAAGATATCAATTTAATTATAATACAAATAAATGGAAATAATCCTAATTATGCGTTGCATTAGGTCTCGCCGGCCAAGTAAGATTCGTCCTTGAATCTTCAATCACTTTCTTGGCACCAAACAAATCTTCCTCAAATCTTGATATCCCCTTTTCAAAGGATTCTTGTTGAACACCAGATTTGCAAAATTTGGATTCTGCACGGATTTTGCGCAAGCTCGATTCTGCACTTGATTTGGCTGCTTTTGATAGTAATTATTTTTTATTTGACTACTGATTTGATTTTCTTTGGTGGTTTAGGTGATATCCCACAAGTAGCTGACAATTACATCATCGACAAGTAGCTAACATGAATGCTCCGTTCAACCTCATCTTAGTTGCAGCAGATTCCGACTACTTGGAATGGCTCACGACCTTCTCATGAAATGACAATTCCAACATCTTTTTAATATGCTACGGAGTAAATGCGAGAAAGGAGATGAAATTGGTTTCTCCACAAGTTAGCTGGGCGGACATCATACATGAACATCATGAGTTTTTAAATCAAGGTAATGAGCTGCAGCTAGATCATGGTCCGTTCTATGGTCATGACGAAGATAAGGGCCCAATGGAGGCTCCAACACGCCTTTTTTTGCAAGGCCAGAGTTTTACAAAGCTGGAAGGGAAATAACGGGCTTTTGAATCAAGGTAATGGGCTTCATGCTGTTCCCGGATATAACGGGCCGCAAACCTCCTTCTGTCACCTCGGGTTGGCTCTGAACTTTGAAGATGAGTCTGGAAAGCAAGTGAGGAGTGCCATTAAGATTAAAAATACCAACAAATCACATGTAGCTTTTAAGGTATGTTTTTCGATCTAAAAGATTTTAATGTATCATTTTGTTCATTTGTATTTGTGCTTACTCTTTTGCTCTTCATTTTCAAACAACTGCACCAAAAAGTTGCTTCATGCGTCCACCCGGTGCGATACTTGCTCCTGGAGAAACTCTTATCGCCACTGGTAATTGATTCTTTTATATTACCTTTTGAATTCTAATTCTTCTTTATGAAGGCTATTAATGGTTAAAGCAATGGCGTTAGAAGATTATGCATATGACTCTGTTTATCTTGCTTGTTGAAATGTACAGTATTCAAAAATCCAATAGCAGAAAAGTCAAAACCACGCGCCTAACTTCGCGAGTGAGTTTAGATGACGTGCACACTTCTATTGACAATGCAAGAATCGAAACGACGCCGTTTGGAAAATGCAAGGATCAAAGCGACACCGTTTTAGCAAATGCAAGAGAATGATCATTTCAAGTCTTTAGATTCTTTTGCAATGGAGTCCTGGAGGGAAAAAACAAATTGTGAGAACATTGATAATTTCAATGAGAAATTGTAAATTTAGGAAAAAATTACCTTCGATTCGACTTTAGCTCCCACCGGTGCTAAGTTTTACGGGTTGAGGATCGAACAATCAGAAACAATTTGTCACAGCTAGTTTCATGAAAATATGTGGTGCATGCGGAAATGTTTTAAATAATTGATTTGACTACCTATGTCAAAAAAGTGCACTTATCTTTCCGGTCACAAGTCATGAGAGAACTCCAGAGTTAAGCGTGTTTGAACTGGAGCAATTTAAGGATGAGTGACATACTAGGAAGTCATTTTCAGTACCAAGTGAGTGAGAACAAAACACGGGGAAAGATCGCGTGGTGATTTGCAGGGTCAGTAAACAAGACTTTCGAGTCTCCCCAGACTAACGTACCGACCGTCAGACAAGGTGAGCCCACAGGCCGAGAATGGACAGAACCCATGATAGGGACGATCGGGGCGTTACACAATTCTCACAACAATCTTATGAGAAATATTGAGATAGATTATAAGAAACACACAGAAGATTCTGTTTGCTTTTCATTTACTGTAATGTAACTGTACATGTGCATGAATCAAACAAATTACAACCACAAGGGAACGATAATTACACAAAGAGATTAAAAAAGGTTAATCAATGTATACGAATAATGATGTGAATTGTAGTGGAACATTTATCAATACTCAGGAGAGAAGAGAGTAGCTAAACCTTGATCAACTTTTACTTGAAGTTTGTCGTACGACATTAAAGCCTTTTGATCACATTGATATGTTCTTCTTCCTCTTGCAATTACCTCTCCATCTGAATCTATGATTCCTTCCTTGTCCGATTCATTTACTCGTGCACCCGGTTCAAGTACGAATGCCTTCACCTTTTCCTTAAGCAAATCATAGCAAACTTTATTAGCAAAATCACAAAATACAGAGCCATTTAAAGAATGGTTTTAGAAGCTAAACCTTTAGATATGATACATATGGTGATTCAACATGTGTTCCAACACTTATCTCTGTCATTAGTGATAACAACGTTAGCTTGGGGCAGTTTTTGAAGACGATCAAGTCCAGGAAGCCATCGGAAAACTGTTCATAAAACAATATACAAACAAAGGTTTATCGATCAGCTTTAGCTTCTTAATCTTGCTTCTTGGTTTGAAAATGTTATAAAGTGTGAAACTTTTACCTTTGCATCAGGAGCAACCAAAGTATTACAGAACCCCATGGAACATTATGAAGCCATACGGAAACAAAAGGGCATTTGAATTCTCTCCATTCCGTATCTTCAAATTTAGTATCCGCGGGTCCTTGGTACCCAAGCAAATTATCGCTAACAACCAACTCTTTGTATAGACTGCAACTTGCTGGTTTCCCATAGCGTTCAAAACCAGGAGACGGAAGAAATAAAATTCGTCCGTTGTATTTTCTTAAACATATTATCCTTTGGAGAGCCTACAAATACAAGCCAGGATAAAATATTATCACTTTAGTTCAATAAGACAACAAACTAAAAAAAAAATCAACTAAACATACATACATAGAGGTTGATACGAGCACTGCCCATCCATCTGAATTTTTCGGACTGATATCTATATCAGCCATTAAACCTGAAATAAATTGAAATGATGTTCAATACAACTAAACAATATTATTATTCACCTCCAAGCTCAGGCACAAGTATCATTTGCAAATAATTTTTCTGAAGTCACTTGAATACCTACCCCAAGCAAGCGTTAAGACACTGAAGAATTTAGTAGTCCCTTGTGAGATAGTTGCCACATCTAGAGAGCGTTTATGACCTGCCAATACATAAATATTGTAACAGTCAGCTGAATCATGAGGAAAAATAAGGAAAATGTTTTTAAATAACAGTATTGTATAGCACGAAGTAGGACCTCTGATTATGGAAATAGTACCATTATTGGCACAACATCGAAGTCTAACCGGATGTAACAATGACTTTATCATGCTATTACCAGTTCCTAGAGGCAAGAATTTGTATGCATGTGAAGAGAAACAAAGGTAAAAGTTCTAAACGATTCCGCATATCGTGTAAAGAACTCGAACCTGCAGGGATCATTCCAATTGGCAATATGAAGGTAGTTTTCCAGTCAGCTCTTTCAAGCAGTCCATTTACAACCTACTAAAATTAGAGACCACTTGTAAGAATCAGAAACAAGAAAAATAAATGGATAACCTCAAAATCAAACCTAAGCTTCTTTTAAGAAATACTTTCCAAAAAACAACATATTAACAAATACATTAACAAAGAGAAAATGATACTTCCATAGCAGAAAAGCTTCTTACTTACCTCAACAAGGACAAAACGCAAATGCAAGAGAATGATCATTTCAAGTGCAAATGCAACCTCCATTTTGCAGGTAAACAATGGAGTCCTGGAGGGGGAAAAAATTGTGAGAACATTGAAAATTTCAATGAGAAATTGTGAATTATAGAAAGAAAAAAAAATTACCTACGATTCGACTTTAGCTCCCACCGGTGTTAAGTTTAACGGCTTGAAGATCGAAAAAATCAGAAACAATTCTCACAACAATCTTATGAGAAATATTGAGATAGATTATAAGAAACACACAAAACACTCTGTTTGCTTTTCATTTACTTTAATGTAACCGTACATGTGCATGAATCAAACAAATTTTCTTTTTTTTTTTGGTAAAAGAATCAAACAAATTGCAACCACAAGGGAACAATATTTTTACACAAAGAGATTAAAAAAGGTCAATAATGTATATATGAATTATGATCTGAATTGTAGTGTAAGATTTATCAATACTCAGGAGAGAAGAGAGTAGCTAAACCTTGATCAACTGTTACTTGGAGCTTTTCGTAAGACATCAAAGCCTTTTGATCACATTTATATGTTCTTCTTCCTCTTGCCAATACTTCTCCATCTGAATCTATGATTCCTTCCTTGTCTGGTTCGTCCATACGTGCTCCCGGCTCCAGCACAAATGCCTTCACCTTTAGATATGATACATATGGTGATTGGACATGTGTTCCATCACTCAACTTTGTCATAAGCGATAGCAAAGCAAGCTTAGGGCAGTCTTTCAAGACAATCAAATCCAGGAAGCCATCAGATAACTGTTCACCAGATCATATACAAACAACGGTTTTACGATTGTTTATCGCAAGTATATCCAAGAATGGTGGTTTATCTAATGTGTAACTGACCTTTGCATCAGGAGCGGCTAAAGTGTTCTCAGCACCCCAAGGAACATTATGAAGCCATACTGAAACAAACGGGCCTTTGATTTCTCTCCATTCTAGATCTCCAAGTTCAGTATCAGGGCCTTGGTATCCGAGCACCTTATCACTAACAGATGAGTTTTTATCTACACTGCAACTGCCTGGTTGGCCATAGCTTTCAAACCCAGGAGCCGGCACAAATAGAATCCGTCCACTGTATTGTCTTAAGCATATTATCCTTTGAAAACCCTGCAAATACAAGTCGTAGAGGAGAGAGAGGACACAATATCCCTTTAGGTCAATAAGAAAACATCCGATTGGAATCATACAATCCACTAGCAACTTAATTAAAAAAGACTTAAGATTTGCAATGCAGAAAAAATGTCAAATTTACAACTAAACGTACATAGACTTCAAAGCGATCACTGCCCATCCATCTGAACTTCTCTGACTCGATGTCTATATCAGCCACTAAACCTGAAATATATTGAAATTATCTCAAGACAACCCATCAGTATAAATTCATCCAGCCCGGCTCACTTAAAATATGGACCTTGTGCAAAAAAAAAAACTTTTACCAAAATTTAGGGTCTTTTTGTAAGTTTTATAAAATTTAGGACCTTTTTTACAAGTAATTAAAAAATTTAGGGCCCTTTTTAAAAAAAAAAATCAGCTGAAAAATGGTTCTCACGCATGAGGCCCTGTGCAGATGCACGGCCCGCACAGCATAAGAACCGGCCCTGAATTCATCAATCTCACGCTCTCGTTTTGTTTGCAAACTAACTTCTAAGCCTAGAGTAATACAAAACCAAGAGGTAGCAGTCATTTGCATACCCCAAGCAAGCATCAAGACGCTGAAGAATTTGGTAGTCCCTTGTGAGATAGTAGCCACATCTAGAGAACGTGTACGACCTGCCAATACATAGATATTGTAAGGAAAATGTTTATAAATAATAGAGTATTGTATAGCACGAAGTAGGACCTCTGATTATGGAAATAGTAGCATTATTGGCACAACATTGAAGTCTAACCGGGTGTAACAATGACTTTATCATGCCATTACCAGTTCCTGCAGGCAAGAATTTTTATGCATGTGAAGAGAAACAGAGGTAAAAGTTCTAAACGATTCCGCATATCGTGTAAAGAACTCGAACCTGCAGGGATCATTCCAATTGGCAATTTGAAGGTAGTTTTCCAGTCAGCTCTTTCAAGCAGTCCATTTACAACCTACTAAAATTAGAGACCACTTGTAAGATTCAGAAACAAGAAAAATAAATGGATATCCTCAAAATCAAACCCTAAGCTTCCTTTAAGAAATACTTTCCAAAAAACAACATATTAACAAAGACATTAACAAAGAGAAAATGATACTTCCATAGCAGAAAAGCTTCTTACTTACCTCAACAAGGATACCGTCGCCGCTAACACAAACAATACCATCATATTTTGATAAATCCATAGACTTAACCATTTCCTTGGCATGCAATTGATACTTGGTCTCTGAAAAAAAAAAAAAAATCCACACACAAATAAATTAAAAAACACTATTAATTTCCATGAGCACTAGTTTTTTGAAATCAGGAAGAACCCAACCTTGAACATCAAGATGAATGTCAGCTTCTTCAAACTAATATTACATGTCCCGGTAATTCAAAAAAAAAAAGGACCACATATACGAACATTTAACTACTTAATCAAACCGAGACTAACCGATAAAATCGAGATAGTGACGGAGTCTGTAGCAAAACTGGTTTTTAGCATCTTCATTTAGAGGTTCAAAGACGAAATCTTTCCTACAAAAATCTCCACCAACTTCTTCTCCACAGGAAATTCCTACCTCTCTTTGAACCAGTATTTTGACTCTAATCTTTTCACCTTCGACGGTGAATCCGAGAACATCTTTCTTCAACGTCCAATGACGACGGCGATCGGACTCTAAAACTCCGTCGTCGGTCAACGTCACCGTCACATGTACACCGTCTACGATAACTATGTCGCTGATTAATATCGCCGGAGATGATTGTTGATCCATTGCACAAACTCTTTCCGTGAGAGAGAGGAGAAAGAGAGATTCGTTGGATGAAGTTAAAGAACAAACCAGTTGACTTTTGTCTGGTCAGATGGAAAGAGAACACCACGCGCTTAATTTTGGCGAGTGGGTTAGATGACGTGGCGTAACGCTCTATTAAATTATGACAAGTGTGAAAAAGAAGACTTAAAATAAACTACATAGTGAACAAGTCTTAACTTAGAAAACGTCGTCGTTTCTAACTATTTCAAGAGAGAGTAGCAGTGACTTTCTAAGAACTTGTAACACTAATCTTACATTAAACAATCAAAAGCCAAAAGCCATTGGAGGAGTTTTTTACTTGTCGTCGGAGTTTTCGTCTTCTTCTTCGTCTTCGTCATCTTCCAATATGTACACCAGAGCACGTCTTCTTTCAGCAAATACACAAGCCACTCTTCTTGAAGCTGTAAATTACAATTAAGCAAAAAAAATACTGTAAGCTTGAAAAAGAATATATCCTTTGATGATTTCAGACTCGGAATCGTAAGACGGAAATGGAATATGAATGAGGTAATCGAAAATGAGAACTTACCGCTTACTGCTAGAGGAGCAATGGTAGAATGTGGAACTTTGCGAACCTTCTCATTCTCCATTTCCAGTTCAACAATAGAGCCCTGGAGACAACAAAAAATATTTGTAAGGATCAATATAGTAATATTACCGTGGATGGAATTTTCACATGTAGAGCAGAGAACGGTTAATTTTCACAAAAATGTCGATGAGAATGGTTAAAATGTCACGTTTACCTTCAAATCTTCAAGCTCCCACTGGTTTAGACAGCTAAATTTTGAAATCGGAATGAATGGAAGGTCAACAGTTTGTAAAACCATCATGCACGCTTCTCCTGAGCCTTCGGGATTCGTAGTTGTTTTATTCAATAATAAAACAAGTTCCTTATCCTGTTTTGAAATTAGCCAAGATTACAAGACAACACGGGGAGAGAAAGAGACATGAAGGTAAGAAGAAAAATGAGCATTCACCTTGTAGAGAGACAAATCAACACAATGGTAGTCATTAGGTAGAGATAACAAAACAGCTTCCAGAGATGTATAACCATTTTTCTCGTTGTTGGTGTTTTGCTTATAACCCTTAGCTATACCAATACAGTTCTGAATATCCGGGAATGCTTCGTCGGGGACTTGAAAAGATATGTAATCAGTGTACCCGCTTTCACAAGGTGTATCAGCAGAAAGTTCATTCTACACGAGTAGATGTAAAATAAATTTTAGTATATAAGAAGACATCTCTTCCTAAGCAATGTCCTATGAGATAATGATGTAACTTTAGGATTGACGCTGCAAGTACCTTATAGAAGGAGAGAGACATGGGAATGGTAGTACGCGTTTGAGTTGTTGACGACTGAAGAGGGAAAAGCGGCAACAACTTCATACATGATATCTTTCTTGATATGGTTGTAAAAGGCATTTGAAGAGCCATCTTGAAGCTAAAAATCGTTAAAGCATTAATATCAAGTTTTGATGTCTAGTCGCTGAAACAAAGCCATGGGAGAGTATGACCAGACTCTAACAAACTCAGCACACTTTCGACTCAGAAATCATATATTATGGTTGTTTCAACAATTATACTCTTTAAAAATCTCAGCCATAGCCTTTTACATATAATAGATTACTAAGGATGTGAAAAAAATAAGGCAAAATACCTAGACTCCATGTGTTGGAATTCCTTTGCCAATGTTCTTCGCAGAAAATCACAATCTGAAAACCCTCCCAGCTGAGTTAACTCTTTGACTCTAGCAATGGTTTTGCTGGACATTTAAGATATTAAGGGTTTAGATGAATTTAAGGACAATTATAAGAAATGAACAGCCTCGGTAAAAGTGCAGATAGATAGAGAAAGAGGTGACCTACAGATCAATTTCAATGTCATCACCAGGTTCCACAAGGTCTTTCACCGGATCTTGATCATATAAAAACTTCAAGAATACCACAAGGAGTTCACTGCCACAAAAGCAAACCATGTAACTGCAAAGATTTGGCTTTAATGCCATTAACAGCATTGAAACACACGTGCATACCTGTTGTATGACGAAAGCTGATCATTTGGTTCTTGCATTAGGTACTTTATGCTTCTGAGGAGCCAGTTGAAGAAATTTGAGAACTGAAACAAAGATATTATAACTTTATCGAAATGATCATTGGGCGGGGAAACATGGGGCAATGAATATGCTGAATAACAATGATTTTTCAGTATCTAATGGGCTGAACGCATATATACCTGTTGGACAACAGATGATAATACCATCATAAACCGTTGCACTTGTACAAGTAGAAGACCAGCATTTTCAGTTGCTTCATTAAGGAATTTCTCATCCAAACCAATGCCTTGGTATCGTGCACGCCACCTCGAGAGACCTCTTAGTTCACCCATTCTGAATGCGATAATTTCTGCTGCAGGCTAGGAATGAAAGCTTATTCGTTACAAAACTCTAACTAAGAAGTATTTTTGCACGGTATGCAAACAATACCAAAATTCATTTCCAGGAATGTGAAGAATACTAAACCTGAAGATTGTCAAGGATAACTAGCTGAAGCTCTTTTCCAGTACCACATACTGACTTTGAGACACGCTTCACACCCTACTACGCAAGATTACTACTTAGTAGGATATGATAAAACTAGTATTCTGGAGGAGATTACGCACGTGAAGCTTACCACTTCACCGAGACTGTTAAGTAAAAACTGATTAAGTGATGGACTTATCCTTGCACCACCCAAAAGGCTAAGAAATTCTTCTTGAGGAGAGGATTCCAGCCCTAGTAGAAAAGCAACACAGGAGTGTTAATCTATGAGCCAAAGAGAAAAACCTCAAACAACAAACTGATTGTGGCAAATACCGTTATCTATGATCAAAGTGGAAAGGGAATGAAACTTGTCGTGAAAAGTTTTCATGGCATCTGCCCATTGTTTGCTCATAACTGATAGGGATGCTCGAATAACCTCAGTCAAATCTTCAATGTTAGAGGCTTGTTGAGCAACCTGATGTAGCTCATTTTTCCTGCAATTAAAATTGGCAAAAATGACATAGGCAAGGCAGACAATGACAAAAATTGGGATTTACTAACAGTTTCCACCTTTCCGGTATATGAGAAGGAAAGAAGCAGAGGCGGAAAATAAATAACTTACCTCTTCCAAAATATAGATGTGTCCATTGTAAGGCAATGTAAACCATGCAAATCTTGAACACTAGTTTTTTCCTCTCTTGGCTCGATATCACAATCTCTTAGCTCTCCTGTGCACATTACTACCAAGCGACAGAGATCCTTTGACAAAGCAACCTAACATATGTAGTAAAACATAATTAGTATAAAAGACTCTTTATTATCATACACTGCACCTTTCTTTCTTTGTCTCCCCCACAGATATATACTGTCAGAGACATGAAGTTAAAGCGACATCATTTAGAAAGCATGGCTCTAGAAAGGATTCAAGTACCTTGTAAATGGAAGCATTAAATAGTTTGTAAGAGCCATGCTCATCCAGATCGGGCACAGGAACAGACAGCTCGTGTATGTTCTGATCATTGTTTTGCAGAAGTAACACACATGAAACAAGAGAAAATAAGACTTTAACTAAAATCAAACAAGAGAATAGTGCCCGGAGCTAGCGATGAATTTTAAAAAAAAACATACAAATTGTTAAACTTTACCCCCTAACATTATTATTGCTAGAATACGTAATAAGAGAGCAACTAAAGATTTCAGGAAAAAATTTTCATATGCAATCAGTGTAGAGTTTTTCTAAGCATCCTGCTTCTACATGCAAGCAGAATTGAAAAATGATGAAGCATCTCAACCATGATACATGAATGGATTATCGGGGATTGCTAATTTCCTACAGAAAAAAAAAAAGCAACTTACAATCTTGCCTATCTGAAATATTCCAAATATATTAAAGCATATGCTCCCATCCCGATCTCCACTGCAAAGAATGTTAAACTTCCGGAACGAGGTATTGGATAATTCTGCCAAAGAGTCTTCACCGTCATCCATGAAACTGGAGTCACCAGCTACCAGTCCAGGTATCTTCGGAGCTCTTGGAGCAGGAGGGAAAAAACGGGAGGTCCGATCTTCATAAACTGAGAAATTCCCAATTTTATCCTGAAAACCAAACCATACGAAAGCGTAAATGCAAACCTCAAATAGTTTTTTAATGTGGTAAAAGATTTGATAAGATATCGATATAATCGAAAGGCTACACTTTGACATAAACCAAACATGAGTTCTTGTACAAGTAATCAGAGGAGAAAATATACGGTATTGGAATGTCCATCTTCTTCCCAGTTAAGACACACGACAGCTACAGCATGGGGCTTCAAGCTCCTTAAAAGCTTCCCGTTCTACATGAAAAGAATATCAGCCACTCTCTGATAAGCAAGTTCCCTTTTGACCCTCCAACAAAAAAATATGACTAGTTTGCTATAGCAAGGCTCAAGAAAAAGAATTGTTAAAACATTGAATAAGCTCTAAACTAAACTCGCCTCAACATCGTGAAGCTCAATGGTTCCATCCTCAAGCCCAACAGCTATGGCTTTACCATCAGGACGCCAGCATAAAGAAGTAACAGGCCTTCCTATAACCCAAAACAAAGAAAATAGACTTAGTATCCAAAATATCTGAAGAACTGATTAATTCTTCTTTCAATTTCACCATATAAGTAAGACCTAAAATCCCATTTTGCATTCAAAGTCGTCTACTTTAATCAAACATAGTGAATATAAACACAAGTTTTACCTGGCGAAATAGACCATAATCTCTGCCAATTAAACCGATGAAGCAAAATCTTAGAGTCCTCCGTAACCATAGCCAGTAAATCCTTCTCTGGGTTCCATTCAGCTATCTTAATCTACAGAATTTAAACAAATCCATCTAAAATTCCCCTAAAAAGTAACACATACCCATGTTTCAAAACAACGAAAATTGAGCAGAAATTGAAACGAAACCTGAAAAGGTACAGGCTTGTCAAACTGGAGTTGGAAAGGAATCACTTTTTCGCCTTCCTCACTCTCCATTTCCGAAACTCCGAGCTTTTACAATGGCGAGTAGCGGAAAAAAGTAGAAAAATTAGGGGTTTTTACAAACCCCCAGTTTCTTGTAAAGCTATAGGTACTTCGAGAAAGTTGAATAATGGCAATCGGACTACGGTCGCCGGAATCCGCCGGAAGTAGAGAGAAGCAACTAATGACCAAGGCGGGATTTTCCAATAATAATACCTAATCCGGTTTTCGGTTTAAATTGTCGGTTTGAGATTAAACCGGTTCGGGTTTTTGGAGATTTTTCAATAAACCTCTCTGCTGCTAACTTGACTTCCGCAAAATTTATTCCGGCGACGACGAAGAAGACGATGGGTGAAGAAGTAGAAGAAGAAAATGGCGGAGTTAAGGTAGATTCAGGAGAACAAACTTCATCATGTCCCAACATGAGATTCGATATTTCTCCTTACAGAACACACCATTTCTCTAAACAATTTAGGGCTTCTCGAAACCCTAATAATTTCCTCAAGGGTCTCAAATGGTACACTTTCTCGATTAAAGTTGTAATCTTTCTCAAAGTTTGGATTTTGATTTGGTATTTTGCTTCTTACAGGTCACCTGATGGTTCATGTTTCCTTTCAAGCTCTGAGGACAATACCCTTAGTCTCTTTTATCTGTAAGTAGAAGAAATTCAACTAAATATCAGTAATTTTGTATGCTTAGGTAGTTTTTACTTCTTTGTTGAATCTTTTGTTGTTGTGTAAATTTGTCCATTAGGCCTCAAGATGGAGGTGATTCTAATGGCTATGGAGTGTCAGTCCCTGAAGAAGGTAAGCTTTTGCTATATATGTTATGTCAAAAGTTGAAGGAATTTGTGATTCAAATTTTTTGGAATTGTAGATTCGTATGGAGCGAGTCTTCTTGTGAATGAGGGTGAATCTGTGTATGATTTCTCTTGGTATCCATACATGTCAGTTTCAGGTAATATTAATCAAAATTCATCTTGTTGTTTGATGGTTTCTTCATCATTTGATTTTGTTTGTTGGCTTATTGATTGATTCAGATCCGTTAACATGCGTCTTCGCTACAACCACTAGAGACCATCCAATCCATCTCTGGGATAGTTCTTCTGGTGAGGTGCTGATTTCTCCATGAATCTCAACAATTTTTATCATCATCTTGTAGTGTATCTGGTTTACTAATGTCTGAGTATAACAATGACAGCTTCGATGCACATACCGAGCTTACGATGCTATGGACGAAATCACTGCTGCATTTTCAATTGAATTTAATCCTGATGGAACCAAGTAAGCAAGTACTTATATCTAAGTTTTATCTAAGTCATCTATATTCATTAGGCTATTTTTGTCTTTAGGATCTTTGCTGGTTATAATAGCTCGATAAGAGTGTTTGATCTTCATCGCCCCGGTAGAGATTTTGGTCAGTATTCAACTCTACAAAGAAATAAAGAAGGCCAAGCAGGTTTGTTCGTAGTTTACCACTCCGACAATGCATATTACTATTAGAGACTAAACGTAAACAAATAACGATTGGTTTTGATGGTTTTGTAATTTTCTAGGTATATTATCTGCTCTTGCTTTCTCGCCAACTAATTCTGGAATGTTGGCTGTGGGATCTTACGGACAGACTACGGGGATTTATAGAGAAGACAACATGGAGCTATTGTATGTTTTACATGGTCAAGAAGGCGGTGTTACACATGTATGCAAGGGTCATTAAGTTTTTGCTTCTTCTTTTGTGCATTGAGATATGATAAATCATAAATCAAACTTTTTGTTGCTTTCAGGTCCAATTTTCAAAGGACGGCAACTATTTATATACGGGAGGCCGCAAGGTAATATGCTGTTATTCCCTCTGAATGTAGTCTTGAACATATTTATCCCTACTTGATTTTGGTAACAGCCTTACCAAATTTTGCTTTGTCTTGTTACTTTTCAGGATCCATACATTCTTTGCTGGGATATGCGAAAATCTGTTGAGATAGTTTATAAGTAAGTATATAGTTTACTCTTGGTTCGGGTTGTCTTTCTAAGCTTAAAGTTATCAAAGAATATAATGTAGAACCAAAAACTAGGGATGGAAACAATATGAATGTGTAATGAGCCTTTCATAGCAAAAACTTAAGGCTACATCGATTCTTACGTTACTCTTTTTTTTTTTTTTTGTCACATTCTTACGTTACTCAAAGTCTAAGCTTGATGAAATGGTAGATGTTAGCTCAAGTACAAATGAAATGTGTTGAAATGGATCTTTCTATATGTGTATCAGATTGTACAGAGCAACAGAGGATACAAACCAGCGTGTGTTCTTTGATATTGAGCCATGTGGTCGACATCTTGGCACCGGTGGTCAGGTACTATCGATCTTCCTTTCCCTAAAACTCGAACCATTCAAAGCAATCTTTTTTTTTCCTGTATCAACACACTTATGGTTAAATTCCTTTACATTATTCTCATATTCCAGGATGGGTTGGTTCACATGTATGATTTACAAACCGGTAACTGGGTCTCTGGATTTCAAGCTGCTTCAGGTAAGCTTTTACACTTGGTTCTTGAGTAAATTCTCCAAAGTTCTTGATAATATCCAAACTTTAGCATCCTATTTACAATGAATGTTGCAGATACCGTAAACGCGTTTTCGTTCCATCCATATCTTCCAATGGCTGCTACATCCTCTGGTCACAGACGGTTCGCACTTCCTGATGATGAAGATAACAACACTCTTCAATTGAAAGGTACATTTACACTTAAATCCCTTATTATTAGTTTCATCATCTTTTCTTCAACTAAAGGACATGAAAATCAAATCTTTCTTCTTTTTGTTTTACACAGCTGATGAAAACTGTGTTTCTCTCTGGAGTTTCTACGTTACATCCGAAGAAAACACTGTTCCCGAAAACAACAATGGCGTTGCAACAGAAGAAGAAACCTAAACATATGTTTTTTGAAAGATTTATGTAATCTTATTCAAAAAACAATATAAGCATATTCTTATTTTAGGGCATTTATCAAAAAAAAAAAATCAAACTTATCTCCAACTCAAATTCTATATCCACTGACAAAAAAAAAAAAAAAAAATGGGTATCCAATGAAACACAAGTCAAATTCCTCTGTATTCAAAACCACCGAACTCCTTAAATTCTCAGTCAACCGATACCGTTCAAACTTCTTATACCGACACGTGGCAAGTGATCAATGGATAGTGCACTGATTACCACATGGACCACACACACGTACATTATTTTTCCCTCCCGATTAAACCGCGTTATCTTGTACAAATACAGTACTAGCTTAGGAACTTGGACTGCTCGGAACATACAAAACGGCCAACGACGGCTAACCAATAACAACCCGCCACGTGTCTCCGATCTCGAATCTGAGCTTAAAATTCTGCAAAATTTTCTCTGTTTCCTTTTTTTGGTTAAATCTAAATGATCAATTCTCTTCATTTCATACGCGACTTTTGCTTCTCGAAAGTAGTTGAGTGGATCTCGAAGCTTCTTAGTAGAGGTACAACAATGGCGTTAACGAAGAACCGATTCGTAATGAAGCTGAATCGAGACGGTGGGGAGGAGGAAGAATTAGAGTTAGGGTTAGGATTAGGATTAGGTAGAAAAAGGATTTTGATTTCGACTAGTGTACGAGAATCTCTAACTAGATCGGCCGTTGAGATTCCGGTAACTGAATCGTCGTCTCCGGTGGAAATTCCGATGAAGAGACAACGAAGCAGAACAATCGTTTCTTCTGAGAAATCTAGACTTGAATCTCTACCTCAAGAACTCTTGGTAAGTTTTTTTTAATTTTTTGGTTAAATTTGTTTTGTTAATTTGATTTGATTTGATCTGATTTTTTTTGACAGAATAAAGTGATTGAAAGTGTTGATCATGAGGATCTTATAAATCTTTGCCTTGTATCTAAATCAATTAAAGAAGCTGTAAGTTTCCAAAATTTGTGTTCTATCATTTTCAATTTCTTATATTATTATTTGGTTGGTTTTTTGATTCAATGATTCTACATATGACAGAGTTTAATAGCAAAAAGTTCACATTTTGCATTCACAACACCGAAAAAGATTCGAGCTTTTCGAAATCCGATAGATATCGAGGATTCGAGCCATTTAGAGGAAGATTTAGAGCTTCCAGATGCACCCAAGCACTATCGTTGGACCGAGGCTAAGAGGAAAGAGCAACTTTCAAGTGTCGCTGTGGCTTTGTTTACTTGATAATGATTAATAATGTGGCTAAGTGTTACACAGTTGAAATTCTCTCTATGAATGGTTATAGTTTTTTTTTTTTAGATTAGTAGTATATGCATTTTGATTTAGAAGATTTTAAGGGTTTTAGAGATGGTTTTGTATATACATGTGCATTTGCATACATTGGGAACTGAAAGTGGTTTTTTTAAATACAAGTATATCTTTTGGGTTTAAGTCAGAGACTCAGAGAATCCAAGGGTTTTGTTTTTGTCTTAGGGTACAATCAATATTTTACTATATGTGGAAAAAATTAATAATTTACATAATTGTCAGTTTTGTCATACATAATCAAATATGTAATTTAAAAAAAAAAAGTACTCCATCCGTTCCACAATGTAAGTTGTTTTACGTAAAAGCACAAAGATTAAGAAACTAATTTTTCTTATAAAAAATATCATTTAATATATATAATAAACAGAATTTAATCAAATCTAAAAAAGACTACAAAATATTATTAGTCACACAATATTCGATAAAGATGAAAAGTACATAAGATTTTCAAAACAACTTATATTTTAAAACAAAAAAAAAACACTCAAAACAACCTATATTTTGGAACGGAGAGAGTATTACTTACAAAATTTGATGACGGTCACAAGTTGATACTAAAATTCAAAATGTGTAATACGTGAAATGATTGTAATCTAGTAGTTGATACTATTGATTTTTCATAACTCGGTATTAATAAGTTTCACTATTTTGATTTCGGATTGGAAATATGTCAGAGCGCAAATACTATGTTTAAAGTTTTATGTAATAGTCTATTTTAAGGTTAAAAAAGAGAGAATTTATAAAACAATCTACAGTAAAACCGCTATAAATTATTAGTCGATAAATTAATAATCACTATAATTAATAAAATTTTCCGGTCCCAAATCGGGCCAATGTATAAATTAACAAAATTCGATAAGATAATAATTATTTTTGAAAATCTTATGTAAAATATGGTCCCAACAACATGATAAATTAATAATTATAAATCATAGGTATAATATATAAAACAAAGACGACTTAGTAATACATGACTCCAATATTGTTAGTTTTTTTCTTAAAGTTGGAATTACATTGAAGCTTAACTCTAATTTTTTTTTTTTTATTGCATCAACCTTATTGCATCAACAATTTATTGTGTTGTCTTCTCAAGTGTGTTTGAGATTGTACCTCTTGACTAATTTTTAGATTAAAATTTTCTTCAAACTACGTTTGCAAATCTTTTCGGATGCATGACATGATCTCTTTTGTACATCTTTGGGCATCTAATATGTCATTATTGATTTCGTAATAAATCTTAGTTGGAAAGCCATTGCAAATTATGGTGTTGAAACAATGATAGAATATTAAACATGAAGAATGCTTAATCAAAAACCTAAGAAGAATATTGAAACAACTAAAATTTCGTACATACAAGAGAAAATATCATTTAGTAAAAGAATATATGTAAACAACAAAACATTTTGAAAATTTAAGTAAAATATTATTTACTAGAATATGAACTTAGAGAAAATTTCTAATTTAAAATAAAATAATTTTGTTAAGATTAGAAATTGAAAAGGTATCACTATATATTAATAATTATTTATTTATCGATTAATTAATATCTCTCTAAATTAATAAATTTTCAAAGTCCCAATATTATTAATTTATAGAGGTTTTACTGTATGATATTGCGTATTAATATATCCTCCGAGAATACAACATAGAAAATCTTTTTGGTACCAAATCTCTGAAGTGTTCAGGGTTTTAGATATGATTTCAACTTGGAGATTGGTTTGTGAATGTCGTAATGGGAATCGTGGAGCTTTCTCGATTGCTCAGAGTGTGACTCAAGATAATCGGTCTCAATCTTATGTAGCTCTTGGACATCCCAGGTGGTTGTCAGAACTTTTTGATTGGGATAAAGCTTGACTGATCCGTATGATAGGTGGGTTAGAAGGATTGTACCCTTAACTATAGGCTTAGAATTTTAGTTTGGTTCAATTGCTTGTAACGATGGTTACCTGTCTAATATAATAAATCATTCAGTGAAAAAAAAAAAAAAAACAACATAGAAAATTCCATATCTACAAGAAAGGCTAGATAGTAGTCCGATTAATCTCAATTAGACACACTCATCAAAAAAGGCTTTTGGATCCAATTAATGATACACATAAATAGTTTCACAAGGACCGAGTGATATACATCGCACAAATGAATTTGTTCCAATGGGAGCTCAGATTCAAGGAATATCAAATTTATAGAATGTTTCGAAATTTTGCCGCGCCATCTACTAGTGGTTGAGTCCATTTTAACATCTCTATCTACCACTTACAAATGGACGAAAAATCCAAATAGAAAACTAAACATATATATTTTTGTACCGAAATTGCCGAACACTCTACAATCTATTCGAGATAAGAATATAACAAAGTTAATACTCTCTTCAAAGAGAAACTACTGAAAGAGAGGTTTCTGGAGTATCAAGATACGAGTTGCTGGAACAGATGTGTAGCTGTGCCAACAGGTGGAATAAAGTGTTGTTGGGCTTTAAAAGAGCCACGAAGAGGAGAATGGGCCACATGGGCTTTGAAGAAAAGAAAAACCACGAACAGAGGTGGAGCCTTGTATTTAGGGTTTTACCCTTTTGGTTAAATAGGACTAGGTGGTGACAGAAAAACTAACGCGTCTAGGATTCTATTGTGAGATGCACACAGGTGTGTGGCGTCGTCCCATCATACATGATTTATAGATCTGTTGATGGTGTCCATGTATAAAAGAGTGGTGGTATGCCATATAGCAATTGTAGGTTGCAGAATTTTCTAGTGGATTTATTCTGGACTTAGTCCCGGGGATGTAGGAAACGAATCCGTGAAAAAACTCTGTCTTCTTTAATTTATGCTCATACATACTCGCAACGTACACAAACATATAGATCTAGCCACGCACCACTTTTTCAACTACAAGGCTATATAGGATAATGTCAAACAAAAATTACATGGCTATATAAGATTCACTACAAGAAAACAGCTAATCTTTGACGGATTTTTGTGACAGTTTTTTTCGTCACAAAAAATTGCGACGGAAGTGGGACAAAACTGTGACGGATTTGTGACGAAAATGAAAAACGTATCAAATTCGTCGCAAATTTGTGACGAAAAACTTCTGTCGTAAAAGCGTCACAAATTAGCGACGGAGTTGTGACTATTTTAAAGAACGTCACACTTTTTGCGACGCATTAGCGACAGTAAACTATTCGTAACTAATTTGTGACTCTTGTGTGACTCATTTGTGACGCTTTTCTGGGTTTCAAGTAGCGTCACTAAAGAGTCACAAAAACGTAACATATTTGTGACTTTTTTGCTACTGATTAGCTACGCCCAGTTGAATTTTGGTGTTTCAAATGTGTATTCAAGTACTAGGATTATATACAAACATATATTATTCATGTGTGGACTAAAAATCTTAAATCTAATTGTTAAATTTTCTATTTCCAAAAAAAAATTATAATGTTCATATCAATCATATATGTGTTATATAAAATATAAGTGTTATTACTTTGTAATCTTTGTAAAATTTTTAATTTTTGAGAAATGGACTTTTGAAGTTCAAATTACCTAAATATAATCATTCAAATGGTTCTAAGATCATAGAAAACTTATTTTCAACCCATAAGTTTACCAAATTTACATTGAAATGTTTAGGGTTTAGGGTTTCAAGTTGTGTATACATTTAGCGTCACAAATTCGTCACTAATTTGCGACTCTTGTGTGACTCATTTGTGACGCTTTTCTGGGTTTCAAGTAGCGTCACTAAAGAGTCACAAAAACGTAACATATTTGTGACTCTTTTGCTACAGATTTGCTACGCCCAGTTGAATTTTGGTGTTTCAAATGTGTATTCAAGTACTATGATTATATACAAACATATATTATTCATGTAAGGACTAAAATTTTTACATCTAATTGTTAAATCTTCTATTTCCAAAAAAAAAATTATAAACATATAAGTGTTATATAAAGTATAAGTGTTATTACTTTGTAATCTTTGTAAAATTTTTATTTTTTGAGAAATGGACGTTTGAAGTTCAAATTACCTAAATATAATCATTCACATGGTTCATAAGTTCATAGAAAACTTAATTTAAACCCAAAAATGTATTAAATTTCCATTTAAATATTTAGGGTTTAGGGTTTCAAGTTGTGTATATATTTAGCGTCACAAATTCGTAACAAATTTGTGACTCTTTTGCTACTCAACCGTGACACTTAATTTAAATTAAGGAAATGGGTTATGTATTATGTGCCACGTGTAAGTGTGAGAATGGTTGTGTATTATTAGAGAGGCTAAAGAAAAAAACACGTTTAATCCGTACAAAAATCTGAAACCGACTCTCTCTCTTCTCTCTCGCGATTCAACTCCCTGAATCGATTCGTGGAGATTTTTTGATGAAATTCGACGATTCTCGTCTGAAATCAGGCCGAAATCGTGTCTACGGTGGTCGGTTGTCCGTGAAACTGTGAATCGCCGATTTTTGGGGGGTGAGAATCGGCGAATTTTCTCATGAGAATCGGCCAAATTAGATCGATCTTCATGCATGTTAACAACTATAATCTAAAAGTGAAATTCGAAAAAGGAAAAGGTAAGATCTTTAGAAACCCTTTACGAAATCCTCTTGAATGATCAAGGTTTCTCTCTAATTCGGATTGATCCGCGTTTAGGGATTCAATTCCGTTTATTGATATTTATCTTTTTCTATTTTGTTTGCTCTTTGAATCTTATGATTAAGTGTTGAAATGGGGTTTTCCTCTGTTTTCCAAATGCGTTGTCTTTGTTTGTTTGATTGGATTGGAATTTGTTGTTCATATTGTAGGTGAAGAGGAAGATAGACTTGGTTTATGGAGGAGGAAGTGTTGGTTTGATGGGTCTTATATCCAGGACAGTCTATGAAGGTGTTTACATGTACTCGGGTTAGTTTCAAGAGTCGCCTTAAACAATTATAACTCTTTGAATCTTCTTCATTTGCAAAATTATCTAAAACGTTTTTCTTTTAAATTTGATTCTCTGTAATTGCAGAACAATTCCTAAAGCTTTAATGCCAATAGAGGTATGTATCTTCTTTTAGCTATTGTCAGGAATTAGCAAACTTAGCCTGAGTTTTGAAGTTTATCTAGTGATATATGTGTTTCATTTGTTTGCATTAGTTTTGAAGGTTTTATCAAACCAGGCGCTCCTAATATTGTGGTTTCGAAAAATTTGGGCACAACCCAAGTATTAAGGGATTCGCGGTAACATTTTGGCTCAAATTCGTTTTTCCCAGGTAAAATACTTTTGTGAATCACTAGGATCGATGACATGGCAACTTTGGAGAGCTAATCTTGTCCGTTCAAATCTCGAAGATCCAATCTTGTCCGTCCCTTCCAATCGCTCAATTCCTTTTTTTTTCCTTCACCGACAAAGGAAACAAAAACAAAACATCATCTCTCACCTTCTCTCTGCGCAAATCCATTAGGGTTTTTGAGAAAAGGAAAGGGTATCATTTGATTTTTCTCAAATCTCTAAATTTTCCCTTGTTTATCTCTTTCAATCTTCCTCAAATCTCTAAATTTTCTCTCAGTCTTAACTTTGTTTCGGTTTTTGGTTCAGGGGTAAAAGGTGGACGAGAGAGAATGGCGAAAATTGCGGTGACTCACTTAAAGAACTAAGTTGTAAGCCCATTTCTTTGCATTTGCTTCCTCTTACAGTAAATATATCTTTTACTTTGAATTGGCCAGATCTGCATCTCTAGGAATTTGTTAAATTTTTGTTCTGGCTATTGTGTGTAGAACCGAATATTCTCTAGTCTGTTGTTTGTCCTGGATTTTAGCGATTTCTATAGTACTTGTCTAATTTCTTATTTGATCCGTGACATTGTTGTTATAAACAAATGACATTGTTGAGTTATGGTTTTTGAATGTTGAATGATACACACATTTTGCTTAGATATGGCTTTTGGTCAATAATTTATATACTGAGTTGGGTTTTTGTCAAAATATGTGGTCTTGGTCATGTTATTGTTTTGTTTTATGGACTATCATTATGCTATTCCAGTTTATTTAGCATTGATTTGATTCTGCTGTACGTAGATAGAAGTTGAAAATATTTGATAATTTTGAGTTGTGAGCTGAATTTTGTTTTGGATTGATGTTTTTTTTTAGAAAACAAGCAAAAGGACAGTGTTTATCAAAACATTGATCAAGGAAGTTGCTGGACTTGCTCCTTACGAGAAGAGAATCACTGAGCTTCTCTCAATGTTGGGAAAGACAAGAGGGCTCTTAAGGTTGCTAAGAGGAGATGTCTAGTGTTCTCCTCAAGATGAGGTAAACCCTTAAACCTTTTAATTTGAATATTTGCTACTGAATTTTCACAGCACAATACTTACTGATATTGGGATCTATTTTTGTACATGCAGGTCTGGTGGTAAAAAATCTGAGAAGAAGAAGTGAGGATCATCTTAAGTTTGGGATCTCTCAAGCACCACAACAACCACCCAACAGTAGCTTTTCTCATCCTTGTAGCTAGTCAACACAGCTCTCGGCTTAGCCACTGGCATGAGCTCTAACACTGCAACAGCCACTGCAGCACCGTAAACAACGTGTAGATGTTGTTTCTTTTGTTGTTTAACTTGTGTGTCTCCAATCCTTTGAACTCTAAACATTGTTTAAAATACAAAGTATATATATTGTTTTATTTATGTAGAATACCTATTTGTATAATACCAATCAGTAAAATACAAAGTATATATACTGTTCTGTATACCAAATAAATACTATTCCGTATACAAAAAATGTCACAAATACATAGCAATTTGGTCACTCTTTTGTCACACTTTAGTGACCAATTTGAGACTACCAATTTTCTTAAAGTAGTCACAAAAGAGTCACAAATTTATGACACTACCCAACATCACTAATCAGTCACAAATTCGCCACTACATTTGTGTCACAATTTAGTCGGTAATTTGCGACACTGGCTTCAGTCTCTCTTATGTCACTAATCTGTGACACATCCTATCGTCTCAAATCCGTCACAGATGTGCTACTCCTTAATCTGGTAACAAAAGTGTCGCAAATATGTGACGCATTTGTGACGAAATAAATTAGCGACGAAAAAATTGTCACTCTTTTTTTTCGTCACAAAAGTCACAAATGCTGCTTTTGTGACTAATTTGTGACGAAAATCGGAGTCACAAAATGACTGTTTTCTTGTAGTGATTATGTCAAAGAAAAAACTGGAGCACTAGATTCCGGCAAGGCTATAAGATGTTTAGTTTATTATATACAATAGTGTATAAGGTATAAGATGTTTAGTTCATTATCACTATCAAATACACCGACTTTGTTGCCTTTAATAGGAACTACCATTCGCGGGTCCTTTGATAATGGGAAGGGGGATCTCGATCAACCCTACGCCAAACCTTGTCCAAACATTGTTAACTAAACGGCTTATATAACACATGATGATCGAGATTTACCTTTATCAAGATTTAGAAATTACCTATATGTCAACAGTCGATATCTATCTTTACCTCTCATAATTATCCGTCTAAATGGAATACCTATCTTCCACCACTTTATCATATACATTCAAAGAGACCAAGAAAGAAAAAGGAAGAAGAAAAATGATGTCTTAATTTCACTTTATATTATACATCACAATCCCAAAACTAATTGTTCATGTGCTTTCTAAACTTTTGAACATCCAAATTTGAGAATCATTTCGTGGAAGTCAAGCCTAGGTGATGGTTGTGGTCGGCCCAAAATTGTCATGTCACGTGGTTCATGTCCTTTGGGTCCATTCTCCCTAATTATCAAAACTTTGATAACTTTAGTCCACTTTATATAAAGACCTTCCTTCTTGCTTAAATAACTCCAAGTCAATTATATATATGTAGTTTCCGAAACCTTTCAGTCCAACTCCAATCCGTTGTATCTTTAGTATAACCAAAATACTTTACTCGATCTGATACTAATAAATTTCCTTTAAAGACCTCTATGTAGGTTCTTACTCGCGGCTAATAAGTGAGTATGTTTATGTTGGAAGAGAATTGCAAAAAATACCGAATATATATCTTATATTTGGCCATGATTTGTGTTAATTTACCTACGTTAATTTGATTGGATTAGTTAATTAGCTTTACAGTGTCAATTAGGGCGAGATTTCTTGTAGGACATAAATGATTTCTTGTAATTCGGTAAAGGAATTCCTAACGGAACAAACCAAAAAAAAAACAACTCGTTTAAACCAAACCTAAATAAAGCTTTTTCCCCAAAAAAACCTATATAAAGCTGAAACATCCATGCCAAATTATTATTATTATTCTTTACCGCACTTCGATCAATCCACTTGTTGATGCTCTCAAATATAAAATTTAAAAAATAACACAAAAAGAAAGCAAGTCATTGGCAAAAGAACCACTACCACTGCCACAACTACCACAACTACCACATTTCAGTTTCACCTTTCTCTTTCTCAACAAGCATAAAGCGGAAATGCTTTACTTTGTTTAAGCAATCATTATTCTATAGCTTTATTATAAAAAAAAATCATGTGAATAGAGAAAGAATTGAATGCAAAAGATGCAATAGACATGTCGTGCCACGAAAAAGAAATACTACCATGCATGCAACCATATTTTTTGTTCGGGACGGATATTTTTGTCCACCAGACGATCCAATTTTGTGGAGGTTTGTTTGTGGGAGGAACATCGCAGATGTAGGATTTCAGTGAGCACTGATAAATGGTTCAAAGAGAATTTAACTTCACTCCACTCGGAGTTTATCAAGTCATGGTTTTTTCCCGCATTTGACATCAAAAAGACAAATATGAGGATTATTCTTCCGAATATGTCGACGCTTATAACTTAAACAACATGACTAGTCAAAAGGTTGAATGTTTGAGAAAAAAAAAGTATATGTTTACGTATTACTCTTTTTAGAATAGTTCTAAGTATTAGTATGATAAAATGAGTTCGCAAGCTGTTGCGAAAAGAAGAAGTGTTTTTTGGAGTCGGTTAAAATTATGGGAAAGAATTACAGTTGGATGGACTATTTCTAACCGAATGTTTTTGATAAGACTCAAGAGTAAGAATTTTTTTTTTTTTTTTCAATTCCGGTAATTTTGATCAGAAGTTAGTACAATTTCACGAGGATCAAGTTCATTTCACGAAGTTACTTAAAATTTAAATGTAATATGAAACTGATATTCCTTTTTTTGTTTATCTTGCAGCCTTTGTTGGGGGACCAAACGGTCATCTCGATAACTAAACAGTTAATTTAGTTAATCTGGTTATTGGTGACTTTTTTTTTTTTTTTTCAAACTTAGTTATTGGTGACCTATTACATGTATCATCGATCGCCTAATTATATGTCAAATACAAAGATTCTTACAAATTAATAAAGGTTAGATTAATTTACTTCTAAAGTTAGTCGGTCGCTGCACATATGTGGGATCTAACAAACATATAAATGCTTGATGAAAAATTAAAGATAACTCACTTTCACTATCAAACTAAAGTTAATTAGATATATGATAATGGAGGATACTAAAATTCAATAAACGGCAATAATGTGACTTATTGCCTAACAAACAGTATAAAGTTTGTTTTTTCGATTCTATGCGTAGATACAACGTATCGTGTTATTTTGTTATATGTATTTAGAAAAATATATTTATTGGGCCAATATAGACCCGAGTCCATGGGTTGTATTGAGTCGAAACACTAGGTGAAATATTGTAACCACTATATCAAATCATGGTCTCTAAATTTAATAAACAAGGAAATCTTTTACCTCTTTACATGTTTCTTGAGAGTACCTTTGTAAGAGCATCCTTATTGGTAACACGATGGTGTCTAAATGTGGTGTTTTTATAATATAAAATTATTAAAATGGTTGTAGAAAGAAGAAAGAGAATGTTTTTGTGGGGTATATTGAAATATAAAATTAATAAAATTTGAATAAAGAGAGTAGAGAGTGTTTAAAAGGAAGAAAGAGTGTTTAAAATTAGATTTTTTGGAGAGTGTTTTTAAAAAGAAGAGAGAGTGTTTAAATATAAAATTAATAAAAGTTGAGTAAAAGGATTAGGGCATCCTTATTGCACACATGATGGTGTCTAAAGGCCATATAAAATTATTAAAACACACACTCTCTCTTTCTTTTTACTCAACTTTATACCTTTTTTTCATCCTTTTACTCAACTTTTATTAATTTTATATTTAAACACTCTCTTCCTTTTAAAAACACTCTCTTTCTTCATTTTAATAATTTTATATTATAAAAACACCACATTTAGACACCATCGTGTTACCAATAAGGATGCTGCTGTGAAGCGTGTCATCTCTGAGCATCCTTATTGGTAACACGATGGTGTCTAAATGTGGTGTTTTTATAATATAAAATTATTAAAATGGTTGTAAAAGGAAGAAAGAGAGTGTTTTTGTGGGGTATATTGAAATATAAAATTAATAAAATTTGAGTAAAGAGAGTAGAGAGTGTTTAAAATGAAGAAAGAGTGTTTAAAATTAGATTTTTAGGAGAGTGTTTTTAAAAGGAAGAGAGGGTGTTTAAATATAAAATTAATAAAAGTTGAGTAAAATGATGAAAGAAAAGGTATAAAGTTGAGTAAAAGGAAGAGAGAGAGTGTGTTTTAATAATTTTATATGGCCTTTAGACACTATCATGTGTGCAATAAGGATGCCCTAACTAGGTTTATCTTATTGAATGTGATAAGAAAAAAAAATTAGTGTTTTAAATCAGTAATAGCAGTTCTTAAACATTTTTAAAACTTTTCTTTGATAAATAGACGGTGTTATTGAAATAATTGTCATCCCAACTAATTATTTAAAATGAAACTATTAAACTGTATGGTCATTATAGTTTGTATTTCTCCAAGTCATTACCTAATGGACTCATCTCCAAAGTGTAAGAAGAAGAAAAATAAACGGTAAAACTAATTTTATAAAAGAAATTCTAGATATGTAATATTCTTCTAAAATAAAATAAAATTAATGATTTTAAATATTGGCTTTCAAAATCACTGAACCATCAATATTCATCAAAATCACTAAACCCTCATTTACTTAATTCTTAAACGGCATGTTATGAAAGTAAACGTTTGTTTTTTTAGTAGATTATGTAAAATTTGTGATATCATTTCAAAATATATGTCCATAGACATGATATTTTCTTGTCAATTTATAGATTCTATAATATTGGCCATTCATACGATACATTATCATTTTTTATATACGTTCCCTCTGTCCTACGCACTTTAAAGTTTTCACATACCACTACAAGAAAACATATATTTTGCGACTGAGGTTTGCGACTACATACGTAGTCGCTAAATTTTGCGACTAATTAGCGATTAATTTGCTACTAATTTGTGACTAATATCAATTAGTCACAAATTAGTCGCTAATTTGCGACTAAAACATTTAGTCGCTAACTGGTCGCAAAATAGCGACTAATTTGAGACTAATATGGAGTCGCTAAAGAGTAGTTGCAAATTAGTCGTAAATTAACAACTACTTAGCGACTAAATAATTTGGTCGTTAATTAGCGACCAATTTGAGACTAAAAGCGAGTCACCAAATAGTAGTCGCAAATTAGTCGCAAATTAGCGACTATTTTGCGACCAAATTGGATGGGTTGCTAAGTAGTCGCTTTTTAGTCGCAAAAAAAAAACATGTTAGTCGCAAATTAGTCGCAAATTATTTGCAATATAGTTATTCAAATCCTTAAATCCCAAACACAAACCTCTAAAACCCTAAACTTTCCATACCTTGAGATCTCATACCTGAAAAAAAAAAACTAATTGGCTAAAATCTAAGTATAATTTTCAAACCTTAAACCTAAACCCTAAACTTTCTATCCTAACTTCAAACCCTAAATCATACTCTAAATTCCAAATACATATCCAAAACCTTAAACTTTTAATCATTAACCATAAATTATAAATTTTTGATTATGAACTCTTACATATAAATATTAAATCATAAATCTCAAACTTTATCTATACCTCAAACTCAAAATCATATATCCAAACTCTAACCATAAACTTTAAAATTTTAATAAAAAAATTAGAACATAAATCATAAAACCAAAATAGAATCATTAAAATATATATATACATAAACTTTACATGTTTAATCTTTCACCATCAATCGATTTTTAAAAAAATAATCTGACTATTTTTTTGATAAAAAATAAATCAAAAGCTTTCAAAGATGATTAATTATAAAATACCGAAGTTTTATTAGTTAAGAGAGAAAGGTAAGGATCACCTTTATTTTACATCTACCGTTAGATCAATTTTAGATCTAATGGACATAAATTAAAACCTAAGACATTTTTCCTCTTCGCCTCATTCCTTCCTCTCCATCTTAAGTCTGTCTCTTAATTGCAAAAAAAAAGAGAAGCAAAGTAAAAGTCTGAAATTGTCAAGTCTATGATTTATTTTCATTAATGAAGATTTTTATAACACACAACTTATTTTTACTATTTTTTAGATAAGGAGAATTTCAACCGACCCCTCACTAATATTAAAATATTGAATAACGATAATGACACAAATTCAAAGAATATAACAATTATAACTTTATTACATAAGATTCAAAGAGTGAAGTCAAGAATGATTTACCAAGTTGTATAGATGTATCATATAGAATTTCTATATATATATATATATATATCTGAATTTTAAAGTCTTATAAATATTGGGTGACTCTTGTGTGACGCTTTTCTAGGTACTAGAAGTAATTAGCACTTTGAAATCAATTTTAAATGTGTATTCAAGTACTAGGAGTATATACATACATATATTGTTAATGTGTGAACTAAGAATCTTACATATAATTGTTAAATCTTCTAATTTCCAAACCTATAAATCTATAAATCTCACTATTAATCCTTCAAAAAGTTTTAAAATATAACCTATAAATCTCACTATTAATCTCTTAAAAAGTTTTAAAATTTGAAATAATAAATTTAGTATATAAAGAAAAAAATTATACACAGAAATCTATAAAACATTACTATATTTAATTGAATAAACTATTTTTTTAAAATGTATTAAAAACAATAAAATACATGAGAGATACAATAAGAAGATGAGAGCCAATTAGAAAGGATCACTAGGATCACTGACGTGGCAATCGTGGATCTGTTCTTAGCTAATCTTGTCCGTCCATTTGTTTTTTTTTTCTTCTTCTCGAGAAAGGTAATGAGACGCTTCCTCCTCTTATCTTCAGATCTTTGTTTTTTTCTTCTTCTTCTCCAAGCTTTGATTTTGTGAAAGAACCCAAATTGATAATGATGATTCTGTACGAAGAGTAGAATCAAGAACAAAGATCCATGACGAGTAAGAATCAGTAGCAGAACGATAATGGCGACGAGAACAAACGTACCTGAACAACAAGCCATAGGTTTGTTCTTCGCGTCTCTTCTTTTCTGGGTTCTCGTTGTTAATCCCGTTCTTAATTCTATAAAATCGATTCAATTTTTACTGGTCTTTGTTTAATTTGAAACGATTATTGTGTAAAATCTTCGCTTTTGTTGAATTTGGTCGATTTCAATTCTGGGTTTTGGTTTGATTTGATTCATTTGACTCGTCTGGGTTTCTGGGTTCTCGCTGAAAATACCGTTCTTAATACTATGAAATCGATTCGATCTTTACTGGGTTTTGTCAGATTTGAAATGATTATCATGTAAAAATCTTCGCCTTTGTTGAATTGGGTCGATTTCAGTTCTGGATTTTTATTTGATTTGATTCGCAAAACAGATATTTAGGAATCATCAACTATTTTTCGATTATATTGTGGGTTCTCGAGAGTGCAGAGCTCGCTGCAATCGCGTTATCCGCAACGTCAGCCACCGCTGCTGGTTTTAGGCAGGAGCAGTTTGAGCTCTAGGTGTTGCAGCTCTCGGTGTCACTGGTTCGATCACATCTCCGCTCTCCCGATTTCCAATCTCGGCGTCCCTTTCATGTCGCCGAATGAGGTAAGAAGTTAGACTCTATTAACTTGATATTTTTGCAAACTGGTGAAATTCAACTTGTTGGGTTCAGGTGATTAGCATCGACAGCGAAGAACTTATTCTTGAAGCATTCAAGCGGATGAGAGACAACAACATTGGTGGTCTTCCCGTTGTCGAAGGGCCGAATATGAAGATTGTTGGAAACATAAGCATGAGAGATATCAGATATTTGCTTCTACAACCTGAAGTCTTCTCAAATCAAATGCATATATGCTTGCTGTTCTTAATTACTATGTTTTGAACTTTTTTTAATTTGTATTTGTCCATGAACGATTGATAAATAAAGTGTAGTTTATATTGTTTGCACAAATTCACGCTTCAAATATTGTATTTTGTAAATTTTTAGTATTAGAAATTAAATTTTTAAAAATTGTTATTAATTTTTTTTATAAAAATTTAGCGACTAATTAGCGATTACAAATTTAGCAACTAATTAGCGACTGCAAATGTTACGACTAATTAGCTACTGCAAATTTAACGATTAATTAGTGACTAAAGATTTAGCGACTAATTAGCGACTACAAATTTAGTCGTAATTTAGTCGTTAAAGGGTGGCTATTTAGTCGCAACTGTTTTGCGACGACATATAATTAGTTGCTAATTAGTCGCAATTTAGCGACTAATTAGCAACTGAAAAAATTAGCGTCTAATTATTAGCTACTAACCGTTTTAGTCGCAAATTTCGATTTTGCGACTGTTTTGCAACTCTTTTCGTAATAGCAAAAAGTTTGTTTTCTTGTAGTAGTGTACCCCGAACAAACACCCCAAGAATCAAAGCATAGAAAAATAATTCTCAATTTGTACGAATCTAGACAATATGTCATTATGACTATGGGTTACATTTAAATACTTTTCTGTTACTGTTTAGTTATGTCTCTATGGAGTATTAAAAAAAAAATTGTCATCATTAGACCAGTAGAGATATATGATATCCTGTTACTAGTATTAAATTAAGTTTTTTCCACAGTATACCAGTATACTCCATACATACATATATATAGGGGTGTCAAAATGGGTAACCCGACCCAATCCTACCCAAAACCGCTTGGGTTCGAGATTTTCGTGGACGGGTTTAACCCAACCCATTTATTATATGGATAGAATTTTCATACCCGAGCCCATTTATATGAAACCCGTTGGCTTAATGGGTTAAATGGGTACCCATATATATATATATATATATATATATATCGAATCACACAATAAATTTATAAAAACCCAACACATAATTCCTAAATTATTATAAATCCAACAAAAGTTTTTAACTTAAACAAAAAAAAAACCATAAAACCAATAATATAGAAAAACCATAAAACCAATGTATCTTAAAATAAACTAGTAAAATCATAAAACCAATAAAACAGAAAAACCATAAAACCAATAAAACTTTTTTTTAAAACCACTCCAATCTTTCTTCGGTTCCTCTCCTTCCTTAGATCCATCTGGTTCATTGTTCTCATCATCACTTTCAATGTCTATAAATAATAAGAAAAATATATAGGAAAAGCAATACAAACTAGTGTTGGACGAAGGAAACGACATGCTAGGGGGTTATGATAAGAATGTAGACTATATAAGGCTCTGAGAATTAGATAAAAATAGAGGTAGAGAACGGCTCCTATTTATATAAGTATTAGAAAACCCTAATTTTTGTTTTTGTAAGAAAATCGGAAAACCCTAGGCTAATTTATATAAATCTATTAAAATATATATATATATTATTTTATATTATGTGCTTAACCTGTGGATAACCCATAACCCTAATGGGTTTACCTACTAAACCCGTGAACCCAATAGGGTAACCCAACGAAACCCATTTATTTATATGGGTAAAAAAATATAACCCTTACCCACTAAAACTGCGAGTCGGTTCGGGTAACCCATGGGTAATAACCCATTTTGACACCCCTACATATATATATATATATGTATGTATGGAGTATATACGTTACGTGTACGTATAGAGACAACGATAAATGAACGAAATTTCGTTAGAATTTGGCAAACTGCTTATTTCTTATACTATTGCAATAAAAAAGCATTTAGGTTGGTAATATATATATATATACTTTTCTTACTCTCATATTTTAATTGTTATTTTTCACAGTGTATCATACAACATTTAAGTTTACTTTACTTAACTACTTCTAAAATATTAAATCAGTATTGGTCAAAATAATTTTAAAACAAAATCTACAGATAATTTAGACAACTTATCCCATGATTAATTTTTTTTTTGTTCACAGTGCATCATACAACATTTAAGTTTACTTTACTTAATTACTTCTAAAATATTAAGTCAGTATTGGTCAAAAGAATTTCAAAATAAAATCAAGAGATAGTTAAGTTTACTTTACTTAATTACTCCCCTTAAAAAAAATTTTTTTATCCCTTGATGTCTTCTTTACTATATGAGCTTTGATATAGCACAAAAAAAAATTATAATTTGAAAATTAACAAATTAGGTAAAGAGAGATAGGAAGAGAGAGAGAGAAAAAAGTAAAAATTGGTTAGTTTTTAGATTATAAATTTTTTTTGTGTTATTTTAGCTAATTTTCCTTTTTTTTTTTGGAAATAAAATTTGAGATGTATAAACTAGTAGGAAGTCAACACTAACGATCAAAACAGTAAGTAAATTCAAAGTTTTTTTCTTTTCTTTTCTTGAAACAGATTCAAAGTTTAACAAAATTAATGAAGAATTAAATATCTTTGACTATATATTTTTTAATTTTCTTCTATTTAAAAAAAAAAAAGACAAAAACCCTCCTTGCGAGTCCTTGGGCTTTTAAATGCAACGACCAACGATTTTTAATTTTCTCTCTCAGCTTCAAATTCCGTTTCTCAGAGCTATGGAGGAGGAAACTGTGAATCATCTCTTCTCTTGTTTCATATCTCTCTTCACTTTAATTCTTCTCTATTTCCCAATTCAATTCCTTCTCTCCCCTGTTCTTCTCCTCTCCGGAGCTCTAATCGTTTCTCTTCTTCATCTCGGGTCGACCCGAGAACCGATTACCCGACCCGGAAAAATCCATGAGAAAACCGATAGCGTGAATCTGGAGGATGAGCCAAAAGAATCTGAGACGAAGCTCGATTCGTTTGTCGAATGGGATTTTAGGGCACCATTAGAGGTTATACACGAAGCTTACGAAGGCGACGATGATGATGAAGAAGATAACCCGTCCGTGTCGGTGTCGGGTGAAAAAGACCCGACCCGGTTTAGGGAAATTGATAGATTCCCGTTGTTATCACTCTATTACCCAGAATCAGATTCGGAGTCGGATTCGGATTCGGATTCGGATTTTAATTTTCCGTTGATCGGTGATAGCTGGATCTCGCCGGAGAAAATGGGATTGAGATGGGATGAAGAATACGATGGAGGTTTGATAGAGATAAAGCTTGATGAGTATAATCGTAAGATTAATATTAATAGGAGAAAATGGAATCAAACAGAGATTGATTTTCATGCGGAGGAAGAAGAAGGTTTAATCGAAATCGATATTTTCTCATGACAAGATTGTCTTACGATTTATACTAATCAACAGTAATGATTAATTTCTATACTACATATGATTTACGTGTGTAATATCAGGAAAATTCAATTTTGATCTTATACAAAAGGATTTGTATGAGTTGAAATAATTAAATCGAACCGATTTAACATGAACTAAATTGGGAAAGAAAAAAAAACAGGTGGGCTCATCCACATTGTGGGCTTCCGTTTACTTTATTTTTCTACCTGGTCGTCTAAACTTCCTGTTTTTCATTGGGGGTCACAGTCGAGAGGATCCATGCAATTGAATAATACATCATTTGTGCAATATGTTTTTCAATCTATGTATACATATAGATTGTAACTTTCATTTTCTTATCCAGCCAAAGAATTTATTATCCACCAATTTGGCAAATTTTTTCTTTGTTAACATGTAACATGTCTGATTAGATTTGATTTGTATTTTGAAAGAGCAATATGATGGAACAAGAATCGTTTCCGCAAAACATATTTTTTCACATTATTGGCACTTTGGACCAAACCATGAGGAAAAAATATTTTCGGTGGTGTGGATTCAAAATAGGCATGGGAATTTGCATATTCGGGTTGGTACCGATCGGTTTTAGATTTTTTGGGTAGAAGGATATAAAATCTATATGGGTATCAAAATAGTTTTGGTTCGGTTTTAACCGTTCGAATCGGTTCGGTTCCAGATACTTTTTATCTAAACTATCATAAAATATTCGAAAAACAATATTTGTTTTTAATAAAAAATAAAAAAAACACATTTATATTAGTTATTTTTATCCGAATTATCTACCAATAACTAAAAAATATTTGAACTATAAACATGCAAAGAAAAATTGTAAGATGTACTCAAACTATCCATACATATATATGGATGGATTAATTTATGTTTCGGATCTTTTAGATATCCGTTCAATTCTCGGTTCGGGTTCTTTCGGTTGTAGACAGAAATCTAGGTTATTATGATTATGTTTGTTTTTCTTATTTGTTTTTCTAACAATTCAATTCCGAACCTCATACTCTGTTGTCTACATTATACACCCCTAGGGGTCCGCTAATCCTGTGTAGAGATAATTGTTTTATTTTGTGGCCTTTAAGTTAAAGAATATTACAAACCAACCTCAAACTTTCCGGCCTTTAAGTTGACATTTTAATTTTATAGGGAAAAGTAAGAAACAATTCAGTCAAATTAATGGATGACTTTGTAAATAACTCTAATTCAGAGAACGAAAGAGTAAAAAGGAAATTATAATAAATAGGTATAACTAAAAGGACGAGTTAGTATAAAGGAACTTATAATCCAATTGGCGGTGAGTGATAAAAATATGAACTAGGGCTCTTCTTTCTCAACCTCGTCGCACTTTTTTTCATCTTTTCTTACAAGAATTGAACCTTGACGATCGCATAACCATGGCTTCGGCTTCAGGTACTAATTCATTCAATTTTACTTGTAGATCGTTCTCGATTTCCCTTCAATGGTCAAGAATTTTAAGTTCTGATTATCTAATCTTATAACTTAATCATGAAGTTAGGGTTTTTTAATATTTGTCAATCAATACTGAATTTTGAAAGTTTTCAATTTTTTTTATTGCAGTTCCTTTTAAGTCTAGGCAAGATCATAGGAAGCTCGTAAAGCCGGTCTTGCTCCGGCTGAAGTCGACGAGAATGGCAAAGAAATAGACCTAAGTTTATGTCAGATGCTCCGTGGTATACACCTTCCGAACAACCGGTAAGCTTTAATTCTATTCTATCATGCTTCACTTTGGTCTCTCTGGATTTTCTTGGTTCAACATGAAAACCGAATACTGTGCTTTATTTAACAGAGTTTGAACCATCTTTAGAATTTGAGAAGTGAACCCAATTACACAAATTCATGGTATGATAGAGGTGCAAAGACCTATCTCAATTTCCGCACACAAAATGATTTTTTCCCTATGGTTTTGATTAGACAAAGACACGTAGTCTTCCACAAAACAGCAATTTTTTCACCATAATCCACAAATTTAACATTAACAGTACAAGGAAACTTGGGCAATCTTTCCAAACCCTTAAAAGTTGTCCATAATCTTTCTTTCGAGTCAAAAAACGTAGAACACGTGGCCATTGTAGTTGTGGATTGACTTTAATTTCTCTCTTAGGGGCTGTTCGATTGATCATTCCAATGGATCATCCGAATGGAAATGGAAATTGATGTTCTTTTAGTATTAAAAATGAGCATCATTCAAATGAATCATTTGAATGAGTTTTAAAAATTTAGGCAAATTTTCCAAACTCATTTGAATGGACCAAATTGGATCATTTGAATGGAGATGGTTCATTTGAATGGAGATGGCAAAATCACGTTTTCCCGCCAAAATCGCAAAATTACGTTTTCAAACCAAAACCGCAAAATCACATTTTTTCGCCAAAACTGCAAAATCGCGTTTTCCCATCAAAACCGCAAAATCACGTTTTCCCGCCAAATTACGTTTTCTCGCAAAACCGCAAAATCACGTTTTCCTGCCAAAACCGCAAAATCGCGTTTTCCCGCAAAATCGTAAAATCACGTTTTCTCGACAAAACCGCAAAATCATGTTTTCCCACTAAAACCGCAAAATCATGTTTTCTCGCAAAAACCGCAAAATCACGTTTGTCCGCCAAAACTGCAAAATCACGTTTTCCCGCCAAAACCGCAAAATCACATTTTCCCGCACAATGTGATCTTGCGGTTTTGGCGAGAAAACGTGATTTTGCGGTTTTGGCGAAAAAATGTGATTTTACGGTTTTGGCGAAAAAACGTGATTTTACGGTTTTGGCGAGAAAACGTGATTTTGCGGTTTTGGCAGGAAAACATGATTTTGCGGTTTTGGCGAGAAAACGTGATTTTACGATTTTTGCGGGAAAACGCAATTTTGCGGTTTTGGCAGGAAAACGTGATTTTACGGTTTTGGCGAGAAAACGTGATCTTGCGGTTTTGGTGGACAAACGTGATTTTGCGGTTTTTGCGAGAAAACCTGATTTTGCGGTTTTAGCGAGGAAACATGATTTTGCAGTTTTGGCAGGAAAAACGCGATTTTGCGATTTTTGGCGGGAAGACGCGATTTTGCGGTTTTAGCGAGAAAATGTGATTTTGCGGTTTTGGCTTGAAAACGTGATTTTACGATTTTGGTGAGAAAATGTGATTTTGCCCTCTCCATTCAAATGAACCATCTCCATTCAAATGATCCAATTTGGTCCATTCAAATGAGTTTTGAAAATTTGTCTAAATTTTAAAAACTCATTCAAATGATCCATTTGAATGATGCTCATTTTTAGTACTAAAAGAACATCAATTTTCATTTCCATTCGGATGATCCATTGGAATGAGCAAACGAACAGCCCCAACATCATTAAAATGGATCATTCAAATGGACAAGTTAAATGGATCATTTGGATGGACCATTCAAATGGTCGAACGAACAACCCCTTAGGTGCATTGAGTTTATATAAGGTTGATTTTGACGTATGAAACTCTCTTTTTTGGCCCTTCCGTCTCCACCAGTCTCACCAAAGATATAGGGAATTTTCATTCCTAGTCTCATTACGAAACCAACCTGCTTGCATTTTTTTTCTTTTTTGTACGCTAAGAAAAAGGAAACTAGTGCACAAAATTTAACAAATTATAGTGTCTGTGTTTTCGAAACCAGGATCTCATGAAAAGTTTCACAATGTAATTGGTTTTTTTTTTTTGAAAGACAATATACTTTTTTCTTCTTGTGTTTTTGGTCAAAAGAAGACGATATACTTATACATTTTAGTTTTAGAAAGAATAATTATTTTTAAGTGGGGGTTATTGGTTTATGGATTTTAATGGATTTGGAAATCTAATCGAAATCTACTGTTATTGGTTTTATGAGTTTAAACTTCTTATTAAAATGTAGTATTATTGGTTCTATGATTTATAAATATTAATTAAAATCACGTGTTATTCAATCCTACGGATTTATTTATGGATTTGATTTCATATTGGATTTTAGTGGATTTAGAAGAATTTCAATGATAAAAATACAAAGACTCAAATACGAGGTAAAACCATGTTATTTGCAAGGATTTCTAAATCTTATAAGATTTACAAATCAAATAACAAATATTTCTAAATCCTAGAAGATTTACAAATCAACTAAAATACACAAACCAATAACAAGACTTCCCTTAGAAAATAATGTAAGACAATATGATGTGTCGTCATAGTCAGAAAATACATTATTAATTATGGAGATTAGTATAGATCCTTCTGCTAATACGTAATACTTCAATTGTTCAACTTTCTCATACAAATTTAAAAACAAAACATAACCTATCAACATTCTTAAGAAGTAGACAAAAAAATGCACTTAAAAAAAAACTTAAAATTTGGAACTTACCTTAATACTGTACCTTTTTACGTAAATAGAAACAATTAATTCAAATGTTTATCACCATCATTGAATTTATTACCCCTCTGTTTATTTAATTGATGTTTATGTTATCTCCAAAAGATTGATTTTTTTCATTATACATTTTCAATGCATTTTTAATGAAAAAATAATGATCAACTGTAAATTTTAAAACATATAATTGGTTTTATTGAATTACTATTGAGTTAAAGTTATAAAAAATTGTTTAGTACACAAGATATTTAAAACTAAAAATTAATGTGTTTTCTTAAAACATGTGAAAACTCTAGAATATGAAACAAAACAAAAACGGAGGGAATATATAATTAGCCAGCTTATGATACTAATTAATGCGGATTAATGTGCCTAGGTAATTTTGTCAACTTGTTGGATGTTTTGATGCCCAGACTGGACCGGCCGGCTCGATCCGGTTCGGATTTTATTAAAAATCCGGCATTTAATTAACCCGGAATAACCCGGAAAATCCGCTAAAAACCGGTGACCCGGATAGAAAACCAATAACCAATCCGACCGGTTTTGTAATTTAAGGAAATTTTGTTCTACAAATTTAAATAAAAAATCTCAATATCCCAAATCTTTTGCAGAATTTAAAATTAAGGAAGTCAATCATATTGATTGCATTGACAATATTTTTTTTACCATATGTGAACTCGTTTTAAATTTAAATTTATTTTTCTTTTATCTTTTTTAAAATTTTTTTTTATATTGTAACATTAACTATTAAAAAATATCATTTTTCACAGAAATTTAGATGAAAAATAAAAATAAAACGGACAAACATTCACTTTTAAAATTTTTTTAACAAAACATATTTATCTTAATTCATATAATTATAATATATAGAATATAAAATTATAAATATATATTGTACTATCACATATCATAGTATTCATTATATATATATAATTGATCCACGGTTGAACCTGGTCGACCCTTAGACACGGTGATCCGGAAGGTCAAGCGGGTCGCTTTCCGGGTCGGGTTTAAAAACATTGGTCGGATGAAAACAGAGTCCCAAGATTTAAGTCCATGTGAAAAAAAATCAGTCAAATTAATGGATTACTTTATAAATAACTATAATTGAGAGAACGAATTAGTAAAAAGGAAATTATAACAAATAGCTACAATTAAAAGGACGAGTTAGCAAAAATGAAATTTTAATCCAATTGACGGTGGTGAGTATTAAAAATAAGAATTAGGGCTCTTCTTTCTCAACCTCATAAACACTTTTTCTTTCTTACAAGAATTGAACCTTGACGGCTGCATAACCATGGTGACACCTTTAGGTAAATTTTTCTCAATTTCAAGTAGATTGCTCTCAATTTCCCTTCAATGGTCAATAAAGTTCCGCTTCCTAATCTTGTAACTTAATCACCAAGTTAGGGTTTTTTACTGATTTTTCAATCAATACTAGTCATGTCAAGTTCTGAAAGTTTTCAATGTTTTTATAGCAGTCCCTTTAAAGTCTAGACAAGATCATAGGAAGCAAATCGAATTAGAGGAAGCTCGTAAAGCTGGTCTTGCTCCAGCTGCGGTCGATGAGAATGGAAAAGAAATTAATCCTCACAGACCTAAGTTTATGTCAGATGCTCCGTGGTATGATAGAGGTGCAAAGACCTATCAAGCAGAAAAATACCGGAAAGAACCATGTCAAAAGTATTTATATTCCCCCTCCCTTAAATATTTAGTTAAATCTCTAACTTGGCCTGACTGATTTTTTTTTTTTTTTTTTTGAAGTTGTGGTGCAATAACGTATGATGTGAAAGCATGTACGTTGAGACCTCGTCAGGTTGGATCAAAATACCTGTTGAACCTTGATGTTAACTTTTCCCATTATGACCCTAAAACTGAGGAAAAAGCAATCCTAGCATCTTCCGCAAGCAAACACAGCGTGAAACCGCAGCAACCGCCGATTCCAAAGAAACGCTCTTCAAGATTATCAATCATACTTCTTGGTCAAGGATTATTCACCGTTTACGAATGTCTCTTCGTCGTTTCCATCTTCTCAAACGTCATAGCACTCGTTCTCGCGTCCATGGGATATTTCGCTTACGCTAGAAACAGAGCAGCTCTGTTTTCGATCGCCAACATTCTTGCCCTAACTCTTTGTAGAAGCGAAGTCTTTTTGAGACTCGTCTTTTACCTAACCGTTAAGCTCCTTGGTCACTCCTTTATCCCTCTTCAAATCAAAATCGCGGTCACATCTCTATTACAAAGCCTCGGCGGTATTCACAGCGGTTGCGGTGTTTCTTCAATCGCGTGGCTCGTCTACACATTGGTTCTCACTCTTAAAGACAGAGACAACACTTCACACGCGATTATAGCGGTTGCTTCCGCGATTCTCGCCCTCCTCTGCCTCACTTCTTTAGCCGCGCTTCCTCACGTTCGCCATTTACACCACAATGTATTCGAACGCATCCATCGATTCGCCGGTTGGACCGCTTTAGGCCTTGTTTGGGCGTTTATAGTCCTAACAATCTCCTACGACCCGAAATCAAGATCCTACTCCGATAACCTCGGCTCGAAAATAATCAAAACGCAAGAGTTTTGGTTTACGCTAACCATCACAATCGCTATTTTGCTCCCTTGGTTAACCGTGAGACGCGTTCCGGTCAACGTGTCATCTCCTTCAGGCCATGCGTCGTTGATCAAGTTCCGAGGAGGGGTGAAATCGGGAATTTTAGGTCGGATTAGTCCGTCGCCGTTATCGGAATGGCATGCGTTTGGGATTATTTCCGATGGGAAAACATCGCATATGATGTTAGCTGGTGCTGTGGGAGATTTTACTGAGTCGTTAGTCTCAAAACCACCGACGCATTTATGGGTCCGCACGGTTCACTTCGCTGGTTTACCCTATTTGGTTAACTTGTATGACAAGGTAGATAAAACTCTTAAATAGTTGTGTTTTTTTGTAATTAGTAACAGAATTAACTGTATTTTTGTTGTATTTTTGACTGGGTTTACGATGAAAGATTTAACTTTACTGATTTATGATCGAAATTTTTATCGACAATCTCGCTGAAAAATTGAGAGAAAATTTGATCATCTATCAAACATTTTGGATCTTTCTTGAATTTTATCATCAGTTTAAATAATAACACTACCATTTATTTACACTTTAATACTATAAACAGTGATGAAAAGAAATTCAACCATTACCATTTTAGACATTAATATCATGAATATTATACTACTGAACTAACAATTTTTTTTTCCTTTATTTTTACAGGTACTAGTTGTGGCTACGGGTTCGGGAATTGGTGTCTTTTTATCGTTTCTTATGCAACAAAGTAAAGCCGAGGTCTATATGATTTGGGTGGCTAAAGGATTAGACGAGAATTTCGGATCAGAAATCGTGAATAGGATTAGAGATTATCCTCATCAAGAAAGGATCATAGTTCATGATACCGCGATTTTAGGACGACCAAATTTGTCGAAAATGAGCTTAGAAGCTTCAAAGAAGTTTGGAGCTCAAGTTGTGATTGTTACAAGTAATCCTGAAGGAAGTCGTGATGTTGTTAATGCTTGTAAAGCTTCTGGTGTCCCTGCTTTTGGTCCTACTTGGGATTCTTAGATTAATAAATTTGTTTTTTTTTTGTTAATTTAATAATTTATTCTATGCGTTTTAAGAAAATGTAATATAATTGTTTTGTTGTTTTTTTTTTTTGGCTAAACTAATCGTTTTGTTGTTGTAAGAAATAAAATCAAACCAAGAGTTACGAGTTAATACTACGAAGTTGACCTATTCATATATGTGTGAAATGAGCCAAAAATATCAAAGAAGTGTTGAGTAAAACTACGAATACTTTGAATATATGTGAAACAAATCGGGTCTTGTTATAAATCATAGTGGATTGTCATAACTAGTTCTGGTCCGTTTACGGCCCATTAACACTTAGTCTTTAGGCCGGTTTAATGAATCCTAGTTGAATTAGGATTTTCCTTTTATGTACTTTCCTTTTCCCATTAGGAAAAGGAATTTTCCTTTTCTCTCTTGTAATAATCCTATATAAAGGATCTTATGATTAATGAATAAACACAATCTTCCCCATTCGTTCTCTTGATTCACAACACGTTATCAGCACGAGTTGCTCCCTAAACCCTAAAAACACAAAAAACGCGATTACTGTTCATCGTTACTATTCATCGTACTGTTCATCGCATACTGTTCATCGCGCACTATTCATCGCGCACTGTTCATCGACGATTACTGTTCATCGACGATTACTGTTCATCCGGCGTTACTGTTCAAATCATAGTTCATACAGCCTTTAAGGTTACGGCGAACTAGAAGAAAGTTCATACAGCCTATCAACGGTTACGGCGAACTAGAAGACTCACGGAGGTTAAGGTAAACAATAAGAAACCCTAATCTAAAGAACCTAGATTCATGATAATCTTAGAAACCCTAATCTAAATCATGCTTGTTATTGTTATTGCTTGCTTGATTGTGTTCATTGATTCATGATTCGTAATCACTTGAAACCCTAACTTGAAACCCTAACCTAATTCAATTAAAATCCAAACCGATTGCATGATCTGTACCCGTGTCGATCGACACTAGTTTTATGTCGATCGACACGTAAACTTCTGCCTGAATTTGTTGTTTGAATTAAACTGTGTCGATCGACACAAATCACCCGTCGATCGACAGTAAACACTCTGTCCAAATTTGGTTGCATATTTATTTGAACTCGTTTGTTTGTTTGCTTGTTTGGATTGATTCGTTGATTGATAAACATGAAACTGAAACTGATTGCATCATATAGACATAACATGCTTGATTAAAATCCGGTCATATCATCATACGGTTTAGAATTTGAATACTAGGCTTGCATCATGAGCATATAAAAACATTATGTTAGGTTGTTAAACATAAAAATCTGGTTTCATAAGCATCATGCATCCGTACCCGTTTATATAAGCACCCATGACCTATTTTGCATCATATGCATAAACTTTAAAATCTTATAGTTCTTAGAGAATAGGATGAATGTTTTCAGATGTCGAAAATCAACAATTTGGATTATGCTGCCCTCAATCTCTCTGGAGACAATTACTTACAGTGGGCGTTGGATACTAAGATAAATCTAAAGTCTAAAGGACTTGGCGAATGTATCATTGAGGATAATAATGAGAATGAAAGGAATCGATACAGAACGATATCGATCATTCGTCATCATCTTGTTGAGGGTCTCAAGGATCAATACCTAACCATTGAGAACCCTTTGGACCTTTGGAAAGAATTAAAGATAAGATATGACCACCATAGAACGGTGTTGTTACCAAAGGCCAATTATGATTGGAGGAATCTCAGGTTCCAGGACTTCAAGTCCGTGGAAGAATATAACTCGGCTATGTTCAGAATAGTTTCTCAATTGAGACTATGTGGTGAGAAGGTAACTGAGAAAGACATGTTGGAAAAGACCTTCTCCACCTTTCACACTAATAACGTGTTACTTCAACAGCAATACCGTGAAAGAGGTTTTGAGACATACTCAAAGCTTATAGCATGTCTATTACTAGCCGAGGAGAATAATACACTGCTAATGAGAAACAGTGAGATGAGACCTCCTGGATCAGCCCCACTTCCTGAAGCGAATGTGGCCACAGATGAAAAGAAAGAAATTAACCACGTCCAAAGTGATTATAGACATCGTGGTCGTGGACGTGGGGGTAGATGGCAAGGACGTGGCCGTGGCCATTTTAATCCATACGGCCGAGGTCAGGGCCGAGGCCACGGATTCCATAACGATCATTCTAACCGCGGGCGAGGACGAGGACGCGGATACCGAACTGACTATGATCGTAATAACCGTGGTATTACTTCTCAACCACGAGAATCAAACCCAAAATCAGTTTGCCATCGATGTGGAATGAGTAATCATTGGGCTAAGACATGTAGGACTCCCAAGCATCTGGTTGAACTCTATCAAGAGAGCCTTAAAGGGAAGAATCCAGAAACTCATATGATCCAGCATGATAATGAAGGAGATTTCGATCATGAGCAAGATGACTTGATGAATTTTGAAACCTCAGATATACTTAAGTGATTGATTTTGATTTTCTGTTTTGGTATTTTGTGTTTTGCTTGTTTTACGTTTTACACTTTATACTTTGGTTTTGTGTTATTGCTTTCTATTAAACTTTATGGAATGAAAGAGTGTTATTTAAAAGTATCTATTGATATCTCTTTTGAAGTATGAACGATATGGATGTGTTCATTGTGGATAGTGGATCAAGCCACTCGATATTAAGAGATAAGAGATACTTCATTGATCTTACACTTAAAAAGGCAAATGTAACCACAATTGCGGGTATAGCAAATTTAATTGAAGGCCACGGTCAAGCCCATATTTTATTACCTAAGGGCACGCATCTAGAAATTTCTAATGCGTTATATTCACCTAGTTCAAAGAGAAGTCTATTGAGCTTTAAAGACATTCGAATGAATGGTCTTCATGTTGAAACTAAGGACGAGAATAACAAAGAATTCCTTCAAATCTTTGAAACCGTCCATGGCTATAAGAAAGTCCTAGAGACTATACCTGCCATTTCTGTGGGCCTTTATTGTGCTAAGATCGGAATGATAGAAGCAAATGCTATGGTAAACAAAGAGTTTACTGAGAATTTCACTTTTTGGCATAACCGGCTTGGCCATCCCGGTGCTAACATGATGCGAAAGATATTAGCAAGTACTAATGGGCACACCTTGAAAGAAAGGAGAGTTATCCCAAAGAATCTCACGTGTGAAGCATGTTCACTAGGGAAACTCATTACTAGGCCATCACCAATCAAAGTAACTAAGGAAACGATAAATTTTCTGGAAAGAATTCAAGGAGACATATGCGGACCAATACACCCACCTTGTGGGACGTTTAGATATTTTATGGTCCTTATTGATGCATCCACGAGATGGTCACATGTCTGCCTATTATCAACTAGAAATGTGGCATTTGCAAGATTGCTTGCCCAGCTCATACGTTTAAGAGCACACTTTCCAGATTTTCCTTTAAAGACTATACGTCTTGACAATGCTGGTGAATTTACGTCCCAAGCGTTTAACGATTATTGTATGTCCATGGGGGTAAGTGTTGAATATTCTGTGGCACATGTACATACACAAAACGGTTTGGCTGAATCGTTTATTAAACGCATACAGTTGATTGCTAGACCGTTGCTAATGAGATCAAAACTCCCGGTCTCAGCTTGGGGACATGCAGTTTTACATGCAGCAGAGCTAATTCGTATCAGGCCATCTAGTGAACATAAATATTCCCCATCACAGTTAATAACGGGTCAAGAGCCAGACATATCCCATCTTAAAACATTCGGATGTTCCGTTTATGTGCCTATTGCACCACCACAGAGAACAAAGATGGGACCTCAAAGGAGGATGGGGATATATGTTGGATATGATTCTCCTACTATCATTAAGTACCTTGAGCCAACCACGGGTGATTTGTTTAAGGCCAGGTACGCAGATTGTCATTTTGACGAATCTGTCTATCCAACATTAGGAGGAGATAACAGACTGGTAAAGGAAATTATATGGAATCAAACGTCCTTAAAATGGCAAGATCCTCGGACTCAAGAATGTGAATTAGAAGTCCAAAAGATTATACATTTACAAAAGCTAGCTAATCAATTGCCAGATTCCTTTGCTGACCCGAAAAGATTAACTAAGTCTTACATACCAGCTGTTAATGCACCGATTAGAATTGATGTTCAAGAGGGACACAATCAAGTTGCTACAGAATCTAAACCACACTCAAAACGTGGCCGGCCAATAGGTTCCAAAGATAAGAATCCTCGGAAAAGAAAGAAAGGTGCTGAAATCGTGGTTGAGGAATCTGATGGAACCCCAGACATAACTGAACCGATAGTTCCAAGCAATGAGACTCGGGACGCCGAGTTTCATGGTTCTGACGTTCCTGAAAATAATGAGATCTCAATGAATTATGTTATGTCTGGAATACAATGGAATAGAAAGTGTGTGGAAATCGATGATATATTTGCTTTTAAGGTAGCACTTGAACTTATGGAGGATCTAGAACCCACGTCGATATATGAGTGCACTCAGAGTGAAAATTGGACTAAATGGAAAGAAGCTATAAACGTGGAGTTGAATTCTTTAAGGAAAAGGGATGTCTTTGGTCCAATAATTCGGACACCCTATGAGATTAAACCAGTTGGACATAAATGGGTCTTTGTGAGGAAAAGAAATGAACATGGTGAAATCGTGAGATATAAAGCACGGCTTGTTGCACAAGGATTCTCACAGAGACCAGGAATAGATTATGAGGAGATATACTCCCCTGTGGTGGATGCTACAACTTTTAGATTTTTGATAAGTCTGGCTATAAGAGAAAAGTTGGATATGCGGTTAATGGACGTTGTAACTGCATACTTATATGGTCCACTGGATAATGAGATTTATATGAGATTACCAGAGGGTATTGAGCTCAAAGATAAGAAAGGTTCTCGAGAACAACACTGCATAAGGCTGAACAAATCCCTTTATGGACTGAAGCAAAGTGGGCGTATGTGGTACAATAGATTGAGTGAGTACTTAGTCAAAGAAGGCTATAAGAATGATCCCATCAGTCCATGTATTTTTATAAAAAAAAGTTTGCAAACAAAGGGTTTGTTATCATAGCAGTTTACGTGGATGATTTGAACATCCTTGGAACCCCTGGTGAAATCGTCCAAACAGTTGAATGCCTCAAGAAAGAATTTGAGATGAAAGACCTAGGCAAAACTAAGTTCTGTTTGGGATTGCAACTTGAGTACATAAATGATGGAATCCTTGTGCATCAAATGGCATATACTGAAAAGGTACTCAAGCGTTTTAATATGGATCAATGTCACCCATTGTCCAGCCCAATGGTGGTGAGATCTCTTGATCTAGAAAAAGATCCGTTTGGTCCTAAGAGAGACTCTGAAGAAGTCCTTGGTCCCGAAGTGCCATATCTCAGTGCCATAGGAGCTTTAATGTATCTGGCAAGCCACACTAGGCCAGATATATGTTTTGCCGTGAATTTATTATCAAGATTTAGCTCATGTCCGACCCAAAGGCACTGGGACGGGATAAAACATATTCTTCGTTACCTACAAGGAACGAAAGACTTGGGTCTATTTTATACTAACCAATCTAAGGACGGTTTAGTTGGTTTTGCTGATGCAGGTTATCTTTCAGATCCTCATAATGCACGGTCCCAGACAGGTTATGTGTTTACTCATGGAGGAACTGCAATATCTTGGCGGTCAATGAAGCAGGCCATTGCAGCTACATCTTCTAATCATTCAGAGATATTGGCAATTCATGAGGCTAGTCGTGAGTGTGTTTGGTTAAGGCTGATGACCCAGCACATAAGAGTGGATTGTGGAATGGCCGAAGGTAAGCAGGAATCGACGGTCTTGTTCGAGGACAATGCAGCGTGTATAGCTCAACTTAAGGATGGATACATCAAAGGTGATAGGACGAAGCACATTCTGCCAAAATTCTTCTTCACATCCGATCTACAGAAAGATGGAGAAATTCAAGTGCAGCAAGTACGATCAAGTGAGAATTCAGCAGACCTATTCACCAAGTCAATTCCAACCTCAACGTTCAAGAAACTTACTTATCAGATTGGAATGCGTCGTTTGAAAGACTTGCAGTGAGGTTCAGAACAGGGGGAGTAATACGTGTTGTACTCTTTTTCCTTCACCACGGTTTTGTCCCAAAATGGGTTTTACTTGGTAAGGTTTTAATGAGGCAACATCCAAAGCGTATTACAAGCCCATTAGAGTTATGACATCCAAGGGGGAGTGTTATAAATCATAGTGGATTGTCATAACTAGTTCTGGTCCGTTTACGGCCCATTAACACTTAGTCTTTAGGCCGGTTTAATGAATCCTAGTTGAATTATGATTTTCCTTTTATGTACTTTCCTTTTCCCATTAGGAAAAGGAATTTTCCTTTTCTCTCTTGTAATAATCCTATATAAAGGATCTTATGATTAATGAATAAACACAATCTTCCCCATTCGTTCTCTTGATTCACAACATGTCTCTCGCTTTTGATCAGTTCTTTTTCTTTTTGGTTTTTGTCAACTCAAGTATATACAACTATAGGAGTTGATCAATTCAAAATCGAAATACATTGTTATTATTTTTATTTTTTTTAAAAGCATAACTATTTTTTGTGTTTCCTTAGAAAATGGTCAGAAAATACATTGTTAGATCTCCTATTACATCCTTACCCAAAGATTTAGATGATTAATCTCCATCGAATGATACATTATTAGTAAATTATGGAATCTTCTGGCAATACGTAATACTTAAATTGTTCATCTTTCTCACACAAATTTAAAAACAAAACCTAACCTATCAACCACTATCCTTAAGTACTAGACAAAAATTGCAAACTTACATATACCTTTTAACGTAAAAAGAAACAATAATTCACATGTGATCACCAGCGATTAATTAATTACATAATTAGCCAGCTTAGGATACTAAGATAATATTACATTTCTAGTAATGTAATTGACTTGTAGTCTTGTTGATATAATTAATGCAAATTAATGTGCCTGGATTATTTTGTCAACTTGTTGGGTGAAAAATAAGGTCCCAAGATTTAATTCCATGTGAAGTACTTCTATTATGGGGTCCCTGGATTATGTGAAGTACTTATATAGTTCTATTGTGGGAACTCTACAGTAGAGTAAAATTCTATTCTTGACCCAAAGAAGGGAACTGAGCTTATTCGAAAGTCAAAACCTCAAATCTCTAATACAGAGTAAAGACATTGATTAAGACTCATGGACAGCTGCTTAAAGCAGTATTCTTGAATCTTTGCTTGGTGAGCGTCTTGGAAGAGTTTATCGGAGAGCAAAACCCCCCAATCTAGCTTCGAGCGATTGAGAACAAATCCATGCCATTTCTAAGCTTGTAGCTCTGATAGACAGAATAAAAAACTCACCGTCGAGGATTATCAGTTGTCGCAGTCCCGGCGGACCGCTCGCCGGTGCTCAGAAAACCAAAAGTCTTTCTAATTTGGGCAAAGAAAATTGGGTATACTTGGTAGATAGAAAGTAGATTTTGAATTTTTAACTAAAACCGGAAAAAAACTATTGGTTAAAAATTTTGGTTATTAAAATATGAAACCGAATTGATCCGAATTTAATTTCTGTTCGGGTCAGTCGGTATTCGATTTATTCGGGTTGGTTTCCTGTTATAATTTTGTATCCGAAATCAACCCGAATATCAATAAATTCGGGTCATTTAACCCGAATTGAACCTGATCAAGCAGAAAACCAAATTTGAGATTAGGGTTTAGGTTTCCAAATCGAAATTCAAGCAGAAATTTAGGGTTTATATGAGAAAAATTCGAAGAACTAAGCCATGAAATCAAAGAGAAAGAAGAAGATCTTATCTTTAAGACTTTCGGGTTTACTGCTTACGGATTAATCATATTCGATTTACTTCAGATGATGATCGAATGATCGATGACGAGAGACGAGATGATGTAGAAGATGATGTCGATGAATCAGTGAAGGAGAAGAGAAGAGATCTGATCAAATCTTCGGAAAAAAAATCGGTTTTTTTCTCTCTCTAAGAGGCATATAGGACTAGATTTGGACCCGCGTATAACGCGGGATTATAAAATTTATTATCTATTTCTATATTTTGATTTGTATAAAATTGAGAAAATAATTTTATGAAATAATTTCAAAATCTATCGTTAAATGTTAAATAAATATGGTATGCGACTTATTTAGTTTAAATTGATTTGGTATTATGATTTGTGTGTAATGTTCAAACGTTTATATACACCCGAGTTAATAACATTTACATGTATTTTGACTAAAATAAAAATAAATAATCAATATTTAAATTTTTATTGATTTGGTTCGCACAAACCAAATCAAGATTTTCATCTTTAAGCGTATAATTACAAAATTTTAGTAGTACCAAAAAAAAAAAAAAAATTTCTGTAGATCATTATCTATTTCTCTTTGATCAACAAATCATATTTTTTTCCTAATGCATTTATAATGAATTGAAAAGTTAGAAATTTGTAATTAATTACCACACTATTTGTTATCTTCTATAGACAATTAGTGGATTTCGTAAGATGTGTATATTAAAAGTCATTATAATTTTAGGAAAGTGATATAAATGTTATTTTTCGGAATGTTAAGGAAAGTGAACGCAAAATTTTATGAACGTTTTTTTTATTTATTGTCATGTTTATAAGTTTAAAAATGTTTTTTTAATCATAGAATAATAATTGTCCCTGGAAAAAAATTTGTCCCTGGGAAAAAAAATGTTTGTTTTTTCCGTAGATGGTGGTTGTTAGATATGTATTTTTCTGTTAGCTTATATATAGGGAAGTGATGATGGTATTCTTATGTTAGATTTGAAAAAGAAGGAAAGTTATATATGAATGTTTATTTCGGAATTATATATAAAATTAATGAAAATTTTAGGAAATTTTAGCAAGTAAATGTTTTTGAAATTATGGAAAAGTAGTTCGGGCACATAATTCCAAAATAAGCTTATATCCGGTACCATAAAATTTTACGAATACTTCGACATTTATTTCGGAATTAAATTTAAAACTAATGTGTTACTATTATTTAAAATTTTTAATAGAATGATAATTAACCCTTAAAATACTCTTATCATGACACATATTATTTTTTTAAGTTAGAATGTCTCAATGAGTGACACCTAGGATTTTGAGATTTTAGTGTCTCCTCAATTAATATATATATAGGATATTTGAACTAACCGAATTAATCGTAAACGTGACCAAAAAAAATTGTAAGATGTACTCAAACTATCAATACATATATATGGATTAATTTATGTTTCAGATCTTTTTCAGATATCCGTTCAATTCTCGGTTCGGGTTCTTTCGGTTTTAGACAAAAATCTAGGTTATTATGATTATGTTTTTTTTTTTTTTTTTTTTTAACTATTCAATTCAGAATCTCATACTTTGTTGTCTACATTATACACCCCTAGGACACCACATGAGTGTGTGTCGATCGATACAACACAAGGTTTGTGAACCTGGTCCGCTAATCCTTTGTTGAGATTATTGTTTGATTTTGTGGCCTTTAAGTTAAAGAATATTACAAACCAACCTCAAACTTTCCGGCCTTTTTTTTTTTTCGGCAACTTTCCGGCCTTTAAGTTGACATTTTAATTTTATAGGGAAAAGTAAAAAACAATTCAGTCAAATTAATGGATGACTTTATAAATAACTCTAATTCAGAGAACGAAAGAGTAAAAAGGAGATTATAATAAATAGGTCTAATTAAAAGGATGAGTTGGTAAAAGGGAAATTATAATCCAATTGACGGTGAACAAGAACTAGGTCCTCTATTCACCCCCAACAAAAAGAACTAGGGCTGGTCGCACATAGAATTGACGATTGCATAACCATGGCGACTGCTTCAGGTACTGATTCATTCAAATTTCCTTGTAGATTCTTCTCGATTTACCTTCAATGGTCAAGAATTTAGGTTCTGATTATCTATTTTTTTTTTACTTAATCACGAAGTTAGGGTTTTATTACTAGAAACCGAGAATAATTGAGGCGGGTTAAACTAGAAAAGCCAAATAATACTAGTGATCATTTTTCAATTTCTTGTTTAACTTGATCTTGGGGATTATTTTTAGTCCCTTTTAAGTCTAGGCAAGATCATAGGAAGCAAATCGAATTAGAGGAAGCTCGTAAAGCTGGTCTTGCTCCAGCTGAGGTGGACGAGAATGGAAAAGAAATCAATCCTCACATACCTCAGTATATGTCATCTGCTCCGTGGTATGTCTCTTCTGAACAACCAGTAAGCTTTAATTCCTCAATGCTTCTTCACTTGGTCTCTGTGCATTTTCTTGGCTAAACATGCAAAACTATTTTTACAGAGTTTGAACCATCAAAAGAAATGGAAAAGTGAACCCAATTACACAAAGTCATGGTATGACAGAGGTGCAAAGACCTATCAAGCCGAAAAATACCGGAAAGGAGCTTGTCAAAAGTATTGATATTCCCCCTACCTTGAATGTTTATTTGGTCTTTAGCTTAACAGTTGATTTCTCTGATGGAAAAAACTTTTGAATTTGTTACATTCTCTAACTTGGCTTGGCTGATTTTTGAAGTTGTGGTGCAATAACGCATGATGCGAAAGCATGTACGGAGAGACCTCGTCAGGTTGGAGCAAAATTCACAAACAAGAACATTGCCCCTGATGAGAAAATCGAGAGTTTTGAACTCGACTATGATGGCAAGAGGGACCGTTGGAATGGTTATGATCCTTCAATCCACAATCGTGTGACAGAGCTTTTTGAAGCAAAAGAGGAGGCACGAAACACGTATCTCAAGGAGCAGCAACTTAAGAAACTAGAGGGAAAAAACAATAACCAAGAAGCTGATGCAAACATTGATGGGGTCGAAGAAGATGACGACTTAAGAGTTGATGAAGCCAAGGTTGATGAGAGCAAGCAAATGGACTTTGCAAAGGTTGAAAAGCGTGTTCGAACAACTGGTGGTGGTAGCACAGGAACCGTAAGGTATGGACTATGACTACTCATTAGCCTTCATCTGCTAAATATTTGATGGTGTTGTAACCTTTTTCTTGATTTTAGGAATCTGCGTATCAGAGAAGACACAGCAAAATACCTGTTGAACCTTGATGTTAATTCGGCCCATTATGACCCTAAAACTCGATCCATGCGCGAAGACCCGCTTCCAGATGCAAATCCAAATGATAAATTTTATTTGGTTAGTTGTGAATGATTTAGTTCGTTATATCTAAAATTATTTTGATGATACAGATACCAACCTATTTTATATGTATTTCAGGGAGATAATCAATATAGAAACAGTGGCGAAGCTCTAGAATTCAAACATATGAACATCCACTCATGGGAAGCATTTGACAAGGGACATGACATGCATATGCAAGCGGCTCCATCCCAAGCTGAATTGCTCTACAAGAACTTTAAGCTTGCAAAGGACAAGCTCAAGTCTCAGACAAAGGACACGATCATGGAAAAGTACGGGAATGCGGCTACAAAAGATGAAATTCCAGTGGAGCTTTTGCTCGGGCAAAGCGAAAGACAAGTTGAGTATGACCGAGCAGGGAGGGTTATAAAGGGACAGGTATGGCTTTTGATGGTTTCGCATTCTCATAGATATAAAGGGACAGGTATGTAACATGTAATACATGTTTCTTGTGTACATACATACAGGAGGTGATACTGCCAAAGAGCAAATACGAAGAAGATGTTTATGTTAATAATCACACTAGTGTTTGGGGCTCGCACTGGAAAGATCATCAATGGGGATATACATGTTGCCATCAGACCATTCGCAACAGTTATTGCACAGGTTCTGCCGGAATTGAAGCTACAGAGTCTTCCCTTGATCTGATGAAGGCTAATATTGCTCGAAAAGAAGCGGGTAAAGGTTTGTGTTTTCTTGTTGCATTTGATTGAGAAATTGTTCTTGGATTCACATCATGCACATATCTCAATTCTTTGATTGTAATTTGGTACTCAGAGAGCCCAAAAATAGGCGAAGAGAAGAGAATAGCCATGTGGGGAACCGATTTTCATCAAGATTTGGAATTGAACGAGGAGGCACTTGCTAATGCTCTTAGAAAGGTAAAAGGCGATAGTTTGTTTCCGGTCATAATCTCTTGCCCGTCTGACACCACGTGTTTGTGTTTGCTGTGTGCAGGAGGATGAGCGTAAGAGGGAAGTAAAAGATGAGAGGAAACGCAAATACAATGTCAAATACGACAATAATGTAAATGATCAACTAACCAACTTTTAACACTAAAATAAACATAGAATCCTATTCTTGACTAATCAAATCTCACACATTTCATCGCAGGTGACTCCGGAAGAGATGGAAGCTTACAAAATGAAAAGAGTTCACCACGAGGATCCCATGAAGGATTTCCCCAACGAAATATGTTAGTTCCCTTGTTTCATTCCCTTTCACTATGTAACCTGAAGAAACCTTATTATGTTTTCATATAATAACGTTGTCTTAGAGTCTTAGATGACTCCATTTTAACTTGCGACCCTTGTTGTTGTTGTAGTAACAAACTTGAATTATTTGTCATTTGAAGCTCTCTTTTTATTTTATTTTATTACCAAGTCATGTTCTTGTTTATTTCATTGACTGGAAAACTGAAAAAACATCATAGGAAGCAAAAGCAAAAGCTGCTTAAGAAGAAGAGTTCGATGTCCCTTGCTGACTCAACTTTGATCCTCTTTGCTTCCTCCTCGGTTATTTTGATCATATCAGCGGCAACAACTCTCAAGTACGATGTTATGTTCATGTAGGCGTTATTGTTTGTCTTGAACGATATCCAACTGCAAAGCCTTGTCCCACTTGTTAATTGACCGTTGTCATCGACTCATCCACCACTACTTTGTCTTGACCGCCTGTGACATATATAGGATGGGTGTATGCGTTTGCGTTTCACTGCGCAACACCGTTTATCATAATGAAGTTTATCAAGTTTAGTTTCTTTTAGGAGTATTTTGTCAAGTCAACTCAAAAGCTTATGTTTTTAGTAATTTAAATTTCTGCTCATATTTTATCATCCATGTCTCATTATATCTTATTTTGGAAAATAATAGTATAATACTAGAAGAACAAATAACAAATATTGTAGAGTAAGATATAGCATTTAAACCCGCATGCAACTTGCGGGTCATTTTCTAGTCTGAATTATCTGTATATCTGGTTTTTATGACTGCAAATAACATAGATTGTAAATACTTAAATTGTTCATCTTTCTCACGCAAATTTAAAAACAAAACCTAACCTATCAACCACTATCCTTACTCCTTACCTTACATTAAATAGTATGCTTTTCTCAAAAAAAAACACTATCCATACCTTTTTACGTAAAAAGAAACAATAGAGCCCTTCTTCAAAAAAAAAAAAATTTAGAAACAATAGTGCGAATCGGACTAATCACCACCGTTGAATATACTACAAAATTAGCCAGCGAGAATAAGATTACTGGCAATACGAAATACTTAAATTGTTCATCTTTCTCAAACAAATTTAAAAACAAATCCTTAAGTACTATACAAGAATTTCAAACTTACTTATACTTTTTTACGTAAACAGAAACAATAATTCGAATCTGATCACCATAGTTGATTATTACATATTTAGCCAGCAAGGATACTAGAATAAGATTACACTTCTAGTAATGTAATTGACTTGCAGTAAAATGCTGGATGGTCAAGGTTTAACTTTAGTTTTCTGAAAACTTTCTCATCAAGTGTTCCCATTTCTACCTCCAAAAAAAAGGGTTCTCATTTTTGCAGGAAGGTTATTTAAAGGGAAATTAGGCCTACTAACCAAGAAAAAATCTATAATTCAATTCCTAACTATTTAACCTAAATCCAAATTTGAGCTACATAGGTTAGTTTTAGTTAGTTTACTAATTATTAATTTTTTTTTTTGGTTAGTTGGCAAATTAGCCCTTATTTAAATAGCACATAATTCCCCATTGTTTGAATTTTTTTTTTTTTAATTTAATAGTCGAAGAAATTCTCAGACCCAAGAAAATCAGTTTGAATTCGTGCAGTTCAAGGAAGAAGAAGAAGAGAAGAATGTAAAAATTAGCATGTACAATGCTCACCCTTAAGGGTCTAATGTGGTTTTTAAATTATTAAAACACACTCTCTCTCTTCTTTTTACTCAACTTTATACCTTCTCTTTCATCCATTTACTCAACTTTTATTAATTTTATATTTAAACACTCTCTTTTCCTTTTAAACACACTCTCCAAAAGATCCAATATTGGATCTCTCTCTTTCCAAAAGATCTAATTTTATCTACAAAAACACTCTCTTTCTTCCTTTTACTCAAATTTTATATTTCAATATACCCCACAAAAACACTCTCTTTCTTATTTTTACTCAAATTTTAATACTTTTATATTATAAGAACACCTCTTTAGACCCTTCGGTGTCACCATTGTACATACCATTGTAACCTGTTCAAACTCGCGTTTGGGAAGTCTTTATCAACCATTGATATATCGTGGTTTTTACCGGTTTTCAACCACGATATTAGTCCATGTTTTAGAGTCTTTTAGTGTTTTCCAGGTGTTTTTAGTGTCTTTACAGGAACTGGACCGTCTGGAGCATAAAAGATGTTTATTGGAGGTTTTGGAGCATTCGCGGAGTGAAGTGACAAAAATGCAAGTTCGGATTGAAGAATTCAGAGCAGCGTCGAGCGACGAGGTTGTTTGTGTCGCTCGACACGAACATTTCTGAAGACAAGAATTTTCGACAAAGAGTATCGTGTCGATCGACATAGAATCCCAGATTTTCATCAGAAAAGCCCGTTCGAAGCCCGAAGACTCCAGATGTTTACTTTTATGTTTTATGACGGTTCAGAACCTTATATATACGTATTTACAGCCATTGTTTAGGCTATGCTTTACTTTCTAAGAGATTTTAATACAAAGGGTTTTATCTTACATTACTATGTCTGAGTAATTCCCTTGTTAGGTTTTAGGGTTTTTCAAAGGATTTATGAAGAGTTGTAGAGTTTAATTACTTTTGGGATTTGCATCATATTTATTTATATTCTTCACCTTGATTGCATTGAATTCTGATTTAGCGCTGAATTGGATATCTAGGGTTGTTTAATAGATGAGACATCATTATTGAATAACTAGAATTGAATCATAGGTGAGCAGAGATTCGATTCGCAACGACAGTTGGCTTTGAATCTCTGTGAACAAATCGAACCTGATTATAATTGCTTGTTTAAATCAATTTGATTTCGCAACGACAGTTGGTTGTCTAGGGTTTAAGCATAGATAGTATTTGCAACGACAGTTGATTTACTTTAAAACAGTGTTTCGAGTTCAAGAATTGTGCATCATAACTTATCCCAAAAGTGATTTTATTCTGCTACTTGGATTTCCTCCTGCGAATTCCCTAAAGCTTAGCGTTTTCCTCTTATTGAATTTAAAGTCTACAATCATTCTGTTTATTATTTCTGCAATCGTTTTTACTTACTTCTTTCTGCTTAGTTTAGTCCGAACATATAAATCTATTGTGCAATCTGATTCTCTGAGGGTTCGATACCCGAAGTACTACAATCGATCTCTTGTTTGAGAGAGTGGTTCAAAAGGGAAATTTGACCCATATCAACCATCTCAAGTTCTCAACCACTGCACCAAATGATTTTTTATAGTTTGAATTTATTACTAGCCAGCAAGGATACTAGAATAAGATTACACTTCTAGTAATGTTAATTGACTTGTAGTAAAATGCGAATGCGTCACCTTGCTAGATGGTCCCAAGTTTTAACTTTAGTTTCTTGAAAACTTGCTCATCAAGTTTTCACACAGTGAGGCTTTTTTTTTTTTTTGTCAACAACTCCATATATTAAATCACAATTGGTCGGTAGAAACATCCCGAAATCGGGTACTTTCTACTGACTCATCGAGATTTACATGGGAAAATAAATGGTTACGTGTTTGTGCCGCTTTTGCAACGGCATCGGCACGGTCATTACAAGAACGAGGAATATAAGCCAATTGAAAGGACATAAAATGTTCTCTAAGTTCTGCGAAGTGATCTAGCTCAGACTGGAAAGCTGGCCAATCTATCGGATCGTCGGTCAATGTCAATAGGTTTGAGCAATCTGTCTCAAATCGGGCCCTAAGTATACGCTTCTGAATAAGACAATTCATCGCCCAGAGGAGTCCCTCAAACTCAGCATGTAAAGCTGATAGACTTCTGCGGCATCCCTGCTTGCCAGTGTGTGTTTGACCTGATGTGTCAGTGAGAAACCATCTGAGACCGCTAGTGGGCCCTTGATTCGCCCAAGATGCGTCCACTTGGCAGATCGGGATATGTGGATGCTCGGATCGGGTGGTATCTCCAATCACGGTAGTATCTCCTTCCTCCCCTCCGTCTTCTTCTATAGCCAAGTTTGCGCATCTCCAACTTTCTTCCTCTAGCTGGGCTACTTAGAGGGTAATCGCAGCTGATACATTCTTTCCATTGAAGAGCTTGTCGTTCCTAGCCTTCCAAACACTACAAGAAAAGACCCGCCTGTGCGACGGCGGTATTCGTCGCCAATTCGTCGCAAACGGACATTTGCGACGAATTTGCGACGATTTTAAGTTTGTCGCGAATGGCTCGTCGCAAACTCAGAATCGTCGCAAAATCGTCGCTAATGTGAAAAACGTCGCAAAATTGTCGCAAACTTTGCGACGTACTTGCGGCAAACTTTTTGCGACGTTTTAGCGGCTGTTTGAATTCGACGCTTTTTTGCGACGTGTTGGCATCCAGTTTGCGGCGAAAACGTTTGCGACGATTTTGCGACCATTTTAGTTTGCGACGGTTTTGCGACTATAATGTTGCTACGCTTTTGCGTCGAAACGTTGCGACGAAATTGCGACGTTCTGTCGATCTGATTAAAAAAAATTAAAATTAAAATAATTATTAATTTTAAAATATAAAATATAAAATATAAATTATTAATTTAAATACTAAAAGCGTTCGAGAATAATTAAAATTACACAATATTTTTAAAAGTTTCAAAACATAAAAATAAAACCCAAAAAAAATCTAATCGAAATTAATTTGGTTTTCGATCGGTTCCTCGTCTTCGTCTTCCTCTTCTATCGCTCTCATCTGCGATTCTGCCGCCTCTCGCTTCTCCTGCAAAAACTCGTGTAAGAGGGGGTTATCTTGCGCTAACATCTCGAACATCTTATCGTAGGCCGTATCGCTAGATTGCAACATCTTGATAATCTTTGCATCTTTCTTTTTTTGTTTCTCGTGTTGCAAGACCGTCTTTTGCAACGTTGGATCAGTAGGATAGCTGGAAATGGGACAAAACGGAACTCCTTGTTCATTCATCCGGATAGATCTAGTAAATGCCATCTTCCCCTTACGGTTTTTTGGAGCCATCTAAAAAAAAAAAGGAGAAGGTTATAATGTAATTAAAATTACTAATAAAATTAAATTTTAATATAATAATTAAGCCTCAGCAGCGATGCGGTTGACTTCAAATGGTGTCACCTGAGTAGGCTGACCATCGGGAGTAGGCTGGGTTGCGAGCTCCTCGACCCGGGTAAGCACATCGTCGTGGAGCTTCTCGACACGTTGATCAACCCATGTTCCATCCGGCCTACGGTGCGTCTTCTCCCAAAGCTCTGGCATCGTAGCGGGACCTCCTTTTTTTAATGCCTAAAAATAAAAATATTTTAAAAATGTTATTTTTGTAATACGTAAAACAAAAAAACATTACAAACTTACAATCTCTCGCGCGTTCTCCTCATAAGATATTTGTCCCGCACAATGCTTTGACGGCTGGTCACCGTTAACCGGCGTCAATCGAGCGGAAGAACACTGGGCCGATTTGAGCTTGCTAGTCTCCTTCTCCCAAAACTCGACAAGACCAGCCCAAATGTTTGGGTTAAACCAGCGAGGCATACAGAATTGCGGATCTGGGTTTTCCTCCCACTTGTCCTTCCACCGTCCAATTTGGTCGTTGAGGCGTAACTTCGCTTTTGCATCAAAATGTTCCCGAATCAAGCCATTGATCGCGGGGTCCCAGTAATACTTTTGCTGAAAAAACAAGAAAAACCAAGTTAATATAAATTTAAAAATTAAGAAAGAAAAAAAAAAGTTATATAATTACCGCAAATGTTTTGTACCACCGGGCCCTCGTATCCTCGGGAACATACTTCCAACTCGTATGTAGCATAGTGAAATCCCGCTCAATAATCTCCCTAATAGACTTGGAGACTTTGTTTTTCGAGAACCTGAAAAAAAAACAGTAATTGAAAACATGTTAAGTTATAAATGTAATTAATAAAAATATAAATTTTTAAAATAAAATGTAGTACCACAATTGTTTGTCGGACGGCTCAGGATGTAGCTCGGGAAGTACTCGGCGTGCAGGACTAACGAGAAGCTGAGCAAACGTCATATCGTCCATCGACGGAACTCTACGATCGTCCTCTGGAGGAGCCTCCGGAGGTGGTTGAGTCTCGGGAATCGTAGAAGAAGAAGACCCGTCGCCTCTATGCGCATGAAATACAGGACGTGGAGGTCTACGTCCAAGGTCCCTCTGTAGAAGGTCGGTGTACTCGTTGGGTGAACGCCCCGTCATCTACAATTATGTAAAATTATAAAAAAATTAATAAAAATTTATGTTAAAATGTAAAACTTTATGTTAAAATTAATAATATATTTTACCATTTTAAACTTATAATCCTAATAATTGTAATAATTCTCATAATTGTAATTATGCTCATAACATATTACAAACCTTTCTACTAAATTATAAAATTCAATAAATAGTAAAAATTAACATTCTAATATTCTAATCATACCAATTATAATAATTTCCAAAATCCTAATTATTCTAATCAACAATATAATTGTAACCATTCTAATAATCATATCATTCTAACAATTCCAACAATTCCAAAAATTAAAACCTAACAAATATATAAATAAATTAAAAGAAAAGAGGGAATTTTTTACCTTAAAATCGGATTTTGTAGAGACTTTTCACGGTTTTGCGAGATGAAAGAGAGGACTGTGCGACGATTCACTGTTCTGGGCTCGCGCTTATATAGGAAAAAGGTCTGTCGCAAAACCATCGCAAATTTCCGTCGCAAAACTTTGTTTTCACCGCCACTTCCGTCGCAAAATCGTCGCAAAACCAACCACTTCCGTCGCAAAGTCGTCGCAAATCGGTATAGGGTTTGTTTAAGGTTTAGGGTTTGTTTAGGGTTTCGAGTTTTGTGAACCAATTTTAGGAATACAAAATGGTAAATATACTTGTTTTTGGGTCCCTTATGCATATAGCGAACAAATACAGACAATAAATGAAGAAAATCAACAAATCGGTGTAAATGATAGATTTACCATATTTATTGTATACGTGTACGATGTTTATACTTATGTTTCTTACGGTTGATAGATTTATGTTATAATAATTTCAACAACAAAGTTTTTATTGCGTATACTACTGACCCTTTTGGTAATATAACCAATAAAGGATGTTAAGAACAGGTAAAACAAAAATTATATGTTCAGGGTTTAGGGGTTAGGCTTTGCGACGATTTTGCGAGGGAAGCGTCGCAAAATCGTCGCAATTGTGGATATGTTTCGACGTTTTTGCGACGTTTTCCTCGCAAAAGCGTCGCAAAGCCTTACCCCTAAACCATGAACATATAATTTTTGGGTTACCTCTTATTAACATATTCTTTTTGTGTTATTAACATCTTCTTAAGAGGTAACCCAAAAATTATATGTTCAGGGTTTAGGGGTTAGGCTTTGCGACGATTTTGCGAGGAAAACGTCGCAAAACCGTCGCAACTTTGGATCGGTTGCGACGCTTTTGCGACGACTCCTTCGCAAAATCGTCGCAAAGCCTTACCCCTAAACCCTATACATATAATTTTTGGGTTACCTCTTATTAACATCTTCTTTTTGTGTTGTGTAGATTTTCTTCTATTGTGTGTGTGTGTGTATTGTGTTTAAGAGTTGAGGATTTTCTTCTTAATTTTTTTTTGTTGAAGAAAAATATAATCTTCTCCAAAAATTAGTTGTTAGGTTGAATATATAAATATTCATCTCATTTTATGTTAATTAATAAATGAAAAATAGAGAAATATAGAAGAAAAAATGATTATTAACAATATATAATTTATATTAATTATAAAATATATCGTAAAATATAAATAGCCATAAATATCAGATGAATTTAATTTTTACATAGAAATTTGAAAATTTTAAATAAAATGACTAAAAATAGAGATAATTTTGTTTCCTTCTAAATGTGTGCGACAATTTTGAAAGGGAAATTAGGCCTACTAACCAAGAAAAAAAATTGAGCCACATAGGTTTTTTACACTCGATAATAATTATAATCTTTTTTTTTAACCAAACATATAAATCAGAATAATTAGTAGGAGGATTATTTCATCAAACCCTAATAACACTCAAACAAAAAAAGAAAGTAAAGTACCACAATCGAATCAACAAATCCTTTAATTTTTTAAAATCTTAGTAGACATAAATTTTCTACAGCTACACGCAAAACGCCTTTTACTAGGAGAATTTTCTCATCAAACACTAATAACACTCAAACAAACAAATCCTTTAAAATTTTAAAATCTCAGTAGAATTACATTTAATCTTCGCCACTACTTTTATTAATCTTCTTCTTCATTATCATAAATATAAGTTCCTACTCCCCCTTCATTTTCCTCCTCATCTTCCTCCTCATGATCTTCTTCTTCGTGGTCTTCATCAAATTCATCTTCGTTTCCATCCAAATCCTCCAATATCACATCAAGACCACTGTGGAGTGGGTCAATTCTTGTCAAATTAGTGTTTACCTCCGTTGGGATTTAAACTTCTTCGGTTCTAGCAGGTTGCACTGGGGGTTGATCATCAGCTTCAGCTGCTAACCCACCGACAATTCAACCCCTTGGGTTAACTTTTATCACAGATAGCCAATCTTGATCCCGTCGTGCACGAGTGCGTGGGTAAGGAATGAAGACTACTTGCTCTGCTTGAGATGCTAAAACAAATGGCTCAAATTTGTCGGTGTACCTCCTATTTCCTTTTACGTCAACAACTCCAAATTTGCTGGTCCTAACCCCGCCACCAATGTGTGGATCAAACCAATCACAAAGGAATAATACACTTTTCAAGTTCAAAACACCTGCATACTCAATCTCGATGATTTCTTTCAAAATACCATAAAAGTTTGTATCGCCAGGGACATGAATACCATAATTTGCAGTGGCTTTATTTTGGCCATGTTCAAATGTGTGAAAAATAAAGCCGCGAGTACAATACATCTTACTCGTTTTTATGCTTGCAATAGGCCCCAAAACAAGCTCATGTACCCATAAAGGCCAACTTTGGCGAGATCTTTTCGCCACCTATTCTCAAAATGAAATAATTAATTAATTAGTGCGTGGGTAAGGAATGAAGACTACTTGCTCTGCTTGAGATGCTAAAACAAATGGCTCAAATTTGTCGGTGTACCTCCTATTTCCTTTTACGTCAACAACTCCAAATTTGCTGGTTCTAACCCCGACACCAATGTGTGGATCAAACCAATCACAAAGGAATAATACACTTTTCAAGTTCAAAACACCTGCATACTCAATCTCGATGATTTCTTTCAAAATACCATAAAAGTTTGTATCGCCAGGGACATGAATACCATAATTTGCAGTGGCTTTATTTTGGCCATGTTCAAATGTGTGAAAAATAAAGCCGCGAGTACAATACATCTTACTCGTTTTTATGCTTGCAATAGGCCCCAAAACAAGCTCATGTACCCATAAAGGCCAACTTTGGCGAGATCTTTTCGCCACCTATTCTCAAAATGAAATAATTAATTAATTAGTATACATAAATATATACATCTACATATATATACATATATATATATATACATATATATATATATACATTTATTAATATACAACATGCATGTTTCTTACTTTCTCCCGCATTCAGGCAGCAAAATCACGTTCTAGAAAAGATTGGATTTCTGCATCATTGAGATTAGGAAAAGCTTCCCGTATTTGTCCATCTAACATTCTGCATGTACGTACACCTGTTAATTAGATGTGTATATGTATATATATATTTATATTAAATAATATATTCTCATATATGTATATATATATATATATATATATATATATATATATATATATATATATATACCTCTCATATGGCTGAAAGTAGTTACAATTTAGCAATATATACGTATGGGCAACTTCCATATGCTTGAAATCACACCACGTTGTTTCCTTCACCTTTCCACCCATTCGACCAACATCACAGAAAACATCCGGTACACCCTCTAAATGATATGTTCGGCCAAACCCACCATCGTCGTATCGTCTACGACGGTTTTTTTAGTTTTCACTGTTTTGCTAAAGTAGTAAGTAGAGAAGTTTGATGTCTCCTCTGTTAAACTTCCAGCAATGATTGATCCCTCAACTCTTGCGAGATTTTTCGCCTTCATCTTCAGATGTTTGAAGAACCTTTCGAAGGGGTACATCCATCGAAATTGGACTGGTCCACCCAAATCTAACTCATGAGGTAAGTGTACAACCAGATGTTCCATCACATCGAAAAAGGAAGGTGGAAATATCTTCTCTAAGTTGCAAATAGTGAGTCGTATGTCTGAATTCAACTTCGAGATTTCGTCCTTCATTAAGGTTCTAGCACATAAGTCTCTGAAAAATGCTCCAATACCTGAAATGGCAATTCGGTCCGGAGTAAGTTAATTATTAACTAATACATTTACAAAATATAATATTAATGTAACAAGGATTAAACGTAACACCTGCTATTGCGTCGTGGACATTTTGCGGTAAAAGCTCTTGAAAGGCGAAAGGGAGTAGTCGTTGCATGAACACATGACAATCGTGGCTCTTCATCCCAAAAAATTTGCCCCCTTGTTCAACATACCTTGAAAAAGTGGACACGTATCCATCGGGAAACTTCACCCACTCCTTAACCCAGTTAATCAAAGCATTGTTCACAGCAGGTGATAGTCGAAAACTGGGAATAGGTGCCCTACCATCCCCTGTTAGATGTAACTCTGACCTTATGCATAAAGCCGCAAGATCGAGACGAGATTTCCGATTGTCTTTTGTTTTCCCTGCAATATTTAACAATGTGTGTATAATATTCTCAAAGAAATTTTTCTCCACATGCATGACATCCAAGTTGTGCCTCAACAGATGATCCTTCCAGTAAGGAAATTCCCAAAATATACTTTTCTTATGCCAGTTATGGTATACCCCATACCCAACAGGCATATTTGCAGGATTACTTTGCCAATTACCTCCAACTTTTACAGTTTCCTGTGCACCATATCCATCCATTTGTTCTTCCAACTCCTCACCTGAGTGGTAAACCAAGGGGGAGGTTTTAACAACTCGATTTCGAAACAACGTTCTACTCTTTCGATAAGGATGAGCCCTTGGAAGAAAACGACGATGACAATCAAACCAGCAAGCTTTCCCTCCCGCTGACAATTGAAATGATTCGGTTTTATCTAAACAATAAGGACATGATAACTTTCCATGCGTTGTCCATCCAGAAAGCATGCCATACGCCGGAAAGTCGCTTATCGTCCACATAAGGACAACCTTCATGTTGAAGTTTTGATGGCTTGACGAATCAAATTAACGTGCGTACACCAACATGCCACAACTGCTTTAGTTCGTGTATAAGAGGTTGTAGGAATACATCAAGTGATCTTTTTGGATACTTAGGCTCTGGAACCAAAATGCTTAGAAATAAAAATTCTCTATGCATACACATTTCCGGCGGGAGATTATATGGCGTCACTATGACTAGCCACAACGAATAATGCCGACCAGACATACCAAAAGCACTAAACCCATCAGTGCAAAGACCTAAATACACATTTCTATGTTCTACAGCAAAGTCGGGATGTACCGTGTGAAAGTGTTTCCATGCCTTTGCATCTGATGGATGAGTGACTACCCCTTCCTCCCAATTATGTTTTGCATGCCACCTCATTGCCCCTGCTGTCTGCTCTGATTGATATAATCGCTGCAGCCTATCTGTTATTGGAAGATACCACATACGCCTGAACGGGACTTTCGTTCGACTACTAGTCTTCTTATATCTTGGATGAGAGCAAAAACGACATTCCTGCAGCTGAGCATCATCTTTCCAAAAAATCATACAATTATCAATGCAGACATCAATCGTCTCAGACGGTAATCCAAGACTTGCTACCAATTTTTGTATCTCATAGTAACTCTCAGCAGAGTTCTTACCCTTTGGTAAGTACTCTTTAAACAATTCACCCCATTTATCCATGCAATTTTCACTAAGGTTATCCTCGCTTTTAATTATCATCATCCTAGATGCTAGGGACAATTTTGATAGCCCTTCTCTACATCCTTCGTAGATAGGTTCGTTAGCAGCATCTAACATATCATAAAAATTTTTAGCATTCGGGTTTGGTTCTTCAAAAGTATTATCACTAAATGCACCAGTAGTTTCTTGAAATGCATCATTAACCATGTCATTAAACCTATTCCCATCAGTATTTCCATACGAAGACTCATTAAAATTATCATGACCATACTGATAATTATTATCCTCATAATTACTAACACCTTCTATATTCCTACGATAACTCGTACTTGAACTACCCGGAGCATCAACAACAAAATCCTCCCCATGCGAAAACCAAACATAGTAGTTAGGTAAAAACCTCTTTGTAAACAAGTGTTTCCAAACAGTTTGAGTATCATGTGGTGTCAAATTTTTGCATTTCAAGCAAGGACAAAAAATCTTTACGTTACCGGTATAGGTGATTCCAGCATGCGCCCTTTGGTTGTTTACCGCCTGGTTCAAAAACTGGTTAACCCCTTCACTAAATTCTCTTGTCACTTCGCCGGTTTCTGTATCACGACGATTGTACATCCATCCTCGAATCGTGTATATTTCATGATAAGACATAGTATTTGATGATTAAGAATTTTTTTTTTCAGTTGAAAGAAATTTTTTTCTGTTGTGTTCATTAATGACATACATTCGTGGTTTTTATAGAATTTCATTTCATTTTGCGACTAATTTGCGACGCTTTTCCAACATTTTTGCAACTTATTTGCGGCAAAAATATTACACTCATAAACAAGTGAGAATCAATTAAAACGTGTTGAATCTACTTTCGTCGCAAATCCGTCGCAACCCATAAACGTCGCCAATTCGACGCAAATTTGCGATGGTTTTGCGTCCAAACGTACATGTTGACGCAAAATCGTCGCAAATTTGTATTTTTAGTAAAGTAATTTATAGTTTGGTAAGTTAAGATTTTTTTTTTTTTTTTTTTTAGTAGTTAATGTGTTAGGGTTACAAGTAAATTTTTGGAAACTTATATTAATATAATATTATGATATTTTAACATTAACATCGATGTTCATAAACGTACGTACATTATTGCTTAAAAACGTAATACAAATAAACTGCTAACATAAACATATATATATATTTTCATTTCTTTTATTGATGACGTGATGTTTTACTCATCATCAATTTCTTCACCATCATCCGTCGTCGACCCTTCCTCATCATATTCCTGGGATAGCCAATTGTTTGGATTTCGATGCACACGACTGCTACTACCTTCTTCTATGAATGTTGTAGCCATGTTTTCTTTAGATATAACCTGTGAAATAAAAACTTTATTTATGTGTAAGGATATATCCTTAATACAATACCTTTAAAATATATATTCTACTTAACTTACATTGCTTATGTTGTTAAGAATAATGTTAAGATAGGTTTGCGCCTTATCAAACTTAACAACTACAACCTCCTTTAGCACCAATATCGAACCCTCCTTTATGTGCGGCCCATATTTGTTATCAGATATGGCAGACCTATGAATGCTCGCTTGTACAGTCCTGGTAGGATCCTTCAAGGAAAAAAAATAACATTTATCGATTACTAAATATATAATTTGTTAAAAACATCTTTTCTTATAACTTATATATACATTTTACCTTTAGTATGACCATCGCGTCCCCCAATCCATTAAGTTCCATTTTATGAATCACTGCTATCACATATGGTACGTGACGCCATTGTGGTTTTATGTTATGCAACTCTTTTACCAGTGTCCACCCACGTGTGTGTCCACCTGTATATATTCAACGTAGAATAAGTAAAATATAATTAAATGTCAAGTAAACAATATACAAACATTGAAATATAATTATTTTTGTTTCTTATTTATATACAAACATTGAAATATAATTAAATGTCAAGTATTAGTAATTACCAGTGTTTAAGAAAGCGCTAGGCGCTAAGCGGGCGGTCACAATGCGCCTAGCGCCTAGAACGCCTAATCGGAGCCTAGGCGATTCTTTAGGCGTTCCAGGCGTTTATACAATAAATATATATATACTATATAATATAAAGTTTAATTCATAATTGTTGGTTAAGATGAGTTTATTATCTAAGACATTTTAAATTAAAGCAAATCAAATATCACAATTTTAGCAATTATTAGTTCTTCCAAATTATTTCCCTTATTTTTATTGAAATAAATTGTTGTTAGAATCAAAATAAACGTGGATTTCATTGGGCCATTAACAAAATTGTTTAAAAGCCCATCAGAGATAATTAGCTCACGTATGTGGACTCATCTTCTTCTTCAAAGAACATTGCTCGTGTGTTCGGCGGCCATTAGAATTAGGTTAATATGCAGAGAACAAATCTGAAGGTCAATTTCATATTAAGAACATTTTGACACAGAAAAAACATAGCTCAAACGCCCAGACCGCCGAACCCGATTTAAACCCGCCAAATCCACCAAATATTAAACTCCGCCTAATATCACCGCTTATACAAAAATCCAATCGGCCTCTCTCCGCCGAGCGCGTAGGCAACGCCTAAGCTGCCGCGTGGGACGCTTTCTTGAACACTGGTAATTACTAATATATATAATTATTTTTGTTTCTTATATATATACAAACTTTGAAATATTAGTAATACCAATATATATTAATAATAATATTGTACCTGTTAATTTGTTGACATTTTCAATTGTCGTCTTCCAAAGGACATCGGTGAACGTTGGATCTTCTGCCTCAACAACACAGTTAACCATCTGTACATGTCTCTCATAAGAATTGTATTCTTCCAACATTGATTCTTCAAGTCTTTTCCTTGCCCTTTCTTCTGCTTGTCTCACACCAGCCGGACCCGGAATCAAAGCTCGATTGTTATCCATATTTGTTGAATTATAGAATGTGAGGTATATAAGTAATTAATGTGGATTTTATAGAATGTTCATTTCAGTTTGCGACTAATTTGCAACGATTTTCCAAGACTTTTGCGACTGATTTGCGGCTAAAATATTACAGTCATAAACAAGTGAGAATCAATTAAAACGTGTTCAACCTACTTTCGTCGCAAATCCCTCGCAACCCTTAAAACGTCACAAATTCGACGCACATGTTGCGACAATATTGCGTCTAAACGTAAAATTCGACGCAAAACCGTCACAACCTATAAGTCGACGCAAACACCTCGCAAATGTTGCGACGGTTTTGCGTCCAAACTAACAAACCGTCGCAAAACCGTCGCAAATTTGCGAGGTTTTTGCGTCGTCACATTCCTACGCAAATTTGCGACTGTTTTGCGAGTTATTAAGAATATTCGTCGCAAACAAGTCGCAAATTGGACGCAAATTTGCGAGGGTTTAAAACCGTCGCAAACTTCCGTCGCAAAACCTCATGTATTCTTGTAGTGAAATGAACCAAATGATCCACGGGAATGTATCCCTTTGTGGTTTGGGGAGACCCTTTTTTTTGCCCTCCAAAATAGGAAATCCGTATTTTGGTATAGGGATGTACTCGGGAAATAACCCGGAAGGGACACAGTGAGGTTATTTAAGTAACACATAATTCCCCATTGTTCATTTCATGTTTTCTTATGCTTACTTTCTTTCGTTCAAGATTACCTTTTCTCAATAGCACATTCTCCATTTTGTTTGATTGGGGTTTTCTAGAACATTCTATTTGATATTTCTTCAACTCATGTTACTTTTTTATTCCTTGTGTGTTATTTGGTAATTTTCTAGTCTTCTTAACGTTGTGTTCTTCACCGATTTGGTAATTTTATTTCTTTACCATCATTTAACACTTATCTTATTATATAACAACATAAATAGTTATATTTGACTTGTATTTTGAAGGAGCAATATGATGGAACAAGGATTATTGCAGCGAAAGATATTTTCCGTAACCACACGATATTACTGGCGCGATGGTGCAAACTAGGGAGGGGAAATTATTTTTGGTGGTGCGGATCCAGACCATTACGTTGGAGAACACAATTACTATGACGTCGTTGAGGGACTTAATAGTTGGAAGATTGTATTGTCTTCCATCATCGTCGATGGAAACGAAGGTAGTAATTATGATTACTTCTGTTGATGTCAATATTATTGTGTGAAGGAAACGAAAATTTATGTTATCATTATCTTATTCCTTCTCCAGCACTACTACAAGGCGCCTAAGCCTTAATCGACACAAGCTCGCCTTACATATATGGCCCTCCGGTTAGTATGTTTAAATTTTACGGCACATTTTGTTTTATGTAATAAACAATTCTTACAGTTGTTGTTTTGTATTGTAGCTTATCATCCAAGCAATAAACTCTCAAATCATAGGTCGACAAGTAAGTTTATTTGCAAAAAAAATCTTTGTTTTTTATACGATTCAGAAAGGCACAATAAGAGATGAGAGAATTTATGCTGTGAACGATGACTTATATATGCCGTGAACGATGACTTGCTATCAAAGGAATAGGAATACAAGTTAATTTGAAATACATATATAATCAATGGGATATCACTTTTTTAATTTATTTTTTCCAATGTTGGTTTACGTACTAACAATACTTTCATCTTATCCCTTTGTTATGTAGGCACCCCTTATGGTTATGGAAAGAACAGTGCTAAATGTAGAGGACAATCCAGAACACATGCCTGTTGTATCGTTCTCCTTCGGTTATGAGAACGACCAACAATACTTCCTTAGTCTAGTTGAGGTAAGCTTTTTTATTTTTGTGAATTTCTTATTAATTATTTTTTCTCTTATCTACATATGTTTTTTATAATGTTTGTAGTACATAGTCCCAGATGAAATAATCCAAGGAAGAAATTCAAGCGTATTTAGGCATATGTACTTCCCACATAGGCACAACGAGTACTTGTAAGTCCACTAAAAATTTGGCTCTTAGAATTGGAGTATATAAAAAAAAAAAATGAGTAACGTTCACATTTTTTGTCTACAGTACTTTCGGAATGCCTTTTCTCAGAGAATATCATACGATATTCGACTTTGAAGAACGCCGGATTGGATTTGCACCATCCTTTGTTGAGCCTATCGAGTGACTCTTACTCGTGAACATTCGACCATGACGAGTGACTCTTATCTACAATACTCTTGGTCTTTTATTTAAATGTTGTTCTAAATTTGTGTACTATCTATGGCTAGAGACTAAATTTACTAGTTCATATTCCCAATGTTGTGAATTGGCACATCTACTCTGCAAGCTTTAACAGTTCTACAAGTAACACTAGGTAGCAGAGATGAAAATAGTTTCCAAGCGAAATAAATTAATCACAATTTTATCCTCACAAAAAAAACCGAAACCATCGAATTAATTACCACATTGAAGATCAAGAGCTCTCTCTGATACTTCCCAGTCCTCGTGAAGGGAAATTAGCCTGCAAGATGAAGATAAACATCATGTCGAAATAACAGAGTTATATCAAGAACTGATAATGATGATAAAAACAGAGTTACAAACTTACCTATACCTTCTACCGTAAAAAGAAACAATAATTCAAATGTGATCACCATCGTTCAATTTATTCCATAACTAGCCAGCTTAGGATACTATGATAAGATTACATTTCTAGTAATGTAATTGACTTGTAGTCTTGTAGAAATAATGCAAATTAATGTGCCTGGATTATTTTGTCAATTTGTTGGGTGAAAAACAAGGTCCCAAGATTTAATTCCATGTGAAGTACTTCTATTATGGGGTCTCATTTGATGTAAATATTTACCCCCAAAAATTAATTATCCTTAAGAAAAAAATTACACATTAAAATCATTGTCAAATGTCTATAAGTTAACTTTGACCAAAAATAAAAAATGCCTATAAGTTAACAGTTAATCTACATTAACCTCTCTGCCTTTGCTTATATAAACACACCAGAACAATTCCTCTGCTTCTTCTATACTCTAAAGAATCGTAAGAGTAGCAAAAGACTAAAATGCCCTCGGTCGGAATTGTCATCGGAGATGGCAAAAGGGAATATCCCGGTAACCTAACTCCTTACGTCACCGTGACTTGTATCGTCGCCGCAATGGGTGGTCTCATCTTCGGTTACGACATCGGAATCTCCGGTAAAACAATCTCTTCCGGCAAGATTTTTTTTTTTTTTTTTAATGTTCATATTTCTTAACATTTTGTTGTTTTTTTCAGGTGGAGTGACAACAATGGAATCGTTTCAGAAGAAATTTTTCCCGTCGGTTTACGAAAAACAGCGAAACAATCACGAATCGAGCAAATACTGCAGATTTGATAGCATTTCTCTCACACTCTTCACTTCATCTCTCTACCTCGCTGCTCTATGTTCTTGTGTTTTTGCTTCTTACGTTACTCGGCAGTTTGGTCGGAAAATCTCGATGCTGCTCGGCGGAATTCTCTTTTGGGCCGGAGCTCTTCTTAATGGTTTTGCAACCGCCCTTTGGATGCTCATCGTTGGCCGTTTGTTACTCGGTTTCGGTATCGGTTTCACCAATCAGGTTCGTTTGGTTTCTGACCTCATACTTTCATTTCTATCACATAGATCCCTTTCTCTGTGGAAATTGTTGTTTGATTTTTGCCCTGAAGTTACAGAATATTACAAAATAATCTCAATACTTTCGAAATTGACAGTCCGTACCGTTATACCTTTCGGAAATGGCACCATATAAATACAGAGGATCACTAAACATCGGATTCCAGCTCTCAATCACCACCGGAATCCTCGTCGCCAACGTCTTAAACTATTTCTTCTCCAAAATCTCCGGTTGGGGATGGCGGCTCAGTCTCGGCGGCGCCGTCGTACCAGCTCTAATCATCACCGTCGGTTCTCTCATCCTCCCTGACACACCAAACTCCATGATCGAGCGAGGTCAATTTAAACTAGCCGAATCGAAACTCCGTAAAATCCGTGGTGTCGACGACGTGGAAGACGAGATCAACGATTTGATCGCCGCAAGCGAAGCTTCGAAGCTCGTTGAGAATCCATGGCGGAATCTGTTACAGAGCAAGTATAGACCGCATTTAACGATGGCGATTTTGATTCCTTCGTTTCAACAACTCACCGGAATCAATGTTATCATGTTCTACGCTCCGGTTTTGTTTCAAACGATCGGATTCGGTAATGACGCTGCTCTGATATCTGCGGTGGTCACCGGTTTGGTTAACCTCGGAGCTACCGTGGTTTCGATTTACGGCGTTGATAAATGGGGAAGACGACTTCTCTTCCTTGAAGGCGGATTCCAAATGCTGCTTTCTCAGGTTATTTCAATTTCTCCATCTAAACCGGTTTCCGGTTAATGTGTAACCGGATTCGATCGTCTCTTTTCTTAGGTTGCTGTTGCGGTGGCGATCGGAGCTAAGTTCGGCGTCGATGGAAACCCAGGCGTTTTACCGAAATGGTACGCCATTGTTGTGGTTTTGTTCATATGCATCTACGTGGCGGCTTTCGCGTGGTCGTGGGGTCCACTAGGATGGTTAGTCCCATCCGAGATTTTCCCTCTGGAGATCCGATCGGCGGCTCAGAGTATAACCGTGTCGATGAACATGATCTTCACGTTCATAATCGCGCAAGTGTTTCTGATGATGCTGTGTCATATGAAGTTCGGGTTGTTCATATTCTTCGCGTTTTTCGTGGTGGTGATGTCGGTTTTCGTCTACTTTTTCTTGCCGGAGACGAGAGGAGTACCGATCGAAGAGATGAATCAGGTCTGGAGATCGCATTGGTATTGGTCAAGGTTCATTGATGCATGATGAAGCTATCAAGTTCTTTAGAGAGATATGAGATATGCTAATTAACAACTACTTAAGAAACATTTGAAATGTGTGTTTGTTGTTATTTTCATAATCAAGAATGTGAGAAAACAAGAGTTTTACTTACATAAATGATTGACAATCATTGATTGTATCATTTTGTTAAAGAAGGATCTTCCTTGAACTTGGCATACAATGGAAGATCAAGAGCTCGTTCTGCAACTTCCTTATCCTCGTGAATCTTTGCGACGAGGCTTTCCAGTGAAGGGAAATTAGCCTCAGGACGTATATAGCCAACGATTATCAGACGTAGCTCTTCTCCGTAGAAATCTTCAGTGAAGTCGTGAAGCAACCATGGCTCCTATTTTAACAAGAGCTTAGTTAAAAGAGAGAAACTATTTGCATAGAGGAGAAAATTTCAAACTTTTTATCAACTCACAATTGTTTTCTCGGTGTTGTTGAAATAAGGGTTCCAACCAATGCTCATGACCATTTTAAAGACGCCTCTCGTTGGCAAACCCGCCCAACCAAAGTACACTCCTGAAGGATGCTCCACTAGCTCATCAGCATAATCCTTTGTTGATAAGTTAGCTGAAAACAAACACAGCGATAAAAAAAGCGGCGTTTAGTGAAGAAAAAACCCCGGTTCGATGAATTTTTGTACTGACCTGTGGGGATTCCGAGTACTTTAGAGCCACGGCCGAATCCTTTGATAACTGGACCTCCAATACGCCATGGATCAATCGGTAAAGTGTTCTCTATCCCTACAAGGTTTAAAAAATCTTCTTACCGAGTGAAAAAGTATAACGAAAGAGGAATTTGTGAGTGTTTACTTACAGTCTTGAAATGGAGGAAGACCCCATTTTTCGGGTCTTATATCGAGTAGAGAGTTAATAACTTCATCTGCAGATGTATAAAGATGTGTTTGTTTGGGCAGGGAAGGAACAGCAATCACTCGTGTCCCCGCAGCTTTAGCAGCCACAACACCAGGCCTGCCATTTCCCACTAACTATTAGTAAACACGAACCAAAATACGCAACCGTAAAACAATAATACGCTACAAGTGAGACGAGACTCACACAGAATCTTCAATAACCAAACAGTCTTCAGGATCTTTATTCAATCTTTTCGCTGCTTCGAGAAAACTTTGCAAAGAAAAAGTGATCATTGTTCATTAGAATTGTAAAAATCAACCGAGAATCGAGTAAGATGGAACTTACATATCAGGAGAAGGCTTTCCTTTAGAAACTTCATCGCGACCAACGATAACCGAGAAACATTCCTTCCAACCTACACAAAATTCGAAACAAATTTTACACATACGAGAGATAATGCAATTGAGTAAAAGACTTGAATAAAAAGCCAAACCTTCATGATAAGAGATTTTGGATTCAATATTTGCCCTTGATGAATTAGAAGCTAATGCCATAGGTACTCCATGACCTTTCAAATGTCGAATTAACCGATTTGCACCGGGTAGAGATTTGATCTTATCCATTCTACAAAATTATTCACCAAAATTTAAAACCCAAACCTAGAAGAAATCAATAATATGAAGGCAAATATGGATGCTTACTGAGCAGAGAACAAAGGGTAAAATTCAGAATTGAATTCATCAACTGCACAAGGAAGTCCATAATCTTCAACAATTGTAGTTGCAGCTTCTAATGGAGTTTTCCCAACTATCTTAAGTGATTCTCTACCATCCCATTGTTTACCATATTTACACAAATATTTCTTCAATATGTCACTAACAACACCATCTACACACACAATAAAAGACATCAAATCGAAAATTCAAAGTTATGAGAAGAGAAAATCGAAAACAAGTAATTGAGTTTACCTGTGTTGATTAGAGTACCATCGAGATCAAGAAGAACACAGGAAGATAGTTTTTTCAAGGAATTGCTCATCGACATTATTTTTTTCAATTACACAATCTTCTTTATACTATCTGTAAATTCACCGTTCATACAATCGTTAAACCTGAAGCTGCGACGGATCGTAAATCGCCGGTGAAGACGACGGAGGAATCTCTCACGCAGGAGAAGTAAAAATGGAGAAGAAAGGTTGAGAAGATGGACACGTAAGTTAGGGATTTAGCATCTTCAATTTACAGATTCCAAATTCGAAATTCCGGTTCGACCGGATCATTTGGATTAGTATCCGTTTGGACCGAGTTTATGGCATATTGATCGGTACGAATTCAGATAGCTTTGAAACGACGGCGTTTCATAAAAATTAGACCAAACAAAATAGGAGTGGGCAAATTAACCGAACCAAAGTTAGTTCGGTTTGAATTTGGTTCTTGTTTTTCTAGAACCGAACAAACTGAACCCGAACCAAACCCAAAAATAAACCAATGTGCTTTTTATCTAATTATTTCATTACATATATATTGGGTTATATTATAGTTATGTTTCAATAAGTAGATTCATTAGATCACATATAATAATTTATTTTTCTTTTCAATTTTCTTTAAAAAATTAATTATTCATGTTAAAATGATAATTTTTTGTTTTTGTTTTTGCCTCCAAACTAGCGTATTTTTTCTATTTCTCTTTTTCAAAGTTGAAATTTCATTGCAATTGATTAATTTTATCAATGACATGTGGATATTAAACTAGTTACCTCTAAATTTTATAACAAATATTTAAAATATTTTGTTTTTTTTTCTTCAAAAAAGTCAATTAAAACCAACCCAAACTAAAACCAAACCATATTTAAACCAAACCAAATTAAACCGAACCGAAATTAGTTCGGTTTGAGTTCGGCTCTTCTTTTCTTAGAACCGAACCGAACCCGAACCAAACCCGAAAATAAACCGAATTGCCCACCCCTTAAACAAATGCTACCATACGACCGGTTAAGGGGGAAAATCAGAGTAACAATAAAAAAAATTCGGTTAAAATATAACTCAACCGGTTAATTCAGCGGCTATTTGGTGAACTTTAATTTTGATTTTACACTTTTAAGGCTACACACATTCACCTAAATTTGTCTCTGTTTCTAAAAGAGCGAGAGGTTTGGAACTAATTTTGATGAAAAAAAGTTCCACATAAAAATTCAAAGGAACATCGCCTAATAGCTCTTGTGGATAAATCATCTTTCTTTCACCATGCCCCTTGACCATGAGACTTGGTATGTGTGAACTCATCATCAAGAAATTGATCTCATTGTTGTGAAATTGCATGTGTGAACTCATCATCAAGAAATTGATAGAGACATTGATTTCCAACGGTGCTTCGCTGAAATTGCTTGTGAATTTTCCTTGTTATAAAGAATGGTGGAGCCAGCCATACATTGATATTTTTGTAGTCAATATACAGGTTTTCTTCTTTTTTTTTTTTGTCATCTGATTAATTCAATATTGAAATGGCCAAATTTGTTACACCAAAAAAGACCACAGACAGCTCATTTACAAACAAAAACACAGGGGAACATAATCCCACATAAACTGCGAATTTAGCCAAAGGCAGAGATAAAAAATTATGCAATGCTAACCACAAAAAGAAAATACCAACATCAAACAGAGGCAGAGGATCTCTCACTTTCAAAAATAAGCTGAAGCCAAAGAGGATAACCTAAAGCCACATAAGAATGAACTCTCACATCTTTGGTAACACTTTGCGCAATGAGAAACGCGCCTCTATTCAAAGCTCTAACTTCATTAACCAACTTCCACTGAGAAAAAGCTTCTAACTTATAGCAAATTTCACCAGCTTGATAATGAAAAGATGGCCAGGCTCTCGGACGATTGACAGCCCCAACATGTTCCATAGCTTCTAGACCAAAAATCACCCTATCAAATTTACGGTCTTTCATGCTACCCATAGACAACAAACAACTCAAAAGCTTACTGTCCTCCATAGAATCTACACACGAAAAAGATCTTCTACTGTGCATAATAACATTTCCGGAGGATTCTCTGAGCACCCAAGCAGCACCACCAACTCTATTGCGCTTATCCCACGAAAAACCTATATTACACTTTAGCTAAAAGTCCGGAGGACGTTTCCATTTGATTTGAGGTTTCGGACAGCTTGAACTGTTGGATTCAACATTTGCTAGCAGAACGGTTTGAGCTAGGAACCAAAGATCTGATTTCTCCAATATCTTATCCACAGTATCATAAGCCAAAAAAAAATCTTCTCTTCAAACAAAAAGCTATTCCTATTCTTCCACAAATACCACAAAGTCCAAGGAAAACTTCTCCTAATCTCCACTACAATTTCTTTGCATTGCAACTTAGAGATTAGATAATGTACATTGTCAAAAACTGATGCCACATTAAAACCATTCACAGGCAAAGGGAACATGGATAAAGCCCACACTTGTCTAGCAAGTGAGCATGTAAATAGACCATGATTCACCGATTCACCCTCTAATCCACATATTTGACATCTACTATCCATTTTCATTCCTCTCTCTATGATAACATCAGCCACAGGTAGAGTCCCACATAAAATTCTCCACAAAAAGTTCTGATCTTTAGAGGAGCTTTGATAGACGAAACCTGAGATATAAGGGAATTAATTAACGGTAACGCTTCAGCTTGTCTAATCAGGTCATCTTTGTGAATATTCCAAGATAGCCAGTATCCAGAACGCACAGAGTAGTCCCCGCTCTGGTTGTACTTCCAAACCCAGAAATCATTCTTCCAAGCTACCGGCTGACTCCTGAGAATCAAATTGACATCAGCAGGATAGAATATTTCATGAAGTAAATTCATCTTCCATCTTCTTGATATTGAGTCAGTGAGTTTCTGAACAGTTAAATTTAGATCGATGACTGATTGTTTACGCAGAGGACATCGCATACCATAATCATAAATCCATCGATCAATCCAAACCAGAATTGATTTTCCATTTCCAACCATCCTCCTTAACCCTTCAACAAGTAACTTTCTACCATGTATAATACTTCTCCAAGCAAAAGACGTCCTAGCGCCAATAGAAACCTCCAAAAAACTTCCATTCTCAAAATATCTACTCCTCATTACCTGAGCAAAAAGGCATTTGGGTTGCTGTATAATCCTCGAAGTCTGCTTGGCAAGAAGAGCTTGGTTGAAACATTGAATATCCCTGAACCCTAAACCACCTTGGTCCTTAGACAAACAAAGCCTTTCCAAACTCATCAAATGCATTTTTCTCTTATGCTCAAGGGAATTCCACCAGAAACTAGCCATAGCAGCAATGATCTTTTCACAATATACACAGGTAACTTGAAACACGACATTGCATACACTGGCATAGCTAGCGCCACTGCTTTCAAAAGAACTTCTTTTCTACCTTGAGACAAAGATCTTGCAAACCAACCCAAAAGACGGTGTTGTAGATTTTCTTGACTGTAACCCAACATCTCTACCTTTGAGCCACTGAAATACTCTGGCAGTCCCAAGTAAGTCCCAGCTCCACCTTCACCATCGATGTCAGACAATTTCTTTAATAAATCCTTCATCTGAGGTTCCACTTTATCTCCAAAAGTGATTGAATATTTGAGTAACTTCACCTTTTGGCCTGTGACTGCCCCATAAACACTAAGGATCTAATTCAGCTTTGCACATTTTCCTAGCTCAGCCTTACACAGAAACAAATTGTCGTCGGCGAACAATAAATGATGAACAGAAGGTCATGATTCATTGAACTTAATTCCTGAAATCAAACTATTCTTCTCAGCTTGGTTAAGCAAATGAGTGAGTCCTTCGGTACATAGAACAAAAAAGAAGGGGGAAAGTGGATCACCCTGCCTTAAACCTCTTCCTGGAGTTATTAAACCATGCGGCTGGTTGTTCATCAGCACTGAAAAAGTCACAGATGTGACACAAAACATAACCCACTTCACCCATTTATGATGAAACCCAAGCGCCAACAGCAAGGCTCTAAGATAACTCCACTCCACCCTATCATAAGCTTTAGACATGTCAAATTTTATGGCCATATATTGCTTAGATATGGTGGAATGAGTTCTCAGCACATGTACCATCTCATGAGCCACACAAATGTTATTTGTAATCAATCTTTCTGTAACAAAAGCCGATTGATTCGGTGACACAATCTGAGCAAGGAAAGGTTGAGTTCTCTTCACCAAAATCTTAGAGATTACCTTGTAAAGAACTGAACATAAACTGATGGGTCTAAAGTCTGCCATCTTAACCAGATTAACAACCTTTGGTAGTAAGCAAATCTGCGTGTAATTCCATTCTCTAGGAAAGACCCCAATAGCAAAGAATTTCAACACCTCAGAATTCACTTGATCACCAACCACATCCCAATACTTCTGGTAGAAAAGGCCCGTCATCCCATCACCACCAGGAGCGCTAGAGGGTTTGATTGAGAAGACAACCTCTTTTACCTCCTCCTTAGTGATAGAGCAAATCAGTACCTCATTCATAGCGTGAGAAACCCTTGGATGGAATCCCTGAAATAAATGATCAAAACCCTCCGGATTAGAGCATTTAAACAGGTCCTTGAAATAGGCCACTGCCACCTCTGCCATTGAAGCCTCAGACCTTTGCATAATCCCATTCACATCCTCAAGACTATCAATCCTCTTATTGTTCCTGTCACCTTTCACCGAGTCATGAAAATATTTTGTATTTGCATCACCAACACCGAGCCATCTCACTCTGCCCTTTTGACTCCAATAAGACTCCAATAAACTTCTTCCTCTCTGTAGGCTTTAATGAGATCATTCCTCAAAAATATACAGTTTATTTACAAAGCCTCTTTTATTTATTTATTTGGTATGTATTTACAAAGCCTCTTTGTTTCATACTTTCTCAATATATCTATCTAGACATCCTCAATCCTCTCTCTCTCTACCATACAAATAGATTTTTCCCTTTTCCTTATTAGCCAAATGTGTAAACAACATAATTAGTGGGAATATATATATATATATATATATATAACAAAATTCATTGCAATTAGTAGGATAATGATTCACATCTCTATAATTGAATACACTTTATTCAAATACCGTTTGACACTTTATTATGTTTTTAATCAGGATAAACCACCGATCCAAAATTCCCACAAAATAAAAACCAGAGCAAAAAACAATATCCAAAAACCAATCAAAAAGTTAACGATGTCTCTCACAGGTCCGATGTTGAAGAAGCTTGAGCCTACATCAATAAAACAAGCCCTTAAAGATGCGGAGTGGTCACGTGCGGCTTCTGTGGAATTCGATGCTCACGCTGCTAATCATTCATGGAATCTTGTCCCCGCACAACCGCATCAAAATCTTGTTGGTTGCCGATGGGTATTCACCACAAAATATCATTCAACCGGTAAAATCGACCGATACAAAGTTCGTCTTGTTGCAAAAGGTTATACACAACAATATGGTCTTGATTACGTCGAGGCTTTTAGTCCGATCATCAAAACAACAACCATTAGGCTCATTCTTGACATTTCTACCACAAGATCTTCGCCACTCAAGCAACTTGATGTTAACAATGCGTTCTTACAAGGCGAGGTCACTGAAGAAATCTACATGTCTCAACCACCGGGTTTTGTTGATCACGATCATCCTGATTTTGTGTGTCGTCTACGCAAACCGATATATGGTCTTAAACAAGCTCCTAGAGCTTGGTATATTTCACTCAAGCAACATTTCTTGGACAACGAATTCATTGCATCACTTGCCGATACGTCTCTTTTCATCAACTCATCGGGTAATACTATCACCTATGTCCTTGTGTATGTTGATAATATTATTGTTACCGGCACTAACAACGATCGCGTCTCTCAAGTTCTTACTCACTTAGGTGCTCGTTTCTCCATCAAAGATCCTACTGATCTTCATTACTTTCTGGGTGTGGAAGTCACACGTACTAACACCGGTCTTCACTTGATGCAACGTAAGTATATTGCTGATCTCCTCGCCAAACATAATATGGCAGATGCGAAGCCGGTCTCCACTCCCCTGCCTTCATCACCAAAGCTCTCTCTTCATGACAGTCATCTTCTTCCAGACCCTGCGCCATATAGGTCACTTGTGGGAAGCTTGGAATATCTAACATTTACAAGACCCGACTTATCTTATGCAGTCAATAAGCTCTCTCAATTCATGCATAAACCGACTCAAGATCATTGGGGCACTGCGAAAAGAATCTTACGCTACCTAGTTGGTACTCAAACTCATGGCATTCAACTTCACAAAAATTCTCCTCTCATTCTCCATGCTTTTTCTGATGCGGATTATGCCGTGGATGTTGATGATTATATCTCCACCAATGGGTATATTGTTTCCCTTGGTCGTAATCCCATATCTTGGTCTTCCAAAAAGCAAAAAGGTGTAGCTCGCTCTTCAACCAAAGCCTAATATAGGGCAGTAGCTAATACTGCATTAGAGGTACGTTGGCTCTGTTCTTTGCTTATAGAACTGCGTATTAACATTTCGATAGCTCTAGTAATCTACTGCGACAATGTAGGTGCGACTTACTTGTGTGCTAATCCGGTCTTCCATTCTCGAATGAAGCACATCACATTGGATTATCATTTTGTTCGCAATCAAATCCAAGCAGGCATACTTCGTGTATCTCATGTTTCCACAAATGATCAACTAGCGGACACACTGACGAAACCACTCCCAAGGTCATGTTTTCACCAAGCTTTTTCCAAGATTGGAGTCTTCAAGAACCCTCCATCTTGAGGGGGCGTATTAGCCAAATGTGTAAACAATATAATTAGTGGGAATATTATTAAAGCTGCACAAACCGTACTTTAGGAGTTTGGACTTCTGCCCATCACTTTGTGTCTTAGGCGTGTGTGTCTTCTGCCCATCACTTTGTGTCTTGTGCCCATAAGTTTTGTAGATTCCTTTTGTAGTATAAAATGTATCTCGTGCTCTCAATAATAAAGTATAACACAATTTATATTACATTGTCTTATGGTATCAGAGCATAGTATGCTCTCCAAAGACCTGATTTTTCATCTCTTTTTCACAATAATCCTCTTTTCTTTTCAATGGTCGCTGCTCAACAAATAGTTGTCAACAACAACACTAACACAACCGAACATATTCCAATCCATTCTGAATATGTACTCAGCATCAACAGGTCCCATGTCTCCAAGCTCACGCCCACAAACTATCTCATGTGGAGTCTCCAAGTCCGTTCTTTTCTTGATGGTCATTGTCTTGGAGATCACCTTGACGAATCTCTATCCAGTCCTCCTGCCACAATCACCGTTGGCGACATAACAACACCAAATCCAACTTATGTTAAGTGGACTTGACAAGACAAACTAATATATAGTTAGTTGCTTGGCACAATCTCGATTTCGATTCAATCAGTTGTTTCTCGTTCTGTTTCGGCATTGCAGATTTGGTCCACCCTGAAATCCACCTATGCGAATCCCAACTGTGGTCACATCATGATGTTGAAAAACCAACTCAAACAATTTACCAAGGGAACCAAAACAATTAGTGAGTATGTTCAGGGTATTACAACACGCCTTGATCAACTTGCAATCCTTGGAAAGCCGCTTGATCATGAAGATGCGGTAGACCTACTTCTTACTGGCTTACCGGAAGATTACAACACTGTTGTCGATCAACTTCTAGGCAAAGATACTCCACCATCGCTTACCGAAATCCATGAATGGCTCCTTAACCAAGAAGCCAAACTGTTATGTGTTGGTGAGGTTTCCAACGCTGTCATGGTTCCCGTCTCGGCCAATAATGTTCAACATCGGAATAACAACAACCGTGGCTATTACAACAACAATAACACGAACCGGTACAATAACAATAACTGGTTTAACAACAACAACCGTAATTCTGATCAGAATGTGGCTACATGGCAACCAAATCAATCTCTGACAACAAATTAAAACTCTCGTTCTCCTCGGCCATATATGGGGAAATGTCAATTTTGCTACAACCAAGGTTATGGCGCACGCCGGTGTCCATAGCTTCAATCCTTACAACCAACGACCAATCAAACTCCATCAAATCCGTTTTGACCATGGAAACCTAGTGCAAACCTCGTCACCAACACAATGTCTACAGCCAACAATTGGTTCGTCGACTCCGGTGCAACACCACATAACCTCTGACCTCAACAATTTGTCGCTTCACCAAGGTTACAATGGTGTTGATGATGTGCTTCTTGTCGATGGTACCAATTTATCAATCTCTCATACGGGTTCCAATACTTATCACTCTAAAACTCGTCCTTTGACTTTAGATAATATCTTATGTGTTCCCGATATCCAAAAAAATCTCATCTCCGTATATTGTTTGTGCAACACTAACAATATTTCGGTGGAATTTTTCCCGGCTTCTTTTCAAGTAAAGGATCTCAGTACGGGGGTTCCGTTGCTCCAAGGCAGAACTAGAGAACAACTTTATGAATGGCTAGTTTTGAACTCACAAGTTGTGGCATTGTTATCCTCATCCGGTCCAAAAATAACTATCCATTCATGGCTTTCACGATTGGGTCATCCTTCCTCTTCTATTTTAAGCACTTTGATTTCACGTTTTTCAATTCCGTTTTCATCTTCAAACACTAAACCCATATCTTGTTCTGATTGTCTTCTTAATAAAAGCCATAAATTACCATTTTCACATTCAACCATTGTTTCTTCTCGTCCCCTTGAGTATATTTTTACCGATGTATGGACATCGCTCATAATTTCCATTGATAATTACAAATATTATGTTGTCTTTATCGACCATTTCACTCGTTATACATGGCTTTTCCCCTTAAACTGAAAATCCGATGTCAAAAACACGTTCATTGCTTATAAATCTCTTGTCAAAAATCGTTTTCAAACCCGACTCGGAACGCTTTTCTCTGATAATGGTGGTGAATTTATTGCGTTACGGGAATATCTAGCTTTGAATGGCATCTCACATCTTACATCGCCGTCACATACTCCTGAGCATAATAGAGTGTCCGAGAGAAAACACCGCCACATTGTTGAAACAGGACTCACGTTATTGTCTATGGCATCTGTTCCGAAGAATTATTGGCCTTTTGCATTTGCCAAGGCAGTTTACTTGATAAATCTCGTATGCCGACTCCGGTTCTATCAAGTCATTTCAAAACCATTTAAAAAAACAAAGATTTTCAAAACCATTAAAAAAAACAAAGATTTTCAAAATCATTTGATGTTGCATAACAATAGATTTTAATGATGGATTTAAAATCCTTCATTGCATAACAATAGATTTGAGAGAGATTAGCTAGAATAAGCTATTTTTTTAATGATAGATTTGTTTAGGCAGCGTAATTTTTGTCAATCAATACATAGAGTCAACGTTTTGTGTAATTCAATTATGGGTTTATTACCTCTATACATACTTTTTGGAAAACTTATTTCCTCAAGAGATACTTTAAGGGGAAGGTATACTTTTTGCCTTGTTTGAGTTTCTAAATCCCCAATTTGCCCATGTTTCTGTTTCAGATTTAATTGTTAAAGTATATATTTTAGATCTACTTTACTCTCATCATCTCCTTCGTCCTCTATCCTCTCTCCCTTCCCTTTGTCACTTTCTTCTCTGTACAAGAATATTATGAAATTTATGGTAAATATATTGGGGAGAAACATGATAAGAGATCAGAGTAAGAAACGAATTCATCTTCTCTCCGACAAATTCTGAAATACCATAACAATTCTCATCTATTAAATTTTCTCTTATTCAAAAGATCTTACTCAAAAACCAATGAATTGAGGATACAAAATTAGGCTGACAGGAAGAAGAAGTAGAGAAGAAAACGAATTGTAATCTCTTTCTTGCATACGATGAGCTTAAGCTCATGTGTGTTGAGAAATCCCGTCGATGTTGATGCTCCTCCTCTACAGTCGTTGTCTCTGCCTCTGTTTCATTGTTTCACTGTCGTGGTCATATTTTTGTGGACACATCCATGATCGGATTACATTGGAATGAGTTATAGTTGATGTAACAAGTGATTCGTGGTTAGTGTTTTATGGTTAGTTTCTTTGTCTTGTAACCCTATCAATGATACTTTATACCTTAATTATACAAGGTGATACCAAAGTTGGTTTCAAACATATGCAATCTCATCCTAGAAGAACTAATTATACTTATTTTATCGTTTTCATAGCTTATTTACTTGTAACCATAAAACTTTGACCATGAAACCTTGACAATTACCGACGATAATACATCAAAATGTGTATGATAAGTTGTCCACTCTATCGCAATTGATGATGTGAACATTGGTCATAAACAAAGAAAGTTAATCAAAGCAAATCATTTAAATAGATTTTTCACACAAACAAGGCAATAACATACACAAAAATCAAGGATTCGATTTTGTTTGAAGAAGAGTTTTTCGATAATTAAAAACTGGAATTTGAAGAAGAGTTTTTCGGCTCCAAGGATTCGATGTTTGATTCTCTCGTTCCCTATACATCAGAGATTGGATGATGAAGATGCTTAAATTTTAGAAATTGGGTTAGGCGAAACGAAGAAGGATTGATGATTTCATTTGTTTCTTGGTTTCAAATTTTCTGGTTTTGTTGTTCTATTTTTACAAAGTATAGACAAAGAGGAAAGGGAAAAAGGAAGAGAGAAGACTTATTTCACAGATCCAATTCAATCGTGGGGGTGTAAGAGAGAGAAGCAAATTCAGTTTGTTTGATTTATTTAATTTATTCAAGTGATATTTTCTTTAGATAAGGGTTACTATTGTCTTTAACCAACGAAAAAGTATACCTAGACTTTTAAGTATGTTTGTTGTAAAAGAAGTCTTAGAAAGTACCTTCTCAAGTAAATAACCCCAATTATTTCCTCTATACACATTTTTTGGAAAACTTATTTTTTCAAGAGATACTTTAAGGGGAAGGTATACTTTTTGCCTTGTTTGAGTTTCTAAATCCCCAATTTGCCCCTGTTTCAGTTTCAGATTTAATTATTAAAATATATATTTTAGATCTACTTTACTTTCATCGTCTCCTTCGTCCTCTATGCTCTCTTCCTTCCCTTTGTCACTTTCTTCTCTGTACAAGAATATTATGAAATTTATGGTAAATATATTGGGGAGAAACATGATAAGAGATCAGAGTAAGAAATGAATTCATCTTCTCCACACTTATCTCTTTAGAAAGCTCACTTGACCCTCTCTCTCCACGACACAAAATGATTTCTTCGTTTTTCCTTGCCGTTTTAAAAAAAATTAGATTCCGTCAAGAAAACCAAGAAATCGATCCTTCTTCTTCGCCGACAAAAAAAAGAAAACTCGATCCTTCTTCTTCAGTATCACCTCCATCTTCTTTGGCTGTTTCAACAGTTAATCCTCCAACTTCTTCGTCTCACAACTGGATACACGATGTCTTTCCGAGCTTCCGTGGAGAAGATGTCTGCATAGACTTTCTTAGTCACATTCTAAAAGAGTTTGGAAGAAAAGGAATCACACCGTTTATCGATAATGAGATCAAGAGAGGAGAATCCATTGGTCCTGAACTCATACGAGCCATTAGAGGATCTAAAATCGCGATCATCTTGCTTTCCAAGAACTACGCTTCTTCAAAGTGGTGTCTTGATGAGCTGGTGGAGATTATGAAGTGTAGGGAAGAGTTGGGTCGAACTGTGATAGCCATTTTCTATAAAGTAGATCCGTCTCATGTCAAGAAACTCGCCGGAGATTTTGGCAAGGTTTTTAAAAAGACTTGTGCAGGTAAAAGTAAAGAAGATATTGAAAGATGGAGACAAGCTCTTGTGAAAGTGGCCACAATCGCTGGCTATGATTCAAGCAATTGGTTAGTCCTCTTTATTTCTGCTTCATCTTAATCTTTCAATCAAATCAAAATAATATACAAAATTTTAGATTTGTGATGTTTACATTTGCGAATATATAGTTCCTAAAGGTCCAACAGTAGTTACTTTTCCTAGTAAAATTTTATGAATCCTTACTAGTACGTATTGATTTTAAGTTAAGTAGAACAATTGTGTATGTAAATTTCTCATGACATGTATTCATCTTTCCTCTTGTAAGGGATAATGAAGCGGCCATGATCGAAAAAATCGCCAATGGTGTTTCACGCGAGCTGATTAATTCTGCGCCGTCAAGTGATTTCAACAGTTTAGTTGGGATGGAAGCTCATATGGAGAATATGAATTTGTTCATACACTTAGACTCCAATGAAGTGAAGATGATAGGGATTTGGGGTCCTTCTGGAATTGGTAAGAGCACCATCGCCAGAGTTTTATATAGTAAACACTCTCATCAATATCAACTCAGTGTCTTCATGGAGAATATCAAAAGACGCTATCCAACTGTTCATGGTTATGACGACTACAGTGTGAAATTGCAATTACAAAAAGATTTCTTGGCTCATATAATCAACCATAAGGACATCGTGATTCATCATTTAGGAGTTGCACAAGACAGGTTAAAAGACAAGAGAGTGTTTGTAGTTCTCGATGACGTGGATCAGTCGGTGCAACTAGAGGCAATGGCTAAAGAAACTCGGTGGTTTGGTCCTGGAAGTCGGATTATCATCACAACGCAAGATAAAAAGCTTTTGACTGCTCATGGGGTTAACCATATTTACAAGGTGGATTTTCCACGTGACGATGGAGCTCTTCAAATCTTGTGCACGTATGCTTTTGGTCAAAAGTATCCATATGATGGGTTTGAGGAGCTTGCTTGGGAAGTTACTGGACTTGCTGGTAAACTCCCATTGGGACTAAGGGTTATGGGATCTTATTTGAAAGGAATGACCAAACAAGAGTGGAAAAGGGAACTACCAAGGTTAAAGACTAGTCTTGACGGAGAAATCAAAAGCATCTTAAAGTTCAGTTACGATGCTTTAGGTGATGAAGATAAAGAATTATTTCTTTATATAGCCTGCATTTTCAACAATGAACGAATTGAGAAAGTGGAAGCGCATCTAGCAAATAATTTCACTGAAGTTAGTCAAGGTCTTCGCATCTTAGCTGAGAAATCTCTCATATCTGTCACCGGCTGGGGAGGTATAGCAATGCATGATTTGCTAGCACGTTTTGGTAGAGATATTGTTCGTAAACAATCCAGTCAATTATTGGTTGATGCTAGAGATATATGCAAAGTACTGAATAAAAATACAGCTGTAAGTTTTCACATTGGTCTCTCTTACGTTTGATAATTAATCATCGTTACTTATGTGTCTTTGGATTCTTTTTCAGAGTCTTGGAAGTGTTATAGGCGCAGTTATCAACATGTCTGAGATCGAGGATGAGTTAAATAAATGTGACAATGCCGTGGAAAGCATGTCTTGTCTCCAGTTCTTAAGACTCAGCCACAACAGTCTACCTCGAAATGTACTAGATTGGCAGCATCCAAACTTGACACAAATTCTGAAAAACCTACCTCGAAATGTACTAGATTGGCAGCATCCAAACTTGACACAAATTTTGAAAAACCTACCTCGAAAAGTAAGATTACTAGATTGGCAATATTGTCCGATGACATTTCTGCCTTCAGAATTTAATCCGGAGTTCCTTGTCGAACTAAAGATGCCGTTCAGCAAGCTTGAAAAATTGTGGAGGGGAAATAAAGTAAGTAACCTTTTTTATTATTTGTTTCTATAAATCTTTGTATACTCGGTTTATTCGAATCTTTAATTTGTATTCTCGTACAATATGATTTTCTACAAAAGAAAAAAAGTGATCTTCTCAAGAATTAAATCTAACTAGTACTGCAATGTGTTCTATGAGTAGTTTTTATTTGATGAGTTCACTACTAATTGTATCACATATTTGTTTCATTGTACAGACGATTAGAAACCTCAAGTGGATGGATTTGAGTGGTTCCGAAAATCTGAGGAAGCTTCCTGATCTCTCTACTGCCACTAATCTCCACGAACTGAATCTTACTGATTGCAAAGTTCTGAGGAAGCTCCCGTCTTCTATTGGGAATGCCATTAATCTCAAGGAATTGAATCTTTATGATTGCCGGAGTCTAATGGAGCTTCCATCTTCTATTGGGAATGTCACTAGTCTTGAAAAGTTGGATCTTAGTTTCACGAATCTTAGAGAGCTCCCATCTTCTATTGGGAATGCTATTAATCTCAAGGAATTGAATCTCAGATATTGCACGATTCTAGAAGAGCTTCCATCTTCTATTGGGAATGTCACTAGTCTTGAAAAGTTGGATCTTTGTGGTTGCTCGAATCTTAGAGAGCTCCCATCTTCTATTGGGAATGCTATTAATCTCCATGAACTGGATCTTAATGGTTGCTGGAGTCTAAAGGAGCTTCCATCTTCTATTGGGAATGCTATTAATCTCAAGAAGTTGAATCTCGCGTGTTGCTCCAGTCTACTGAAGCTCCCATCTTCTATTGGGAATGCTATTAATCTCAAGGAATTGAATCTCGAGAATTGCTTCAGTCTACTGGAGCTACCATCTTCTATTGGGAATGCAATTAATCTCAAGAAATTGAATCTCGCGTGTTGCTACAGTCTACTAAAGCTCCCATCTTCTATTGGGAATGCTATTAATCTCACGATATTGGATCTTCATGGTTGTAAGAGTCTAATTGAGCTTCCATCTTCTATTGGGAATGCTATTAATCTCAAGGAATTGAATCTTACTGGTTGCTGGAGTCTAATGGAGCTTCCATCTTCTATTGGGAATGTCATTAATCTCAAGGAATTGAATCTTCGTGGTTGTGCGAGTCTAATGGAGCTACCGTCTTCTATTGGGAATGCCATTAATCTCAAGGAATTGAATCTTCGTGGTTGTTCGAGTCTAATGGAGCTTCCATCTTCTATTGGGAATGTCACTAGTCTTGAAAAGTTGAATCTCAGTTTCACGAATCTTAGAGAGCTCCCATCTTCTATTGGGAATGCTATTAATCTCAAGGAATTGTCTCTCTTTCTTTGCATGAGTCTAGAAGAGCTTCCATCTTCTATTGGGAATGTCACTAGTCTTGAAAAGTTGGATCTTTGTGGTTGCTCGAGTCTTAGAGAGCTCCCATCTTCTATTGGGAATGCTATTAATCTCAAGAAATTGAATCTCGGTGGTTGCTCGAGTCTAAAGGAGCTTCCATCTTCTATTGGGAATGTTATTAATCTCAAAGAATTGAATCTCAAGAGTTACTTCAGTAGTCTACCTGAATCTCATGAGTTACTTCAGTAGTCTTTTTGGGAAAACCAGCCCCAAAAAGGAGGTACACCACAAAGCAAGATGTATAGAATAATTCCTGCACTCCAAATATCGATCTCTTTTCCGTAACTTCGTCTTAATACTTCAGGACCTACATGATAAGCACTTCCTACTATATCTCTGTAAGCTTTCTCTGCAAATTTTAATTTTCAATTTATAAAACAACACATCAACCATAAGAATACAAGATTACCAACTAAGGGCATTTGATATTCTCATTCAAATGGTTCATTTAAATACTCCATCTGAATGAATCATTTCCATTTAAATGATCCAATTTGGTTCAGCCAACTGACTTTTAAAATTTTGCCTAAATATTTAAAACTCAATTCAAATGATCCATTTGAATGATGCTCATATCATACACTAAACAAACGAAGAAGCCCTAACTAAGAGCATCTCCAACCCATCTCTATTTTTTTCCCTAAACTCTATTTTAGAGTAAATTTTGCTCCAATCCATCTCTATTTCTATCTCTAAAATAGAGAAAATTATAGGAATCCTCTATAAATAGAGGCAAAAGTGCAAAATTGCTATTTTTTAGGGGGAAAAGTAGCAATTCCTCTATTATAGAGATACATTGGAGAAGAAATAGAGAAATGTTATAATTTTCTCTATTTTAGGCCATCTCCAATGTAAATCTCTATTTTTCCTTCTAAAATAGAGAAAATTATAACATTCTCATATTTTTACTCCAATGTACTCTCTATTTTAGAGAATCTCTATTTTTTCCCCTATAATAGAGATATTTTGAATAAGACAAAAAAAATCTCTATTTCCATCTCCAATTATAGAGAAAAATGTAGAGATCTCTATTTTAGAGATGAAAATAGAGGTGGGTTGGAGAGAAAATAAGGGATTGCTATTTCTATTTCTATTTTTAAGAGAAGAAATAGAGATGGGTTGGAGATTGAGATAGAAATAGAGAAATACATTGGAGATGGTCTAACAATTTAACCGTGTGTCAAACGAATAAAGTACGCACATTCCCATATTCACTTAAAACTTGCAAAGCCTCTATTTTAAAGCTTACCACCATTATGTACTAAAATCCCAGCATTCGTTCGAAAATCTTAAGAAAGCTAAAACATTTGTATAGCATTCTCACCTTCTTCGATGAAGACGGACAATCCAAAATCGGTAGCTTTAAGCATAGCATTCTCATCTTTACTAGCAAGGAAACACTTCTCAGGCTTAAGGTCACGATGCATCACTCCCATAAAAAGACAAATCTGCACAACATTCACAATCGATCTAATAACACTAGCAGCCGCTCTTTCCGAGTAATGTCCATGAGCTATAATCCTATCAAACAATTCACTACCACCACACAATTCCATCACAAGATGAATCGAATGTCTATCTTCATAAGCATCTCTGATCTCAACAATGTTCTCCTGATATTTGAATTTCTCTTTTCACATCATCTCTATCTTGTTTTCTCATTAGTTTCCTTTTGAGTATTGATTTGCAAGCGTATGTGTTCCCTGTTGAAATCTCGTTGCAAGTGTAGGTTATACCGAATTGACCTCGACCTAATTCGTTACCTAATGTGTAAAGTTTGGTTTGGAAAGTAACCAAACTCAGTTCTGTACTTTTGCCAAAACAAAAGCAATCGTATACTTTTTAATTTTTTTTTTTTTTGGTCAACAACTCCATATATTAAATCACATTTGGTAGGTAGAAACATCCCGAAATCGGGTACTTTCTATCGACTCATCGAGATCTACATGGGAAAATAAATGATTACGTGTTCGTGCCGCTTTTGCAAGGGCATCAGCACGGTCATTACATAAACGAGCAATATAAACTAATTGAAAGGACATAAAGTGTTCTCTAAGTTCTGCGAAGTGATCTAGCTCAGACTGGAAAGCTGGCCAGTCTATCGGATCGTCGGTCATCGTCAATAAGGTTGAGCAATCTGTCTCAAATCGGGCCCTAAGTATACGCTTATGAATAAGATAATCCATCGCCCAGAGGAGTCCCTCAAACTCTACATGTAAAGCTGATAGAATTCTTCGGCATCCCTGTTTGCCGGTGTGAGTTTGACCTGATATGTCAGTGAGAAACCATCCGAGACCGCTAGTGGGCCCTTGATTCGCCCAAGATGCGTCCACTTGGCAGATCGGGATATGTGGGTGTTCGGATCGGGTGGTATCTTCCGTCACGGTAGTATCTCCTTCCTCCCCTCCGTCTTCTTCTCTAGCCAAGTTTGCGCACCTCCAACTTTTTTCCTCTAGCTGGGCTACTTGGATTGTAATCGCGGCTGATACATTCTTTCTATTAAAGAGCTTGTCGTTCCTAGCCTTCCAAATGAACCAAATGATCCACGGGAAAGTATTCCTTAGTGGTTTGGGGAGACCCTGATATAACGTGAATTTGGGTTATCTTAAGTATGATTTTAACGTGTTTTCAGAGTCTTTTGAGCCGTTTTGAGTTAATATTCAGGTTCATACTCGGAGATTTGGAACAGCACGCGCTTGGGAAGAAGATTCGAGTATTTGAGCGGGAATCAAGAGTTTTTTAAAGACTGGACCGACCGATCCCCTTATGGGACCGACCGGTCCCTATTTGGTACTCGAAGACCGATCCGCGCATAAGGACCGATCGATCCGCGGGTCGATACGAAGCAGCCTAAACTCTCTGGAAAGTGGACCGACCGGTCCACACATGGACTCGAAGAACTCAAGACCCTCTGGAAACTGGACGGATCGGTCCACTTATGGGACCGACCGGTCCAGTCCCCTGTTTTTTAGGGAAACCCTTATTTTCTCCGTTTTATTATAAAAAGACTCCTTAGGTTTAGTTTTTTGGGACAGACTTTTTCACGCTGTTTTTACTGAGATTTTTAGAGCTTTGAGCAATTGTAAGCAAGGAGAAGATTTCCTCTACTTTTCGGAGTAGATTTCTGAACCTTATCTCATTTTCTATTCTATTGATTATGTTATTCTCATCATTTGCTTTTGTCATTTCCTCTATTATGTCTGAGTAGATCTTTAGTTAGTTTCTAGGGTTTCGATGGATTTTACCGAATAAATCAGACACAAATAGGTTATCCATTAATTATCATCTTCATCACTGCTAGGCATAATGCTAGGATTGAATTGATCACTTAATCTCTAGATTTTAGGTTGATACATATTCTGAAAGCTTGTGTATCGCCAGAACTGTTGTTGATGAGCAATTAGGCTTTAATCTCGGAAGTGAATTAGAGTCAATTGTGAACTGATCAAAACCTGAACGTTAATGCTTGTCTAGGATAGCCGTGACCAAACGGAAGTTTAGGCACTCGGATCTCTAGGGAAAGTAATTGTTATCACGGAAGTGGAACCATTTATATTAGTGTTTTGAGTTTAAGATGCATGCATGTTAGAATCTGAATAGTTGTCTAGTTTATGAATGTGATTTTCTGAGAATTCCCTAGTACCTAGCGTCTTTAATCATCTGAATTTGAATCTTTTCACTCGCATCTTGTCTTTTAAGTTTAATAATATCACACCACAATCATCATTTCCTGCTTAGCTTAATTCAATTTTCTATATTTCGTTGTGTAAGCCACTGGTCTCTGTGGATTCGATCCCTGATATACTATTGCGTGCCTGTGCACTTGCAGTGTTTTATTTTGGGTTAAAACCTCATCATATCAGACCCCTTTTTTTGCCCTCCAAAATAGGAAATCCCTATTTTTGTATAGGGATGTACTCGGGAAATAACCCGAAAGGGACGGATAGTCTGATAAAGCCCACATCTACAAAGCCGGGGGCACTCAAAAATCATATGATTAATTGTTTCCTCTAGTGCACCACATCTGGGACAGCTCTTATCGTTTCCAAGGTGTTGTTAAGTCAGTCGTTGGCAAGTGGCTATACACCCCGTTAAGGCTTGCCACATAAAGTGTCGAAGCTTTCCGGGGGTCTTGATTTTCCACACTTTGCTAAGCAGACTCGTGATGCTCGGCTCAGATATCTGTTGAGGTTGTAGTCTTCTTTGGTTTGTGGTGTGTAGTAACTCGTATCCAGATTTAACCGTATACATTCCTGATTTCGTATAACTCCACGCATAACCATCTAGTTTGAAAGTTCTACTAGGTTTCAACCCCAGAATTAGGGCGACATCCTCGGGATGGAATAATTCCCGGATTCTTGTGTGATTCCATTCCGGTGAGTTATGTAGCATGAGGTCTTTGACCAAAAGATGGGGGTCTCGTCGGATATGTCTATCTAGGCGTCTTGGTAAACAAGCCAGTTTGTCTGGAATCCAAGGTTCACTCCAAGTCTTGGTATTATATCCAGAGCTTATAGCCTTCTGAAGGTCTAGTCTGAGCAGGAGTTTAGCTGCCATAATGCTAGTCCAACCATACGAGGGGGATCTAGCCTCCCGATCTATCATCGGGGATGATTGGTAATAATATCGTCCACGTAATACTCTAGCGAGGAGAGATGTTGGAAAGTGGATCAACCTCCATAATTGTTTTGCAAGGAGGGCTAGGTTGAACTCGTGAAGATCTCTGAATCTTAGTCCGCATGCGTCTCGAGAAGTACAAATCTTATCCCAGGCGATCCAATGCAGTCCTCTACTATATTGGTGGGAACTCCACCAAAAGTTGGATATTGCGCTCCTCAGTTTATCTGTGATACCCTGAGGAAGTAAAAAACACGACATAACATATGTCGGAAGGGCTTGTGCCACTAATTTTACTAGAACCTCTTTCCCTCATTTGGAAAGGAATTTTGCAGACCAAGTGTTAATACGGTTGTTAAGGCGATCTTGAACATAGGCGAATACTTTTTTCTTAGATCCACATATTTGTTCTGGTAGTCCTAAGTACATGCCCATACCTCCTTCGCTTGTTATGCCGATGGCTCTCTTGATTTCTCTTTTGATCTGCTGATCCACTCTATTCCCAAAAAATACGGAGGATTTGTTGGGATTTAGTTGTTGGCCAGATGCATCGCCATAGGTTTTGATAATTTTTAAGATCTCTACACATTGCAGGACGTCTGCTTTGCAGAAAAAGAGACTATCGTCAGCAAAGAGGAGATGGGAGACTCTCGGGCTTGCTTGAGTAATTCGTAATCCTGTTATACGGGATTCTTCCTCTGCTCCTTTGAGCAGGGAGATGAGCGCTTTCATGCATAGTATAAATAGAAATGGAGATAGGGGGTCTCCTTGTCTAATTCCCCAGGACGGTTTTATTCTTCCTTTCGGCACTCCATTTATCAAAACTTGGTACGATACCGATGATATACAGAACATAAGCCATTTTACCCATTTTTCTGAAAATCCCAGTTTTAGCATAACGGCTTCTAGGAAACTCCATTCTACCCGATCGTAGGCTTTACTCATGTCAGTCTTCGTGGCCATGAAAGTTTCTCTGCAACTCTTGTTGGTCCTTAAGTCATGAAAGTTCTCTTGAGCGAGTAAAATATTATCCGTTATTTGACGTCTAGCCATAAAGGCTGATTGTGTCTCCGAAATTAGGTTCGGGAGGGTTTTTTCAGCCGGTTACAAAGTATCTTTGATATGATCTTGTAGCTGACGTTACACAAACTGATTGGCCTGAATTCTGTCATCGCCCGCGGTCTGTTTATTTTTGGAATAAGACAGATGTTTATTTGATTCAGTCGTGGATAGAAGGAACCAGTGTTGAAGAAGTCTTTCACTAGTTTTATTATGTCTTGGCCCACCACATGCCAAAATCTCTGATAAAATCGACTTGTCATACCATCGGGACCCGGGGTCTTGTCTGGATTTATGTTGAACAAAGCTTCTTTTATTTCGGCTTCTGTCGGGTCGATCGTGAGTCGGTCATTGTCAGTCTCTGAAACCTTTTCGGCAACGTACCGGAGTGAGTCTTCCAAATTTTGAGGCTCTGAAGTGGTGAACAATGTCTCAAAATAATTAGTTGCAACTTTTGTGACTCCTTTTTCATTCTCCACCCAATGGTCGTGCTTGTTCTTTAAGCAGATTATACGGTTACGAGCTCTTCTTTGTTTAGTTGTAGCATGGAAAAACCTTGTATTTCTATCCCCGTGGCAGTGCCAATTGACTCTACTCTTTGAGTGCCAATATACTTCTTCTTCTCGAAAGGCGTGGATTAGTTTTCTTCGGATTTCTTCCACATCCTCTAGGGTGGAATCATCATCATCGTTAGCTCGGTCTAATTGATCTTTAAGCTCCTCAATTAGTTTGGCTGAATTAGTGACCGTTGTTTTCCTCCATCTCGAAATGTGTGACCGGCATGAGGATAATCTTTGATGGAAATCCCTATGTGGGGTTCCACTTGAGATGCCCCATCCTGACGTCACAGTTTCTTTAAATCCGGGTTTCCCGATCCATCTTTTATCGAAACGAAAGTTTTTCGCTTGTGTTAAATTGTGGATCGGACTCTTGCTACCACTGGTCTATTGTCGGAGCCCCAAAGTTTTTGATACTCCACCATAGTGTGGGAAAAGAGGGTATGCCATTCTTCATTACCTACAGCTCGGTCTAGACGGCATTTTACCTTCGTTCTTACATTACCAATTTTACGTCGTCCAACCCACGAGAGTGGGTTCCCAGTGTGTGGGAAATCAACCATTCCACAATTCTCCAACATAGTTCGAAACGGTATAAAAGAGGATTCCGGTCGACTTCGTCCGCCTCGTTTTTCGTGATTTCCGGTGATCTCATTAAAATCGCCTATCATGAGCCAAGCGTTTTGCCGAATTATACCCATTCTCGTGAGGGGTTCCCACACACGTTCTCGGTATTCCACTACCGGATCACCGTACACAAAGGTCATAAAAATTTTATGTCCTTCAAAAGTAGATTCCACATCTATCATTCGGTTATCCGAATATAGGATAGAAACCGTAGGATCATTCATATAGAAGAAGGCAAGTCCACCGCTTTTGCCTCGCGGTTCAACAGTAAAAACTTGATCATAACCAAAATCGACTTGCAAATCTTGCAGAAGGTGCCTTTTGTTTTTTGTTTCTGATAAAAATAAGAAATTAGGTAGAAAGCACCGATGGAGTTCTCGAAGATGATCTTTCGTCAAGTCGGCACCAATGCCTTGACAATTCCATGCTAGAGCGTTCATGGATAGATTTTTTTTTTTTTTTTTTTTTTTTTTTTTAAAGCAAAAGGCTAGATTTTTGTCTTGGGTGCTTAGCAAGATGCTAGATTTTTGGCGATGAAAATTTACTTAGCAAATGCTAGATTTTTGCCTCAATTCGATCATGGATTTAAACACTTTAATACAGATCTTTGACGTTAAGTTTGATAAGATCGTTGGGTAAAAAACACTGTCCACCACATATCTGTATCGGTTGTTAGTCGCGTGAGAACAGCTCCATCATGGAAAACTATGGAAAGCTAGAACTCGATCAGAAAGTTATACATAGCACTAGGCTAGAAATCGATCGGACAGCGGATCCGGAAAAAGAGGTTCCGTTCGATCTCGCTAAGGCTGACGACTATTAGCCTTTTTCTATATGCCGGAAAATATCGAGAGTCACTGGTTTTTCTTTCCTTCGGAGGAGCTTCAGACGTATTCAGTTGAGTAACACATGAAAGCTTCCAAAGATTTGAAGTGAATTGAGGAGAACCAGCAATCCGTATCGGAGGACCTAGAGATGGATCCGGTTAGAAACGGTGGATTCTGCAATTTTTCTTGAGATTTCACCAGAAGTTGAAGATTTGGCCACGACGATAGAGAGCCCGAGAGATTGAGGTTAGAACGGATCTCGTCGGGGAAACTTGAAAACAGTAGAGGAGGTCGTGGCTTCAGATCTGATGGAGGGAGAGGCTGGCTGCCACTACAAGAAAACACTGTCTATTCCGACGGCAAAACCGTCGGAAATCCGTCGGAACAAGGGTAATTCCGACGGATTTCCGACGGTAACAGTCCGTCGTTTCTATCTCGTCGGAAAGTTTAAACCGTCGGAAAATCGTCGGTGGTTTCCGACGGTTCTCAGACGGAAAACGGATTGCCGTATTCTGTCGACATTTAATCGGAATTCCGTCGGAAATTAGACCTCCGTCGGAATTCCGTCCGAAATTAGACCTCCGTCGGAATTCCGTCGGCAATTAGACCTCCGTCTGAATACCGTCGGAAAACAAATCGTCGGAATTACGTCGGAAATTAGACCTCCGTCGGAATTCCGTCGGAAATTAGATCTCCGACGGAATTCCGACAGCATGCGTGTTTTTTTTAAAAAAATGGAAATTATTTAAATAAATTGAATAAATAAAAAGAAATTAAATTATTAAAATTAAATTTAAAATTAAGAAAACAATATATTAAATTGTTTTAAAAGTATTTTAAAAGTTTTACATTTAAAAGTATTTAAACGTAAATATAAAACAAATCTACTCGGGCCTATGGTTACGGAAGAACTCGTTCATCTTCTGTTCCAGCGCGTTAAATCGTTGATCCGCCTCCGCCCTATCTGCCTCTCTCGCTTGCTCCATTGCCCTAAGGCGCTCGGTCAAGTCTCGGTTTTCCGCCAACAATCGGCTAGCACCGACATGTCGAACCGAGGAGACGGACGACGAACTTTCTTCAGGGAGACCGTATACACGGCCTCTTGTCTTCGGAGTCGCCTACGGGAAAAAAATAATGAAAGCGTATAAGTTAGTTCTAGTAAAAATTATTTTGAAATTAGATTAAAAACAACACGGTTACTAACCTCGTACGTGAACTCGTTGACCTTCTCCACTGGAACTTCGGTGGCCGCCGGAGTTCCTTCCTCGATCGGTTGCGATTGGAGGTACTCCTCCTGCCGCCTCTCCACGGTTTCCACGATTTCTCGAGCAACCGGATCTTGAAGTTCACCGGTCTTCTTGTTGGTGTGCGTTGCTTTGATCAAATCTAGATTTGATGGAAGCACACCGGTTTCCTGAAACTGTTAACATATAAAATTTCATTAGCGAATTATAAAAAGTATGAAATATTTAAAAAAGCATCGAACTTACCATTTTATCCGCAACTGACGCCTTGCTCGTTGCTCCGAGGTTGTGGGTCGCCTTTCCCTTCCCCTTCCTGTCGCTATTGCGGTTAGATGAGTGTTGCATCGAGGACGCCCGAGTTTCCTCGCGTTCCCAATGTTCAAGAAGTCCAGCCCATAAGGTTTCTTTCGGTTGCAAAACTTTAGGCACCTCCCTCTTCTTGTACCACTTCTCCTTCCACTCGTTCATCTTCAACGAGTACTTCCTCGAAGCCTTTGCATCGAACTGCTTACGGACCATCGACGTGATGACCGGGTCCCACGTAAACTCTTGCTGCAAAAAAAAACAACATTCACGCATTAGAAATTAAAATGAGTCATATAAGAAATATATTTTAAAAAGATTAAAAAAAACTCATACCGCAAATTGCCGGAACCATGTGTCTCGGTCCTCGACTGGCATATCACTGTATGAGGGATACGGTTTAGTTACCAAGCAATTCATCATTGCATTGATAGAACTCGTAATCCCGTTCCCCGAGTATTGAAACCTATTTTAATATTTAGTTAAATATTAACATAAATTAATTAAAACCATTAGATATTTAAAAAAATACATACCATGTCGTTTTAGGTGGAACGTCTGGATCTAGACGAGGCAACCTATCACGTCCGGGCTGCGACAGAAACTCCTCGATGCTCATGACCGTGGGAGCTGAGCTGGATGTACCCATGGGCTGAGACATGCGTGGCGTCTCTACCGCGACATTACTGTCGGGAACCTGAGTGTGACTCGCACTCGCACCTCCCGTACTGGGAGTCCTAGTCCTAGAGCGATGATGCTGCCCATAGTCCCTACGAATTCCAATTAGAAATTTATGAGAAATTGTAAATTTTCAAATAAAAGTTAATGGATTTTAAGGATTTAAAGGTTAAAATTTTTAAAAATTTACAAATAAATTTTTTAAAATTTTTAATTAGTTTTAAAAATGTAAAGAGTTAAAATGTTTTCTTAATGTTATTTAATTTTAAAATTTAAAGGATTGTAAATGATATTCTTAAAATATTGTATATATGATATTTATAAATTGAAAATTGAGACATATTATTCAAATACTAAATTTTTTAAAAATCACTCAAAATCAAAAAAACATTTCTAATGTGGACAATTTTTAATAATGGAATTAAAAAATTTTAAATTTTAAGGATTGAATAAATTTTAAATTTTGTTGGATTTCAAGTTTTAAATTTTAGTTTTTTTAATTAGTTTTTAAAATTTTAAGATTTAAAATGTTTTATTAATGTTATTTAATTTTAAAATTTAAAGGATTGTAAATGATATTCTTAAAATATTGTATATATGATATTTATAAATTGAAAATTGAGACATATTATTCAAATAATAAATTTTTTAAAAATCACTCAAAATCAAAAAAACATTTCTAATGTGGACAATTTTTAATAATGGAAATAAATTTTTTTAAATTTTAAGGATTTAATAAATTTTAAATTTTGTTGGATTTCAAGTTTTAAATTTTAGTTTTTTTAATTAGTTTTTAAAATTTTAAGGTTTAGGTTGTTAATAATTAGTATTTTCTTCATAGTATTTTACATATTATTCATAAACATATTTTTAAAAAAAAATCATAAAAATCATTAAAACATTTGAAAATTATATACAAACTCTATACAATTTTACAAAAATTATATACAAACTTTTAATTCCAAATTCACAAAAATTCTCATACAATCTCCAAATTTCTCAAAAATCTCTATACAATTTCACAAAAACTCTTTCCAATCTCCAAATTCTATCACAATATCACACAAACTCTATCCAATCTCCAAATTCAACCACAAAATCACAAAAACTCTATCCAATTTCACTAAAACCATATACAAACTCGAAATTCAACAAAAAATCCACAAAAACTCTATACAATTATATAAAACGTACATTGATTATGATTTGGTGAAAGATTTGGGGCGGTGTGACGACGGTGTGACGACGGCGTAATCGGCGGAGGAAAAAAAATTTTTTTACAGTTTTGTGCGAATGGAATCGGAGAAGACGAAGTCTGTGGATTTATAACGGTAGACGACGGCATTCCGACGGAATTCCGACGGTCTTTAATATTTCCGACGGAATTTCCGACGCAAGTGCTGCTTTGGCGGTGAAACCAAAGGTCAAAGGCGGCAAGGGGAATTAGGGTTTCCGTCGGAATTCCGTCGGAAATAAAGACGGAATTCCGACGGATTTAAATTTTATTTCTTTAAATATTGATAAAAAAAGTAATTTAAATATAGCATATTTGTAAAATATAATTCAAAAATGATATTTTTGCAATTGTTCATAAATTATGTTTTTCATTGCTGAAACTCGATATCTAGTAGCCGAACACTGATCTCCTTACTAATTTCTGGTATCTAGGTGTTATACCCAAATACTTTATCCTACTCCATTTCCGTTTCAGAACACATAATGTTTTAGATCTATGCACATTTATAATTTAGTTTAGTGCTTTGATTTGACAGTTTCTTTATGTATTTAAAAAATGGTAATCACTCCTAAGAGATAGGGAGCAGATGTGAACAATTCTCTTGATTCCTTGAAGGGCATATTGCCAACTCAGTCTCTTACATATACATTGACTTTAATATATTAAATCATATAAAATTTATACATTGAACAAATTGACACGCGTTGACAAAAGAAAAACAATTGACAATGCTGAATTAAAGAAGAAAACTCAAACACATCTTTTTCTTAAAAAAGACAACTATTTATACAAACACATCTTTTTCTTTCTCTTCTTCTCTCTAAGACTCAAACCTTCTAGAGTAAGCTCGATCTATACTCCGGTGATTAACCCGGCGTTCGGCTTTGCCGACGTCGTGGTTGTACATATGGATTTCGAATCTTCGGCTTGTTCTGTTTTTAGTTCTTGATAATTTACTCCATTTAAATTTAATTTCTTAAAATATTTTTCGAAATTAAATTTAAAAAAAAATTTATAATCCGTCGGAATTCCGTCTTTATTTCCGACGGAATTCCGAAGGGATTTTTAAAAAATATTTTCCGAATTAAAAGTTTAAATAAAATTTTAATAGCCGTCGGAATCCCGTCGGCAATAAAGACGGAATTCCGACGGAAATACTTTTAAAATTATTTTTCGAATAAAAATTATAAATAAAATTTTAACATCCGTCGGAATCCCGTCGGAAATAAAGACGGAATTCCGACGGAATTTTTTTTTTTTTTCAAATTAATTTTCCAATTGCTTTATAGTGATTTAGGGTTTCATTTACATAGATGTTCGTATGGCTCAATTCCTTTGGTTTAGTCTTTAATTTTGTTAATCAATTAGAGAAACTGATCGAAGAAAATTAGGGTTTTTTGTTACTAAATTTCCTATCTGAACCGAACTGGAACCGACGAGAACTGAACCGAAAAAATAAAAGTAACCATTGGATATAACTTAGCAACTACATTATAAAAAAATACAGAATTTCAATACCAAAATAGTAACATATTACACATAAATAACAACATTATCCGGTTACACGCGTAGAATATATACAAACTTTTAATTCCAAATTATCTTCTGGCAAAATATCTTTCACGAACTCGGCGAATGCATCAACACATTCTTCGGACAAATTATAATCAGTCTTCAAGTTCATCATCCTACTAGCAGAAGATAGCGGTGAATGACCATCCCTACAACCGCTGTATAGAGGTTGCTTTGATGCGTCTAACATATCGAAAAACTTTCGGGATTCTAAATTAGGTTCTTCAACCCTATCACCCTCATGATACCCACCCGACTGCAAATTCTCTCTAAACGCATCGTTAACCATCGCAACCGTACTTACCCCAACATCTACTTCCGGTGTACGTTCTCCTACGCAAACCGTCGGAAAATAAGGTGCATTACTACTACTACTACCATATTCATAATTGGTTTCTCCATGTAAAAACCAAACCTTATATCCCGGCCTAAATCCATATATATATAAGTGATTCCAAACTTTACTAACCGAACCACTAATTCTATTACCGCAATTAGAACAAGGACATTTGATATCCTGACCTTTGTTGGCCGCCTCTTGATTTCTAGGTAAATGCATGAACTCGCAAATACCTTGAGCGTATTCAGTCGTTAATAAGTTCGACCCCTCCTCCCTCATTGGCGCGTCCATCCATGACCGAAAATATGAAGAACTCATTTCTTTTGTTTTTTTTTTTCAGATGTTGTTATAATAAACGTCAGAAGAAATGTGGAAACTTATATAGAACTGGAAATCCGTCGGAAATCCGTCAAACCTTCCGACATAACACCCCATCAATCACATCGGCCACCGCAGAAGATATATGAACCATTCAAACTTTGCCGACATCGGAATTCCGTCGGAATTCCGTCGGAATACCGTCGGAATATACCGACATCTACACTTCGTCGGAATAGCCGTCGGAAATTGCCGACGGAATTCCGACGAAACTTGATTTGTCAGCATTCCGTCGGGATTCCGTCGGAAATTGCCGACGGAATTCCGACGGTTCGAATTTTCCGTCGGAATTGGCAGTGTTTTCTTGTAGTGTGCAGCGGGGGAGGACGGTCGACGGCTGGCCATGTCGGATGATTTTTCTTATGATTCTTTGAACACGGCAATAAGCCGGAATGGAGATAGTATTTTCAAATATTTTACTGGATTCCTATTGCTTGACGAAGGTGAATCTTTTGAAGTCCACCGTTGGAATGAGGATTCGTAGATCTCTTTGACACAAAGCCTATGAGGTCCAGCTTGTTCGAAAGGTGAGATTCAAACCGTCGGGGAAGCAGGAGCTGGCTCTGACTTAACCACCGAGAGATTTTCCAAAGGTCTTTGTCTTGGTCTCGCTGAGAATTACGATACGTCTCGAGAGGAAACTTCCGAGTAAGATAGCCACCATTAAACTTGATAACATAATTACATCTTCTTCTCCAGGGCCGTCAAGACAACGAGAACATCTTAGCACAAGGCTAGAAAGGAAAGTGAAGAGTTTGTTTCTTCCATATGTTTATATTGAGAGCGGAATAGGCCTAAGAGTGTTTCGTCATGGTCTTGTGGCGGAGGGAAAGGAGGAAAAACAACAGCGAATTGCGGTGAGCTCCCGCGAGAGAGCTTCAAGATTATCACCGGAGGAGAGAGAGATGGTGGAGGGTTTTTGAATTCAGATCTGGTTTTTGAATTCTTGGAGATTGTGCCCGTAGTAACTAGACTGTGCTCATCGAAGAGTTTGTATCTTTTCTGATTCTAGATTGAGCACGAATGCTTCTACTTCTATAGAGCACGTATACTTTTTTATTTGTTGGCAAAAATTCCTTTAGGATGACACTGACACTAAGCATGTTAGAGCATATGTGCTTGTGTTTTTATAATATAAAATTATTAAAATGGTTGTAAAAGGAAGAAAGAAAATGTTTTTGTGGAGTATATTAAAATATAAAATTAATAAAATTTGAGTAAAGAGAGTAGAGAGTGTCTAAAAGAAAGAGAAAGTGTCTAAAATTAGATATTTTGGAGAGTGTTTTTAAAAGGAAGAGAGAGTGTTTAAATATAAAATTAATAAAAGTTGAGTAATAGGATGAAAGAGAATGTATAAAGTTGAGTAAAAAGAAGAGAGAGTGTGTGTTTTAATAATTTTATATGGTCTTAAGACACGATGATGTCTTTAAAAGTGTGCAATGCACATGCTCTTATCATAACAAAGAATTTTTGCACAAGCCCCATTTTTTTGTTTGAACCGGGCCTCAGAGTAATGTCCCTGAGCTGTATTGATTGCCTCTGGCCTCACCCCAAAAAAATGGGTCTTATGGGTTGACCCATGACGGGTAACGGGTTTCGCGGGTAAACCCCATAAAAAATTACGGGTTAATGGGTTACCCACCAATATTTATATACATTATATATTTATATATAGTTTTAAGTTTATATATATATATATATATATATCTTATTATATAAGCTAATGTATATCTAAAATATAATATTAATTTAACCAAAGTATTAATATGCAGTCGAAACTGGTTGCGCGGATTTGAAATAAAGATTTATTTATTTTTCAAACTTGCAAAATCATAAACTAAATTTTGTTTATTATTTATACTATTTATTTGATCTATGTAGAAGATAATGGTGAATCTGAAAAAGAACCTACCACACTTCCCAAAGAACGTAGACAAGAATGACCTTGATTCGTGTCAAGGAAGCCAGATGTTTTTTCAAATTATGAACTTCTATCATATTTAGTATTATTTATTATTTCAGCTTTTTCATTTGTTTTTTTGGTGTTCAGTTATACATTATGAATTTATAATGTCCGATTTTAATTTTTCTATGTTTCTTTGAATTTATTGGAATTTGTTGGTGTTTTTTCTTTAAACAAACCATTTTTTTATATTTTACAGTAAATATTAAAACCCATGGGCCGCCCAAAAAACTCATGGTATTTAGTGGATTGGGTTTGGGTCTAAAATTAAGTTTTATTACAAAAACTACCCCTAATTTTTATAAATACTTGTGAAACCCCCTAAAATAAATTATTTAGTTTATGGCCCCCAAAATTTCAGGGCACACGTTACATGCTCACAGCTGGTACAGAGAGTGGGAATAACAACCATTGCCGTATTTATCTATAAAGTGTTGTTTTTTGCTTTGGGTTTTGATTAACAAGTTGTTTGATCATTTCGAGTGTGTCATAGGTAAAGGAGAATCAAGGGCTCCTAGAATTCCCTTTTGTCTTTGTTTCTTCTGGATTTTGGATCGTGAGAGTAATACAAGTTTTGCATTTTTCTTCAATCAAAAAGTTTATAAGTTTGTTTTTATCACATCTCTCTCTTGCTTTCTCGCTAGTGTCCTCTCAAGTATTGATCTGTTTCCAGTTGCAATCGACCTAATTCGTTACCTTCCTGATTTCTTCAAATGATATCTGACAAACATCTCTCTGTATTTATTATACTTGACATGAACAATTCATTATCAAACTCTTTTTTAAGTTCACATTTTTTTTACATGAAAAGTTTTCCTTAATTTACCAAACCAAGATCCTCAGATTGCATTACGAATCTGGAAGTTAGTAGACAAATTCAATATCGTGGTCTCTTCTTCTTCTTCGTCAAAAGCACACAATAGGATCTTTTTAGTCTCAAACAGATTCAACTCCTTCGCCTTGTTGCTGTGCAAGATATCTCTCTCGACGCTCCTTCTGTGTTTTTATTAGAGAGGAAACACCACAACAAGTCAGGTTTAATGGAAGAGACAAAAGAGAAAGTCTTTATAATGTGACTCACCCATTCATCGATCACAAGCCCTTCTCCAATCATCTTTGGACCTGTTTCCTCTGGAGGCTTCTTTCGTGCTTCCACTGCTGCATCCGCTTCAGCTAGTTGGCGTTTCAGTTTCTCCAGTGCCTATTTCATTCACCACATAGAAAATTAGAGAGGGAACCGTAAACACAAACGGCTGTCTTTAAAAGCATATGATGATTCGGATACTCACAGGGTTGGGACGTTCGGGATCCAGGAAAATCACACGCAATATTTGCTCCTTCGAGACATCCTCTTTTTGTTCGTCAAACTGCGAAAAAACATAAACAAAAAACAACAAAACAATCATTATCTTCTTTAAGATGGAAATAACATTCAGTGGAACCTAAGAACTGTAGGAACATAACAAGCAGTATGAGGAAAGTAAACTAGCACCATGCTTGATTATATGTCTGTGCCTCAAAGGTAAGTAGAAACCTCTACTACGAACAAAAATCGTTCTTAGTCTCGTCATTGATTATCTTAATTTACATAGATGGATCAAATATCTTATGTTCCATTTGGATTCTGACATGTTTTTACTACTGTTTTGTTTTCTAGTTCAAAGATGAGCTGATAGATAAGATTATAAGATCAACATACCAGCTCAGGTACATAGTCCATTGGACCTTTCACCTTCAGGCTCATGATTTTAAACTTAACTCTGCTCCTTTGATCCATTGGCTTCTCATTATTCTCAGGAGGCTCAACAAATTTGAATACTGTACATTTCAACAAGGAAGATAAACAGAGTCACAGGCCTAATCTTCTAAAGCCGTTGCTTTCATAGCCCTCATCGAGAAGGATAAGAATACAGAGGAAAGAAAACACGCAATTACCAGTGGCGATAAGAGTCTCTCCAGGAGCAAGAATAGCACCTGGTGGACGCATGAAGCAACTCTTCGGTGCAGTTGTTTGAAACTGAAGCGTAAAAAAACAAAACAGTAAGGCACATACACAATTGCAAAACATCCGATAATTAAAAACGCTTAGATCCAAAAAAAACATACCTTAAAAGCTACATGAGATTTGCTGGTATTTTTAATCTTAATAGCACTCCTCACTTGCTTCCCAGGCTCATCTTCAAACACAAAAACATCATTTTTCAGTATTCATTGAAATTCATAGGAACACAATATAGTTGTGGAAGCAAACAATATTTAATCATCTAAAATCAAGAAGCAATCATCATAGCCTATAAATAAATATATACCAAAACCTTCCTGATTAATCTCCATACTGACTCCTAATTTTAGAATACTGAAAATGGACAATAAAAACTCAATCTTTGATATAAATGGCAAATGTAACATATCTATCTGCTACCTATAAGATTAGCTAATTCAAGCAATTTCAGAATTCTGCTCTAAATTCCAAAAAGCTCAAAATCATCAGATCATTCAAATACTCAAATACCCTAGACTCAGAAAACGAAAATGGTAGGTCTGATTCTTAAAAACGAATCAAATGAGAGAATTTTCGAAAAAAAACTCACAAGGAAAATAGAGTTTCTCCGATGGGTCAAGCTTCAATCTCCGTTTCGTAGGAAGAAACGACTTAGCAACAGATGAAACCGAAGGCGAAGGAGTCGGGTGCTGATTTTGACCCGATCCATCACCATGTGGTCCGTTATAACCAATCTGATGATGATTAGGATAATGTTGATGATGGTTATGGAGATGAGATGATGTAGAAGAAGACGAAGCTCCAGATGGAAACGGAGACGTAGCAGCACTTGAACCGTTTCCATGGCCGCTTGAGCTACGAAACGGGATTTTGAAAAAACCCCAACCTCGGTTATCGGAAACTGGTTTCTCCTCCGTCGTCATAGTCATCGTCGACGCATGCGCGATTGCGATTGCGATTGCGATTCGCGTTTTGGGTTGACTCGTAGAGAGAGAGAGAGTTTGTGTTGTTGTTGTTGGAGCAGAGAGAAAGAGATCGGACGCGAGAGGGAGAGAGAAAGTGGATTTAATTGGTTGGTTTCACGTCCGTGTTTTTATTTAATAATTCAATTTTTGTTTTTGGGGAGCTTGATTAATCAGTGATTAGCGGAAGAAGAATGGAATCGAAGTAATTATTAAAGGGATAGGGACATTTATGATCCAAAACGATTAGTGTATTTGATTCTTTCTTACAAGTCTTTTTACAAACTTTTTTGGAGTCTTGTTCAAAGTCGTTTTTTTCGGGTTTAATGTTCGTTTTCAAGTCTTTTTGGTGGTTTCTAGATAATTTCAAGCTTTTTCAATTTTTTTGTGTATTTTTGTCATGGATTGAAAATTCCATTAATGACATAATTTAAGCTTCTAGAAAATTTCAATTTTTGTGTATTTTTTTCATGTTTCAAGCTTCTAGAAAATTCCATTAATGACATAATTTTTGGGTTTAATGTTCATTTTCAAGTCCTTTTGGTGGTTTCTAGATAATTTAGAATTATTGAACACATAGAAAGTTCCATTAATGACATAATTTAATCCGTTAAATTATGATATTTACTTGGGTGATCCAAAAAAATTTGAATTAGAATCTATGATATTTACTTGGGTGATCCAAGTAAAATATAAAAAAAATATGAGTAAAATGTAATCCCTAAGAGCAATGTGAAATTTTTGACAAAATTGGAATCAAACAATTTACTAATAGTATACTCGTATTCAACTTAAACGAAAGTCAAAGCCTCATAGTCGCCCTAAAACCCGATCCAATACTTGACATATAATTTATATTGGGGTTTATACTAGTATGACGGTTTTTTGTCAACAATATGTATTATGAGGATTGGAATCTGAATAGTTACGACAAATAACAATACTAACACAAATCCGCTATGTCACGTGTTAGAGTCATTTGTAATACGGGTTAACAATAAGTTTATATATTTGTTAACCATACCAAATTATATTCATTGTGTTAATAATTCAACAAGCTAATATTTTCAATTCGGCTCACAATATTTTCGATGGATAATTATACTTATCAAAGTCAAAGACCGAGGTACGTAATTGGGTTAAAATTTCTAGTATATTATATTTCTTTTTATTCGTTAACAAACATGTATTCTGCGGTTTTTGGACTCAAAAATTTTCAATAACGGCACTTAACAAACCATGATATGTATCATCATTATTTGTAATATGAGTTAAGAATGGATTTGAACTCTTGTCTATATATATATATATATATATATATATATATATAAAACCACCATGTTAATGAAGAAGCTAATATCTTTAATTCGACTCACAGTAGTTTCAAAGGATAATTATACTTTTTGTATCCTTAATGTAAAAGATAAGAAAAAAATTAAAAAGGAAAATCGGGATCATCCCATTGAAGAACAGCAGATTCAATGTTATGCTCTCTCTTTAGCTTATCCTTCAAGAACCAATCACATATTTTTCCAGCATTCAGCTCTTCTATTGAACATCCTTCTTGCTCCGATATCACTCTTAGTAAATTCAACGACGATATCTATATAAAAAAAAAGAAATCAATTCCAACATTATTTTGGTGTACACATACTCGTGCATAGTAAAATGTTAATTATACTAGAATTTAATTTACCGTTAGTCGACATAGAAACTTTTCGTGTGCACCAAGACCCGAGATTTCTACAAGACCAGCTTCTGCTAAGGTCAAGAAACTTCTTCTCTCGGGCTCGCTTTGATCGCCGGATTGCTCGTTGGCACTTGCTTTTACCAAATACAAGCCTATCTTTCTTCTTTTTCCTTGTTGTAGTGTTCTTGTTGTGAATGTAATATTATTTGACCTTGCTTGTCGAGTTTTTACAAAAGTCTTGTCTATGTGAGGATTTGAGATGAAGTTTGAGTGATGATAATGAGTGGAAATGTTCATAGTGACAAAAATCTCTTTTCTTCTTCCCTGATGAGTTAGAAGGTGAAGGTGAAGGTGAAGATGAAAATGAGGATAACACTTATCCGTTATGTTCATTATTTCTGTTGGAATAATTTTGTGGTGACGAATGAGTTTGGTATTTTGGGCCTTAGATGTTTTGGACTTTGGGGGTTTTGCCGTTTGGGTCATTTCCTCTTTTACCAATGGACCTATGTTATATTTAGGAGTTCGTTAATTTGTAAAGTCAAGACCAAGCATTCTTTTTTATTATCACTTGACAACATAAATTTAAAATTCCGAGTATGCAATTGTCATGCTAAATGTAACAAGATTAAAAAATGTTATCTATATAATGTGCATACGTTTTCCTGTTTTTCTAGCGTTTTTAAAAATCATCTCAGGATCGTGTACTTATGTGTCTGCCAATCTTCCACGTCCAGCACGGCTACCTCAATCGCTGCCACGGAGAACATAATAACAATGAGGAAACGGGAAAAAGAAAAAAAATAGATTCACTAACATTTATAATGACAGATCCGCTAATTTGGATATGTCATTTATACTATTGTGATAAAATCGTTATCAATATAAGAAAACAAAATAGAATGTAACTAGGTATTTTTTTTACTTTCCGACGTAATCCAATTTTTTTTTAATTGAATATAAAATTTATTTAAACCAAAAATAGATTTTTATAATAAGTATATCTTTTATGTAGAAATCATGAAAGTTCAAGTAGGCTATGATAAAAAAAAATATAGTATTTGTGGATTCATCTCGAAGCAAACCATGCTTTTATTTCTCCGTCACACATATGTCATGGATCACCCATAGCTCTAATTCTCGATAACATGTTTCAAACTTGCTTATCAATGGTTTGAATTAGTTGTAAAGTCATCATTAACGGTTTTCCATGCCTCATATATTCACTACAAGAAAACAGCGCGATTCCTACGGAAATATCCGTCGGAAATCTGTCGGAATAAGAGTTTTCCGATAGATTTCCGACGGATATGTCTGTCGTTTCTATCTTGTCGGAAATGGAAATTCCGTCGGAAAGCTGTCGGAAATAAAACCGACAGCTTTCCGACGGGTTCCGACTACTAGTAAACCGACAGACTTCCGACGTCATTATTTCCGACATATTTCCGACGGATTTATTTCCGACGGATTTCTGACGTATTCGTAGAAATAATTAAATATAATAATAAATTAAATAATAATTAATTTAATATAAATTTAAATTTTAAAATTTGAATTATTTAAATTAAAATAAAATTAAAAGTAGAAATTAAAATAAAATTAAAAGTACAAATAAAAAGTAATATTGTTTTACAAAACGTTAATAATAAAAATCTAAGTGGTGGGCCCCGACGGAAAATCCGGGTTGCGCCCCAAGTACACCATCATCCGTTGCATCATCTCCCTGTCCTTGTCCCGCTCGGCTCTCTCCTTCACCCACTCGGCTTCTAGGACGGCTTGTGCATCTCGTATCTCTTGGACCGTCGTCTTCAAACCTTCAATTTCGACGTCCTTTTCCTTCATCTGGGCTCTCAGGTCGGATGTCTCGCTGTAGTAACAAGAAGACTCCGATGATCCCGCATCGTCGGGAAGACCATAAAGCCGCCCTTTGCTCTGCGGAGCAACCTGCGGAACAAATTAAATTGTAAATGAAAAAGACTTGAAAACTAATTTAAATTTTACATACCTTTAAGACGAATTGGTTGATGATGTCGTCCGGGGCTTGGGTGAGGGGAGGGGTTCCTTCGACGTCTGGCTGAGAGAGAATGTACTCCTCTTCCATTCTTTGGACGCTCTCCTGAATCTCCCGAGCTACCTGATCCTGGACAACACCATTCTTGTCGGTGTGTGTCGCTAGCAGAAGTTCCAAGTTGTTGGGATCCCGACCCAACTCCTTAGCCTGCAGTTGTTAGATATTTATTTAATAATATAAATGTATAAAAAAAAATTTAATAAAAATCAAGACGTTCAATGAAAAACTTACCATATCCCTAGCCTTTGTCTTCTTGCTGGTAGCTCCAAGGGTGTGGGTGGCAGGTCCCTTGCCGTTGCGCTGGCTGTTCCGGTTGCTAGAGTGATATGTAGAGCTCTCCTTGGTCGCCTCTAGTTGCCAATAGGCGATGATCCCGTTCCACAACTCCGCCTTTTCCACCATCTCCTTTGGCACCTGACCGTGTAGCCACTTATCCTTCCACTCGAACACCTTCTTCGAGTAGTGCAGTGCTGCATAAGAGTCGAATTCTCTCCTACCCAGAGCGGTCATGTGTGGGTCCCACCTAAATTCTTGCTGCAAATACAAAAATTAAATATAAATAATAATAATTTAAATGAAAGTAAAAATTGTGAAAAAGATGACTTACCGCAAATTGGCGAAACCACATATCTTGATCCTCTAGTGGCATGGCGGTGTACGTCGCATAAGGACGGCTGAGCATAGAGTTTTCCATCTTGTTCAGGGACTTCGAAATCCCGCTGCGAGAATCACCAAACCTACAGGAAAAAATGCAACATTAGTCGCAATTAAATTAAATTTGTTAAAAAAAACAGAAATGAAACAAAAAACTTACCATCTATCTCTACCGAGCTGATCTGGATGGAGTCTAGTCAACCTCTCTCGTCCAGGAAGACCCATGAACTCCTCGACGCTAATCTGCGACGGTGCTGTGGTGGCTGCTGGTGTCACCGACGTCTCTACAGGTATAGACGACGGTGTAGGTGTAGACGTCGAAGTCGAATGAGCTCTACTCACACGACGACGACGATGTTGGCCGCTGCCAGATGCAGTGGCGAAACCACCGTAATCCCTAGATTTATATGATAATATATTTTAAATATATGAAAAATCTATAATTATAAAAATATAATGGTTTAAAAAAACATTGCTTTAAATTTCCAAAATTCTAAAATTTAAATTTCCAAAATTGTAAAATTTAAAATTCTGTGGTGGAATTTAAAATTTAAATTTGCAAAATTCTAAAATTTAAAATTTAAAGTTTTATAAGGTTTTTAAACAGTGTTATAAGGTTTTTGTAAAGTTTTATAAGGTTTTTAAATAGTTTTATAAGGTTTTTAAATATTTTTATAAGGTTTTGTAAACAATCTTATAAACCTTTTAAAAACTTTCCTAAATCTAATTGTTTAAAATTCTTTAAAATATAGATATAAATTTAAAAATTAAGTCATTATCTTTAAATTTACAATTATTTCGATATTCTAAAATTCTTAAGTAATTGTTACATAATTTAAAATTCTAAAAAATTAAAATTCTAAAATTTTAAATTAATCGTTATAATTGTTTAAAAATTAGTAAAACTTGCTAACAATATTCTAAAAATTTATGGAAAAAATAATTTCCCTAAATCAATTTCTCTAAATCAATTTCCCTCATTTTTCCTAATCATAAACCTAATTTTTCATAACAATTTAAAAACCCTAACAATTTCATAACAATTTAAAAACCCTAACAATTTAGTAAAAATTAGTAAAAATAATAACAATTTACTAACAATTTCATAAAATTAGTAACAATTTCCAAATTTCATTTTATAAAATACTAACAATTTCCAAACCCTAATCCTAATCCTAAATCTAGCAAAAATCAATTCACAAACTCATTTATATAAAATCTAACCAAAATCAACATGAAATTTGAGGATACTTACAAATGAGAAGGAAGATCCGCCATGGGTAATCCGGCGAGGAGGAGACGGCGGCGAATTCCGGCGAGGAAGAGGGGATTCTCGGTGGCGGCTAAGGGGAGAGGAGGAGGCGGTTGGGGCGAGTCTCGGAGGAGGAGAGGCTCGGAGGCGGAGAGGATAGGCGGAAGGGCGATTCCGGCGAGGAGGAGGAGATTAATCGGCGAATTCCGGCGAGGAGGAGCGGTGGTGGCGAAGAAGAAGAAGTGATTTCAACCCGTGGAGAAGAAGAAGAAGAGTCGGTTCTGTTATTAAATTAGAATTTCCGACGGAATTAAATCTGTCGGAAATCCGTCGGAAATTCTAATTTAATAATTTTCATTCCGCGGTATTTATTTTTCATTTCGCGGGTTAAATTTGGCACATCCGTCGGAAATATAAATATATTTCCGACAGATTTCCGACGGAATTGTGGTTTTAGGGTATGGGAAATTTAAGAAATGTTTTTTTGTTGTTTTAGGGTTAAGGAATTGAAGAAATTGAAGAAATGTTTATTAAATTTAAGAAATTTAAGCAATGTTTATTAAATTTAATAAATTTAAGAAATGTTTATTAAATTTAAGAAATGTTTTTTTTGGAAATTTAAGCATTGTATATTTTTAAACAATATATAGCAAAATAAGAATTTTAAACCAAAATGCTTATTTTGGAAAAATTGTTAGCATAAGTTTTAAATTCTAAACATTTAGTATTTGGAAGAAAAAATACTTGATAATGGTCACTGTTACTTTCAAATTCTAAACATTTAGTATTTTCCGTAAACATCTACTGTTTTGTATACGTAACTGTATGAAAGGCTTTTGGTTGAAACATGACAAAATCGAAAAACATGTTCGGTATAACATCGAGAATATTATTTACTCAATTATCTTTCACTTTAGTTGTCAGAATTGTATGCCGAGACTTTGTCTTCTCAAAATTCAGGAATTTGGCCTCAAAACCCTAAATCTGTCGGAAATCAGTCGGAAATATATATATATTTCCGACAGATTTCCGACAGCTATATCATTTTTATATAAATAAACTTTTTTTTAATTGTATCCGTCGGAAATCTGTCGGAAATATATATATATTTCCGACAGATTTCCGACGCAATATTCATTTCATGCTAACCTTAAAAGACGACACGTGTTACCCTTACATCTGTCGGAAATCAGTCGGAAATATATATATTTTTCCGACTGATTTCCGACAGATTTAGGGTTTTGAGGCCAAATTCCTGAATTTTGAGAAGACAAAGTCTCGGCATACAATTCTGACAACTAAAGTGAAAGATAATTGAGTAAATAACATTCTCGATGTTATACCGAACATGTTTTTCGATTTTGTCATGTTTCAACCAAAAGCCTTTCATACAGTTACATATACAAAACAGTAGATGTTTACGGAAAATACTAAATGTTTAGAATTTGAAAGTAACAATGACCATTATCAAGTATTTTTTCTTCCAAATATTGCTTCAACCATACTATTAACTTGTAACTACGAAAACGGATCATAACAAGCTTAAAACCCCAAATCTGTCGGAAATCTGTCGGAAATATATATATATTTCCGACAGATTTCCGACGGATAAAATAAAAAAAGCTTATTTATATAAAAATGATTAACTGTCGGAAATCTGTCGGAAATATATATATGTTTCCGACTGATTTCCGACAGATATATCATTTTTTAAAAATATATATATATATAAAAATCATTTTATATTAAATATATATATATATATAAATAAATATACAGATAAGTCGAAATTATATATATATATATATATATATCATTTAAAATATATATATATATATAAATTATCCAACTTCTTCGTCATCAAATTCTCCAACTTCTTCTTCTTCATCAGATCCTTCCGAAGGAATTGTGTCTTCGTCTTCATCAAATTCTCCAACTTCTTCTTCTGATTCTGAATGTACGATATTATCACCAAATTCAGTGAAATCAACAAAAAGGTCCACCGCTGAAGAATGATCAACTGGAGCCATCGGAGTAATTCTAGTTGGTTGCATAGCATCTTGCTCAACAACTCCATATAGTCTCCCTCTTGGATTAATTGGAGTCACTGTAATCCAAGGATCTCCTCGATGTGTCACCCTAGGATAAGAAATGTAGCATACCTGAAACAAACATATTTAGTTTAGGCAATTACAATATCATTATTTATCTATAAGGCACGTATTATAAAATTTTAAAATCAAACCTGGTCTGCCTGTGATGCTAGGATGAATGGGTCATACTTTTGCAGTCTCCTGGAAGAATTTACTGAAGTGACGCCAAATTGGCTCACCTGGACACCTTCTGGATATGACGGATCATACCACTCACACAAGAAAACAATGCACCTCATGCCCAACATTCCTGGATAGCGCACTTGCAATATTTCTTTCAGAATCCCGTAGTAGACTACATCACCACTTGTAGCTGAAATACCGTAATCTGCAGTTGCCCTCGGCCTTTCTTCATGAATCCTAAATGCAAATCCCCTAGTGCAATACCGAGCGTATGAAGTTGCTTCAAAGCTTGGGCCTGAAACTATCTCTTGTAACCATGTCGGAAACCTTTCTCCATTCTTCATTCCTTCAGAAACCTGAGATAATAATTTAGACAAATTAATAAACAAACATTTAATTAAGTAATAATTAATTCAGTAATTTTAAGAAATGTAAGCGTTTTTTTTTAAAACTTACGTAATATTGCATCCAATTTGGAAACTCGTTTTCCTTAGATTCTCCAAGTTCGTCTTCTGTCATTTCTGGATAATAGCGACGTATTGATGCAATGTAAATCCTGAAAGCAAACAAAAAATATATAACATATGAAACCTATATATTACTTAGGTATTAAAAACAAGATGTATTTAAATAAGTTCTGTTTTTACCTTTCGTACTCCGCCATCTCCTCACAATTCGTTAGGATATACATATGTAAGTGACTCCACTCTGCTTGTGATAGGAAGCGTCTCTTCCCTCTCCCAATCACTCGGCCAACTTGCGAAAACATCTCAGGGACAATCGCGGCATATGTGACTCTCTCACCTTTATCATCATAACGAGCAGGACGTCTACTCTTCGTACTAACTTCCCGCGGAAAGTAATATTCCGCAAACTGTGATGATTCTTCATTGATACTCTGTGCGACAATAGAACCTTCAACTCGAGCCAAATTTTTGACCTTCTTCTTTGGATGGAACATGTACCGCTCAAAATGATACATCCAACGAAATTGAACGGGACCACCTAGTTCAGCTTCGCGGGGGAGGTGTAGGGGAAGATGTTCCATAACATCAAAAAAAGACGGCGGAAAGATCTTCTCAAGATTGCAAAGGATCACTGGTATATTGGCATCTAAATTGCGGATCCCCTCAACTGTAAGTGTCCTCGTGCATAAATCCCTAAAGAAAGCACGAACTGCTGCAATAGCTTCGTGGAAAGTTTGAGGAAGGAGATGGGTAAAAGCAAATGGAAGAAGCCTCTGCATCAGTACATGATAATCATGACTCTTCAGTCCCAAAAACTTTAGGTATCGCGAGTCTACGCAGTTACCCAGATTAGCTGCATATCCATCAGTGAATTTAACTTCGTGTTCAATCCACCGGAAAAATTCTCTTATCTTTTGTATTTGCAATCGGTACGGAGGAAAAGGATATGTACCATCGGGAATACAATCAAGATAAGCACGGTAGCAAATCTTTGAAACATCCATCCTAGACTTCACATTGTCTTTTGTCTTTCCCGGGATGTTTAACACCGTATTCATGATGTTGTCAAAGAAGTTCTTTTCAATATGCATCACATCGAGGTTGTGCCTTAATAAATGATCCTTCCAATACGGCAAATCCCAAAATATATTCTTCTTATGCCAGTTGTGAGCTCCTCCTACACCAGAAAGCGGTTCATGCCCATTACCCCCACAATCAGGAGTCCTCTCAGCACCAAAATCTCTCAACTGCTCCAATATAGTACGACCGTCTATCTCATCAATTGGAGCATCAAACACTTGTTTATTTTTCTTAAATAATCTTTTAGACCGACGATAGGGATGGCCGTCCGGTAGAAACCTTCTATGGCAATCAAACCAACATGGCTTTCTTCCATTCCTCAATTGGAAAGCGTCAGTGTTGTCTTGGCAAAACGGGCACGATAATGTTCCATGAGTAGTCCATCCAGATAGCATACCATATGCTGGGAAATCGCTAATAGTCCACATAAGGACCGCACGCATCAGAAAATTCTGCTTCCGTGAAACATCAAATGCTTCGACACCGTGACTCCATAGCATTTGTAACTCATAAATCAATGGCTGGAGGAATACATCAAGTGATCTCTTCGGATGCTCAGGGCCGGGAATAAGAACGGAGAGGAATAAAAACTCTCGACGCATGCACATACCAGGGGGCAAATTATACGGTGTTACGATTACGGGCCACAAAGAATACTGCCTTCCATGCTTCCCAAATGGATTGAAACCATCTGTACTTAACCCGAGGTACACATTTCTTGACTCGTATGCAAAATCCGGATACAACATTTGAAAATGTTTCCACGCTTTTGCATCTGAAGGATGTGTAATCTCTCCATCTTGACGATGCTCTGCATGCCATCTCATTTGTTCTGCCGTTCGCACAGATTGATATAACCTCTTTAACCTCGCTGTCAATGGTAAGTACCACATACGTTTATATGGAATTGGAACTCTCCCACCAGTTTCCTGATACCGCGGTTTACAACAAAATTTACATCTTCTCCGGTCTTCGTCTTCTCTCCAATATAGCATACAGTTGTCGATGCATACATCTATCACCTGATACGGCATACCAAGACCAGCTACAAGTTTCTGTATCTCGTAGTATGATGCAGGTGCCTGATTATCTTCAGGCAAAATATCTTTCACAAAATCTGCTATCGCATCAACACACTCTTCCGCCAAATTGAAGTCTATCTTAAGGGTCATCAGTCTACTAGCAGTTGATAAAGGGGAATGTCCGTCTCTACACCCATCATATAATGGTTGCTTCCCTGCGTCTAACATATCAAAAAATCTTATAGCTTCTTCATTTGGTTCTTCTAGTCTATCCTCCCTTATTACGATCGATGGCAAATTCTCTCTAAACGCATCATGAACCATCTCAGCGGTACCTACACCAAAATCTACTTCCGTTCTATGTTTGCCTAAGCTATCCGTTCTATGTTCACCTAAGTTATCCATTCTATGTTCGCCTAAGCTATCCGCAACATATGGTGCACTGCTACTACTAGCACCATCATTATTAGTTTCTCCATGAAAAAACCAAATTTTGTATCCCGGCATAAAACCAACGGTATACAAGTGATGCCAAACTTGTTCTACATTAACATTACGAGAATTGCAACAATTTAAACATGGACATTTTATCACCTTTCGATTCCCGACAACCGCCATGAACTCGCATATACCTCGTGCATAACTTGGATTTAATGTATTCGACTCCGGATCATACATCTCTTCATCCATCCACGATCTATAATATCTAGAAGATGACATCTCACTCTCTTAACGATTTTTTTCTAACAAATATTTGGTTGGAAGTTGTTGTTGTTTTGTGAGTGAATGAAGATGTGTGGAATCATATATATAAATACGCTGACCGTCGGAAATCTGTCGGCAAAGCGTCGGAAAAACAACGGATATAATAACGGCTAGATAACGGTTATATAACGGCTATTTTTTCCTACAGATTTCCGACAAACTAGTTGGGAGTCTGTCGGAAATCTGTCGGAAATTGATATTTTCCGACGGATTTCCGACAACTGACCGGAATCTCCTCCGGCGTCGGCAACGGCTAGTTACACGGTCCAATAATCCGACCGATTTCCGACGGTCTGTGGTCCGTCGGAAATAATTCCGACAGATTTCCGACGGAATTGAAAAATTTCCATTCCACCGGAAATCGGTCGGATTACCGTCGGAAAATTTCCGACGGAATTACTTCCGTCGGAATTTTCGTCGGATTTGCGGCTGTTTTCTTGTAGTGATTGGGTTTTTTCAGATGCTATGAAGAGCAGTTTAGAACACACAAAAAACACATTCGCAAGAGGAAAAGATGGAGTTGATATTTTGAAGTACTCACCAGCAACTCAACGACGTGGTTCCAGTCGATTGTGTATTTGGCAGCGAGAAGATTGCAGACCAAGTTCCCACATATTTCCTCCGAGTATATTACAAGTGACATAGAGATTATTTTGGGATTCGATATTTTTTTTTTTGCTAAGAGTATTTTGGGGTTCGATGTTGCCATGGTAGAGGATGTAAGAGCATGAACCGCATATGGACATTTTAAGGACTGGAAATTTATTTTTTTGTTTTGGAACGGTTTTGACGAAATTTCGTCCATTTTTTTTTACGGTAATATTAGTAGCTAGAAAATCAATCCAAACAAAACTAATTTAGAACAAAAAAGAATTAAGATCGTAATACGAAAGTATAATTTTTTTAAAAAACTTTCCTTTATTCATCTTCCGTGTAGGGGGAGATGAAAGTATAAATTAATATCATATGATCAAGGGATCTATTATGAATACAAACGCATATATAATTTATGCATATGCATAAAGTTTAATTATAAATATCAAGTTCCATGAATAAGTTCAAATAAGTCAAATGAATGATTGAGTTTTTTTTTGCAGTATTTTATATATAGTTTGAAGATTTTAGACCAACTAATTGTAAAAATTAGAAGAAATTAAAACGAATCATTTCAATTTTCTAGCGAGTTCTCATGTGTGTTGCTGTCTTTCCTCCAAATTGCATATTATATTTTTAACATTATCAAGGGTTCCATCAACTCTATTATATTATCGAATAAAATCCTCATAGATTGACCAATATATCATAATCAAATTCATACGTATAATTCAAGACGTATGTTTAAATATAATTTGCATGGAGTCTTACGTAAGTGCCTTAAGTGGCAACATCAACTAGAGCACATCCACTACGATTTCGTATATCAAATTATATCATTTTTATATATATGGACAAATGGATCTTGGTCATTGTCTGGTGACTCTGCTCATTTTAACTGTTTAGGGTTCAAAGGCTTTTGTTTATACGAAACAGAAATTTGAATAATGAATATAAATCTATCCGGAAACTATGTCAAAAAAATTTAGCAAAAACAAAAAAAACTGTCCATAAACATTGTATATCGGTATATATTTGGCTGTCCATTGTTATTTGATGTTGACGATGACTGCGTTTGCGTTTGGATAAACAAAATCAATGGTTAGACTAATTTGAAATAAACATCACAAGTAAAATTAACCGAGTGGTGGTGATGTAGTGGTAAAAAGATTCAGAGGTAGGTAAATTTTTCCAACTTGAGTTCGATTCTCCATAAAAACATTTTTACATACATTTTGTCAGTCGAAAAGGTGTTAAGCTTTAAACCTATTAAAAAACTGGATGAATAGCCTATTCGACGGTTACACTCATTATGGAGGATTAGTCGGGTTGTAAAAACCGGATTTTAGCCCTTTCATTATTAAAAAAAACATCTCAATTAAAATTGTGTAGTTATAAAAACCATCTCAAGTAAAATTGTAGGTACAATGCTTAAATATGTGTTTTGAAAAATAAAAATACATAAATATGTGTTTTCATATAACTAAATACAGTTTTTAATTGCAATACTTTGTTGTAGCTATTATTATGAAAAGGGGAATTAGGAGGAATAACCAAAAAAAAATCAATAACTAAATTCATAACCATTTAACCTAAATCTATTGGACATCATTATAACACATAAGCTAATTTTTGCTACTTTACTAATTAGAGCATGTTTATAGGTAATAAATTAGAATATATATAGTGGGTTGTTAAAATATAAAATTATTAAAATTTGAGTAAAATGAAGAAAGAGAGTGTTTTTGTGGGGTTATTGAAATATAAAATTAATAAAAGAGAGGAGATAGTGGGTGTGTTTAAATATAAAATTAATAAAAGTTGACTAAAAGGAAGAGAGAGTTGTTAATTTTAGAACTTTTGGAGAGTAAAGTGAAAGGAAGAGAGAGTGTTTAAATATAAAATTAATAAAGTTGAGTAAAATATAAATTCATAACTAAATTCATGACCATTTAACCTAAATCTATTGGACATCATTATAACACATAAGCTAATTTTTGCTACTTTACTAATTAGAGCATGTTTATAGGTAATAAATTAGAATATATATAGTGGGTTGTTAAAATATAAAATTATTAAAATTTGAGTAAAATGAAGAAAGAGAGTGTTTTTGTGGGGTTATTGAAATATAAAATTAATAAAAGAGAGGAGATAGTGGGTGTGTTTAAATATAAAATTAATAAAAGTTGACTAAAAGGAAGAGAGAGTTGTTAATTTTAGAACTTTTGGAGAGTAAAGTGAAAGGAAGAGAGAGTGTTTAAATATAAAATTAATAAAGTTGAGTAAAATGATGAAAAAAAATATAAAGTTGAGTAAAAGAAAAAGAGAGTGTGTATTTTAATAATTTTATATTTTATATTTACCCCTATTTACTCTCTATAAACATTAGTGGGCAGATTAACCCTTATGAAAACCATGCGGACCATACGTGTTCTCTATAATTAATAAATTGATTAATTTTTCAAAAACGTTAACCAACTAATAAAATTTGGTCAACTGTATATATTACACGTGGTTTTCTCGTTGTGGCAAATGATCCACCATCATGCGGAACCAAAGCCCTAGCTAGATTTTCGACAAGTTTATCTTAAAAATAGTATTAACACCAAACCTCAGTCATAATTTTAAATTTAGATTTCACTAATTTATTGGTGCAGTGGCATAATTTCGCACTTTATAACGATTTTATTTGTCGTTAGATCCGACACATTCTTAATTATCAACGCCGAGACATAACCCTAATATTACGGAACAGTTATATTACTCCCTCTTGTTTGTTTATAATTGATGTTTTAAGATTTATTTTTTATTTACAAATAAGTGATGTTTTCGCTTTCTAATGCACCATTAATTGATTTTTTTGTGTTTTTGACTCTTTAAATTCTGCAGATTGAATTTTTATTGGTTGAAATGTATTGGATAAATAAAAAAGTATTGTTTTATTTCAAAAAACAAGGTAAATTTAATGATTTCTTAATATGTGTGTAGAAGCCTAAAACATCAATTATAAACAAACGGAGGAAGTATTAATCATCTTTAAAAATTAGCTTAAATTTTTTTTTATATCAAACCGATTGATATTATAATCTTAACTCCAAAACTAGGTGGACTTGCTCAAAAATATAATACCAATTTTTGTTAAAGCATCGGATAAAACATTTTCCGAGCAAGAAATAAACGTAAAAGAGATAGTGGTGAAATCCATTCGGAGACAACGAATGTCATGTAGGATAGATTTCAACTCGTTTACCACACCATTCGTATTGATTAATGTGATAAGTGAGCGCGAGTCCGAAAAGCGATTAAGTTCTCGTATGTTCGCGGATTTAGCGGCAATTAAAGCGGCGTTCATTGCTAATGCATCGGCGATCAAGGCTGAACACACATTCCTTCTAGCGGTTGAGGCTTGAGAGATGATGTTCATGCTTGCACCCCTTAGGCACCATCCCATTCCACAGTCTTGTGACGTAGGCTGCCAAGAGGCATCCACAAAACAATGAAACGCTTGTCGATCCAACGACAGGGGCTGCTTGAGGGCATGTGGATGGCTTGCTTGCGGTACAGCCACCTGTGCGTTTTGCCACAAGAGCGAGCTTCCGAGATTGCTCTTAGCAGCACATCATGGGCTGAGGATCTTCGGTCATCAAATAAGAATTGGTTCCTCTCCTTCCATAAGTGCCAAAATAACCACGAAAATAGAGGAAACTCTGTAATTCCAAAAGGAGGAAGATCTACTTGTTTACGGGCTGCCTCAAGGGCTGGTTCATCGTAACTTGGACAGTAGGGTCGGGTTTAAACATCACCGGGGCTAGGTCCCAAACTTGAGCTGCGAAAGGGCAAAACAATATTATGTGGAGTTCATCTTCCATAGCGTCACACTGTTTGCAATGTTTAACATTGGCAATTCCACGCATGGTGAGATTTCGACCCACGACTAAGGCTTTATTCTTCAATTTCCAAAGGAAGTTTTTCAATTTCGGTGTTGTTTTGACATTCCATATGCAAGCCTTCCAATCAAATATGTCTATTAGACTCGGCGAAAGATTGAGCTTAGTAAGAGCATAGCCAAACTTACATGTATAAATTCTGGATTTTACTAGTAACCAAGCAATCGAATCTTCCAAATGATAAGAACTTAGGATGATTCTTGTAATAATATCATCATAATGAGGTAAGTAGAACCGAATAGCTTCAAGGTTCCATGTTTTGGTGTGGATGAATCAAATCCGCAACTTTCAAATCGCTAGCGGTGTAATGATATGGGCCGTATGGTCTTCTTGGTTCCGACGCAGAAAGCCACGCATCTTCCCAAACATTTATACTCTCACTGTTCCCTACTATCCAACCAAGACCATGTTTTAACACCTCACGTCCCGCCAAAATGCCCGTCCAACCGTGTGAAGAAGTTGATGGAACCGGACAATTCAAGAAGGTGATGATGGAAAATATTTACCTTTTAGCATTCTAGCCAATACTGAGTTCATGTTTCCATTATCCGCCAACTTAGTTTCGCTAGAAGAGCAACACTGAACTCTATGATTTCTCGGAATCCTAGACCACCGACCGATAATGGGAGAGTAAGTTTTTCCCAAGAAACCCAACTAATCTTCATTTTTCCTGGTTTATCATCCCACCAAAACCGCGTGATAGCTGATTGAATCTTTTTACAAAGTAGTACCGGGAGTTTGAAACAAGTCATAGTATATGTTGGAAGCGAAGTCAATACCGATTTTAAGAGAATTTTTGCCCCGGCCGTGGAGAAAAAGCGGTTCGACCAAGTAAAGCGCCCTTTGACATTTCCTATCAAGAATCTCTGCGAAAATGTCTTTCTTTTTCCTCCCAAAGTTTTCGCATAATCCTAGATATTTTAGTGTGTGTAATATTCCATTGTTCCTAATAATTTTGGTATCCATAATAATAAGATATTCAAGATCATAACTTATGTTTAGATTAGATTTACTACGTGATTATATGTGATTATAATATAGTTTTGAAAGTGATACGACTATTACTCTCAGTGCCAACTAATGATTAAAAATCTATCGTTATTCCCGAATTATTTGATTAATCATTAATTAATTTGTGCTTATATGTAGTCTTGTAATGTTGACTTTTTATGATTTCTTGTGTGGGAAGTATGTGAAAGAAAAACCAGTTCATAATGTTTGAGGATTTTCGTTGGCTTGGTTTAGACTCTTTCCACTACTATTCAATCAGCAATGTTCATATGTTTTCTTGTTTTCTTGTTTTTCTAGAGGTTTTAAAATAATTAGCATGAAATTTGGTTTGAGATACTCTGATTAGATTAGAACATATATAATATGTGGATTTAAAATATACCAAACAAGGTAATATAATTATATGATTACAAATTTGACAAAGAAAAATAAAAAAATCAATCAATTTTTTTTTATAGAGTCGAATATTTTTATTATTAATTTAATTGTATTAACAGATGTATAATTAGTAACTTAACCCCATTTTAAATTCCTATGATGGTAAGTTTTTCTTTTTGTTTTTGTCATGTAGTATGTGATTTAAATGTATGAGCATGTTATTCAACTATCCGGAAGTAAATTATTGAATGGGTGAGGTAAGAAAGTTCCCAAAAAAAAAACGTAATGATAATTTTGAATAAAGGAAGACAAACACGAGTCGAATAGGTACCGTAGTGGTCCATACAAGCGACCAATCGTCCATATGCCATGCCATGCCATGCCATGCCATGCAAATGCACCAGTTTTTTATCCAAATTTTAAGTAAATATTTTATTTATAATTTGAAAATAGAATTTTGATTAACCTTATGTTTCATCAAAATATTATAGTCACATGCATTTTAAGTTTGATGAGTAACAAATGGTAGTTGTTTAAGATTGTAGTTTCATATTTGCCTTTATAGTCTTTATCAAAAAAAAAAAAAAAATTTGCCTTTATAGTAATAAGATGATAAATACATACTCGGGTTTTCGTGACCAAAAAAAAAACATATACTCGGGTTTTTATTTAGTTGTATATTTAGGAGTATATATATATATATATATATTGAAAATCTCACACAGAAAAAGCTAATAGGTACAAAAGACTGGTCTTCATCTTTGGGGAAATAGAGAGAAACAACTATATCATATGATTGGTACTGTATGCAATACTCTCTCTGTTTCAAATTAGTTGTTATTCTAGGCTTAATTTTTTGTTTTAGATTAGTTGTCGTTTACATTTTTAATGCAAATTTATAACTAATTTCTCATTTTATCCTTACTTTTTTGAATTTATTAATTGCATATATCAAATATAAGAATGTATTAATTAGGGGTAATACATAAATTTTAATTGTTTTCCTAATTTGTGTGAAAAAAATCTAGAAAAATAACTAATTTGAAACGGAGTAAGTACGTAGTATACTGTATATACAACAAAACATGGACACAGTCACGAAACTATTGGTGGATAATATTTTTTGTTTTGTTTAACGAGTTATCACAATCTCTCCACAATTAATGTTTTTCAAAATTTCGGCAAATACCAAACTCCATTATTGCCATTTGAAATAAATGCGCACTCCTTTCTCTATAATGTTATGTGCAATATTTATTTATTTAGCAAAGATTGACTTTGTTATGAGATTGAATGATACTTGACCTTGTAATCCAAGCCAAACGGTTGGTCCTAATATTTTAACTAAAGTAGTTCTCTTCATTTTCGTTAGAAATTTTTTAAGATAAAACTCAACCGTACAATTATCAGGCATTTGATCATATTAGATGACCATCGATGATAATACTAAGGTTTTGAATGGTAACAATTCAAGACGGAATAGATACAGTACGGAACAAATAATAACAAAAATACATATATATACACATGAATAAGTATCAATTTTTTGATACATACACATATATAAGTTTAGATATTTTTATTTAATTAGTGTGTAAAAAACGGTACGGAAGGTCATTATTCATAAACTACAAACACTAAATTGAAACTATGTCGTTCTTATCTTTTCATTTACACTACAACTTTATTTGTAAAAATCATCAAGAAAAAAATCCTAATAATGTTTCGTAAATTTAACCTTGATAAATTAGAATAAAAACCACCAAATTTATATGCTCCAATTTACTTAATTTCAAATTTCTTTAATTTGTTAGATTTTAAAGCTAAGAGAGCCAAGTATAATAGTAGTAATTCCAGAATAAATATGGCTCAAGCCCAAAAGAGTTCGACAATCGACATCAACATATATATTTGTCACAATGACAAAAATGTAATTTGTAACGTATACATTGTTTTTGTAAACATTTTATCAAAAAAGAAAAAAAAACGTATACATTGTTTTACATTACTATTTCATCATTTTTGTGCGTGTGTCTTCATGTTGGAGACAGCTAATGTGAAACCTTCCCACAAAGTTAGAGAGCGACACCTTCCCCTTTGATTGTGTTACCACAAAGTTGGAGAGCGACGACATTTTCTTAATAACTCATTCATAAAATACAATCGTTTATAATTGTATAACTAGTATACTTAGATTTTGAGAGTAATATATATTATTATAAATCTATACATCAAGTATGAGGATTAATTAAAACTAAAAAATTTTTGATCTTGGATTTGAATTAGAAAACACTCATTTCTACATTTAAATATGCATACATTGGACCGATTGCTTTACTAATTACAACAATTTGTTTATCAAATTTTATTCAGAGGTTGTAATTGCAAACACGTCAGACATACACTTTTTTCTTTTATTGTTTGTGACTTTTGTATTTACGCTTGTAGTTTCTAATAAAAACACTAAAACACTGTGCGGTATTTGAATTTAAATATGGTGTACACAAGCATAAAAACAAACTTGATGTCAAAAAGAACCATAAAAACAAACTCAAAGTAGAAAACAAAATAGTCAAAGCCTATACAAACACATGTCTTCGTACCAATTACTCCAAATACCATAAAAGTAAAAAACAAACATTTTATGGTCAAAACGTAGAAATATACAAAAACACTAATAAACAGATAACACATCGTATAAACGCAAAACATATTCGATTTTTATATTTTCTTCGAGATAAAAGAGGACACGTATACCAATTGAGAAACAGAGGACGGCACCGAATCATTTTGACTTCCTTCTTCTTCTATCCTTATATATATAGTTTCTACGGACCCTACGATCTTTTATACTTCTCTCTTCTCTATTATTTTTCCTTAAACTCTCTTATTAACTATACACAAAGCCAATTATTGACCATTTTCTGATTCTTAAGCAACATAAATCAAATGGGAAGATCACCTTGTTGCGAGAAGAACGGGCTCAAGAAAGGTCCATGGACATCTGAAGAAGATCAGAAGCTTATTGACTATATCCAGAAACATGGATATGGTAACTGGAGAACCCTCCCCAAAAATGCTGGTTAGTGTCTTAAATTTGTATATCTTAAATTATGTTTTATTAATAGTAATAATATAGGTTTTTGAATGTTTCGGTTTTTAAATTTTAAATTTTTGTCTCTTGATCAGGTTTGCAAAGATGTGGCAAGAGTTGTCGATTACGGTGGACTAATTATCTCCGACCAGATATAAAACGAGGAAGGTTCTCTTTTGAAGAAGAAGAAACCATTATTCAGCTTCATAGTTTCTTAGGAAACAAGTGAGTTTATTTATTTTATTTTTTTGTTCTTTGACAATATACCTATAGTTTCAAGATTTTTATTTGTTTGGTTTCTTGATATTTTCTTATAGATGGTCTGCGATTGCGGCGCGTTTGCCTGGAAGAACAGATAACGAGATCAAGAATTTTTGGAACACACATATAAGAAAGAAGTTACTTAGAATGGGGATTGATCCAGTGACTCATAGTCCGCGACTCGATCTCCTCGATATCTCATCCATTTTAGCATCGTCTCTATATAATTCATCGCCACATCACATGAACATGTCAAGATTCATGATGGATGCTCATCGTCGTAATCAACAACAACATCCATTGGTTAATCCCGAGATACTCAAACTCGCAAACTCTCTCTTCTCTCAAAACCAACACCAAAGCCAACACCAAAACGAAAACCAAAGCTTTGTGGTGGATCATGACTCGAAAACTCAAGAGAACAACACGATTTATCATCAAGATGTTAACCAAACCGGAGTAAACCAGTACCAAACCGACCAACTCGAGAACACGTTTACTCAAGAACGACAATCTTGCATGCCATCATTCACCAACGACATGGACTATCACTTCAATGGTTTTGGAGAAAAAAATCTAGCTTCAACCTCGACTACGTCGGTCCAAGATTGCAATATAGGATCGTTCAACGATTTTTCAAGTTCTAGCTTTGTCTTAGATCCTTGTTATTCAGACCAGAGCTTCAACTTTGCTACTTCGGTCTTGACCACACCATCATTGAGCCCGAGTCCAAGCCCGACTATGTTACACTCAAGTTCCACGACTTACATCAATAGTAGCAGTTGCAGCACTGAGGATGAAATGGAAAGCTATTGTAGTAATCTCATGAAGTTTGATATTCCTGATTTCTTGGACGTTGATGGTTTTATTATATAATTCCAAGAAACAATAATAAAAATCCATTCGGGGTAGAGTTTTTTTTTTTTTTTTAATTATTAGTTTTTGTAATTTTAAGACTTGTTTTCTATGTGGATTTGTTTACAAGTAAAATACTATATCTTCTCCTTGTTGATTTGTTACTTATTTGTTATAGTTCAGTATATCTAATACCATTTTTTAGTAATGGAATTTCCATTATTGATATCCACTTTTTATTTAAATATTATATTTGGCCGGCTTTACATAGTCCCTCTCAATATTATATTTGACTCAATAATATGTATAATTGATTTGGGGTGCTAAAATTTCCTGATATAGACATCATAATTTTTTTTAATAACTACATCATTGACTTATGTCATGTCTCCCAAAAGGTATTAATGAAAACGTATGAGCTGACGACAAAAAAAAAAGAAAACGTATGAGCCAGACCAATATAGTCCAAATGATTCACCACGTACATTTTTATACTTTATAATTTTCCATGGTCACAAACAAGATCCGCCACATGCATCTAAAGTAACTTTCTAAATTAATAATTCGATTATACTTTTATTTGTGCTTCCTTTTAGCTCATCTCAATTATACGACTTACGAAGGCTGCTATGATTGTTTTGCTTCATATAATATATGTAACTCCATGCATCCATGTTTTAGAAAGTCTTATATACAAAACTAAGCGTATTAAAAAAGAAACGTTATTCCATATAATTTGAAGTACTAAACTATTAAGGCTTCGAATGGTGACAATGCAGTGCGGGGCGGAACAGGTGCAGTGCGGGACAAATAGTAACAAAAATATATATATATATATATATGTATAAATATAGATTTTTGTTAGATACACATATATAAGTATAGATTTTTGGAACTGTTCAGTGCGGGGCAGGACGGTGCGGATCGTCACCATTCGAAGCCTAACTATAGAATGAAAATTAGAAAATAGTTAAAAAAGGTATACTTCCTAGGGCTGGGCAAAAATCCGTCAAATCCGATCCGATTCGCTATTCGTTACGATCCGATCCGATGAATCCGGATATCCGTAAAATTTGAAAGCAAAGCAAATACCAAATTTAAGTATCCGTAGAAAACAAAGCAAATAGCAAATATCATTTTAGAAAAACCGAATATCCGATCCGATCCATTAAATATATTATAATATAAAATATATATATATAATGTATATGATTAGTTTTTTTTTTTTTGTTATTATAGATGTACGAGCGTGAAAATTTTTATTCAACTCATTCATTTTTTTTTAAATATTTGATTTTTATTATGATTAAATAATAAAATAAATAAATAACAATTAAAAATTTAACGGATCGGATCGATTTATAATGGATCGGATCGGATATCTAAAAAAAAATTCGGATATTCAATTTATAACGGATCGGATCGGATATTCGCGGACATCCTAAAAAAAATCGGATATCCAAATTTTCGGATATTCGAAATTTAACGGTTCGGATCGGATCGGAAAAATAACTATCCGTAAAAAACGGAGCGGATCTCGGATACCGGATTTTTTCCGGATATCCGCTCCGTGCCCAGCCTTAATACTTCCATTGATATAAATTCTATCAAAACATCAAATTATATTTTTAAAAAAAACATCAAACATCAAACAATAGTAGTGAAATAAAAAGCGTAATAAATATATTTTGTAGTAAATGTCATCAACAATAACATATGTTTTCGTTCAATATCTAGTTAAATACAAACACAGAGCATCGGGTAGCTAGCCTATTTATAGCTAATTAGTTTACAATTTTCTTGACATTTTGCTGAACTAATTTTTTTATATATAACTTCGAAGTTTGTGAGTAAATCATAATCTTTTTTTTTTATAAACAGTAAATCATAATCTTTGTAGGACTGAAGTCAATTTTAGTGTATTCTTTTTGAAAATATTTCTTTTTTCAAAAAAAAAAATAAACTAGGACACAGTGAAACCCATCTCCAAATACTCCTAAACAATTAGTCTACCACACATTTAGTTTGTCTTATTATTAAACCAGACACAAGGGTAAAATGCTATATAACAATTATTAACGAGTTTGTAATTGTGAGAAAATATGACAGGGAGTTATCCGATGACCGGAACCGGCGAGTATTGCCGGCGCGTGCACGTGAGAACATGTGTCCTCCTCCTTTACGTGCAGAAGTAAATTTGGTTCATGGGATTGTGAAAAAGTACCTAATGAGTAGTTGACACGTGTTAACGCAGTGTCTATGAAGTGGCAATAGTTAATGCAAAAAGAAAAAAGAGCCTCCTGATTATTGAAATCACGGCGTAGGTTTTTGCGATGGCTTTACACGTGTACGTGTCAGACACGAGTTAAGATAGAGAACACGTGGAACTCAATAATAGATCAGTAGGTCCCGCTTGTGTGTGTTTAACGACGATATTTTTTGGATGAGCTGTTATTTTTTGACTGCTGGATTGGACAGACATGACACTTTATTTTGTGTGTTTTGGGTTTTTGAAATAAAACTATCATAAATAATTTGTGAATTGTGATCGAATAAATGCTTGACTTGTGATTTTTTTTTTCTCACTCATATGTATTGTTTTTCAATACAGCTACCAAAAGTTATCTGTCAAAGCTCAACATTGAGACGACGACTTTTTTTGGCGGTTCTTCTTGTAGAGACCCTAATCGTTTTAAGGCAAAGTCTTATGTTTTGTGTCAAATAAACATAATTAATCTGAAAGGTATGTGCTGAACTTAATATTAGGCCTATTAATATAACTTTTGAAGAAAAAGATCTTGACTAGATGTGTTTGTATTAATAGAAAACTATTGTAAACTATTTTTAGGTTATGTTCAAATGATTTCATCAAAGATATTTAATATGTTAAAATAATTTTTCAGAATACATATATAGATGTTAATTTATATGTATATTTTAGTTTTAATTGTTTTTTTGTTCAATACCAAATCATGTTCAATTATTCAATTTACCAAATGTTAATTTATACTAAAACGGTCATGATTTCCAAACAAAAGAAGTATGATTAGTTGTTTGGAAATTATTTAAAAAGACAACAAATAAAAAGAAGAAGCTGCCAATCATTAACTTTACTGGGGTTGTGAAGATTGGGAAAAACTTTTTTTTTTTTTTGTCAACGATTGGGAAAAACTTATTTTACCGTAAATAGCTTTAGAAATGATTTAAGTTGGGAGAAAGAAAATGGAATCTTTATACTTCAAAACAAAGAGTAAGACTTAAGTTTCAAAAAAAAAAAAAATTAAGAGTAAGATAAAGGCTCTAAATAGTACTAGTTTAGTGGTTATACTATTGGCTTAATGGTTCTACTGACACCATTCATTTAATGGTTATCATTCTGCTGTTACCATTTAGAGCCAAAGGCTATGAAATGTAAACAAAATATTTGGGCGGTTGCGTAATATGAATTTCGGACCAAAGCAAAAAGGTGAACTTTGTTTTACATGCTCCCGTTTGTTTTCGTGGGTGCATGTGTCTCCATGTCCTTGACAAACACAAAACGTGTTTTTCTCCAATACATTTCGCGACTTCGTGTTTAAAGTGTGTTAAGCAACTTGATCGCGAAAAAACAAAAAAGAAAAAACTTGTGGTCAAAATTTGAGTTAACCTAATTCCTCCTAAATTCACCATATAATTTTTGTTCTGCTTATAATTTTTTTAGGCAGTTCAATTTGTACTAAGATTTTGAATGGGACGAATCGTTGTGTAACATCCCAAAACCATGTTCTGATAAATATTCGGTTTACATTTTAATCGTTCGGTTTGCGAGTCGGTTTAGGGAGAACCCTAGCGTTCGTGTATAAACACGATCAGAAGTATTGTGGTCGAATTTGGAGAGCAAAGAAGAAAGAGATAAGTTTTGGAGAGAGATTTTGAGTGTTTGTGAAGGACCGTCGCAAAGAAATCCGTCATAAACTTCTCGTTTGATTCCTAAAGGCTTAGGGTTCTTCGTGCCTAATAGTTAGTGGTGTTAGAGGCTCGTTTCTGCGTGTTTTGATCACCGTTCGTCGCTGTCTCAGTCGCTCGCGTTTTCTCGTTCATCGTTTCAATCCGAAATCGAGGTGAGTGCGCGACCATAGGCTCGGATTATTAGCTTTAGATTCACAAATGATTTAGAGAATTTTGTGTGTGATTCATGGTTGTTTGTTCTGTGTTATTGTGAAGTAATCATCTAGTTTTATGATAAAACGTTGATAAATCGTGAGTTTTGGACTGTTTCGAAATCGTAAATTGTTTATGTGGCTTGAGTGTCGATCAACATCGTGCCTTGGTGTCGATCGACACCCGTATTTTTGTACTTGTGAATTTTTTAAGTTAATTGTTGATTGTTTCCTGATAAATCCGTACTTAGCCTGTTGACGGGAAAACCGTCTTACTAAGTAATTCTTAATTACTTATGCATCTCTTATTTTCATGTGATGCAGGTAAAAGAAAAGTGTGACCGCAGAATTAAGGCATAGAAAGATGATGTTTGGATTGTTTTTGCTGTTTAGACTAGCGAACCTGGTTGATAAGGTTGTTAGTTTATTTTATCACTCCTGAATTGGTTTATCGAATTGATTGCTGGTTTTATTTATTATTTATGGAATTAATTTATTGGATTTAATTTATTAATTTATGAGTTCCGCGATAGAACGTTTAGTTAAAAAAAAAAAAAAACTTGGTTGTTTCATTTTGGTATCAGAGCCTAGACGGTTTTAGGACAGTGAAATTGGATGTTTGTGTTTAAATTGATTTCTTGAGTTTAGTCGATTTAATAGAGTCTTGGAACATCCTCTTTGGCCTTTAAAGAGATTCCGCGGTGAGTTTTGTTGTGTTGTTTGTTTTGACTTTTGGCTTATTATCCTGTCCTTTGTGAGTGCAGTTATATGGATTCTGGAGCTACATGTCATGGACGTGGTAGAGGCCGTAGAGGTGGTCGAGGACCTGTTTTTGAGTCATCCAGTAGCGTGGCTGCTAGTGCTATGCAGACGTCAGGGAATCCTACGCATCAGATGGGATCTATGAGCGAGACCAGTGATAGTGCTACTGAGAGGCGCCGATATGGCTGGTAGAGGAGCGAGTCTAGGAGTGGGTGCTGTTCTAGCTCAGGATCGCTTGGATTGTAGGAGGGCATTCTGGCACAGTTGATGGAGCGCTTTTTGGTGGAAGTTCCAGTTCAGGCTCCAGTGGTGCCTCCAGTGGCAGATGCGCATTCGAGGGCTGCAATGGCTGAGCATCCTCCCCATCTTGAGATGATGGGACTGATGCAGAGGATTGGTACGCCTAGTTTTGCAGACAGTATTAGGCTCGAGGAGGCGGATGAGTGGCGCTTGAGGTTGGAGCACAACTTCAGATCGATTCGATGTTCGGCTGAGTATCAGGTGAAGTTGGTGGTTCACTATCTCAGTGGTGACGCCTTTAGATGAGGTTCATGGAGCTGACTCAGGGAGCTGGTACGGTTCGTGAGTATAATGCTGAGTTCAACAGACTACTGGTTTATGCTGGCCGTAGCATGGAGGATGACTGGATCTTGATACAGAGGTTTTTGCAGGGTCTTCGTCTGAGCTTTCAGACACCGTGTAGAGGTTCAAGATACGCCTCGAGGGCAGAGCTGGTGGAGCTTGCTGCGTCCATTGAAGAGGATCAACGCGAGCAGGCTAGTGCAGTGGTTGTTCCGTTAGAGGTTGTTCCTCCTGTCCCGCAGAGGAGTCAGCCGCAGCAGCAACATCAGTAGCACAGAGGTTCTGGTTTTGGCAAAGGCAGTAAGCCTGCACAAGGCCAGAAGAGGAGGTGGGACGATGCTTCTAGGACAGGTGAGAGTTGTCGTGGGTGCTACGTGTGCGGTGGTATGGATCATAAGATGGCTAGTCATCCGAAGAAGTGCGAGTTTTGTACGCCTTGAGTTTGTTATCATTATGGTGAGCCGGGACATGTCAGGCCGATGTGTCCTAAGTTCCACCAAATAGCTGTGGCAGCAGTGCAACCGGTTGTTGCGCGTCCGTTAGCGCAGATCACAGCAGTGCAGCCTTTGAGTCAGTTTGGGCCTGCACCGGGAGTCTACACCCTGGCAGAGGTTGGTCAGCTTAGTGGCCCCGGACAGATCATAAGTAAAATTCTTGACTCTGACTTCGTACATTCTTTAATTGTTGAACTGTTATTGTTTGTTTCTTTTATTTTACTTGTGATAGAATATCAGGGTTCTCAACACATGAATTGGGTAGGGATCTTGTTTGTAGGCGGTTTTGAGTCCCACGTGCTTTTTGATTCTGGAGCACTAAACTACTTTATTACTCTGGAGTGTGCCGAAAGCAGTGGCATCCGTAGCAGCGCTAGCGAGCGATCAAGCATGGTTAAAGTGGTTGGAGGTTGGTTCCTGGCTACTTCGGGCTGAGCTAGAGCAGTGGATATTCAGATTGTAGAGCTGTCAATGCCGGTCGATTTGGTGATTAGCCCGGTAGAGCTGTATGACATCATTCTTGGTATGGCCTGGCTGTCGTTCTACGAAGTTCATCTGGATTGCTATCGAGGCAGATTTGAGTTTGAACGTGAGGCAGGGAGGTTAGTTTTTTAGGGCATGAGACTTACTTCCAGGAGTCTTGTAATCTCGGCTATCCAGGCAGAGCAGATGTTAGAGCAAGGTTGCGAGGCTTATTTGGCGACGATTCTCATGTCAGCGTTCTGTAGGGAGGTTGCTGCTGAGGATATACGAGTTGTTCAAGAGTTTGAGGATGTTTTTCAGTCGCTGGAGGGGCTACCACCATCTCGGTCTGATCTTTTCACGATTGAATTAGAGCCTGGGACAACTTTCTAAGGCACCTTACAAAATGACTTCAGCGGAGTTAGCAGAGCTGAAGAAGCAGCTAGAAGACCTTTTAAGTAAGAGATTTGTTTGACCGAGTGTTTCGCCGTGGGGAGCACCTGTTTTTTTTGTAAAGAAGAAGAATGACAATTTTTGGTTATGCATCGATTACCGGGGACTGAACCGAGTCACTGTGAAGAATAAGTACCTTCTCCCGAGGATTGATGAGTTACTGGATCAGTTGAAAGGTGCTACTTGGTTCTCCAAGATAGATTTGGCATCGGGTTATCATAAAATCCTGATTGAGGAGTCCGATATTCGTAAGACGGCTTTGAGGACGAGATATGGATATTTTGAGTTTGTAGTTATACCTTTCGGTTTGACGAATGCGTCTACGACATTTATGAGATTGATGAACGACATGTTCAAGGAGTATTTAGACGTGTTCAACATCATTTTTATCGATGATATCTTGGTTTACTCAAGGAGTCCTGAGGAGCACGAGGCTCATTTGCGGTTGGTTCTAGAAAAGCTGCGGGAGCAGAAGCTTTATGCTAAGTTGAGCAAGTGCAGTTTTTGGCAACGACAGATGGGTTTTCTGGGTCATATTATTTCTACAGAGGGAGTTTCAGTTGATCCGGCTAAGATTGAGGCTATCAGGGATTAGCCTCGACCGAGTAGTGTTACAGAGATCTGGAGTTTCTTGGGTTTGGCAGCGTATTACAGGAGGTTTGTCAAGGGTTTTTAGAGTATAGCACAGCCTATGATGAAGTTAACTGGTAAGGATATCCCGTTTGTTTGGTCACCGGAGTGCGAGGAGAGTTTCGGGAAGCTAAAGGAGATGTTGACGAGTACGCCGGTATTGGCATTACCCGAGCCAGGGAAACCTTGTACCATGTACACTGATGTTCTAGAGTAGGTCTAGGATGTGTGATAATGCAGGAGGGCAGAGTTATTGCTTATGCGTCAAGGAAGTTGCAGGGTAGCGAGCGTAATTGCTCTACACATGATCACAAGTTGGGAGCAGTTGTTTTCACGTTTAAGATCTGGAGGTCTTATTTATATGGAGAATCGGTGCAGATTTATACGGATCACAAGAATCTGCAGCACATCTTCACTTAGCCATTGCTGAATATGAGACAGAGACGCTGAGTTGAGTTGCTGTCGGATTATGATATGTAGATTACCTATCATCTAGGTAAGGCCAATCAGGTAGTAGACGCGTTGAGTCGTCGGAAGTCTATTTCAGCTTGTGTGCGGTATGTTGAGGCCTTGGTGAGGGAGATTAACACGTTTTAACTTTGTGCTATTTCGCAAGAGCCTTTGGGCCTAAAGGCTGTTGATCAGGCATATCTCTTCAATAGGATCAAAGTGGCTTAGGAGAGTGATTAAGCTTTAATTGATGCATCGCGAGCAGTTGGTTCTGAGCATCTGGTCTCTTCGAATGAGACAATTTTATTGCGCGGTGGAGTTTGTGTGCCTCGGGATGAGTCTTTGAAGTGGAAGATTTTGAATGAGGCTCATGCGAGCAAGATCTCGATTTATCCCAGAGCGACCAAGATGTATCATGATATGAAATGGTATTATCACTAGGTCGGGATGAAGAGAGATGTGGCAGATTGGGTCGCGAAATGTGACACATGTTCATTTGTGAAGGCAGAGCATTGGGTTCCGAGAGGATTACTGTAGAGTTTACCCATTCCGGAATGAAAGTGGGATATGATTACGATGGAACTTGTAGTGGGATTACTTAATTCGCGAACTTATGATGCTATCTGGGTGATTGTGGACCGGTTGACTAAGACATCATGATTTTCGGCCATTAAACAGACCGATGGAGCAACAGTTTTGGCTAAGAAGTTTGTGAAGGAGATTGTGAGGTTGCATGGGGTGCCAGCCGGTGTTGTGTCTGACCGAGATCCCAAGTTTGCTTCAGAGTTCTGGAGAGCTTTTTAGGCAGAGATGGGCACTAAGGTGTACATGAGTACGGCATATCATCTGCAGACCGGTGAGCAGTCAGAGAGGACGATTTAGACGTTAGAGCATTTTCTGCTGATATGTGTTTTTGATTGGGGTGGTCACTGGGTTGATCATCTGAGCCTGGGTCATTTTTCTTATAACAACTATTTTCAGGCGAGTATTGGCATGGCTCCTTATGAGGCTTTGTATGGGAGGCCGTGCAGGACACCATTATGTAGATCCAAGTGGGGGAGAAGAGTATTCTCGGGGCAACCTATGTTTAGGAAACGACGGAGAAGATCTGTGTTGTGAGATTGAACTTGAAAGAAGCTCAAGATCGGCAAAAGAGTTATGTGGATAGAAGAAGAAAATGGCTTGAGTTTACAGTGGGAGATCGAGTATATCTCAAGATGGCTATGTTGAGGGGTCCTAACAAATCCATAGCACAGAACAAGCTGAATCCGCAGTTTATGGGTCCGTTTTTGGTAGTAGAACAAGTGGGACCGGTTGCTTATCGGCTTGAGTTACCTCTGATTATGAAGGTATTTCATAAGGTGTTTCATGTCTCGATGTTGAGGAAGTGGCTATACAAATCAGAGGAGTTGGTGGCTAAGATTCCTGAGGATCTTTGGCCTAATTTGATAGTTCAAGCAGTTCCTATGAGGATTCTCGAAAGGAGCGTCAAGGTTCTGCGTCGAAAAAAGATACCGTTGCTGAGATTCTTTTGGGATTGCAGCAGTACAAAGGATGAGACTTGGGAGCCAGAGCCAAAGATGAAGCTTAAGTTCAAGAAGTGGTTCGACAAGCAGATCGTCATTTCAGCTTAGCTATCTTTGTGGTTCTTGTTTTGGTTGTTTTTATGTGTTTTGCGGTTTTGGTTCATGTATTTTTGTTTCGTTGTAACGATTTACGTTTTTAAAATTTATATGATGGAGTTTTCCTTATTTATTTCTTCGAGTCTAATAAGATATTTAGTTCTTATTATTGTGTTGATATTTCGGATTTGGGAAATATTATGCCTTAGACTATTTGAGGTAGTTCTAGTCAATAGGTGCATAAAGGCGTTTAAGGATTGATTACTCTAGGGACTGCGGTCCTGAATAACTCATTTATTTTAGTGGATGTGAGTTCCCTAGAGGAGTGTGATATCTCATGTATACTTGTTGGGATGTGAGTTCCTGGCGGAGATATGAGTTCTCCTGTATGCTTATTCGGGATATGAGTTCCCAGAATAAGTAGCGATTAATATGAGTTCTTTCGCGGGGATGTGAGTTCCCCAGATACCGTTGAGTCGAAGGATGCGTCCCGAGAGTGCGAGCGGTATAAAATGAGTTAAGAGTAATCAATGTCTAAAAACATAGAAAATCATGAGACTGGATGGGGGCCTCGGGGATCGGTAGAGATCTCAGATTGTTTGACCAGGTTGGGTCAGTGTGATGGTCTTAGTGGGCAGTTATGTTGGGATTCGCGGTCGAATCCAGAGTAGTGGGGAAGAGTTGTAACATCCCGAAAGCAAAGTGCTGACTTTGGAATGGGGTGTCGATCGACACCATATTCTAATAAATGTTTGGCTAACGTTTTAATCATTCGGTTTGCGAGTCGGTTTAGGGAAAATCCCAGGCCTCGTGTATAAATACGTTCAGAAGTATTGTGGCCGTATTTGGAGAGCAGAGAAGAGAGAGATTGGTTTTGGAGAGAGAATTTGAATGGTTGTGAAGGATTGTTGCTAAGAAATCCGTCATAAACTTCTTGTTTGATTCCTTAAGGCTTAGGGTTCTTCGAGCCTAATAGTTAGTGGTGTTAGAGGCTTGTTTCTGCGTGTTTTGATCACCGTTCATCGCTGTCTCAGTCGCTCGCATTTTCTCGTTTATAGTTTCAATCCAAAATCGAGGTGAGTGCGCGACCGTAGGATCAGATTATTAGGTTTCGATTCACAATTGATCTAGGAAATTTCGTGTGTGATACATGGTTGTTTGTTCACTGTTATTGTGAAGGAATCACCTTGATTTTATGATAAAACGTTGATAAATCGTGAGTTTTGGACTGTTTTGAAATCGTAAATTGTTTATGTGGCTTGAGTGTCGATCGACATCGTGCCTTGGTGTCGATCGACACCCGTTTTTTGTACTCGTGAATTTTTTAAGTTAGGTGTTGATTGTTTCCTGATAAATTTGTACTTAGACTGTTGACAGGAAGACCGTCTCACTAAGTAATTATTAATTAATTACGAATCTCTTATTTCCATGTGATGCAGATAAATGAAAATTGTGACTGTGGAATCAAGGCGTAGGAAGAGAATGTTAGGATTGTTTTTGTTATTTAGACTAGCGAACCTGGTTGATTAGGTTGTTAGTTTTTGTTATTATTCATGAATTGGTTTTTCGAATTGGTTGCTGGTTTTATTTATTATTTATGGAATTAATTTATTGGATTTAATTTATTAATTTATTAGATTTAATTTATTAATTTATGAGTTCCGCGATAGAACGTTTAGTTTAAAAAAAAAAAAAAACTTGGTTGTTTCACGTTGTGTCTTGTTCTATACCGAACATTAAAATAAAATTATATTCACATATGTATATAAATATACTTTTGTTACTATTTGATGAGTTTCATATATATTCCGTCTCACATCGCAATGTCATCACTCGGAACTGCACCGTAAATTAACTAATATTTGACCTATTTCATATTAAGTGATATTTAAGACAGCTTTTATTGTTTGTTTTATGTAGGGGTGGGCAAAAAATCCGAAACCGAAAAACCAAACCGAAAATTTCAATTTCTTTTTATCATTTTCGGATAACTCGAGTTAAAAATAATTAAATCGAATCAAAATTGGGAAAATTTTACGTAATTATGAGTATCTTGGATAACCAAAGCCGAATCCGAAACCGGCACTAACCGAACCGAAATTTTAAAATACCCGAATGGGTATTATATTCCTAAAACTGAAAACCCGATAACCGAATTAACCGAACCGAAATCCGAATGGTTACCCGAACGCCCATGCCTAGTTTTAAGTAATAGTTTTTCTTTTCTAATGTAAAAGTATGATTATTTTACTTTCTTATGTTTGATATTTTTTTAATATGTGTGTATTCAATAAAAACATTGCTTATGCTGGAAGATAATAAATTTCTAACTGTCAAAATTTGTTGATATCAATCACAATCCTCGATAAAAACACAATAACTTATCAACTACAACAATAATTTGATTAGATTTTATATATACCTAAATTTTCGTATTATGGTTTCTTCAACAACCCGAATATTATTCGACTTATGATTCGTGTATATATTTAAAATCGACATAAATAGTTTGTTTTGTCAATTCACTAAATGCTTAGCCGTTTCAAACTTTATAGAGGTCTTGTTCAAATATCAAAATTAGGCCTGTAACATCTCGAAACCAAAATATGGCATTTTGGTAGGGGTGATGTCGATCGACACCAAGTTCTGTGGGTTGTTTTGTTTTTTTTTAAATCGCTCGGTTTGGTCGGTTCGGGTTATGGGGACCCTAGGTCGTGATATTTAAGCTTTTTTCAATGAGCAGCCGTATTTTTAATCAGAAAAACGTTAGAGAGATTGAGAGAGAAAGAGATGATTCTCGTGTTCTTGAGAAAAAGTGTGTTAGTAAGATTGATGCAGTTATATTGCCTTGTGTTGGAGAAGGGGATCGGATGATCAAATCGATTTTGATCATTGTCAAATTTTATGGGTAAGTTTTTCTCTCTCTTAGCTAGCCGTGAGGCAAATCGGTTTGTCAATTGGTTCTGTATGCTAAGAGATATTCGTATTTTCGTGAGTGAGGTCTGTGCAGAATTGAGTTTGTGATCAGACCACTTCGAGAGAGTTTTCCCGGAGTTTCATGGCGAGTTAGGCAACAATCATTAGGTCTTTAGAAAGCTATTCGTGTTTAGTATCCAAATCATGTTTCAAATCATGATTCCGAGGTAAACTCCATCTTTTATGGTCATTCGAAGTCAGTAGGTTGTTCTGTTTTTCAGAAATTCTGATTCGATTTAGGAAAAATCTTGTTGATGAGTTTTAAGGGATAAAGAAGGGTTAACTATTGGCTTTTGGCCTCGTTGAGGCTGTGTTTAGTGCTGGTTGTGTGGTTGTTGGATTTCCTTTTTCCGAAAAGCTAAGGTGAGTTTGCGACCATAGGTTTCTAGGCGATGACGGATTGTTTGATGATTTTTGTGATGGAATTTCGTGTGATATGGATGGATATCATTGCTGTGTGATTGTGGATTATTATTGTGTTGATCGTATGCAGGTTTGCGACTCATATTCGTCGGAATCGGGTTGAGAGAGGAGAAACTCGTTTCTGGTGAATACAGAGGCGTGTCGATCGGCACTAGGAGGGTGTCGCTCGGCATGAGCACTTGAGTCGTGTCGATCGACACCTTGTTGGTATCGCTCGACACGACCTGTTTGGTTCCGAAATAATTTTTAAAATACTATGTCGTGTATTTGATGGATTGTGATAACTATAGTGTTGTTTGTTATGTTGCATGAGCCTGCTTGTTACGCCAGTAGATGGTATGACCGACTCACTAAGTATTTATGAAATACTTACGCAAATCTTATTACCATGTGTTGCAGGTAAAAGAAATGTGTGATCGCGGAATCAAGGCGTGTGAAGAGGATGTGAAGAGGATGATATGATGATTTTATCATTTTTAGTTAGTCTAGTGAACTTGATGTTTAGGTTTCTAGAGTTTATTTGAAATTTTTGAATTATGGAATTGATTGTTGAGTTGATAACATGATTATTGGTTTAATTATTTATTGATTATTTTTATGAGAATTTCCGCAATTGTTTAAATAGATGTAGAGAGTTGATATTTATGAGAATATTAACTCTGGTTATTAATAAAATAAAAAAGAGTGTTGGTTGTTTCAAGGCCCTATTATTAGTTTTTAAAAGTTAATTATAAAAAAAAATTACATATAACTTATCGTAATGAATAGTGTTTAATCATAAATATTTTTTTTCTTATTTTTTTTATAACAAATAAAATTTTATTACTCAAATTTTTCATTGATACGCTTACATCTAAAAAATTATATTTAAACAAAGTCATTTTACTTATCGATCAAAGAAGAATCCCTTCTAGTCTTTTTAAGTTTGAGTTTGTAATTTAAAAAATAATTTTACTTGGAAATATAATAAAAAGAATGTTTTGTATATTAGATATCACAAACAACATATCACTAAGTGAATAAATAAAAACATGAAAGTACTTTAAAATATTTAATTAATAAAAAATATCTAAATTTCTTTCAATATTAACAATTGATACTAATTCCTACATTATTTTCATATGCTAATTATATATATCAAAGGTAAGTAATCATTAATTTAGTTTTTTTTTATTTGGTTGTCTAAATAAAATTAATGACATTTACATAAATGTTACTTTTGGCATGCCACTTTTCAAATATGCCACTCTTCAAATATTTTCTTACCAACATCCCACTTATAAATCCGTTTTAAAACCTTATATTTCACAATTTTCAAATTTAAAAAATATTTTGATTCATCACAAACCTTAAACCCAAAAAACTAAACCCTAATATAACATAGTTAACCCAAGCATAATTGATTTTAAAATTTGGAAAAAGTGATAGTGGTATTTTTGAAAAGTGGCATGTCAAAAGTGGCAAATCTTAAAATTTCTCATCAAATTAATTTTTTTTAAAATCTTTAATGGTTAACAAACTCAAATCCTTTTAATAACATATATTTGTACATACGACAAAAAAAAAAAATATACTTGTACATAAAAAAATATTTTTGGGCCCTTCTAAATTATGGGCTATGTTCGACCGTACTACATGCACACGTAAATAGACGCCCCTGCTTAGCAATTTGAACTTATAGATGAGTAGATCATACTTAGAGCCCATGTTTAATCATATCAACATACATTTCGGGTTTGAATTTGTGATGTGTATCATCCAGATCGTCCGATTCAAAAGTATGTGATATTTTATTAAATGTTTCACTAGTCAAAAATACCAAAGCTATTTTATTAAGTGTGGTGGATCGGGTTTGATTTGGCCGTGGAATGGTGGCTCGTGGTGAAGACTTTGGTGATCCTATAAAGCGTTGGTGAGCGGGTTTTGTACTCACGAGAGCTATTTTGTGTGTGTTCAGATCCCCTTTTAGGCCATGATTTTCTCGCCGGAGATTTCTCGTTCTCTTGTTTTTTATCCGGTATCTCCTCTTTTAGATCGGAAGTTTTTGTGTAGTGGTAATGGTTGTTGCTTGGGTTTGTACTCGTGTTTAGAGTTGGTTAATCTTTGATAGGTGTGGTAAGGTCGAGGTTTTTGTTTATGTCTTGGTTTGTTGTTTTGTGTGTCTTCGTTTGGTGTTTGGTGGACTTAATTTCTTGGGCAAGTTTCTTCAGTTTGTATCCTCGGTCCGGGTTGATATGTCCTCTTCGCCTTCGATATGTTATGGATGATGCAATATTGAATTTCGAGTTCATGGGCAGGCTTCTCCGTCCAACGCAGTCTCCTCTCTCTCCATGATGCATTTCAACAACTTTTCTTCGTTGAATGGGATTTGAGTATCATTGTAGAGGATTCTGAATGGATGTGCTTGAGAAGAGAGTTTCCAAGGGTATTTCAAGAGCTCTAGTCCTATGGGGATGGTGAGTTGGGGGTTGCGGATTTGTGAACACCGAATGAATTATCCATGAGAATTTGTGTCGGTTTGTGCAACATAGTTGTTCTCGTTGCGTCTCCGAATTCTTTTCTTCAGCTCTGGTTCTGCGTGGGATTTGCCTTTGTTGCTGTTTTTGTATTTAGTTTTGGCTTTGGAAGACTGAGGTCTTGCCGACTAGTGTTTCAAAAACGGTTCCGAACAATGTATTTCATCATCGCATTTTAATGAATGAACTTTAGATGTCAAAAAAAAAAAAAAAAAGTACGACCAATTAAATTATTGTCACAAAAAGTGGATTACAAGGGACTTTGATAGTTAATTATTGTCATCCGTACGGCCAGAAGCTTCGATAAGATCACATGCGATTACTCTAAATACAATGATCGACAACCACGTATTACATACGTCATTTATACATCAAAATGGGCTGTCCACTTTTTCCTCTAAATTATAAAAAGGAGGAAAAGGAAACATTATAGTCTCATTTAAAGCTACAACTTTAAACTGAAAAACTATATAATTTTTTAAAGTTTTAAAATGATTGTTTAATAAATAATACTCCCTCCATTTCAAAATAGTTGTCGTTCTAGGATTAATTTTTTGTTTTAAATTAGTCGTCGTTTTTAGATTCCAATGTAAATTTTGGCTTTAAATACCAAATTTAATTTCAAATATTACGAAGAATATTAACGTTCAACTTCATTTTTAAGAGTATAATAGAATTTGTAATATATTTTTTTAATATGTGTGAAACAACCTAGAATAACAACTATTTTGAAACGGAGGGAGTGCATACTTTAACTGTTACCCAAATTTAACTGAGTTAAGCTTAGAACTTTATTAAATAAAGCATATGCATATAATTTAAAACCGATTAATTAATGTGTAAAAATGCTAAAACGTATACATTTTGTGAACCGGATATGGAATTACATAACCAATGATCGACTGTGTTTTACAATCTATATTGAACTTAGATTTTGTGGAAGTCAAACAAAAAGAAGCATTATCCACGCATGGATGGCCCATAATATAAATTGACAAGTGAAAATTGCTTCTCTATAAAAGAAGCAATAAAACAACGAAAACTCAATTTCAAAACATTTACAAAAGAAAACAAGAACTCAATTTCTTCGAAATTATAGACCGATTAAGTCACACATGGACAGAAAGTCCTAGCCGTCCAAATGGGGAAAAGTCATATTATGTCAATTTTCAAAAGTTAAGAGAAGAACCTCTAAAGTGAATATGTGTCTTTTGCAAGCATATTATGGGAATTCTTATGGTTTCATACTTGTTGAAAGTAAAGTGAATTTGAGTTTGTGAGGAGTATCTACGGAAATCCATTAGATCTACTAAATCAGAAAAAAACTAATGGTAGTATAGTTATGATGTGTTATGTGGGTAGACAATAATTCAACTTTTGGTAGACACATTCTTTTCTTTTGCAAAATTGACATAGCGAAATAGATTTCAAAAGACTAAAAAATACTCCTTCCTAGGGGTGGGCGTTCGGGTAACTATTCGGGTTTCGGTTTGGTTAATTCGGTTATCGGATTTTCGGTTTTAGGAATATAATACCCATATTCGGTTATTTTTAAATCTCGGATTGGTTTCGGTTTGGTTATTGTCGGTTTCGATTTCGGTTTTGGTTACCCAAAATATTCATACTTACGTAATTTTTAGTCTAATTTGGTTTGATTAATTTATTTTTAACTCAAGTTTTCTAAAAAATATATAACAAAAATGAAAATTATAAATAATTTATCTAACAAAATTAATTATTTAAACCAAATATACCTTCAAATCCCGAATCAACGGAAAAACCTATAAAAAAAACTTTAAAAAATGCATAAATTATGTGAACATTGTAACACCCGCATTTTTTTATTTATTAAATAATTAATCTGGATTTAATGATCCCATAATCATTAAACCCTCAACAATTAGCTCAAGGTGAAAATACACAAACGGAACAAATAACCAAATAAATTCAAATCTCAATTTCATAAAATTCAAAACTCCAGAATTCCAAAAACAATCTAAATTCCAGAAAAGATAACTCAAAGACTAGCAATTCTAGAAACAATAACCAACAACCTAAACCAGGCTACTAAGTTCGATAACATAAAATAAAATCCTATCATCCTCTGTCCTCGCCTTGATTCCACGATCACACTTTTTCTTTACCTGCAACTCAAAAGGAAACCGGGAGTTGCGTGAGTATTATCACAAATACTCAGTGGAGCGGTCATCCCGCCAACATGTTAAATGCAGAATACAAATATCACATTAATAAACCGTTTAAACACAATATCAATTACCAGTCACGAAAAATACATAAATCATCAAATTACAAACAGGTGTCGATCGACACACCACCATGGTGTCGATCGACACTCGCTATCATCGAACATAAACCTTTATCGAGGTGTCGATCGACACAACCTCTTAGTGTCGATCAACGCCTCGTTACAGAAACCAAAATCCGAGCCTATCCTCACGCAGCTCGATTCAGAATTTCAACGATTATCCATATCAATCACGACACGATCATTCATCATCTAAAACATCAATCATCACAATCATTGCACAAATAACCACGAATCACCGAAATGTAACAAAGAACATTCGAATCCTACGAGAAACCTGCGATCACGCATTCACCTTCGCGAATGACGAGATTACGGATTGAAATGGCGAAGAACACAGCCTCTACAAGGCTAGAAAGCCACAAGCTAACTCTTCTCTATCACCTATAACTCATCAACAAGATTTTTCCCTAAATTGAATCAGAATTTCTGAAATAAAACAGAACAACATACTAACTTCGAATGACCATAAAACATGGAGTTTACCTTGGAATCATGATATAAAACATGATTCGGAAAGTAGACTCAAAGAGCTTTCCAAAGACATAAGAAACATTGCCTAAACCGCTCTGAAACTCTAGGAAAACTCCCTCTAAGTGGTCTGATCCCAGACCCGATTCTGCACAGATATCACTCACGAAAACACAAATGTCTCTTAGTATACAGAACCAATTGACAAACCGATTTGCCTCACGGCTAGCTAAGAGACAGACGAACTTACCTATAAAATTTCACGATGATCCGAACTGGTTTGATCATCCGATCCTCATCTCCAACACAAGGAAACAGAACTTCCCAATTCTCACAATCAACTCTCTTTCTCAAGAACAGACAAAAACCACCTTTTCTCTCTCAATCATCAATTTCTCTCACGACTCTGGACATTTCTTTCCTCTCAAACGTGACTGCTCAACGAAAGAAAGGCTTTTATACGAGCCTTTAGGGTTTCTCTTAACCCAAACCGAATAAAACCGAAATTACAATTAATTTAACCCGATTCTGAAACAATGGTGTCGATTGACACTATCACTGGTGTCGATCGACACCCATATAGAATCATTATTGATGGGTTACGGTCGTTACAATTCTCCCCCACTAATAATGGATTCGTCCTCGAATCCGCAAAAATCTGTCTACCAAGACCAAACTTCTGGCCCACTGGCCAACATCACTCGAGACCAACACTATGATCTCTAAGCCTTTTATCCAGTCTCATGCTTATGATCACGTTTTCAGACATTTATTACTCTTAACTCATTATAACACTCCTTTCACTCGCTGGAACACATCCTTTGAGCAATCGGAAAACAGGACCACAATCCCAATGCTCATACTGGGACCACAATCCCAAGCAGTATACATGAGACCCCAAATCTCCAAAGGTATATAGATACCACAATCTTCGAAATGAGTTTAAGGGACACTAAGTCCTCAGAGTAATAAATTCTAAAACGTTCATAAACATCTCCCGACTAGACTACCTCTCGTGCCCCAAACACGATATTCCCATCCTGGAATATCATCACAGAAAGACCAACCACTGGCCCGCACTAACCAACCATAAGAAACACACATCTCATCATGTAGAAATATAAGGGAACCCCTCATAGAGATCTTAGAAATGCATATTCGATACACCAAAACGAAAATATGCAGACCAACAGACGACATAGCACCACGCTAAAACAACCGAACTGGAACCACCAGGAAAGTGAAGCTCCAGAACTGCGACCTACTTGTCGAACTATCCTTGAACTTTGACTCTATCCTTGTCCCTGGTTCTCAACTCTCCTCTAAACAGTATAAACACGCAAGGCTCCTAACCCAAACTATTCATAATGCAACGTTTCGTAATCCTCACTAGGTCTGCCCAGTTGATCGCACAACAATTAAACAAGAACATGCATAACCAACTGTAGACCCAGAATTGGATCGATCGATTGCACAACAATCAAACAAGAACATGCACAACCAAAGACGCTTCATCTGTTAACCAGGTCATCAGAACCGAATGAAAAAGAAATACTATTAAGGTCTGAATCCCGTCTCATACTTATGCCACAAACAGACGTTGATTACTCATACTTATACCATCATCATCACACTCTCGGGACGTCTTCTTTAAGGTAATGATGCCGATGCCACTCCGCTCTCAGGACGTCTCCCTCAAGCTCTGAATATATAGGAAAACGCTTCCTTTAGAGTAATAAACTCATATGTATACAAGTACTCAGAAACTAGGATTACCTTCCAAGATATTAATCCGTTATTTCCTACTCCTGGCATAACATCTCTGTTCCATCCAAACACTTGGCTAACTTAACCGACCCTCTTAAAGATCCATACATTACCTTTGAAATACATCACTTATCCTATGATGATTCGCGCGATACAGCCACATATTGCTACTAACTCATTTCAGGAAACATACCGCTCGCATTCTCGGGACTCATCCCTCGAGTCAACGATATCTGGGGAACTCACATCCCCGCAAGAGAACTCACCTCCCTCGAAAATAAAAATGTGGGGAACTCACTTCCCCGCGAGAGAACTCATATCTCTCGCCACTTATTCTAGGAACTCACATCCCAAATAAGTAAATGAGTTATTCGGGATCGCAGCCCCTAGAGCAATAAGTACCACACACCTATAACATTAAAAACGAAACCAACTTAGGGGTCCAAAACAAACCCTTGAAACCACAGTGTACATCTCATCATAGGTGTACTCATCTCGCAAACTCATCCCAAACAATAACGCAGGGAGAATCCTCCTCCCTCAGCGAAGTACTGGATAACTACACATACCCAAGTACAATGCAGTACTGACCACTACTCGCCCAGATTTGCCCAGAATTTTCCCCAATGCAATAATACCTCTAGGCTTGACGCCCCAGAGTCGTCTAACAATGACCAACACTTAACCCAACCAGGTCAATAACACACGAGATCCTCCCTAGATCTCAGTGGATCATATTTATTTTCACATGCCCCAAACATAAGTCACCTTCAGTACCTTTCACACATCGGGTGTCCACTTAAAGTTCCTTGACTCTCTCCAATCCCGTTAGTAAAGCTCAATCCTTGGCACAACCAGACCAGCGCTACCTCGGCTCACTACTCGAGCCTCCCAAACTGTCTATCAGAGACCATACCCTTGACCTATCCAACCAACGCTACTCGAGATCTTCACTCGATTCTCATGTACCGTCCAATCATGGACCAAAGTCCTGACCCAACCTGGTCACCATCACCCGAGATTACCACTCGGGTCCCATATAACTGTCTACCATAGACCCAAAATCCTGACCCCACTTGGCCAGTACCACGAGAGATCTTCAAAAAATCTCTGAGGCCTACACTTAATCCTATGTTTATACGTACGTTTCTCAGACATTTATTACGTTTAACTCATCCACAAACACATACACACACACTATAGGTAAACCACCGTTCCCTCGAGAGAACCACCGTCTCTCAACACTATAGAGGAAAACCACCGTCCCAATATAGGCACTCAGTACTATAAAGGAAACCACCGTCCCAGTATAAGTACACAGGAAAACCACCGTCTCCTGGAGAGAACCACCGTCTCTCAACAGGTATACAAGAAACTACCATCCCCGATACATACTCTGGAAAACCAACGTCTCCAGATAATGAGTCATTCGTAACAAATTCTAAAAAGCTTATAAAACATCAACGACTAGGTCTACCTCATGTGTTCTAAACTCGATACTCTCCAACAAGAATATCCTCAAAAACATGACCCACACTGGTCAACATACTCATGGTCGTCAGAAACACAGCCTGATGTAGATAAATAAGAAACTCCATCTCATAAATCTCAAAATCATACATCGTTACAACGAAACAAAGTACAAGAATCAACAACAACAACAACGGCACGAATCCAAATCGAAACAAGAACCGCAAAGGAAACAAAGCTCAAACCGCGACCTGCTTGTCGAATCACTTCTTGAACCAGCACAAATCCTAGAGAATCCTCAACAAAGGAATCTTCTTCATACGCAGCTCATTGACTCTCCTCTCAAGAATCCTCATCGCAACTGTCAGAACTGTCATATCAGGTCTAAGATCGTTAAAAATTTTAACCACTAACTCCTCCGAGTCATGCAGGCACTTCCTTAACAAGGAAACATGAAACACCTCATGAAATGCCTTCATAATCGGAAGTAACTCAAGCCGGTACGCCACTGGTCCTACTCGCTCCAATACTGGAAACGGACCCATAAACCGCGATCTCAGCTTGTTCTCTGCTATGGATCTGTTATGACCCCTCAACATAGCCATCTTGCGATATACACGATCTCCAAGATAACCTCACACAACTCCACTTGACTAATCATCAGGACCGCTAGTATAGACTCGTCAGCACCTGCACATCTATGCATTTCTGAACATCTTCCTAGATATTTATCAGCATCGCTCCGAATAATGCTGCTCTCAGCACCATCTGGATAAACGTCGACTATTCTAGCTCGACTAAGAAGTATCCTCATACTACCACTGCTGTCTTGACTAACTCCGCCCTCGAGGCGAATCTGGATACTCTGCACCGCACCTCTGCTCAACCTGAAGTCCTCATAAGTACTTCCTCATCTGAGTCTGCTCGACCTCTACACCAAGGCTAGCATATCCTAGGAATCTACAAAACTCTACATCGATCTCAAGCACTGCACGATTACACCGAAACAGCTCCCTAAACCGCGTCTCCAAACGCTCCACGGCCTTTTGAGGAAAAATAACTTGGCATTAACTCCGCCAAGAATAATCTCTAGAAACACCACAATACTCCTCATAACATCTGATAGAGTGAAACTACACTCTATCATCGACCTCCACTCATTAGCTCTCCCAAGTCTAACACAACCCAAAAGGAACACCACGGAAACTCAACTTCTGCCCCTCACTCCCAAATAGGACGGACTCTCCTCTGCTACCGCAGCTCACGGGTGTACCTCAATCACTAGAGGTACTACTTGAGCCTACATTAGTACCACACCTGGTAACCACTACCACAACCTGAGCCCACATATTTGCCAGATAATCATCTTGACCCGGAGCCACACATGCAGTCGCACCCACACCTGGGCCTCCCGCACTACCAGTCCATCTCATACCCCCAGTCCTCAGGCTAGTACTAACACTGGCTGCACTCCCAGATCCCTCCTGAAACGTCTGCAAAATCTGAACCAGCTCATATGCGGTACTCAAAACCATACACTCGGAGGACTCACTCGCATGTCCCCGACTATAAACTCGACTGCTAGCACCCAAGCCTTCACTCTCTGCATTTCCCAAAAATACAGAATATGATACTAGAATTCAAAACCACACAAATACTTACCGCGAAATCTCTTTAAAGGCTCGAGAGGATGATCTAAGACTCTATACTCATAAGCACTTAACACATAGTCTCAGATCACATAATCTAACGTCCTAAAACCGTATATGCTCTGATACCAAAATGTAACACCCGCATTTTTTTTATTAAATAATTAATCTGGATTTAAGGATCCTATAATCATTAAACACTCAACAATTAGCTCAAGGTGAAAATACACAAACGGAACAAATAACCAAATAAATTCAAATCTCAATTTCATAAAATTCAATACTCCAGAATTCCAAAAACAATCTAAATTCCAGAAAAGATAACTCAAAGACTAGCAATTCCAGAAAAAGAATAACCAGTAACCTAAACCAGGCTATTAAGTTCAATAACATAAAATAAAATCCTATCATCCTCTGTCCTCGCCTTGATTCCACGATCACACTTTTTCTTTACCTATAACTCAAAAGGAAAGCGGGAGTTGCGTGAGTATTATCACAAATACTCAGTGGAGCGGTCATCCCGCCAACATGTTAAATGCAGAATACAAATATCACATTAATAAACCGTTTAAACACAATATCAATTACCAGTTACGAAAAATACATAAATCATCAAATTACAAACATGTGTCGATTGACACACCACCATGTTGTCGATCGATACTCGCTATCATCGAACATAAACCTTTATCGAGGTGTCGATCGACACAGACTCTAGGTGTCGATCAATGCCTCGTTACAGAAACCAAAATCCGAGCCTATCCTCACGCAGCTTGATTCAGAATTTCAACGATTATCCATATCAATCACAACACGATCATTCATCATCTAAAACATCAATCATCACAATCATTGCACAAATAACCACGAATCACCAAAATTTAACAAAGAACATTCGAATCCTACGAGAAACCTGCGATCACGCACTCACCTTCGCGAATGACGAGATTACGGATTGAAATAGCGAAGAACACAGCCTCTAAAAGGCTAGAAAGCCACAAGCTAACTCTTCTCTATCACCTATAACTCATCAACAAGATTTTTCCCTAAATTGAATCAGAATTTCTGAAATAAAACAGAACGACATACTAACTTCGAAGGACCATAAAACATGGAGTTTACCTTGGAATCATGATATAAAACATGATTCGGAAAGTAGACTCAAAGAGCTTTCCAACGACATAAGAAAAATCGCCTAAACCGCTCTGAAACTCTAGGAAAACTCCCTCTAAGTGGTCTGATCCCAGACCCGATTCTGCACAGATATCACTCACGAAAACACAAAAATATCTTAGCATACATAACCAATTGACAAACAGATTTGCCTCACAGCTAGCTAAGAGACAGACGAACTGATTTGATCATCCAATCCTCATCTCCAACACAAGGCAACAGAACTGCCCAATTCTCACAATTAACTCTCTTTCTTAAGAACACACAAAAACCACCTTTTCTCTCTCAATCATCAATTTCTCTCACGACTCTGGACATTTGTTTCCTCTCAAACGTGACTGCTCAACGAAAAAGGCTTTTATATGAGCCTTTAGGGTTTCTTTTAACCCAAACCGAACAAAACCGAAATTACAATTAATTTAACCCGATTCTGAAACAATGGTGTCGATCGACACTATCACTGGTGTCGATTGACACTATCACTGGTGTCGATCGACACCCATATAAAATCATTATTGATGGGTTGCGGTCGTTACAAACATTATATCTAAATATATATAGTTAATTTTATGTTTTGTGTAATTTAGATACCCGTTTGGTTTTTGGTTCGGTTCGGTTCAGACTCGGTTTTGGTTTTTTTATTTTAAGAAAATGAAACCCAATCGGGTATTTTATAAAATCGGATTCGGTTCGGTTCAGATAATTTCGGGTCGGGTTCGGTTTGGTTTTTCGCTTTGGGATATTTTGCCCACCCCTACTCATTCCCTTTCAAAATGGAAGTTGCTTTAAAAAAAAACACGAGCATTAAGAAACTACTTGTATTCTAAAAAGTATCATTTAGTATATAACAAAAATAGTTGCATTTTTAGCATTGACAAGTTTCTAAAATTCCATGTTTGACGATCATAGTTCACAAAAATCATGTTAATTATATCAACAAGAAATCGAAAACCATTAAATTTCAGTTGACTTATTAATCAATTTATAAACTCAATGAGACTACAAAATATTAGAAGAATCAAGTGGTTTTGTTATATCCATGAAGAATCACTTTTGGTATTAACATGTTAAGAAAAAAGAATACCAAACATGTAAATCTACAGAGAAAAAACACACGTGAATCTCTTAAGTTGAATCAAGATTAATTAAAACATCTGACCATGAGAAATTTCCAGATTTGGTTGAAATAGAAGTAGTGACTTTTGAATTTGATTGTGACTTTTGGTTTTCTACTTCTGAATTTGATCGATTTTTAAGTTTATTTTTGTGAGTAGAGACTCTTGAGTTTTCTTGTAGAAAAAACAAAAAATAACGATACTAGAATTTTATTTTTGAACTTAAATAATACTTTAAAATCTTTTACCTAAACTAAAAAGTTCATAATCTTATTTTAGTTTTGTATCTGGCGGGTTACCTGCAAATTCGTAAATCCGCAACAAATGAACCCGTTGAATCTGTTGGGATATCATACTGATTTGGTTGAATTTTTACTTATATATTAGACATTTTTTGTCTAATCTTTAGACGTGGGACTTAGATTGATATCCCAACATTCTCTCCTTCAAACCAAGGACCACATGACTCGTGTCTTCCCCTCTAGCGACATCTTGGCAACGTCTTGTTCCTTCTTATTCGCAGAGTCACCTTTTTGAGGAGTCTGCTCTCACATCATATATAGCCCATACCCACTTCGTATTATCTTCGCACTATCACAGGATCGCTATTGCTCTGATACCAATTCTAGAATCAACGATGCTTAAGAACACATGATTTAATAAAGAATAACTCTCTTTATTAGCTTAAAAAAATAACTCAAAACTTAAGCACTCTTAATCTCTCTTTCTCAAACTCATAAGTTATGCCACAACTTAGCATCTTCTTATATAGAGAATATTTTCCTAATCTTAAAAGGAAATCTTACATATTTAGATAACTTCTAAATATAACATTTTTCCTAATCTCTTTTGGTATAGCTTATTGCTCAAGCTATCTTCAAGCTTATGCCAACAATATATAGATTGTTGGTTATGGTCATTGGAATATGGCAAATCTTTGAATGTATTAATCTTGTCTTTACTTTGTATCGTTTACTATCAAAATAGGGAATGGAAAATCCCATAATAATATCAAGTACCATTCATACTCACTCTATGGGTTGCATTATCAACACAACAAAATTCAACTAAAAAAACGCTGAGGATGGGTGACGTGGAGGAGAAGACTCTGACTCACCAAGAGTTGTAGAAGCATTTAAGAGAGAGTTTCTTTCCAATTAAAAAGAGTATTTCTTTTAATTTGCTAGTACATGTGATCTCATCACCAATGATCTTTGTTTCGAAAATCATTTTTGTTTCGAAAATTAAAATAGTCCTTACGCTTAATTTAAATAATTTTTGTTTCGAAATAGTGTAAATAATTTTTGTTTCGAAAATCAAAATAGTGGGAAGAGCAAAAATCAAAGTGAAATAACTTTCATGATACGGAGATCCAAAATGGGCTTAAAACCTGTAGTCATTAAAACAAAGCTAGCTAGCAGCAAGTCAAAAGATAAGTACAAACACCAAATGAAGTCTTGAGAACTGATTAGGAACAAAACCACTCTGGTTCGTCTCGGTAACGAGTCTATACATAAACCGCTAAATATCAGTTGACGAAGGTTACGGATAGTAGATTGCTCGTTCGATAAGAGAAGGATTTGGATTGATTTCAGCGCCAAGTTCTTGCTCAGTCTGATACCTGTGTTCAAAATACGATAACGACTCAGAAAACTATAATGTTAACTCGGTAAGAACAGCAGAAGGAAAGAAAGAAGGACGTACATTTTGAAGCGGTCCTCGTATGTTACCAAATTCACGGCCAACCCGAGGTGTCCTTGCATTTGCACCTTTCTCAAAGCCAAGAAATCAAGATATGAACACATTGTTGTGTTATGTTATAATGAGTTTTAAAAAGTGATTAAAGGTGATTGCTTACTTTAGTTCGAGTCATTGATGATTGTTGCGTCTTCTGCTTATTAACTGAGCTTGGAGTGATGGGTCTTGACCACTTACTCTTCGTTTGTGGTTGTTGAGTAGGTGTTGAAACTAGGGAAGTTGACGAGACCGGCTCAATCTCCCATGGTGAGACTTTGTCTGGTCTCTAAACTGTTGTTGGCTCATCCCATTGAACCTTACAAGAAGAAGAAAATGGTAAAGATCACGTAATAAGTAAACCGTTAAACGAAAGAACATTGAAATGTTAAACAAACCTGCAATGATCTCCATTTAGAAGATGGCCATTGTGTAGATAGATCTCCGCTTCCCATGATCATACCCGTAAATCTGAAGAAACAGAATCAGGAACAACTCGATGAATATCGAAAAACAGATCAGAGGAAACGGATTCTTACAAGGGACTCTTCTCTTTCAAATCTCATTCTAAATCGGTCCTCGTAAGTTACCAATTTCAGAGCCAACCCGAGCTGACGGAAGGAGGTTTGCGGCCCATTATATCCGGGAACAGCCGGAAGCTGTTCCAGAGGCCTCCCAGGCTCCCTTCCAGCTCTGTAAAACTCCGGACTTGCAAGGTATCTCTCTCGACGCTCCTTCTGTGATTCATTAGAGAGGAGAGATCACAACAATGTGAGGTTTAATGGAGAAGATAAGAGAGAGAGAGTCTCTGTAATAGCAAATGTGACTTACCCATTCATCGATCACAAGCCCTTCTCCAATCATCTTTGAACCTGTTTCTTCTGGAGGCTTATTTCGTGCTTCCACTGCTGCATCCGCTTCAGCTAGCTGGTCCTTAAGTTTCTCCAGTGCCTATTTCATTCACCACATAGATAATCAGAGAGAGAAACCGTAAACACACAGGGCTGTCTTTTAAAGCATATGATGATTCGGATACTCACAGGATTGGGACGTTCGGGATCCAGGAATATCACACGCAATATTTGCTCCTTCGAGACATCCTCTTTTTGTTCGTCATACTGCGAAAAACATACACAAAAAAAAACCAAACAATCAATATCTTCTTTAAGATGGAGGAAATAACTCAGTGGAACTTAAGAACTGTAAGAATATAACAACTAGCACCATGCTTGATTATATGGTTGTGCCTTAAAGGTAAGTGGAAACCTCAACTACAAACAAAAAGCGTTCTTAGTCTCGTCATTGATCAATCTAATGTTCCATTTGGATTTTGGCATGTTGTTACTACCGTTTTGTTATCTAGTTCAAAGATGAGCTGATAGAGAAGATCAACATACCCATTGGACCTTTCACCTTCAGGCTCATGATTTTAAACTTAACTCTGCTCCTTTGATCCATTGGCTTCTCATTATTCTCAGGAGTCTCAACAAATTTGAATACTGTACATTTCAACAAGCAAGATAAATAGTCACATGCATAATCTTCTAACGCCATTGCTTTAACCAATAATAGCCTTCATCAAGAAGAATTAGAATTCAGAAGGTAATAAAAAGAAGAGTTTCTCCAGGAGCAAGATCGCACTGGGTGGACGCATGAAGCAACTTTTTGGTGCAGTTGTTTGAAACTGAAGAGCAAAAGACAAAGCACAAATACAAATGAACAAAATGATACTTTAAAATCTTTTAGATCGAAAAATACACTACAAGAAAACAGCATGTTAGTGACACCGATTTGTGTCACAAATCAGTCACAAAAGCAGCATTTGTGACACTTTTGTGACGAAATTACAGAGTGACAATTTTTTCGTCGCTAATTTGAAGCGTCGCAAATTCGACACATATTTGCAACACTTTTGTGACGCATTTATTGAGTAGCACATTTGTGACGGACTTGAGACGATCGAAAGGAGTCACAGATATGTGACGGAAGTGAGACAAGAGAATGTGTCACGAATTACCAACAGATGTGTGACACAATCGTAGTGGCTAATATGTGACGTCTTTGTGACGCTTTAAAGTGTCATTAAAGTGTGACTCTTTTATGACTATTTAAGGAAAAGTGGTAGTCTCTAAAGTGTCACAAAAGAGACACTAATTTACTATGTATGTGTAACAGTTTTTACAGTCTTTTTGTTGTATTGCACACTGTATAATACTTCGTATTCTACTCAGTATTATACTTCGTATTCTACTCTGTATTATACTAATAGAAATTTCAAATAAACGGAATTCTACATAAATAAACATAGTTAAAGCAAAATAAGGTTCCGAATTACGAATTCCGAAAACGGTTAACAAAATGTACAAAATAGTTAACCGTTACATCACCAAAACATTAAACATTTAGTTCAAAACATTAGACGATTAGTTCAAGAGATAGAAACCGTTTATGTGGCAGGTGGAGTGGGTGGTGAGGTGGTTGGTGAGGTGGCTGAAGTAATCAGCAACTTGAACTCATAGACTCCTTCTGCGTTTGTAGGACACATAGCCATGGATGTGGCTTTAACAAGCTTTGCTGGATCTGGTGTGCATTTTAGAGCATTGAAGAGATCATTCCCTTCTAAAGGTGGTGGTGATGGAGGATTCTGAAGAAGGTAAACATGATTAGTAATGGAGCCAGGACAAGATTGAGCTTGAAGAAGCTCTAGTCTTAGGAAAGGATGTACGAACTGAAGTAAGTATGTAAAAATGTTAGACACAAAGAAATATGATGCTTACTTTCTTTAACAGTGCCATATGGAGGATTCTTCTTCCATTTCTTTTTTTTATGTAGAAGCGTTCTCTAACTATGATAGAGAGAAGATGATATGTACCTCTTCTCCACATAACTAAATGATGAAGCAAGTAGAGTCTAGAAACCTACTGGTCAAAAAGTAGTCTAGCAATCTCCACATAACTAAATGGTAATGCCTGAAATGTCGACTGAGATTCCCGTTCTGATTCCAAAATCTGAGTCAAATTGTCTAGTTCACAAACAAAGAAGCAACAAGAAAAAGTTAACAATTAAGCATCTAATTTCCTTAAACATTGATAAACTTTATCTGCTAAATGTGCATTTTTTGTTGTTGTCTTACCAACAGACATCCACGCTGGAGGCCGGAAAGTGCATTTTCCTCTCCTCTTAAGTGCCACCGCAAGCCACAGAGGCACTTCTGTCGGAATCTGAGGAACGAACCTACCAAAATCCCCCTGTCACCGGTTCACAAATTTAATCACACGGGTTACAAAACGGTTTAGACGGCAATGATTTCAGAGATTGTATAAAAACAGGAGATATTACACTGATGAAATTGAGTGTCTCCATGTTCATATTGGGAACAATCGCCACCATTTCGTCCTCTGCCATAAACTCAACCTGATATGAAATTCCAATCAATTGTATCATTGCAGACCATATATAAAGAAACACATACAAATAAAGAGGAGAAGAAGGACCTCTTGTGGAAAAAATAGTGAGATATGAGGATCAGTTTGGCCAGCCATTGGTGTATCTCAAGAAATCTCAGTTGCTTGACCTAAATAGAAAAAAAAACAAATGACTGCATTAAAAGAGTGAACGAATACAAGATTTTCAAAATGTGATGTTGTCCAGAGAAAATTTACAAAACCCTCTAAAATCTAGTTCAAAATTATCGGAGGGAGTAATATCTAGTTTTCCTCAGTAGCCCAAAACAAATGTTACAAACTGATCCTTTGTAGACATTTCATCAAACACCTTGTCTACAGAAAATTCCTTGGTATTTTATAGCACATACCCACTTCCAATTTCAGCAACAACATGAATCAATCAGCAACAAAATAGCCTAGTTCAAAATTATCCAGTGATTCCAACTATCAAATTTCGCAAATTTCTAGGAAAAAGCTTTAAGGGAACGCCGGATACAGTAAGAAATAGGAGCCCTTGTACCTGATATTGTGATATGAGCTCGAAATTACCTTTTGTGTGATTCCAGTAAGATCAGATCGATCCCTTCCGATATTCTACGAAATAAACAGTAACCGAAATCCCCCCCCAAGATTTACAAATCTGTGTTCGAAGAGAAGGCTGCTCCACCGCTTGAGGATGGTTGAAGATGGTTGGATCCACCACTGAGACCCTTCCCATTCCCTCCACGACCAGTAACAAGACCACCACCTCTTCCACCAGAGACGGCGACTCCTCTACCGCCAGATCCGCCGGTATCTCGAAGATTGTTTTACCTCAATTGTTTTTAGGTTTCCTAGTCATATTTGTGTTTGGAAAAGATTGAGATTCTGAGGATTAGAGGATAGATTTTGATAGAGATTTTTAGGATTAGAGGAGAGATTTTGATAGAGATTCAGAAAATTTAGGGTTTAGATGAAGATTGAAGGAGCTATCAGAGAATCATATACGAGAGAGAGAGAGATGAAAAGACTTAGGCTAGAAATGAAAGGGGATCTGATTTTTTGGTTATGATAAAGTTAGTGGATGGAAATTTCGGAGGCCCAATTTTTTGGTGGGAACCCAAATGTTTTAAAACCCAATTTGGGAGGGAGGCCAAAATATAATTTTGTCACAAATGTGTTGCAAAATTGTGACACATGTATTACAAACTAAGGTGGTCACAATTCCAAACCCTAAACCCTTAATATTTTAGATGCATAATTGGGTAAACAATACATTTATAACACATTTTTTCATCAATTTCATCAGTTTTGAATAAGTATACATAGTTATATTCAAGTTTCAAAACAATTTTATAAATTTTCAATTTCTTTAGGATTATGAGATTGAAATGATAAGGAGTTTAAGTTAGGAGTTATATGAGATAGTTTGATTTTTGAAAAAAAAATTGAAAATTTATTTTAATTTGTTTAACAATCAAAGTCAAATCTTAGAATATTAGTATGGAAATGTAATCAAGAATATCACATAATTCATTATAAATCTCAACATTGTTTCCTAAAAAATCATTTTGGAATGGCAAATTTGTTGCAAATGAGTGACTAAACACGGAGTGTGTCATAAAAGTGTCACAAATATATGACAAAACCCAGAAAAGCGTCACAAATGAGTCACAAAAGAGTCGCAAATTTGTTACGCATTTGTGACGCTAAATGTATACACAACTTGAAACCCTAAACCCTAAACATTTCAATGTATTTTTGGTAAGTTTATGGGTTGAAAATAAGTTTTCTATGATCTTAGAACCATTTGAATGATTATATTTAGGTAATTTGAACTTCAAACATCCATTTATCAAAAAATAAAAATTTTACAAAGATTACAAAGTAATAACACTGATACTTTATATAACGCTTATATGATTGATATGAACATTATAATTTTTTTTTTGGAAATAGAAGATTTAACAATTAGATGTAAAATTTTTAGTCCACACATGAATAATATATGTTTGTATATAATCATAGTACTTGAATACACATCTGAAACACCAAAATTCAACTGAGCGTAGCTAATCAGTAGCAAAAGAGTCACAAATATGTTACGTTTTTGTGACTCTTTTGTGACGCTACTTGAACCCAGAAAAGCGTCACAAATGAGTCACACAAGAGTCGCAAATTAGTTACGAATAGTTTACCGTCGCTAATGCGTCGCAAAAAGTGTGACGTTCTTTAAAATAGTCACAACTCCATCGCAAATTTGTGACGCTTTTACGACAAAAGTTTTTCGTCACAAAATTGTGACGATTTTGATACGTTTTTCATTTTCGTCACAAATCCGTCACAGTTTCGTCCCACTTCCGTCACAATCTTTTGTGACGAAAAAAACTGTCACAAAAATCCGTCACAGATTAACAGTTTTCTTGTAGTGATATACCTTAAAAGCTACATCTGATTTGCTGTAATTTTTAATCTTAATGGCACTCCTCACTTGCTTTCCAGGCTCATCTTTAAAGTTCAAAGCCAACCCGAGGTGATGAAAGGAGGTTTGCAGCCCGTTATATCCAGAACAGCAGGAAGCGGGTTGGGGCCTCCATTGGGGTCCCCATCTTCATCACGACCATAGAACGGACCATGATCTAGCTGCAGCCCATTACCTTGATTCAAAAACTCATGATGTTCATGTAAGATGTCTGCCCAACTAACTTGTGGAGAAAAGAATTTCATCTCTTTTCCCGCATTTACTCTGTAGCATATTACAAAGATGTTGGAATTGCCATTTCCTGAGAAGGTGTTGAGCCATTCCAAGTAGTCGGAATCTGCTGCAACTAAGACGAGGTTGGCGGAGCATTCATGTGATTATTAAAAATGAACTAAATCTACTACAATACTCCTGCTTTAGGGAGAGATCATTATAAGACATATCTACTTTAGAGTTACATTTTTCTGGATTCTCAAATCTAGCAACATTTACCTCATGGCTCTGTTTAGAATTCTTAAATTGTTGTGCCATGTCTATCACCATACCCTTAAGCTGTGTAGATCATCACCAATATGTTTTATGACTCATATCGTTAGTTGATTCGATAGGCTTAGAATTGGTTTGTTCTCAACGGAGTTGGTTCCGATAGATGAAACCGTGTGCTTTATCCTCCTCTTTTGAGAAGAGAATCATACATACAATTTCCTTTCTTAGGATTGGTGATTGGTTTCCAGATTTTTAACCGGCCATGTTAAGCTCTATGCTTTTGGTATTAACCAAGCGAGCTATGTATGACCATGTAATGGTCGTGGGTGTAAAGAAAGTTGATGTCATGAGTGTCTCTCTCCAAAGTTCAATATTTCGATGTCGTGGACTGGGATGAGCCTGTTGAGTTTTCGGCGGTAGGATGTGTATTTGCCAAAACTTCGGACAAAGTTTTCTATTTTTCGAACACGTTTTCGGATTCAAACTTTAGCTCCCTATCTATCTTGGAGGAGTGTGCAAACAAGCTTTGTAGCTCTTTTGATTCTATCATGTTCTTAATGTTGTTAAATTTATGCTTATGTAATTTAGTTGTGGTTGATGTAATCTCGTGTGTTTCAGTTTTGGATCCGAAAAATTTCCTCGAGTGGGAGTGTAATCGCTTAATTTAATAGAAATCCAACTGTTACGCTGAATTTAATAGAAATCCAAGTGTTGGAACAAAAAAAAGTTATAATAAAAAAATTATAAACTTAATATTCATAAGATTTTGTTTTTCAAATGCTTTTGTAATGTTTATGGCATTCTCTAAGCAAACATGTTAACTACTCATTAAAAAAAAATTAATTTCAAATTATTAGTTAAAATTCGAAGTTGAAGCTGATAACAAAATTATTTGCGGTTGATCATGTGACAAGAGATTGAATGGGTTATATATGCCATCCATTGCAATATAGATGGTTGAAAAACTCGACAAGATGAGTTTAATTAATGATTTTGTAGGGAAAAATACAAGGAGAGCAATATTTCAAAATAAATTATATTTTGTTGTTTTTTTTTATTTCTTACTAGCTATGTAGAATTATAAACGGCTTAATAGAGTTTTGATGGGTTTTTTTATTTAGATTATACGAAAATGTACGAAAAATACACTTTTCTACAAATATGCATAGGGCATCCAAAAAGATTGGACCGGCACTGGATGTAATTGTCAGCTACTTGCGGGATATCACCTAAACCACCAAACCAAATCAAATCAGTAGTCAAATAAAAAATAATTACCATCAAAAGCAGCCAAACAAAGTCCATTTATCAATTCAATTCTCTGTATTCTTAAACGTCAACAACTTTGTCTACCTGCTTCATCAATTCATAGAACCATTTTCTTTATAACTCTAACTTACCTATGCCGATTGGGGTCATAGGAATTTCCGAATCTCATAATCTGTTAAAGGCACGTTTGGAGATACGATCATTGGTATTGTTACTCACGACACCCTCGATGTACAATGGACCCATCCAACCTTTTGCGCTTACAAGACGAATGAGACAATCTCGAGCAATTCTCGATTTAACATTTGGTACAGGAGCACTCTCGAAGTCGATAAACACAATCGTCAGATTGTGATTCATGACATGAGCAGGATTAAACGGATATTCATCCACTTCAAGAGTAAGATAGTGAAGAAATAGAGAGAGGCGGTAGAGAAAGGTAATAAGATGAAACCCTAAAAAATGGGATCTAATCATAAATGGGGAAAATATCATTTGAATCCCCAACTTTTAAATTTTTTGACCATTTAAATCCCTAACTTTAGTATAGGCCATTTAAATTCACAAGTTTTTGTTGGCTTTCATAAAAAATTTCAAATTTTTGTTGACTAAGCCAGTTTAGGCACACCGTTAAAAACGATTAACTGAGTAAACTAATATTGTTAATTATCCATTAAAAAAATTTCGTTTATCACTATAAAAACATCATTTACAAACAAAAATTTCGAACTCGTGACCTCCACGTCAAAATAATGCATATTACCATTCAAGCACTGTAATTTTTGTTAAAATTTAGAAAATAGTTTTTATAAAACCTTAGTTTAGAAAACGATTTATAATTGAAACAACCAGTTTTTGTTTTTTTAACCTAGACATTTCTACTGCAGAAAACTTATACACCATATAAACCAATATTCAAATTCAATAAAACAACCAAAAATTCCAGAATTCAACAATAACCAATAATCAAGTTCAAGTCAACATAATTGAAATGAAACTTAACAACCTAAACACCAGGTTCACTACACTATCCTTAAACAATAAATAAAGCAATTCCTATCATCCTCTTCCAACGCATTTATTCCGCAATCACACTTTTCCTTTACCTACAACACATGAGAAAAAAGAGTTGCAAAAGTATTTCATAAATACTTAGTGATCGGTCATACCACCAACTAGCGTATCACACATGCTCAGGCAACAACATAATCAACAACATAACCATCACAATGCAACAATTACTCAATAACGCATCTTTTAAAGCGTTTCCGAGATAATATAGTTCGTGTCGAGCGATAGCAGCAAGGTGTCGTTCGACACAACCAAAGTGCTCGTGTTGAGCGACACTAAAATGGTGTCGATCGATACGCAAGTAGCACTCGTGTCACTCGCCACCCTCCTGGTATCGCACCAGAATCGAGTTTCTCATTTCATAACTCGATTTCGGGCGATACGAGTCGTAAACCTACAAAACGATCAACACAGAACAACCACGAATACATAGCAACAATAACAAAATGGTTCCACACAGAAATCATTCACAAAATCATCACAAAATCACCAAATAACCATCATAGCCTAGAATCTTGTGGTCGCGAACTCACCTTAGCCAAAAACGTGAACGTGAAACGGATTATAGACGAAGAAGGCACACAAAACGGACCCTCTAGAGTCAAAAATCCATTGATCGGATTGAAACCCACGACGAACACGAAGAACGGTGATTCCTACATCTCTAAAACTTGAAAAAACATTTTTTCAAGGATTTCTTTGCAACAATCCCCAAGAACACGAATTTTCACTCAAATTTCTCTCAACTATGATTATTCTGCACAGCTAAAATGGCCACGATCGTCCTATCAATATATTCCCGAGACCTAGGGTTTATTCCCTAAACCGAGCCCAAACCGACGATTAGAAATTAATCAACCTGGTTCTGCAGAAGCTCATGTCGAGCGACACCACAAATGTGTCGATCGACACATGATATGCCCAAATTAACCCTAAGAGCTACTCTCTCAAATTAAGAGATCAGATGCAGTATTTAGGGATCGAAATCCACAGGGAATCAAGATAACACAATAGATTAAATAAATTCGGATTAAACTAGGCAGAATAAAGAGAATGCAAGTAAATCAAAGCAAGCAAAACAAACGGTTGTGTAACAATAAGAGAAAAACGCTAGACACAGGGAAATCGCAAGTGAATCAGATATGCAGATGATAAATAAAAGATAGGATTATGAAGCTCAGTTCACGAACATGAATCACGAATATAAAACCAATCAGCTTTCGCTGCAGAGATTATCTATGTTTAAATCCTATAAGACCAAATTTCTTTGCAAATCCTAACAATCTAAACAAGCATTAATGTTCAGGTTCAATTGTTCACAAAACCCTAAACCAAATTCCTTTGCGAAAAGGAAATTTGCTCATCAAAGTCTAGTTCAGGAAATCAATCAAACTGTCGTTTCTATTAATTATCCTAAGATCAGATTTCATGTCATGAATCTAAAATCAACAATAAACACGAGACAAGATGAAGAACAATCTAATGATATTAATCCTATGCAATTTAGATCAGATCTAGCAAATCATCAAACACCTTTGAAAATCCCTAAACCTAACAGGATTACTGATATTACGTTTTAAGGGTCATCAATTCCCCTTGTACGTTGTAGCACAAAGGGTTATCGTATCCACAGGGAGGTTTGGTCAATGCACCAGGAATGCATGATCCTTCTTAATCTAGAGCAATGCTTTTTATAAGTAAACAAATTATAAAACTATAAAACAAGTAAACTAAAGATGGATATGTCGGATATTTAACTAACTATCAAGAAGAGATTAAAGAATGTCGAGGTTTAATTAAGCACCTTTCTAGAACTCAAACACGAGAGTATAGCCAGCTAACTTCCGTTACAAAGGCTATCTATCCTTAAATCCTCAAATCCCAAATTCCTTTGTGAATTTATCGAATCTAAACAAGCAATTAGTACGAGTTCGATTTGTTCACAAAATCCCTAAGCCAAATTCCTTTGCGAATAGGTAATTTGCCCATCTAGACTAGTTCAGGTTATTAATCTCACTTCCGTGACTAATCAACAATCCTAAGATCTATGTTCTAGGTGATCAAGCTAGAAATAACATTGAGAACAACCTAGATGAAGAACTAACGGATAAACCTCAATAATTAACCATCAAATCATCATCAATCAAGCCAAATCAAATACGCAACTAGAACCCTAATCTAAACATGAAGAAAACAAGAGAAAAAGACACAAAGATAAAGAAATTGCATAAATAAAAGATAGAGTTGAAGAAATCTTCTCTAGAGTGGTATTTTTTATGAAGATCAATCAAAATCTCTCAAAAGAGAGAGTTTGGGTCGTGCCCAGCTCTTCCAAGAAGAAGAAGACTTACTAGATATTTTTACAAGAAAAACTATTTATACAAGTGCCAAAATAAGGAAAATATCTAAGGAAAAACGGATATTTTTGCTTCTGCCGACCTCGTGTCGATCGACGTAAATTCCTGTCGATCGACGGGAAACTCTCTGGAAATATCCTCTGATTTTAAAGATACCCTGTCGATCGACGTAATTCTCTGTCGATCGACGCTGGTGTTGTTCCAGTCGGTCAAGACCGGTACCCTCCGGTAAAACAGCCATTTCTCCTGAACAACAGATCGGAATGACTTGAAGCCACTTCCATTGGAAAGATATCTCAAATACCTACAACCTTTATGAAGACCTCTGAAGCTAAATCCAAATGGAAATCGTTCTTCTGAGTCGATCTTTGAAGTACTTTGGATGGTTTCGGTCGCGGTGGTGTGATATATTCCGCAATGACCTTTTATGATGGCTATCTTCACTCCTCGAAATCCTCTGACTCCAAGAACACCTGAAAATGGCTCAAGCAAGCCTAAAAGAGTACAAAAACAACCTAGGACATCTAGAATGCAATGCAATGCAAATGAGACTCAAATGCATGAAAATATCCCAAAACTATACTATGTGGGATCAAAACCTATGAGAATAAAGCCCTAAAAACAAGTAAAATATGGTGTTATCAGTTACTACTCAGACATAATCGAAGTAAAAACCATTATATTAATTGAAGATATCTCTTAAACAAAGATAAAATAAAGCATAAGCCTAAACAATGACTTGGAAAACGTATATATACAGGTACAAAACCGACTGGAAACCTAAAAGTAAACATCTGGAACTTTCGGGCTTCGAACAGACTTCTTCAGATTAAGTTTTGGGCTTGGTCGACATGGGTGTCGATCGACACTCATGGTGGTGTCGATCGACACCATCTTGAAAATCAGCTTTTTCACTTCGGTTTTCGCCACTTCGTTCAGCAATGCTCCAAAACTTCCAGTAAACATCTTTTAAGCTCCAATCGTCCAAGTACCTATAAAGACTCTAAAACCAACACAAAACACAACAAATACTCTAGATATTGGACTTATATCATGGCTTAAACTAGGTAAAAACCATGATATATCAACACACACCTTGTGTCGCTGGACACGAACACCATAATCCACTTTTCTGTTTTGCGGATGTTACAATTCTCCCCCACTTTTTGAATCACGCAAAAACATCTACTAAAGACCACAAACTTCTTCCCGCACTGGCTAATACCACAAGATATCCTCTCTCCATCTCAAAGAACCACATCTAATCCTGTGTTTATACGCACGTTTCTAGACACCCATTACTCTTAACTCATTACCACACCCTCTCGCTCTTAGGAACACATCCTTTGAATTCTGGGTATACAGGGGAACCACCATCCCCTCTAGAAAACCACCATCTCTCAAAAAAAATGCATGGGAACCTTCATCACCTCTGGGTCACCATGATCAGACGAGCCAAAAAGCCCAAATCGAAGATTTTCGTTTTTGCGAAGGAATTCCAGATGTTTACTTTTATGTCTATGACGGTTTATGTACCATATATATATATATATATATATATATATATATATATATATATATATGTTTTCACAGCCATTGTTTAGGCTCATGCATTATTTTATCTTTGTTTAAGAGATATCTTCAATTAATATAATGGTTTTTGCTTCGATTATGTCTAGGTAGTAACCCTGTTAGGTTTAGGGATTTTCAAAGGTGTTTAATAATTTGCTAGATCTGATCTAAATTGCATAGGATTAATATCATTAGATTGTTCTTCATCTTCTCTCGTGTTTATTGTTGATTTTAGATTCATGACCTAAAATCTGATCTTAGGATAATTAATAGAAACGACAGTTTGATTGATTTCCTGAACTAGACTTTGGTGAGCAAAATTTCTTTTCGCAAAGAAATTTGGTTTGGGGTTTTGTGAGCAATTGAACCTGAACATTAATGCTTGTTTAGATTATTAGGATTCGCAAAGAAATTTGGTTTTCTAGGATTTAAATATAGATAATCTCTGCAGCGAAAGCTGATTGGTTTTATATTTGTGATTCATGTTCGTGAACTGTGCTTAATAATCCTATCTTATATTTATCATCTGCTTATCTGATTCACCTATGATTTCCCTGCGCCTAGCTTTATTTTAATTGATCTTTTTCACCGTTTAAATTGCTTTGTCTACTTGTTTTTGCATTCTTATTATCTTGCTTAGCTTAATCTGAATTTAATAATCTATTGAGTTTCTGATTCCCTGTGGATTCGATAACCTTAAGTGCTACAGCTGATCTCTTAATTTGAGAAAGTAGGTCTAGGGTAAATTTGACCATGCCATCGATCCTTAGCTTCCTTCATGTTCAACCTAAAAACTTGGACCTTCTCTGTCGTTTCTTGAACATATGTAGCACCATAAATGCTCCGCTCCCCCACTTGGGTCGAGCATAAAGGTATCTTACATGGCCTCCCATACAAAGCCTCAAGAGGAGCCATCCTGATACTCGCCTGGAAGATATTATTATACGCAAATTCGGCCAAACACAAGTGATCAGCCCAGTGACCACCCCAATCAAGCACACACATCCTCAGCAAATCCTCCAAAGTATGAATAGTCCTCTATGACTACCCATCAGTTTGCGGATAATATGTTGTACTCATATGCACTTTAGTGCCCATCTCTGCCTGAAAAGCTCCCCAAGGCTCTGAAGCGAACCTGGGATCCCGGTCTGACACAATATTGGCTGGCACACCATGCAGACTCACAATCTCCTTTACAAATTTCTTAGGCAAAACAGCCGCTCCATCTGTTTTTTTAATGGCCAGAAAAATTGCAGACTTATTCAATCGGTCCATAATCACCCAGATAGCGTCATAAGTCCGCGAGTTAGGTAATCCCACTATGAAATCCATTGTAATTATATCCCACTTATACTCTGGAATGGGTAAACTCTGCAGCAAACCTCTCGGAACCTTATACTCATCCTTAACCAACGAACACATGTTGAACTACGCAACCCAATAAACCACATCTCTATTCATCCCGACCTAGTGATAGTACTGCTTGAGATCACGATATATCTTAATCGCTCCTGGATGAATCGAGAACTTGCTTGCATGAGCCTCACTCAGGATCTCCTGCCTCAACTCCTTAACCTTGGGTACGCAAACCCGACCTCGCACAAGAATCATCCCATTCGAAGAGACGTGATACTCGAAACCAACTCCTCGCGATGCATCAATCAAACTTTGATCGCTCTCCTGTGCCACCTTGTTCCTACTGAGAAGATCTGCCTGATCTGCCGCCTCTAAACCCAAAGGTTCCTGCGAAATAGCACACAAACGGAAAGTGCAAATCTCGCTCATTAAGGCCACAACCTCCTACTCCGAATCGAATCAGCTTTTCTTTGACTCAGAGCATCTGCCACTAGGTTTGCCTTACCCGAATGGTAAATTATTTGCAGATCATAATCCGCTAGCAACTCTACCCAACGCCTCTGCATAGCATTCAGCGATGACTGAGTAAAAATATGCTGCACATTCTTGTGATCCGTAAAAATATGTACCTTCCTTCCGTAAAGATAAAACTTCCAAAACTTCAAAGCAAAAATCACCGCACCCAACTCTAGATCATGTGTAGGGCGAGTACGCTCACTGCCCTGTAACTGCCTCGAAGCATACGCAATAACCTTACCCTCCTGCATCCAAACGCATCTCAAACTAATTTTTGAAGCATCAACGTACACTGTATAAGGCTTCCCTGGCTCGGGTAATGCCAGTACAAGTGTACTAGTCAACATCTTCTAGAGCTTCCCAAAGCTCTCCTCGTACTCCGATGACCATACAAATGGAACATCCTTACCGGCCAACTTCGTCATAAACTGCGCCATACTCATAAATCCCTTGACGAATCTCCTGTACTAGCCTGCCAACCCAAGAAAATTTTTGACCTCAGTGCATTACTCGGTCTAGGCCAATCCCAGATAGCCTCAATCTTTGCTCTAGAAACAATATACCCAGAAAGCCCATCGCCTCTGCCAGAAACTGCACTTGCTCAACTTAGCATACAAGTTTTGTTCACGAAGCTTGTCCAGGACCAAACGCAAATGAGCCTCATACTCCTCAGACGTCCTCGAGTAAACAAGAATGTCATTAATGAAGACGATCACAAACACATCCATATACTCTTGAAACACACTGTTCATCAACCTCATGAACGCTGCCGGCGCATTAGTCAACCCGAAAGATATAACAACAAAATCGAAATGCCCATATCTTGTCATGAATACCTTCATATGAATATCAGCCTCATCTATTGGAATCTAATGATAACTCGACAGCAAATCAATCTTGGAGAACCAAGTAGCACCCCTCAGCTGACCCAACAACTCATCAATCCGCGGAAGAGGATACTTGTTCTTCACAGTGACTCGGTTAAGACCCTGATAATCGATACACAACCGAAAACTGTCATCCTTCTTCTTCACAAATAACACCGGCGTTTCCCACTGTGAAACACATGGTCGAATAAATCCCTTACTCAACATATCCTCTAAGTGCTTCTTCAGCTCTGCCAACACCACGTGACTCTACGGATGATGAGCTATATATGATGTGGGAGCAGACTCCTCAAAAAAGTGACTCTACGAATAAGAAGGTACAAGACGGTGCCAAGATGTCGCTAGAGGGGAGGACACGAGTCATGTGGTCCTTGGTTTGAAGGGGAGAATGTTGGGATATCAATTCAAGTACCACATCTGAAGATTAGGCAAGAAGTGTCTAATATATAAGTAATGTCCAACCAAATTAATATAAGACATTTTGGGAAGGAAACCAAAAATAAATCCGTGCGAGCTTTACTAGTTCGACCCAAAGCGGATAATATCATACTAATTTAAGAAGTTAGACATGGACTTTAAAAGCCTCTCAACAGAATGTGCAAACAATAGCGGATCAACCCGCAAAACTGGCTTTTAAATGGACTTAAAAAATACCATCCAATTTTGCACCGTGACGGATCTACTTGATCTTGGTCTGCGGATCAGAGTTCCGTTTGACCGCTCTAGGTTCTCAGAAGAGTCCATCTAAGTAAACCGGACAATTGAACGGAAGAAAATAAACCGTCTAAGTTTCGAATCAAAATCTGCTCTTGATGAGAAAATTTGTACTTTTGTTCAGTTCGTCGCTGAATTGAGGACAAAGGTTTTCTTCTTGATCGATGTTTCAGCCATTGCAAAATCTCCAGGAATCCCAGAAGATAGCTCTCGCTGGGATTTTAGTTCTCATTTTCCCGATCTTCTCTCCGAATCTCTTCCACCCTCTTAATCGCGCCTCTCCTTCACTCTTCTCTGTCAGTCTCTCTCTCTCTCTCTCTCTCTCTCTCTCTCTCTCTCTCTCTCTCTCTCTCTCTCTCTCTCTTTCTCCATCATCAATTCATCAATGACGACTCACATCGTGATTCATAAGTGTGACATTTGCAGGAATGGAATTCGCCAAGGGCTCGACATTCGCGCCTTCTCGAATCCGCTCTTGATCGACAAATCGTAAGTGTGTTCTTCGATTCAACGCCTTTTTGTTATTGGAATCGAGAAATTTGAAAGCTTTTTGAGAAATTGTAAGTGGGTTCTTAAATTGAACAGCTTGTTTGTTCTTGGAATCGAGAAATTTGAAAGCTTTTTGAGAAATTGTAAGGTTCTTAAATTGAACGGCTTGTTTGTTCTTGGAATCGAGAAATTTGAAAGCTTTATTGAGAAATTGTAAGTGGGTTCTTAGATTGAACGGCTTGTTTGTTCGTGGAATCGAGAAATTTGAAAGCTTTATTGAACGAATTTGCAGTCGATTAGACAACAGGTGGAGCTATGGTCTCCCTTGCCAGATCAAGGTTGGAAACCTTGCACTCAATCTAATACAGCCTCACCGGAGAAGTCTCTAGGGTTTCTTCAGGTTTTTCTTGACGGTGGACTAAATCAACAAAGAATGGGTATATGTGATGCGGTTGCTGTTGCAAAGATATTGAATGTTACACTTGTGATTCCACGTCTTGAAGTAAATCCTGTTTGGCAAGATTCAAGGTACTTTCCATTAGTAAATGAAACTTACTTGCCAGTTCTTTGGTGATTTATGGGGTGGCGTTTCTGTGGCAGTTTGTTCGAAGATATATTCGATGTGGATCACTTTCTTAGTATCCTTAAAGACGAGGTACATATCGTTAGAGAGTTGCCAACACAGTACGCTTGGAGCACTCGTGATTATTACGCCACAGGTATTCGAGCTACTAGGATTAAGACTGCCCCTGTTCACGCTTCCGCTGAGTGGTATGTGGAAAATGTCTTGCCTGTTATTCAGAGGTAAATATTTTTGCTTTAGTTAAATGCATTGTTAGTACCATTTTTAAATCATCTTGTCATTGTTTCTGTAGTTATGGAATTGCTGCTGTTGCTCCGTTCTCTCACCGTTTAGCGTTTGACAATATGCCTGAAAGCATACAGCGGTTACGCTGTAAAGTAAATTTTGAAGCATTAAACTTTGTTCCTCATATTCGGAAGCTAGGGGACGCTCTTGTGCATCGACTCAGATCCATCTCTCAGACATCAGGAACTATGGATCCAACAGACAGAATAAACACCATCGCAAAAGCTGGAGCTGGAAAGTTTGTTGTCCTGCATCTTCGTTTCGATAAAGTGTGATCTTGATTCTCAAAACGTGCGCGTAATTTCTTGGCAGTAATTTGACATCTCTTTCATCTTTTTTCACAGGACATGGCTGCACATTCAGGATGCGACTTTGGAGGTGGTAAAGCCGAAAAACTCGCTCTGGCTAAATACCGTCAGGTGATTTGGCAAGGAAGGGTCTTGAATTCCTTGTTAACAGACGAGGAGCTAAGAAACAAAGGACGTTGCCCGTTGACACCAGAAGAGATTGGTTTACTGCTTTCAGCTTTGGGCTTCAGTAACAACACACGTCTCTATCTAGCTTCACACCAGGTTTACGGAGGAGAAGCAAGAATCTCGACTCTGCGTAAACTGTTTCCAATAATGGAAAACAAGAAAAGCTTAGCCTCTGTAGAAGAGCTAGCTGACGTAGAAGGGAAAGCTTCTCTAATGGCTGCAGTCGATTACTACGTGAGTATGAAGAGCGATATCTTCATATCTGCATCTCCCGGGAATATGCACAACGCGTTGCTGGCACATAGAGCGTATTTGAATTTGAAGACCATAAGGCCTAACATGATATTGTTGGGGCAGCTTTTTGTGAACAAGAGCTTAGGATGGTCTGAGTTTGAAGGAGCAATTTCTAATGGGCACAAGAACAGACAAGGCCAGCTTCGTCTACGCAAAGAGAAGCAGTCTATTTACACTTATCCAGCTCCTGATTGCATGTGTAAACTACAACAGTAATTGATCATGTTTTTGTTTCTATTTATGTTATTGAGCTGTATTGTTTTCATATAGTAATATAGTTAGAAGCAGTCGTCTAACTGAATTATGGTTTTGAGTAAATTAGGAACAATGGATCAATGAAGTCGCGTAACATAAAATATGGACATGTACAGAAAAAGAAAATTACAACAAAAGAAAGATATTGTCTTATTATATAAAAGGTAGAAACATTATACATAGGTATAAAATGTTCTACTATGTCATTGTAATATTTTGCTTATATATTCCAACACCAAATTAGCATTGTGTATTAACTCTTACATAGACATTGGTAGTTTTAGAGAAAATGAAAAAGTTTATTTTTTTTTTAGCCACGCACGTCCGAAACCATTCGGTTTCGTACGATCTCTTCTAGTGTAAAATCCATCCGGTTTTGCATACCAAGCGCGATACTGACCACATCGATTTTCCCATTTAGATCCTCTATATACTTCCACATCATAATAATACATCCAATTTGGCCCATGACTAAGCATACAAGTCCACACCATTCTGTCCATATTTGTATGTTCTTCCCCAAATGTAAGCCTTATCATTTTCCCATTTTGTATGTAGTCAATTCCCCAGTCTTTGCGGTAGGAACCAAGAGTGTGACGACAATGAGCTTTGAGAACCTTTTCAGGACCGAGATTGTTATGAACTTCTATCTCATTCGGCGCACATGCTTCGCTGTATCTTAAATATAGAACAATAACTAACATAAAAACTATGAAACGATTCATTCTTTTTTTTTGCTTTGATGATAATTGTTTGAAATAATAAAAGCATCAATCTCTACTATTTATTTAAAAAAAGGTTTTTGGAAGTTTTTTTAGGGAAAAATTTAGTTTGGCACTATTGTTTTTCTTTTGCCAGAAATTTGCTTAATTTGGATAGAATAAATTAGTTTGTCACAAATTTGGTTTCCATTAGCAACAAACTTAACTAATTTTGAAAAATTTAATTAGATTTTCATAGGTTTATTTTTGGTTGACACAAATATATTTAATTTTGACAAACTTTTATTAGGATTCTATAGATTGTTTCTGTTGCCAAAAATTTACCCAATAAATTTGTTACAAATTTGTTTCCTTTTGGCTTTATACGAATTTATTTGTAGGTCAACCGAACCAAACCGTGTTGGTTAATCAAAACTTAGCCATACCATATTAACAAAACCAAACCATTTCAACCAAACAAAACCGGACATTCATTAAAGAAATCAACTATTCAAAATTAAGCCTACTCTACGCAGGGGCGGATGCACATAGGGGTTATGGGTGCAAGTGCACCCAGTGAAATTTAATAATCAATGCATTTTCCTTAAGCATAATTTCAGTGCCCCCATAGTAAAATGAAATTTTGCCCCCATTCCTTTTTCTACCCATATCTTACCAAATAACTAAAGTTTCTTTCCGAAATTTTAGTAGTCAAACATAATATCAAAAACACAATCAGTTGATCTAATTAAGGGGTTGCTATTTATTATAAATTTTATCAAACAGAATTTGTACTCAAGTATTAATGAACTAAGTATATATATATGTATATGTATATAAGTTAAGCTTAACAGAATTGGAAAGAAAAAAATGTTATACATGTATATATATATCTCTTAATACAAAAATGGATGGTATAATTATTAAAGGGTTAATTAGGTGTATAATAGTTTTAGAGATCATAATTAGGTGTATAACATGACCTAAATAGAATTTAGGTAACTAACACCCACTTAAATAAAATTGACTAAAATACCCTTAATGATCTAATTAGTTATAAATAGTTGGCTATTATGTTGCTTAAAATAGTCGACTATATGTTAATTAAAATAGTTGACTATGTAAAACATTGTCTAAGTAAACGTGCGTTTGCTATTTTAATTATATATAATTCACTATGTTTATAGTTGACTATTTATGCATGTATAGTCAGCTATTCGGTTCTTTTTAACATTTATCTACAAATAGTCAACTATCATTTCAAAACATAGATGATTATGTAAAACATTGTTTATGTAAATAGTGTTTGCTATTCTAATTATAATATAGTTCACTTTGTGATTAATTCACTATAATTATAGTTAGTTACTTATACATGCATAGTCAGCTATCCAATTTTTTTTTTCCAATATTTATTTGCGAATAACCAACTATCAGAGATCAAATTATAGTTGACTATTTATGTTGTAACTGAAAATAAGGCTAAAATGGTCATTTTAGATATGCTCCATATTATTTACCTAATTATAATTTAGGTTATGTTAGCTACTTAATTATTGGTGCAATGGGTATTATTAATGCTAATTTCCCATTATTAAATTTGTGATTGACAATAAAATTTTGTTAGATAGTATTGTCCATTTTTAAAAATATATCGTTATCATTTTTGGTATCACAATTTTAAATTTTGTTAATAATATTATTGTGCCCCCGCTCAAATAAAATCCTGGCCGTAAGTCATCGTCTTCATCTTTCACGAACACTTTGTCACTTTTCATAAACCCTCTCCTAATCTTGTGTTTCTTTCCTTATATTTAGGTGTGGTTCATCTAATATCTTAAATTTATGGATGGTGTTTCTAAGACTTGTCATAATCTCTTATTATGTTGAAAGTACACTTTATTCCTCTCTGCCTCTCTCTGACTCAGCGTGCACAATTTAGTATCGTTTTAAGGAGACATTAGAAATGAATATATGAAGCCGTGTTAGTCGGTAAGAACAACTAAGAGACATGAATTAAGAGACAACATATATACTTGAAATAGACATAGCGAGAGGAAATTATGTTTAATCTGATACTGATTTACTTACTGTTAATTTCATTTATAATATAAATAATAGAATGGCATGAGTGTTATTAAAATTAGGTTTGATAGTTTAACTGACTTTTTACACGTTTTTGACTAATTGTTTTTAAATGGGTATTATCTTGTATTATATAAAAAAAAAGTAGACCTAATCTGAATATATATATATGTATTTTCATTTTTCAACACTTTAACTTTTATTGATGATCAATGTTGAAACATGGCTTAAAGCCTACAATACAGAAAAAATAACCACAAGGCACCATTCGTAATGTTAAAAACAGGGGATCCCTCCATAAGAGGATATTGAAAGAGTATGGCCAGAAACTGGAATTGTGCGTCCAACGACCAATTTGGCCTATGCCTAAGCATACAAGTCCAATTTGAGAGAGTTGATTATTTTTTTAGCCATGCACGCCCAAAACCATTCGGTTTCGTATGATCTCTTCTAGTGTAAAACCCATCAGGTTTGGCATACCATGCGCGATACTGACCACATCGATTTATCAAGAAAGCTCTTCTATATACTTCCACATCATAATAATACATCCAATTTGGCCCGTGTTTAAGCATACAAGTCCACACCATTCTGTCCTTAGTTGTATGTTCGTCATCAAATGTGAGCCTTATCATTTTACCATTTTCTATGTAGTCGATTCCCAAGTCTTTGCGGTAGCTACCAACAGTGTAACGACAATGAGCTTGGAGACGCTTTCCAGGACCGAGATTGTTATGAACTTCTATCTCATTCCGCGCACATGCTTCGCTATATCTTAAATACATAACACTAACTAACACAAAAACTATAAAACGATTCATTTTTTTTTTTTGCTTTGATGATAATTTTTGAAATAGTAAAAGCATCAATCTGCACTATTTATATATAAAAAAATTTGGAATTCTTTTGTGGGATAAATTTAGTTTGGAACTATTGTTTTTCTTTTGCCAGAAATTTGCTTAATTTTGATAGAATTAGTTAGTTTGTTACAAATTTGGTTTCCATTAGCAACAAACTTACTTATTTTTGACAAACTTAATTCGTTTTTCATAGGTTTTTTTTCTTGTCTGGCACAAATATATTTAGTTTTGACAGATTTATTAGGATTCCATAGATTGTTTCCGTTGCCAAAAATTTACACATTAAATTTGTTATCTTTCGAACAAATTTCTTTCCTTTTGGCTATAGACGAATTTATTTGTAGGTCAACCGAACGAAACCGCGCTGGTTAATCCAAACTTAACCATACCATATTAACAGAACCAAATCATTTAAACTAGACAAAACCGGACACTAATTAAAGAAATCAACGCTGTACATGGGGAAGAGGTGCAGATGTAAATTACAGGCTTGGGTAAAATGTGACTCAAACATCATGTGTGCAATCGGAAAATTAGCGGCAACCTCAATCGACCATAAGAGTACTCCCCACAATTCATCAACGCCAAGCTTAGAAGTCATATTTGAGTACGACCGTCTTCTGTGAAACAGAGCTTTCCCATCGGAGTCACGAGCTAACTAGGCTACAATACACCTCCTTCATAACTCACATCACACCACGAGAGGTATTTACATAGCTACAATTTTACACAATAGTTAATATTTACATATGATCAAAATTTAACGGTAAAAATTAAAAGATTAGCTTTTTGAAACAAAACTTCATGCCAATATGTTATTTTCAATATTGTTAAATACATAGCTACAGTTTTACACAATACTAGTTAATAGTTACATATGATCAAAATTTAACGGTAGAAGTTTAAAGATTGGCTTTTTGAAACATAACTTCATGACAGTATATTATTTTCAAATCATTTATTTAGTGGAAACATCTTTAATCCAATAGTCCAATAGAGTTTAATTAATCTTCCACATTCGGAGGTCTGGTGTTATATCACTACAGCGTAATCTCAATTCCCAAGTAGAAGGCCATATCGACCTTTGAGTTTTGACCAAAAAACTTTTGCTGCATGCCATTACTACGAACTTTAGTATAAAGTTTATGAAACCTTACTAAAAGCCAATTCAAACAGTTATTATATATACTAGGGATGAATCCACGCGTTGCGCGGATATATATATTAGTAATATATATTTATACTATTAACTTTTTTGGACTTTTTGATTTAAACATTTAAAAATATCCAAAATCTAGAAGTATATCTTGAAATGCCTCACTAGTCACTACATTACCAATTAATTGAAAGTTATATATACTCTTGGGGAAAACTCATGAAATAAATTTGAAAAAAAAAAAAAATTATCATAGTAGAAATATTGTGTATTTTTTATGAGATATATAGTGTGGATAAAAATGCTATATATTTTTGGATTTTAAATTACTTAGTATGTATTTATTCCAGTCAAATTTACTTATAAATACAATGTAACAACTAAGAAAGAAATAATTTAACACACTTAAACAACAAGCACATATATAGAAATTATAGGTTGGCAAAACTGGTAAACAACCGGTTCAAATAATCAAATTCCATATACTATTTCAACTCAAGAAAGCTTAGTGGAGAAAAAAACTAATTAAAGCAGATACTAATTGATTTTTTGTTGAAGAGCATACAAATTAATTACAATTTGACCCAAGTTTCTACTTTTAGTCAAAATGAATCTTAACCAATGTCACAAATATCATTATTTGTATAGTAATCAGAATTTGTACATTGTTACGCACATGAAAAAAAATATATTACACAAACATAACTTAATAAAATAATATCCATAATCTCAAATATATATCTAAGGTTTTAGTTTTTTTTGGAAACATAGAACAGTGCGATGTGCATTAAGAAAAGTGTGTATGTAAAAATTCCAATCAAGTGGTTGTCAAAAAAGAGGAAGATGGTTCTCGTGAGACCATAACGGATATTTTTTTGGCTCAATCTTTCAGTAACAAAATTTTAATACAAAAATGGTTTTTCAACCTCCACATAATTGACAATTAATAGAATACCACCTTGGAACATATATATATCATAAAATAAATAGACTCATTGGCTATTCTTTCAGCAACCTCATTCCCTCCTCTTGATGTGAACACAATTTTTGACCCCTCCATAACAGATATCCTAATCTGGTTAAGGTAAGAATGGCCTATAACTCAAGGCTTCGGATTCTTTGTGTTCAAGTATAGAAAAATCGAAAAGATGTTATGTATCCAAGTAACATTAGGTACTTTATGCTTTTCATTAGACCCTTTTGGTTGAGTAAATGAAACCTTTTTGAATAACCATATAGGTTTGCTCTACAACAACTCAACTTCGAAACGTAAGTAGTAATAACGAGAAGAAAAAAAGATCTGACATACCTCATCTCGTGTAGAAGAAATGGAGTTCCATGTATCTCAAAAGAAAAAGTCATTTAAAATAGCATGTCATAAGAATACAAACATTGTCTTTTACATGTGCATTTCTCCATATGCTCCAAATGTCAACTCAACACATTTGTTAATCTTACATCTGCTCACAAACCGAAAACCAAACTAACCTCTTGGGAAAAATTGAAATGATATGCTCGTGTATATGTTCTACAACGCTAGCAAAGAGTAGTCGAAGAAGAATATGTATTAATACCAAGACATGCATGCACACAGTGGACAGTTCAAGCTTTTACATGAATCTTTTTATACATTTTCCGGTGCACATAACTATCTTTTAGTCATGTTCATTCTTTTTTGGTGCCTTATACACCAATTTATCTTTCTTCTAGCCAACGTGAAGGCTGAAATCCCAAAAGCTTGAGCAATCCTAACAATAATAATTGCAGTAATATAATTTTTTTTTGCCACAGAGGTGAGATGGTTTGGGATTGTGAATACTTCTTAACACAATTCCTAACGTATTAGTAATTCAAAATAACACGAATATAATGTAGATTATATAAAATCTCAAACCCAACGATAGAAAACCGAAATCAAAATCTCAGCCAATACAAAATCTCAGAAAAAAGAAAGCGAAATTCAAATCCAACAATAGAAAACCGAAATCACGAGTTCTACATGAGGAAAGGAGAATAGAAATATACTCTTCAATCAGAAAATATACTCTTCAATCAGAAAATATACTGGATCCACATATTGTTGGTCAGACTGGTCACGTCTCTGTTTCCATTTTCCAATAGGTTTCATATTTGGAATCAGATTTGGGAGAAACTCTTTAACAAAAATAAAATAAAATAAAAAGATTTGGGAGAAACTCAGTGTGACCTAATCGTAAGGAGAATCGTAACGTACGAGACATTTTTTTTTTCATCTCTAACCTAAAATACGTTTTTTTAACTTTGATAAGGTTAAAAATTTTGACCTTGTAAACTCTAAAATATTATAAAGATTATAATATGAAATCTAATTATATTCATAACCCAAAACATATGTACTGCTTGACTCTTTCTAATCAAGTCTCGAGCCTTTTTTTCTGACTCAATCAAGCCTTTTTATAAAATCTGAATGACCATATGATCCTACAAGATTGCCAATATAAGTAAATAATTCTCTTTCCGTTTTCTTTGATGTTTTTACTGAGTATGCAGATTTTTTTGTTTCTAATCAAAAACTCACAAACACAAGTTTCTAAAGCCGGGACTAAAATTATAAACTCACAAACACAAGTTACAAAATCTTAGAGAACACAAGAGTACTTTTAACTAAAGCACCAAAAGGTGTTTTAAATGTCAAAATCCATTTCAAAAGCTTGAAGCTTTTGTTTAAGATCTTGGTTTTTCTTTCTTTTCATTCACAAGGCCAATTGTAAAACACCAGAAACATTGGCGACCTTGAACCCAGCAGAGTTAAGCTGCTTAGCCTCAATACCGGTTTTCTCAAGGGCGATTACTTTTCAGTGATAAAAGTAATTACAAGCAGGCCCGTGCCTATAGTGTTAGCAAAGAGACATTTGTCTTAGGGTCCCAAGATAATGTATAAAATTTGGGGCCCCAAAATTTCAAATGTTACCTTTAGTCTAGTGGTCATTCTTGCTGGCAAAAAGTCTCCATCTTACCACCACCTCATGAGTTCGAACCTTCATGTCCTTATTTGAAGAATGTTTTTTTTTTCTTTTCAGTTTTAACTTGTTTATGTATTTTACTTCGAGATCCTAAAGTTTGGTGAAATAATTTTTACGAACAAACAAATTTTATGTGATACATTAGGCTTTTTTTGTTAACGTTTTTATACTTTTTTTTTATTTAAGCTTTTTTTAATCATTGTTTTTGTTGTTAATAATTTTTCTTACTTAAAACTACTGTTGAAATATATTTAAAAGACCTCGTTTCTTAAGTTGCCTCGAGCCTCTCGAAGTCTTGGCACGGCACTGATTACAAGAAGGCATCCTCCATTCATTTCCAAGGTGAGACTTCATTTTCTGCTTGTTTGTTCGTCTCTGCCTTATCCTAAGCTTTTTCAGCTTGCGTCCAACTTCTATACCCCTTGACCCTTGTCTTAACCTTTTTTTATTTTGAAACTTACTTACCCATGTTTGTTGAATAGTAACGGCATAGAGGGGTATTTAACAATATGAGATATGTTTTACGTCTCAAAACCCTAAACCTTATAATAATCAACTAGATTAGAAAAATAATTTTATCAAACACTAAAACCCTAATACCAACAGATTGCAAAAGTTTTACGGGCTCGTTAACTTTTGGATCTCAACTTTCATCCTTCCCCTAGGCTGCATTAAAAAAATCGAGTCTCTGTGTGCTAGATTCTTATGGTCAGGGAATGTTGATGTTATCAAGATTGCCAAGGTCTCCTGGTCAACTGTTTGCTTGCCAAAATCGGAGGGGGGTGTGGGTTTAAGAAGGTTCATCGTGTTGATTAAAACCCTTTGCCTTAGACTGGTTTGGCTTCTATTTGCAGAGAATGGCCCTCTTTGGGCTGACTGGCACAGACATCACCACATCAGGAACAAATCATTTTGGGAGATAAAGGACTCTAAGTAGGACCCTTGGACATGGAGATCCCTCCTTCTCCTTAGGCCCCTTGCACAGAGATTTATGAGATGTAAAGTGGGTAATGGTGCTAAAGCGTTCTTCTGGTTTGATTATTGGACGCCTCTGGGGCCTCTGATCAAGTTGTTAGGTGCTGATGGCCCGAGAATTACATGTGTCCCTATCTCGGCCAAGGTTGCTGACTCATGTACTCTTCATGGATGGAAACTCTCATCGCCTAGAACAGATGAGGCTATGCTTCTTCATACTCACCTAACATGTATCCCTCTGCCTACTTCATCCACTACAAGAAAACAGTCCATTAGTGACTACTGTTTGTGACTGAAAAATCACTAACTAATATTTGCGACTACTTTAAGACGAATTTCCGACTGATTTGCCACGCCACTAACAGGCGTCGCACATTAGTCGCTAATTTACGACGCCAACAATTAGTCGTAAGGTAGTCGCTAATTAGTGACTACTTTGTGACACCTAAAAGTTGGTTCAGAGGTCGTCACAAATCAGTCACAAATTAGCGACGCCTCCAAGACGATTAAAGTAGTCGCAAAAGTGTGATGGATTTGTGACTCTCAAAGGAGTCACAATTTAGCGACGCCTCCAGAAGAGTCACTAAAGCGTCGCAAATCTTATGTCGGCACAAGAAGACAAATTGATATGAATGTCGGTAAGAAAGAAAAAAAAACGTGTTTAATCACGAGTGAACCTAACTAAGATATTTTTCTAACGGTAGTCGCAAAGTAGATGCTAAAACGTCACATATTTGTGACGCTTTAGTTGGCATCACAAAGTAGTGGCAAATCTTTTTGCCTATATATACGATTCACTCTCCCCCGTATCACTTACACATTCATCTCTCTCTCTCATTCAAAATCATAGGGGGAAAAAACATTGTAGGAGGAAAAAAAAGATCTGGAGTGAAAAAAAAGAAAAGAAAAAGATTTGGGAGTGAAAAAAAGGAAAAAAAAAAGAAAAGAAAAATAGTTGAGGAGGAAAAAAATGTGGCCTTATTCATCGCGGTCTTGGATGTACAACCGGCTCGATCCAATTACAAAAAATTTATCCGCCGAATTTGTGGAGGGGGTCGAACAATTCACGAGGTTTGCAGCAGCCCAAGACTTTGCTCTCAGTAGTAGAGGTAAAATATACTGCCCTTGTGCTAATTGTCGAAATACGCGTAGACCGAAACCAATTAATACTGTAACGAACCTACTGGGGATGGATTTATGGAAGGATATTACGTGTGGACGGAACACGGGAAGATTATAATGTAGTAGGTAGTAGTATTAATTACGAGAATGCTCAATTTACCGGTAATGATCAATTTAGTACGGGTAATGAAGAGATTCATGATGGTAGTAATGTTTACGCTGAAATGGTTCAAGATGCATTTCATGGTTCTACGCCATTGAATGAATATCAACATGAACATGATCAAGCTGGAAATGATTATGTTTATGATGAACCTACTGGGGATGCAAAGAACTTTTACCAGATGTTAGACGCTCCAAATACGCCATTGTATGAAGGTTGTCGAGAAGGTCACTCGCAATTATCGTTAGCGGCTCAACACATGAAAATCAAATCAGACCATAATTTGGCTGAAGTTTGCATGGACTCATGGGCGGAAGCGTTTACAGAGTATTTACCTCAGCCTAATCGTGCAACCAAGTCATACTACGAGACGAAAACATTGATACGAAAGCTAGGGTTGCCAATGCAGAAATACCATGTATACGAGGATAATTGTATGCTTTTCTGGAAAGAAGACGCGGCGTTGGAGAATTGCAAGTTTTGTGGAAAACCAAGGTATATGCCTGATACCGGAGGGCGGAAAAGAGTGCCAATTAGTAAAATGTGGTATCTTCCTATCGGTGATGGGCTGAAGAGATTGTACCTATCAGAGAAGACTGCAGCGGTAATGAGATGGCATGCTGAGCACGAGTCAAAAGACGGAGTTATGTGTCATCCATCTGATGCGGCAGAGTGGAAAATTTTTGATCAACTGCATCCCGGTTTTGCGGCAGAGACATGAAACGTACGGCTTAGATTATGTACAGATGGTTTCAATCCTTTCGGTATGTTGAAGAATCATTCATTATGGCATGTGATCTTGACCCCTTACAACTTACCTCCACATATGTGCATGAATGAAGAGTATTTGTTTTTTTACGGTATTGAACTCGGGACCTAATCATCCATGTGGGAGTCTTGATGTTTTTCTTCAGCCGCTGATCGAGGAGCTAAAAGATTTATGGAATAATGGAGTCGAAGCGTACGATGTGTCATTATAGCAAAACTTCAACCTGAAAGTCGTTTTGTTGTGGACGATTAGTGATTTTCCAGCATATGCTATGTTGTCGGGATGAATGACACACACAAAACTAGCTTGTCCTATTTGCAAAGAAGATACAAATGCTTTCTACTTGCAAGCTGGTCGGAAGATGTGTTGGTTTGATTGTCATAGAAGATTTTTGCCGCAAGATCACCCGTTACGAAGGAACAAAGTTAATTTTCGAAAGGGACGTAACGCAATAAATTTGTATCCACTAGAATCGTTGATTGGCGAACAAATATATAATAGTATACAATATAGCGGAGCAAAAAAAACATCTGAATGTGGTGGAAATGGACATAAAAAAAAACCTCCCGGCTATGGAGATTGGCATAATTGGCATAAAGAAAGCATTTTCTGGGAGCTATCATACTGGGTGGATCTGAACCTACGATACTGCCTTGACGTGATGCATATCGAGAAGAACTTTTTTGATAACATAATGTATACTGTGATGAATGTGAAAGAAAGATCTAAAGACACGGTGAAGTCAAGACTAGATATGGACAAACATTGCCACCGACCTGAACTGCGGGTGGATGATTATGGGAACGCCCCTTTCCCTATTTGGAGATTGTCCACAAGAGGACTAGATGCATTACTAGATTGGGCGAAAAATCAAGTCAAATTTCCAGATGGCTACGCAAGGAATTTAGCAAGTTGTGCAGACATCAATGCCCGAAAATTTTCGGGAATGAAAAGTCATGACTGCCATGTTTTTATGGAGAGGTTGCTTCCGTTCGTATTTGCAGAACTTCTTCCGCGAAGCGTTCACCAAGCACTGTCAGGTACATATTGTAACATCCCGAAATAAAAATGGTGATTTTGGTCAGGGTGTCGATCGACACCAGGGTGGGGTGTCGATTGACACCAATGTTTTGGATTGGTTTCGGTTCGATTTAAATTGCTCGGTTTACAACATCGGTTTAGTGAGAACCCTAGGGCTTGCGTATATAAGTTCTTTGGGATTTGTGGCCGCGTGAGGCAGAAAGAAAAGTGATTTTTCGTGGATTTGTGTGAAGGAGAAAGAGTTTTGAGAGAGAGGAGCTTGAGAGGAAGAGGAGACAGGTTCTTCTGTCTTGGGAGAAGCAAAGAACGGTCGATCTAATCGAGTCTGATCGACGTGATATTTCGTAGGTTTGTTTTCATTCCTCTTAGCTTTCTATAGGAAAATTTCGGTTGGCTTTTGGAGTTGTAGTTTGTGAGTTAAGATTGTTTCTCAATAAGGGGTCTGTGCAGTTTCAGGATTCAATCAGTCTCCTTGGGAAGTGTTTTCCCGGCGTTTGAAAGGGAATCAGAGGACGAGCTTGGTACCATTGGAAAGCCCCGTCGGTCTAGTTTTCAGATTGGGTTTCTGATCTGAATTTTGAGGTACGCTCCGATCTCTATGATCATTTTAATCCAGTGCGTCGTTCTGTTTCTGGAAATCTGAATTAGGGTTTTGGGAAAATCCAAGTTTTGTGTTATATGTTTTTGAGGAAGGTTTCCTTGGTGTTTTTGGTTGAGATCAGAGGCTGTGAGATCGCTGTTTTCGTGATCTTAACCATTCTTTTCTATCAATTCGCGGATTCGAGGTGAGTGCGTGATCGTGATATGGAATTAGGTTATTAGGGAAAGTTGATTGGTTGTTTGTGATGAATTGGATAGTTTCATGTGTTAATCTGTGTGATTTACGTGTTTATGAATCGTGATGATCTCGCGAGATAGAACGGAACTCGAGCCGTGAGAGGATTTGGCTCGGTTCAGGGTTCTGCGAGAGGTGTCGATCGACACCTAGTGGTAATGTCAATCGTCACCACTATTTAATGATCGTAAGGATTGGATGCTTGAGTGAAGCGTCGATCGACACCAAATGGTGGTGTCGATCGACACTAACTATTTTAAAGGATCGGTTGCTTGTGTGAAGCGTCGATCGACACCAAGTGGTGGTGTCGATCGACACCCCTGTTTAAATGTTTAATGTGTTTAAATGTTTAATGTGGTTAAATGTTTTATGGGTTAAATGTTTAATTTGTTTAAAGGATTAATTGTTAAAATGTTGTGAATTGCTGTTTGATCACGTAGAATTGATAGTCTAATTCCTAATATATATCTAGTAGACAGGATGACCGCTCCACTGATTATTTATGATAATACTCACGCAACTCTGTTTTTCCCTTCGAGTTGCAGGTAATTGAAATGCGTGACCGCAGAATCAAGGCCGGCGAAGGGGATGATAGGATTTTTTTATTTCTGCTTAGTCTAGTGAAATCTGGTGTCTAGGTTGCTAGATTTTTAATACTGTTTTGGAATTACTGGAATTGAATAGATGGTTTCTTGATTTAGTTTTATATGGATTTGTTTTATGAGAATTTCCACAATTGTTTAATAAAAAAAAAATTGGGTGTTACATTTTGGTATCAGAGCTTAGACGTTTTTAGGACATTGAAATTGGATGAACTGAGACTATGTGATTGATTTTTTATTGGTGGTTAGACAATTAAGTAGTTTTGGATCATCCCCTTTGGCCTTTAAAGTGATTCTGCGGTAAGTTGTGTTTAATTTGTTTGTAACTTCTTGTTTGCTCAAGTTTCCTGTCCTGGTAAAGGCCGTGGTCGTGGTCGGGGCTTAGTGCCAGAGTCGTCTAGCAGTGTGGCTGCATCCCAGACACATCAGGTGGAGACCGCGAGTGAGAACAGTGCCAGTGTGGCTGTCAGTACCGGGAGAGGCACCGGGAGGGGTGCCCGTGGTGGTGCTGTTGGTGCCGGTAGAGGTGTCGGGAGAGGTGCTGGTGATGGAGTGGGCCCGGGTGGGGGTGCTGCTCTGGCTCAGGGCCGAGATGATGTTATCATGGGACTTTTGACGCAGCTGTTGGAGTGGTTTCCGGCGGTGGCTCTGGTACCGGCTCCAGCAGTACCTCCGGTGGTGGAGGGGCAGCAGAGAGCTGCAGAGGTTGAGCAGCCGAGAGTTGCGGTTGCTGAGCATCCTCCCTATCTTGTGATGATGGGACAGATGCAGAAGATTGGTATGCCTTTCTTCATTGGCAGAGTTGGGCCAGAGGGAGCTGATGAGTGGTGCTTGAGTGTGGAGCGCAATTTTCGCTCGATCCGATGTCCCGTAGAGTATCGGGTGGAGTTGACTGTGCATTATCTGAGCGAGGATGCGCATAGCTGGTGGAGATCTATGGAGTCCAGGAGAGCTGTTTGGACTTGGGATGAGTTTGTGGGTGAGTTCAATGCCAAGTTCTTTCCTCGAGAGGCTTTGGATCGCCTGCAGATAAGGTTTATGGAACTGTCTCAGGGAGCGAGTTCAGTTCGGGATTATGATGCCGAGTTCTGCAGGCTTCCGGTTTATGCTGGTCAGGGCATGATAGATGAGCGGACCCTTATGCAGAGGTTCCTGCAGGGGATTCGGATGAGTATCAAGACCCAATGCCGGAGTTCGGTGTACGCCTTGAGGGCGGAGTTGGTGGAGCTTGCTGCTTCGATTGAGGAGGATCACCGTGAGCAGTCTGGTCCGGTGGTTATTCCATCAGTGGCGGTTCCATCTATAGCTGTTCCTGCTATTCAGCCGAGGAGGCAGCAGCAGCATTCTCGAAATTCTGGTTCTGGCAAAGGCGGCAAGCCTGCACAGGGTCAGAAGAGGAGATTAGATGAGGTTTCAGGAGGAGGCCAGAACAGTCGTGCTTGTTATGGATGCGGGAGCACTGAGCATCATGTGGCTAGTTGCCCTAAGAGGGAGGTATCTCGGGATGCCAAGGTGTGTTTCCACTGCCGAGAGCCAGGGCATATTCGGCCGATGTGTCCTAAGTTGCAGCCGTTAGCGCTTGCAGTAGTTCATCCAGTGGCAGCGTAACCATTGACATAGGTAGCGGCGGAGCAGCCGATGGGTCAGATTGGAGGAGCGCAGCGTGGGCATGAGTAGTCGAGGGGCAGTTCAAGGATTGAGCTAGTTGTGTTTCCTTTGGTTTGTTTCCAGTTTCAGATTTTTGAGCTTTGGAGTTTTATTTCTGCTTTTTGTATTTCGTTAGTGTTTAAACGATTTACATTTTTGAAAATTTATAAGATGGTGTTCCATATTTATTTTCGTATGAGTTCTGAGGCGAGTGGTTCTTTATGTGTTTGATATGTGTGGATCAGTGTGGGTCGTTGCTTTGAGGATATTCCAGGATGGGAATGTTGTGACTATACCACGTGAGGCGGCTCTAATCATAGGAGAGGTGTGTTCTCATGTGTGCTTATTGGGAAGTGTGTTCCCGGGATAAGTAGCGAGGGATGTGAGATCTCTTGCGGGGATGTGAGATCCCCAGATACCGTTGGCTCAAGGGATGCGTCCCGAGAGTGCGAGCGGTATATTTTGTGTGTGGATTAGAGTGAGCTTTTGAGGTCAGAGGAGGATCTCGTGTGGTAATGGCCGTGTCAGGTTGGGATTTTAGTCCATGTTGGCGGTTGTGGAACGAGTGGGAATCTCGTGTAGTGTTGGCTGGAGCAGTCAGGTTTATGGTCTATGATAGACGGTGCGGGGGACTCAGGTTGCGAGTCGAAGTATCGCTAATAAAGGTTGGGCCTTGGTGAAGTCTTGGTAACCGATGCAACAATATGAGATCTAAATCGGGACTGACAGGCGATTGTACATGTTCTTGTTTGATTGTTGTACAATCGACAGCCAGACCTAGATGGATTGAGAATCTCGCATCGTGAGTCCGGGACGAGACAAGGCCGGTATTGGGCCATTCGAGTTGTGGTGATGCTTTTTGGTTGTTAAAGGTGCCTGCGATAGGCACGAGAGTCTTCGATGTGATCAAGGGATTTTTGGGAAGTGTTCTTTTCATTCTCAGCAATTATATCTTGGAGTATTCGAGAAAATCCTGAGGAGCAGGAGTTTTATCGTGTTTAGGAGGCTTTGGAAGCAGAAGTGTTATGGTAAGTGAGCAGTGTTGTATGAGGAGCGCCGGTTTGGTTGCGAGAAGACAGATGGGAGTATCCAAAGGTTTCAAAGTTCGTCTCGGATGGCAATTTTGTATTTCAAGGGAATTTTGGCGCGTTGAGGAATCCAATTCTGGGTTTACGGTTGATCGTGCATGTTCTTGTCTGATTGTTGTGTGATCAATCTGTTAGACCTAGTCTAGGTTAAGAGAGGCGCCAAGAGTTCGTGTGTTCATCGCAGGCTAGGTCGAAGCTAGTGGAGAAGGATGCCCTTAAGGTTAGTCTCAGAAGTGTTTAAGTGTTTCGTGTGGCTCTGGGAGGAATCCGAGTCATGAGCGGTTTGAGGGCAGTCGGTTCAGTTTCAGGTCTCTTCGAGCGAGATAGGCATGGTTAAGCAAGTGTATCGGTCGTTGTTTTGGTTATGCTGAGGCGTCTGGTGTGGTTTTGGGCCCTTGTTGGGCAGTTCAATTTCAGTGTTCAGTGTTTGGTATTTATTGCTCTAGGGACTGTGGTCCCGAATAACTCATGTGTTATGAGGAGAGGTGAGCTTTCCTGTGTGTTTGTGTTGGGAAGTGAGATTCCGAGATACCGTTGACTCAAAGGATGCGTCCCGAGAGTGCGAACGGTATGTGTTCCTGATGGGCTGTAGGATGCGTCTTATGGGTGTCAGGTGTAGCCTGAGTTAAGAGCAATAGATATGTGGGGCGTACGAGAGTTGGTTTGGTGAGATGCTTCGGAGTTGAGGTGTGGTTCTTCAGGAAGTCAGTGGTGTTTGCCGAGTATTCGGTAGGTGTAGAGTCGTTTTGCTAGACTAGGTTTTTGCTTGTTGCGTGTGTTATCAAGGAAAGTATTCCTAGTTCCGGGTGCGTGTTTCACGTATATGTTGGTTACTCTAAGGAAATATCTTTCTACATAGAGCTAGAGCTTGAGGGAGACGTCCTGAGAGTGGAGTGGCATCGGCATCGTTACCTCGAGGGAGACATCCTGAGAGTGTGATGATGACGGTAAATATGAGTAATCAATATCTGACTGTGGCATGAGGAGGGAACAGGATACAGACCTCGATGATTTTCTTGGGCGTCTGGTTTCGACGACCGGGATGCCGGATGTAGTGTCTTGGTTGTGCATGTTCTTGTTTGATTGTTGCACAATCGATCGATCCAACTCTGGGTCTACAGCTGGTTGTACATGTTCTTGTCTGATTGTTGTGCGATCAATTGGAGAGACCTAGTCAGGATTTGGAAACATTGCATTATGGTATTCCGGGCTAGGAGCCTTGCGCGTTTATGATGTTTAGAGTAAGTTTATGAGTGGGTTGACCAGTTTGGGTTGTGTTCTCAAGGATATTTCGGGTGGAAAATATCGAGATAGGCCAAGTGGGGCAGATCTAATCGTAGATGTTAGTAAACGTTTTAGAATTTAATACTCTAGGGATAGTGGTATTCCCAAATAACTCATTACAATTAGAAGACGGTGGGTCTTCGACGGTCTACTTGTGACGGGTGGGTCACAGCGTAGTACCGAGTATTACTTACCGTTGACGAGTGGGTCACGGTATAGTATAGTGGGATGCTTACTTATCTGTGACAGGTGGGTCTCAAGTTAAGTATCAGGAGATAGTGGGTCTCTTGAAGGGAGTGAGTTCCCTACATTCTTTTATGGAGGTAGTGGTCTCCAGAGGCTTGTTTGAGACAAGTGGGTCTCAGTATGAGTCTAGAGGGAAATGGTTCCCGGTATGCCATTGGTGGTTGGTATATTTGTTGCTAAAGGGATGCGTCCCGAGAGCAAGGTAATGAGTTAGGAGTAATAAATGTCTAGGAAACGTGGTTATTAACATAAGAATTAGATGAGAGTTTAGGGATCGGGTGAGGATCTCTGATGTGACGACCAAGTGGGGTCAAATGTTCGGTATTGGAAAGATGGTTTGCGGGATTCGAGGTCGAATCAAGATTGGTGGGGGAGAGTTGTAACATCCCGAAACCAAAATGGTGATTTTGGTCAGGGTGTCGATCGACACCAAGGTGGGGTGTCGATCGACACCAATGTTTCGGATTGGTTTCGGTTCGATTTAAATTGCTCGGTTTGCAACGTCGGATTAGTGAGAACCCTAGGGCTTGCGTATATAAGTCCTTTGGGATTTGTGGCCGCGTGAGGCAGAAATAAAAGTGAATTTTCATGGATTTGTGTGAAGGAGAAAGAGTTTTGAGAGAGTGGAGTTTGAGAGGAAGAGGAGACATGTTCGTCTGTCTTGGGAGAAACGAAGAACGGTCGATCTAATCGAGTCTGATCAACGTGATACTTCGTAGGTTTGTTCTCCTTCCTCTTATATTTCTATAGGAAAAATCCGATTGGCTTTTGGAGTTGTAGTTTGTGAGTTATGATTGATTTTCCATAAGGGGTCTGTGCAGTTTCGGGATTCAATCAGTCTCCTTGGGAAGTGTTTTCCCGGCGTTTGAGAGGGAATCGGAGGACGAGCTTGGTACCGTTGGAAAGCCCCGTCGGTCTAGTTTTCAGATTGGGTTTCCGATCTGAATTTTGAGGTAAGCTCCGATCTCTATGATCATTTTAATCCAGTGCGTCGTTCTGTTTCTGGAAATCTGAATTAGTGTTTTGGGAAAAATCCAAGTTTTGTGTTATAGGTTTTTGAGGAAGGTTTCCTCGGTGTTTTTGGTTGAGATCAGAGGCTGTGAGATTGCTGTTTTCGTGATCTTAACCGTTCTTTTCTATCAATTCGCGGATTCGAGGTGAGTGCGTGATCGTGATATGGAATTAGGTTATTAGGGAAAGTTGATTGGTTGTTTGTGATGAATTGGATAGTTTCATGTGTTAATCTGTGTGATTTACGTGTTTATGAATCGTGATGATTTCGCGAAATAGAACAGAACTCGAGCCATGAGAGGATTTGGCTCGGTTCAGGGTTCTGTGAGAGGTGCCGATCGACACCTATTGGTAGTGTCGATCGACACCTCGTGGTAGTGTCGATCGACACCATTATTTTATGATCGTAAGGATCGGATGCTTGAGTGTAGCGTCGATCGACACCAAGTGGTGGTGTCGATCGACACTAACTGTTTTAAAGGATCGGTTGCTTGTGTGAAGCGTCGATCGACACCAAGTGGTGGTGTCGATCGACACCCCTGTTTAAATGTTTAATGTGTTTAATGTGGTTAAATGTTTAATTTGTTTAAAGGATTAATTGTTAAAATGTTGTGAACTGCTGTTTGATCGCGTAGAATTGATAGTCTAATTCCTAATATATATTTAGTAGACGGGATGACCGCTCCACTGAGTATTTATGATAATACTCACAAAACTCTGTTTTTCCCTTTGAGTTGCAGGTAATTGAAATGCGTGATCGCGGAATCAAGGCCGGCGAAGGGGATGATATGATGTTTTTTATTTCTGCTTAGTCTTGTGAAATCTGGTGTCTAGGTTGCTAGATTTTTAATACTGTTTTGGAATTACTGGAATTGAATTGATGGTTTCTTGATTTAGTTTTATATGGATTTGTTTTATGAGAATTTCCGCAATTGTTTAATAAAAAAAAATTGGGTGTTACACATATACATACAGAAAGTATTTTATTACTATTTTTGGTGGAGATATGTTTTACAGCAATTGGTGCCTTTTTCCGTGACCTAAGCAGTAGATCCTTGGATCAAAGCCGGCTCCAATTTTTTGATGGAGAATATTGTTATGATACTCTGCAATTTGAAAAAAATCTTCCCACCAACATTTTTTGATGTCATGGAGCATCTACCTATTCACTTGCCATACGAAGCTGAGCTTGGGGGTCCTGTGCAGTACAGGTGGATGTATCCGTTCGAAAGGTTTTTAAAACATTTGAAAGGAAGAGCAAAGAACAAAGCTCGTCCAGTAGCATCGATTGTTGAAGCATTCAGGAACGACGAGATATCTAATTTCTCTGAACACTTTTTTCCCCCCAAAATGTCCACAGCTGCAAGAAGAAGGTAAATAATTAAGAACCATATAATTTGTTTTGTGTTGTTTAATTCTGTACATAGAATATTAAGTAACAAAATTATTTTGTAGGGCATCTCGACATACCGAAGGCCAAGTACCCGTGTACACTGCACCAGTGCCAGATTTATTTACTGGGGTCGGTCGCCCAAGTGGCAAATGTACTAAGTTTTGGCTGAAAGACGTTGATTATAATACTGCACATTCATATGTTTTGCGTAACTGTGAGTATTTTCGACCGTTCGAAAGGTATTAATGTTTTCTCCTACATATAATTGTTGTCAAAGTGATTTGTTTTGAGATCCTTAAGTAATTTGTTGTTTTAAATGCAGGTACTTGGATGCACAAATTAGAGTTGAAAACCCATGACTATCTGATGAAGAGGTCACAGCGAAAAGAGACGATAAATTTCATTCATGGATGAGCCATTATGTAAGTATTCATATTATTCATTTCTCAATTTTATATAATTGAATAATATTTTTGTGTGTAGGTGCAATTTTCCAATGTGGGTTCATGATATATTAGAAGGTCCTGAGAATAAGGTGAAGTCGTGGCCTATGTATTTTACGAGGGGGTATATGTTTCACACGCGTGACCACGGAGCACACAAGAAAACAATGAATTATGGGATTTGTGTTCGAGGACAGAATTATTCAGACGCCTCCGACGAAGATGATTTCTATGGCACAATTGAACAAATTATCGAACTCACATATCCCAGAATCTTGAAATTAAAGATCATCCTTTTTTACTGTCAATGGTTTGACCCTACGATCAGTAAAGGGACTCGAAAGAACGAGGTTGGCGTTGTCGATGTGCTCTCATCTAGAAAATATCCAAAATACGAACAATTCATCTTAGGTATAAATTCACGTGACTCCCAACATATGCCATACTTATTTGTACTAATATGAAATTTGTTTCTTTCACAGCGTCTCAAGCTGATCAGGTTTGTTATCTCCCCTATCCAAACCCAAAGCTTCCTCGAAAAACATGGCTATCCGTTGTGAAATTGAATCCGCGAAATCGGATTCAAGAAAAGTTCGTGGAAAATGAGGAGGTTATTTTGCAACAAATGGTCGACGAAACAACCACATCGAGCGTTCAGGATTTACACATCGATGGTTTAGTTGATGTGACGCATCCGATGGAAGGTCTTGGTTTCGAAATTGGAGACGAAGATCCGACCGATGAATTCCAATGTAATTTATCGGACCACGCCTCCGACGAAGAAGCTTGTGATGAATATTAATGTTTTCATGTATGCGTACTATTTATATGTTTATGAGTGTGTAATGTATTTATGGAGATTATTTTTTACTTACCACTTAACTCTATATAAATGAATGTATTTATGGAGATTATTTTTTACTTACCACTTAACTATATATAAATGAATGTATTTATGGAGATTATTTTTTACTTACCACTTAACTCTACTCTATATAAATAAATGTTTGTCGGACAAATAACAAAAAAATTTACAATGGCACAGCGGTTAACAGAATCTAAACAACCAATATTGTCACGAACCTGAGTTCGAATCCGGGGAAAAACACCCACATTTTTGTCCTTACTACTTTGATGTGTATAAATAAAAGTTAGTATGAGTACTACCACATATATTACTATGGCACATCAGTTAAACACATCTAAATTACCATCCGAACCCGAGGTCGATCCCGGGGTTCGCCAAACTTTTTTTAAATTCCTATAAATAATTTTGTGACGGTTTAGTGACGAAATAGGATTTAGGGTTTCAATTAGTCACTAATTTGCGACGCTTTACCGACTGATTAGTCACTAATTTGCCACGTTTTGTCCAATAGCGACTGATTAGTCACTAATTTGCGACGTTGTTTAACATTGCAACACATTTTAAACGAAAACTGTTTGCCTCCATGATTCATAGATGTATTTTACCTTGTATACCACACAAATTCAACGTTTGTCATACGTGATAATACATTTTCTATCAATGTAACAAAAACATACTATATGAAAACCTCATTTCATATAGTTTAGGTTTTAAACACTTAGTAGTTTTAAGTTATAATAGGTAAGCTTAATGTTTTTCTAAATTTTCTTTGTTATTGATGATATAAAAGGTATATCAATTTTTTTAGGGTATATGGCATAGATGAAGTTTGGAGGAACAAAAATTTGGCCCTAAATGTTTAGGGTTTAGGGATTTGATTTGTGACTAACTTGTAATCGTCACAAATTAGTTGCTAATTACCTACTAATTACCCACTGAATGGAGACCAATAACTGGGCCCCTTTGTACAATTATTTGGGCCTTTTTGGCGGCCTTATTTTGCCGCGTAAATGAAATATAGCGACTGATTACCGACGCATTAGCGACGCCAATGGAAACAAATTTCATTAGGTCGGACACCCAAGGGTCATTCTCTTATTCATCTAATTTTCAAACCCTAATTTCATCTCTCTTTTCTCTCAATCCTCTCACGAACACAGACCCTAATTTCTTAATCATCTCACGAATCCTTTCGATTCTGGGATCAATTCTTCTCTTTCTCCTTGTTCTTCATCTGTATGAGTGGAATCCTTTGGATCCTTTCGATCCTGGGATAAATCTCTTCTCTTTCTCACGAAACCTTTCGAATCCTTTCGATTTCTTAATTCAATCGATTTCACCTCAAAAACCCTAATCGCTATCTCTCTCCCGTTTTCGATTCAAACCCTCTATTTTAAAATAAAAAACCCTAATCTTTCTAGAAACCCTAATCGCCATGGCTGGGTCCAAATCCAAGTCTGGTGTTAAGACACGAGGTGGTGGCAACCAGAAACGAGTCGGAGGTGGAGGAAGATCAAGCGCCGGAACGAGTGCCGGTCCTCTTGAGGCTTTAGCCACTGTGGCTACTCTTAAGGCCTCTGCTACTGGTGGTTTACAGATTCGGTCATCTACAGACAACCGTGCTCAGGTTGACAGGGCCTCAACGCCTTCAGGTCGAGACTCAGTTTAAGAAAGAGGAAGGAGAAGAAGATGATGAAGAAGAAGAAAACGTAGATGGCGAGGAGGATTTAGACCTCAATCCTGATGATATCGAACTTGAGGACGAAGGTGATGAAGGTAATGGCGAAGATGAAGACTAGGAGCAGCTGCTAGCCGATTTACTAGCTGATCCTCAACGTCAAAGGCTTCCTTTACTGTCTGAGCAACCAGTGCCAGACTCTATTTGGTAAAATTCATTTCTGTTTCCAATTTATTAACCGCTTATTTTTATTTACATTGCACTGCATACTGGAACTAGTTATTTTGAACTGCATACATTGAACTGCATACTGGAACTGCATACTGATATATGCAGATGTTGGTTTCTATGCTATGTCAATTTCATTTACATGTTCTAAACTGAAAATATTTACATGTTGCTTTCTACAAACATTTAATCATTCACCGTTTGATTTAGGTTTTACTTTGTAGCATTCACAGTTTCATTAATGGTTTACATACTTTAACCTCTGCTCTTATTTGTTTGCAAGGTTTGATCGGGACAATGGGCTACTAACCCGTGAGATATCAACAATCTTTCGGAAGAAGTTCGACGACCCTTGGTACAGCTGGACCGTCACTCCAATAAACAAACAAGAGCGATACTTTAGATCTTTTGCGGTAAAGTTTTATTTCGTATGTCTTTTCTGTATAACTTCATTTCTGTTTATGCTAACTTGCAATTCTTTATTGTGCAGAGCATATACAATTGGGATACAGGGATCACTTCTATTGTTAGGGAACACTTCGAGGCGATTGCAACAAAAAGAATGCGAGGGATTGTGAGTCAGGTTAGGACGAAACGAAAGAGGCCAAACTGGATTAGTGAGAAGCTTTGGGCCAGAATGTGTGTCTTCTGGGCCACTTTAGGGGCGAAGAAGAAGAGCGCCACAGCTTCAACCTCCCGCAACTCAGATCGAGGCGGACGAGGACCTCACAGGCACCGATCAGGTCAATCCTCGTACTTGACCATCCAGCGAGCTATGGTAATGTCTTCTATTCCTTCCTTTAATCTGTTACTTTTCTTTCACACTGGTTTACAGTAATTGGTGCTGCCTTTTCTTACAGGAACATGAATTACAAAGGCCTGTCTCTTGGGCCGAAGTATTTATCAAGACTCACACCAATCCAGATGGGAGTTTCATCGATCAAAAGGCTCAAGAAGTTGTTGCCTCTTACGAGAAGTGCCTTGAAGCGGCTTTAACTAAGCCTGTCGAAGATGGAGAACATTCTGACCTTACTTCTCAGCGTAACCTCACCATTGATGAACAAAACAATCTCTTCCTCAATGTATGATTCCATATGCCTTTCCTCCCTTCTGGTTCTTGATTTACATGTTGATGGTTATGATTGAATTATATATGTGTTTGTTGTTGCAGTGTACAGAATTCGATCCTAAGGGTACCCCTTATGGAGTGGGACAGCTTTCAAAGAAGATGAGCAAAGGAAAAAGAAAGATCAGTTACGGTGAGTGTTCGTCGCCAGACCCGGGAGAGATTCAGGAGGAGCTGAAGCGTGCTCGCCAAATGCTTGCTGACCAAGCAGCCAAAGACAAGAAGAGGGATGATGAAAATGCTCGCCTTCCTGCTGACCTTAAATCAAGCCAACAAAGGATCAGTGAACTGGAGCAGAAGGTTGATGCGTTCTTGGAGACAAACCAGCCACCAGTTGCCACCAATCCTTCACGCGAGGCTCCTGCAACGAACGGTACACCGCAAAACACCTCACCATAAATCAGCTTTCACTCTTACTCTCTCTATGAATGTACAACTTTCTTTTGATATAGTGGTTGTACTTTTTCTTTTGATACATTGCTTGCTAGCCTTTTGTACACTACTAGTAAGTTTTACAAGCTAAATGCTTGTTTTGTACATTAATTTCAATTTCCAGTTTCTTTGTTCACAACTACTAACAAATGAATACAACAAAATCAAACAAAACTCAGTACCATTTAAGTGACTAATTTGTGACACTAGAAAAAAATGGCGTCGCAAATTAGAGGCTTATTAGTGACGAATCTGTGACTACCATTAAGTTATAACAACATCAATATAGTCTCTAATTCGTAGCTAATTTGCTACGAATAAAGTAGATGCAAATCAGTCGCAAAAAGATCGTCGCAAATCAGTCGCGAAGACAGTGGTCGCAAATCAGTCGCAAAAACAGTCGTCGCAATTCAGTCGCAAAAACAGCCGTCGCAAATCAGTCCTTATTTTCCAACATCCCAGAGAGTCTCAAATCAGTCGCTAATTAGTGACTACATCAATAAGTCACAAATTCGAGGCTTATTTGCGACTACTATGTACAGTCCCAATAGGTAAATACATAGTCACAAATACGTCGCAATTTAGCGACTGATTTGCGACTGCAAAAATTAGCGATGAACTATTACCGACTACTTTATTTCGTCGCAAGGTAGTCGCAAATGGGTCATTTGTGACGTTTTTGTGACTCTTTTGGGAATGGCAAATAGACTGTTTTCTTGTAGTGATCCACCGAATTGGATACCTTCTCCTGGCTAGCTAACAATTATGAGTCCCACGTATTCTCTTCTTCTAGTACTTGGGAAGACATGAGACCTAAGAGGACAGTAATGCATGGCCATGAATCAATTTGGTTCAAGGGAGCCATTCCAAAACATGCGTTCAACATGTGGATAACTCACCTAAATAGACTGCCTACGAGACAGTGTCTTGAGTCTTGGGGCGTCTCTGCCACTACGGACTGTTGCCTCTGTTCTTCGCACATTGAGACTAGGGATCACTTAATGTTCACTTGTGTATTCTCCGAAGTTATCTGGGCTTTGGTCTTCTCAAGATTAGACCCAAACCAAAAACTGCTAAACTGGTCTGAGCTCCTATCGTGGACCAAGGGAAAGTCTCAATCTGCACCTTCTACTCTGAGAAAACTCGCAGCTCATGCTATCATATTCCACATTTGGAAGCAGCGGAACAACGCTCTTCACAACTCTGATATGATCCCGCCATCAATCATCTTCAAGAATATCGAGAGAGAGATTCGCAACTCTATTTCGGCTAGAAGGAAGAGGAAGCGATGGAGGAACCTCATGGCTCTTTGGATCCGTTAGCATTCGTACCAAATCTAGACCAAATCTATTGTAATCTTGTTTTTGTCTTTTTTTTGCCAAGGTTACTCTTAACCAAGGTATGGCTCTCGTAATGCCTAAACAAATTCATTTATATGATATTTACATTCGTAGCAAAAAAAACAGATTACTGCTTTTGTCCCCAAATTCACTCGTGCATTTCGGCTTCGACCCAATTAAATATCTAATATATTCAAAATTAAATATCTAATGGGCCATATTTTTTTCCTATTTTACAATTTCGTTTTTAAACTATTTAAGTGATTTTTGTTACAAACAATACCAAATTTAGGTTTGATTAAAGTTGGTACTTCATTCATTAAAATATCAAAATATTTGGTAAAAATAAATTTGTTACCAAATCTCAAAAGAAAATGAAATTAATTTTTTTCTATCAAAAGATGTTAAAAATAAATTTGTTACCAAAAGAAAATGATTTTTTTTTGTCATGTAGTATATTGAAATATCTGTGCAATCAATTTAAAACCTTTGTAAAAAAAAAGCCATTATACTAAAAAAAATATCAAATTAAGAAACTATCATCATTTAGCAGGATCCGGACATTCGGATACCCGTTCGGGTTCGGGTCGAGTATCAAAATTTTTCGGGTATTTCGGTAAGGAGGTCTAGTATCCGTTCGGTTATTATACATTATCAGTTCGGTTACGGGTCCGGTCATTTCGGGTTCGGATAATACCCGAATCATCCGAACTAAACAGAATAAGCTTGAAAAAAAAAAAAAATTATGAACAAAATAATCACTAACAGAGCCAAGTTTCCTTCGACCAAAAAAAAAAAACAGAGCCAAGTTTCCCATCACTTCCTGCACCGAATCCCTGCTTCCCATAATCACATCACTTAGGTTAAGCCTTTCCGTCTCTAAACAAAGCCTCTCTCTCATATGATGATCCTTAACAATATGGATCTTATAAGGAAACCCAACTTCCTTCAATGGCTTCGCGAGATCCGATACTTTGGAAGCTGTGAAAGCGTCGAAATCCTCCTGGCTAGGTTTAGGTTCTTGACCTGGAGGAAGGAGAGGGAGAGGACCCCAATCGGCGCCGAAGAGGACGGAGGTCGGAGACACGTGGAGGATGACGACGGCGTCTCCCGGACGGACGTAGTGATCGACGGCCCAGCGAAAGGCGAAAGCGCTTTCTTCGGAGAGGTCAACGGCGACTACGATTTTACGGCGAGCACTGGCAGTTGGGGTTTGAGTAGCGGCGGAAGGAGTGGAGGAGGAATGGTGGTGAGAGTGACGAGGAGATGAAGGATTGTGGATTTTGATGTCGATTCAAGGTTAGAAACGAAACAGCCTCGAACATAAAGGAGAGGAAGGGGAAAAAGAGAATGATGATGTTTTAGGGCTAGATGGGCACGAGTGGTAGGTGTTATGGTTCGGTGATGTTCGGTTATTTTCGGGTATCGGGTAATAACCGATCGGGTTCGGTTACCCGGACCAATTCTCTTTGATAACCGATCGGTTATTTCAATCTATTCGGATCCAATCCGAAACCTTTAATACGGGTCGGATTCGGGTTCGGGTTTCGGGTATGGTTAATAAGCCCAGGCCTAATCCTCTTCGACAAAAAAAAAAAAAAAAAAAGCAAGATCCTCTTTCTTTCTTCAACACATGGATAGATAGGAAAATCAGGTTTGTATAATTTATAAAGAAAAGACCAGAGGGGAAGTAACTGAAAAACCGAAAGATCTTCTCAATATTCGCAATCTTTTACGTTACCAAAAAAACAAGACTCTCGTTCTCCGCATAATTACAAGATTGCCACTTGTTCCCTCTCCAAGAATAAAGACTTCTCCTTTTACCTCTCTCTCTCTCTCTCTCTCTCTCACTCTTCCTCTGGTTTCAGATCACTCTCTCCGATCAATATCTCACCAAAAGTCAGAAACTTTTCCAAGTTTCTTGACAATTTCTTGAAAATGTCGGAAACAGAGGTTGTTCCTGACGAGTTTCGTTGTAATCGGTCCGATGGTAAGCAATGGCGGTGCAAGAGACGAGCTTTAGAAGGTAGAAAGATGTGTGAGACTCATCACTCACAGCAAAATCGGATAAAGAAGAAGAAGAAGAAGAAAGTTATTACTGAATCGTTTAGATCAAGAGGAGACGAAGCGGCGGTTTCTTCAGAAGAAGGAATTAGGGTTAAGAAATTGGGGAAATCGAAGAGGAAACGAGTGATTGGTGAAGCAGAAGCTGTTGATGAAGCAGTGAAGAAGATGAAGTTGAAAAGAGGAGATTTGCAATTGGATTTGATAAGGATGGTGTTGAAGAGAGAAGTTGAGAAGAAGAAGAAGAAGAGGAAGAAGAAAAGTATTAATTGTGATGGGTTTGTTGGAGAAGAGTTAACTAGGGTTCTTCCTAATGGTGTTATGGCGATTTCACCAGCTTCTCCGACTTCAAGTAATGTGAGTTCTCAATGTGATGTTAAAGTAGGGGAAGAACCGGTTTTGATTACTAAGAGAAGGTTTAGGTCTAAGAACATTGAGCCTTTGCCTGTTGGGAAATTGCAGGTAAAAATGATTTAAAAAAAAGCTTGAATTTTTGCAATTTGTGTGTATACATTTAGTTTCTTTATTTATCATCATTTTGGTTTGTGTTTGATTGCTGTGAAGGTGATTCCTTTCAAGGGGAATTTGGTTAATGGGAGGATGGAGAAGAAGAAGAGGAGGTGCCATTGGTGTGGAACAAAGGAATTGGGGGATTTGATTAGTTGTCTGAGTTGCGAAAGAGAGTTCTTTTGCTTCGTTTGTATCGAAAAAAGGTAATTTCGGTTATGTTTGCTTTGTTACTTAAACTTAGTTTGCAGAAAGCTCTGGCCTTTTTGATGATGGTTGGTCTCATTAGAATTTAAGAACCAGTATCTAGATTAATAGTTGCAGTAGAGGAGTTATATATAGGAATATCCCACTCGATTCAATAGTTTTGTCGATCCAGGGCATGGATAGGCTTGATTCATTGCGATATTTCATCTGTTTTACGAGTTTCTTTCTGTTTCTAAGGAAAGCTTTCTTAAATGTTAGGATTCATTTGTTTCTATTTATGTTATTGAGCTGTATTGTTTTGATCTACTAATTTAGTTAGAAGCAGTCGTCTAATTGAATTATGGTTTTGAGTAAATTAGGAACAATGGATTTATTAAGTTGCGTACATGTTAGGAACTTTCTTGAGTTTCGTCTCTACTTCCTCGAAATTTATTGAAGTTGCGTAAATGTTAGGATGTAACATGAGATACTCTTCCCTGCAGTTTCCAGCTTCAGTAACTTCACTTGAGATTCTTTTGAGAATTCATTGTTTCTTTTTTTGTTATTGAGCTGTGTGGTTTTGATCTACTAATCGGTTAGAAGCAATTGTCTAATTAAATTTTGGTTTTGAATAAATTAGGAATAATGGATCAAAAGAAGAAGTAGAGAAAAAATGTCCTGTATGTCGTGGATCATGTAGGTGCAAGGTTTGCTCAGTCGCGATGTCTGGAGTCACTGAATGTAAGGTCTGACTATCTGATATTTCTTTACTTAAATGATTTTACATGTTGTTCTTGTTATTTCAGATATTTTGTAATACGAAGTCGTATACTTCTATAACATGTTGCAGGATTCTCAAAGCGTCAGGGGTGATATTGACAGGGTTTTGCACCTACATTATGCGGTGTGCATGCTTCTTCCCGTACTAAAAGAAATCAATGCAGAACGCAAAGTAGAGGTGGAAAACGATGCAGAAAAGAAAGGTATTTTATAGTTCATTTGATAAATCCTTTACAAATCTTTCTATCTTAAGCTGGTTTGCTTGTTTTGAACACAAAGATCCATAATTAGATGCTCAATAGAATCCACCGGTTCTGTTAAGTTAAACTCTTGTATCTTTTTTCCACATGTGTGATATGGCGAAATCCAGCTGAATTAAGCTTTGATGATCGACAGTTATGGTGATAATCTTCTACCTTATTATTCTCTTAACTGATAATCTGCTATGAGTTTGTCTCTGACACATGTATTGAATTTTTGTTTGAGTAACAGCATTCCCGATGCTGCCGCCGTTGTGGATTTGCCAAAGAGGTGCACACGTAGTTCCTCTGTTATCAGGTTAAGTTGGGACCAAGATAGGAGTCAACTGAGTTCATCTAGACAAGTTGTCAGCGGTTTAGCGGCTCAACTAAGATCCATCAAGGGCTTAAACGGTTTAAAATCTTGTAAGCGGAAAGAAGTTAGAGGTTGCAGCAATGGTCTATCCCCTCTGGAAATGACAAGCAAGTTAGAAATCAGTGCCGAGGAAATAGTGAGTTGCTATGAGTTGCCTGAAATATTAGATAGATTCTCGGGATGTCCGTTTTGTCAAGGAATGGAAAAAGAATCTAGTACTAGCAACAACCATTTGAAAGAAGCATCGAGTAGAAGAGAAGACGCAACTGGTAACTTCTTATACTACCCGACAGAGATGGATTTTAACCTCGAACACTTTCAGACACACTGGAGTAAAGGCCATCCCGTGATACTTCGTAGTGTGTTAAAAGGTGGTACAAGCCTGAACTGGGATCCCATAGCTATGTTCTGTAGCTATCTTATGAACAGCTATCGCAAAACTGGGAATACCACCGATTATATGGATTGGTTTGAGGTAGAAATTGGCGTAAAACAAGTTTTTTTGGGGTCATTCAGAGGAAAAGCTGAGACTGATACTTGTCAAGAGAAGCTGAAGCTGGATGGATGGCTCCCATCTCTTTTGTTTAAAGAGCAGTTTCCAAATCATTATGCTGAAATACTAAAACTTTTGCCAATTCCCCATTACATGGATCCAACACTCGGTCTACTAAATATCGTTGCCAACCTTCCTGACACTATCCAAACACTCAATTTCGGTCCATGCCTCAACATTTCGTACAGGAGTGGTGAAGAATATGCACAGGCTGGTTCTGTGAAGAAGTTAGGTTTCGAAACTTGTGACACGGTAAGTTTTTTTAATCCTTCCATTTGCGGCCAAGGTTTCATATTTCACACGTCCTGGTTTTACATACTGGAGATTTACTCAAGCTTTTAATTTTATCTGCAGGTTGATATCTTGTTGCATGTCACAGAAACACCTGTATCCACAAAACAGATTTGTAGGATAAGAAAGCTAATGGAAATTGTAGGAAGAGGAAGATCTAAAAGCCAGGAAAAGGGAAAGGAGAGCAGATTTGGTAGGGGGAAGAAACGAGATAGGCTTGAAGCTGTAGGATACAATTGGAGCCAAAAGGATAGACAAGCTTCATTTGACTATTCCAGTTCTGATTCAGAATCTTCGCAATATTATTTAGGCGGTAAAGGCAATGGCTGTGAGTTTCAGGGAAAGGAAAGAGATGGTCACAATAACGACTCTTGTGAAAAAGAAAGCCTAAGCAACTCTTATGGTGCCCAGTGGGATGTATTCCAGAAACAAGATGTTTCTAAACTTCTCGAGTATCTTAAGAACCACTCTCTTGAGCTAGATTCCAGCAAAAAACAAGTAAGTCTTGGGTTGATTTTTTAAAAGCTTATACAAGAGAACAATAGTTGATGTTCACAGGTATATTATGTTGTCCTCCTTGCAGGTGACTCATCCATTACTTGAACAGAGTTATTATCTTGATGAGTATCACAAAGCAAAGCTTAAGGAGGAATTTGGTAAGTATTATATCCATTGCGTTGTGACTGGAACGAATACTTCAGTGTTTTCTTATTATTGTTCATGCCATTCGTTCTGTTTCTTCAGACGTTGAACCGTGGAGTTTTAATCAATGTGTTGGTGAAGCAGTCATTGTTCCTTCTGGATGTCCATACCAAATCAGAAAGAATAAGGTATTTACTAATAGCACTCAACACGCTCTTTCGTTGATTATAATTGCAAAATTATGATCTGTTTGCATATATTTGCTAGTCTTGCGTAAATGCGGTTCTCAATTTTCTTTCACCTGAGCACGTTGCGGAATCTATTAAAAGAGTGGACGAGCTTAATCAACTTCCTCAGAGCGTCAAAACGAAAGCAAACAAGATTGAGGTAAAGAAAATGGCAATTTATAAAATCAGCGAAGCTGTAAAAGAAATCCGTGAACTCACATCTTCAGATTCATCCGCTGCATCGAGAATGTAAAACTAGAACCAGAGGTACCGGTCTTTATTCTTGACCGGTCAGAATTACACACTTCTTCTCAGAAACATTCATTTGTTGGAGTTACAGTTTCATGTATTAGTAGAGTGTAAAAATATATATAGAAATAAACGAATAAGGACGAAAAGGAATTCATATTTTCCATTCAGATTGTTGTTGGGTGATTAGTAATAAAAAAGAGCATTGATATTACAGGGTCGTCTGTGATCGATAACAAAAGTATAGAACAAACTGGAAGAAAAGAAAAACAATTGTGTTTTATTTCAAATTTACAGGAGTTTTTCTCAATATTTCAGGGGTTGTTTTGCTATTAATAAACCAAAAAGCCATTTTATGATAATTATATATATATATATATATCTATGCCAAATAGTTTTTCAATTTTTCTCATCAGATTCCCAATTTGACAAAAATTCGCCGCCGCAATGAACCTTCAAGTGGAACAACCGGAGAAGAAGAAGAAGAGTTTCTCAGCACCACCGTCGTTTTCTTCACTTCCAGACGAAATCGCCGTGAATTGCTTAGCACGGATCTCGAGTTCATACTACCTGAGACTCTCAATCGTTTCCAAAAGCTTCAGGTCACTTCTCTCTTCCACTGAGCTTTACGTAGCTCGATCTCACATCGGAATCACCGAACGGTGTCTCTACGTCTGGTTTATGGATTATAATCATCGATTTCCCCAATGGTTTAGACTCTGGATTAACCCTAATCGAGCCCTAGCCAAATCCTCCATGATTAAGAAGAATAAGAAGAAGAAGACTATTGGACAGTTGTCCCCAATGGTTCCGATCCCGCCTTCGAATTTCCCGTCGCTATCGAAATCCACCGTAGTTGTTGGTTCTGAAATTTATGTAATCGTCGGTCCAGTCGACAAAGCACCGTCCTCCGCTGTGGGAATCCTCGATTGTGTCAGTCACACTTGGCGCGATGCACCTGGCATGAATGTAGCTCGTGCGTATGCCGCCTCGTGTTTCCACGATGGGAGAATCTATGTAATGGGAGGGTGTAAAGAAGATGAATCATGGGCTGAGGTATTTGACATAAAGACTCAGACTTGGGAACGCCTCCCTGATCCGGGTATTAATTGAGGCCGTTAAGTCTTCCATTCATAGTATTGTAGAGATGGAAGGAAAGATTAAGTTTGTGACTTTGATCAATACGTGTTTTGCTTACGACATAAAGCAACGTAAATGGGAATGCTGTGGAAACGAGACTGCAATGTTTCCGAGGTCAGAGTGTGTGATTGAGAATGTATCGTACCGCTATGGTATCTATAGTATTTATGGTAATAGCCGGTGTGAGTGGTATGACATAAAGGATGGAAAGTGGAAAGAGGTTAAAGGGTTAGGCTCATTACAAAACAAGTACAAGAAGAATGGTGGGTCGAGTAGTTGTATAAGAAAATTAGTTAGCTGTGGTGGGAAACTTTTACTTATTTGGGAAGGGTGTGTGGAGGGTAATCCCAATGATATGAAGAAGATTTGGTATGCTGAATTCGTGGTGGAAAAACGCGATGGAGGTGAGGTTTGGGGAAATCTTGAGTGGATTGATGTTGTGCATACAGTCCCTGCATCATGTATGCTCTTTCATTGTCTAGCTGTCTCCATTTGATTCACTTTGTATCCAAGGTATGATCAACCGTTTTGAATTCAACATCAGTTTGTAGGATCTTATTAAAAGTTATTTATTTATAGACAAAATTTAGTGATATGTACATAGTTTATTTACAAGCGTTTACTCGTATGCGATTATTTTGTTCGAAGAACAATCTTACCTTCTGCATCGTCCTGCATAATCGGTAGGACTATGTCTGGAGGGTTATCCGTCCAGACTTTAGGATCCTGAAACTGATGTCCTAACTTAGCCAATTTATCAGCGGCTCGGTTCCCTTCTCGGTATACGTGGCTTAACACACAGTTGCTTAGCTCAGGCATCACCACATTGATGTAATTAGCGTATTTCTTGGCCTCTTCGCATCTCAAGTTCCCTCTCTTGGCGGTGATATCGACAATGTTCTTAGCATCTCCTTCGAGCCATAGATCTGTCCACCCGTTCTCTAGGACCAGCTCGAGGCCTCTCCTGAGGGCTGCGAATTCAGCCACGGTACTTGTGGCTTCCCCTATGGATTCTGAGTATCCGAGAAGGAACTCTGCTTTGTGGTTTCTGAATATCCCTCCAATGCTGGCTTGTCCTTTTCTTCTTGACCCGTCAAAGTTTAGCTTTGTCCATCCGATTTCGGGTTTCTTCCACACAACTTCGATAGGTTTTTTATGGTAGTTTCTGATTAACAATACGGTAGCTTGAGTTTGAATCAACCCTTTGAATCTAGATAAAGCCAACATTATTAGGTTTTTAAGTTGTTGATAACTCCTCCCCCAAGATTTTTGTTTCTAGCAGACTCGAGTTTTTTTCTTTTCGCTTTAATCTTCATGAATGTTGCATAAGATGAATTATCATGATTGATGTCTGAAGATTAGGAGTTTAGAAATGTAACGTAAGGGTTTTGTTAGGGAAATGATGCTTGCAAGAAAAGCAAAGAATGGTCTTGAGCTAAATTGAAAGGGAAGGAATATTTGGAGAATCTCTATTAAAAAGTCAGAAATTAATAGAGGTAAGAGTTTAGAAATGTAACGTTAGGGTTTTGTAAGGAAAATGATGCGTGCAAGAAAAGCAAAGAATGGTCTTGAGCTAAATTGAAAGGGAAGGAATATTTGGAGAATCTCTATCAAAAAGTGAGAAATTAATAGAGGAATGATTCAAAATGAGGAAGTTTTCAAGGAATGATTATGTTTCCATGGAGATTTAAGGAGAAGAAGAAAATCTAAAACCTGAAACAGCTATGACTACTTTTGTCGTATCCCTAAAATTACTAAATGTCTCTCCTGAATTTTAGGAGAATCTATGTCCCTCTGTATCTGGTTTAGAAACTTGCAAGGCAAAGAAATAATGAAAACCGAGTTACTTACATTTTTTTTTTGAAGCTTTTGGTTTTTAATACATATAGTTATGCAACATTTTGGTTATGTGTATAAATATTCATAACATATCAAACCAGTAAGAATTAAGAAAATACTTCATAGAATATTCCAATACAAAAGTATAATCTTTCTTCATCGGAGTACACAAAGTTTTGTTATTGTGCAGAAAATATAACAATTGTTTTTTGGGTTTTTGATTTGAAGAAGTTCCAATTTCAATTTGATGCTTCAGGCCTTCAGGTATGAGATTGAAAGCTGATGTATATAAAAATGTTGCATCAATTACTTTTGTAGTAAAACAAACACATTTGTAATGAATTCATTCATGAATCTTGAGAAGAGAACTTATTTAAGTGAGTAAGATCCAAAAGGCATAAAGAAGTCTATGGTCTTTGGAACTTTATCGTTGAAGAGTCTATGGTCTCTACTTGAATATGCTTTGTTGACCACTAATGGAAAGATTAGGTTTTTTTATTTCCAAGTTGGTTTAAAAACTATCAAAAGTTTCAGTTTTTAATTTATTTTCTTCCAAGTTCACATTGTTACTTCCAAGGAAACAAGTGAGGAAGAAACCCTTTTTTTTATCTTAAATAAAGGTTTTCACACTGTGTTGAGCTGATTTGCAGCCCCAAGTCGTTAGTTTTATATTGTAGTTTCGTGAATCTATCATCATACAAGACTCAACAACCTAACTAAGTCTTTTTATAAATGTTTTTGAACAGCAACTTGTGTTCTTTCAGCTGTCAGATTTTGAAATAGTCCAAAGCACACTGCTTTTAAGTGACTTCAAGCTCAAAATAGAATAGACAATTAGCAACTCAAAAGCAAAAAAAGCTATAAGCTTCCATGGAACATGTCAGAGTTTTCTTCTTCTTCTTCTTTGCTAGTTTCCTAACGTTTATTCCATTTCAAGCTTTAGCTCAAGTAGATACATATGTGTTTGCTCCAGTTTTCAACTGTGTAGGTCGAGGCAACTTCACGGTGAACAGCACTTTTGCCGGAAATCTCAACCGTCTTGTCTCCTCTCTGTCCTCGCTAACATCCAAACCTTATGGCTTCTACAACCTCTCTTCTGGAGACTCATCTGAAGAAAGAGCTTATGCAATTGGTCTGTGTAGAAGAGAAGTCAAAAGAGCAGATTGTCTCAGTTGTATTCAGTCAGCTGCAAGAAACCTCACCGAGAAATGTCCCGGGGCAAAACATGCTATTGTGTTGATCACGGGCTGTATGTTTCGTTACTCGAACAAAACAATCTATGGAAGAAAAGAGACGAGCCCGACTCAGTCTCTTGTTGGCGGTGATGAGATATCAGCAAACAGAGATGAGTTTGAGCACCTGCGGAGAGGACTATTGGATAGGCTCAAAGGGATTGCGGCGGCTGGTGGGCCGAATAGGAAATATGCTCAAGGGAATGGTACTGGTCCGGCCGGGTACCCGATATTCTACGGAAGAGCACAATGTACGCCGGATTTGTCTGAACAGGATTGTAATGACTGTCTAGTTATTGGGTTTGAGAATATGTCAACTTGTTGTAATGTTAGGGTTGGTCTTAGGTGGTATTGTCCTAGTTGTAGCTTCCGGTTTGAGACGACGCGATTCTATGAGCTTGACGCCGACCTAGAGCCTGATCCACCAACATCAACTGCGAAAACAGGTATGTAGAAATGCTTTAATGTATTGTCCCTAGCTGCTAATGCTTTTGTCTCTAAGATTAAGACAGTTAATTTTTAATCGCAGGTAAGGGTAAAGTTGTTATCGCGATGGTCATTCCGATAGTTTTTGTTGCGTTGTTTGCAATTTGTCTATGCATGGTCTTGAAGTGGAAGAAGAGCAAGTCTGGTAACACCATGCTCTTCTTCTTGTTATCCATATCTATCTTTTTAAAAAGGATAAGCTATAATCTTGATATGCTTATCTTGCATATTCAGTTCTTGGGACGCATACAGATTCCGAGATGCATACAGATTCGCTAGTTATTGACTTTGAAACTCTAAAGGCAGCAACAGATAACTTTTCTCCCGAAAATGAACTCGGACGTGGTGGGTTTGGTTCAGTTTATAAGGTACATTTTCTTCGGCCGAACTTCTTACCGGTAACTTTGGTTTGTTTATATGAGAGGTTTATAAACCTTGGATAATGTATTTCTCAGGGTGTGTTTTCGCAAGGGCAAGAAATTGCGGTGAAAAGATTATCGGACAGTTCTGGACAAGGAGACATCGAATTCAAGAATGAAGTCTTACTACTTGCAAAGCTTCAACATAGGAACTTGGTTAGGCTTATTGGTTTCTGCATACAAGATCAAGAAAGACTCCTTGTCTATGAGTTCTCCAAGAACGCGAGTCTTGACCATTTCATCTTTGGTAATCTTTTCCCGCTTTTTGGTCCATATGATCCTACTACCATTCTCTCCGGCTCTGTCTTGATCTTTGCGCCATTGCAGATCTTGAGAAGCGCCAAATTTTGGACTGGAGAGTGCGATACAACATGATCAGAGGAGTTGCTAAAGGACTTCTTTATCTTCATGAAGATTCTCGTTACCGGATCATTCACCGTGATCTTAAAGCTAGCAACATTCTTTTGGACCAAGATATGAATCCGAAAATAGCAGATTTTGGATTAGCTAAACTCTTTGACACAGGCCAAACAACTACACATCAATTCACAGACAGAATTGCGGGAACTTAGTAAGTAAATTAATCTTGCTAACTTGTTTTTTTTTTTTTTTTTTTTTTGTCACGAACACATTTCGTTATTGATTAAGCAAATACATTAGATGTATCATAAAACCAATAAGGGACAGAAGTGCACTTATTAACTTGTTTAAATATCCCAAGAGTGTACACACCGGTATAAGCCTTTTTTTTTCATCTTATCTTGTAGCGGATATATGGCTCCAGAATATGCATTGCACGGACAATTCTCGGCGAAAACAGACGTATTTAGCTTTGGTGTATTAGTCATTGAGATCGTTACAGGTAATTAAGAGTAATAACAGTCGTAGTAGATCTGATGATGATGCAGAAGATCTTCTAAGTTGGGTAAGTACACAAAACCATCTCCGGTTATTAAGGTTTCGGTTTTTTTTTCTTTTTATTTTGTTAAATGAGTTTGTTTTTTTTTTTCAGGTATGGAGATGCTGGAGAGAAGATATGATACTAAGCGTGATCGATCCGACTTTAACTACTGGATCAAGAAATGAGATCTTGAGTTGCATACACATCGGTCTCTTGTGTGTTCAAGAGAGTGCAGCCACTAGACCAACAATGGCTACGGTTGCTCTTATGCTAAGTAGCTATTCGTTTACACTCCCAACGCCTTCAAGGCCTGCGTTTGTGATAGAGAATGTGATACCTTCGAATGTTACTCCTTTGACGGTAACAATGTCGTTGAGTAATGTCACTGATTCTGAGTTATCTCCTCGTTAGACTTATCTGTATTCTTTGATTCATAGCTTTTGCTTCACCATTTTAATGGAGTCGTCTACTCCCAAACCGGAAATTAAAATGTTAATTGAGCGAACCGAACCATTTGCCTAAGTCAAGCCACGGTTCATTAAGTTTCCGGTTCGGTTTATCTCGGTTATTTTACGTTTTTAATCTTTTCCGACACGGTTTGGTTTTCTGATGGATGGCTTGAAGAATTTATTCACGTGAGAGTACTTTTTCATTTCTTCTTATTTCTCTATTTTCTTCTCTTTAGAAACAATTCGGTTTGATTTTGTTATTAGCTTTAAGGAAGAACAATTTAGTTAGTAGTATCAGAGATTTTATGTTATATATTGTTTCAATTTCAAATAATCTCATGGTTTGGGAAAAATATAGAGATCGAGAGATTGTATATGACATAAATTTGTTGGTTTGTTATGATTTAAAATATATTGTAGGCCTAGAGGCCTAATTTAAAAGTAGGCCCCTTTAATATATCATAAATATGGAACTTAATTTTTTTTTGCTATGATTCAGTACATTGAATAATTATGTTTGTCAAATAGAAGCAATAACAACACGAAACAACAACGTATCTTCCAACTTTTGTTCTTATAATGTAAATAACACAACTAAAAACAGAGTAAAAAAAAAAAAAAAACAGAGTTTCTCCTTCGTTCTTCCTTGCTCTTCTTCTAACTTTTTGTTTTTCCAAAATCTCTTACTGCAACATCTTCACACCGTAATGACACCATGAGTTATGCCTTTTCAATCTGAAAAAAGCAAGCAGTAGTTATTCCAAGAAGAGACACTAATTATAGAATACGATTTTCTGAGCTTTTTTCGATGCAAAATCATGAATAACAGTTTCAAAATCAATGTTCTCCAATGTGTTCTTTCCAATGCATAAAATAGCTAAACCATTCAATCTTTTTTGAGACATCGAAGATCTTAAATAATTTTTCAATAACTTTAATTTCGAAAAGCTCCTCTCCGCCGAGGCTACAGTCACAGGAATAGTCAAAAGAATCCGATAAGCAATTGAGACATTCGGATAATAACCAACATTTTCAACAAACTCAAGAACTTCACTTGGTTCCATAGGTACATCGGATAAAGTCATTTGCAACACTCTCAATTAAGAATATAGATCATGTGAATCAACATGCGAAGAAATACCATGAGAAAAAGTTTTAGAAAAATTGTTGCAATGCTTTTGTAGTTCACTTTCTTCTAAGATCTTTAGCTTTTTTGAACCACAAGACCAGATCAACAACACAACATGACCGGTGGTGACCCAAGATCTTGAATCTAAAGAGTTTTGATTTTCTTTTTCCAGAAAATTATATCAAAAAAAAAAATTTCTTGATAGCCAAGTTTACATAGATTAAGAACTTACACTGAAAATTTGATAAAAAAATAAAGACAGAAACCTTGAATTCTCTTTGTTAATCGTGAGTGAAAACTTTGGAAGAAGAAATCGCTGTTTTGTTTTTGAGGAAATATGAATCGTTTTAGTTGTCTGTGAAACTAAAAAGCAGCTACTAGTCCACAAATATGTGTTCACGTTGGATTTTATTCACCATATTATTATTGACCAACAAATAAGTTGTACTCATTTTAGATAGTGATGGGTTTGGGTTATGGTCTAGTCAAGAGCCAAAGCTCCATGCACTTCCAGTTGAGTTGATACGGTTCTTGACGTTCTTATCAATGAACTTAAGGCTTCCTAACGAGGAGATAGCTCGGAAACAGTGTCATTATCTAACGACACTGTTAACTCTTCCGTTGAAGAATAAACATTGTTCTCTAACACAAACGCAGGCCTTGAAGGTGTCGGGAGAGTAAAGGAATTGCTACTGAGCATGAGAGCAACCGTAGCCATTGTTGGTCTAGTCGCTGCACTCTCTTGAACACACAAGAGACCAATGTGTATGCATCTCAAGATCTCACTTCTTGATCCAGTCATTAAACTTGAATCGATCACGCTTAGTATCATATCTTCTCTCCAGCATCTCCATACCTGAAAAAAAAACAAATTCATTAAACAAAATGAAAAAACAACCGAAACCTCAAAAACCGATATGGTTTTGTGTACTTACCCAACTAAGAAGATCTTCTGCATCATCGACAGATCTACGACTGTTATTACTCTTACCTGTAATGATCTCAATGACTAATACACCAAAGCTAAATACGTCTGTTTTCGCAGAGAATTGTCCGTGCAATGCGTATTCTGGAGCCATATATCCGCTACAAGATAAGATGCAAAAAACAGGCTTATGCCGGTGTGTACACTCTTGGGATATTTAAACATGTTCGTAAGATGAATTTACTTACTAAGTTCCTGCAATTCTGTTTGTGAATTGATGTGTAGTTGTCTGGCCAGTGTCAAAGAGTTTAGCTAATCCAAAATCTGCAATTTTCGGATTCATTTCTTGGTCCAAAAGAATGTTGCTAGCTTTAAGATCACGGTGAATGATCCGGTACCGAGAGTCTTCATGAAGATAAAGAAGTCCTTTTGCAACTCCTCTGATCATGTTGTATCGCACTCTCCAATCCAAAAGTGCACGCCTCTCATGATCTGCAACGGCGCAAAGATCAACACAGACCGGAAGAGAATGCTAGTAGAGAAGCAAAGGCAGTAAAAGATTACCGAAGATGAAATGGTCGAGACTAGCGTTCTTGATGAACTCATAGACAAGGATTCTTTCTTGTCCTTGTATGCAGAAACCTAAAAGCCTAACCAAGTTCCTATGTTGAAGCTTTGCAAGTAGTAAGATTTCGTTCTTGAATTCCATGTCTCCTTGTCCAGAGTTACCGGATAATCTTTTCACCGCAATTTCTTGCCCATTAGAGAACACACCCTGAGACATGCATAATCCCAAGTTTATAAAACTCTCATATAAACAAACCAAAGTTACCCGTAAGACGTTTGGTCGAAGAAACTTACCTTATAAACTGAACCAAACCCACCACGTCCGAGTTCGTTTTTGGGAGAAAAGTTATCTGTTGCTGCCTTTAGAGTTTCAAAGTCAACTAGCAGGGAATCTGTACGCATCTCGGAGTTGGATCTCGACAAAGGCGTCCCAAGAACTGAAAATGCAAACAGTTGTTCTCAAGATTAAAGTTTATCCTTTTTATCAGGATAACATTAATAAGTAGAAGGACAATGTGCTATTACCTTTGCCTTTATCCCCAGACTTGTTCTTCTTCCTCTTCAAGACAAAGCATAGACAAATTGCAAATAACGCAACGAGAACTATCAGAATGATTATCGTGATAACAACTTTAGACCCACATTTACCTTTTCCTGCAATAAAAAACATTCACTGTCTTAATCATTGAGACAAAAAAATTTGCAGCTAGGGACAATACATTCAAGCATTTCTACTCACCTACTCTGGCATTTTTCGCAGGTGATTTTGGTGAATCAGCAGACTGAATTGCAGGTGGATCACGCTCTTGTCAAATCGGAAGTTACAACTAGGACAAAACCACCTAAGACCAATCTCACCATCACAACAACTTGGGATACTCTCAAAACCAAAAACTAGACAATCATCACAATCTTGTTCAGACAAATCCGGCGTACACTGCGCACTTCCATAGAATTTTCGGAAACCAGCCGAACCAGAACTGTTCCCTTGAGCGTATTTCCTATTCGGCCCACCAGCCGCCGCAATCCCTTTGAGCTTATCCAATAATCCTCTTTGCACACGCTCAAACTCATCTCTGTTTGATGATATTTCTTCACCGCCAACTAATGCAAAAGTTGGGCTCGTCTCTTTTCTTCCATAGATTGTCCTGTTCGAGTAACGAAACATACAGTGTGTGTACCACACAACAGCTTGTTTTGAACGGGGACACTGCTGAGTGAGGTTTCTTGCAGCTGTTTGAATACAGCTGAGACAATCAGCTCTTTCGACTTCTCTTCTACACAGACCAATTGCATAGGCTCTTTCTCCAGATGAGTCTCCAAAAGAGAGGTTGTAGAAGCCATAAGGTTTGGATGTTAGTGAAGAGAGAGAGGAGACAAGGCGGTTGAGATTTCCGGCAAAAATACTGTTTGTGGTGTAGTTGCCTCGATTTAGACAGTTGAAATCTGGATCAAACTCGTAGGTGTCTACCTGAGCTAAGGCCTGAAATGGAACAAATGTTAGGATACAAGCAAAGAAGAAGAAGATAATAACTCTGTCATGTTCCATAGAAGCTTAAAGCTTTTTTGCTTTTCAGTTGCTATTGTATTTTACTAAAACAGCAGTGTGCTCTTTGAACTATTTTAAAGAACACAAAGTGATCAAAAACATTTATAACGTGTGAGGTTGGTGGGTCTTGCATTATGACAGATTCAAGAAACTACAATACAAAACTAACGACTTGGGGCTGCGTAGTGTTGTTGTATAATTGCTTTAAAACAGAGTATTACGAGTAAATTCTTTTTCTGGTGACATCATTTCAAAATTGTATTACGAGTAAATCTTTTTGATCTTTAAGTGATTAAAACTCTAATTTTCTAGTGTTTCAAGTAACATAATCTATTCTTATTTGGACATTTTTAGCTTTATAATTGACAGAAAAATATAGTATGGATTGTTAAGCAATTTCTGATGTGTATAAATTTAAGAGTTAACACATATAATCAATCCATCAATAAAACTTACGGTGGATAGGTTTTATGTACATGTTCTGATGTACATGAAAGTGTGGGCATGATTGAAAGAATAAAACAATAAGAAGAAAATAAACTTATGATTCCTCTTCAAAGAAGAAAACAAAACAAAGCCTAGGGATCTTATATCACAACATTGAATCAGTTTTTAAAAATTGACAAAATATGAAATATGTGAAACCAATTTGATTCAACACTGATTTGTTTCATTTATTAAAATTATAATTTTGGCAAAATACCAAAACATTTTTGAATAAAATTTTACAATTCATTAAAAAAGTAAAAAAAAACTTAAACTGGAAAATTACCTAAACTATAATATGAAAATTCAATATCTTATATATTATTTGAGGAGCATTTTGGGAGCACTTTGCTTAGGTGTCATTCCCACAATTTTTTTCTTCTTTATTTTTATTTATTTATTTCATTATCTTATACTCATTGTCAAACACATTTAATTCCAAATATACTTATTTTGATTACTATAACTCTAATTACCTAACACATTTGAATCTTCCTAAACTTCCCAAAATTAAAATATTTTGAAATTTTCAACTTGCCAAAATTAAAATATTTCAAAATTATAGATTTAAATCATAGAATTAAATGTTAACAAAAATTTAACATATATACCCAAAAAAAAATTGATTAAATAAAATAAAACTATTTATTATCTTTTGAAAATATGTGAGCATGTAAAAATATGTTTTTACATGTGTTGTTTTGTTTGACAAGTAGATGTTTTTAATTTTTCATAAATGCACCTTCGTACAAGTAAAAATATAATTATTAATGAAATTTGTTGGTTTAATTATTTCACGGATGAAACGCATTTGTATGCAAAATAGTCGCAAAATTCAAATATATAAATTAGGTCTTAGGTTATGTATAATTATTCTTCATAATATTTTTTTAACCAAAACTATTGATTTTATTTGATAATCATTTTATCCGCGTATAACGCGGGTAATTTTCTAGTGAGTTATTAAATTTTAAACCTAACCAATTCAAAAAATTCAAAATGTATTCAATACTCTCAGCGAATTGTTTTATTTTATTTTATTTTGGGACCATGTTAGAGAGGGTTAGAGAGCAGAAGTTGTGGAATGTGCATGTATGATCGAGTTACCCGAATTAAAGATTTGTTGTCGTGAAAAATTTAATACATTATATTCGAAATAATAAATTTGAGATCTTTATATCGGTGTGACATTTAATTTATTTGAGGTGTGAAATTAAATATTTTTACAGGAAGACAGAGACTCAAGGGAAAGCCATTATGTATGCTTGTCGAGTACCGATGATCATATTAGTTGAGTTATTTGGAAACATTATTCGATCGGTTAACTTAATTTTGTTTATGCACCGAAAATTCGGCCTATGCAGAGTTGTTATTGGAATTGGATTTTACAATATTTCGATTTAAAAAATTTGGCGGATTAGATGGAACAAATAATCCAAATTTCTTTGTTGTTAAACCTAGCTAATACATAATACAAATTTATGTGTATTATTAGTCAAATATAATGAAGAACTCAACTTCAAAAAACAATCCAAAACCAAGCAAAATAAGAAAGAGAATATTGGCGGCTATATCACTTTATTTTAAAACCGTTGCGCATGTGACACTTACACGTAGAGGTGGGCAAAAAATCTGAAACCGAAAAACCAAACCGAAACCGATCCGAAATTATCCGAACCGAAGCGAACCCGATTTTTAAAAATAATCGAATGGGTTCTAAATATCTAAAACCGAAAAACCGAACTCGAACCCGAACCGAACCGAAAAATAAACGGATACCCGAAATACCCTAAACATAAAATTAACCTACATATATTTAGATATAAGATAGAATATGTTCATATACTTTAGCCAAATTTTATAGTTTTTATAGTTATATTTAGTCAACTCGAAAATTATAGGTATATTTGACTAAAAATAACTAATTTAGTGAGGTATATTATTTGAAATTTTCAATTTCTTTTTATTATTTTCGGATAACTCGAGTTAAAATAATTAAATCGAACCAAAATCGGGGAAATTTTACGTAATTATAAGTATCTCGGATAACTGAAACCGAACCCGAAACCGACACTAACCGAACCGAAACCGAACCGAAATTTTATAATACCCGAATGAGTATTATATTCCTAAAACCGAAAATCCGATAACCGAATTAACCGAACCGAAACCCGGATTGTTACCCGAACGCCCATGCCTACTTACACGAAAATGGTGCGGTTTTGACACTTTCGAGCACTATTCATCACATTTATACTCTTGTATATTCATTTTATTACCACTTTACCATTTCTCTCTCTTCTCCTTCCATCCACGCCAACCTCACTTTTCAATTTTTTTTTTTAATTCCTTTCTTCTTTCATATTTGTTTTAAAATTTTTAGTATTTGTTACTATTAAAAATATATATTTATTTTCTTAATCTGTAGAGTTCCATATTACTATACTTTTGCATATTTTAATAACATATCTTTATTTATATATATATACATACATGTATATATGGGATTACGTGTACGTCTATCAATATGCGTATATTTGTACAACACGTCATATATATATATATATATATATAGATATGTGTACATATATAGAATTCTATATATAACACATCCACATCAATATCATACTAAATGTGTATATGTGTACAACATGTTATATATATATATATATGCATTGTGTACATATATACGTGTACATTCACAATGATTTAAATATATGTACATCTATATTAATAGTATATTGAATGTGTACATGTGTGTAACACGCCGTATATATATGTTGTATACGTATGGATGTGTACATACACAATATTTTAAATATATGTACATCTATATTAATAGTATATTGAATATGTACATGTGAACAAAGCATCATTACATATGTATACATACATAGTGTTTTAGATATGTGTACATGTAAATAAATATTGACAAGTATACACGTACACATATATAGTAAAACTAATTAGATTTAGTGTACACGTAACATATTATATATTTGTACATATAGTATTTAATGTACACTAACATATATGATATATACATGTATCCGTAAAACATATTAGATAAATTATATGTACAAGTATAAATGTAATTATAATTATTAAACTTAACAAATTATATTGAAATTGGATATTAAACTGTAAATAAAAATAATTTTACTAAAACATAATATGAAATATAAAGAAAATAAGAAAAATGAGATGTAATAGTAAAATAAATGAAAAAACAAAAACAAAAGAAAAGAAAACACGGAAGAAGAGAGAGAAGGGTTAGTGTACAAAGGAGTTTTCATGTGAAGATAAGGTGAGTAGGGGTATTCCGGTAAAAAAAAGGGAAAATGTGCTAAGCCCAGTAAAGTTCAAAAATAAGTACCAAAATTAGTGTCCACTTCATAAAATAGTGTTATCATGACAAATAATTTCAATAAGAAACTAAAGAACTGAAAAAGAAGTGCATTTTTTCAAGTACTAAACACAATCCAAAACAATAGTAGCCACTCTCGATTCTCCATATTCATATTACAAAATCAAGGAACAAACATGTATTAGAGAATGAATTTCCTACTATCTATATGTGTAATTGTGTATAAATATATATATGCTCGGGTATTCGGTTTCGGATATAACCGAAACCGAACCAATATCCATGGACTCTTAAGATATTATCTATTGGGTGTTTTACTGTGAACCGAAACTTAACCAAACCGCTATTTCGGTTCGGTTATTCAGCTCCAGTTTTTTAATCCCAAGCCTAATAGAAATGAACCGCATGTTGTCTACATTTTATATTATTATTTGTTTTGTTTTAAAGTAAAAACGCACCACACTTCTTATAATGTTGGATGGTGGCATTGAAAAACAGTCCGCAACAAGTCTGAAAGAAACGTCCCGCACTATGCTTCCATTCAAAGCCTAACTATTTACATAGATTGGCCTGTTTATAAACAAAGACTTAACAAATGTACAAGCATTTGCTCGTTTGGCCTCATTTCGTTCTATACACAATCTTAGCTTTTGCATCGTTGTGCAAAATCGGTCGGAGTATGTCTGGAGGCTGATCCTTCCAGATTTTAGGAACCTGAAACTGATGTCCTAACTTAGCCAATTTGTCAGCGGCGCGATTCCCTTCTCTGTAAACATGGCTTGATTCCTTAGCTCATGCTTAAGCATATTGATGTAATTAACATACTTTTTGGCCTCTTTGCATCTTGAATTCACTTTCTTGTCGATGAAATCGACTACGAATTTGGCATCTCCTTCGTTTCCATGTCCACCAACTGTTCGACAAAATGTGAGGTTTTTAAATTCCCTGTTTTTAATAATTGGATCTTTGAGAAATCCTATTCGATCGGGAAATTGTTTCGTGCACTTAATTCTCGCATCGATTATGTATTTCCAGCTTCAGTTTCATGATTATGAGGTTTTTATGGCGAAATTCGAACTCGAGGATTGTTCTTGAATAACATTAGAGCTGTAAGTAAAAGTATGATCTTTCTTCATTGGAGTACACAAAGTTTTGTTCTTGTGCTAAAAAATATAACAATTTTTTTGTGGGTTTTTGATTTGAAAAAGTTCCAATTTCAATTTGATGCTTCAGGCCTTCAGGTATGAGATTGAAAGCTGATGTATATAAAAACGTTGCATCAATTACTTTTGTAGTAAAGCAAACACATTTGTAATGAATTCATTCATGAATCTTGAGAAGAGAACTTATTTCAGTGAGTAAGATACAAGATGCATAAAGAATTCTATGGTCTTTGGAACTTTCTTGTTGAAGAGTCTATGGTCTCTACTTGAATATGCTTTGTTTACCACTAATGGAAAGATTAGGTTTTTTTATTTCCAAGTCGGTTTAAAAACTATCAAAAGAAACACTTTTTAATCTTAAATAAAGGTTTTCACACCGTGTTGAGCTGATTTGCAGCCCCAAGTCGCAAGTTTTATATTGTAGTTTCATGAATCTATCATCATGCAAGACCCAACAACTTTTTATAAATGTTTTTGATCAGCAACTTGTGTTCTTCCAGCTGTCAGATTTTGAAAGAGTCCAAAGAACTCACTGCTTTATAGTGGTTCCAAGTAGAGCTGGTAACTGACAGCGTCCAAATGGGCATTTTCTTTTCGCTGACAAGTATTGACCATGACCAACAACGACCATGACCAACAATGACCGTGACCAACAACGATCATGAATAAATGGGTTGTCCATTGGAACCGTTTGTATGTATTTCATATAGTTTTTTTGTTATAAATATATGTTTTAGATAAAATTTATGTGAGATGCATATTTCTACCAAAAACCACAAAATTCATATTTTCACCAATAAATTTTTTTTCGCCAAAACGGTAAAATTATATTTTTCCGCAAAACTCGCAAATCATGTTTTCCCGCCAAAACAACAATCAGCAGAATCATGTTTTCTCGCCAAAACAATAAAATTATATTATTTCGCCAAACCAGCAGAATCATGTTTTCCCCAAAATTTTGTTTTCTATTTAAATTCCCAAAAATTTGTTTCCGTAAATTTTCCCGCCAAAAACGCGTTTTCCGTAATTTTCCCGCCAAAAACTCTTTTTTCCACGAAAAACTCATTTCCGTAAATTTTCACGCCAAAAACGCGTTTTCTGTAATTTTCCCGCCAAAAACTCGATTCCGTAAATTTTCCCGACAAAAACGCATTTTCATAATTTTCTCACCAAAATGCGTTTCCATAAATTTTCCCGCCAAAAATTCGTTTTCGTAAATTTTCTCGCCAAAAACGCATTTTCCGTAATTTTCCCGCCAAAAACTCATTTTCGTAAATTTTCCCGCCAAAAATGTGTTTTCCGTAGTTTTCCGTAGTTTTCCAGCCAAAAACGCGTTTTCCGAAATTTTCCCGCCAAAACACGTTTCCGTAATTTCCCGCCCAAAAAAATGCGTTTTTCGTAAATTTTTCCGCCAAAAACGTATTTTCCGTAATTGTCCTGCCAAAAACTCGTTTTCCGTAAATTTTCTCTTCAAAATGCGTTTTTCCAGAATTTTTCTGCCGAAAACGCTTTTTCTGTATTTTCCCGCAAAAAACACGTTTTCCGTATTTTCCCCCAAAAACTCGTTTCTGTAAATTTTCCTCCCAAAATGTGTTTTTTCCGTATTTGTTTTTGCCAAAAACGGGTTTTCCGTAATTTTCCCGCCAAAAACGTATATTCCGTAAATTTTCCGCAAAATATTGAGAATGGAGAAAAATATGATTTTTTTTTGCTTTCTCCTAAATTAATAAAGGGAAATTAGGCCTAATAACAATGAAAAAAATTATAACTCAAAAACTAGCTAAAACCCTAAATTCAATGTCTAAGATTTTGCCACATACACTTTTTTTTTGTTAGTTTTTAGATTATAATTTTTTTTTTTGTTATTCCACAAATTCACCCATTAATAAACCTCTAGCTTTTTTTTGTTTATTGGGCTAACCATAACCACCCAATAAAACCCACTTTAATAATAGAACAAAATGGGTTATGTCCAATTGGACATTTGACCATATGGTTATGACCATTAGTGACCATTTGTGTAATGGGTTGGGTTGGACAATGGTCAACCGACCAATTTGACAGCCCTAGTTCCAAGCTCAAATAGAATAGACAATTAGCTTTGCATTTGAATTACACAAAAGTGTTGAAAAGATAACGAGTCACCTTCATTAATCTTGAGAAGATAACTACTTAATACTTAATACTTTCTTACTATTCAAAGTTTGAGTTTTTTTCAGTTCATATTGCTACACTTCTTGGTTACATAAACATTTGCACATGGTTGAACTGATTCATTTCACCAACTCGTTAGTTTTATATCGAAATTTTATGAATCTATCATCATGCAGGACCCAAGAACCTCACAAAACATGTCCACTAGTGGCTACTACGGAATTGTATAATTGTTTTCGATCAGCTACTTGTGTTCTATTGGCTGTCAGATTTTGAAATAGTTGAAAGAACACACTGCTTTTTATATGCTTCCAATGTCAATTGAGATTGATCTTTACCTTAGCTATACTCTTTACTCTCTGAAGCTTTAAAAAGGGAAAAATAGCTTTAAGCTTCCATGGAACATGTCAGAGTTTTCTTCTTCTTCTTCTTTGCTTCTTTCCTAACTTTTATTAATTCCATTTCACGCCTTAGCTCAGGTAGATACACATGTGATTTCTTCAGCTTATGGCTGTGTAGGTCGAGGCAACTTCACGGTGAACGGCACTTTTTCCGGAAATCTAAACCGCCTTGTCTCCTCTCTCTCCTCGCTAACATCCAAACCTTATGGCTTCTACAACCTCTCTTCTGGAGACTCATATGGAGAAAGAGCTTATGCAATTGGTCTATGTAGAAGAGAAGTCAAAATAGGTGATTGTCTCAGTTGTATTCGGACAGCTGCAAGAAACCTCACCGAGCTATGTCCTGTGGCAAAACAAGCTATTATGTTCTTCACGGGCTGTATGTTTCGTTACTCGAACAGGACAATCTATGGAAGAAAAGAGATGAGCCCGACTCGGTTTCTTGTTGGCGGTGATAATATATCATTAGCAAACAGAGATGAGTTTGAGCACCTGCGGAAAGTACTATGGATAGGCTAAAAGGGATTGCGGCGGCTGGTGGGCCGAATAGGAAATATGCTCAAGGGGATGGTATGGCTCCAGCTGGGCACTCAAGATTTTAAGGAATTGCGCAGTGAACGCCGGATTTGTCTGAACAGGATTGTAATGACTGTCTAGTTATTGGGTTTGAGAAGATCCCAACTTGTTGTAATGTTAGGGTTGGTCTTAGGTGGTTTTCTCCTAGTTGTAACTTCCGGTTTGAGATGGGGCGATTCTATGAGCTTGACGCCGACCTAGAGCCTGATCCACCTAAAATTCAGCCCGCTGATTCACCAACTGTAGCTGCAAGAACTGAGAAAACAGGTACGTAGAAATGCTTGAATGAGTCTCTTGTGTGTTCTGCTGCAGACTTTGTCGCTAGCTGCAAATGTTTTTGTCTCTAAGATTAAGGCAGTGAATGTGCAATCGCAGGAAAGGGTAAAGGTGGATCTAAAGTTCTTATGGCGATAGTCATTCCGATTGTTCTTGTTGCGTTATTTGCAATTTGTCTATGCTTGGTCTTGAAGTGGAAGAAGAACAAGTCTGGTAACACCATACTCATTTTCTTCTTACCCTTTTCTTGATAAACTATAATCTTGATAAATACTGTCTGCATATTCAGTTCTTGGGATGCCTTTGTCGAGTTCAATTTCCGAGATGCATACAGATTCGCTGCTAATTGACTTTGAAACTCTAAAGGCAGCAACAGATAACTTTTCTCCCGAAAACGAACTTGGACGTGGTGGGTTTGGTTCTGTTTATAAGGTACGTTTTCTTCGACCAAAGTCTTACCGGTAACTTTATATGAGAGTTTTAAAAATCTGGGATTATGTATGTCTCAGGGTGTGTTCTCTAATGGGCAAGAAATCGCGGTGAAAAGATTATCGGATAATTCTGGACAAGGAGACATCGAATTCAAGAACGAAATTTTACTTCTTGCAAAGCTTCAACATAGGAACTTGGTTAGGCTTATTGGTTTCTCCATACAAGGGCAAGAAAGACTCCTTGTCTATGAGTTCATCAAGAACGCTAGTCTTGACAATTTCATCTTCGGTAATATTTTTCAGCCTTTTGCTCTGTATGATCGTACCATCATTCTCTTCTGCTATGTGTTGATCTTTGCGCCATCACAGATCTTAAGAAACGTGAACTTTTGGAGTGGAGAGTGCGATACAACATGATCAGAGGAGTTGCCAAAGGACTTCTTTATCTTCATGAAGACTCTCGGTACCGGATCAGTACAGGTAAAAGAAACAAGAATGGTGGGTCAAATCAGGAAGATCTTCTTAGTTGGGTAAGTACACTAAACCAAACCGGTAATTCGGGTTCTTTGTTTTAATCAACTTGTTGATTATAGTTTTTCTTCTTCTCAGGTATGGAGAAGCTGGAGAGAAAACATTATACTAAGCATATCAATCCAAGTTTAACCACGGGATCAAGAAACGAGATCTTGAGATGCATACACATTGGTCTCTTGTGTGTTCAGGAGAGTGCAGCAACTAGACCAACCATGGCTACGGTTGCTCTCATGCTCAGTAGCAATTCCTTTACTCTCCCAACGCCTTCAAGCCCTGCGTTTGTGTCAGAGAATGTGATACCTTGGAATGTTTCTTCTTCAACTGAAGAGTTAACAATGTCGTTGAATAATGTCACTGTTTCTGAGCAATTTCCTCGTTAAGGAGCCTTAAGCTCATTGATAAGAACGTCAAGAACCGCATCAACTCAATTTGACGTGCAGGCGATAACACCTACATGGAAGTCATGGAGCTTTGGCTCTTGATTAGACCATAATAATAACCCAACCCATCTATCTGATTTGTTTCGTTTTATTTCTTATTCTAATTTCGGCAAAAGACCCATTTATTCTACAAAAGTTTTTTTGAATTAAATTTTACATTCATTCAAAAAACAAAAAAACAAAAAAACTTGAACTGGAAAATATATTGTTCTTACAAAAGTCAAATATTAGCTATTTACAAAAGTCAGATATCAAATGTGATATACTCCATTTTTTGGGTATTCTAACCTTTGTTTTGTAGGGTTTTATCGAGTCTTTCTCCTTTGTATCGAGTCTTTTTAGGTCCAAAGGTGGCTCGAATGAAGAATTGGAGTTTGCTAGGAGTCTTGGTGGAAAAGATGGAAAACACGATCTTTTGGATTCTGAAGTAGCTGGAGCACCTGCTCCCGATTTGACCGATCTGCTCCCAGAGATTCATAAAAGGGAATATTCACTTAATGGAAATATTCACCTAGAAGATTTACCCTAGATCTACCTAAGATTTACTAAGCCGCCACCGACCTAGAAAAAAGGAAACATCTTGGAGAATAAATATGTGCTTCTTCCTTATTTTTTTACACACGTTTTTTTACACACAATCTTTTACGCAAAAATCATCAAAAGACCTTTACTTGCTTTTCACGTTTTGGCCGAGAACCCTAGAGAGAGATTTCCGACTTCTTGCTTTGGATTTCGAGAGTTGTTCGTCTACACGTTATTGAGTTTTCTCTTGAACCTTACTCTTTAATTTATTCTATGAATACTTTCATCTCTCTTTGTGTTATTCGGTTCATTATGTGCGAGTAGTTACTTTTGTTAGATTATGGTTTTTCAAAGGGATTTAGAGATTCATGAACTCGGCATAGATAGGACCATACTTATATTTGATATCTTCATCTAATGTTGAATTTAATGCCTAGACTAGCTTGATCACCTAGCCTTTGATATTAGGTTTAATTTACTCATCAAAAGTGTAGTAGATTGCTTGAATAAACTTAGATGGGCGATTTGACCCTTAGCCAACGACAGTTGAAGTTAAGGCAAATCGTGAACTTATCAATCTTAATCGTTAATGCTTGTTAATTTGTTTAGTCTCAAACGACAGTTTAGGGTGCTAGATTTATTAATAAAGTTGTTGATGCCACGACAGTGGATCCTCATAAAATCGTGATTGTGTTCTAGATTGGTGCTTGAATTTATATCCTGAATAATTGCTTGGTTCTGGATGATCTATTCTCTGCGGTAATTCCCTTGTCTAACGCCTTTATCATATTTGTTTACAACCGAATTTTACTTTGCTTGTTATTTTATTTTCGTGACACTTTAAAACCACTTGAATCGCTTAGCTTGAATTGTGTTTAAAAGGAACTAAAGTGTATTGCCAGTCCCTGAACGAACCTAAATCTATTTCTACATCGGATTAGTAATTTAGGAATTGAGTTCTTAACCCAGGCTAAAAACCTGTTATCAAATTGGCGCCGTTGCCGGGGACTACTTCGATACCTTTAGTTTTAAAATACGTTTCTAGACTAAGTACTAATTTGTTCTTTTTGTTTTTCTTGCTTGTGTTTCAGGTGCATGAGACCGAAGTCTACACGAACCACTCGTCAAGTACCTCTCGTGAATCTGAGCAACCAGGACCTAGCAAGACTAGAAAGAACAAACCGGAAAGCAAAGTCCAAACCAGTCGACATGGGCGACCAAACGGACATTGATATGGTGGCCGAACTGAAAAGGCTACGAGATGAGATGGCTGAGATGCGGCAGCAGCGCAACCGTGACCAACAACAAGAACGTGCCATCGGGGATATGGATAATCCCCACGCCTTCTATAGGAACCGAGCTGCAATCGTTCCTCCTGGTGTCTTAAGGCAAGACTATGAGATAAAACCTCAGATGATCACGCTGGTCAAGCAACATCTATTCCACGGACTGCCCGCTGAAATTCCGATGGACCACATAGAAAATTTCGAGGAAATCTGCTCCACGACAAGCTCCAACGGGATGAATCCGGATTTCTTAAAGTGCAAGCTTTTTCCCTTCTCGCTCGCTGATAAGGCTTCACGATGGCTCAAGTCTTTACCTGCTGGATCTATCACGACTTGGCCACAGTGCAGGGCAGCGTTCTTGGATCACTTCTATACCAAAGCTAAGACCGCGGGATTGAGAAACAAGATCTCCACGTTTCAACAACAAACTGGAGAATCTTTCTATGAGGCATGGGAGAGATATAAGGAGTATAAAAGGGAGTGTCCACATCACGGATTTACGGATGAGAACTTGCTGGGAATTTTCTACGACGGTGTTGATTGGGATTACCGGAACACTTTGAACGCTGCTAGTGATGGTGACTTTATGACCAAGACAAAGGAGAATGCTTACAAGCTTATTGAGAACCTAGCCGCAAGCTCAAGCAACAAGTCTCAGGAGTATGATCGGACTACGAAATCTAATGGAACAGATTCTCGTAAGATCGATGACCTAACGGCTAAGGTTAACTTGCTGCTCAAAGGGAACCAAAGGATGGTTCACTTTGCCGATGAGAATGGAGAAGCACTAGCTGAGGATGTGACCGATGGAGGATAATTTGATCCGGAGGAGGTGAGTTATGTGAATGGGCAAGGGTATGTCCGAAACCAAGGGTTCAACTCAAACTACATGAACCATCCGAATTTCTCTTACAGGAGTACGAATGTAGAGAAACCGCAGGATCAGGTATACCCGCAACAAACCGGTTATCAGAACCAAAAACTTCAGGATCAAGGTTTCCAGAAGACGGTACCTCAGGGTTTTCAAGGCAAGACATTCGTTCCGTTTCAAGGTCAAAAGCCCAGGTTCAACAACTTCCAAGCTCTTGCGAGCTCCGGTGGTACTTCTCAAGACGAACTTAAGAGTATGATGCAACAGTTGATGGAAAATCAGAATAAGACAGCTGCTGAACTGAACACTAAGGTAGACTCCATGTACTCGGACCTAAACAGTAGACTTGAAGCCGTGACTAACCATGTTAAGAAGCTTGACACGCAAGTAGCCCAAACCGCGGAGGCCGCTAAAAGCCCACAGAGAGTGCTGCCAGGAAAGCCGACCACAAAACCCAGAGAGGTTGCTGCTGTCACGCTGCGCAGTGGAAGAACTTTACCCCCGGTTGTGGAGGCAGTAGCTAAAAACTGCCCAGAAAAATCTGCGGAGCACCCGCTCCAACAGGGAGCACCTGCTCCAACTGAAAAACAGGATGAAACAGTTGCTGGATCATCTCGTCCTGTACTTAGACCGAATAAGCTAGTTGACCAAGTTCGGTCTCGTGTTTACAAACCCCCAGTCCCTTACCCAGTACCCCCAAGGAAATCGCAGAAAGATTTAGAGGAGGCAAAGTGTAAGGAGATGTTAGATCAACTCACGGTTAAACTCACACTAACCGATGCTATACAGATGATGCCTGCTATGAAGAAGTACATTAAAGGTTTGATCGCTGGTAAGGTTTCATCAGAGCAAGGTACTATATTGGTCTCTAAGGATTGCAGTGCCGTTCTGCAAAACCGGATGGTTAAGAAGCTCGATGATCCCGAGAAATTTGTGTTGGCCGTGCAGATTGGTTCTACGTGTTTCAAGTGTTCCTTGTGTGACTTGGGTTCCAGCGTGAATTTCATGCCCTATTCGGTTGCAAGGAAACTTGGTTATACTAACTTTAAACCAACTCGTATTTCTTTGGTTTTTGCTGACAGGTCGGTGAAGTTACCCGTGGGGATCCTAGAGGATTTACATGTCAGGATAGGCAACACGTTGATCCCAGCTGATTTTGTAGTGCTGGAACTCGATGAAGAACCGAAGGATCCCTTGATTTTGGGACGTCCTTTCCTGCGCACAGCTGGTGCGATTATCGATGTGAGGAATGGTATAATTGGTCTCCAGCTGGGAGACATTATCATGGAGTTTGAGATGGATAGATTGCTCAAACAGCCAACCATTGATGGGAAAACCTTTGCCGTCGAAGGAGACCTTGAGATCTCGGAAGACGACATGGAAGAACTCCTAACCGATGATCCGCTTGAAGTGGTGCTAACCAAGGCCGAAAGTGAACATGGTTATTTAAGTGAGGATCCAGTCGGGTTAGCCAGGATAATGGATTCGGGTCAGAACAAAAAGTCCACCGGTTTCTTGAATCTTAAACCGGACGATGCTGAAGGAGCAGCTGCTCCCGAAGACGAGACCCCACCTCCTGGAAACATTGTTGACAGCCCTTGGAGCGAGCTGAAAGCTCCAAAACTCGAGCTCAAAACCCTTCCTGCCGGGCTAAGGTACGCGTTCCTAGGCCCTAACTCTACTTACCCCGTAATCATTAATGCTGAGTTGAATAATGTGGAAACCGCTTTGCTTTTGTACGAACTAAGGAAGTATAGAAAAGCTTTAGGGTATTCACTAGATTATATTCCTGGAATTTCACCTGAACTTTGCATGCATAGGATACACCTAGAAGATGAATCAAAGAATTCTATTGAGCATCAGAGAAGGTTAAACCCGAATATGAAGGACGTAGTTAAAAAGGAAATCATGAAACTTCTAGACGCAAGTGTAATTTATGCAATTTCGGATAGTAAGTGGGTTAGCCCAGTTCACATAGTACCTAAGAAAGGCGGAATAACTGTGATCACTAATGCGAAAAATGAATTGATACCTACTAGGACAGTTACTGGCCACAAAATGTGTATTGATTATAGAAAGTTAAATGCTGCCACACGAAAAGATCATTTTCCCCTGCCATTTATTGACCAAATGCTTGAGAGATTAGCTAACCACCCATACTACTGCTTTTTAGATGGGTATTCAGGCTTTTTTCAGATTCCCATCCACCCGGATGATCAGGAGAAAACGACATTCACATGTCTATACGGCACGTTTGCTTATCGCCGCATGCCGTTCGGGTTATGTAATGCCCCTGCGACTTTTCAAAAGTGCATGATGTCAATTTTTACCGATTTGATTGAGGAGATAATGAAAGTTTTCATGGACGATTTCTCTGTCTATGGAAGCTCTTTTTCCGTGTGCTTGTCGAATTTGTGCAGGGTGTTGCAGCGATGCGAGGAGAAACATCTAGTGCTCAACTGGGAAAAATGCCATTTCATGGTTCGAGACGGTCTTGTTCTAGGTCATCAAATTTCTGAAAAGGGTATAGAGGTTGACCGAGCAAAAGTTGAGGTTATGATGAGTTTGCAACCGCCGGATTCAGTCAAGAGAATAAGGAGTTTCTTAGGTCATGCTGGATTTTATCGCCGTTTTATCAAAGACTTTTCGAAGATAGCAAGGCCACTCACGCACCTTTTGTGTAAGGAGACTAAGTTCGAGTTCGATGCAGCATGCCTTGAAGCCTTTCACACAATAAAGGGAGCTCTGGTAAGTGCACCCATTGTTCAACCACCGGACTGGGATCTCCCTTTCGAAGTGATGACGGACACAAGCGACTACGCAGTAGGAGCGGTTTTGGGGCAGAGAAAAGATAAAAAGCTTCACGTGATATACTATGTGAGCCGAACCTTAGATGAAGCTCAGTGCCGATACGCGACAACCGAGAAGGAACTTCTAGCAGTTGTATTCACTTTTGAGAAGTTCAGGACTTATCTTGTTGGTTCCAAAGTGATCGTGCAAACCGACCATGCGGCTTTGAAATATTTGCTCACCAAAAAGGATGCTAAGCCGAGACTTTTGAGGTGGATACTATTACTCCAAGAATTCGATCTTCAAATTGTTGATAGGAAAGGGACAGAGAACGGAGTTGATGATCACTTGTCACGCATGAGGGTTGATGATGAGGTACCTCTTGATGATTCCCTTCCGGATGAACATGTTTATGCAGTTGGAATCCGTTTGCAAGAACCGTCAATCCGGACAGGAGCCTTTTGTGAGGCTATATCTAGAGAAGTTGTTCCGAGCTTTCCTTGGTTTGGGGAGATAGCGAACTACTTAGCTGCTGATCAGGAACCGGTCGATTTTGTGGGAGATAAGAAGAGGAAGTTTCTCCGTGATATACAAAGATATTTTTGGGACGAGCCCTTTCTCTACAAACATTGCTCGGATGGTATTTTTAGAAGGTGTGTACCGGATGAGGAGATTCCTGGAATTCTCTTTCATTGCCATAGTTCTAATTACGCCGGTCACTTCGCCAGCTTCAAGACAGTCTCTAAGGCACTTCAAGCCGGGTATTGGTGGCCAACTATGTTCAGAGATGCGCAAGATTTCATATCACGATGTGATACATGCCAACGGCAAGGAAACATCTCTAGAAGAAACGAGATGCCTCAACACTTTATTCTGGAAGTTGAAGTGTTTGACGTATGGGGAATAGACTTTATGGGACCATTCCCATCCTCCTACGGAAACAAGTATATCCTAGTGGCAGTTGATTACGTTTCCAAGTGGGTGGAGGCTATTACGTCCCCAACAAATGATTCCCGCGTTGTGGTGAAGATGTTTAAGTCTATCATATTCCCTAGGTTTGGAGTGCCGCGTGTGGTCATAAGCGATGGAGGCTCTCACTTCATCAACAAGATCTTCGAAGGACTGTTGAAAAAGAATGGTGTAACGCACAAGGTCGCAACGCCATATCATCCACAAACTAGCGGACAGGTTGAAGTTTCCAACAGGGAAATCAAGAGTATCTTGCAAAAGACCGTGGGAGTGTCTAGGAAAGACTGGTCTTACAAGTTGGATGATGCGTTGTGGGCTTACCGAACTGCGTACAAGACTCCGTTGGGAACGACTCCTTTTCACTTGGTATACGGGAAGTCTTGTCATCTTCCGGTTGAACTAGAGTATAAAGCAGCATGGGCGGTTAAGTTATTGAATTATGACATCAAACCAGCATTTGAAAGACGATCCATGCAACTTCACGCGCTAGATGAGATAAGGCACCTGGCCTATGAGAGTTGTAAGATCTACAAGGAGAGGACCAAACGTTATCATGACAAAAGAATCCTCAACCGAAACTTCCAACCAAACGATCAAGTACTTCTCTTTAACTCTCGTCTCAAACTCTTTCCTGGAAAGTTGAGATCCAGATGGTCCGGACCCTTTGTCATCAAGGAGGTCGGTTCTTATGGAGCTGTGGTGTTACTGGACGCTAAAGGAGCTGAATTCGTGGTCAATGGCCAGAGGCTTAAGCCGTATCTTGGCGAGACAACCCACGCCGAAGGTGGATTCATCCCCTTAGGCGATGCACCAAAAGCCTAAAATGGCTAACCAAGTCGAGCTAATGACTTTAACCAAGCGCTTGGTGGGAGGCAACCCTCCGGTATGTTTTCTAACTCTTTTACTTTTGATTTCTTTTTCTCCTAATTTTGGTTTTTAGCTTTGAATTTTTCAGATTTTCCTTTAAAAAAAAAAACAAAAAAAAAAAAAACAAAAAAGAAAGATCGGGAGCAGCCTCTGGAAATGAGACCGGTCGATCCCCAGATCGGACCGGTCGGTCCCGTGCCCGAGCACACATTCTGCCCAGACTGAAACGGAGCACCTGCTCCTACTTCCATAGCACCTGCTCTCGAGGGTAAAAAATCAAAAACAATTTTATGCTTTTCCTTCTGATTTATTTTCTTTCACTCTCTCTTTTCTTATTCTCACACCGAGACGGTGTGAAGTAAGTCTGGGGGGAGTTGTTGCTAATGTTGTTTATTTTGGATGTTTTCTTTTCTTATGTCCTTTTGAGTCTGTTTTTCTATGTTTTATTGAGTCAAGACTTTTTAGTTGGGAATTAGGACTTTATTCTATGACGATTTCTGAACCGCTTGTGCTAATTAACTCTCTTTCTAGTGATCATTTCTTCAGAGCATGGATTACAATGATTAGCTAAAACACTTCAATGCACCATCTTCCAGGTTCCAGATTGACCAAAATTCTCTCGCTATTGACACTAGATTAGGGAAACGATTAATATTCAGGACTTCTTTTTCCTTTTTACCACTCTTGCTGATCCTGAATAGCTAGCTCATTTTTAGCTAGTACCCTCCTTTAACCTTACCTCTTTTCAAACCCCTTGCCGTCTTGTTACTTCATTATCATATGTGCAACATATGTGCAAAAGGGCCGGAGAGAGAAGGGTCGACACAACCTCTAGATCACTCGTTCTGAAGGACAGAGCACCTGCTCTTATTTATGAGGATTTGTGGACGAAGGAGTGAAATGAACTTTATTAAGATCCACTTGGGTATGAACATCACTTCTAATATTTTCGTTTTTGAGAGGCATATCTGTGTAATTAAAAACCCTCTTCATCATCATCAGTACTATCCATCAAAAAAAAAAAAAAAAAAATAATAATAATAATATATATATATATTGAATTTTCGATGATGAAGAGCGGAAATCTGTAAAAATATGTCTCTCAAACCCAGCAAATATACCCAAGGGGAACAGCAGTTCACGGGAGGAAGAAGGAAAACAAACAAGTATGGAATGAGTGATTTAGAGAATGTGGACATCAAACAGACCCGCTCTCTCTTGCAATTTTGTGCGATATCCTGCATCCTCTACGAAACATCGGTAACCCTTAAACACTCTAAACACCTTTAACTCCACCCTTAAATGGCCTTAAACCCTTTAGCGCCGTATTTCCTGAGAAAGTATTTTTAGCGAGATCCTTACGTATACTTTGATCACGTTTGGTTTGTGTTTTACAACGAATTATTTGGGAAATGGCCTGGTCGGGAAGTGTGTTGAGGTTGTTTTGGCGAAGCTTTGTCGTTCGTAATCTGAGTTATGTGGTCTGCGGATCGAAAGCCAAAGGTAATGTTCGCTGAGAATAAAAGAGTTTCCACGTTTTCAAACCTTTTTCCTTTACTTGGTTTTAAGTTTGTTTGAGGACAAACAAAGATCTAAGTCTGGGGGAATTGATATACTCCATTTTTGGGGTATTCTAACCTTTGTTTTGTAGGGTTTTATCGAGTCTTTCTCCTTTGTATCGAGTCTTTTTAGGTCCTAAGGTGGCTCGAATGAAGAATTGGAGTTTGCTAGGGGTCTTGGTGGAAAAGATGGAAAACACGATCTTTTGGATTCTGAAGTAGCTGGAGCACCTGCTCCCGATTTGACCGACCTGCTCCCAGAGATTCATAAAAGGGAATATTCACTTAATGGAAATATTCACCTAGAAGATTTACCCAAGATCTACCTAAGATTTACTAAGCCGCCACCGACCTAGAAAAAAGGAAACATCTTGGAGAATAAATATGTGCTTCTTCCTTATTTTTTTACACACGTTTTTTTACACACAATCTTTTACGCAAAAATCATCAAAAGACCTTTACTTGCTTTTCACGTTTTGGCCGAGAACCCTAGAGAGAGATTTCCGACTTCTTGCTTTGGATTTCGAGAGTTGTTCGTCTACACGTTATTGAGTTTTCTCTTGAACCTTACTCTTTAATTTATTCTATGAATACTTTCATCTCTCTTTGTGTTATTCGGTTCATTATGTGCGAGTAGTTACTTTTGTTAGATTAGGGTTTTTCAAAGGGATTTAGAGATTCATGAACTCGGCATAGATAGGACCATACTTATATTTGATATCTTCATCTAATGTTGAATTTAATGCCTAGACTAGCTTGATCACCTAGCCTTTGATATTAGGTTTAATTTACTCATCAAAAGTGTAGTAGATTGCTTGAATAAACTTAGATGGGCGATTTGACCCTTAGCCAACGACAGTTGAAGTTAAGGCAAATCGTGAACTTATCAATCTTAATCGTTAATGCTTGTTAATTTGTTTAGTCTCAAACGACAGTAGGGTGCTAGATTTATTAATAAAGTTGTTGATGCCACGACAGTGGATATCCTCATAAAATCGTAATTGTGTTCTAGATTGGTGCTTGAATTTATATCCTGAATAATTGCTTGGTTTTGGATGATCTATTCTCTGCGATAATTCCCTTGTCTAACGCCTTTATCATATTTGTTTACAACCGAATTTTACTTTGCTTGTTATTTTATTTTCGTGACACTTTAAAACCACTTGAATCGCTTAGCTTGAATTGTGTTTAAAAGGAACTAAAGTGTATTGCCAGTCCCTGAACGAACCTAAATCTATTTCTACATCGGATTAGTAATTTAGGAATTGAGTTCTTAACCCAGGCTAAAAACCTGTTATCAAAATGCTAGCTTTGTACACCCGTTTTCAGGTTTCTGCCACATAACTTCTTTACGTTGTCTATGGTAGTTTCTGATTAAAGATATGGTAGCTTGAGTATGAAGCAACCTTTTGAATCTAAGCATCTTTGAAAAAGCTAACATGATTTTGGTAACTTATACCACAAGGAATTGTCAGATGTTTTTCACAGGTTCAGTTTTTTTTTTTTGGAGGCTTTAATCTTTGGAAGGTAGACTAGTGTGAGATGTATTTCAATGGAGTATGAGATATGGTTCATATTAGTAAATATTATGAAAATGTAATGATAAATGGGGTTTTTCTTAAAATCTGGCCTGATTTTGAATTTTAATTTGAAAATATCATTTTCCTTAGGCCAAGTGAATGAAATTTAGGTGATAAAAAGTGATTAGTGGCTTGGTCTATGGTTAGGTTTTGTACGTGTTTAGCAAAAACCTTAGCTAAGTATCTGTGTTTTATACGTGTCTAGTTTTTATCAACTCTCGGTGTAACTATTTTTCGATGATATAGAAATAATAATCTTTTTAGTTTAGAGGTTTTTCGTGAATGAATCTTGTTTTACCATTAGTGGATTTACATTTACTTATGCGTGTAATTATCGCTATACTATTTCGAATTGGCATGAGTTTTTGAAAAATGATCCTCAAACCGGACAAGTAAATTGCGCGAACCGATTTTAACGGGGATCGGTTCAATCCGTTCACTTGTCCCCGGTTCGATTTATCTCGGTTATCTTATGTTATACAATGTATTTAAAACCCGGTTCAATAACTGAACCCGTCCAGCACTTTTTATTTCCGGCGATTCATTTCTTCTATTTCTCTCAGCTAAACATAAAATGGCCGTCGCTCGCCGCCACTGTTATCGGCGGCGTTACTACTAGCGATACTCCGATTTAGATTTTACAAGAGGTTTGGAGGCAAATCAAACACTCGAAACCCAAAAACCATGGAGGTTCCTGTGCTAATAAAAATATAACCTTTTTTGGTTGTTTCTAGATTGAAGGAGTTCCAGTTGCATTTTCTGATTCGGGCTTTCAATATTCAAAGAATTCTTACTACTGCAGGTAATTTCTCATCAAGCGTTTAGATTTAAGTTTCACAACTCTTAACACACAGACTGTTACTACTTTGTTTAACCATTAATGGGAGATTAGTTTATTGCTTAGTTGGTTTGAATAAACTATTCAAAGTTTTTGAGTCTTTTTCAGTTCATATTGGTACTTGGTAGGAAAAAAAAGTGAGGAAGAGACACTTCTTGGTTAGATAAAACATTTGCACACCGTTGCACCAACTCGTTAGTTTTATATTGAAAACTTGATGAATCCATCATCATGCAGGACCCAACAACCTCCACAAACGTTGTCCACTTGTGTATTTTATAATTGTCTTTGATCAGCAACTTGTGTTCTTTCGGCTGTCAGATTTTGAAGTAGTTCAAAGAACACACTGCTTTTTTATATGTTTCCAATGTACATTTAGAGCCATCTTTACCATATCTTTAAGGAGAAAAGAAAAGCTTCAAGCTTTCATGGAGCATGGCTCAGTTATCTTCTTCTTCTTTGCTTGTGTCCTAACATTTGTTCCATTTCATTCCTTAGCTCAGGTAGATACATATGAGTTTGATCCAGATTTCAACTGTGTAGATCGAGGCAACTACACCGCGAACAGCACGTTTGCCGGAAATCTCAACCGCCTTGTCTCCTCTCTGTCCTCACTAACATCCAAACCTTATGGCTTCTACAATCTCTCTTCTGGAGACACATCTGGAGAAAAAGCTTATGTAATTGGTCTGTGTAGAAGAGAAGTCAAAAGAGCTGATTGTCTCAGCTGTATTCAAACAGCTGCAAAAAACCTCACTCAGCAGTGTCCACGGTCAAAGCAAGCTGTTGTGTGGTATACACAGTGTATGTTTCGTTACTCGAATAGAACAATCTACGGAAGAAAAGAGACGGACCCAACTATCTCTTTTGTTGGCGGTGAAGGGATATCATCAAACAGAGATGAGTTTGAGCGGGTGCGGAGAGTGTTATTGGATGGTCTCAAAGGGATTGCGGCGACTGGTGGACCGAATAGGAAATACGCTCAAGGGAACAGTTCTGGTTCGGCTGGTTTTCGAAAATTCTATGGAAGTGCACAGTGTACGCCGGATTTGTCTGAACAAGATTGTGATAACTGTCTAGTTTTTGGTTTTGAGAGTATCCCAAGTTGTTGTGATGGTGAGATTGGTCTTAGGTGGTTTTGTCCTAGTTGTAGCTTCCGATTTGAGACGTGGAGGTTCTATGAGTTTGAAACCGACCTAGAGCGTGATCCACCCGCAATACAACCTGCTGATTCTCCAAAATCAGGTGCAAAAAATGAGAGTACAGGTACATAGAAATTAGCTGCAGATGTTGCTCCTAGTTGCAAATGTTTTTGTCTCTAAGATTAAGACAGTGAATGTTTTATTGCTAGGAAAGGGCAAAGGTGGATCTAAGATCGTTATCGCGGTAGTCATTCCGATAGTTCTTGTTGTGTTGTTTGCAATTTGTCTATGCTTGGTCTTGAAGAGGAAGAAGAATAAGTCTAGGGATAAAGGTAATAACACATTGTCCTTCTTCTTATTAATGTTATCTTATTACAAAGTATGAACTTTAATCCTGTCTGCATTTTCAGTTCTTGGGAATTCGCCTTTGTCGGGATCAATGGCCGAGGATGAGTTCTCGAATACAGATTCTCTTTTAGTTGACTTCGAAAATCTAAAGGCTGCAACAAATAATTTTTCTCCTGAAAACGAACTTGGACGTGGTGGGTTTGGTTCAGTTTATAAGGTAAGTTTTCTTCAACCAAGCTTCTTACCGCTAACCATGGTTTGTTTATTTATAAGCTTAGGATTTATGTATGTCTCAGGGTGTGTTCTCTAATGGGCAAGAAATCGCGGTGAAAAGATTATCGGGTAATTCTGGACAAGGAGATGTTGAATTCAAGAACGAAATCTTACTACTTGCAAAGCTTCAACACAGGAACTTGGTTAGGCTTATTGGTTTCTGCATACACGGACAAGAAAGACTCCTTGTCTATGAGTTCATCAAGAACGCTAGTCTTGACCATTTCATCTTCGGTAATCTTTTTCCGCCTTTTGATCCTTATGATCCTACTACCATTCTCTCCGGCTTTGTGTTGATCTTTGCGCCATTGCAGATGTTGAGAAGCGTGAACTTTTGGATTGGGGAGTGCGATACAAGATGATCGGAGGAGTTTCTAGAGGACTTCTTTATCTTCATGAAGACTCCCGTATCCGGATCATTCACCGTGATCTTAAAGCTAGCAACATTCTCTTGGACCAAGAAATGAATCCGAAAATAGCGGATTTTGGATTAGCTAAACTCTTTGACACAGGGCAAACCATGACACATCGATTCACAAACAGAATTGCAGGAACTTTGTAAGTAAATTCATCTTACTAACTTATTAAAAATCCAAGAACACACTGGTATAATCCCGTTCTTTCATTCTAATCTTGTAGCGGGTATATGGCTCCTGAATACGCGATGCACGGACAATTCTCTGTGAAAACAGATGTATTTAGCTTTGGTGTATTAGTCATTGAGATTGTCACTGGTAAAAGAAACAACAATGGTGGATCTAATCATGATGAAGATGCAGAAGATCTTCTTACTTGGGTAAGTACACACCAAACCGGTAATTCGGGTTCTTGGTTTTTAAATTAAAAACTTTTTATTCATCTTGATTCTGTTTTTGTTGTCTCAGGTATGGAGAAGCTGGAGAGAAGATATGATACTAAGCGTGATCGATTCGAGTTTAACCACGGGATCAAGAAACGAGATCTTGAGATGCATACACATCGGTCTCTTATGCGTTCAGGAGAGTGCAGCGACTAGACCAACAATGGCTACGGTTGCTCTCATGCTAAGTAGCTATTCGTTTACTCTCCCAACGCCTTCAAAGCCGGCGTTTGTTTTAGAGAATGTGATGCCTTCGAATGTTTCTTCTTCGACAGAAGGATTACAAATGTCATCGAATGATGTTACCGTTTCTGAGTTATCTCCTCGTTAGGGTGCCTTAATCTGTAAATGTTTTTTTATTTTTATTTGATACATAGCTTTTGCTTCAGCATTTTGATAAAGTTTGTGTAAATTGTAAACAAGATATTGTTTAAAACATAGTTGAGATATGAAGAGAAAAAAACATGGTGAGAACAATAATCATATCTGCATGAAACTCGGTAAAAACCATCGAGCACTAGAGAACTGGATGGGCGGACAATGAAAGTTGTCGAGTTTCTTAACCTTCCGTGTCTCGAGATTGAAAAGAGAGATTGCCTTGTTTGCACGCCCACTAATGAAACATATTGAATTTCTTTTGAATCCCTCAATACCATTCGCGAGCACAGTGATGCCTAGATCAAAAAGCATTACCTCGTCGCCCAAAGAATCAACTTGTTCAAATTTCTTCAAGCAACCACATGCTGATGAATAAACTTTGTAGATGCAGAAGGACCACTCTGGCAAAAAATATCTAACCATTTTGTCAACCTGGAGGACATCTCCTGTTACTGTGACTACAAGTTTTGTTGCACAAACACTCCAAGAATCAGGAGGTATTGCCGCAAGAGAATCCCAAGAAGCCAATAATAGAGAATGATTACCAACCACATATTCATCCATAACAACTACAAGTTTTGTTGCACAATCTTGATAGCTACTGTCTGCATATTCAGTTCGTGGGACGCATACAGATTCCGAGATGCATACAGATTCGCTACTTATTGACTTTGAAACTCTAAAGGCAGCAACAGATAACTTTTCTCCCGAAAATGAACTCGAACGTGGTGGGTTTGGTTCAGTTTATAAGGTACATTTTCTTCGGCCGAACTTCTTACCGGTAACTTTGGTATTAATTTTATAAACTTGGGATTGTGTATGTCTTAGGTGTTGGAACCATTTTTTAAACATAATCAAAAGGGTTTGGTATAGACATTTGAGTATGAAAATGGGTTTAAAATGTGAAGGTGAAATGAAAAAAAGCCATTGGGCTAAGATGTAAAGCTTCTTGTGTTGATTTAATGAATGCACACTTAATTTGGTCCGACATTCAAAGTTGAAAACATTTTGGTGTGGTATAAATAAGGCTAAGCATGTGTAAGTGTTCAAACAAGTCAAAAACACATATGCACCATGAAGGAACATAGAGAGTCCCACACGCGCGCACCACCACCACCGAGCCGGGCTCGGGTTCGGTCAATTGGACCGTAGGTCCATTAAAGACTATTCTTTTGGGGGAAATTTTTTATTAAAATTTTAACCGAATAATCGCACCCATTCGGTTCATGTTAACCGAAAAGTCACAACTGAAAATCGCAACTCTTCGGTTCATGGTGACCGAACAGTCGCGACTAAAATTCATTGTCTTCGGTCATGTTCACCGAACTGGTGCGACTGAACTGGTGCAACCTTTTGGTTCTATAAAACCAGCGCCATCGTCTTCTTCACGAGATAATCTTTTCTCTGCGAATTTTTCTTCTTCGGAAAACTTCGATCCTCCACAAAGTAAGTCTCGAGAGTATTCATAGAAATATGTTTGTTAGATTACAATTTTGAGTGTTGCAAAATCGTTCTTTCTTACAGTTTTATCCTGGGATTAGTAATCGTATCAAACCGTCTCACTACGGACGATTTTTCGAATTAAGGAAAGAGAGTAATCTCGACTCCGTATACGTTTTCTTATCGAGAATTTCTTCTTCTCCTTAATTCGTATTCTTATTTATTTCGTTTTCTCAATTCGGTTTTCGCGGTTCCTACATTAGGGAGTGTTCTCTCATGGGCAAGAAATCGCGTTGAAAAGATTATCGGACAGTTCTGGACAAGGAGACATTGAATTCAAGAATGAAATCTTACTACTTGCAAAGCTTCAACATAGGAACTTGGTTAGGCTTATTGGTTTCTGCATACAAGATCAAGAAAGGCTTCTCGTCTATGAGTTCTTCAAGAACGCTAGTCTCGACCATTTCATCTTCGGTAATCTTTTACTGCCTTTCGTCTTCATCTGCTGTGTGTTGATCTTTCTGTCGTTGCAGATGTTGAGAAGCACCAAATTTTGGATTTGAGAGTGGGATACAACATGATCAGAGGAGTTGCTAAAGGACTTCTTTATCTTCATGAAGACTCTCGGTACCGGATCATTCACCGTGATCTTAAAGCTAGCAACATTCTTTTGGACCAAGAAATGAATCCGAAAATAGCGGATTTTGGATTAGCTAAACTCTTTGACATAGGCCAAACAACTACACATCAATTCACAGACAGAATTGCGGGAACTTAGTAAGTAAATTCATCTTACTAATTTGTTTAAATATCCAAGAGTGTACACTCCGGTATAAGCCTGTTTTTTCATCTTATCTTGTAGCGGATATATGGCTCCAGAATACGCATTGCACGGACAATTCTCGGCGAAAACTGACGTATATAGCTTTGGTGTATTAGTGATTGAGATCATTACAGGCAAGAGTAATAACAGTCGTAGATCTGACGATGATGCAGAAGATCTTCTTAGTTGGGTAAGTACACAAAACCATCTCCGGTTATTGAGGTTTCGGTTTCGGTTTTTTGTTCATTTTGTCAAATGAATTTGTTTTTTTTCAGGTATGGAGATGCTGGAGAGAAGATATGATATTAAGTGTGATCGATACGAGTTTAACGACTGGATCAAGAAACGAGATCTTGAGTTGCATACACATTGGTCTCTTATGCGTTCAAGAAAGTGCAGCGACTAGACCAACAATGGCTACGGTTGCTCTCATGCTAAGTAGCTATTCGTTTACACTCCCGATGCCTTCAAGGCCTGCGTTTGTGTTAGAGAATGTGATACCTTCGAATGTTACTCCTTTGACGGTAACAATGTCGTTGAATAATGTCACTGATTCTGAGTTATCTCCTCGTCAGGGAGACTTAATCTGTATTCTTTGATTCATAGCTTTTGCTTCACCATTTAAATGAAGTCGTCTACTCCAAAACCGGAAATTAAAAATGTAAATTGAGCGAATCGATTTAACGAACCGAACCATTTGCCTAAGTCATTAAGTTTCCGGTTAGGTTTATCTCGGTTATTTTACGTTTTTAATCTTTTCCGACACGGTAGGGGATTAATTAGTTAGTTCAGTACATAATTAAAATGTTCCTGTCATGTGTAATGGAGACCTTTGTCATAGGTGTCTAAAAAATCTTTTAATTAAAATTTAATCAAATTTGTGTTTTGATTTTAGACACTTTGGTCTTAATCTCATAAAAAATCCAATATTAGACACTTTAATACAATTTAGGAACCACATTTCCTATGTTTATTCTTTTTTTTAATACTTAAGAAACTTGCTTTAGATACATTAGACAATCTCCATCCATATGTCTTACCAAAGATCTTGTGTCTTAAAAAAATAAAAAATAAATAAAAGAGAAAAGAGAGAATGAAGAAAAGTTCTTAAACAAGAACTTTAAGATCTTGTGTCTTGCTAAATAATGTGTTATGATTGGTTGAATTTATTTTTAATAAATTTAAATTTAAATAAAAAAATTAAATAATATTAAAATTATTAAGTTAGACTTTTTTGAAAATCTTTATGGACTCTTAGTATCTGCGTTAGACATGGCCTTATTGTCTGGTTTTCTGATGGACGGCTTGAAGAATTTATTCACGTGAGTGTACTTTTTCATTTCTTCTTATTTCTCTATTTTCCAGTTTTTTTCTCTTTAGAAACAATTCGGTTTGATTTTGTTATTAGCTTTAAGGAAGAACAATTTAGTTAGTAGTATCAGAGACTTTAGATTATATATTGTTTGACTTTCAAATAATCTCATGGATTGGGAAAAATATAGAGATCGAGAGATTGTATATGACATAAATTTGTTGGTTTGTTATGTTTAATTTCGTAACAAAACATTTGGTTAATTTACAAAGGGTAACTACACCCGTCTATCTTGAAGATGGAACTCCAAAGGTCAGTATCCCTAGCCATGTACTTCTAGAGGGTTTAGAGAACCAGAAAGAGTTTGTAGTTGGTCAATTTTATCGTTGTGCAGCTCCATCTGGGGGGCATATTCATGCAGTAGTAACTCGTATTTGGGGTCGGAAGTGTCACATCTTTACCCGTAAACTAGGAGAATCATCTTATTTATTCCATATCCCAGATGAATCTACTCGTAAATGGGTTGTTCAACGAGGTTTATGGCACGTTGATGACTGTCTCATGTTTGTATCGGCTTGGAGTCCTTCACCAACTATCAGTTTACCGGAGATCACTACAATCCCGGTTTGGCTGACATTAAAGAACATACCAAATTAGCTCTACTCGATCAAAGGTATAAATTGGATTGCTTCTGGCATAGGTGCACCAATGCTTACAAGTAAGCCTTGGTTGGATCCGACACAAATGGGAGAAGCGAAAATTTTGGTTGAAGTAAAGCTAAACAAGCCATTTCCCCAAAAGGTTGCTCTTGACGACCAAAGTGGCTCGTTCACAATGGTGGACGTGGTGTACTCTTGGTTGCCTACGAAGTGCGGTAAGTGTGGCCATTTGGGTCATAAAGCCTCTCATTGTCTTGGAATTCATGTCTCAAGTTCTCTACCAGTTGTAGATCCCATCGTTACTACAGTTACTATTGTTGTACCTGTTGATTCAAGTTCTATACCTGAAGTTGCTACTACTTCAGCCGTTGATACAACTCCCAAATCTGTCTCTGCCACGACTCTTGAAGCTGTCTCTGATGTTATCTCTGTTAGTGCTCCTAATGTTGATACAACCACTGCCACATCTCCTAAAACCGGCTCCGATGTTGTCTTTGCTACTGTATCTTCTCCTGCTACACCCACTACTACAACCATCATTGAACCTACCATTGATGTTGTCTCTGCTATTCATATTGCCACTGCTGATACAGTGGACATAACTCCTCAAACGACTGAGAATTCAACAATTGCTACAACAACTACTGCTTTGGAACTTCCACCTACTAATGTGTTTGCTCCTACAGCTGTTACAACCACTGAAACAAATTTGAACGTAGCTTTACCCATTGATGAAGTTAGGGACCCATGTATTGACTCTTTGTGCATGGATGGGGATGACCACAGGGAAATGAGAGCTCAAGGAAATAATATGTGTGATTTGTGGAGTCCTCAAACCCAACCTTCTCAAGACTTTGACACGACTGCTTCAGCTCAGCGGATTTTGCGGGATAGGCCAGTAAAACAAACTCAAAAGATGCAAGAGATGGAGTGGAATGTTGTCGGAAGTCGAGGAAGGCGTGGTCGTCGAGGTGGCCATAAGTAATCTCTCGAGATTTCACTACTTGTTTTCCCTCTTTCCTTATCTACACTATGTGTTTTGCTTATTTGCTCTCTAAAACTACTCTATGAACTGTATGGTCTAAAGATCATAGCACTACTTGTTACTTTGCATTTTCAATAGAAGAATCTTTACCAAAAAAAAAAAAAAAAAAAAAACAAAACATTTGGTTTCATTGCTGCTAATATCTCCTTTAAATTTTATCCCATAACTTCGAATTTCAATTCGATTGGCTTCTATTTTCCTTTGACAGGCGAATTATTCGAGTATGACTGAAAAAAGAGAAAGTCAAGGCATAGACGATATTCACGATATTTGTGTAGGCCCCTTGTCTCACACGTTATCCACGATATTTGTTTGCAGTTACTAGTCCACAAATATGTGTTCACATTGGATTTTATTAACCACATTATTATTGACCAACAAATAAGTTGTACTCATTTTAGTGTTGAATCAAATTGGTTTTACGTATTTCATATTTTGTCGATTGTTTAAAACTGATTCAATGTTGTGATGTAAGATCCCTAGGCTTTGTTTTGTTTTCTTCTTTGAAGAGGATTCATAATATTATTTTCTTCTTATTGTTTTATTCTTTCAATCATGCCCACACTTTCATGTCCATCAGAACATGTACATAAAACCTATCCATCGTAATTTTTATTGATAGATTGATTACGTGTTTCATATGTGTTAACTCTTGCATTCATACACATTGGAAATTGATTAATAATCCATACTATATTTTTTTGTCAATTATAAAGCTAAAAATGTCCAAATAAGAATAGATTATGTTACTTGAAACAATTAAAAATTAGAGTTTTATAAAAATCAAAAAGATTTTACCAGAAAAAGATTTTACTCGTAATACAAATTTGAAATGATGTCCCCAGAAAAAGATTTTACTCGTAATACTTTGTTTAAAGCAAATATACAACACTATATGTTTTCTGCAAAAACAAACTTTTGTCTATTGAATAGATGTGTAAGTAGGGATGGACATATTTTCATTTGTTTACCACTAATGGAAAGATTAGGGGTTTTTATTTCAAACTATCAAAAGTTTCAGTTTTTAAATTTATTATTATTTTATTTTTGCTAAATATTAAATTTAATTTCTTCTAAGTTCACATTGGAAAGAAGTGAGGAAGAAACACTTTAAAGGTTTTCACACTCTGTTGAGCTGATTTGCAGCCCCAAGTCGTTAGTTTTGTATTGTAGTTTCTTGAATCTTTCATCATGCAAGACCCACCAACCTCACACTTACACATGTTTTTCATCATGAACAATAAAGTCTTTGATCAAATGGGGTCACTTGGAAAAGGTATGTGGAAAAAAGTTAGCTATTGCCGAAGTTGTCGAGGACAAAGCAAGAAGAAATGAGGCCGAGAAGGAATTAGAGAAACAAGTTGTTGTTAACTCTAACGAGAGAGTTCAAATTGGAAAGGAGAACAAAGAGAGGGATATAGATTAAGACACAAGATAAACAAAAAAAGTGTGCAATAAAAAAAAAAGTCTTTGATACTTGTATTCTTTAAAATAGTTCAAAGAGCACACTGCTTTTTTAGTAAAATACAATAGCAACTCAAAAGCAAAAAAGCTTTAAGCTTCCATGGAACATGACAGAGTTATTATCTTCTTCTTCTTTGCTTGTATCCTAACATTTGTTCCATTTCACGCCTTAGCTCAGGTAGATACCTATGAGTTTGATCCAGATTTCAACTGTGTAGATCGAGGCAACTACACCGCGAACAGTACTTTTGCCGGAAATCTCAACCGCCTTGTCTCCTCTCTCTCTTCACTAACATCCAAACCTTATGGCTTCTACAACCTCTCTTCTGGAGACACATCTGGAGAAAGAGCTTATGCAATTGGTCTGTGTAGAAGAGAAGTCAAAAGAGCTGATTGTCTTAGTTGTATTCAAACAGCTGCAAGAAACCTCTCTCAGCAGTGTCCCCGGGCAAAGCAAGCTGTTGTGTGGTATACACAGTGTATGTTTCGTTACTCGAACAGGACAATCTATGGAAGAAAAGAGACGAGCCCGATTTTTGGTTTAGTTAGCGATGAAGAGATATCATCAGCTAACAGACCTGAGTATAAGCGTGTGCAGAAAAAACTATTGGAGAGGCTAAAAGGGATTGCGGCGGCTGGTGGGCCAAATAGGAAATATGCTCAAGGGAGTGCGTTCCCGACATACTACGGAAGTGCACACTGTACACCAGATTTGTCTGAACAGGATTGTAAAGAATGTCTAACTTTTGGGTTTGAGAAGATACCAACTTGTTGTAATGATTCTCTAGGTCTTAGGTGGTTTTGTCCTAGTTGTAGCTTCCGATTTGAGACGGGGCAATTCTATGATCTTGAAGCCGACCTAGAGCCTGATCCACCTGCAGTTCAGCCTGATGATTCACCTGCAAGAACTGAGAAAACAGGTACGTAGAAATGCTTGAATGTGTCTCATGTGTGTTCTGCTGCAGACGTTGTCGCTTACTGCAAATGTTTTTTGTCCCTAAGATTTAGACTGTGAATGTGTTATCGCAGGAAAGGGTAAAGGTGGATCTAAAGTTATTATCGCGGTAGTTATTCCGATAGTTCTTGTTGCGTTATTTACAACTTGTCTATGCTTGGTATTGAAGTGGAAGAAGAACAAGTCTGGTAACACCATGTGTTTTCTTCTTGTTATCCTTATCTTGTTAAAAAGAATAAGCTATAATCTTGACTACTGTCTGCTCTGCATTTTCAGTTCGTGGGACGACTTTGTCGGGATCCAACTCCGAGATCCATACAGATTCCCTGCTAGTTGACTTTGAAACTCTAAAGGCAGCAACAGATAACTTTTCTCCCGAAAATGAACTCGGACGTGGTGGGTTTGGTTCAGTTTATAAGGTAAGTTTCTTCGACCAAATGTCTTACGGTAACTTTGGTTTGTTTATATGAGAGTTTTATAAACTTGGGATTATGCATGTCTCAGGGTGTGTTCTCTAATGGGCAAGAAATCGCGGTGAAAAGATTATCGGCTAATTCCGGACAAGGAGACATCGAATTCAAGAACGAAATCTTACTACTTGCAAAGCTTCAACATAGGAACTTGGTTAGGCTTTTAGGTTTCTGCATACAAGGACAAGAAAGAATCCTTGTCTATGAGTTCATCAAGAACGCTAGTCTCGACCATTTCATCTTCGGTAATCTTTTACTGCCTTTGCTTCCCTACTAGCATTCTCTTCCGGTCTGTGTTGATCTTTGAGCCGTTGCAGATCATGAGAAGCGTGCACTTTTGGATTGGAGAGTGCGATACAACATGATCAGAGGAGTTGCAAAAGGACTTCTTTATCTTCATGAAGACTCTCGGTACCGGATCATTCACCGTGATCTTAAAGCTAGCAACATTCTTTTGGACCAAGAAATGAACCCAAAAATTTCAGATTTTGGATTAGCTAAACTCTTTGATACAGGCCAAACAACTACACATCGATTCACAGACAGAATTGCAGGAACTTAGTAAGTAAATTCCTCCTACTAAATTATTAAATCCAATAATGTATAAACCGGTCATTTCATTTTATCTTGTAGCGGGTATATGGCTCCAGAATACGCGATGCACGGACAGTTTTCTGCGAAAACAGACGTATTTAGCTTCGGTGTATTAGTCATTGAGATCATCACAGGTAAAAGAAACAACAATGGTGGGTCTAATCAGGATGAAGATGCAGAAGATCTTCTTAGTTGGGTAAGTACACTAAACCAAACCGGTAATTCGGGTTCTTGGTTTTAATCAACTTGTTGATTATAGTTTTTCTTCTTCTCAGGTATGGAGAAGCTGGAGAGAAAACATTATACTAAGCATAATCAATCCAAGTTTAACCACGGGATCAAGAAACGAGATCTTGAGATGCATACACATTGGTCTCTTGTGTGTTCAGGAGAGTGCAGCAACTAGACCAACCATGGCTACGGTTGCTCTCATGCTCAGTAGCAATTCCTTTACTCTCCCAACGCCTTCAAGCCCTGCGTTTGTGTCAGAGAATGTGATACCTTGGAATGTTTCTTCTTCAACTGAAGAGTTAACAATGTCGTTGAATAATGTCACTGTTTCTGAGCAATCTCCTCGTTAAGGAGCCTTAAGCTCATTGATAAGAACGTCAAGAACCGCATCAATTCAATTTCGATTAGACCATAACCCAACCCATCTATCTGATTTGTTTCGTTTTATTTCTTATTCTAATTTCGTCATAAGACCCATTTATTCTACAAAAGTTTTTTTGAATAAAATTTTACATTCATTCAAAAACAAAAAAAAAAACAAAAAATTGGAATAAAATGCTGGCTTTTGAAATTAGAATTAGAACAAAAACAAAAAGTTTTTTTGACTTTTGTAAGCTTGTCCAATCTTTTCCTATCGACGCGTCAAAGTTTAGCTTTGTACACCCGTTTTCAGGTTTCTGCCACATAACTTCTTTACGTTGTCTATGGTAGTTTCTGATTAAACATATGGTAGCTTGATTTTGAAGCAACCCTTTGAATCTAAGCATCTTTGAAAAAGCTAACATGATTTTGGTAACTTATTGTCAAGCCAAAGACGTCAAACACTTCTTCTCAAACGGAAGCTCCAAAACAAGCGAAAGATGGGCCAAAAAGCAACAATAAAATGGGCCACAAAACCAGTCAACAGCCCACGAAGAAATCTGATCAGAAAACAATCAAGTCTCTCGAATCTTCTTCCTCTCCAACGGCAACTCTGAACAAAGAAGATAAGGCAAAACCACCTTTATACTTACAGCCAAAACCAGCTCAAAAGATACAAATTCATAACAGATTTGATCCTCTTTTATCATGTACAATCTCTGGATGATTAACATCTGTCATCATCCAAATAGATTTGAGAGTCTATAAAAGAGAGAAGCTAGCAATTGTAAAACCCAAGTTGAATGACAATGAAATTCTAGTTTTTCATATATTCTCTTCAAATCTGAGCTCAGCTCATCTTTCCTTTCACTTATACCACAAAGAATTGTCAGATGTTTTTCACAGGTTCAGGTTTTTTTTTTTTTTTGGAGGCTTTAATCTTTGCAAGGTAGACTAGTGTGAGATGTATTTCAATGGAGTATGAGATATGGTTCGTGTTAGTAAATAATTAAATATTATGAAAATGTAATGATAGTAAATCCAAAATGGGGATTTTCTTAAAATCTTAAACGGAATATATCATTTTCCTTAGGCCAAGTGAATGAAAAATTTAGGTAATAAAAACTGATTAGTGGCTTGGTCTATGGTTAGGTTTTGTACGTGTTTAGTAAAAACCTTAGCTATGTATCTGTGTTTTATACGTGTCTAGTCTGTATAATTTCACTTTATCAACTCTCGGTGAAAGTATTTTTCGATGATATAGAAATAATAATCTTTTTAGTTTAGAGGTTTTTCGTGAATGAATCTTGTTTTACCATTATTGGATTTACATTTACTTATGCGTGTGATTAGCTTCGCTACACTATTTCGAATTGGTCATGAGTTTTCGAAAAATGATCCTCAAACCGGACAAGTAAATTGCGCGAACCGATTTTAACGGCGACCGGTTCGAGCCGTTCACTTGTTAACAACCATACAATGTGATTTTCAATCTTTACAGTCAAAGTATTCAAATCCTTTCATCTCTTTAAATAGCCGCTTATTCTCTAACCTAAGCTCATATCCAAAACCCTAAATCAATTCTTCGATGTTCTCTTTAGACAAAACTTGTGTAGATATTATAAGCATCCAAACTTCTTTCTCTAGAGACGAGTGAGAGAAAGAGGCTTGGAACTTGTAGAATCTTCCCAAGGTTGTCTTTTGTTTGATATATATCTTTCAAATTCTATTCCATCCCTCCTCTTACACGTTTGAGACATTTTTTTTGTTTTTTGATTGATAAAACACTCGAATTGAGACGTTGTGCAAGGTTGAAAATCGTGTTCATCTCTCAAACGAGTGACCATAGAGATATGGGATGGGTGTATATATAAATCCCCACACATGTTTTTTTGTTTGATATTTTCTTATATATATGTGGCTGTGTTTCTAAACGTAATTAAGTTTTGTTTTGTCTTTCCTCCTTCTAATTAAAGTAGAGAGAAGTCTGTTAATTTCTTGTGGATTTCTAGAACGGAATTTGTTTTATGAAAATAACCTAAAAATAAATGAAAAATTAACAACATAGACATGTTTTCCTATGTATTATACCCTTTTCAAATGCATTTTACAGAGGATTTACTGACTTTATTTTTCCTGCTTGGGTTGAAACTATTTAACGCCCATGAATTTAATCAGGATTTACTGACTTTATTTCTTAAGTTTTTTTTTTCTCTAGTACGAATCTGTTGTCTACAAAATTACTTTGTGTAGTTACGATCTGGAGAACCATGATGATATCGATGTTGATAATACAAAATATACACTGGTGGTTACACTGATAGCAGTCAAACAATCAAAACTTTTGGGAGGTAATGACTCAAATCAGAAGCCGTGATCTCTTCTTTTTCTTAATGACATATGCTGAGTGAGAGCTTGTATTGCTTGTTTAATTTCTCTCTGGGCATCGTGTCTCAGGTCATGAAAGGTTTTGAACCGAGTCAACATTACATGCTCCTAAAATTTTGACGGGTTGTTCGCGGGCACCACTTCTAGGTTTCAAAAACTTGCAGCCAACCTTCATCATCCACAAGTTTGCTTTCGAACTTTGGCTTCTTAAAAGTTTATGAATTTCAGAATTGGTATATTGACATTTCACCTATTAAGAGACTATTTCTTTAATTTTAAAAGAGTTGGCCTACTTTTGTCATTTTCCTATAAGAATGACCTATTTCTTTAATTCTCCCCGGAAAATTATGAAAATAATCTAAAAATAAATAAAAATTAAAAAATAGACCATATTTTTTTTTTATAATAAAAAATAGGAAAAACACTTGTTTGATAGGTTTTGAATGTGACCATATATATATATATATGTGGTGTGAGTTGTTGCACAATCTTTTCTAGATCAAAACAATTTTGCTTTGTTTAGAAATGAAGATATGCCTAAGTCTTATATAGACTGCAAAAATCTCATATACATTGATTGTGGAACAACATCTCACACGAGTAATCTGTAAATGTTATTTTTGTTTATATATATATATATATATATATATATATATATATATATTTATTTATTTATTTTTATATATTTTTGGGCAACATCTTTGTTTATATTCTATTACGTCTTTTTTGGGTAAAATTATTCGTTTTTTGATAATAGTTAGTAATTGCTGGTTTTATTCAATTAGCACTAAATATTTTTCTGTAAGAACTAAGAAGTTGTCAATCAAAGGAGAATCTAGCTGTATCCAAGCTCTCACTCAGCATATGTCATTAAAACTGTTTTCCTTGGCATCCTCCAATGTTCAGCCCTCTAAGAGTTTATCCTAAGTAATCAGCAAGAACTTTCACCCCACTGAAATGGAGAAATGAACATTCCGAGAGGTAAATAAACCGAAGCAGAGGAGTTGATTTCGAGATCAATGCCAATGCATTGTCTGTTGTAGAGAATGCTCCATTTAAAAAAGGTTTGGTCAATGTTGGGAATCCGTATGGAGTTTCGGATTTCCGGCATTGAGCACACTTTTTTTTTAAAAGCATTATGTATAGCAACAATGTATTGGCGTTGGTCTCGAAATTGGCTCTGCTTCGATTTATTAACCTCTAAGAATCCTCTTTTCTTACTTTCAATCATGTGAAGATTCTTGCTGATCACTTTGGAACCCCTCTCACACGGCTTAACATTGGGGGATGCGAAAGGAATAAACCATCTAGTGTCTTCAAGAGCATCCTAAGTAATTTGCGAATTTGAACTATCTTATGAGTAGTCCAATAGCAAATATAATGCAGCTCATTTTGTTGATGTAGTACACTATTTACACATGTTCATAATAGTTAGCTACAAAAGTTACTACCGTCTTCTGTTGCTCGATCATACAATGCATTGTCCAAACAAATGCTTCCGGTTTAGAATAATGTGATAGACTTCTGCGTAAATTTCTAATTACCATCACTAATCCTTCGACATTTTCTTGGAAGCAATACTACTTGTCCAAACCTAAACGGTTTCATCTCTTTTTCCAGGAGCCAATGACACTAAAATCTTGATATGTTTCATTTTCTTTAATTTCTAAATTGATATCAATCGAAACCATAGAAGTCTACATGCCAAAACCAAAAATAATTTCTTTCCGTTTAATTGTCTTCATAATCTAGTTGTAGCTTCCGGTTTGAGACGGGGCAGTTCTATAATCTTGAATCCGACCAACAATAGCTGCAAGAACTGAGAAAACATGTACGTAGAAATGCTTGAATGTGTCTCTTGTGTGTTCTGCTGCAGACGTTGTCGCTAACTGCAAATGTTTTTGTCTCTAATATTAAGATAGTGATTGTTTAATTGCAGGAAAGGGTAAAGGTGGATCTAAAGTTGTTATCGCGGTAGTCATTCCGATAGTTCTTTTTGCGGTATTTGCACTTTATCTATGCTTAGTATTGAAGTGGAAGAAGAACAAGTCTGGTAAGACCATGCTCTTCTTCTTGTTATCCTTAATCTTGTTAAAAAGGATAAGCTAAAATGCACTTTGTCTACTGTCTGCATATTCAGTTCTTGGGACGCCTTTGTCTGGATCCAATTCAAAAATGCATACAGATTCGCTGGTTGTTGACTTTGAAACTCTGAAGGCAGCAACAGATAACTTTTCTCCCGAAAACTTTTCTCAGTTTATAAGGTACGTTTAAAGTGACTTAGAACAAACTTAGATTATAAAGAAATCCTTCTCTTTATTAATGCTTAGGAAAATCTTCCTTCTCAAAACCTAAACATAAACTCTATTGTTCTCTTGTAATCATCACAAACACAATGATCACATATTTATATAGATTAGAAGTTCCTTTTCCTAATCCTATTGGAAATAGACAATTTCCTTTTCCTATTGAGTTTCCTAATTCCTTTAAGGAACCCTTCTTCTAGAATCATCTTGGAGCTTATCCAACATTCACCCCCTTAAGCTTCAAGTCATTCTTTGAGAGATCTTGAACTCCAATCATACTTCTCATCTTCTTGAACTTGATTCTTGCAAGGGCCTTCGTCAATACATCTGCGCATTGTTCTTCTCCAGAAACATGCTCAACTTCTATTTGCTCTCCTTCAACACATTCTCGTATGAAATGGTTCCTTTTATGAATGTGCTTGCTGCGTTGATGCGATCTTCTAAGTCCTTCTTGAAAACCGTCTTGCGTCTCATACGCATCATGGGGATCGACCGGTCTGGAGGGTGGACCGGTCGGTCCCAGTTCCAGAACCTCCGTTCTGTTTCCACGAGCTTGAGGATCGACCGGTCTTGGAGGGGGGCCGGTCGGTCGAGCCATTCCTCTGCTTCCGGATCCATGAGGATCGACCGGTCTGGAGAAGAGACCAGTCGGTCCGGTTCCCAGAGACTCTGTTCTCCTTGCCGATCTTAGAGGATCGACCGGTCCACTACTTGGATCGGTCGGTCCTTCTTCCAGATCAATGTTTTCTGCTTCCTCATCCGATGCTCGTACTGATTCCTTCACCTTAGTGAGTAGACTCACGGCTAAGTGAGTTTTGTACATGCGATTTTGAGATCGAAATACCTTTATCAACCGCTTTCCGTCTTGATCACGGACTGTGAGATAATTTCCCCTTAATCTCACGTCACATCCAGCTTCCGTTGCTTGTCCTAGGCTGAGTATGTTGCTCTTTAGCTCTGGAATGAAGTAGATATCTTGTACTATCCTTTGTTCACCGGTTTTCCCTTGAAAGAGAATCGATCCCTTTCCTCCGATGTTAACACATGATCCATCACCGAACCGAACCTTTCCTTTGATTCTCTCATTTAACTTCGAAAAATATGACCTTTCTCCTGTCATATGATTGCTCGCTCCGTTATCTAAGTACCAAACTCCATCTTCCTTTGTGGTTGTTTCGTATTTCTTAGGCATTACACTCTCTTCGTTTAAGCACACAACTTCATGCATATACAATGCAATATCAGCCTCCTCTGTTTCGGTCTTATTGAGATTCTCTTCCTTCTGATCTCTACTCGGACAAACAGAGGCGAAGTGACCCGGCTTCTCACACTTGAAACAGATTATGTGCGATCTGTCCTTTCTCTCTTTATATCTATCTTGCGAGTTAAACCTTCCTCGACTTCTTCCACCGAACCCTCTTCCACGTCCTCTAAAGCCTCTTCCTCGTCCTCTTGTGTTATCGAACCTATCCTGAGAATCCGAATGTGAGAACAACAAATTCCCTTGAGTTTCTTGTGTATCTTCCTCTTGTATACGTTCCTCATAGGCTTTGAGTCTCCCAACAATATCTTCAAATCCGGTTCGATTTAGATCAAGTACTTGCTCAAGAGAAGCTATGATTTGAATATACTTGCCTCGTGGTAGACTGTTTAGAAACTTCTTTACCAGTTTTGGTTCTTCTAGGCTTTGACCTAAGGACGCAGATTTTGAAGCTAGCTCTGATATCTTCCCTGCGAAGATATCGATGGTGTCTGATTCCTTCATCCTTAATCGTTCGAATTCAGACATTAGGGTTTGAAGCCGTGCTTCCTTAACTCGTTCTGCACCAAGATGTCTTGATTTAATCGTATCCCATACTCCCTTTGAGGTCTCTTGCTCGCCGACTTGCATAATAAGATCCTCCGGGATGGATTGAAACAATAATCCTATCGCGATATTGTTTTTATCCGCATCTTTCGTTCCAGGTTCGATTGTGTCCCATACTTTGTATATCTTCAACAAAACTTTCATACGCATAGCCCATACCGTGTAGTTTGTTGCGTTGAGAAAAGGACATTGAATCGATGGTGGCGTCAATTCCTTCTGACGTGTTGGAAGTCCTTTGCCGTCGTCTGCCATGACTTGGTCTTGACGATGATCCGATCGTATGATCTTCGTAGTGTCTTCACAGGTTACAGGATCGAAACGCTCTGATACCAAATAAAGTGACTTAGAACAAACTTAGATTATAAAGAAATCCTTCTCTTTATTAATGCTTAGGAAAATCTTCCTTCTCAAAACCTAAACATAAACTCTATTGTTCTCTTGTAATCATCACAAACACAATGATCACATATTTATATAGATTAGAAGTTCCTTTTTCTAATCCTATTGGAAATAGACAATTTCCTTTTCCTATTGAGTTTCCTAATTCCTTTAAGGAACTCTTCTTCTAGAATCATCTTGGAGCTTATCCAACAACGTTTTCTTCGACCAAACTTCTTACCGGTAACTTTGGTTTGTTTATATGAGAATTTTATAAACTTGAGATTATATTATGTATGTCTCAGGGTGTGTTCTCTAATGGGCAAGAAATCGCGGTGAAAAGATTATCAGATAATTCTGGACAAGGAGACATCGAATTCAAGAACGAAATTTTACTTCTTGCAAAGCTTCAACATAGGAACTTGGTTAGGCTCATTGGTTTCTGCATATAAGGTCAAGAAAGACTCCTTGTCTATGAGTTCATCAAGAACGCTAGTCTTGACAAATTCATCTTCGGTAATATTTTTCAGCCTTTTGCTCTGTATGATCCTACCATCATTCTCTTCCGGTCTGTGTTGATCTTTGCGCCGTTGCAGATCATGAGAAGCGTGCACTTTTGGATTGGAGAGTGCGATACAACATGATCAGAGGAGTTGCTAAATGACTTCTTTATCTTCTTGAAGACTCTCGGTACCGGATCATTCACCGTGATCTTAAAGCCAGCAACATTCTTTTGGACCAAGAAATGAACCCGAAAATTGCAGATTTTGGATTCACAGACAGAATTGCAGGAACTTAGTAAGTAAATTCCTCCTACTAAATTATTAAATCCAATAATGTATAAACGTATTTCATCTCATAATCGTTTCATTTCATCTTGTAGCGGGTATATGGCTCCAGAATACAGTTCTCTGCGAAAACAGACGTATTTAGCTTCGGTGTATTAGTCATTGAGATCATCTTAGGTAAAAGAAACAAGAATGGTGGGTCAAATCAGGAAGATCTTCTTAGTTGGGTAAGTACACTAAACCAAACAGGTAATTCGGGTTCTTGGTTTTAATCATCTTGTTGATCAAAGTTTTTCTTCTTCTCAGGTATGGAGAAGCTTGAGAGAAGATATGATACTAAGCGTGATCGATCCAAGTTTAACTACGGGATCAAGAAACGAGATCTTGAGATGCATACACATCGGTCTTTTATGTGTTCAAGAGAGTGCAGCGACTAGGCCAACCATGACTACGGTTGCTCTCATGCTAAGTAGCTATTCGTTTACTCTCCCGACACCTTCAAAGCCTGCGTTTGTTTTAGAGAATGTGATACCTTCAAATGTTTCTTCTTCGACTGATGGATTACAAATGTCGTCGAATGATGTTACCGTTTCTGAGTTATCTTCTCGTTAGGGAGCCTTAATTTGTAAATGTTTTTGATTTTTCTTTGATACATAGCCATTTCCTTCAGCATTTTGATAAAGTTTGTGTAAATTGTAAACAAGATATTGTTTAAAACATAATTGAGATATGAAGAGAAAAAAACATGGTGAGATCAATAATTATATCTGCATGAAACTCGGTAAAAACCATAGAGCACTAGAGAACTGGATGGGCGGACAATGAAAGTTGTCGAGTTTCTTAACCTTCCGTGTCTCGAGATTGGGGAGTGAGATACAAGATGATCGGAGGAGTTTCTAGAGGACTTCTTTATCTTCATGAATACTCCCGTATCCGGATCATTCACCGTGATCTTAAAGCTAGCAACATTCTCTTGGACCAAGAAATGAATCCGAAAATAGCGGATTTTGGATTAGCTAAACTCTTTGACACAGGGCAAACCATGACACATCGATTCACAAACAGAATTGCAGGAACTTTGTAAGTAAATTCATCTTACTAACTTATTAAAAATCCAAGAACACACTGGTATAATCCCGTTCTTTCATTCTAATCTTGTAGCGGGTATATGGCTCCTGAATACGCGATGCACGGACAATTCTCTGTGAAAACAGATGTATTTAGCTTTGGTGTATTAGTCATTGAGATTGTCACTGGTAAAAGAAACAACAATGGTGGATCTAATCATGATGAAGATGCAGAAGATCTTCTTACTTGGGTAAGTACACACCAAACCGGTAATTCGGGTTCTTGGTTTTTAAATTAAAAACTTTTTATTCATCTTGATTCTGTTTTTGTTGTCTCAGGTATGGAGAAGCTGGAGAGAAGATATGATACTAAGCGTGATCGATTCGAGTTTAACCACGGGATCAAGAAACGAGATCTTGAGATGCATACACATCGGTCTCTTATGCGTTCAGGAGAGTGCAGCGACTAGACCAACAATGGCTACGGTTGCTCTCATGCTAAGTAGCTATTCGTTTACTCTCCCAACGCCTTCAAAGCCGGCGTTTGTTTTAGAGAATGTGATGCCTTCGAATGTTTCTTCTTCGACAGAAGGATTACAAATGTCATCGAATGATGTTACCGTTTCTGAGTTATCTCCTCGTTAGGGTGCCTTAATCTGTAAATGTTTTTTTATTTTTATTTGATACATAGCTTTTGCTTCAGCATTTTGATAAAGTTTGTGTAAATTGTAAACAAGATATTGTTTAAAACATAGTTGAGATATGAAGAGAAAAAAACATGGTGAGAACAATAATCATATCTGCATGAAACTCGGTAAAAACCATCGAGCACTAGAGAACTGGATGGGCGGACAATGAAAGTTGTCGAGTTTCTTAACCTTCCGTGTCTCGAGATTGAAAAGAGAGATTGCCTTGTTTGCACGCCCACTAATGAAACATATTGAATTTCTTTTGAATCCCTCAATACCATTCGCGAGCACAGTGATGCCTAGATCAAAAAGCATTACCTCGTCGCCCAAAGAATCAACTTGTTCAAATTTCTTCAAGCAACCACATGCTGATGAATAAACTTTGTAGATGCAGAAGGACCACTCTGGCAAAAAATATCTAACCATTTTGTCAACCTGGAGGACATCTCCTGTTACTGTGACTACAAGTTTTGTTGCACAAACACTCCAAGAATCAGGAGGTATTGCCGCAAGAGAATCCCAAGAAGCCAATAATAGAGAATGATTACCAACCACATATTCATCCATAACAACACCACTTTGAAATGTTTCTCGCGGAATCTCACCAGAAAAATCAAAGATTTTGAAACTACCGCGGGTGCTTAGGAAGTAAAGCTTGTGATCATTGTAAACCATGTCAAAAAAATCTGAAGTATCGTGAATTTGATTCCACGAGATATCTCCTTTCTTGAAATAAACTGATAAGCCGTTGAAGAGTTATGTTTACAAGAAAAGGAAGCTAAGATGAGAGGGAGAAGAAGGCAGAGTTGTGAGAAGAAGGCAGAGTTGTTAGAAGTTGGTTTAATCAGTTAGAGTTGTTAATAGAGTTGTTAATAGAAGTGTTGTAAAGAGCCTCTACTATATAAAGAGGGTCTGAGAGTAGAATAGGGACATTCATTCTTTTGGCATTTCAGAATTGTAACAAACTTTTACATCAATAAAGATTCTCTTTGTTTCCTCTAACGGAAAGTCTTATCATTTGGTGCGGTGAGCGGTCTTGAAATGCCACCGAAGAGAGTGAACAACGTCACCGGAGTAGAATCGCCGGACGATGATGTCGCCGACCGACTAGAAAAGCTTGAAAGTAGCAACGAGAGATTGGATTCATCGATGACGGAGACGAAGAAGCGTCTAGATTTGATCGAATCGACTTTATCGGAGCTGGTTTCTCTTATCAAGGCTGGGAATCGCAGATCGGAACCGACGATAACGCCGGAAGTGCTTGGAGAAGCTACGGCGGAGCAACCTAATCCACCAAATCAGGTACCTACCTCGAACTTGGAATCAAATCGCCCTAGTTCTAGTGGGGATATTCAGGTGGTTAGTTTGGGTAGTAAACCTAGGGATAAGTGGTTGAAGAAATTGGAGTTACCAATTTGCGATGGCTCAGACGTCTACGGATGGATTGCGAAGGCAGAGAGGTATTTCAAGCTGGGTCAGTTTGACGATGAGGAGAAATTGGGCGAAGTTTCTGTGAATTTGGGAAGAAAAGTATCGAAATGGTACAATTGGGAGACGAGAAAGACGGGGTTTAAGAATTGGCTTGAGTTTAAGAGGAAATTGTTGAAAAGATTTGGCGCGTCTAGAGAGTTAACTCCATCTGAGAGGTTATATGCGTTGAAACAAGAAGGTTCAGTTGATGAATATGTAGAACAGTTTGAGGATTTATCATCTCAAGTGTTGAATGTTGATGATGAAGGATTGGAATCTATTTTCAAGAATGGATTGAAGCCTGAGATTAGAGCATTGGTGAGGATGCTAAAGCCTCAGGGTCTTACTGAGTTGATTGAAACAGCCTTAGAGATGGAGGCTAGTATAATGTCTGAGCTAGTGTCAGGAGTTTTGACTCAGAAGAGAGGAGGATTCAAAACTAGACAACACTTTTCTAGCCAGGACAATGGAGGATGGCAGAACAAACAAGGAGGTCAGGGACACTATACTGGATTTAAACCATCTAGTAGACCTCCCTTAGAGAAGAGAGATATGAGACAGAAGATGCAGTTAACACCTGCAGAATATGAGGAGAAGAAAAGGAAAGGCTTATGCTTTAAGTGTGATGAAAGGTTTTATGTGGGTCAGCAATGCAGGAACAAGGAACTGCGAGTTTTACTGGTTGTTCATGGTTGTGAAATTGAGTTGAATGAAGATGGTGAGGAATCTGTGGGAGATGAGGATATGGAGGAAGATCAAAAGGAGTTGATGGGATTATCCTTGAGTTCTTTTCTGGGGATCAGTTTTCGTACAACGACAAAAATTAAAGGATTCATTGGGAAATCACCAATTGTAGTGATGTTTGATAGTGGAGCTACACATAATTTCATATCGCCTGATGTGGTTAGAAGAACAAAGCTGAAACCTAGAAGAAACAATCACTATGAGATTATGTTAGGCACGGGTATGGCTGTAAAGAGTTTGGGGGTGTGTAGGGATGTCCAGTTCAATATCAGTGGGTTAGACTTCCAAGCCGACTTTATAAGTTTGGAGTTAGGGAGTGTTGACATTATACTAGGGATTCAGTGGCTCAGAACACTTGGGAAGTGTCAGATGGATTGGGAAACTCATGAGCTTTCCTTCTGGTATAAAGATAGGCTGGTGACACTTTATGGGGATTCTTCTTTACATTCTGGAAAATTATCCCTGAAATCTTTAAGGACCACAACTGTAGAAGCTACTGAAAGGTGGGAAAGAAGTGTAATGATGGAGTTAGAAGTGTCTAAGTCAGATGTGATAGTTCCTGCAGATATTGTGTTGTTATTGGAAGAGTATGGGAGAGTGTTTGCTGAACCTCAGAGCTTACCACCTTTTAGAGGAAGAGAGCATGCCATTAATCTGCAGAGTGGGGCTGGTCCTATTAGTGTACGCCCTTATCGATATCCGCATTGCCATAAGGAGGAAATGGAAAAATTAGTTAAACAAATGCTGGATTCAGGGGTGATCAGACCTAGTCATAGCCCTTACTCAAGCCCTGTTTTACTGGTTAAAAAGAAGGACAACACATGGAGGTTTTGTGTGGATTATAGAGCCCTTAATAGAGTGACAATACTGGATAAGTTTCCTATACCAGTCATTGATCAACTTTTGGACGAGTTGCATGGGGCAACAATCTTTTCCAAACTGGATTTAAGAGCTGGCTATCATCAAATCCGAATGCAGGAGAAAGATATTGAGAAGACAGCATTTCGGACACATGATGGGCTTTATGAGTTTTTGGTGATGCCTTTTGGTCTCACCAATGCTCCTGCAACTTTTCAAGCTCTCATGAACGAGTTATTTCGACCTTTCTTGAGAAAGTTCATTCTGGTTTTCTTTGATGATGTGTTAGTCTATAGCTCTTCTCTTGAGGAACATGTGCAACACTTGAGAGTGGTACTACAAATATTTGATCAGTACCAGTTGTTTGCTAACAGAAAAAAATGCTTGTTTGGTCAAGATCAAGTGGAGTATTTGGGGCATATAATCACAAAGGCTGGTGTCCAGACTGGTCCAAGCAAAACAGAAGCAATGCTTCAATGGCCAGTGCCCAAAAATGTGAAAGGAGTGAGAGGTTTTTTGGGTTTGACAGGATACTACCGCAGATTTGTTAAGGGATATGGAGCATTAGCCAAACCTCTGACTGAGTTGCTTAAAAAGGATAATTTTGAATGGGGTCAACAAGCTCAGAAGGCATTTGATAGGTTAAAGTTAGCAATGTCAACAGCTCCTGTGTTATCATTACCTGATTTCACAGAAATGTTCATTGTTGAATCCGATGCCTCTGGTTTTGGTCTAGGAGCAGTATTGATGCAGAAACAAAATCCTATAGCCTACTTTAGTCATGGCTTAACAGAGAAGGAACAGCTTAAGCCAATATATGAGAGAGAGTTGATGGCTATTGTCATGGCTATTTAAAAGTGGAAACACTATCTGCTGGGGAAAAGGTTTCTAGTGAGAACAGATCAGAAGAGCTTAAAATTTTTACTGGAACAACGTGAAGTTTCAATGGATTATCAAAAGTGGCTCCTTAAGCTCTTAGGATATCAGTTTGATATTGTCTATAAACCAGGAGTAGAGAATGCAGCCGTTGATGGATTATCCAGGATTGAACATCATCACTTGCAAGAGTTGTTGGTTTGTTCTGCGATGTTGATATATTAGTATTTTGGTCTCTTTTACACATTCTTTCTTTAGTCTTTTTGGTTCTTTTGAGTTCCGTTTGTGTCTTTTCAGGTTCTAAGAGGCCTTCAAGTATGGATTGGAGTCATTGGGGGTCATAGGAGCAAAAGGGACGAATCTAGAGAAAAGATGGCGTTTTTCATAACCGAGCACCTGCTCGGTTTGGAGCGAGCACCTGCTCGCCCGAAGACTCGAAGAAGCCAAACTCTCTGGAATCGAGACCGGCCGGTCCGGCCAGTGGACCGACCGGTCCCGTGTGAAGACCCAAGTGAAAGCAAGACCGACTTGTCCGGGGGAGAGACCGACCGGTCCGGCCTTGAAGAGCCGAAGCCTTTAGCCACTGGAATCCAGACCGGCCGGTCCAAGCCACGGACCGACCGGTCCCGAGGTAAAACCACGAAGTCAAGACGTGAACGAGGAGAGACCGACCGGTCCCATGACCGGACCGACCGGTCCGGTCCCCAGATCCGATTTTAACATGGTTTTTAGTATAAATAAGTCAGAGCCGCCTCTAACAAAAACATTCTGAAGCATTCCAAAACCCAGACACGTTACTTTTAGATTTCTTTGGAGACTTTGTCAATTGTTCTACTCTTTGATTTGCAACTTGGAGGATCATCCACAACTTTGTTTTGAGAAGAATTCTAATCCCTTTCTCCTTCAATTTCATCATCATCATGAATTCTCCTTGCATCTTTGTTATGTTTGATTCCATCATGCTTGAGTAGTCCATTAGCTAGATTAGGGGATTTCAATGGTGATTTAGGATTGTTTAGTGACTGAGCTAAATAGGATAGAACATCATATGTCTTCATCAATCGGAAATCGTAATGCTTAGGCTAATTTGATCACCTAGTCTATGTTCTCAAGTTTAACTTATTCACGACAGTGCTCTAGGTTGCTAGATAAACCATTGATGAGCAATTGGTGTGTAACCAACGACAGTTGATTGTTACCATCAGTTGTGAACAAATTGAACCAATCCATTAATGCTTGTCTGCATCATTACTAAATCCAAACGACAGTTTAGGCATTTAGGTTGTAGACAAAGATATTGATGCATCACGACAGTGGGGCAATATTACTTTTATGTTTGAGTTCTAGACCATACTTAAGTTAATTCCTGAATAGTTGCTCAGTCCTTAGTCCAAAATCACCGACGAATGACCTTGATCTAGTGCTTGTTTTAATTGATTTTATCATCGCTTATTTTGCTGTTTCGTTTCTTGTTTCACTACAACCAAAACCCATATTTTATCTTAGCTTTAATTTAAAATCCATAATTTCATAGTGTAACCTTGGTCCCTGTGGATTCGATACCTATTATACTACTGCAATTATCTGTGCACTTGCGGATTTATTTTGGGTTAAAACTTATTACACATCAGATGTCAGTTCCATCAGCCATCCAGATCCAGGATATTTGTAAAGAGGTTATGGAGAATGAGGAGATTCAGAGTTTGGCAAAGAAAGTTCAGGAAGGAACAATAGGTAAACCTGGGTACTCTGTACATCAGGGGAAGTTATTCTATAAGGGTAGACTGGTTTTACCTAGAACTTCAGTATACATTGCATTGATATTGGAAGAGTTTCATGATGGAGTCCAAGGTGGACATTCTGGAGTGCTGAAAACTCAGAAGAGGATCCAGTCACAATTCTATTGGCCGAAGATGAGAAGAGACATCCAGAAGTACATCTCGGAATGCAAGATTTGCCAAACTCATAAGTACTCCACCTTATGCCCTGCTGGTTTACTTCAACCATTACCTATTCCATCTCAAATTTGGGAAGACGTTTCTATGGATTTTATTGAGGGTCTCCCAACTTCTCAAGGGATTAATGTCATCATGGTAGTGGTGGATAGGTTGAGTAAATATGCTCACTTTATAGGGTTAAAACATCATTTTAACTCGACAGATGTAGCTGTGAAGTTTGCTAAGGAAGTAATAAGGTTACATGGTTATCCAGCTTCTATTGTCTCTGACAGAGATAGAATATTTCAGAGCAGATTTTGGAAGGATTGTTTCAAATTGGCTGGTACCAGATTGGTGTATAGCACTGCCTATCACCCACAAACAGATGGACAAACAGAGGTGGTTAATAGATGTTTGGAGTCTTATTTGCGCTGCTATGCTTCTGCTCAGCCTAAGCTTTGCGCACAATATTTGAGTTGGGCAGAACTTTGGTATAACACTTCTTACCATACAGCGACTAAGTGCACTCCTTTTAAGCTGGTTTATGGGAGAGACCCTCCCTCTTTGTTGAAATTTGAGAAGGGTTCTACAGCAAACATGGAGTTGGAGAGTATGCTGCAACAAAGAGATATGATGCTCCAGCAATTGAAGGAAAACTTGATAAGAGCTCAACAATTGATGAAGAATAATGCCGATAAAAAGCGTAGAGATTTGCAGTTGGAAGTGGGTTCTCAGGTCTTTCTCAAACTTAGACCATATAGACAACAGTCAGTGTCTCGGAGAATCTTCCAAAAGTTGGCAGCAAAATATTATGGCCCTTTTGAGATAGAAGAGAAGATTGGTAAGGTGGCTTACAAGCTAAAGTTGCCAGAGAGCTCTAAGATTCACCCTGTGTTCCACGTGTCCCAACTCAAGCCGGTTTTGGGAAAACATCATGAGGTTTCTCTCTTACCAAAACAGTGGTATGATCAAGGAGAGTTGCTTTTGGTACCTGAAGATATTTTGGATACAAGATACAACATGGAGGGAAATTTGGAGATATTGGTGAAATGGGAGAATCTACCATCCCATGAACATTCTTGGATGAAAGCCACAGAAGTTAAGACTCAATTCCCAACTTTCCAGCTTGAGGACAAGCTGAGATGTCCAGCGGGGGGTATTGATAAGCCGTTGAAGAGTTATGTTTACAAGAAAAGGAAGCTAAGATGAGAGGGAGAAGAAGGCAGAGTTGTGAGAAGAAGGCAGAGTTGTTAGAAGTTGGTTTAATCAGTTAGAGTTGTTAATAGAGTTGTTAATAGAAGTGTTGTAAAGAGCCTCTACTATATAAAGAGGGTCTGAGAGTAGAATAGGGACATTCATTCTTTTGGCATTTCAGAATTGTAACAAACTTTTACATCAATAAAGATTCTCTTTGTTTCCTCTAACGGAAAGTCTTATCATAAACCACACAAGATTCTTCAAGTCCCCATATAACAACATAATCTTTGGTTTTCTCGTCAATCCAAAACACATGGGATGGTACATCAATATCTCTAGACTCTCTTTTTTTGTCCTCGATCTTTGACGTTCCAAGTTGTGACTCCACATGAGGTAGATTGATCGTCTCTAGTGTAAAAAGATTCACAATGTAGAGATTATACCGAGGATCTTGCATCAAGAGCCAATTTCCATAGGTTTTTTTTGATAAAAATAAATTTATTGCCTTGTTAGGAAAAATTACAAACTATACTCTTATGCTCCCAAAAAAAAATAAAAAAGAGCATAAAAGACATCAGATACAAAAGGTGCCATCAAGCATGCAATAACCATTCAGAAAGCAAAGTCCTGAATCCTTTGCTATCTCGGCAACCTAATATTCGATCTCTAACGCATCTATCGATGACATTAAAAAGCTGCTGAACAGGACGAGCAGGTCGGCAATGAATCCTGTTGTTGCGTTCCTGCCACAAGAAATAAATCGTGCATTGGATCATCGTCTTCTTCAACAGAGTAGTGATACGAGGAGACTTTGTCATCATCCAAGTAATTAGCGAGGACCAGTCAGCGAAAAAGTTCACCGTGTGCCCTAATCGGGAGAGCCCCTTGGCCCAAACCTGGAGCGAGTACGAGCAGTATAGGAAAAGGTGGTCCCTATCCTCTACTTGGTCGTCACAAAGAACACAAAGAGGAGAAGAGATTACCCCCCAATGACAGAGACGAGATCGGACTGGGAGCCGATCAACATGAGCCATCCAAAAAACAAATGCGTGCCGAGGGACGTGATGTTTGAACCAAACCGCTTCAAACCAAGTCTGCCTGGGCGCTCTTGGCCGAAGAACCTTCCAAAGCCGCTTGGAAGTGAAATCCACATGCGTAGTTGAGTCTCCTAAGTTCCTCCAGCAAATAGAGTCCGAACCGTGATCCCTCATAGGAGGGCTGATCAGGGTTAAGGTAATGTGAAGCTCTAGTGCTTTGGAAGATCGAGCAGGCCAGAGAAACCAACTGCCTCTTCGAACAACATCAGCCACTGAAGCCAATGAAGGGATACCAATTTCTCTAGGACCATCTGCGCCAAAGAACTCAATCAAAGGTCCCAAACGACACCAATTATCATGCCAGAAGCTCGTTGACTGACCATCTCCCAGAATCGAGTAGAAGTGAGGTCTCACAAGCGATCGAATACGAAGGAGCTGCTTCCAGACCCAGCCATCCGTTTGTCTTTCCTGAATCGCCCAAAAACTCGAACCGTTACCATAGGTGTGCTTTGACCAGGCAACCCACAGAGAACCTCCTGACGTGAGAAGATTCCAAATCAATTTAAGGCATAGAGTCTTGTTCCATGTATCCAAATCGCGGAGACCCAAACCTCCTTCCTCTTTAGGCAAACAAATAGATTTCCAAGAGACTCGGATACCTGAAGTTTTCCTAATGTTTCCATTCCATATAAACCGAGAACACATTTGCTCTATCCTCTTCAAGCATCCTTTCGGAAGAATAAACGCCTGCATCCAGTAGTTGAGACTACCATAGATTACTGACTTCACAAGCTGCACCCTTCCCGGATATGCTAGAGCTCTGTTCTCCCACTGAGAAAAACGACTAGCAAGCTTATCAAGAAGATGACTGTAATCACTTTTCCTGAGCTTCCTTTGAACAAGAGGAAGGCCCAAGTAGCGGATAGGAAAAGAACCATTTAAAAAACCTGAATTTGCCATCTCCTCGGAATCAGTAGAACTAATCCCAGCAGAGAATAAAGCAGATTTTCCGCGGTTAATAGCCAGGCCCGAAAGAGTCTGAAAACCGGAAAGAACAGATAATATTCCTTGAAGAGAGCTCGATTTCCCATCAAACAATATTAGTAAATCATCAGCAAAAGACAAATGGGAAATCTTTACGTCACGAGCCTTTGGGTGGTACCCAATGTGCCCATCCTCAAACCCTCGAGCCAAAGAAGAAGAAAGATATTCCATGACTAGTAGGAACAAGTAAGGAGAGATAGGGTCACCTTGACGCAGCCCTTTCGCACCTTTAAAAAATCCACAAACTTCTCCATTGACCACAACTGAATAAGAAACAGATGACACACAGAGCCGAATCCAATGAACAAACTGGGGAGGGAAATCGGCGGACTGCAAGACCTGAAACAGGAAATCCCAGTTAACCGAGTCAAATGCTTTCCGAATATCCACCTTAAGCATTCCTCTTGAAGAAATACTTGTGCGAGAAAAACCCTGGGCCATCTCCGAAGCCAAAAGAGTATTCTCCACAATCAGTCTCCCCTCAACAAACGCCGATTGAGAAGACGAAATCAATTCCTTTACCGCAACACGCAATCGCTTAGAAAGGATTCTTGCAATGACTTTATAGGACGTGTTGAGGCAAGAGATAGGTCTAAAATCAGTGAGCCTCTCTGCATTCACCAATTTCGGAATTAAACAGATCAGAGAGCAATTCCATTGAGAAAGAAGCTGACCTGATCTGAAGAATTCCTGAATAGCCAGAGAGAAATCATGCCCAATTATAGGCCAAGTTCGCCGAAACAATTCTGCTGTAAAACCATCTGGGCCCGGAGCTTTGTTTCTGGGTAATCCAAACACGGCCTCTCTAATCTCCTCATTGGAAATCTGAGCCGATAAAATTCTCTTGAGGTCATTAGAACACCGCATCTTAGTATTATATTGAATTTCCCGCAGCTGGCTAGGGCTCAACATAGGATTTCCAACACCCAGTAAAGATGAGTAAAAGTCTACACAATGATTCTTTACACCAAGATGAGAATCCAACCGGTCCTGCCCATTAAGCAAGTAATGAATATGATTCCTCGAGTTCCCTGCCATGACTGACCGAAAAAAGAACTTAGTGCACATATCTCCAGAGGACAACCAGTTTACATGAGATCTTTGGAGATAAAACTTCTCTTCTGCCAAAGCCAAAGAAGACCATTTAGCGAAAGCCACTTTCTCTTGCTGAGCTAACAAAGCCGTTGGGTGCTTCAGGAGATTCTCTTGGCATACTCTCAGGCTCTCCATCGCTTCTGCAACCCTTTTCTCGATACCCGAGTAGTTATCCCTATTCAGCTGACAAATATGTCTTTTCAAACCTTTAAGCTTCTTAGCAATAGAAAACATCTCGGTTCCTCTAATCGATACAGAAGACCAATAGTTAGCGACCATGGAAAGGAAGGAAGGATGATCCAAGAGAAAATTGGAGAATTTGAAAGAAGACTTCCCTCTAGCTGCATGAGAAGAAAGGGAAACTCCACTCGGGCTATGATCAGAAAATCTAGGCTCCCCGAAGAAACCAAAGGAGAAAGGCAACTTCAGCATCCAATCTTCATTAACTAGGATTCTGTCCAGCTTTCGAGCTAAAGGATTCTCCTTCTGCTTATTCCACCAAGTGAAATGAGAGCCTTTAAAAACCAAGTCCTGTAACTCCGCAGTCAACATGCAGTTTCTAAACATCTTCATTCCACCGGAGATTCTCGTAGAGCCTGAAGAATCATCATGTGGGTCCAACTTTTGGTTAAAGTCCCCCATCAAAACCCATGGCTTATTCCTGATGATTACATTCTTCGACAAATCAATAATTTCCTGCCAAAGGAGAAGCCTCTCTGATTTCAAGTTTGCCGCATAGACAAAGGACACAGCAAGTTCCATATCTAAACCTGGAAGCTTAACAATTCCAGAAATCATTTGCTTAGACTTCGAGATAACCGAAAACAAAACCGAAGCCTCCCATAATATCCATATACGACCTAAGTCCGAATACTCGTAGTTACAAACAAGGTTCCATCCGGGAAAATGCTTCTTTAAGAACCCTTCCGCCTTATCTACTTTCACTTTGGTTTCCATCAGAGCTCCAAAAACCGCTTTACTCTCTCTGATCCACCTACTACAAGCTCTACGCCGATCCGATTTGTTGAAACCCCGTACGTTCCAACTGAAAATTTCAAAATTTTTTCCTGCCATTTGAAAAATTAAGGAGATTTGGGGCTATTGCCCCTATCCCTCTTCCTCTGCCTTGGGGAGAGATATTTCGTAAAACCGTCTTCTATATCGTCGAAAGCTTCAGAATCCGAAGAGATATAATCTGAAGCGTCGTTATTTTCCTCCATAACCTGCTTACCAAGACGTTTTTCACCCTCTGATTCTGGCATCCGAGATTGATGAACAACAACTTCCGATGGTTCCTTAATAACTATTCCCCTTGATTTACTCTTTGAACCCACAGAGACTTTTGGGTGTACTAACTTCTTCTTTAAAGAGTCCCGACTTACACTCTTATTAGCCTCGTCCAGACTCTGCTTATGAGCTGTTGATAACTTATTATTGTCAGACTCTTTCCTCCTTGGGCAATTTTCCAGCTTATGCGATTTGGAGTTGCAATCTGAGCAGGATATAGGGGCACCAGGACATCTTTTAGAGCTGTGTCCAACCGAATTACAAAGAGGACATATTGGTGGTAACCAAGGGCTGGAGATACTGATTCTCTGAATATGACCTGATTCGAATTGTGCACTCACAAACTCAGGTAATCGTTCTCTTGGATCAATGAGAGTATAAACTTTGGCCACCTCCAGATTTGAAAGATTCAATGTCTCTTGGTGACAGTGGACTGGTTTTCCAACCAGAGATGCTATCCGCTTCAAGGATTCGTCATTGTAGAATTGAAGCGGTACATTCCTTAGCTCGAGCCAGACCGGGGCTGAAGTGAGTTCAGGTAATTCAGGGGAGACGCCTGGTTCCCATTTGGCGACAAACATTGTTTCACCATCAAAGTGCCACAAGCCTTGACTAAGAACTCGACGCCTTGTTGCCGCATTAGGAATTCTAAATAGAAAGGCTCTATCGCTTAGACGAGAAACCGAGATGTCCCGCAACCGATTACTCCAAATCCCATTAGCAATTGCATATGCCGCACCACGAGACGGCGCATCACCATAGAATTGTCCAATGATGAAGTTCTCCCACTGCTTTTTGTTCCTCTCTATCATCGCATTTGGAATCTGGATACATTTCTCACCTGATTCCAGAACAAAGCTCTCGTCCTTAGCATCGGAAGCTGAGGAACTAACCCTTAGCACATCCTTCCAAAGAGGCTTGGTCGGAACCGCTTTCGAGGAAGAAGCCAGCTTTGACTCGTCGGACGGCGATTCCAGCTGCAAGTCAACCGATAATTGGATCCCAGAAGACCCATATTCCTGATTTTGAACATCTTGCGTCTCCGTAGCTTGGTCCCTCGAAAGAGAGTCCTCTGAGCCGACGAAGTTCTTGGGCAAAGGTGAAATCTGATGAGCGGAATTCTCAATTCCGGCCATAGGGGATTCTAATTCGTCACTGAGGTTCCTCGAGCTAACCTCTTTCAAGATCGGAGCAACCTCCAAAGCAACGACAGAAGTTTTCGGGTCTGAACTCGGAGCTGAATGCTTGAAAGAAGTCGCCCCAGCTCCTGTGGAACGATTCGTGGTTGCCTGAGCTGAGACAGAAGGAGAAGAAGGAGGCTTCTTCTTCTTCGCCATGGAGAACAGAAATCACGGATTGGATTATCAGAAATCGAAAATCGCCAAATTTTCGTCCAGTTACTGTAGCAAAGGGAAAGTTCTTTTTCCAATTTCCATAGGTTGTTACACAAACACTCTTCCCAAATTCCAAACCAAGATCTTGCGTTTTGTAAATTTTTTCCTTTCCCTTGGGATTAAACAAAGTGCAAAAATTGTTGTTGTTTTGTTCATGGAAGAGAATCAGCCAAGGGATATGATTTTTGGGCACAAATCGTCTTAAAGTAGAGTACCAATTACCTCGTTGGTAATCAGCAAAGCCGATGCGTTCGAACACCGAACTCAAGAGATCTAAAGGAAGCTCCGACCAATGACTGAGACACTCGTGAGAATTAGGGTTACGATTCTTCTCCATAGTACGATAAGAGAAACAAGGGACTTTTCCAACTTAGGGCCCCTTATTCGTAGAATATATGGAAAGTTGTGAGATATTACAAAATTTTCATGGATTATCATTGATTCTTATCAAATATTTATATGATTTGTATTAATTTTTGAAGTATTTTTTAACCGATAAAACTGTGCTACTACTATATGTCAAATATAAAATTTTAAAATTCAGATAAACAAATATATATTTGCTAGTTTGATTTAACCTTTGTGTATATATCAGTTTTAACCAAAAATAGTAGTGAAGAGGAAAACAACACACTTATTAAAAGCTGGAAAATGTAAACATAATGAAGAGGAAAAACATGGTTGAGATCAATTATATCTGCTTGAAAATTGGAAAGAACCATCGAACGAACAATCAAATTTGTGTAGTTTCTCCAACTTTTGTGTCTCTATAGATTGAAGAGAAATATCTCATTTGGGTACTTGTCATGACTACTATTGATATATATTGAATGTCTCTTATATTTATCCTAGCCATATTGGCAAGTACGGTGATGCCGAACAAAAAAAGCATTGCCTTTGTCGCCCAAAGAGTCAACTTGTTCAGGTTGTCTGGTTGAATAAACCTAAACAAGGTACTTTTAAAGAGTTTTTCAAAAGATATGAGTAGTTGAATTTCAATGGTCAAGATTAAAACTACAAAGTCGATTTGCATTTACGGGCTGTTTCATTGTAACCCGTAAAATTTAGAGTTTCCTTCGTTTCTTGACCTATACTTTTATCCTACGTCAAATTTTTGTGCTATTAGTTTTAATTTAATTTATAGGTCCTCACTTTTATTTTTTGAATAATATAATATACGTTCGATTTCACTCTGGAGAATCTTTAATTTCGAGAGAATCACAAATCTTACACCAGTATCATTTATATTTTATATGTTATGAAAGCTTTTCTTTTACTAGTTTCACGAGTCTTAGCTATATAACATCTTCTTAATCCCATAATTTGACCATTAGGTTTACATTCTTACACTATTTTTACCACATATAACATGTAAAGTATTCATTTTTTTTTTTTTTTTTTATGGTCAACCCAAGTATTCATATTTTTATCAAATGCAAATGAAGACATAAACTGAAAGGATGAGATTGTTGTAATTCAATGGATGAAAAAATCTCGTAAGTGAGATAAGAAATCTTGTAATTGAGGTAAGAAATCTTTGGGTACACTGTTACCAACCCCCAAAATGTTATTTTCTATCTTTGTAGTAAAAAAGTTTCCAACCCTTCATCTCTTTAAATAGCCGTTCATTATCTAGCCTCAGTTCATATCAAAACCTTAAATCATTTTGAAATTTTTTATAGAATTGACGGGTTTCAACCATTGACATTTTCCCCCCATGAATCAATAGTTGAAACTTGTGCTCATCTCTCAAACTTGTAAGACCATAGAGACAAGGGATGGGTGTAGAAATTTCTACACGTTTTTTGTTTTAAGTATATTTTCTTATGAGGATAAGTTTCTAGGCGTAAATTTTTTGTTTTCTTTTTTCTTTCGAAAATGTGCACAACGAATATCACAACTTGGGTAGAATCTTCACATGTATTTTGTTAGAAAGCACACAAGTTAAACAAAGGTGAATCCACCTTATATAGATTGTCTTATAATGTATATATACAACAATTATAAATTAGTTGTATATTTGTATGCTTTGGAGTTAAACTTTTCCACTTCAACACAAAGATATTCATGTAAGAAAGTTCGAACTGTCAAGTCTTAACATGTACAATTTCATTATTGTATACCAATAAGCAATGTATGATGGATTCTCCATCAATTGACTCAAGGGATTCTTAAGCAAAGTATTTGTTGCTGATTGAACAAGACCAATATTCAAGAAGATATATATATATATATATATATATATATTTTACATACGCTTAGTGATGGATCTCTAATTTTCGTCTGTGCTGCTTTATCCTTTGCTTGTGGAACTAGATGTAATATAAATTAAAGCTGAGAATATTTTAAGTCTCTTGATAATAATAATAATGTCCTGCCCTATAAAATTAAAGCAAGAATCAGCTGGTTGTCCATGATATTCGAAAATATCGATTCATGTAGTATATATCCAGAAAACTTTTAGTTTTATTATCTTTAAGTCTCTCTGGTAAGGATTTCACTATTCAATTCGCAGAAAAAATATATATATGGTCCTAATTGGCTTCCTTATGGAGGCCAAAATAAAGAAACTGATAGCTGAATTGACTTGGAGGATATAAGAAGATGCACACATGATTAAATATGTAGAACGAGACATATAAGCCGAGATGTAAAAAATGCGATGACAACATGGAAACAATTGTGAATTTTTTCTTTTCAAAAAAAAAAAAAACATTTTTGGTTTTGTTGAACTGGGAAGTCAAATTTATTGATATGTTTCCAAACTATGTTAAACTAGATTTGATCTTTCCGATGAGAATGCAAACTGTGATCGGTAAAACGAAGATTTCAACACGACATTACATAAATCGGAAATTGTAGGTTTGAATAGGAGCATCTCCAAAAATGAGAAGCTATGGAAGATTGCAACTTTTGATGTTTATATGAATGTCATAGCAGAAAATTAATACACGTTTAAAGCAGATTTAATTATCAAAAAAAAAAAAAAATGGTATGAGGTTTAAGTTCTAACATAATGAATGTAATATATTTATTTTTACTGTCATTTGCAATATACATATTATCTTTGATTTTTCCAAATTATTTTTATTTTTATTTTCATTTTTATCTTGTTATCTTTTACTTAGAAAAATATTCAACATAAAAAAATAATTAAAAAAATTAAGGAATAAGTATTTTTAAGGAAAGAAATCTCTTGTAGATAAGATAAAATTATTTAACATAAATAAATAATAAAATTCTTTAAGGGATAAGTATTTTAAAGGAAAAAAATCTTCTGATAAGTAAAGAAATCTCTGGTACAATGTTAACAACCACAAAATGAGATTTTTATCTTTGCAGTAATAGTATTCAAATCCCTCCATCTCTTTAAATAGCCGCTTATAACCTAAGCTCATATCCAAAATCCAAAATCATTTCTTCGATGTTCTCCTTAGACAAAACTTGTGTAGATACTATAAGCATCCAAGCTTCTTTCTCTAGACGACAAGTGAGAGACGAGTGAGAGAAAGAGGCTTGAAACTTGTAGAATCTTCCCAATGTTGTCTTTTGTTTGATATATATCTTTCAAATTCTATTCCATCCCTCCTCTTACACGTTTGAGACATTTTTTTCGTTTTTTGATTGATAAAACACTCGAATTGAGGCGTTGTGCAATGTTGAAAATCGTGTTCATCTCTCAAACGATGGGTGTATATATAAATCCCCACACATGTTTTTTTGTTTGATATTTTCTTATATATATGTGGCTGTGTTTCTAAACGTAATTAAGTTTTGTTTTGTTTTTCCTCCTTCTAATTAAAGTAGAGAGAAGTCTGTTAATTTCTTGTGGATTTCTAGAACGGAATTTGTTTTATGAAAATAACCTAAAAAGAAATGAAAAATTAACAACATAGACATGTGTTTCCTATGTATTATACCCTTTTCAAATGCATTTTACAGAGGATTTACTGACTTTATTTTTCCTGCTTGGGTTGAAACTATTTAACGCCCATGAATTTAATCAGGATTTACTGACTTTATTTCTTAAGTTTTTTTTTTCTCTTGTACGAATCTTTTGTCTACAAAATTACTTTGTGTAGTTACGATCTGGAGAACCATGATGATATCGATGTTGATAATACAAAATATACACTGGTGGTTACACTGATAGCCTATGAAGCACGGGGACGCCGTTTTAGGCCACGTCCCCGTACCGGAGACGTTTCGGGAACGGAACACGTGAGAAACTGCATGGGGACGTTTCGGGAGCCTTTCGTGTTGACCATGGACAACAACCAATTTCGGGGATGTTTCGGAAACTTTTTAAGGCTAAAAATAGGTGTTTACAATGTGTTTATATGTATTCAACTCGATTTTTTCAAAAACAAAATATAAAAGGAAGGGAAAAATCTTAAAAACTCACTCTATATGTCTATTATACAAAGAAATCTAAGATTTTTTTTAGTTAAGACATTAAACTAGGTTTTTCTTCTTATATTTTGATTTATATGATACTTATTTTCTATATATATGAATATTTTGCTTATACTATATTGCCGTACCCGCTTTCTTAAATTTTTGGTTTTGCCGTTTCCCGTCTCCGTCTCCGTCCCCGTTTCTGTCCCCGTTTCCGTTCCGGTGCAACTTAGCTGATAGCAGTCAAACAATCAAAACTTTTGGGAGGTAATGACTCAAATCAGAAGCCGTGATCTCTTCTTTTTCTTAATGACATATGCTGAGTGAGAGCTTGTATTGCTTGTTTAATTTCTCTCTGGGCATCATGTCTCAGGTCATGAAAGGTTTTGAACCAAGTCAACATTGCATGCTCCTAAAATTTTGACGGGTTGTTCGCGGGCACCACTTCTAGGTTTCAAATACTAGCAGCCAACCTTCATCATCCACAAGTTTGTTTTCGAACTTTGGCTTCTTAATTTTTTTAAAAGAATTTCAGAATAGCTATATTTGTTAAGATATGTGGGATATCTTAACAATGTTGACATTTCACCTATTAAGAGACTATTATATATACTTTTGTCATTTTCCTATAAGAATGACCTATTTATTTATTTCTCCCCGGAAAATTATGAAAATAATCTAAAAATAAATAAAAATTTAAAAATAGACCATATTTTTTCTTTTATAATAAAAAATTGGAAAAACAATTGTTTGATAGGTTTTAAATGTGACCATATATATATATATATATATATATATATATATATATATATATATATATATAGTTCTCCAGATATGGATTACTGATGTGAGTTGTTGCACAATTATATGAGTTTTTTTTTCATCTTTTCTAGATCAAAACAGTATGTTTAGAAATGGAGATATGCCTAAGTCTTATATAGACTCCAAAAATCTCATATACAGTACATTGATTGTGGAACAACATCTCACACGAGTAATCTGTACATGTTATTTTTGTTTATATATATATATAGATATATATATATTTTTTGGGCAACATCTTTGTTTATATTCTATTACGTCTTGTTTTTGTAAAATTATTCGTTTTTTGATAATAGTTAGTAATTGCTGGTTTTATTCGATTAGCACTAAGTATTTTTCTGTGAGAAGCTGTCAATCAAAGGAGAATCTAGCTTTATCCATATACTAGGAGAAGCTATGAATGGCGGTTTCTCCTTTGTTTGACTTAAAATTGCTTCCAATTAAAACTGTTTCCCTTGGCATCCTCGATGTTATGCCCTCTAAGAGTTTATCCAAAGTAATCAGCAAGAACTTTCACCGCATTGAAACTGAGAAATGAACATCCCGAGAGGTTAATAAACCGAAGCAGAGGAGCTGATTTTAAGATCAATGCCAATGCATTGTCTGTTATACAGAATGCTCCATTTAAAGACCGTGTTGTCAATGTCGGGAATCCGTATGGAGTATCTGATTTCCGGCATACGGATTTCCGGCATTGAGAACACTTTCTTTAAAAAAGCATTATGTATAGCATACAATGCATTGGCGTTGGTCTCGAAATCGGTTCTGCTTCGGTTTATTAACCTCTAAGAATCCTCTTTTCTCACTTGCAATGCTGTGAAGATTCTTGATGATTATTTGAGAACCACTCTTACATAGCTTAGCATTGGGGGATGCGAAGGGAATAAACCATCTAGTGTCTTCAAGAGCATCCTAAGTAATTTTGCGAATTTGAACTATCTTATGAGTAGTCAGTAGCAATATAATGCAGCTCATTTTGTTAATGTAGACACTATTTTCACATGTTCATAATAGTTAGCTACAAAAGTTACTACCGTCTTCTGTTGCTCGATCATGCAATGCATTGTCCAAACAATTGCTTCCGGTTTAGAATAAAGTCATGATAGATTTCTGCGTAAATTTCTAATTCCCATCACTAACAAGGGCAGATCTAGAAACTTTTTTAGTGTGAGGCACAATATATATAATTTACTATTACAGACTAATAAACATTAATTATAATGTTTTAAATCTTGATTATAGAAAAAAACTAATCAAACTAAAATATACAAAAAAATGCGTTTTCAAAGTTCTAAATATCCATGACATTAAACATAAAATGTATATTGAACATAAAACTTCCATCATTATTAAAAATAATCAAATATATACCTTTTATCGTTATTTAATATAAATATTTAATGTAAATATTCAAAGCAAAAATATACAATTTTATTAAAATCAACTATAAAAAAAAAATTTGAGGGAAAAATAATGAAAAAGAAATAAAACCATACAAAACGGAAGAAAAGTTATGACAAAAGAAGAAAGAGAAAATAAGTAATTTAAAGAGATTACAAAATTGTGAAAACCTAAAAGGAAAAAAAAAAAATATATGTATGGAAACGTGAAAACTAAACATTTATTTAGGAAAAAAAATGAAGAAAAAATTGGGAAAGAAGGAGGCTGCAACTTAAATGACCTTGGATATTGACAAAAAAAAATGACCTTGGATAATAGAGTTGCTTCAACCAAATGAGCTATACTAGTTCAATGACTTAACTCAATACGTACGTCCGCCACTGATCAGAGAGACAATTTATAATAATTAGTATAGGGCACGTGCCCCATAACTCAATACGTACGTCCGCCACTGATCACTAATCCTTCGACATTTTCTTTGAAGCAATACTACTAGTCTACTACTCTAAACCTAAACAGTTTCATCTCTTTTTCCAGGAGCCAATGACACTAAAATCTTGATATGTTTCATTTTCTTTAATTTCTAAATTGATATCAATCGAAACCATAGAAGTCTATACATGCCAAAACCAAAAATAATTTGTTTCCGTTCAATTGTCTTCATAATCTAGTGACAAAACTCATGACTAGCTCGGCATTATGGAATATGTAGTATGGACTCTATTGGAGAATTTTATATAATAGAAATTGATATCTCTTTTATCCCAGTAGGCACGATCTCAATTAAACTAATTGTGCAAATTGTTAAACTAATCCAATTATTGTAAATTTTTAAACCGATCAGTCACTATATGCTTTTCTACGAGTGCATTTACGCCTGGGCAATCGGATATACGGTTCGGTTTCGGTTCGGTATCAATCAGTTTTGGGTATATCAAATATAAATTTTTTATATCCATATAGGTACCCACTAAAATTCGGTTCGGTATCGGTTCGGTACCAATCGGTTTCGGATCGGTCTCGGTTATACCCGTAATGTCACCAAACATAATATTTAAGTTCATAACTTTATAATGTAGAAAACCATAATTAAAATCTCACAAACAGTAGATAGTTAAACAAGTTCACACAAAAGGCAAAACAACACAAGTTAGTTTTGAGAAACAAAGAACCAAAGTAACAAAAAACAAAGAGTCAAAGAACCAACGTAACAAAGTTTTGAAACAAGAAAATAAAGAAACAAAGAACCAAAGTAACAAAAAATTTCTTTGAGGTAAAAGAGTTTTCAGCAACCCTACTTTCCTTCGATTTAAAGCAAAAATTTATCAAAATACAAACATTCAAAATGCAAAAATAATGAAACAAGTTGTGAAACACTAAAATCTTAAAAGAATGACAGATGTTATAATGAAGCAAGTTTTAAAATAGCATTTTTGGTTTCGGTTTTGTTCCGAATATTTTTTATCCAAAATACCTTAAATTATCCGAAAATAGTATTTGTTTTCAGTAAAATATAAAAATTATTTTTATCCGAACTACCTACTAATAGATAATAATATTTAAACTAACCGAATTAATTGTAAACATAATAAAGAAAAATTATAAAATATACTCAAACTATACATACATATTTATAGATTAATTTATATTTCGGGTATTTCGGATACCCATTCGGTTTTCGGTTCGGTATCGGTTCGGTTCCGGTTCTTTTGGATCTAGGTAGAAAATACCCATCGGATATTCTTTGAAATTCAATTTGGTTTCGGTTTGGATAATTTCGGGTCGGTTTCGGTTCGGTTTTTCGGTTCCGGTTATTTTTGCCCAGCCCTAAGTGCATCCACTGGAGATTTGAATTCATCGATCTTGGTTTGAATAAATAATTTTTTTTTTTTTTTGTGAAAATTATTGGATAAATAATTTGATGTCACAAAAGAAGGAAAGAGCCGTTGACATGAAGAGAGTTTGAAAGAATATAAAATTAATTCTTGCGTAATTTTGGATTATTAGGACATCTCCAATCCACTCTAAAAAGAAGTTTAGAGTAAAATTATCTCCAATCCCACTCTAAATTCTACACCAAAATAGAGCAACCACCTTTTTTACTCTACATTTAGAGTAAACCTATATCTCACTCTATTTTAGAGTTGAATTCTTTTATTTATATAAAGGCTCTTTAACTTTTTACTCATTTTTCTTTTACACCTAAAATATATTATTAAATATATGTTTTGTTATTGATTCTATAATTTTTTATTAAATGATTAATGAAAAATTATAAAATGATAATCAAAATTCATATTTATAAAATATTTTTAACCAACACAATTAAAATGCAAAATAAAATTTCAAATACGATGAAATTTATTGATAGAAAATAATGAAATTAAGATAAATAAAATAAAATAATATTATAATCAATGACTTAATAATTTAAATAATCAAAATATTGTCCAAATGAAGAAGACGAAGGTGGAGCTTGTTGATGTTGTTGTTGCTCGACCCTTTTTTTGAAAAATTCGTGTTTTTTCAGTCTCAAAATACATACGAATATTCGGATCATGAATGGAGCTCAAGTCTTGACGCAAAATTTTATTTTTTAAGGCGTAATTCTTGTCTTGAATCTCCAAATGGCGTTGTCTTTGTGCACTTGTCTTCTTCAGTTGCTCTAGTTGATCATTTGTGGGAAAAAATCGGTAATACTAACACATAGATTTTATTATTTTGTCTTTTTCTATTGTGTAATGCTATTTTATTTTTATAATAAAATTTCAATTAAAATTTTATTGTGATTTTAGTGAATTATTGTTAATTATAAAATAATTGGGTAAATTGTATAATGTTAATATATCTAGGATTAAATTAAAAAAATATATATTTAGAATATTCTTTTAGAGTGAAAAATAGACTAATGAGTTGGAAAAACCCTCTAAGCGAAAAATATAATTTAAGCGTTGGAGATGATTTTAGGCCAGCAAACAACATATAAATGATTAGTAAAAATTCAATTTATATGTAAAATAAACCACGTGCAATAAAAAACAGAGAAGACCGTCAAAATCCATATAGGTGATAATTTGACCACATGAGTCAACCTGGCGGCCAAAATGCAATAAGCATAATAAACAATAGTTTCATGAGCGATCAAAACTATACAAAGCAAACTGCTCCACTTGCTAGTTGCTACACTTTTTCTATTAGTCAAATTTGCTTACCACTGAAAATTATTAAAGGATTAAACACCTTGTATTATCTAAGAATACAATATTACTTCTGATTCCCTTATTTTTGTACCTTCTGATACAACTAAATCCCCATCATTCTAAATTATGGACATCACTATTGGTCCATCCTAAATTCCCAAAATAAAAAGTATATAGTCAAAGTATCTAAAGGAGTTTTAAGATTTTATATTGCTAAATGATATTTAAAAATGCTAGATGTTAATTAAGGATATCTACATGATCAAACTTTGAGCTCTTATTCATTCAGTTTTTTTTTTTTTTAAAATTGAAACTTGTTTTAAAACCAAACTAGATTGTTCTATCCGCTTATTGAGTCATTCGACAAAGTAATGTAATAGTAAATTGTTGTTTTTACAAGATAGTTTTATTCGTTTGTTGCTCTTTTTTTTTATCTGGTTGTCTTGTTAATTTATTATTAAGGAATATAAATATTAAACTGGTAAAAGTATATAAGTCATACCAATTTCTTTTAGTGGATTATGAACAGTCTAATCTGACTAAATAATTCGGATAGAAATTTAGGTTCATATATACCAAGAATATACAGGTTGTAAAATGTTGAAAAAAAGCTAAACCAAAAAAAGACAATAATAATACCATATATAGGTGATATTAAATTCAAACAATTTGACCTTTTTACACCAAACATTCTAAAAACCCACAAACATTCCCAATTTAATTCGAGAAAATGGCTAAAAAAACCCTCAACTGTATGGCGGGAGCCAAACCAATTCATCACTAAACCATTTTAACCTCCAACTTTGGTTTGATATTCTGTTTTTGCTCCTTATTTCAAAACTAGTTAGCAATTACCAATTAGTAATTTGTTAGAAAGCACACAAGTTAATTACAAAGGTGAATCCACCTTATATAGCTTGTCTTATGATGTATATATACAACTATTATAAATTAGTTGTATATTTGTATGCTTTGAAGTTAAACTTTTCCACCTGATATTCATGTAAGAAAGTTCGAAACTGTCAAGTCTTAACATGTACAATTTCATTATTGTATACCAATAAGCAATGTATGATGGATTCTCCATAGATCGACTCAAGGGCTTCTTAAGCAAAGTATTTGTTGCTGATTGAACAAGACCAATATTCGAGAAGATATATATTTTACATTATATAGACGCTTAATGATGGATCTTTAATTTTCGAGTGTGCTGTGATGCGGGCTCAAATTTACCCTAGAACCACTCTCTCAAACAAAGAGATCATCGTAGTATTTAGGGATCGAAATCCACAGGGAGTTGGAATACACAATCAATCTTAGTATTCAGATTATGCTAAGTGAAACGATATAAATGTAAATGCAGATTATAAAACAAGTAAACGAAAGATGGTTAATTAAGTACTTAAAGAGATGAAAGCTAGGTCATGGAAATTCTTTAGGTAATGATTTGAAATCAATATATAGCAATTGTCGAGGTTCAATTAAGTGCCGTTCTAGAACTCAAACACGAAAATATAGCCAGCTAACTGTCGTTACGAAGGCTATCTATCTTTAGATCCTCGAATCCCAAATTTCTTTGCGAATTCGTCGAATCTAAACAAGCATTTAGTACGAGCTCGATATGTTCACAAAGTCCCTAAGCCAAATTTCTTTGCGAATAAGTAACTTTGCCCATTTAAACTAGTTCAGGTTATTAATCCCACTGTCGTGGCTAATCAACAATCCTAAGATCAAGATTCGAGATGATCAAGCAAGAATCAAGCATTAATAACAGTTTAAATGAAGAACCTACGGATAAACCTTAACAAATATGCAATTTCAATGATTTCTTGTCATAACCCAAGAAATCCCAAAACCTAACAAGTGATTTACTCAGAAATAGATTATGAAATCATATTAACTGAATAAGATTGCATTAAAAAGTAAGAGTAGATGATACAAAAGGGTTTGAAGTCTTTGGATCTCAAGAACATGTAGATCTTCTCAAAGTTTCTCCAAAAGTCTCTCTTTCTCTCTCTACCTCCTTAATAAAACAGTGTATATCTAAATAAAAACGAGTAAAAAGTATTTATACAAGTGGTAAAATTAGGTTTACAGAGCGCCTGTCGATCGACACAAACAACATGTCGATCGACACGAGGGCATCTGTGGAGATTTTCTACGTCTTTAAAAACTTATGTCGATCGACAGTGGATATACTATGTCGATCGACAGGGACCTTTTAAAGGTCTCAATTCCACTTGTATCTCTTCCGCTCCAAAATGGTCCAAAATGCTTCAAATGACCATTTCCTGCAAAACACTACAAAAGACACAAAAATACCAAAAATACTAATACAAAACCCGCTTATATCATGGTTAAAATCGGGTAAAAACCATGATATATCATGCTGCTTTATCATTTGCTTGTGGAACTTGATGTAATATAAACTAAAGCTGAGAATATTTTAAGTCTCTTGATAATAAATGTGCTGCTCTATAAAATTAAAGCAAGAATCACCTGGTTGTTCATGCTATTCGAAAACATCGATTCATGTAGTATATATCCACAAAACTTTTAGTTTTATTATCTCTAAGTCTCTCTGGTTTGGATTGCATTATTCAACTCGCAGAAAAAGTATATATGGTCCTAATTGGCTTACTGATGGAGACCAAAATACAGAAGCTGATAGCTGAATTGACTTGAGATCTCAAATACACAAACGCAGCACAAAGCAATGAAGTGTCCCCACATTGTTGGCTTGGAGGATATAAGTGCTAAGATGCACACATGATTGAATATGTAGAATGAGACATATTAACCGAGATGTGAAAAAATGCGATGACAACATGGAAACAATTGTGATTTTTCTATTCAAAATATATATATATCATATTTGGTTTTGTTGAACTGGGAAGACGAATTTATTGACATGTTTCCAAACTATGTTAAACTGATTTGATCTTTCCGATGAGAATGCAACCTGTGATTGGTAAAATGAAGATTTCAACACGACATTACATAAATCGGAAATTGTACGTTTGAATAGGAGCATCTCCAAAAATGAGAAGCTATGGAAGATTACAACTTTTGATGTTCATATGAATGTCATAGCAGGAAATTAATACACGTTTATAGCAAGTTTAATTATAAAAAAAATGGTATGAGGTTTAAGTTTTAACATAGTGAATGTTATATATTTATTTTTACTGTCGTTTGCGATATATATTATCTTTGATTTATTCCAACTATTATTTTTTATTTTTATCTTGTTATCTTTTAGTTAGAAACAATCAAACAAATAATAAAATTCTTTAAGGGATAATAAGAATTTGTAAGGAAAAAAATCACAAGATAAAATTATTTAACATATATAAAAAAAATCTTTAAGTGATAAGTATTTTAAAGGACTAAAAATATTCTAGATAAGAAAAGAAATCTCTGGTACAATGTTAACAATCATACAATGTGATTTTTAATCTTTAGAGTCAAAGTATTCAAATCCTTTCATCTCTTTAAATAGCCGCTTATTCTCTAACCTAAGCTCATATCCAAAACCCTAAATTATTTCTTCGATGTTCTCTTTAGACAAAACTTGTGTTGATAAGCTATAAGCCGAAACTTCTTTCTCTAGAGACGAGTGAGAGAAAGAGGCTTGGAACTTGTAGAATCTTCCCAAGGTTGTCTTTTGTTTGATATATATCTTTCAAATTCTATTCCATCCCTCCTCTTACACGTTTGAGACATTTTTTCGTTTGTTTATTGATAAAACACTCGAATTGAGACGTTTTGCAAGGTTGAAAATCGTGTTCATCTCTCAAACGAGTGACCATAGAGATATGGGATGTGTGTCTAAATCCCCACGCATATTTTTTTGTTTGATATTTTCTTATATGTGGCTGTGTTTCTAAACGTAATTAAGTTTTGTTTTTTTATCGTCCTTCTTCTAATTTAAGTAGAGAGAAGTCTGTTAATTTCTTGTGGATTTCTAGAACGGAATTTCTTTTATGAAAATAACCTAAAAATAAATGAAAGTTAACAACACAGACATGTTTTCCTATGTATTGTACCCTTTTCAAATGCATTTTATAGAGAATTGACTGACTTTATTTCTCCTGCTTGGGTTGAAACTATTTAACGCCCATGAATTTAATCAAGATTTACTGACTTTATTTCTTAAGTTTTTTTTTTCTCTTGTACGAATCTGTTGTCTACAAAATTACTTTGTGTAGTTACAATCTAGAGAACCATGATGATATCGATGTTGATAATACAAAATATACACTGTTGGTTACACTGATAGCCAAACAATCAAAACTTTTGGGAGGTAATGATTCAAATCAGAAGCCGTGATCTCTTCTTTTTCTTAATGACATATGCTGAGTGAGAGCTTGTATTGCTTGTTTAATTTCTCTCTGGGCATCGTGTCTCAGGTCATGAAAGGTTTTGAACCGAGTCAACATTACATGCTCCTAAAATTTTGACGGGTTGTTCGCAGGCACCACTTCTAGGTTTCAAATACTTGCAGCCTACCTTCATCATCCACAAGTTTGCTTTCGAACTTTGGCTTCTTAAAAATTTATGAATTTCAGAATAGCTATATTGACATTTCACCTATTAAGTGACTATTTCGATGACAAAAAAAAAAAAAAGTGACTATTTCTATAATTTTAAAAGAGTTGGCCTACTTTTGTCATTTTCCTATAAGAATGACCTATTTCTTTAATTCTCCCCGGAAAATTATGAACATAATCTAAAAATAAATAAAAATTAAAAATAGACCATATTTTTAATTTTATAATAAAAAATAGGAAAACATTTGTTTGATATATAGGTGAATGTGACCATATATATATGGTTCCCCAGGTATAGATTACTGGTGTGAGTTGTTGCACAAGTATATGAGTTTTTTTTTCATCTTTTCTAGATCAAAACAGTTTTGCTTTGTTTAGAAATGGAGATATGCCTAAGTCTTATATAGACTGCAAAAATCTCATATACATTGATTGTGGAACAACATCTCACACGAGTAATCTGTACATGTTATTTTTGTTTTTATATATATATATATATATATATATATATATATGTATTCTTTTTGGGCAACATCTTTGTTTATACTCTATTACGTCTTTTTTTTGTGTAAAATTATTCTTTTTTTTTATAATAGTTAGTAATTGCTGGTTTTATTCGATTAGCACTAAGTATTTTTCTGTAAGAAGCTATCAATCAAAGGAGAATCTAGCTGTATCCATACACTAGGAGAAGTTATGAATGGCGGTTTCTCCTTTGTTTGACTTAAAATTGCTTACAATTAAAATTGTTTTCCTTGGCATCCTCCAATGTTAAGCCCTCTTAAGAGTTTTTATCCTAAGTAATCAGCAAGAACGTTCACCCCACTGAAAATGAGAAATGAACATTCCGAGAGGTTAATAAACCGAAGCAGAGGAGTTGATTTCGAGATCAATGCCATTGCATTGTCTATTATACAGAATGCTCCATTTAAAAAAGGTTTGGTAAATGTTGGGAATCCGTATGGAGTTTCAGATATTCGGCATTGAGCACACTTTTTTTTTTTAAAAGCATTATGTATAGGCACAACGTCTCGAAATTGGCTCTGCTTCGGTTTATTAACCTCTAAGAATTCTCTTTTCTCACTTTCAATCATGTGAAGATTCTTGCTGATCACTTTGGAACCCCTCTTACACGGCTTAGCATTGGGGGATGCGAAAGGAAAAAAACCATCTAGTGTCTTCAAGAGCATCCTAAGTAATTTGCGATTTTGAGCTATTTTATGAGTAGTCCAGTAGCAATTACTGCAACTTTGATAGCAAAATGAGCTGCATTTTTTTTTTTTTTTGAACTGAATGTAAAATTTATTCAAGCCCAAAAAAATCGTTTTTACAACAAGTGCAACTTTTCCGAATGTTTTTGTTCACATCTTAAACATTCGGAAAAATTGCATTTGTTGTAAAAACGATTTTTTTGGGCTTGAATAAATTTTACATTCAATTCAAAAAAAAAAAATATATATATATATATATAATGCAGCTCATTTTGCTATCAAAGCTGTACTAATTGCTGCTAAAACAAAGGGAATTAAAGTTCTAAATTGCTTCTCGGATTCCCTCTCGCTTATTACTCTAATCAACACGAATGGAGTGACAAACGAGTTGAAGGCTCTTCTTCACGACATTAGGTGTCTAAAGAATGACTTCACTACTATCTCTTTTAATTTTATTCTGCGAACGGAAAATGTTATAGCCGATACTTTAGCAAAATTTGGTCGTGTATCGTTGTACTATATCTCCTAGATCGGAGTTTTAATTAATCTAAGTCGGTTTGATAAAAAAAAAAGTCACTATTTTCACATGTTCATAATAGTTAGCTACAAAAGTTACTACCGTCTTCTTGCTCGATCATACAATGCATTGTCCAAATAAATGCTTCCGGTTTAGAATATGTGATAGACTTCTGCGTAAATTTCTAATTCCCATCACTAATCCTTCGGCTTTTTCTTTAATTTCTAAATTGATATCAATCGAAACCATAGAAGTCTACGCGCCAAAACCAAAAATAATGTGTTTCCGTTCAATTGTCTTCATAATCTAGTGACAAAACTCATGACTCGGCATTATGGAATGTGTAGTATGGACTCTCTTTTTCTTTTTTTTTTTGACAAAACCGAAAGATTTTATAACCTTAAACTCCAATCATGGAGGAAGAGTAGATCATTACAAGGCCATACTTGACTAAATAAACGGCTAAACAAATTGCCGAACAAGGGATAAAAGCTAAAGGGATAGAAGTAAAATCTTTGCTAAGACATTGAACGTCATGACGAGAAGATTTCAACTCATTGTTCACGCTATTCGTGTTGAGTAACGTGACATGAGACAAAGAATCCGAGAAACAAATGAGACATCGGAAACCTGAGTTTTAACTACAATTAAGGCAGTTTTCATGACGAGAGCCTCCGCTGTTAAAGCCGAAGCCATCTGTTTTTGTGGTGCTGCGTCTTGGGAGAGAATCTTCATGTTCAAGTCCTTAAAACACCACCCTAGCCCGGAATAAGTGTAAGAAGAAACACCACACCAAGCTACTTTCTCACTAGTTGGACAGCCTATTGGTGCTGATTTCCCAGAAGGATATTGAGCTAATTGCCAATATATAAGAATGTGTGAAGTCATCAGAACCTTCAACATCTTTCTCCATGCAATAAGATCTTCAAAACAATAGGGGAAATTGGGAGTAGAACAATTCTCCATAAAGGAGTAACTAAGGAAATTCTCCATAAAGGAGTAACAATTATCAAGTCGAAGACTGAAATTGCCATTTAAATTCTCATCTATCTGCCACAGAGAGGGACTAAATAGTATCATAGTTTTTTGTGAAATTACCCTCCAAAATCGAGACTCTACCACTGAGAGTACTGATTCGAACTACCCTACTTGGGGAAGCATCAAAAAGACTACTTGAGGAAGCATCAAAAAGACTACTTGAGGAAGCATCAAAAAGACTACAAATATGTGGCTCATAGTTCCACCAGGGGGTTTTAACCAATCTAAAGTACCATAGACACAACCAGGCGTGAGAGGAGAAGAACAAAGAGCTTATAGTGTACCTAGCCGAGAAACGCTTGAAGCCCGCGTCTAGCATATAGAGAAACCTGCATACTGCAGTAAGAAGTCGCAAGGAGACGACATTGACCACCATTATTCTGGTCGAGAAGTTCACGCGGTGGATAACAAAACAGATCTGGACATCGATCGCAAAAGGAGTGGCTGGAACGGAGGAGTCAACAAGAGCTCTAGTCGTTGTCGTCAGAGCAGCAGAATAGAAGCTCTGAGTGGATGGGAAGAAGGACGGTGGTGGAGATGATGGAGATGAGAATAGTGAATCTGGCGGATCCGGTGGGTCTGGAGAATCCGGAGGCCGGAGAGGGTGAACGAGCTGCAAAAGAGTCTTCCACCGATGGCAAGTGAAGAGGCGGGACCGGTATGCCGGTGCAGTGGAGGAAAGCGGGGCGGCAAACATCGGAGAAGGCTCACAAACGCGTCGGTGAAGGATGGAGAGAGGTCTCACCGGTGAAGCTACGAACGTGAAGAGTCGATCAAGAGGCGGAAGATGCTGCGTCGTCGGAGAAACACCAGAGATCGGAGCTCATTTTGAAAACGCGGCGGCTACCTCGAGATGTGGACCAGAGAGGAAAATGGACTCTATTGGAGAATTTTATAAAATAGAAACTGATATCTCAATTAAACTAATTGTGCAAATTGTTAAACTAATCCAATTATTGTAAATTCTTAAACCGATCTGGCACTATATGCTTTTCTACGAGTGCATCCACTGGAGATTTGGATTCATCGATCTTGATTTGGGTAAATAATATATATTTTTTGTTTTGAAAATTATTGGATAAATAATCATGAAAAAGACGGAAAGAGCAGTTGACATGAAGAGAGTTTGAAAGAATATAAAATTAATTCTTGCGTAATTTTGGGTTATTAGGCCAGCAAACAATATATAAATGATTAGTAAATATTCAATTTATATGTAAAATAAATCACGTGCAATAAAAAACAGAGAAGACCGTCCAAATCCATATAGGTGACAATTTGACCACATGAGTCAACCTGGCGGCCAAAATGCAAGAAGCATAATAAACAATAGTTTTATGACGCAATATTCGATCAAAACTAGTATACAAAGCTAACTGCTCCACTTGCTACACTTTTTTCTATTATTCAAATTTGCTTACCACTGAAAATTATTAAAGGATTAAACACCTTGTATTATCTAAGAATACAATATTACTTCTGATTCTCTTATTTTTGTACCTTCTGATAATACCAAATCCCCACCGTTCTTAGTTATGGACGTCACTATTGGTCCATCCTAAATTCCCAAAATAAAAAGTATAGTCAAAGTATCTAAAGGAGTTTTAAGATTTCATATTGCTAAATGATTTTTAAAAATGCTAGATGTTAAGGATATCTACATGATCAAACTTTGAGCTCTTATTCATTCAATTTTTTTTTTTTTAAATTGAAACTCGTTTTAAAACCAAACTAGATTGTCCTATCCGCTTATTGAGTCACTCGATCAAAGTAATGTAATAGTAAATTGTTGTTTTTACAATATAATTTTATTTGTTTGTTGCTCTTTTTTTTCTGGTTTTCTTGATAGATATTAAACTGGTCAAGTATATAAGTCATACCAATTTCTTTTAGTGGATTATGAACAGTATAATCTGACTAAATAATTCGGATAGAAAATTAGGTTCATATATACCAAGAATATATTTTGCAGGTTGTAAATGTTGAAAAAAATGTAAACAAAAAAAGACAATAAAAATACCATATATAGGTGATATTAAATTCAAACAAGTTGACCTTTTTACACCAAACATTCTAAAAAACCACAAAAATTGCCAATTTAATTCTCTGGTCCAACTTTCTCAACAATCACAAAACAGCCACCTTTTCTCCTTTCTCCTTTGGCACCTCTCTTACTTTCTACTCATAGGAAGCTTCCACCATTGTTATACTTCCTCTGTTCATCTCCTAAACCAAATCTCAAACCAAACCCTTTATTACAAAAATCCTCACTTAGGTTTTCTTGTTCTTCCTCAAAAAACCCAGAAAATGACAAACTTTCGTAAAGCTTCACTTTTTCTCTCTCTCTTCTTCCTCTACGAATCCTCCATAGCTGCAAATACAATCAGACAAGGAGAGTTTCTTAGAGACGGTCTAAATCACAAACCTTTAATCTCGCCAAAAAAGACATTCGAGCTCGGATTCTTCAGTCCCGGAGTCTCAACTCGTCGTTATCTAGGGATTTGGTACGGAAACATCGAAGATAAAGCTATCGTATGGGTCGCAAACAGAGCAAATCCAATTTCCGACAAATCTGGTGTTCTTACAATAACCAACAACGGGAATCTCGTATTACTAGACGGTAACAACATCACAATCTGGTCTTCAAGCTTCGAATCGAGCAATTCCAGCAACAACAAGAACACAATCGGAGCTATACACGATACTGGAAACTTCGATTTGTCTGAAACCAACACAAAGTTAGTTCTTTGGGAAAGTTTCAATCACCCAACAGATACTTTCTTACCACAAATGAGAGTTCGTGTAAATCCTAATACCGGAGATAACTTAGCTTTTGTATCTTGGAGATCTGAATCTGATCCTTCTCCTGGTAATTTCACATTAGGTATTGATCCTACAGGAGCACCAGAGATTGTGCTTTGGGAAAGAAACAAGACGAGGAAATGGCGAAGCGGACAATGGAATTCGGCGGTTTTTACCGGGATTCCGAGTATGTCGTTGTTAACGAATTACCTCTACGGTGTTAAGCTCTCTTCTCCTCCAGATGAAACAGGTAGCGTGTACTTCACGTATGTACCTTCGGATCCGACGATGTTACTTAGGTTTAGAGTTCTTTATAACGGTACCGAAGAGGAATTGAGGTGGAATGAGAGTTTAAAGAAGTGGACTAAGTTTCAATCCGAGCCGGATAGTGAATGCGATAAGTATAATCGTTGTGGGAAATTCGGTATATGTGATATGAAGGGTTTAAATGGGATTTGTAGTTGTGTTAAAGGTTACGAGCCGGTATCTTTAGGTAATTGGAGTTTAGGTTGTAGGAGACGAACGGCGTTGAAGTGTGAAAGGAATGTTAGTGTTGGAGAAGATGAGTTTTTGACTTTGAAATCTGTGAAGTTGCCTGATTTCGAAACTCCGGAACATAATCTTGTTGTTCCTGAGGATTGTAAAGATAGATGTTTGAGGAATTGTTCTTGTAGTGCTTATACTTTTGTTGGTGGGATTGGTTGTATGATTTGGAATCAAGATTTAGTCGATTTACAGCAGTTTGAAGCTGGTGGATCTTCGCTTCATATCCGTCTTGCTAATTCCGAGATAGGGGGAAAAAAGAAATCGAAGATTACGGTGGTGATTGTCGCGGTTGTAGTAGGTGTGGTTTTGTTGGGGATCTTTGCTTTGCTTCTATGGAGATTCAAGAGAAAGAAAGGTACTAACTTTCAGTTTTTTTTCTCGGTTTTTAAGTTTTGTTATGTTGATTCGAATTTTCTTTATTGTGTATAGATGTTTCAGGAATGTATTGTTCTAAGAACACCGATACATCGGTTGTTATTGTTGATGTGAGCAAGGCCAAAGAAACTAGTACTCCTTTTTCGGGATCAGTCGATATAATGATTGAAGGAAAAGCGGTTAACACATCCGAGTTACCTGTTTTCTCCCTGGATGCTATAGTGGCTGCTACTGATAATTTCTGTAAAGAGAATGAGCTCGGAAAAGGTGGCTTCGGACCAGTCTACAAGGTTTGATTGATTACATCGAGTCTTTATGTTTCCGATTTGTGATGATTGAAATGTGTGTTTTCTTTTTGGTTAGGGTGTTCTTGAAGATGGACAAGAGATAGCTGTGAAGAGATTGTCTGGTAAATCCGGACAAGGAGTTGATGAGTTTAAGAATGAGATCATTTTGATAGCAAAGCTTCAACATCGGAATCTTGTGAGATTACTAGGATGTTGTTTCGAAGGCGAAGAGAAAATGCTTGTATATGAGTATATGCCTAACAAAAGCTTAGATTTCTTCATCTTCGGTATGTTAAAGATCGAAAAAAAGAATAAGTGTTTCCTTTCATTCTTCTTATTCTTTTTCTTTTTGAATGTAACAGATGAAACGAAACAAGACTTGGTAGATTGGAAACTACGGTTTGCGATAATTGAAGGGATTGCAAGAGGATTGCTTTATCTTCATAGAGATTCAAGATTAAGAATTATTCATAGAGATTTGAAGGTTAGTAATGTGTTGTTAGATGCAGAGATGAATCCAAAGATCTCAGATTTCGGTATGGCGAGAATCTTTGGTGGTAATCAAAACGAAGCTAACACCGTTCGCGTAGTTGGAACCTAGTAAGTAAAAACTCAATTCACAAAAGAACCATATATCAAATGTGCAATGACAAAGAAGTAATGTTTTTGACATGTTTCTTTGTAAATTCAGCGGATACATGTCTCCAGAATACGCGATGGAAGGACTTTTCTCGGTGAAATCCGATGTTTATAGCTTCGGCGTCTTGTTGCTAGAGATCGTAAGCGGGAAAAGGAACACAAGTCTTCGATCTTCTGAACATGGAAGCCTCATTGGTTATGTAAGTTTCTCAAAAACAGAGTATATCCCCTTAAACGCATTTGAAATATTAGTTTTTTTTTGGTTTAATCGGTTTGGCAGTTTTAATACATTGGCTTAATCGGTTTTGTACAAATCTTGGTTTGGTTTACATGGTCTAATGGTGGAAATTGTTGTAGGCTTGGTATTTGTATACACATGGGAGATCAGAGGAGCTAGTGGATCCAAAGATAAGGATCACGTGCAATAAGCGTGAGGCTTTGAGATGCATACACGTGGCGATGTTGTGTGTTCAGGATTCAGCTGCAGAGAGACCTAACATGGCTTCAGTTTTGTTGATGCTAGAGAGTGAGACGGCTACATTGCCTGTGCCAAGGCAACCAACGTTTACTTCAACAAGAAGAAACTCTATTGATGTTAACTTTGCTCTTGATTCGAGCCAACAGTATATTGTTTCTTCTAATGAGATTACTTCTACTGTTGTTCTTGGACGATAAATTATTCTTTTTTTTGTTTTCTTCTTTCATATTTGTAAAGTTTTCAATGATTATTGTGAAAGCATGTGATTTGATTTATACGTATAGAATAAGTTATTTACTATTATCAGACGAGGAATGAAGAATGTTTGTGTATCGTCATGTATTTGTCTGATCGAAGCTCTTGATAGTTGACTCAGCTACTTCTCTCCTCGTCCATTGGAAAGCTGTGGGATTGGTTCGAATTAGTGGTTTAGTTTTAGCGACAAGAATTCCTTTTCTTTTTCTATTGTTTCCATTTCTCTCTTTTTTTTTAAGTTAGTTTCATATCACTTTCTTCCGTTGTTTAGGCTATTGACTCTGGATGGGTTTGTTCCCATGCCGGCTTATGAATCTGGATGGGTTTGTTCCTATTCTGGCTTATGATTTCGTGCAATTCAGACTTCTAATCAATATAATCCACCCAGATGACAAAAAAAAAAAACGAGGAATGAAGAAGACTCAGCAGGGCCATCTCAAACTTTATAGAGACCCTTGTTCATCAAAATTAGACCCTAAATATTATTAATTTTAGACGTTAATTATATAAAAAAAAATTACCTATAACTTATCGTAATGAATAGTTTATAATGATAAATATTCTTTTTCTTATATTCTTTTACAACAAATAAAATTTTATTACTCAACTTTATTTCATTTATACAATTACAACTAAAAAATTATATTTAAACAAAGTTATTATCGATCAAAGAAGAATCACGTCAAATCTCTGATACCACTTGTAACGCCCCGACCGCCCCTCCCATGGGCTCCCGTCCACTCACAGGCCCGTGGGCCCACCATTCCAACGGTCGGTGCGTTAGTCCAGGAGGCTTTAAAGTCATGTTTACTGACCCTGCAAATCACCACGCGATCTTTTCTCATGTTTTGACCTCACTCACACGGTACTAAAAATGATTTCCCAGTAGGTCACCCATCTTGAAACTACTCCAGCTCAAGCACGCTTAACTCTGGAATTCTCTCAAGACCTGTGACCGAAAAGATAAGTGCACTTTGGTGATATAGGTAGTCAAATCAATTCTTTTAAGCTTCTCCGCATATACCGCATATACCATATATGTCCTGAAATCGGGGTGTCACAGTTTGAGTTTGTAACTTAAAGAATAATTTTACTTAGAAATATAATAAAAAGAATGTTTAGTATAGACATTATAAACAACATATCACTAAGTAAATAAATAAAAACATGAAAGTACTTTAAGATGTTGTCTTGAATGATTGAAGACGACATATTGTGAAACTCGAATCAATTTTATTTATAGCTTTGTTATGAAAGTGCTTGCAAAACCTTTTTTTTATAGAGAATTGGCTAAGAATTTGTTTGATTTTCAATATATACACCAAATATAGTTAATAAAAAATGTCTAAATGTAGTCAAGTAAAAAACTTTTACCTATTAATATTCAAAAGCTTTTTTCCCTTAATATTAACACTTAATACTAACTCTTACATCATTTTCCTATGCTAATTATATATATCAAATTAAGGTAAGTAATCCTTAATTTAGTTTTTTTTTTTAATTTGGTTGTCTTTCTAAATCTTCAACAGTTAACAAACTCAAATCTTTTTGACAACATATACATATATAAAAAAATATTTTTGGGCCGTTCTAAATTATGGGCCATATTCGACCACACTACTTGCACACGTAAATAGACGTCCATGACACTAGGAATGAGCTCAGGGTAGGGTCATGTATCAAACATACTAGTAGGTTTAAAAATTTGATTCGAAGAATCCTGATGTTTCAAAGCCCAAGACTTTTTAAGCGCTGACTTTTAGAGACGGTCTTTAAACGTTTATTACACTAGTAGTTAATGAGAAATTTACAAATGATCGAATGATTAACCTTCTGTGTTTTCGAAATTAGATAAGTAATCAAAAATTTTGCTCGTTGTTACCCGCATGATTTAAACTCTATTATATCTTCATTTGAAATTTTGCGGTTGACAAAACAAACATAAAACTTTTCTTGTTGTAACATTTTTTAGTCTTTCCTTGATGTTGAGCTTTTATATATAAGCAAGACATAGAGTAGCAGTGTAATATCCTCTCCAATCTTATTTTATTTTTCTTTTAAAAAAAGTTTGGAATAAAATGTTCGTCAACCTATTCTATTTTCAATTCTAAAATATGATTATTTTAAAAATAGAATATGTATTATTCTATTTCTTTTACTTATCATTCTATGTTGAAGTAAAAAATAGAGTGGGGCTAGAGCTAAAAACAATTTCATTTTAGAAGAACAGAAAATAGAATAATGAGTTAGAAATGTTCTAAGTGGTTTTTTCTTGTCATAATAGTTCATATTTATTATTACTAAGTTTTTTAACGAAATTTTAAAAGATTAGAGAACAAAAAAGTCAGAGGACGTGGAACGACCCTCTTATTTTTCTTGCCTCCGAGGGATTGCGGAAATAAATTGAAGTTGGAAATTGTTTGGTGAATCAATTTTTTTCTTCTGATCTGAGTCGAAGATATATGTTGGGAAAGGAACAAAACTAAAAAAATCAACGAGTTTTTTTATAGCTCTCGTAAATTACACAATTTACAAACAAATGGTTGACCGAGATGGTTTTGTAGGAAAAAGGAATAAAACAAATAATGTGAACTTTGAATTAAAATGACTAGTGGAATAAAGAAAACGAGTAACAACCTTTTATTTGCTATCAAAAGTTTTTTTTAAAAAACGACCTTTTATCTGCTAGGTGAACTATGAATTCGACTACACGTAGTACGTGTATAACTATTTCAAATACGAACAAGAAGACCAAGAACATAAAGCCGAATAATCACGTGGTACGGTGGTAGTGGTTCCGTAAAATTGGAAACGGCTAAACAAAAACGAAACGTTATAAGCAAAAATCGTGACCCTGTCTTGAACATCATGTAAACCCCTAATCTAATATAGAAGTGTTAACTAGTTTCACGGAAAAAACGATGACAACTCTTTAAGTCAAATATTAGCTCTAAAGCAAAATTGGTCTTAACCATATTCATCAAACTAATTAGATATTTTTCAAAGTTCAGGCCCTTTGGTGTGAAACAGAGGGTTTCCTTTTCTTTCTAAAGTTTAATTTTTCCCATTCTTTGGGTATATTCTCTTATACCGGCTTTATTGCTACGGTAATTTTGGAAAAACAGAGTGAGCTCCTTCCTTTTTCCGTTCAAGAATATTTCCTCCTTAATCCCGTGTTGCCTTTTCTTTCAATTTTCTTTCCTTTTTGGAAGGTACCATCAAGCCCGTCATTTACTCCCAATGATTTCTCAGAAGATATCTGCAGAATATTGTGTCATTAAAGGTGGATTTGTGAGAGCGGAGACCAACCTCTTACCGGAAATCTTGTTTGTTCGCCGTCAATCGTTTCTCCGTAATCACAAGCAAAACAGCAACATGGCGGACAACCTTCATATGGCGATCAAAGACATGTCTATTGAGGATGATGAACCACTCAAGCTTCCGGATAGCCCGAGGTTCAGAGTATATGACGAAAACTCTCTAAGCATCTTGGGGCGTCTTCTCAATCCTGATTGTCAACCGATGGCGATGATGATAGATGCTATGCCGCGGGTATGGCGGCTATATGATAAAGTGCGCGGAATTGCCTTATCCAGAGACAAGTTCCAGTTCATATTCAAGAACGAAGAGGATCTTATAACTATCCTCAAGGAGAGGCCTTGGTCCTTTAATCATTGGTCAATGGTTATGGAACGCTGGGTCCCTGTACCGCCACCGGATTTTCTCTCGTATCTAGATGTTTGGGTGCGCATCCGAAACATCCCAGCCAATCACTATAGATTGGAAACAATGGAGTGGCTCGGTTCAACTATTGGCAAAGTGGAGGAGATTGCGTATGATCCAAAAGCATCACATAAGACGGATTACGTACGAGTCCTGGTAAAGCTCAAGACGGATAACCCAGCAAGGAAATCTAAAGTTTTAAATCTGCCGAGAGATGGAGGCTCAGTTCTCATTGAGTTTGAATATGAGAAGATTCGAAAGCGTTGCTTTCACTGCTTACGGCTAACCCATGAGCAGCCTAGGTGCCCTTGGCTTCAAGCTTCAAAGCAGAAGATGACAAGAACCGAAGACAAGGCGAGTAAAGAGTCAAATGGTTCCGAGAACAGAGGAGACAGCAGAGAAGTGATGAACATCCCTGCCAAAGACAAGGTTCTGACTTTACCTGGTCCACCTGGTTTTCCGCCTATTCTCCCAGGTTTCACAAAAGATATGAGAGATGCAGCTCTTCAATACGTCTCTCACTCAGATCCCACAGAAAGACAAGCGAGAATTCTACGAGTTCAGCAATCAGTGGTCGAAGATTCGGCCGAATCTAGGCCAAATCTAATGAAAGTCACCACAAACATCAACAAAGGAAAAGGGCATATCTTCGAGTTTGAAGCTTTTGAGTCTACTTCAAAGATCATATCAAGTCACCACAAAAAGCCTCAATTATCAGAACCGATGCCCATGTTGGATCGTATGTACGACAAAGGATCAATGACATCTAACAGCGTATCATCGAGGAATGTAACTAGGAGTCCAACGGATTTTCGTATGGGGCTCTCTTCCAGAGAACCTCTAGCCGGACACTCCTATACCTCTCCAAAGAGAAAAGTTCGTCGTCGACCTGTAGCATGGAAAAGGAAGTTACAATCATCCGATGGAGCTACGGTTACACCGGCTCAAGCAGCGATAGTAACTTCATCTTCAAGAGCCAACAGCAAGCGCAAAGCGGAAGAGTGCCTTCCGTCATCCTTATCCAAATCTCCAAAAAATCAGTCCAATCCGGTGGCTTCCGCTTTGAAGCCGCTGCAATTCCAATGAGCGTATTGAGTTGGAACTGTCAAGGTGCAGGAAGCACCGAGACAGTTCAAAGGATACGGGATATACGTCGTAAGTATTTCCCGGATATCCTGTTCTTGATGGAGACGAAACAAAAGTTCGGTTATGTTGCTAAATTATCTAAGAGTTTGGGTTACGATAAAGTGGTTACGGTTGAGCCAGTGGGGCTAAGTGGTGGTCTAGCTCTAATGTGGAAGAAGAGCTTTGAAGTGGAAGTTGTTTCTAAAAACAGAAGAATCATGGACGTGAAAATTAAAATGGGATCCTTGCAATTTTTCATGTCCTGCGTGTATGGGGATCCGGTTAGGGCGAGGAGGCAGGAAGTTTGGGATCAACTTGAAACCATTGGTCTTACTCGTGATGAGCCATGGATGCTTTCTGGGGATTTCAATGAGATCATGGAAAATTCAGAAAAGTTGGGAGGTGTTATTCGAAGCGAGTCTTCTTTTTGGGGTTTTCGAAACATGGCCCAAAATTGTAAGATAAGAGAGATTAGAAGTAGAGGCAATACTTTCTCTTGGGTGGCTTGGAGAGAAGATGGTTGGATCCAATGTCGCCTAGACCGCAGTTTCGGAAATGAAAAATGGTTTCAATTGTTCCCAAGAACAAATGTCGAGTATATGAATTTATGGGCATCGGATCATAGGCCTATAAAAACGAGTTTCGTTCAGGAAGGAGAGGAGAAGAGCAGAGGCAGGTTCTATTTTGATAAGAGGCTTACAAAGAAGGAAGGGTTTGAAGAAGTGGTAAGAAGAGGTTGGTTGGGAGACGGCTCCGGAAATCACTCGGTGATGGATCGTATTGTGAACTGTAGAAAAGAAATAGCAAGATGGAAAAGAGCATCGGACTTGAATTCAAGGGATAGAATCACAAGACTTCATGCTAAATTAGAACATGAATTCTCTAAAGCGCGCCCTAATCGACAAAGCATTTGCAATTTCAAATATGAACTCGCTCAGGCATACAAGGAAGAGGAACTGTTTTGGCGCCAAAAGAGTAGAGAAAAATGGCTCAAGGCGGGTGATATGAATTCTAGTTATTTCCACAACTGTGTCAAGGGGAAGCGCGTTCAAAATAAAATTCTTATGCTGCTGGATAAAGAAAATCGTGAGCAGTTCTCGGAAGGCTCAAAGGGCAATATCGCGGTGGAATATTTCAAAGAACTCTTCTCGAGCTCGAATCCCTTTGATCAGGACTCCTTATTGGAAGGGCTAGACACACGTGTTTCGGAGGGTATCAACTCGTCTCTGACAGCGCCGGTTTCCATGGATGAAATTAAAAGGGCGGCGTTTGCGGTAAAAGGCAGTAGCGCGCCCGGGGAAGATGGGTTAACAGGAGCCTTTTATCAAAGATATTGGGAGATAGTTGGGCCATCTATTTCAGCCGAAATAAAAGGGTTCTTTGAGTCTGCGATTTTACCGGGGGGATGGAACCATACTCAAGTCTGCCTACTGCCAAAGACTGTGAATCCATCTCACATGAAAGATTTGAGACCTATTAGTCTCTGTCCGGTGCAATATAAGATTATTTCAAAGATTCTCTGCGATCGTTTGAAGCCTTTTCTGCCCGCCATTGTGTCAGAGACTCAAGGAGCATTTGTTTCTGGAAGGTTGATCTCAGACAATATCATCATTGCACATGAGATGATTCACGGTTTAATGTCGAATGATGACGTTTCGGGAGATTATATGGCGGTGAAGACGGATATGTCAAAGGCCTATGATCGCGTGGAATGGAATTTTCTTGAATCCTTGATGGAGAAGTTAGGTTTTCATAGAAGATGGATAAGCTGGGTGATGTCTTGTATTACAACCGTATCATACTCGGTTCTGCTCAACGGAAGATCACATGGATTCATAAAGCCGGAAAGAGGGATTCGTCAGGGTGATCCTCTTTCTCCATTTCTTTTTGTCTTGTGTGCCGAAGCTCTTGTTCACTGTTTAAACAAGGCAGAAGCTGCGGGGAAAATATCAGGTATTCGCCTCTCTGGTTCGGGCCCCTCGATCCACCATTTACTTTTCGCGGATGATAGCCTTTTAATGTGCAAGGCGACATCGGCTGAAGCAGTTGAGCTGTCCAATTGCTTGCGTATCTATGGTGTAGCATCAGGCCAGGAGATCAACAAGAACAAATCATCGGTTATCTTTGGGAAGAAAGTGACTAGTGCTAACCAAGAAAGCGTAAAATTGGCATTAGGAATAGAGAAGCTGGGTGGTGAAGGCTCCTATCTCGGTTTGCCGGAATGTTTCAACGGATCCAAACGCAATCTGCTGAGTTTCCTTCGCGAGAAACTTCATGGTCGTTTAAATTTGTGGTTCGCAAAATCTCTATCGCAGGGAGGTAAAGAAGTGCTCTTAAAGTCGATAGCGTTGGCTCTCCCTGTATATGCCATGTCATGTTTTAAACTTCCGATTGATGTGTGCAAAAAATTGACGAGCGCAATGATAGAGTTCTGGTGGAGTAGTGGTGCAGATAAGAAGAAGAAGATCCCTTGGGTAGCTTGGAAGAAGCTATGTAAGGCAAAAGAACTAGGAGGTTTGGGTTTCCGGGACATCGCTAAGTTTAATCAGTCTCTCCTGGGCAAGCAGGCTTTTAGAATTTGGTCAAAGCCGGATTCCTTGTTAGGTCAGGTTCTCAAGCACCGATATTTTCCTCATTCGTCGCTGCTAGAGAGTGAAGTAGGCAAACATTCATCTTATGCGTGGAGAAGTATTTGCCATGGTAAAGACCTTCTTAAACAGGGACTAATTCACAAAATTGGAAATGGTATGAACACAAGGGTTTGGATTGATAATTGGATTCTCGATCAGATCCCGAGACCTCCCTGTTACCATCCAGAAGCTTCGGTTGACTTAACTCTGAGAGTAGGAGATTTGATTGATGGGCAGTCGGGTTTCTGGGATGTTACTCAAATCCACCAATTGTTCGCAGTTGAAGATGTTCCTCGTATCCTACAAATAAAGGTTGATTTGGATCGAGACGATTCGAAGGAATGGAGTTTTTCAAAGGATGGAGAATACTCATCTAAAAGTGGCTATAATTTCATTGAAGAATTGGAAAAACTTGAATCGGGTGGTATACAAGATATCCCGCCGGTGGAAAAAGCACTATGGAACAAGATTTGGAAAGTTAAAACATCATCAAAACTCAAACATTTCTTGTGGAAAGCTTTATCAGGAGCTTTGGCGGTGAAAGATCGTCTTCGGTCTCGGGGCATTCATTTGGATACAGTGTGTCGATCATGCTCTGCCAATGTCCTGGAAACCATCTGTCATGTGTTATTTTCATGTCCGAAGGCCAAGGAAACGTGGGAGAGATCAAATATACCTTCGCCCCCATTGGGTTTTTCGGCGTCGTCGGTGTTCCTTAACATCCATCACCTAATGCGGATGTACGAGAAACCTAGCATCCCACATCCAATTCGTCGTAGTTTCCCCTGGATCCTTTGGAGTTTATGGAAAGGACGTAATGCACTGGTTTTTGAGAACACACACTTCGATGCTGCGACAATGCTATCAAAAGCGATCGAGGATGCTAAAGTGTGGTGGGAAGTGAATGATACGAGGACTGATCAGAGCAATAGCCATAACCGCCATAACAGGCGCGGTTCTCCTAATCTAAGGTGGTCAAAACCGGAAGCAGACACAGTCAAGTGCAATGTTGGGGCTGTTTGGAGTCAAGAGGGTCAGGCGGGAGGAGTATCTTGGATTGCCAGAGATTCAACGGGGAAACCTCTTTTCCATAGTCGTCGCGCTTATGCGCATATCTCCTCACAAATGGAAATAGAACTATGGGGTCTCATCTGGGCGATAGAAGCAGCTGTGGATCTCCATATGCGTAGGGTTGTCTTTGAATCTCACTTCCCTCTAGCTAGAGTTGCCATAGCCAACCCCTCAATGGTTACAAGACTTAGTCACTTAACATCTCGCATTCGTAACAAGTTACAATGGTTTGAGTCGTGGAGTCTCGCTATTACTCCCCTTCGATGTAACCGAGTGGCCCATTCCATAGCTCGCAGTGTCGTCTTTGAGGATCGGAGACAATCCTATATCGCAAAAGGGGGTCCACTTTGGCTGGATCATTTGATTAGGATGGATGCAACCTCGGGCTAAGTGGCATTCTCCCTGCTTGGGCCTGGTCGTTCTCAGTTTCCAAGCACCGTGGAGGCTATGTCTCGGGTTTCAGAAGCTTTGTGCTTCCTTTCTCTGTTTTATCCTTGTTATTTACTTTGTTGGTTTTTGGTTCCGTACTCTGTAACACCAAAACTCTTACTCTGTTTCAAGCGTTAAAAAAAAAGATATTTTTCAAAGTTACAACAATATTGAATGCATTCATATGTTTTGGAATCATTATTTTTTTTTTGATTGCATCCAAAAAAATTATTAATTAAGAATCACGTTTTCACGGTGTTTCCGTGCGATTCCAAAAAATAATGATTCCAAAACATTTTTGGAATGGAAACGGTTCCAAATATCGGTTCACACCAGTAAATAAACATCCTCGAACATAAAATTATCTATCTTTTTTATTTGTTTACCCGTAAGCGTTTTACGTGGCAATTACATTGATTTCTATGGAGCTTAATTGGAGATTCGATTTAAGATAATTTGTATAATAAAAAATTGGAAAAAAATCGGAAAAGGAAATATATTTGACAATTATATAAAATCCAGTTAATAAGTTCACACACTTAACACAAAACAAGTACGATATCTCCAAAGATTAAAATTCCTAAATACTTTTCTTAAGAAAGTAGGGGAAAAAAGAAAAAGAAGAACACAAGAAAGTAGTGTAGAAAGAGATGAGAGGTGTACCAAACTACCGCCATTCTTACACCTTCTTCTTCTTCATCGTCTTTGTCTTAACTCTGTTTCCTTCGTTCTCTACCTCCGCCAACACTTTGTTGGCTACACAATCTCTATCAATCTCAAGCAACCAAACCATTGGCTCTCCTGGTAATACCTATGAGCTTGGTTTCTTCAAACCCTCTTCAAAATCTCGTTGGTATCTCGGGATTTGGTACAAGACAATCCCTAAGAGAACCTATGTATGGGTTGCAAACAGAGACAATCCTCTCTCTAATGCCATAGGAACTCTCAAAATCTCCAACAACAACCTTGTCATTTTCGACCAATCCGATAAACCGGTTTGGTCGACAAATCTAACCAGAAGAGACGTGAGATTTCCTGTGGTAGCAGAGCTTCTCGATAACGGTAATTTTGTGCTAAGAGACTCAACCAACAACGATCCTAATGGTTTTTTGTGGCAGAGTTTCGATTATCCGACCGATACTTTACTACCAGAGATGAAACTAGGATGGGATCTCAAAACCGGTTTCAACAGATTCTTGAGATCTTGGAGAAGCCCTGATGATCCGTCAACCGGCGATTACTCGTTCAAATTCGAAACAAGAGGATTCCCTGAGGTTTTTCTATGGAACAAAGAGTCACGAGTGTACCGGAGCGGTCCATGGAATGGAATCCGGTTTAGTGGCGTACCGGAAATGAGACCATTTGATTACATGGTTTTTAATTTCACAACGAGTAATCAAGAAGTAACTTACTCATACCGAATCATCGAAGACAATGTTTACTCGAGATTAAGCCTAAGCTCTATAGGAACATTAGAAAGATTCACTTGGATTGAGTCAGCTCAAGATTGGAACCAATTTTGGTACGCACCAAAAGACCAATGTGATGACTACAATGAATGTGGGATTTATGGTTATTGCGATTCAAATACTTCACCAGTTTGTAATTGTATTAAAGGGGTTAAACCGAGGAATGAGCAAGCGTGGGGGTTAAGAGATGGTTCAGATGGTTGCGTGAGGAAAACGCAATTGAGCTGCGACGGTCGAGATGGGTTTGTGCGGTTGAAGAAGATGAAATTACCGGATACTACGGGGGCTATTGTGGATAGGGGACTAGGTGTGAAAGAGTGTGAAGAGAAGTGTGTGAAGGATTGTAATTGTACGGCGTTTGCGAATACGGATATCCGAAATGGCGGGTCGGGTTGTGTGATTTGGACTGGAGAGATTTTGGATATCCGGAATTATGCTAAAGGAGGTCAGGATCTTTACGTTAGATTGGCTGCTACAGATCTCGGTTAGTTTTTTCTACTTTAATTTATTTTGTATGATTTGAATAAAATTGAATACCAAATTTGGAAAAATGACTTGGAAATGATGTAGAAAAAAAATATACATATTTTAGGACAGTTTTGTCATACAAAGCTGCAAGCGTTATTTCTTTCTTTTTGAGTTGTCATCCACGAGTCTATTTTCTCAACCTTTTTCGAACGGGTTGGTGGATTCTAACAACGGTGGACATATTTAGGATCATTCATATAAATAAATTTTAATTTTCCCCATTTCATTTTGCTTCGTAACGGTTATTTCATTTAAAAACTAAAAAGCTATCATAATATATAAATTTCCTAATATGTATTTTATCACAAATAAAATAAACTACATTTTTAAGCTAAACAGATTTTGAATATTGTTTATTGTTTTGGTCAAACGTTTTTTTATTTTTTTTGATCACAAAGTCAAACGTTTTCTATACTTTTTCTTCTTCCAATTTTTAAAACTGATAGAGATGTTGACGTCTTTCTTTGGTCCACACTGAGATATATTAACATTGATGTCTCTCTCACTATTATAGATGGCAAGAGAAACCAAAGTGCAAAGATCATAGGTTCGAGTATTGGAGTGATCATTTTACTTATTTTAAGTTTCATCATCATCTTCTTCTGGAGAAGGAAGCAGAAGCGATCAATAACAATTGAAACACCTATTGGTAAATCCGTAACTTTAAGTAATTTCCTTTATTTATATGTGTTTGATAAGTTATATATCTTGATTGGTATTTGTGTCTTAATAAAACAGTTGATCAACTGAGAAGCCATGATTTTCTAATGAACGAAGTGGTAATATCAAGTAGGAGACACATATCTAGAGATTACAATGCAGAGGATCTAGAGCTTCCATTGATGGAGTTTGAAGATGTTGCCATTGCTACTAATAATTTTTCTAACGCCAACAAACTTGGGCAAGGTGGTTTTGGTATAGTTTATAAGGTACAAATGATTGAAGAAACAATTTCTTATCAAATTCTATCATTGGACAATATTTCATTGCGTAATATTGTGTGTTAGTAGGGACGGTTACCTGATGGGCAAGAAATCGCGGTAAAGAGACTATCCAAAACGTCAGTTCAAGGGGTCGATGAGTTCAAGAACGAGGTTAAACTGATTGCTAGGCTTCAGCACATTAACCTTGTTCGGCTTCTTGGCTGTTGCGTGGATGAGGACGAAAAAATGTTGGTCTATGAGTACTTGGAAAATTTAAGCCTCCATTCTCATCTCTTTGGTTAGTGCCTCAAATTATTTCAGTTCTGTTCTAAGAATTGTGTATTTGAAATAAGTTAACATTTTTCGGTTGTGATCGATTTGTAGACAAATTTCGAAGTTGCAACCTCAGTTGGCAAATGAGATTTGATATTATCAGTGGTATTGCTCGAGGACTTTTATATCTCCACCAAGATTCACGGTTTAGGATTATCCATAGAGACTTGAAAGCAAGTAACGTCTTGCTTGATAAAGATATGACTCCAAAGATCTCGGATTTCGGGATGGCTAGGATCTTTGGAAGGGACGAGACGGAAGCTAATACGAGGAAGGTGGTCGGAACTTAGTAAGCAATCATTTTCTAAAAACAACAAAGATCTTTGTCTTAAATCTATTTTTTTTTTTAAAACAACTCTTAATATTTGAGCTTGATCGTTTAATGTAGCGGCTACATGTCTCCTGAATATGCAATGGACGGGATATTCTCGATGAAATCGGATGTTTTCAGCTTTGGGGTCTTGCTTCTTGAGATTATAAGTGGCAAGAGGAATACTGGATTTTACAACTTGGATCGTGACCTTAATCTTCTCGGTTGTGTAAGTTCAAACCTCTTGATAATTTGATATTATTTTCGCACTCAAAATCAAAGAATAACGCTAAATAAATTGATTCGATCTTTATGCACAGGTGTGGAGGTATTGGAGAGAAGGAAAAGGGCTAGGTATCATAGATCCGATCATCATAGATACTTCACCATCAACGTTTCGGCCACATGAAGTCTTAAGATGCATACAAATTGGTCTCCTGTGTGTTCAAGAACGAGCAGAAGATAGACCAACAATGTCATCGGTAATGATAATGCTTGGAAGCGAAACAACGCCTATTCGTCAGCCTAAACCACCCGGTTATTGCGTTGGGAGAAGTCCTTTTGACACTGATTCGTCTTCAAGTAGACCGCACGAGGATGAATCAGTAAACAAAATCACTGTCTCGGTTATTGACCCTCGGTAATTTGAAAGTCACCAAGCCAATCTGTTATGCAAAAAAATTAAATAGATACATTTAAGTCTCAATAGCAAAGGTTTAACAATAGCAAATTTTGGTCCTGTACGTATGTGGCAAAACAGTCCTGAAATTAGCAAGTAAATTTGATAGAATTTTAGCGTTCAAGAGTAACTTGTTAATATTTTTTTTCGCTCACTTGATCAGAAATCGGATATAGACTGTGTTATGATATATTTCTTCTCTCTAGAGCCCTTTTCAAAAAAATGTATTATATAAACCAATGAACGTCGTATTAATTATTCTTTTATTTTTCTCTTGAACCTAGAAACCTTAATCCATCATTGACGACAGGGAGCAATTTACAATGGAAACACCAACCAACAACCCACATCTTCCAAAGGATTTATCAACATAGATTCTAGCGAGGTTTCCTTTTAGAAGCATCTCAAGATTCAAATTTGTAGGAACTTAGTTTACTACATATGGGCAAACTGATATTTGTGAAATGAAATACATAAATACAATATTACAATAACTAAAATATCGATACATGATTGAGGATAAAAACGAATTTGCAAATGCGAGATACAATCTCTATCCTTAATTTTAAAAATGCTCTATAGTATGACAGTTGTATGACGTACTGAATCCCGGGATACAACTATAATCGATTATATTTTGCACCACCCAAAAAAAGAATCGCACGAACGCTAGAAGATGAGTTACACTCTCAGGATCAAGAAAAAAATGAAAGAAAATGTGGGAGATTTTTGTTGTTGTTGATCATGTTAATGATCTGATCATCCAATCATGTTGATGATCTTGTGTGATCATTCGATTAAGTTCATGAGAAAAGGAATGGTTTGTTTTATAAACAAGACCTGACTTACGTTTACATAACGTATAATCAAGTGTAGTAAAGTGGAGTAATAACTAGAGTGTCTACCCAGCTTTCCTGGATCTTGGAGCATGTAATTTCGCTTATTTATGTTAGAAGATTTTGGGATTACGAGATTGAGTGAAAATAGAAAATAAATATCGTATATAAAAAAGATTTTATATTCTGTAAATGTAAAGTATTTACTAGACAAGTTATGTTTTTGTATGAATAAACCTATTGGCTAATGAATAAAATTGAGAGAAATTATTCTACTTCTAAGGTTTCATCCAAAACCTATCATGGTATCAGATCTTAAATCCGGTTTGAGTTATTTTATCTTCCGTTTTGAAAAAAAAAGTAGGATAGAATACATTTTCAAAGGTTTTTATAAAATACATTTTCAAAGGTTTATGTATATATATTATGGTGATGATATAATTTTTCAAAAATAATAATTAGTTTTGCGAGATGATAATAATTCAGTTTAAGTATTGTTACCCTCAAATAACAACAATGTATTTTTGGATCCGTTACTGTTAAAAAATAATTATTTTAGTGCCTAACAACTATCGCGTTCGTACATGCGTACGTATCACACTGCGTATATACATGCGTTAAGCGATTAATCTTGTCAGTGTTGTACACGTAAACACAAGCACACAATTTTCATGTTATTATGTGTGCATTTTGTGTATCTGTATATAAACACAATTTGCATAATTGCATGATTTGCATCAACACATAAACACAAATATATAGTGTGCATGTATATTTACATTACCATGTATTCTCATGTTCTTCCTCTTGATTCATGGTCAAGGTATAATCATATACCTTGAAGATGAATTAAAATGAAGAACATGACAGTAGTGTTGTGGTAAAAAAATCTCTCCGAGTCATATTTTCTCCATTACTGAGACATTGAGATAATCCTTTTACTTTTTGAAGAACATAAAAAAAAGTTACGCGCGTAGTTTTTTTTTTATTAGCCTTTGATTCCCGATTTTAACCCCAGCAATTTTGTTCTTGACGTGGCATGAAGAACTTAAGTGATCACAAGGATACTATTTCCGTTTAAGCAAAATTACGTCTACAAAAAGTTATGTCACCAAATGTTATTGATAAGTAATAACTAGATGAATGTTAGCTATTTTTAAAATTGTGAATATTAGCTATATTAAAAAAATATTATAATTAATTTCTTTTATGTAGTGGTAACCACTATGGATTCGAGAGTTTCTAATAACACACATAATCTTTTACTATTAGAACTTTCACATTAGACATTATTAATTTTTTATACAAATGTGTTACAAAAGAGTCAATAACTGATGTAGGGGCGATTGGTTCGGCTGTAACTATAAAATGATTGTTGTAGGATTTAGTCTGTAGATGTTTGTGTTGTAGCCGTAGATTTTTTTTTTGTAAAAAAAATTCTACAACTTTTAAAGCCACAAAATATTTGTTTTAAGAAAAAAAAAGTAAAACATGAAAAAAAGACAAGACTGTAGACACTATAAATTTTATATGGAACTCACTAAAACACTTAAAGTCTGATTGGTAAGCAAATGTTGTAGAAATGTTTAAAGAGATATTATAGAAATTTATTAAAGTTGTGTAGGGAAAGTATGATAAGGTAATGGAGTGATATCCTTCATTTGACAATATTAGTATGTTAATGATTTTATATTTACATTCTATCCACAAAATTGTAATTTGATTCGCCGTGTTTCTTTCTATATATACTTCGTGAATCTTACCCAATAGTTCCATATTGTTTTAGTCTCATAATCAACCGGTTATAGTTTTATTTATATACTTCGTGAATCTTGAACCCAATAGTTCCATATTGTTTTAGAGCTTGATTGGTACATTCGCAACCATCCGCAAACGCTGCGTTTGCGGACGATAGCGGTTCCTAGTGTTTGACAATAATCGTGGAAAACGTTTTTTACCGTTCCGTACCGCTTCGTACCACTCAACACCAAAAGCTGCTTTCCTCGAGCGTTTGCTGTTGCGGGCAATTGCAGGTAGATTTATTTTTTATTAACAAATAAAATAAAATTTACTTAAAAATCAGAAAATATATAATAAATTTTAATAAATCAAGATTTGAATATTATAATTATGAAATATATAAATAATTATACTTTTTTAATTAGTAACCTATTATAATTTTATATTTATAAAATCTTCACACCAAAAATTCTCTTAATAAATTACGATCACAAATTTATATAAATCTAATAAAAATTTAAAATATAACATTAATCTACAAAATAAACAATTGTCCATTAAATTTATAAATTTCATCCAAAATAATAATGATAATAATAATAATAATAATAATAATAATAATAATAATAATAATAAGAATAATAATAATAATAATAATAAATGTAAGTATCATAGACATGATTTTCTAGTATTTCAATTTATTGAATAAATAATTTTTATATTATCTTGTACTAGGGAAATTAACATAAATAATACTTATTTCACTAATAATTAAGGATCTAACATGACCTAAATTATAATTAGGTAAATAAAATGGAACATATCTAGAATGACTATTTTAACCTTATTCAGTTACATGATAAATAGTCCACTATTCGTAGATAAATATTAAAGAAAAAGATGAATAACTGACTATGCATTTATAAGTAGTCGATTATAATCATACTGAATTAATCACAAAATGAACTATATAACTGGAATATCAAACACTCTTTTACATAGACAATGTTTTACATAGTCAACTATGTTTTGATATGATAGTTGGCTATTCGCACTTAAATATTTTTTTTAAAAAAGTGAATAGCTGACTATGCATGAATAAATAGTCAACTATAATCATAATAAATTAGTCATAGAGTGAACTATATTACAACTAAGAATAGCAAATACTCATTTACATAACCAATGTGTTACATAGTCAACTATTATAATGTGAACCGATAGCCAACTATCTATACTTAATCAGATCATTAAGGGTATTTTGGTCAATTTATTTTAAGTGGATGTTACTTACCTAAATTCTATTTACAACATGTTATATACCTAATTAAAGACTCCCAAACTATTATACACCTAATTAACCCTATAATAATATGATTTTTGTTATTTTTTATAATTATTTAATGTGTTTATATTGTCAATTTATTATTTAACCGCTACTGCACCCGCTGTCAACCAGTCTTAAATATCCCGCAAACGCACCAATTTTAAATCGCTACACTAGTCGTTTAAATCGTTCAAAAACGCTTGAAACCGCAATCGCAACCGCATACTCCTGCAACCGCAACCGCTATAACTGCACCAGTCAGGCGTTTAATCTCATAATCAACCGGTTGTAGGTTTTTTTTTTAATTAGAAACACAGATGGATGTAATTGATTGCAAGACATCAAGTTGTGAATGTGAACCAATGTCGATAAACCAAAGAGGAGAAATGGGTCTTGGTTCAGGTCATCGGTCAACCAAGTTGGTGTGGGCTCAAGCCCATTACAAGTTGTTACAAGAAATGTTATTGGGCTAGATTATAGCCAATATACACGTATATATACTCCTAGTATAGAGAAATATTGAGAAGAGAAGAGCGACACTACAAGAAAACATGTTATTAGTGACTCGAATTACTGAGTGTTAAATTAGTCACTAATATTTGCGACTCAACTGAAACTATTTTGTGGCTGATTTGTGACTCCATATCACGTAGTCTCAAATAAGTCGCAAATTTGTGACTGATACCAGTAGTTGTTAATCAGTCACAAATGTGCGACTAATTTGAGACACTTTTTGGTATGTTTTTTGGAGTCGTAGAGTAGTCACAAATTTAAGACTCCATAGCAATAGAGGCCAGAGTCACGTATTTGAGACTCTTTAGTGACACATTGTGGAGTCACAAATTAGCGACTCTACAAACCGAGTCACTAAAGAGTGACAATGGTTTATGTCGGCATAAGAGGACAAACTTGGTGTATGTCGGCAGAGAAAGGGACAAAAATAAAACATGGAAAAATCTTTTGTACCTAATTTATATCCTTGTAGTCGCACAAACGTGGCAAAAGAGTCACAAATTTGTGACTAACTGTTGGGAGTCGCAAATGAGGGACAAACGATTTTGCTTATATATACCACAAACTCACTTCTCAATTCCACACACCTCTCTCTCATCTCTCTCATAATCTCTCTCTACAACTCATATTTGATCCAAAAAAATGTGGTCACATTCTCGGGATTGGATGTACAATCGGTTCGATTCGCTCACAAAGAATCTCTCAGACGAATTTATTGAAGGGGTTGAGCAATTCACGAGTTTCGCAGCTTCCCAGCCGTTCGCCGTGGAGGTAAAATATACTGTCTTTGTTTAAAATGTCAAAATTTAGGAAAGGCAAAACCAATTAGAACCGTTTCTAGTCATTTGCTTAGCAAAGGTTTCATGGATGGTTACTATGTTTGGACGGAACATTGCGAAGACTACAATATAGCTGGCGTAGGAACTAGTATCAATTATGAGAATCCTAATTTTAGTAGCAGTAATTTAGAAACGAATTACGATGGAGGCAATGTTTATGCTGGGATAGTTCATGATGGATTTCATGGTTTAGTGCCATTGAATGATTATCAACATGAACATGATCAAAGTGAAAATGATTATGTTTATGAAGAACCTACCCGCGAAGCTAAACACTTCTACGAGATGTTAGAGTCTGCTAATACGCCACTGTATAAAGGGTGTCAAGATGGTAATTCGTAGCTTTCATTAGTTGCTCGGTATATGAACATAAATGTCAACCATAATGCCTCTGAAGTTTTGATGGATTCGGTGGGGGATGTGTTGACGGAGTATTTACCTCAGCCCAATAATGCAACCGGTTCATATTACGAGACAGAAGCATTGATGCGAAAGCTAGGATTGCCGGTCCAGACATATGATGTTTGTGAAGATAATTGTATGCTATATTGGAGACAAGACAAGGCGTTGTTGGAGTACTGCAAGTTTTGTGGAAAAGCAAGATATAAGCCTAGTATCGGGGAAAGAAACAGAGTTCCAGTCAGTAAAATGTGGTATCTACCAATCGGAGACAGGTTGAAGAGATTGTACAAATCAGAGAAGACTGCAGCGGCGATGAGATGGCATGCTGAGCACAAGTCACAATACAGATTTATGTGTCACCCATCGGATGCAGAGGAGTGGAAAAATTTCAATGAAATACATCCCTGTTTTGCGGTGGAAACGCGAAACGTCTACTTGGATTTATGTATTGATGGTTTCAATCTATTCGGTATGTCAAAAAACCATTCGTTGTGGCCAGTGATCTTAACACCCTACAACTTACCCCCATAGATGTGTATGAATGAAGAGTATTTGCTTCTTACGGTATTGAATTTCGGACCTAAACATCTACGCGCGAGTCTTGATGTATTTCTCCAACCACTAATCGAAGACCTTAAGGATTTATGGAATAATGGAGTTAAAGCGTACGATGTGTCCTTGAAGCAAAACATCAACATGAAAGTTGTTCTCTTGTGGACGATAATTGATTTTCCTACGTATAGTATGTTGTCTAGATGGACCACTCACGGAAAACTGTCATGTCCAATTTGCAAGGAAGATACAAAAGCTTTCCACTTGACGGCCGGTAAGAAGACGTGTTGGTTTGACTGTCACCAAAGATTTTTGCCGCACAATCATCCATTACGAAAGAACAAAGTCAATTTCTACAAGGGAAAGAGCTCTATGAACGAATATCCACCAGAACCGATGACGGGCGAACAAGTACACCGTTGGATTAAAAGTGTGGGAGCATTGAAAACATCAGAATGTGGTGGAAATGGACACGAAAAAAACCTCGCGGTTACGGAGTTCAGCATAACTGGCATAAAGAAAGCATATTCTGGGAGCTTCCGTATTAGAGTGATTTGACTCTACGCCACTGCCTTGATTTGATGCATATCGAGAAAATGTTTTTTGATAACATCATGTATACTGTGATGAATGTTAAAGACAAATCAAAAGATACATTGAAGTCAAGATTAGACGTGCAAAGATTCTGTTCTCGGAGTGCTTTGAATGTTGACAACCATGGGTTAGCCCCTTTTCCTGTTTGGAGATTGCATGTTCGAGGATTAAACGCATTACTACTATGGGCGAAGAATGAAGTCATGTTTCCAGATGGCTATGTATCAAATCTAGGAAGTTGTGCAGACATGACTGCTCGCAAGTTTTATAGAATTCAAAGTTATGACTGCCATGTTTTTATGGAGCGTTTGCTTCCGTTCATATTTACAGAACACCTCCCGCGTAACGTTCGCCAAGCAATAGCAGGTATATGCCTATACAAATTGTCTAATTTTTCAATCGTATGAATTAGGATTGGTGACTAATTTAATGTTTTTAGGGATTGGAACATTTTTCCGCGATCTTTACAGTAGATCATTGAAACACAGTCGGGTCCTACTTCTGAAAGATAATATTGTCATGATTCTCTGCAATTTGGAAAAAAATATTTCCTCTTTTGTTATTTGATGTCATGGAACACTTGCCTATCCACTTGCCATACGAAGCAGAGCTTGGGGGTCCAGTGCAATACTGGTGGATGTCGAGATGCTTCGATTGTTGAATCTTACATGAATGACGAGATTTCCAATTTCTTACAGCAATATTTTCCGCCAAAAATTTCTACAACTATCAGAAGAAGGTAATAATTAATTTCATCATGTATATTTGTTATAGTTTAATTCACTGCATATCTCTATTTTGTGGAATGATTAATAGGGCGCTCGATATGAGGAAGGAGAGGTACATGTATATGATGTGCCGTTACCAGAGATATTCACTGAAGTGGGTCGCCCAAGTGGTAAATGTACTGAATTTTGGTTGAAAGATTATGATTATAAGTTAGCACATTCCACATTTTTGCGTAACTATGAGTATTTACGACTATTGGAAAGGTAAATTTGTATTCATTGTTAATGCATACTACAATAATTTGTTATATTTTCCATCCTTATGTCATATGTCTATGTTTTCCACAAATTCAAGCTGAAAATCCGGATTTATTAGATGAAGAGGTTGTGGCGAAAAGAGATGATGAATTTCATGTATGGCTCCGCCAATATGTAAGTACATTCTGTCTTAATTACTACATTTTAATTACAATATATGTAATTTGATAATAATACCATTCATTGTAGGTGGCTGCTAACAAAAATGAACAAAATTTTCCATTGTGGGTTTGCGATCTAGTAAATGGCCCAGAAAATAAGGAAAAGTCATGGCCTATGTATTTTACTAGGGGCTATATGTTTCACACGCGTGAGCACGGAGTGCGTAAAAACAATGAATTATGGGGTTTGTGCTCGAGGACAAAATTATTCAAACGCCTCTGATGAAGATGATTTCTACGACACCAAGAATATTATTGAGCTCTCATATCCTGGATTTCTGAATTTGAAGATCATACTGTTTGAATGTCAATGGTATGACCCTACGCTCGGCAAAGGGACCTGAAAGAGCGAGGTTGGGGTTATCGACGTGCTTTCATCTCGGAGATATGCAAAATATGAACCATTTATATTTGATTCATCTATCATGTTCGTCCATTTAAATTTTAATACGATTTGTAAAAATAACAATTTTTACTCATGATAGGGTCTCAAGTTGATCAAGTTTGTTATCTTCCATATCCAAATCCAAAGCGCCTTCGTAAAGTATGGTTATCAGTTTTGCGAGTGAATCCAAGGAATCATGTTCAAGGAAAGTATATCGACCATGACCTTATCATTTTACAACAAACCGTTGACGAGGCAACCATGTCTACTGTAGAAGAAATCGCAACCGATTGTTTGGTTGATGAGGATCATCCAATGAAACCCATTGATTTTGAGATTGACGACGAGGATCCAGAAGATGAATTCCAGTGTAATTTATCAAGTTCCAAAGACGAGGATCCAGAGGATGTATTTCAATGAAATTTATCAATGTGTAATATATTTGTAACTAGAAAAAGTCCACGCGTTGCGTGGAAAAACTATTTAGATAAATTTTAAAATCATTTTACTGTATATAGATGATATTTAAGAAATATTTTCACAAGTTATATTTTTTAAAAACTATAATATGAAATTAAACTATATGTTTTAGCCTATTGTTTATAATTGGCAAAAACAACCAATTTTCTGTAATTGACTTGAAATTAGATTAGTGGTTTCTCTTATCTATATTGTATGGACATATAAATGTAAAGTGATTCCCAACTATTTAAATATTGATGGGTACTATTTAAATATAAATATATTTTATTTAAAACTTTGTTAGAATAAATTATGTTATCTAAATAATTGGTTAAAATTTTATAAGAAAATAATTATTTATTATACAACCTCTTTCTATATTTTGATTGCTTATCATCTTTTTTTTATAATTTGTCTGTTGTATTTATATATATATATATATATATATATGAATTGACATAAAATTATGTAATTTGTATATAGTATATGAGTTGATACAAATATAAAGTAATGTTTTTAGGAAATACTAAATGTAATTTTATATATATAATCTTCAAACATTACTTTATATAAAAAATAAACAACCTTGAAAAGTTGGTAAAACAATATTGGGTAAGGGATTATAGGCATTTCAATGTTCTTTTCGATTTTATTGAATAAGAATTGGAAATAATTCATAAGTATATGGGAAGTTTAAAGATTTAATTGAATTAGTAGACACCAATCAAGGTTTTCTGAATGACTTTTAGAAAGAATTTTATTAGTGGATTATATATATTTCCTTCCATGATATTTACAAGTGTCTTTAGTACTCTAGTGGCTCTATCCAGTTAAATTAGCGAGGTTTGTTGGGTTCGAAACCCGTAAGAAACATTTTAAACTTTTTTAAAAGAAAATTTTTTAGAGGAAAATGTGACACGTGTTGTCTTGTCAGAGCTTGTTGGCTTTTGTAAACCTTAAAATATTATAAAGATATTTTAAAAACTGTGTAATATATTGAGTTTAAATTTGTGGGCATTTCTATTAATTGTGTTATTATAAGTTAAAGACTTATTTATTGTTGGAAAAAATGTTTTTTTCATGTTTTTGTGAACAATGCTAAGATAATTTTATATATAATTCATCCGTAAACAACACATTTAAGTTACAACACCTCAATGGTTCCTACCATGTATATCACAAAACCCATCCCAAGTTCAAAACCCACCTTACGGGTTGTTGTTTTATTATTTATACTTAATTCACCATGATAAATACAAGCAAACGACGAATAAGAACGATTACATACTTTAGGCCAGTGGCACCACAACATACTTGTGCACTGACACTACGCGGGTTTGAACACTCCAGAAACCATTTTTTGTTTTTAGGGTTTTGTGTAACCGCGTCACAAAGAAATCGATAATTAACCACTACTTTGCAACGTTTCAGGGTTTCGTGAATTACAGTGACAATGAGTCGTAGAATAGCCACTTCATTGCAACTCTTTTGCAACTTTTCAGGGTTTCGTTTACTAGAGTCGCAACCGAGTCGCAATATAGCCACTATTTTGCAACTAATTCCCCACCACATTTATGGTTTGCCCAAATTAAACACCATAATGTTAATCTAGAAAATATAGTTATGTATATACAACTTATCCAACTTATAAGTGTGTATCGTGATCAATAAACATAATAAAAGAAAAAAAATGTCCAAATACATTTCACAAAAACACAATTTTTCTTACAAACCCTGAAACATACATATCACTTAACTCTTCAATTTTTTATTTTCAAGATTAATCATAATTTATTTACTTACTAGGATTTTAATGTTTGAATCAAACAAACATTATAGAAGTACTTGGGGAGTGGGTTAAAAAGAATAATGGGTCATTGTTTGTGGTTAAAATGTTTAGGGTTTAGGGTATAAATTTGTAAGGAGTCACAAAAGAGTAGCAAATTAGTGACCGATTACCCACTAATATGCGACTCTGTACGTAATTGGACTTTGTGTACGAATTGTGGGCCATTGTACGAAATATATTGGGCCTTTACGCGGTAATATTCCCGCCAAACCCAAATTCATTAGCCACTCCGTTGCGACTAATTAGCGACGTTTGTTGATAATATATAAAACTAATACAATTACCAAAGGTCATTTCTCTAACCCTAATTTATTTCCTCTCTCTCTCTCTCTATACAGACGATCGACACAAAATCTCTAATTTGTTCTTTCGATTCTTCTTCTCTTCCGATTGATTTTGTTTTAATCTCTCTCTCTCAGTTGATTACGTTCACTGAGGGAAGCACTTCTTCTCTGAAACCTTTTCTTCTCAGTTTCCCTTTTGGTTGATTCTTTTTCCTGTTTCGAAACCCAGAAACCTAAACCCAGAAGATCTTCATATCTCCTTCAATCGCAACCATAAACTTAAACCCAGAAAGCCAAAACCCTAATCATTCTAACTAGAAACCCTAATTTCTAAACCCAAAAACCCTAATTTTTCTAACTCTAATCTGATGGTGAAGACGGCTCTCCGAGGGAAAGGCACTCGAGGAGGCGGATCTACTTCCAGTGGTAATGGAAGAGGTAGAGGCGATGGAAGAAGGAAGGATCCAGCCGGTGAAAGACAAGGAGTAGTATCTTCTGCTCCTGTATAAGGCGGTTCTGGACAAGGCATCTCTGGAGGAGGTGGTTCTGGACAAGGCGTGTCAGGACGAGGCAGTTCTAGACAAGGCGGAGGCGGTGAAAGAGGACCGGCTCCTGAGTACATCCCTCTGGGGAACTTGAATCCTTAGTTTCTGCTAGGATTACCAAGGCTAGTGGTAAGAGTAAGGATTCCACTAGTGAGACGGTGTTGCGTCTTGTAGCCACAAAAGCTCCTGAAAATCCGAGAGCTACTTCAGTCGCTTCTGAAGGGGCTACTGACGTCGGAGTTTCACCGTTGGCACAACCTAGGTCAAATGGTGACTCCTCCAATTCCTCTAACTCGTCGCCAACTTCTCAAGGGACCCGGGTCTCTCAGTCAAACATCTCTGCCGCTCGAGCCATTCCTATGCAGTATCCTCCATCAATAAACCCCCTAGGTGGTAGATTCCAGTCTCCATCTCCAATCATTTTGCCTTCGCCGATTTTGAATCTAAGTGCAAATGAAGAAGATGATCTAAATCCAGAAGAGGAAGAAGATGAAGAAGAAGAAGCTGCAAATGAAGAACCCGCCGGTGAAGGTGACTTTTAAGTTGTTGATGATCACCAATCAGAAGGCCTAGACCACCAGGAGATGTTGGATAACAGTTGGCTCTTCCTTGGCGTGAAATACTACCTCTGCTAAGTATCCATCCAATCCCAAAAAAGAAGACGTTGTGGTAAGCTTTCAATTTTCAATTACGAGTGTTTGTGTTGGTTTAGTAGCTTAGCTTAGTTACTGAAATGACATAAATTGTGTATTATAACTGGTGATATCTATGATGTCCACTGGTGACTACTGTGAAATTGCTTAGTTGTTTTTCACTGTCTCATTATGTGTATATATTTAATGTGTGTATATATTTTCTTGCAGGTTTACTCGGGACAAAGGAAAACTAACCCGTGTCATTGCAACGATTTTCTGTTAAAAGTTTGATGGCCCTTTCTTCAGCTGGATAGTGACCCCAATCGACAAATAAGAAAGATACTTCAGAACCTTTGCGGTAATGCTTCTCCTTTTATTTTTTTTCATTTCAGTTCTTAAATTCAGATCTTTTATCATTTATTGATACTTAACTAGTTATATTTTTATGTAGAGGAAGTACAATTAGGATCTAGGAATTACCGAACTGGTTAAAGAACATTTCACAGCAATTGAAATTAATCGGATGAAAGGGATTATGAGTCAGGCTAAGCAAAATGGGTTGAGGCCAATATAGATCAATGAAGACCTTTGGGAAGAGATGTGGGTCCACTGGAGAACTCCTGAGACTCAGACTAGGAGCATAACAGCTTCCAAATCCCGCAACTCTGACCGTAACAGACTAAGACCCTATAAGCACAGATCAGGCCAATCGTCTTACTTTACGATTTAACAAGATATGGTAAGATCTTCATCTCATCATTGGTTTCTGTTCATTGCCATTACACAGTTTCTAGCTAACATTTTTTTCACATTCTTAGAGGAGTAGGAACTAGGGAGGCCTGTCTCTTGCTTGATGGCAGTTATGTTGACCAAAAGGCAAAGCAAGTCTATGAGGACTATGGCAGGACCCTCCGGGAGGTTATGGATCAGCCTGGCGGTGACGGACCATAAAATTCTGATTCTTTTGAGCATTCGACGCAACGGCAACTCACCTTTGCCAAGCAGAATGACCTTTTCCTTAAGGTATCCTTTTTCTCTTTATCTCTTTCCTTCAATTTTTGTTTGGGATGTTTGAAATATGTTTCATTTGTCTCATTAATTTACTTTGATATATGTGAAGAATATTACTTGTATTTAAGGTCTATGGTTAGTGATTTAGGTCTGTGGTCAATGATGTATGTGGCAAATGCTTGTATTTAGCTCTTTGGTTATTGATTTACGTCTGCGTTGATTTCTAGATTTGTGCTTTCTCTGGTTAGTGATTTGGATTTCTTTTCGTATATGTTTCTCTTGCATTGTACACACATTGATCCCAAGGGAAACCCTTACGGAATGGGTCAACTATCACTTACAGTTAACAAAGGGAAGAGGAAGCTCTCCTATCCTTCATCGTCTGGGTCAACCTTTGAAGAAATGCAAGACGAGCTAAAAGCAGCTCATCAAAAGATTGATGGGTTTGAAGAGGCAAATAAGCTTCAAGAAGAGGCAGATCAATGGCGTGATGCAGAGCTAAAGGAGAGACAGGCTAAGATCACTGAATTCAAAAAGTTGGTCAAGTTCTTGAAGAACGACGATCCCTGCATCGCTGCTTACATGAGTCTGCCTCCTGTCACTGAAGTTCAACGAGAGACTACTGCATCAACTGAGCCAACAACAGCCACATTAGCCGATGGACAAACTTGACAGTTTGAGTTCCATCTCTATGTGTCTCTCTTTTCAACAAACTTGTTAAGTTAATCACCTTTTGTACTCTTTAACTTATTTTGTCAAGCGTAAAGCTTGAGTACTACTTCCTTTTGTATATGTTTTAAAGTCTTTTTCTTCTTCTATTTCACCTTCACAAAACAAATAGTTAGTGTGGGGGTCGAAACCAACACAATTAGATTTGTAAGGGTTTTGAGGAGATAGAGACTTCTAGGTTAGCTAGGGATCACAAGAGATTGAGAAAGAGTTTTTGTTATTGTTGTGTAAAAGTTTGGTACAGAGTTTGTGTATGAAATTGCGGATCCCCCCTTTGGGGTGTTTACAAAGGTCTATTTATACTATGTCTAAGTCGGCTTCGTTTCCTATGTCCCTGCGGATTTGCCCTGATAAGGTCGGTCACGTTAGAGTGGGCTTCGCGTCTAAGCCGTAATGCTTTCACCTTTGGACTATCTTCACGTAGCTGGGCCGAAGGTCCTATCGGACCGAAGGCAGGATCGGTCCGCTAAGGCATCGCCAAACCGAGTCCATACTCGGCCGTCCGTCCACGCCGAAGCCACGGTCGGTCTTAGCGTGCCCGAGCCTACAGTCGGTCCAGGCGTGCCCGAGCCTACGGTCGGTCTTGGACATGCCGAGGCCTATGTTCGGGTCTTGGACGTGCCGACCCTATGGTCGGGTCCCGACGTGCCGACCCTATGGTCGGGTCTTGGACATGCCGAGCCTAAGGTCGGGTCTTGGTGTTCCGGGCTCGCGATCAGTCCTTCCTTGTCCAAGACTTTCTTGCTTCGCCTCACTCTACGATCACTTACTTTGCTACTACCCGCAAGAGGACCTCGGTGAACATTTTGACTTTCATCGTTTAAGGTCGAGGGGGTGGAAACCGACCCCAACAGTTAGCCCCCCAGCTCGGTAATATCAGAAGTGATGATGCCGAGTTAAGAGATGTGTTAGATATCGGCGTTACCGCTTAAAGTCAAGGTGTTGGCCTATCCTTCATCACAGTGGTAGAGAATGACTTCACGAAGGAGGTTTTAAGACTTCGTAAATGTTCTGAAGATTTTAAGACTTCATGCTTCCTTTGCTGAAGCTGCTATGTTTTCTGCAAAAAAAAAAAAAAAATTTTTTTTTTTTCTCTCGAAGATTTTAAGACTTCGTATATTCTCTATGGAGGTTTTAAGACTCCGTGTTCCGGTAGCCGGTGTTGAGGACGCTTCCGAGCGATGGCGAGGCGGTTTCCGGAACAAAAATGTTTTGAGTGGAGCCGGGACCCGTTTGAGAAAGGACAAGGAAGAAGATAAGGTTTATGTGGTTCACACCCCCTTTTTTTTTCTTTTTTCTTCTTCTCCCATTTCTCCTTCTTCCTCCTTATGTTCTTCTTAATAAGAAAAACAACTCTTCTTTTTTTTTTTTAAACCGGACCGCCGCCGGAGCCACCGCCGATCACGAGCTCACCGTCGCCGGATTCTCCACCAACCTCGCCGGATTTTCTTTGTTCCTTGGTGAGTGTTCCTCATTGTTTCATTCTCTCTTTGATTTCCATAGATCTTGGATTTAGCTTTAGGGAGAAAAAAAAGTCTTGGCTATGGGATGTTGTTATGAAGAAACCACAAATCCTTTGATTGATTTCAAGCTCCTATTGTTGATAGGATTAGTCTAGATTTGCATGGATGTCTTGACACCCTCCTTGAGGCTTGTTGTAGATGAAGCTTGTTCTTGATGAAAATGCTCAAACTCACCTTTTAATTTTGTTTTTGGGGTTGATGTAGATTTGATTTTGTTATGGATAAGACGAAACTTGGTTTGATTGACCGTATCGGACCGGCGGCGCCGTTGCATCCAACCGAAGATACCATCGCACCACCTCGGACCGGCAATGTTGTCGCGTTGTCGGATCAACCCGATCCCATGGTCGCTACTTCGACCGGGACCGACCCCGCAGTCACTACTTCGATCGGGACCGACCCCGCGGTCGCTATCTCGTCACCCGACCATGTGGTCTCTGTTTCGGTCGGGACCGATCCGATCGTCGTCGCGCGGCCCGACCCCGCGGTCGCTATGTCGGGTGGTGTCGATCGCTCGGTCGCGCCTTCGGGCGGAACCGACCCCGTGACCGCTTTGCCGAGCCGAACCGACTGCGTGGTCGTGATGCCATCCTCGGCACCGCTTGAGAATACCGGAAACGGAGTTCGCCTCCGTAGCAAAACCATCGTTCCGCGGCGCCGTTTCGGCGGATCCGATGAGAGTGACGAGGATATCTTTGATGGCTTAGCGGATATTGAGGAGGAGAGGAGGCCTAGTGGCGATGAGGATTTGATGGCCCGTAACGGTGGGATCAGACTCTCCTTTCCCCTCAATGACGAGGACCCAGGGCTCCCAGATGGTGCAGCCGACGTCGCTCTATCGTCGGACTCTTCTTCGCTCAGGTCGATTGCTTCCGATGCTGAGGATGGTGATGATGATACCTCCGCAGAGGTTGAACGACCCGCGGCGGCCAAGAAGAAGAAGGCGCGTCCGGACCCTCTGGGATCCACTTTTTCTGATGATGAGTCGCTGCAGCTTCTTAGAGAGAAGTGCGGGATTTCAGATGAGATCCGGTTCGTTGCCCCCGATCACACTCAGCGAGCTGATGCTCCGCCTCCGGGGTACTTCACTTTGTACGAGAACTTCATCGAACACTGCTTGTTATGGTTCCCGGTGCCCGGTTTTCTTCTTCGCTTCCTAGAGGCGAACGGTGTCTCCCTTGCTCAGATCAACCCCAGAGGGTTGAGGCATGTCATCGGTGTTTACGTGCTGAGTAGGGAGTGCAACGCGGAGATTAGCATCGAGCAGCTGTCCTCTCTGCTGGACTTCAGGCCTCGTGGTCGCGTAGAGGAGCTGAGGTATTGCATCTCTCCGGTTCCGGGTCGTACGCTCATCAATGGCTTCCCGAGCAAGGACGATTACTTCGAGGACCGATTCTTCTTTGTCAAGATTTCAGAACATAGTGTTGAGGCGGATTGCATTCCCTTCCTCAGGACGAGCTGGGAGAGACGAGGTAACTCTACACTTAGAAAAATTCTCTTTTGTAACGTGTTCATGTCTTGTGTACTAATGTGTAGCTTTGCTTTCGCAGTGAAACCGGCATCCCAGATAGTGAGCCGGAGTGAGGCAGCAGCTATCCACAGCGCCCTGGCCTCTGGAGATGGTGATTGGGTGAAGTCTTTCACCCGTCAGAGGATCCGGAGAGCGCTCTCCATTCGGATCTTCCCAGGGAAGGTCCTTGGACGAGGTACTGCCAGGGTCTCCGCTTTTCAGCGAGCTGAATTGGCGAAGGCGGCGTCGACGAACCTCGCGGTCTCGGCGAGGGCAGGCTCGCAGACGGATGCTCCGTCATCCACGACGCCCAAGACTCCTGCTGCGTCAGCTCAGCGTTCTCGTGTTTCTGACCTCACTTCTGATGAGATTGCTAGGCGGCGTGAGCAACAGCGGAAGAGGGCCCTTAGATCAGCGGGAGGCACTCCGGATGGAGCACCTCCGAAGCGACAGAAGGCGGGCTCCTCTTTGGCGTTCGTTAGCGACCCGATCAGTGATGGTGCTGCAGCAGCACGCTCCTTGACTCCTGGCTCTGGCGAGAAGGCTCTTGCGCTTGTGAGAGCCGCAGCGGCTGAGGTTCGTTCTTTCTATATATTTTTTTTTTATCTTTGGTATTGTTACTTGACTTTGCTTTTAACATTCTTTTTGCTTTCTTTCTTTGTACGCAGCTTTCCACTCAGTTGGATGGCATGGCTTCCTGCTTTGAGGAGAACTCTCGCTCTCGGGACCGTGAACTTAGCGAGACCAGGAGGGCTAACGCTGAGCTTGCTGAGAGGGTCCAAACCCTTGAGAAGAGGTCGGACGAGTTGAGCGGGAAGCTGGCAAAGGCATCTTCGAGGCACGCGAAGAGCAAGGAGGAGATCACTTTGCTTAGGAGCAAGCTGCTGGAGACTGAGAGTCTCAGGGACGCCCAGATCGAGGAGGCCGTTTCTAGGGCCAAGGATGAGGCGGCTCACAGCTTTGCTAGCCGGACCCGACAGGTTGCCAGGTCGCTTGCTAGGCTTGAGGGGACAGCGAAGGAAAACATGCTGGACCTTGCTGAGATCGATGCGAGCCTGGAGCTTATTGAGCGTCTCCGTGGATCTGATGGAGCGGCTTTGGATGCTGCAGCGGAGCTTTTGGTTGAGAGGAAGATCCCGATCTATGACGCTCGTGATGTGTTTGATGAGCTTATCTCTAGCATGAGGCAAGCTTTGGAGATTTCAGAGGATGCTGGTGTAGCTGATGGAGATGAGTGACGAGCGACTGTTGCTCTTTGATTATGACTTAGTTTATTTGTATCCTTTTGTTTCCGAACACTCTTGTTGGACTTGATGATTCTCGGTTGTAGCATTGGATGGTTTGTATCCTTGCTATTATTTTGGAGCCTTGCATTGTGGAGAGTGCAGGATGACTTTGTAACTTTTGTTCATGGTGATGAACCTTGATGGTTTCTAAGAATAACGTACTTGTTTTAAACATCTTTGCTTTATGGATGGGACTTTGTTTGCTCGTGAATGAGGCTTGCTTTATTTGCTCATGGATGAGGCTTTGCCTAAGCTGTGAAAACACAAATGCGTTCACGCTTTTCGTCTGCCAACGTTGCTGTTGGGCTTTGCAGAATGGTGCTGTTCTCAAGACACGTCTGTCTGAGAACGAGTTCACCTTGATTTTGACCAGAGTGCATCCTGGGTTTCTGAATGACACGTTCAGGGTACATGCCAAACGGAGGTCATTAGCAGCTGCATTACCAACGACGTTTGTTGGGTTTCTGAATGATCAGTTGGGTTCATCCGCCCCAATTCTGAACACTGGAATTTATATAGCGCGCTGTATCCGTTGTGGATGTCAGTGTGTTCGCATCTCCGCACTCATTGCTGTGGCCAGCAGCAATGAAAGCGGAACGACTCTGGTTGAAGCCCTGTAAGGCTCATGACCGATGAAATTGTTCTTACACCACTAAGGATTTTTGGAAGAGCGGAGTATGGGTACCCCACTCCCCCCCCCTTTGAGACGAAGGAGGGGGCTGACTTCGTCGGAAAGCTAAGTGAAACACTCACTCCCCCCCCCTTTAAAGGCGGAAGAGAGCAGAGAGCTCATCCGGCAAATGAGACTGATGAAGCGTATAATCCCCCTCGTTTTGATGGAGGGGGGCAACTGAACCTATCCGAAGACAGGCTGCCTACGTACCCTTTACAGGGATCAAGTCGCCTCGTAGTTCAAGTAAAGGTGAGAAGACTAATGATAATACTTCTTCAAATGCCTTGCGTTCCAGGAATGGAGGATTGGAGTCCCGGTCATGGTGGCGAGCTCATAGACACCAGGACGAACAATTGTTGTAACTCTGTATGGGCCTTCCCAGTTGGCTCCGAGCTTGCCAGCGTTGGGTTCCGCTGTGTTCTGGAATACCTCTCGCAGGACTAAGTCACCTGGGTAGAAATTCCTTTCGTTGACCTTGGAATTGTAGTACTTGGAAGCGGCGTTCTGATAGTTGGCGATCCGAAGAAGCGCCTGGTCACGTCGTTCATCGAGGAAATCCAACGCGTCAAGGAGCATCGTGCGATTGATAGGCTCGTGGAGAGGTAGCAACTGACGGCGTACACCAGGCGAACAGACTTCGGACGGGATGACACACTCGGTGCCATAGACAAGGGCGAAAGGGGTTTCGCCTGTTGCTCTGCGGGGAGTGGTGCGGTGGGACCACAATACCCCTTCAAGTTCGTCGGCCCAGCGACCCTTCTTCGCCTCTAAACGCTTCTTAAGGCCATCAAGGATTGTCTTGTTGATAGCTTCTGCTTGCCCATTGCCTTGGGGGTAGCGAGGCGTAGACTTACTAAGCCGGATGTTCCATTTTGAGCAGAACGACTCGAACCGGTTGGATATGAACTGCGAACCATTGTCAGTTACTATCTCGTATGGTACTCCGTGACGGCATATGATGTTCCTCCATACAAAATTCTCCACTTGAACATCTTTGATGTTAGCATAAGCTTCAGCTTCCACCCACTTCGAGAAGTAATCTGTTAGGACGAGTAAGAACCGCTTCTGTCGTGACGGGTGTAATGGTCCAACGATGTCCATGGCCCATCTCATGAACGGATAAGGTGAGGTGACGGAGGAGAGCATTGCAGTAGGTTGATGGATTTTCGGAGCGTATCGCTGGCACTTTTCACATTTGGCTGAGAACTTAGTGCAGTCACCTACTATAGTAGGCCAGAAGTGACCATGTCTCTTGATCTTTATAGCAAGTGCTTTCCCTCCTGAATGATTGCCGCAAGAACCACTATGAACTTCTTCCATTATCTGTCTTGCTTTTTCTCCTTCTACACATGTAAGCATTGGACCAGAGAATCCCCATCTGAAGAGGTTTCCATCAAGGAGAACATAACGCGCGGCTTGCTTTCGTAGTTTGCGAGCAGCCCACTTGCTGCTGGGCAATTTGCCATCGGCAATATATTCTCGTATCTCACTTATCCATAGCTTGTCACAGCCATACTCAGATTCTTCAGTGTCAGCGTCCATTGGGATTGCTTCGGTATGATGTGAGCTGTTGGTGTCACGCATGTCAGTGTCTCGGATTTCTGGTTCTTCTGCCATTTCTATATCTTCGACAGTAGCCCCCACAAGGGCATCTGCTTGCTTCGCTGCTTGGGAACGTGTCAGGATGGCGAGTGCTGCATCCTTCTTGATGCTAGGGAATTCGATGAACTCAACTGGGATAACTCGCTTTAGAGCTGGATCCTCTGGCGCAGTGGTAGCGGAGGCCAAATTTGCCAATGCATGAGCATCCATATTCTCACCTCTAGGAATCCTTGTGAGGATAAACTCTTGAAATGAAGCAGCCAAGTCCCTTACTATCTTCAGGTAAGCTTCCATTCGGTCGTCTTTTGCGACATACTCGCCGCTGAACTGACTGGTTACGAGTTGTGAATCCGAAAACACGTGAATGTGTTTGATTTGTAGCCCTTGGGCGAGCCTCAGACCGGCGACAAGGGCTTCATACTCTGCCTCGTTGTTAGAAGCTTTAAAACAAAGTCGGAATGATTGCTCAAGGACCTCTCCAGTCGGTGACAGGAGTCGTATCCCAACTCCGGAACCGTTCTTTGAGGACGAACCGTCTACGTACAGCTGCCAAATCCCTGGCGGCACCTCCTTGGAATTGCTGTCCTCTGGAAGTTCTATGAGGAAGTCCGCCAGTACTTGAGATTTATTGCACGTCCGCCCTCTATATTCGATGTCGTATTCGCTGAGCTCTACAGCCCACTTGGCCAGCCTACCGGACTGACTTGGGCTGTGTAAGACCGATCGTAGCGGGAAGGTGCTAAGTGTAACGATTGAGTGCGATTGGAAGTAAGGCCTTAGTTTCCTTGAGGCCACGAGGACGGCTAATGCCAGCTTCTCCAATTGAGGGTATCTGGTTTCAGCATCTGTGAGTGTCTTGCTCACATAGAAGATAGGCTTCTGCTCGCCTCTTTCCTCACGCACAAGGACGGCACTGACTGCTGTTTCTGAGACAGCGATGTAGAGAAAGAGAGGTTCACCAGTTACTGGCTTAGCAAGGATGGGAGGCGTCGCCAGATACTCCTTCAGTTGCTTGAAGGCGTCCTCACACTTCTCTAACCATTCAAACTGCTTATTGCCTCGTAGAGTGTTGTAGAAAGGCAGACACTTATCAGTGGATCGGGAAATGAACCGATTGAGTGCAGCCACTCTCCCAGTCAGCCTCTGTACTTCGCGCTTATTCTTTGGTGAAGCCATCTGGACCAAGGCATCGATTTGTTTCGGATTGGCTTCAATACCCCGGCGAGTGACCAGGTATCCAAGGAATTCACCAGAGGTTACAGCAAACCGACACTTCGTTGGGTTGAGCTTCATGTTATGGAGGTTCAGCTGATTGAAGCATTCTTCTAGGTGGGAAATGTGATCCTCCTCCTCGAGTGACTTAACGAGCATGTCGTCAATATACACCTCCATGGTCTTTCCCAACTGGTCTTGGAACATCTTGTTCACCAGTCTCTGATACGTTGCACCAGCATTTTTCAGGCCGAAGGGCATTACTTTATAGCAGTAGATACCTCTGTCCGTGATGAAGGCCGTCTTCTCACGATCCTCAGGGTGCATTAGGATTTGATTATAGCCTGAAAAGGCGTCCATGAAGCTAAGCAGTTTGTTACCCGCCGTTGCTTCCACTAAGCGATCTATGTGAGGTAAAGGGAAACTGTCCTTCGGGCACGCTTTGTTAAGGTCTGTGAAATCAACACAGACGCGCCACTTCCCATTTTTCTTCTTTACCACAACTGGGTTGGCGAGCCAGTCGGGGTACTTGACCTCGGTTATTGATCCTACTCGCAGAAGCCTTTCGACTTCGTCATTCACAGCCTTTGCTCGCTCAGGACCCAACTTCCTTCTTTTCTGCTTGACCGGTTTAAATGTTGGATCTACGTTGAGCTCGTGGCTCGTGACGCTGATGTCTATCCCGGGCATGTCTTCAGCGGCCCAGGCAAAGGTGTTGATGTTCTTCCGGAGAAAAACCACCAACTTTGCTTTGAGCTCCTCATCAAGGGCAGCTCCGATCTCAACGCATCTCTCCGGGTGCTGTTCATCAATGCACACAGAGATCACAGGCTCGCAGGTGGGTCGCTCTTCTTCTTCACGACCCTCTGCAATCTGTAATTGCTATAAGAGGGTGGTTAGGTCCTTCACTTGATCGGACCCGGCCCTCGCTTTCTTCCGTGGCCCTTGTGAGTCCGAGTCGTCCTTCTTTTGGTCGTGAGCTTCTGGATTCGATCCCTTGCTCTCTTCACGGTTGCGCAACTTTTGCTCTGCTAAGAAGCACACACGTGAATCTTTCTGACTGCCAAAGATCGTGTGAACGCCTTCGCTGGTTGGGAATTTCAAGCAAAGGTGGTATGTCGATGGCACGGCTCGCATCTGACTGAGCCATGGTGTTCCCATAATCAGATTGTAGATGGCGGGATGATCGGACACCGCGAAGTTGACCATCTTCTTAACACCTCCAGCTTGGACTGGTAGGCGGATCGTTCCCTGTGTCCAAGTTGTTTCACCTGAGAAGCCCGTTACAGGCTTTGGCTGTCCTGTGATAAGGGACTGGTCGATTTTCATCTTCTCGAGTGTTTCCCTGAAGATAACATCCACCGAGCTTCCGGTGTCAATGAGAACTCGAGCGACGTTGAAGTCGAAAACGGTCAGGTTGATTACTAACAGGTCGTTGTGCGGATGATCGATACCTTCAGCATCCACTTCGTCAAAAGTGACAGGGTCACTAGTACGCCTTGTCTTTGGAGGTGTCGAGATGTTGGCGCAAACCTCAGCGCGCCGCTGATAGGCCTCGATCGCAGCTTCGTTATCGGCACAGTATTGCGATCCTCCCATGATCCCGGAGATAGTACCATGGGTGTTTCCGTTTTCGGGATTGTCTCCGCGACGCTGTCGTCTGGGATTCTCAGTCTGGACCTCAGTAGCGTCTTGAAACTTCTCCTCTGGCTTGAAGTCCGACAGACTGATGTTACCCTTGAGGGTGCCTTCGGCTAGCCTAGCAGCTAGCTGTCGTCCCAATTCTCGGCACCTTGCAGTAGAATGTCCGGTTGTTTTGTGAAAATCACAATATAACTTCTCGTCATACTCCTTTGGGTCTCTTACCCAAGTGAGACTTCCTCTGCCGCGTCCCCGACCACGACCTCGACCTCTGCCGTAGCCAGGTGAATCGATTTGGTAGTTGTGAGCTCCGCCTGCTCCCCCTTCAAACTGAACGAAGGCGGGATTGCTTCACTTAGAAGCAGCTGGGGTCGGAACCTGAGAAGGTTCGCTTATCTGCTTTGCTTTACCGCCTCTTTTGGCGCGGAGCTCTTCTTCACTTCGGGCAAAATCAGCTGCACGATGAAGGGCGTCTTGTATCGTCGTTGGCGGATTGATGGTGAGCTCCTGCCAAAACGGAGACGGACATCTCACCGCACCCCTCAATGCTTCCAAAGCAGATGTGTTACTGATTCCATCCACTTTGGACAAGGTGTTCTTGAACCTTGTCATGAAGGATCGCAAGCTTTCACCTTCTGCTTGCTTGTTGGTCCACAGGTCCGCATCGTATATCTTCCGTTCAGCGAAGATGTTGTAGTGTTGGACGAACATCTCAGAGAGCTGCTGGAAGTTGTGGATAGAATTCTTCTCCAGCTTGTAAAACCACTGGAGAGCGGGCCCCTTCAAGCTTTCCACGAACAGCTTGCAGTATCCGATGTCCTTCTCGGAATTTCTGAAATTTGCCCTTCCTAGGGCCACCTCGAACTCCATTAGGTGGTCAGTGGGATCGGAGGTCCCTTCGTAAGTCGGAAGCTTGATCCTTCCCGGGTCGGAAATCCTAGCCCCTGAGATGTTTTCTGCAAAGGGGGTGTTTCGTGCCTTCTCCAACACGTAAGCGACTCCGGGAGCCTTCCCAGTGCTCCGATACATCTGCAGCTTAGTCGTCCTCAAGTCCGAGACGACATGATCCAACTGGGCCCTCAGGGCGGCGACCTCTTCGTCACGGGAGCCCTGCGGAGCCCTGCGCTCTCGCTCCCTTCTGTGGAGTTCCGCTATGATCGCGTCTCCTTCTGCTGCGACCGTGGCATGGTCAACCTCCGTGCTGATTCGGGCACGCCTCCGAGGGGGCTGATCCTCGTCTGACCCTTTGATCACGCGCTCAGGAGTCGGATCGAAATCCCGACGAGGCGGTGGTGGAGGCAGATCCTCCGGATCCGTGCGATCGGTCCGAGGCGGAAGCTCCTCGCGCTGATCCCTTCGAATAGCTCGCGGTGTATTGAATCTGAGGCGTGTTGGACGGATACGGGATCTTCTGCGCTTCCTCTTCTTGAGCGATTGCAACTCGCTCGCTGTATCCTCAGTCTTCTTCACCAGAGACTCAAGCATCTGCTTGATCTGTGTGAGGTCAGTCGCGTTGTTAGCAGCACAAGGCACTGTGTTCTCCGTGGAGTTACTTCTGTCTTCGTGGTGCTGGTGAGACGAAGATCCTTCGTTGCTCATGGTGTTGTTTCCTGACATGGTAACGGTGTTGCGAAACCTAGCTTTCTTGTGTCAGAAATTCTCTGTCCCCTTAGTCGGCGCCAAATTGTGGGGGTCGAAACCAACACAATTAGATTTGTAAGGGTTTTGAGGAGATAGAGACTTCTAGGTTAGCTAGGGATCACAAGAGATTGAGAAAGAGTTTTTGTTATTGTTGTGTAAAAGTTTGGTACAGAGTTTGTGTATGAAATTGCGGATCCCCCCTTTGGGGTGTTTACAAAGGTCTATTTATACTATGTCTAAGTCGGCTTCGTTTCCTATGTCCCTGCGGATTTGCCCTGATAAGGTCGGTCACGTTAGAGTGGGCTTCGCGTCTAGGCCGTAATGCTTTCACCTTTGGACTATCTTCACGTACCTGGGCCGAAGGTCCTATCGGACCGAAGGCAGGATCGGTCCGCTAAGGCATCGCCAAACCGAGTCCATACTCGGCCGTCCGTCCACGCCGAAGCCACGGTCAGTCTTAGCGTGCCCGAGCCTACAGTCGGTCCAGGCGTGCCCGAGCCTACGGTCGGTCTTGGACATGCCGAGGCCTATGTTCGGGTCTTGGACGTGCCGACCCTATGGTCGGGTCCCGACGTGCCGACCCTATGGTCGGGTCTTGGACATGCCGAGCCTAAGGTCGGGTCTTGGTGTTCCGGGCTCGCGATCAGTCCTTCCTTGTCCAAGACTTTCTTGCTTCGCCTCACTCTACGATCACTTACTTTGCTACTACCCGCAAGAGGACCTCGGTGAACATTTTGACTTTCATCGTTTAAGGTCGAGGGGGTGGAAACCGACCCCAACAGTTAGATTCGGATTAGTAATAATTTAGTACCAATTTTAGGACCAAATCAGTACTAAAGAACTGATTAAACAAGTGACATTTGGTGGCTAATAGGTGACACTATAGAGACTAATTTGTGCTAACTTATATCTTCATAGAGTGGCAAAAAAGTCGCTAATTTCCGACTACCAATAGCGTCAAAAATTCGTCGCAACACAACAGAGTCGCTATTTCGTTGCGAATTAGCTACTACTCATATTAGTCTCTAATTAGTCACACATTTACGATTAAGTTTAACAAACACATATTAGTCACGGATTAACGACTCCAATTGAACATCACAAAATAGTCGCAAATTAGCGACTCCAAAAATTAGTGACTCAACCATAAAGTGTTGATTGGTTGTGTAGTAATTGGCATTATTATCCTTATTATGTAACCGGTAGACGGGATGACCGCTTCACTGAGTATTTGTGATAATACTCACGCAACTCGTTTTTCCATGTGTTGTAGGTAAAGTTTGTGATCGTGGGATCATGGATGGGACGAGAGGATGATTAGGAACTCTAGATTATTTGATTATGTTGAATTCTAAAACCTGGTGTTTAGATTGCTTAGAATTGATATTCTTGAATAATTGGTTGTTTAGTTTAATGGTTTAGATGATTTTTGGGTTAAAAGGAATTTGCTGGTTGAATTATTTATGTTTGTTTTCCGCTGCTTGATAGTTGTTGAATTAATCATTGAGGATTATATGGAGATAATAATCCGGATTAATTAATTAAAAAAAAGCTTAGTTGTTTCATTTTTGTGGAGATGATTAGTTCTCCAGAGGGGATGATTAGTTCCCCAAAGGAGATGATTAGTTCTCCAGAGGAGATAATTAGTTCTCCTGTATGCTTATTTCGGATGATTAGTTCCCCGTATAAGTATTGAGTGATAATTAGTTCTCTCGAGGCGATGATTAGTTCCCCAGATGGTTATGAAATGAGTCAAGAGTAATAAATGTATAAAAACGGGCGTATAAACATGAGACGAGACAAGAACCTCGGAGATCGAGTGAGATGATCTCGGATGGTATTGACCGGTTTGGGTCTGATAGACGGTTTACCAGGATTCGAGGATGAATCCAGAATAGTGGGGGAGATATTTAGCATCTCCAAACCAAATTGTCGAATTTGGTAAGAAGTGTCGATCGACACCAAGGGGTGTGTCGATCGACACCAATGTTGCATAATCGGGTTACTTAAGTTTTTAATCGCAGTTTTGCTCGGTTTAGGGAATCGAACCTAGGGCTTGCATATATAAGCTCTTCTCTGTTTGTGGCCGTCAGTTTTTGGGAGAAAAACAGAGTATTGAGAGAGAGATTTTGTGCTCTTAGGGATTGTTGCAAAGAAATCCATAAGAAACGTTTTCGTTGAGTTTTAGAGGCATAGGAATCATCGGTTCGTTGTGTTCTTGCGAGGAACCATTCCATCAGTGAGTTCTCGAGGCTTAGAGGGTCTGTTCGTAAGTGTTTCTCGTATCAAATATAAAATCCTTTCGTTCCTAGAGACTAAGGTGAGTTGTGACCATGGTTTCTAGGCAATGAAGGTTGGTTTGATGTGTTTTTGTGAACGGTTGTGTGTGATTCGTGGTTTGATGATTTGTTGTGGATATTATGCTTTGTATTCGTCGTGTTTTTTGTGCAGGATTGTGACTCATGTTGACCAAAATCGGGTTGAGAGAGGATAAAACTCAATTCCGGTGCAACACAAAGGCGTGTCGAACGACACCAACAAAGTATCATCGACACGAACATCTAGAGATAATTGGTTAAAGAAATTTGAGATGCTAGTCTGTGATGGTACAAATGTATATGGCTGGATTGCTCATGCTTAGTGGTTCTTTAAGCTAGGTCAATTTTATGAAGAGGAAAAGATGGTCCTGTACCAGTGAATATGGTGGGAAAAGTATCAAAATGGTATAATTAGAAAACTCGGTTGGTTCAGTTCAAAGATTGGAGATCTTTCAAGCTGAAGTTGTTGAAAAGTTGCATGGGTTATATCAACAAGGATATGTGGAGGATTTTGTAGAAGAGTTTGAAGAGTTATCTACTAAATTGGGTAATGATGATGAGGAGAGTTTTTAGGACATTGGTGAGGATATTGAAGCCTCAGGCGTTGACAAAGATGATAGCTACGGCTTTAGAGATGGAAAGAGAGTATATTGTCCACTATGGTGAGTAGAGCAATGGGCCAATCCAGGAGTGGTCAAATGCCAACATCTTATTCCCAAAATATGACACATAACAATAGGAATTGGAATGAGAAATGGCAATTCTGGTTTGCCTAGTAACAAGCAGTGGAGTAAGAACAACACAAATAGATTCTTTAATGGTCAGAGACCTATATATACTACGTTTATCTCCAGCTGAATATAGAGAAAAAAGAAGGACATGTGTTTTAAATGTGATGAGAAGTATAGGACATGAGTGTGCCAAAGAATTGAGGGTTATGTTGGTAGTGAATTGTTGTGAAGTTGAGTTAGAAGAAGATAGGGAGGAGTCTATGAGGGGTGATGAAGGGGAAGATAACACCAAAAAAAATGGAGTCGTCAGTAAATTCTTTCTTAAGAATCAGTTCACTAACTACCACTAAACTCAAAGGGTCCATTGGGAAGACAAAAAATGTAGTGATTATTGTTTTTCAATACAACGTGTCAGATTATTGTTCACCGAAACTTTTTTTTTTGTTCCACAAACTTCATTTCTACTAAAAGATAGGCCTAGCCCAGTACAATATTGAGGCCCAGCTTGGCCAGATTATCAGCAATTACATTATACTCTCTAGGAATATAGGTAAACGCAACGTTTTGTAGTTGTTCAGAACAAACCGAGATGTCTGATAGAATTCCATAGAGCTCCGATATCGATTCTTTCCGGTGAATCGTTTTGATCAATTGAAGAGAATATGATCGGAATGTCACCGCTTGAAGTTTCAGATATACTGCATGAAGCAGAGCAGATCGCAGGGCTAGCGCTTCCGCCACAAGCGCCAACGTCACGTGAGATCTCGATTCAGAGCGCTTCGTTATGGTCGTTTGGTTGATTGAAAAGAACCATCCCAATCCCACCATACCCAATTCAGCAATCCACACTGCATCGGAGAAGCAGTTAACTAATCCATCCGAATTGGATACTGGATTTTGATGAGGTTGAAGCCGCCTTGAAGGCGCCTTAGGAGGAGTAAACGTCTGTGCTGAGCTCCATTCTCGGGCATCCTTGCACACTTTTATCACTGTGTCCTCCACCGTGAAGATCCTGTCCCCAAAGACCCTCTGGTTTCTTGAGATCAATAAAGCCCAGGCGAATTAAGGAGATAGGAGACCCTTATCCAAACCAAGAGGTGGTAAGGAAAACATGTTTTGCTCTCTTCCTAGTCCCTCTGTGACACTAGGAACCTGGGAAGAGTCAAAAACCTCTCCACTGACCTGTTTCCACACTTCCACTGCAAAAGGACACAATAAAAGAAGATGTAGAATCGACTCTGAGGCATCACACCTGGGGTATTTGGTGTTGTTAACAACATTCCTGATCAATAGCTGTTCACCAACTGGGAGACCTCAGTGAAGAGCTTTCCAGAGGAAGAGCTTAATCTTTGGAGCAGCCTTAACTCTCCATACATGGAAGTTCCAGTCAACAGCCTGAACATGAGCAGGTAAATCCTCATATCCATCTTCTACTGCGGTGATGTGGCCTGATCGTGTAGAATAAGTTCCAGATTTGGTTTTTAACCATAGAAGGCTAGGTTCTAGAGCCAGGATCATGTGTTTATGGTGAGGTAAAAGCTGATCAATCTTATCAATATCCCAGGTAGCCGAGCTGGAGTTGATTAGCTTCTGCTGGTTCTCAGGCATTGGTCCCATTGGTTGCAATCTCTCCGTTAGGGATAGCCAAGCATCGTTCCATAAACTAATATTGGAGGCAGATCCCACAGCCCAGCTAAGCTGCTTCAAGAGGAGGTCCCTTTACTAGGCTCTTCCATCCATGGGAGGCAGAGAGAGGAGCTGAGCATTTCAAAAACTCTTCATCCTTACAATATTTTCCCTTCAAGATCCTAGCTAAGAGGCCATCAGGTACTGATATCAATCTCCAACTTAGCTTAGCTAGGAGAGCTAGATTAAAGTTCTTTATATCTTTAAACCCTAAGCCTCCCATCCCCTTTGGCTTGGCCATCTTATCTCATGCTACCCAGCAAATCTTTCTCTTATCAGGTGAGGAGTCCCACCGGAACCTGGGCAAGGCTGACTGAATCTGGTTACACAGGGAGGTAGGTAGCTCAAAGCAGCTCATCGCGTATGTTGGCATAGCTGAGAGGACCCCCTTCAGTAGAACCATCTTCCCAGCACTAGAAAGGAATCTATTAGACCAACTAGATGCTTTCTGGATGATTCTCTCTACAATGGATGCAAAGAGATCCCTCTTTCGTCGCCAAAATTGCTCAGGTAAAACCAAGATACTTCCCTACTCCGCCTTCTCCTTCAATCTGTAGGATTCTTTTCATTCTTCTCTTCTTTATGTTTGGAGTTCTTTTAGAGAATGTTATTGCTGATTTTTGGTAGTTTATTAGCTGCCCTGAGATCTTCTCATAGATTGTTAGGATCCTTTTCAGCTCTAGGCAACTTTTCACATTAGCACTGCAAAAAAACATAGTATCATCAGCGAATAGGAGATGATTAACTCTAGGACACCTATTTGCCACTCTAGTTCCAGTGAGCTTTCCATTCCTCTGAGCCTTATGACACAATTCTAAAAGTACCTCTCCACAGAGGATAAATAAGTATGGGGATATTGGGTCTCCTTGCCTAATTCCTCTAGTAGGTTTCACATACCCTCTAGGTGCACCATTAACCAAAACAACAAAAGAAACTGAGGACACACATTGCATAATCCACCCAGTCCAAGCTTCATGGAAACCCATCTTCTTTAGCACCCTCTGAATAAGCTCCCACTCTAGACAATCATAAGCCTTGCTCATGTCAGTCTTAACCGCCATAGAGCCTCTTTCAGCCGCCACATAAGTCTTTTAGAAGTGAAGCACTTCATGTGTAATAAGTACATTATCAGAAATAGCTCTCTTAGGTACAAATGCAGACTGGTTTTCTGAAATAATCTTCTCCATAATAGGTTGCATTCTTCTAGCTAGCACCTTAGAGATTACCTTGTAGTAGACATTACACAGAGCTATAGGTCTATAATCTGCCACCTTCTTAGAGCCAATTATCTTGGGAATAAGTCTGATGTAGGTTTCATTAATTGTGCTAGGCATTTTTCCTGTCCTGAAGAACTTCCTCACTTCCCCTGTATCATCTTTTGCAATAATATCCCAGTTAGACTGATAGAAACATGCATAGAAGCCATCAGGCCCTGGAGCCTTGTCTGGATGTATAGAAAACATTGCTTCCTTTATTTCCTGCTCTGAAGGTTCTTTGATCAAATGTTGATTCATGTCCTTTGTGATAACAGGCTGGATTGCTTCATCAATGACAGCTTGGACATCTGCTGCCTGAGGATCTTGTGAGGTATAGAGTTTCTTAAAATAATCAGAGATCACTTGAATGATTTGATCCTCTCCATAAACTGCTAAACCTAAGTCATCTTCTAGAACTGAAAACTTGTTTATTGCAAATCTAGACTTAGTTGTAGCATAGAAAAATCTAGTGTTTTGGTCTCATAGCCTTAGCCATAACTGTCTACTACGTTGCTTCCAGTAGTTTTCTTCCTCTTTATAAGCTAGCTTCAGCTGGATTTGTGCCAAATTTATTTGAGTCGTTCCAATGCTAGTATCTGACATAGCATCATCCAGTTGTTGCTTCAGTTCTTCAATCAGTTTCTGACTGTTTCTATGTTGATCTCTGTTCCAAGTCACAATGGCCTTCCTGCATTGTCCTAGCTTGTCCTTCCCAGGTAGTGCTTTACACTCTATCCAAGTCTTGGCAACTAGATTCTTAACCTCCTCATTGCCTTTAAGCCTTCTATCATATCTAAACATTCCTCTTTTTTTTTTTCTTGTTGGATCCAAGAATGTGAGAATGGGTCTATGGTCTGATGCTACAAACCTCAGATATTCACACCTTGCAGCTGGGAAGAGCTTAGCCTAAGCACTGTTAGACACTGCACGATCAAGCCTGCTCTTTATCTTGAAGTCCCCTCTAGTTCCTCTCCAAGAGAGGGAGCAGCCTGAGTGCTGCAGGTCATATAAATCACCCTCTGAGAAGAAAGTTCTCAAGTCACTATAGAAGCATTCAGATCTTACTATTCTACCTTCTTTCTCAGAACTATCAAGAATATCATTGAAATCTCTAGATAAGAACCAGGGAGCATCTCTAGCTGCTGCCACCTCAATAAGATGGTCCCAGGTTTGCTTCTTCAAAGCTTTAATTGGATTTCCTTTAATGAAAGTAGCATAGAACCTGTTTCCTTCATAGGTAATTAGGGTATCTATGTAATTATCACACTCATCTAGCACTTCTACTTTTACCTCTTTTTTCCATAACAGGATTAAGCCCCCACCACTATGTCCATGAATTAGAACAATAGAGTGGTTGCTAAATCTTAAATCTTTCACTTCTTGTAGGACAACGCTAATGGGATTTTTTATCTCAAAGATAAAGAATACATCAGGGTCGGCTCTTTTCTTTATCTCATGGAGACGACAAACTGTCTCGGGGTTCCCTAACCCTTGACAGTTCCAGCATGCCATTTTTAAGGAAGAGGAGAAGACGGATTCTGAAAATCCACCCTCCTTTGAGTCCTTTGGGGTTTTGTGCCTATGCCTGGTATGGGCACTCCACCTCTCTTATCCCTGTTAGAATCCAAGGTACTCTTTAAATTCCTTACAATAGTAGAGGCCTCATTGGGGATTCTTTTCTTGATACTTCTCCTTCGAGGTGATGGCTGAACATATGTCACTCTTCTATTTTACAGGATTCCAATCATTTTTGTTTTCTTTGCTAACACTGTACCTGGTGGTCTTCCAGGCTTCCTCTTGACAGGAGGAATAGGCAAACCACTTTCCAGAGCTTCCTTATTTTGGTCCAACTCCAAGGTAGGTCCCAATCTATCCTTAGCTGATATTCTAGTAATGGGACTGCTGGGATGCTCAAGTTCATCCCTTGCAGCCTGCTCCATAGCTGATATAACCATTAGCACTGCAGCCTCCACAAATTCCCCATCTTTCTCAGCCAATCTAGTTCTTTCAGCACGGGCTGCACTCTCAGTAGGATTAGGACAGTTTGAATACTTTGCCATAACCTCTCTCTACTACAAGAAAACATGTGTTTTTGCGATGGAAATTTACGACGGAATTAAAGCCTCGCAAATTTGCGTCCTAGTTGCAACAGGTTTGCGACGAACAGTCTTAATAACTCGCAAAACCGTCGCAATTTTGCATAGGAACTTTCCGACTCAAAATCGTCGCAAATTTGCGATGATTTTGCGTCGACTTATATTTTGCGACGGTTTTGCGTCGAGTTGTACGTTTATACACAAAACCATCGCAACATGTGCTTCGAATTTGCGACGATTTAAGGATTGCGAGGGATTTGCGACGAAAGTAGGTTGAACACGTTTTAATTGATTCTTACTTGTTTATGAGTGTAATATTTTAGCCGCAAATCAGTCGCAAAAGTCTTGGAAAATCGTTGCAAATTAGTCGCAAACTGAAATAAACATTCTATAAAATCCATGCACATTCTCTCACATTCTATAATTCAACAAATATGGATAACAATCGATCTTTGATTCCGGGTCCGGCTGGTGTGAGACAAGCAGAAGAACGGGCAAGGAAAAAACTTGAAGAATTGATGTTGGAAGAATGCAATTCTTATGAGAGACATGTACAGATGGTTAACTGTGTTGTTGAGGCAGAAGATCCATCGTTCACCGATGTCCTTTGGAAGACGACAATTGCAAATGTCAACAAATTAACAGATATAATGAAATGTTATTATTATTAATATATATTAGTAAGAAACAGAAATAATTATATTTCAAATTTTGTATATTGTTTAATTGACATTTAATTATATTTTACTTATTCTACGTTGAATATATACAGGTGGACACACACGTGGGTGGACACTGGTAAAAGAGTTGCATAAAATAAAACCACAATGGCATCACGTACCATATGTGGTAGCAATGATTCATAAAATGGAACCTAATGGATTGGGGGACGCGATAATCATACTAAAGGTAAAATGTATATATAAGTTAAAAGAAAAGATGTTTTTAACAAATTATATATTTAGTAATCGATAAATATTATTTGTTTTCCTTGAAGGATCCTACCGGGACTGTACAAGCGAGCATTTATAGGTCCGCCATATCTGATAACAAATATGGGCCGCACATAAAGGAGGGTTTGGTATTGGTTCTAAAGGAGGTTGTAGTTGTTAAGTTTGATAGGGCGACAACATATCTTAACATTATTCTTGAGAACATAAGCAATGTAAGTTAAGTAATATATATTTTAAAAGGTATTGTATTAAGTAGTATCCTTACACATAACTCAAGAATTTGATTTCACAGGTTATATCTAAAGAAAACATGGCTACAACGTTCATAGAAGAAAGTAGTAGCAGTCGTGTTAATCGAAATCCAAACAATTGGTTATCCCAGGAATCTGACGAAGGGTCAACAACAGATGGTGGTGAAGAAATTGATGATGAGTAATACATTATGTTAGCAGTTTATTTGTATTACGTTTTGAAGCAATAATGTACTATATATATATATCGATTGTACGTACGTTTATGAACATCGATGTTAATGTTAAAATATCATAATATTATATTAATATAAGTTTCCAAAAATTTACTTGTAACCCTAACACATTAATACTAATAACAAAAAAGTATAAATTAAATCTTAACTTACCAAACTATAAATACAAAAGTTTTGTCGTAATAACTTACCAAACTATAAATACAAATTTGCGACGATTTTGCGTCGACTTATATGTTTGGACGCAAAACCGTCGCAAACACTATAACATTTGCGACGGTTTTGCGTCGATTATTAAGTCTCGACGCAATTTCGCCGCAAATATTGCGGCGGGTTTGCGTGGCAAGATATTTTAAGATATTTCCGATAGTTTTGTGTCTGTTTTGCGACGAAGTAATAGTTGCTACGCAGTTGCGATGAAAATTATTACAAAACGTGTTTAATGAGTCTTACCGGTTTATGGGTACAATATTTTTGGTCGCAAACGAGTCGCAAAACAGACGCAAAAACGTCGCAATTGAGTAGCAAAAAAATCCAAAGTTCTTTAAATTCCGTGAATGTGAAGAACGGAACTAATAAACATTCAAAACATTCTCTACAAACATCAAAATCCGAGAAACACACTATTTTTTCCAAAGAAAGATATTAAAATTTGATAATCGAAGATGTCTTCGCATCATGAGGTCTACATGGTTCGAGCATGGACGTACAACGACCGCAAAGATCCAGAAACTGGCGAAGTGTCTAGAGAATTTAGAGAAGGGCTTGACCAGTTTTTGACCCAGGCGATAAACAACCAAGGGGCTGTCGCAGGATATACCAACGACGGTAACATGAAAATTTTCTGTCCTTGTGTGAAATGCAAAAACTTTGCTCCACATGATACGCGAACTGTTTGGAAACATTTATTTACGAGGGGGGTTTTACCTAACTACTATGTTTGGTTTTCGCATGGGAAGGATTTTGTTGTCAATGTTCCGGGTAGTTCAAGTATGAGTAATTATCGTGGAAATGTAGAAGGTGGTAGTAATTATGAGGATAGTAATTATCAGTATGGTCATGATAATTTTAATGAATCTGCATATGGAAATACATAGGGGAATAGGTTTAATGATATGGTCAATGATGCATTTCAAGAAACTACTGCTTCGTGTAGTGATAATACTTTTGAAGAACCAAACCCGAGTGCTAAAAAATTTTATGATATGTTAGATGCTGCTAACAAACCTATCTACGAAGGATGTAGAGAAGGGCTTTCAAAATTGTCATTAGCATCTAGGATGATGACAATTAAAAGCGAAGATAACCTTAGTGAAAATTGCATGGATAAATGGGGTGAATTATTTAAAGAGTATTTGCCAGAGGGTAATAACTCTGCACAGAGTTACTATGAGATACAAAGATTGGTAGCAAGTCTTGGATTACCGTCTGAAATGATTGATGTCTGCATTGATAATTGTATGATTTTTTGGAAAGATGATGCTCATCTGCAGGAATGTCGTTTTTGCTCTCATCCAATATATAAGAAGACTATTGGTCGCACCAAAGTCCCATTCAAGCGTATGTGGTACCTTCCAATAACAGATAGGCTGAACCGATTATATCAATCAGAGCAGAGAGCGGGGGCAATGAGGTGGCACGCAGAACACGATTGTGAGGAAGGGGTGGTCGCCCATCCATCAGATGCAAAGGCGTGGAAACACTTTCACACGGTACATCCAGACTTTGCTGTAGAACATAGAAATGTGTATTTGGGTCTTTGCACTGATCGGTTTAGTCCTTTTGGGATATCTGGTAGGCAATGTTCGTTGTGGCAAGTCATAGTGACGCCACATAATCTCCCACCAGAAATGTGTATGCATCGAGAATTTTTATTCCCAGCATTTTGGTTCCAGGGCCAAAGCATCCAAAAAGATCACTTGATGTCTTCCTACAACCTCTTATCCAGGAACTAAAGCAGTTGTGGCATGTTGGTGTACGCACATTTGATTCGTCGAGCCGTAAGAATTTTAACATGAAGGTTGTCCTCATGTGGACGATAAACGACTTTCCGGCGTATGGTATGCTATCTGGATGGACAACGCACAGAAAGTTATCATGTCTTTATTGTTTAGATAAGACAAAATCATTTCAATTGTCAGCAGGAGGGAAAGCTTGCTGGTTTGACTGCCATCGTCGTTTTCTTCGAAGGGATCATCCTTATAGAAAGAGTAGGACGTTATTTCAAAATCGAGTTGTTAAAACCTCCCCCTTGGTTTACCTCTCAGGTGAGGAGTTGGAAGAACAAATGGATGGATATGGTGCGGAAGAAATAGTAAAAGTTGGAGGTAATTGGCAAAGTAATCCAGCAAATATGCCTGTTAGGTATTTTGGGAAAAGTATATTTTGGGAATTGCCTTACTGGAAGGAGCATCTGCTGAGGCACAACTTGGATGTCATGCATGTGGAGAAATTTTTTTTGAGAATGTTGTACACACATTGTTAAATGTTGCAGGGAAAACAAAAGACAATCGGAAATCTCGTCTGGATCTCGCGGCTTTATGCATAAGGCCTGAGTTGCATCTAACAGGAGATGGTAGGGCACCTATTCCCAGTTTCCGACTATCACCTGCCGCGAAGAATGCTTTGATTAATTGGGTTAAGGAGTGGGTGAAGTTCCCAGATGGCTACGTGTCAACTTTTTCAAGGTGTGTTCAGCATGGGGGGAAATTTTCTGGGATGAAGAGCCACGATTGTCATGTGTTCATGCAGCGACTACTTCCTTTTGCCTTTCAAGAGCTTTTACTGCAGGATGTACACGAGGCAATTGCAGGTGTTACGTTTATCTATGGTTATTAATATACACATACATGTGTTTTGTAACTGTATTAATTAACTTACTCCGGACCGGATTGGCGTTTTAATTTAGGTATTGGAGCATTTTTCAGAGACATATGTGCCAGAACCTTAACGAAGGACGAAATCTCGAAGTTGAATTCAGACATTCCACTCACTATTTGCAACTTAGAGAAGATATTTCCACCTTCCTTTTTTGATGTGATGGAACATTTGGTTGTACACTTACCACATGAGTTAGATTTGGGTGGTCCAGTCCAATTTCGATGGATGTACCCCTTCGAAAGGTTCTTCAAACATTTGAAGATGAAGGCAAAAAATCTCGCAAGGGTAGAGGGATCAATCATTGCTGGAAGTTTGACAGATGAGACATCAAACTTCTCTACTTACTTCTTTAGCCAAACCGTGAAAACTAAGAAAACCCGTCGTAGACGATACGACGATGGTGGGGTTGGCCGAACATATCACTTGGAGGGTGTACCAGATATTTTCTGTGATGTAGGTCCGATGGGTGGAAAATTGAAGGAATCAACGTGGTGTGATTTCAAGCATATGCAAGCTGCCCATAGGTATATAATGCTAAATTGTAACTACTTTCACCCATATGAGAGGTATATATATATATATTTTTATATTAATTGAAAATATATATACAACTAATTAATTAACGGGTCTACAGAATGTTAGAAGGCCAAATACGAGAAGCATTTCCAGAACTAAATGATGAAGAAGTTCAATTTTACCTAGAACGTGATTTTGCTGGCTGGATGCGGGAGAAGGTAAGAACCATGCATGAGTTATATTAGTATTACTTATATATACTAATTATTTCAATTTGACAATAGGTGGCGAAGAAATCTCGACAAAGTTGGCCTTTATGGGTACATGAGTTTGTTTTGGGGCTCATTGCAAGCATAAAAACGAGTAAGATGTATTGTACTCGCGGCTTTATTTTTCACACATTTCAGCATGGACAAAATAAAGCCACTGCAAAGTATGGTATTCATGTCCCGGGCGATACAAACTTCTATGGTATTTTGAAAGAAATCATTGAGATTAAGTATGCTGGTGTGTTGAACTTGAAAAGTGTATTATTTCGTTGTGATTGGTTTGATCCAACCAATGGTCTTGGGGTTAGAACCAGCAAATTTGGAGTTGTTGATGTAAAAGGAAATATGAGCTACACTGACAAGTTTGAGCCATTTGTCTTAGCATCCCAAGCAGAGCAAGTAGTCTTCATTCCTTACCCTTGTACTCGTGGACGACGGGATCAAGATTGGCTATCCGTGATTAAAGTTAACCCAAGGGGTCGAATTGTCGGGGGGTTAGCAGCTGATGCTGATAATGATCAACCCCCAGTGCAACCTGCAAGAACCGAAGAAGTTTCGATCCCTACAGAGGTAACCACCGATTTGACAAGAATTGACCCACTTCATAGTGGTCTTGATGTGATATTCGAGGATTCAGAAGGAAACGAAGATGAGTTTGATGAAGACAAAGAGGAAGATGTGGACGACGATGATGACGAAGATGGCGGAGTAGAACGTTATGTTTCTGATCATGATGAAGAAGATTAATAAATTTAATATTAATTATGTGTATATATTAAGTATGTATTTTCGAAGGTGGTGTAGAAAAAAATATTTTTTAAAACACGATATATAAGCATTTGATACGTTTTTGCGACGATTTCGTCGCAAATTCGTCGCAAATGGTCAGAATTGCGATGGATTTGCGACGAAGACCTCGCAAAAATGTAGCAAATGCTTATACCCTAAACTCTAACCAATACATTATTTATATCGTTTAAATTGGCTCTTCTTCGAATATAAAAACATATCATAGAGGCCCTATTTGATATATAAAATTATTTGCATCAAATTACTTATTCCAAGTAATAAGAATAAGTAAAAAACACTATATAAGGTTTAGGGTATAGGAATTTGCTACGTTTTTGCGATGACTGCATCGCAAATTCGTCGCAATTATTATCATTTGCGACGAATTTGCGATGCAGTCGTCGCAAAAACGTAGCAAATTCCTATACCCTAAACTCTAACCAATACATTATTTATACCGTTTAAATTGGCTCTCTTCGAATATAAATGTATGAGTCGTCTAATAAATAACAATCCCTCTATAATTATTCAAATAAAACTTATCAAAACATTATCGAGAAACATATATAACAAAGTATCACATACATGTACTTATACTAAGAATATGATCATCTATCATTTTTGCTGATTTTACGAAAAATTTCAATTAGTAGACTAACATTGCTTCATACATGCACTAAGGACCAAAAAAGTGTATATTTACCTTTTATAAATCATAATTTTGGTCTAAATCTTCCAAACCCCTAAGTATACCCTAAACCTCATTTGCGTGGGATTTGCGACGAACACGTCGCAAATGCGTAGCAATTGTTTATTTGCGAGGTATTTGCGACGATTTCATCGCAAATCCGTTGCTAATTTTGCTACTCTTTTGCGACCATAATTATGGTCAACTCTATTAATTGATCGTATATTCACCTTGAGATTTACACTTTGCGAGGCATTTGCGATGGTTTATGACACTTTGCGAGGCATTTGCGACGGTTTTTTTAATATTTGCAAGGCATTTGCGACGCAACCTGGGCGGGAAACGAAAAGTTGTGGGTGGCAAACATGCATTGGGTGATATAGTCGGCCAACTTTGCGACCAATTTGCGACGGAATTGCGAGGGATAGTTTTCCCTATATAAGCAATTCCAATCCGTCGCTCATTCCTCACATCTATCTTCTCTCTCTACAAAAAACTTTCTCTTTCTAACAAAAAGTTCCCTCGACCTTCCAAATCTTTCCCGATCCCTCGACCTTCCAAATCATTCCCGACCTTATAAGGTAAATCTCTAAATTTTTCTTTTCTTTTATGAATTTAAAATTTTTCTTTCGTATATAATTTCTACTTGAGAATTGAGGAATAACTAATATTGATATTATAATAGTTAAAATTGTTAATTTTGTTAAATTATTTTGATGTTTAATGTTGATTAGGTTAATTTTATGTTATCATTAAAATTTTTAAAATCAATATTAGATTACATATTTTTTTAATATGCTATTACTAATTTCAGAAATTATAAAATGTATTTAGATGGCGGACAACGACTATACCGAGTACTTACAGCCCGGTGTTGGTCGTGGTAGAGGTCATTCACGACCAGGACAGCGTACACATTCCGCGCAGCCCTCTGCTTCCCCCTCTGGTTCCGGGATTCCTGAGTCACAGCCGACGCCACCTCCCGAGGCAAACCCTGGAGCAGTTCTTTCATGGGATAACATGACCTTGGGGCAGCTTCTCGTTAGTCTCGGACGGCAGGTTCTTCCCCATTTAGAACATGACCCTACCGGCAACGCTGTGTGGTATGTAATTTTTTTTACATAGTTTTAATTTAATTTTGTTTAGTAATTATTAATATATTTACACATATTATGCTTTTTATATATTTTTTTAGATTTTGCAAAAATTCGGTCGGAAAAGATGTTAGAAAGATCGTAGAGCGGGATTTCAAGATATGCCACACGAGTTGGAAGTTTGTTACCCAGGAGATCAAGGATCGGTGGTACAAACAATTCGCGGTAATTGTTTTTAATATTTTTTTTAACTTTTATTTATTTATTCAATTTTGTAATTTTCTAACTTATGTTCTAATTTATTACCATCTTTCTTCGATCCCAATATTTGGGCTGGCCTTGTCGCCTTCTGGCAGTCGGAGAAAACTCAGGAGAAGGCTGCCCAGTGCTCGTCTGCTCGATTGACGAAGGTTGGCGGTAGTGACCAGCCTTCAAAACACTGTTCGGGACAGATTTCTTATGCTCAGCATGCTGTTGACATTGTAAGTTATTAATTTTTTTACTTTCAATTTTTACGGTCACAAAAATCTCAACTTCTAATATGTTTTCATTGTCAGGCAGTGGAAAAAGGAGTTCCCGCAACGATGCCAGAGGTTTGGGAGAAGACCCACTGCAGGCCGGACGGGACATTGGTTGATGAACGTGTCCACAAGCTCCACGACGATATCATTGACCGAGTCGATGAACTCTCAACCCAGCTTACTCCTCATGGTCAACCTACTCAGATGACACCAATGGAGATCAACCGTGTCGCATCACAGGTAAAAACTTAATTTTCTTTTTAATTTTATTCACAATTTTAAATATTTATTATACTATTAACATTTTTAAAAATAAAATTATATTATTATTATTATTTATGTAAAATTGTAAACTTTTAATTTTATTTTGTATATGGCTCCTCGAACCCGTAAGGGAAAGATGGCATTTACAGGATCTATCCGGACGGATGATCATGGAGTGCCATATTGTCCCGTTTCGAGATTTGCTTCTGATCCGCAAATAGCCAAGGAGCTCCAGGAAACAAAAGTACGGCTCGGCGAAACGGAGAAAAAGTTAGAGAGGACTGTGACCGTCTACGATGATATGTTCGCGGAGTTAGCGAAGACAAACCCCGCCATTGCCGGGATTATGAGAAGGAGACAAGACGACGAAGGAGGCACATCGACCAGGGATCCGCTCGATAAATTCAGATTCGATTAGATTTGTTTTTGGTTTTAGGTTTTTGTATTTTAATGTTTTATGTTAAACTTTATTTTATGTTTTATATTAAATTTAAAATATTATCGAATTTTTTTAAAAAAATTATAAATTATTTTTTTTAATAAACCACATCGAAAACCCTCGCAAAACCGTGGCAAATAACAGCCGCAATTACGTCGCAAAGTTTTTTGACGCAAACGTATCGCAAAAAATTAGTCGCAATACCGTCGCAAAAAGAAGCCGCAATACCGTCGCAAAACTATTCGACGCAAAACCGACGCAAAAAAGACATCGTAATTACGTCGCAAACCCGACGCAAACTTTTACCACGTAAAACAGATGCTATTCCGTCGCAAATCAGTTTTGTCGCTATACCGTCGCAAAAATTAAAGTCGCAAAATCGTCACTAATATTGCGACGGTTTTGCGACTATTATTATATATGCGACGATTTTGCGAAGATTTTTGGTTTGCGACGAGCTTGTTGCAACAAACCAAAAATCGTCGCAAATAGCCTTTTGCGACGAATTTGTGACGAAAATTGCCCTCACAAATGGGGGTGTTTTCTTGTAATGCTCACTTCACTAATTGCTGTGTTCAGGGCTTCAGGAGGTATAAAATCATCAAGTTGACCTGCAGCAGCCTGTAGATAAGTTCTCTTTCCCCTAGAGGTATCAGATCCTTCATTAGAGGAGAGCAAGCCCTTGGGAGTTCTCTTCTGCTCTTCTCAACCCAGATAGATCTGGTAGCTCCATGTACTCTCTTTCCTTTCTTGGAACTCATGGGGGGCCTCCTAGAGAATCCTGGGTTATATGAAGTAGCCCTCTGTGGATTCTGAGGAAACCTTCCCTGTGACTCAGTATTTATTCATCTATCCTGCCTCTGCCTCTTGAAGTTTCTGACAGGAGACTGGATAGATGCAGTAGATACTCTGTCCTTTCCTAAATAGACAGGAGATTTTGGAGCCCACTCTGCTTGACCTCTATTCCTTTTTCTCTCTACAGGACGAGGCTAGTTCAGAGAGGGAGGTTTAAGGCTTCTCTGGCTCAGGGTTTGGATGTGAGCTGGAGACTCCTTCTTGTCAGGACAATCTTTTGTGTCGTGGGTGAGGAGCAAACATATAAAGCAATGCCTCTCCAACTTTTCATACACCAGAGTTGCCTCCAACTCATCTCCATTCCTAAATTCCAAGATTGAAGAGGTAATAAGGGGTTTCAACCCATTTATAGTGACCCTCATCCTAGCAGAAGCAACTGTTATCTCTGACTTTTCATGTTGTCCAATGTTGTCTACCAGGGAGAGTAACATGGCTTTTGACCATAAGTGACTAGGAACCCCTTGCACTTGGATCCAGAAGGGGATCTGCGAAGGAAAGGATGGGTCAACACTGGGCTCCCATCTCTGTAAGAGAACCATCCAGTGAGCAAAATGATATGGTCTATTCGCCAAGACTATTTGGAGGTCTTCCTCTGTAGCAAACTGATACTGGAACCTTCCTTGTCCCAGATCTGCTCCAATGGGTCTAGAAGACACCTTCCAATGGTCAGCCAGAAAGCGGAGTAGAGCCCACATCTTCTGGATCTTAGGATTAGTGGTTCTCCCAACCAGGATGAGCTCATGGTTGTGGACTAACTCTGCTGGGTCCAAGTCTGGGATCTGCATTCTTGGAGCTCTTGGTGGATCCAGGCTGGGTGCTACACTCTTTCCTTTTTCAGAGGCAGTGAATCTTCTACTCATAGCTTCAGAGTGAAGATTAAGCTTAAACAATGACTAATGGATCTTAGTAGTAAGATTAAAGGTAACCAAAATCAATCCTTAGAGGGGATGAGGCTAGATTGCAAATATGAAAAGATCTTAAACAGATAATACTTCCTTCTTAACACAGGAACTCAGAAACACTCTACAAACACTATTACCAGGGAGATCTTGAGAGGAAATTTAGAGCAGAGGAGCAACTTCTGTCAAGAAAACCAGAGTTTTTGTGTTAAAAGTGGAAAAGAGCCTTGGTGGTTGAGGGTAAGATTTGAAAAAGGTACCCAACTAGGGAAACATCTAACGGGTAAAGCATTTTTACTCTGCTTCGCATTGTTCACCGAAACTTACAATCACTATTTTGTGTGCAGAGAATGTCAGTTCAAATTAAAATGTTATTTTCTTCAACTTTTTTACTTTCTTAGTTACCCGACGCAATTTTACTTTAAAAGATCTATCGATTCATAGTTCATGTTCTAATATATTATTGGGCAATTCTCAAAAATACCACCAAAAAAAGTTTTTGTTCCAAAAATACCACCAATTTTCAAAAGTTCTAAAAATACCACATTTTCCAAAAGTTCCAAAAATACCACAAAATTAAAATTACTTTAAATATTCAAAACTAAAACCCTAAACCCCAAACCTAAACCATACCCCTAAAACTACACTCTAATTGTACAATAGTTAACCCAAACCCAAAAATTTAAATTTTAAGCTCTTGAAAAACAATTTTTGAGGTTGTGGTATTTTTGAAACTTTTGAAAATTAATGGTATTTTTGGAATTTTTAGTGGTATTTATGGAACTTTTGAAAATTAGTGGTATTTTTGGAAAAGAAAACTTTTTTGGATGGTATGTTAGAGAATTTCTCTATATTATTAGCCTAAATGACCCAAAGAAATTCTACTGATTTTTTCTGACCTCACCAATAAAAGTTTATACTTTTTATTTTGTAAATATTTTCATTTTTTTCTTGGAAGGAATTTTTCTGTTTGCACTACTTTTCTCTCTTTTACAATGAGGCCCAAAGAATTTAGAAAAAAAATAAGTAAACATTATTCTACTTGACTCGCTTTAATATGAAAAAAAATAATATTCTATCTTTTTTTTTCCCGTAGGAAGGTTTAACAGACCCAAAAATATAGGAAAAATTTTGAGTTATGCCACTATTAGCATACCACTATTAGCATGCCACTTCTCAATTATGCCACTGTTTTAAAATTATTACCAGCGTGCCATTGTTCACTTAAATGAAAAAAAAAAAAATAGATCTCTCATCTCTCTCACGTTTATCTCCCAGATCCAAGTTTTTTCTCTTATCCAAATTTTGTTTTTTTTCTCTCTCTCTACCAAATCGCCATCATGAGATCGGAGTTTACTATGAGTGAATTCGATTCGCGTCATCTCTAATTTCACTATCTCTGATCTCTGTCGCGATTTCCGCTAAGAAGATTTGAGAAGGTGTTGATGTTGACGAAGAACGTGGATCTGAGATTAGATCGAGCAGATTTAGGAAGAAGAAGAAGATGAAGAAGAATAGATCTCAAAGAAAATTCAAACACAAATGACTGTAAAGTTCGAGTTTGGGTTAACTATTATGCATTTAGGGTACAGATTTTGGGAGGGGGGGAGGATGGGGGTAGGGTTTGGCCTTTACGTTATAAAACTGTTAAAAAAATCTTATAAAACTGTTCAAAAATATTATAATGTTTTTAAAACATTTAGTAACACTGTTTAAAAAACCTTATAAAACTATTTAAAAATCGTGTAAAACTGTTTCTAAGGTTTTTGTAAAATTTTATAAGGTTTTTGTAAAGTTTTATAAGGTTTTTAAACAGTTTTATAAGGTTTTTAAACAATCTTATAAAACTTTTAGAAACTTTGCAAACCTTACAAAAATCTTATAAACCTTTAAAAAACCTTATAAACCTTTTAAAAACCTTATAAATTATTTAACTGTTTAGTTTTTAATGAAATGTAAAAAAGTCTTATAAAACTGTTTAAAACTTTATAAAAACGGGAAAACCCCAAAAACAACAAAAACCCAGATTTGACCAAAAAACAACTAAAACCCAGATCTGACCAAAAATTAACCAAAACCCAGATCTGAACAAAAATTGAATCAAAATCTCAAATTTGTAACCCAAATCAAATAAAAGGCATAGATTCGTAACCAAAATCTAATCAAAAACTCAAATTTGTAACCAAAATCGAATTTTTAAAAACAAAATTCATGGATTAAACCTGTTCTTCTTCTTCTTCTTTTTTTTCCAATTCAGGAAATCAAAATCGATGTAAGAAATTTACAGAGATTTACATGGATGAAAGAGAATCAAAAATCCTAGATCTATGTTTTGATTATCTCAAATCTAGTTTTACTTTATTTGTGTTACAAATCTTTGCTTTTTATTCGATTTGGGTTACAAATCTCAATTTTTGATTCAATTTGAGTTGATTTCATCTAAATTTTGGGTTTTGTTTCATGTTGGTTGATTTTGTTTTTAAATTTGATAAAAAAAACTAGGTCGGTTTTTAAAGCATATTAATTTGCTTTAAAAAAACTCTTATATAATCTACTTTAAATAGTTTTGAAATTAAATCTCTTGGAATGGAGGGGGATGAGGATGACAAAAATATACACAAACACTTTTAAATGTGGACAAACACTTTTAAATTTTTTTTGTTTGGGTTAACTATTTAACATTTAGGGCATAGTTATAGAGGGTAGGGTTAAGTGTTCGGGTTTGGGTTAACTATTTTATAAAGTTTTTAAAAAAGTTTTAAGGTTTTTACAATAAATTATAAGATTTTGAAAACTTACTGTAAGGATTTGAAACACCTAAGAAACTTTTTTAAAAACCTTATATTACTTTGTAAAACCTTATAATATTTTTGAAAACCTTATAACCCAGACTTTTTTTATTTAGATTTTACATTGAAACCAATCCATATCTAATCAAAAATTGAGATTTGTAACCGGAATCAAATCAAATACTCAAATTTGTAGCACAAATCGAATCAAAAGTCAACTACGTAACACAAATAAAATAAAACTAGGTTTTGGAGAATCAAAAAATAGATCTATAATAAAAACAATGATGAAATTTGATCTAAATTAGGATCAGAGAGAAAAAGAGATTTTATATTTTTCTATTAAAAAGTAGCACGCTTGGAAAAATAATTCAAATAGTGGCAAGATTGAATGAAAAAAAAATTAATAGTGACACATTTATAAATTTTCCTAAAATATATAAATAATCATAAACAATTGAATTTTTGATTTTAAACACAAATCTGTTCCGTTACGTATACATCCCAAATTTTCCATCTCATACGCGTTTCCTTCAAGTAATTATCCTTTTGGGGATGGTTAGCTTAATAATTTTGGAGAATTAAAAATCTTTAACTTGGTTAAATTTTTTGTACCATATGCTTACATTTACGTTTACCATATGCTTAACATATATATAACCAGTGCTATATATATGCACAAATTACAAGAAGAGAGGAAACAGTAAGCTTTTGCCTTCAGTCATGACGAGATCTAACAACTTTTACCTTCTCATATTCTTCTTTTTTATTCATCTTCATGTTCAAGGTAATATAAACACTCTCTAACTAATCACGAAAATCGGTAGTAAAATAAAATGGTTCTAATCGAACAAGTTTGGTTTTTAAATTCGTTGTGCTAAAGATTGTTTACCTGAAATTTCTTTTATCGACAACTGAACCATTTATTTTCGGTTATATTAAATAATAGGCGTGAAGATGGAGCCATGCATGCGTACTAGACATTTCCGAGGAAATTGCAGCAATAATGGACAGATGAAGTGCATAGAAGACTTTACAAACATATATAGGCAGTACCCTTATGAATGCCGTTGCGTATATATTGTTCAGAATAAACGAGCTTGCGATTGTAAATTTCGCCATTATCCTTGCTAATTTTCTATATAGCTAAGCTCTTTATTCTCTTCCTATCATCAGGAGCGTGCATCACAGAAAAACTTCTCTTTGGGTTCCACTCTAAATTAAAAAATAGAAGCCTTCACACTTACAATCCCCTATATATTATTTGAGAGGTGATCGTTTATATGTCATCTCCACAATCAATTTACATCAAAACAATCATTACATAACTTTAAAAATATTATGACATGGCTAAAAAATGAAGATATAAAAATTCATAAAAGAAAAAAATTATCATAATTTTTAAATTAACTATAAGGAAATAGGAGGGGAATTAGCTAATAATGGCGTAAAACTTTATTTTAAATGCAAAACTAAACCCCTTATCTCATGTTTGGCAAATGTAACTCAAAGAAGTAGTGAAATTACAAATACAGCCTTAATAAGCAAACAAAAAAACGGAATGCACATTGACTTTTTTAGCCCTTGCGAAGTCTACACTGTCAAATACGAAGTCTACTAAGTAGACATCTTCCATGAAGTCTACTTTTGCGTTTATGTAGACTGCAAAAGTAGTGTGTATCGTAATAATATATGATATTTAAATTTATAAATTGATAAAAATTATTTATATAAAAATTTCTTATTCATAATCAAACTATAATCAATTGTAAAGTAGCGTGATAAAAAAAAATCAATTGTGAAGTATGAAAAATAAAATTCCAGAAAGTTGAAACAAAGTAAAACAAAAAGACAAATTGCATTGAAAATGAATGAATGAATTACATACTAAAGTATACATGGATACCAAATATTTACTCCATCTCAATTCATTTAGCTATTGATGTAGTTGGCAGTTATTGTAATTTAATACATATAAATTTTATGAGTTTATGATTGTAATGATTTAGGTTTTAGGGATTCATATATAGTTTAAGGTTTAGAGTAAACAACTTAATAGAAGTTGTAATGTAGGGTTTGATCTAAGATTAATAATTTATACATTTAAAATGTAAAAGTTGCATAAAAGTGTTAAATTATGAATATATTAAATGTTTGAATGTTTGATACAAGTTTTTATTTAAGTGTTTGAATAATCCATTAAAAATAATCAATTTAGGGTTTCGGATAGTAGACTTCATATGAAGTCTACTCTAATATCTTATAGGGTTATCATTTACATTATAAAACTTTTAAAAAAAATTATAATCTTTTATAAAGACTTTATAACGCTTCTAAACTGTTTTACGAATTTTTTTTAAAAAATTATAAGATTTTTAAACAATTTTATAAAAAATTTAAACAGTTTATAATAATTTTAAACAGTCTTATAAAATCTTATAAACATTTTTAAAAACAATAAAAACCTTTCAAAAATCTTATAAATCTTATAAAAAGTTTGAAAACCTTATAAATTATTGAATTGTTTACTTTTTGAATGACAGATGCAGAAATCTTATTAAACTGTTTAAAAAATTTACAAAAAAATGTAAAACCCTAAAAACAGTAAGAAGAAAACTAAAAACAGATCTAACCCAAAAAAAACCCAAAATTCAGATCTTAAACCAAAATCTAGTCAAAAACTCACATATGTAACCGAAATAAGCCAAAAATTCAGTTTTATAGCCAAAATGAAGTAAAAAATTCAGATATGTAACATAAATCATATAAAATCATATTGGAAAGAATAAAAAACTAAATTTGAGAGAAAGAGAGAAAGAGATAGATGGAGATTTTTTTCTTGATGATTATGGTTCAGACGCGAGAGTTTTTGCTTGTTGATTATGATTCAGATGAGAGAGAGAGAGATATGCGAAAAAAACAAAGATGTTATTGTCACGTGAAAAAAAGGAGATGAAGAGTGAAAAAGAGTACGAAAAATTGTTTTATTTATTTAAGGGTAATTTTGTCTTTTTATCATTAAACGATGGAATAAATCAAAAAGGGAAGGAAAAAATGGCACAATTGATTAGTTATTTACCAAGTGTGGCATAATTTTAAGTCATAAATTCTACTATCTGATAAATAGTTTTTTGGATTCTTTAAAATATGCAAAATGACGTTGATATACACATCTATATATGGATTGAAAATTTTATAAATGATCAAAGGTTATATTGCAGATTGATTCTTATTCCAAAGATAGACCTACATTTAATTGTTCTAGAGGATAAAGTTGTAAATCCAAGCTACTTGAAATATTTATTTGAAGATAGCCCAAAGAGGAAAAAACTCTGCTATAGAAGTTTTTTAGGTTCAAATGGACAAGCAGGCAAATGGGGCAAAATTTTGTTGTAACGACCGTAACCTAGAATTGTAAATTATGAGGGGTGTCGATCGACACCATGGTTGCAAAAGTGGTTTGGTTTATTTTTAGATTGTTCGGTTTGGTACGGTTTGGGTGCAGAACCCTAGGGCAACCTGTAAAAGTGACCCAGCCGCGTTTGTGCTTTGTTTTAAGGGAAGAAAAAGTGTTTTGAGAATAAGAGAGAACAAATAAGAGTTTTTAGTGCATTCTTGAGGGTTTTTGATCGAGAAGAGTTGTTCTCACACTACAAGAAAACAGTCCATTAGTGACTACGGTTTGTGACTGAAAAATCAGTCACTAATATTTGCGACTACTTTGAGACGAATTTCCGACTGATTTGCCACGCCAATAAAAGGCGTCGTAAACTAGTCGCTAATTTGCGACGCCAGCAACTAGTCGTAAGGTAGTCGCACATTAGTGACTACTTTGTGACACCAAAAAGTAGGATCAGAAGTCGTCATAAATCAGTCACAAATTAGCGACTCCAGGAAGACGATTATAGTGGTCGCAAAATGGTGACGGATTTGTGACTATCAGAGGAGTCACAATTTAGCGACGCCTTCAAAGAGTCACTAAAGCGTCGCTAATTTTTGACTCTTTAGTGACTAAATAGGGTTTAGGGTTTCAAAATAACAATTTTTAAAAACAATTGGTAGTGACGAATTTGTGACTCTTTAGTGACCATATAGGGTTTAGGGTTTGAAAATAACAATTTTAAAAAAAAATTAATAGTGACGAATTTGTGACTCTTTAGTGACTATATAGTGTTTAGGGTTTTGGATTCTCAAACCTATACTAATGTCACAAAATAGTCACAAATATACCACTATTTTGCGACACATTTGCGACGCATAAGTAAATTTGCGACTGATTAGTGACTACTTTGCCACTCCATTTTACAATAATACACATTAAACCCCAAAATGTATGCTTCTATGATTCATAGTTGTATTTAGCTTGTACTAAAGCCAATGACAAAGTAGCCAAGATGTGGTTGTAGTGAGTAAATCAATTTCCAAAATAATATTTATGTGAGAACAACATTTATGTACTTTAGCATATAAACACTTAGAAGTTTTAAAGTAAGTTTATGTAAAGTTGATGTTTTTGTAAATTAGTTTTGTTAGTGGTGGTATAATGGTTATATGAGTTTATTTAGGGTATATGGTTTAGGGAAATGGCAGAAAAACAAAATTTGGGTCTAAATGTTTAGGTTTTAGGGATTTGATTTGTGACTAACTTAAAATCGTCACAAATTAGTAACTATTTTGCAACTTATTTGAGACTAATATATAGGCGGGAATTATTTGGGTGTTTGGTGAAATAATTTGATTTTTTGGGTGGGAATTTACCGTTCCAAACTTTTTTTGTTTTGACTAAATTACATCTCTTTAAAACAAAGAGTCTAAAATCCAGCGTTCCCAAATCAGTTTCACAAACCCTAGAATTTTATTTCTCTCCAAATCTCAATCCGATTCAACTTATCTCTCTCTCAGAGACATTTCTTTCATGTGATTTGTTCATCTCTCTTTCGATTTGGATCTAAATCTTCACCTCTCTTTCTCTCTCTCTATTTCTCGTTCGCGTCTTTCGTTCGCGTCTCTCAGCCTCTCACTAGCTTCTCCGGCGAAACCGAGCTCTCTCGTGCCACTGCCGTGAAGAAAGTCTGGGAATACGTGAAGCTTCACAATCTCCGTCGTCGAAAGTTAAAGCAGCGGTAAATCCAGCGTCCTCGAAGCACTCGTCGCCGTGATTTTCTCCCTCGCGGCAATGAAATCTTCACTCGCCGTCGTCTCCTTCTCCAGCTTATTCAGACGAAACCACGCTCCGATGGTGGCTCCGATGTCGAGTGGGGAGAGTTTCTTCACCAAGGTAGCAAACGATTCTATGATTTCTCTGAAATTCGCCGAGAGATTGAGGTTTTTTTGCTTTACTCTCTCTTCTAAATTCGTTTCACCTTATAAATTTCAAATCATCAGATTCGAAGAAGAACAAGAAAGTTTCTTCTTACGGGAAATTTCAGTAAGAAGAAGAAGAAAGTTTCTGATATCAAACGACCCGAAGATTTCGTGCTTGAGTTTAGGGCTAAGGTTAGAACTTGTTTTTGTAGTCCATGAATTGATTCATGTTTGGTTGAATCTAGTCTTTGAACTAAATTAGAAGTTATACACCTTCAAGTTTTAAGTTTCATTTGGCTAATATCTGCATATCTATGGCTTGTCATTGCTTTATGTAGTGTTGAAGTTTCTTGAATTAGATTTTTTGTCAGCGTCTCTTAGACTGTAACTGATTTACATATCCGATGTGTTACTCCTTTGAGATTTCTTTCTAGTTTATAAGGTCGTGCTTTTGTTTTTGCTAATAGTGTATCTTTCTTTGTTATCTGATTGTTTCTTCTTTGTTACTTTTATTACCTTTAGGAAGTAGATCTTATTCGGATGAAGCAGAGGGTAAAGAGGCCAAAGTCTTTGCCTCCACCAGTAAAATCAAACCTTGTATTCATCATACGCATCCAAGGGTAATTGATAGTCTCCGATGGTTTTATTTTCTCTATTTGAATTTGATCTTTGTCGTCAAAGCAACTGATCTTGTGTCGTCATACCCATTTGACATAAGTGTAAATTTCTTTTGATAGGCCATCCTTTACCGAAGAATAGGGCAGGAGACATTGGTTCTCCAAATTCTTGCTCTGTAAGTTCACATTTATAGTGATATGAAGTGGTCGAGAACAAATTTTTGTGTTGAATTTGAATGTTATTAACAAGAATTTCTGTGCTGGGGGGCCAGGAAGCTTGAGGATTGTGCAGCTGCAGAGCAATATTGTGTAGAGATTGGTAGACCAGATGCTTTTATGAAGAAGGTTCTTTTCCTTCTTTTGTGAAAGCCACCACACAGTTTTCATTTGTCATTGTCAAATTCCTTTAACAATAGTTTATCGTAGGTTACTTGATATGTACCTGGATCCTCAAGATGGTAAAGAGCCTATGTTCAAGGCTGTTGTTCGTCTTCTCCACAACCACGGGGAATCACTTGATCCTTTGCAAGTTTTGGAAGTAAGAAATCCTAGACATTTGTATGTTAGAAGATGCTGGTGCTGCTTATAATCCTACAGCTTTTTTCGTCTGCAAGTTGTTTGATGCTAAAGCTGAAATCATGTGTTATTTGCAGAAATTGTCTCCTGATATGCCCTTAAAGCTGGAATCAGATACAATTTTGAGAATGATGAGGGCAAGGGTTCATCATCATCGTCAAGGCCAGGTAAAAGTTACAATTTTTTTCTTTCTTAATTCATCATCGTTCCTCATCATCATCATTTAGTATTGTGTGTTTTAGCTGTCAAATGTGTGCAATCAATAACAGTAATCTGTACAGTTAGATGCTAAGAAAGTAACACTGATTAACTTATCAAAATTTGTTACTGTGTTATTAGTTCCTACAATCTGTATGTGGTCTAAATGCTCTTAAGCCAATTGTTACAGATCGTACACAATATTTCTCGTGCATTGGATGTAGACTCAAGGTTGATAGATGGGTATTCCGGTTCAAGCAAGAAATGTATCAGATGATGCTCATGTATCTTATGGATTCTTAACAACATATTATTCTTGATTAAATGTGTTCCTTAACAGTTTTATCTATTATTGTGAGTTGTAGGTGAAAAAAGGAGGAGATAAGGGGATTATTATTCGGCTGAGGATTGGAAGCATATAGATTTCATGAGACTTGTAAAGTTTATGACTGTGATATTCCTAATTTCAATTATGCATCTTGTAAATGTTATGGTTTGTTTCAAAGAGTAGAATATTTGATGGATCTTATATGTAATGTAACTTTTGTTTGTTTTGACAAGCTATATGCTTGTTTTGTAGTATAAATTTTCATTTCAAGTTCTTTTTTCATTAACAACATTAGGTAATTGTAGAAACACAAACAAACAATAATTAGTCACTTATAAGTGACTGAAAAGAGACCAAAATGTGACTCATAAGTGACTTATAAACCAAGGCGTTGTAAATCAGTGGCAAATTAGTGACCAAAATGTGACTAAACTAAAATGTGACAACAACAATGTAGTCTCTAATTAGAAGCTAATTAGTCGCTAATTGGCGACGAATATAGTTAGTCATAAATCAGTCGCAAAATCAGAAGTCGCTCATTAGTCGCTTATTGGCCACGCCAAAGGCAGTCCCAAATACGTTGCTAATTAGTGACTACCTATATGAGTCACAATTGTGTCGCTTATTTGCGACTGAGTTATGGAGTTATTAATCCGTCGCAAATTAGCGACGAATTTGCGACTGAGTTAGGGAGTCATAAATCCGTCATAAATCCGTCATAAATCCGTCGCAAATTAGCGACGGCATTTTTGCGACGCCGAGTTGGCGTCGCAAAGTAGTCGCAAAGGCCTAATTAGTGACGAATTTGTGACGTTTCTGGTAGTGGCAAATGGCCAGTTTTCTTGTAGTGTCATTGATTCTAGTGAGAATCCGTGAATCGTTGTGGATTTGAGACTTGTTCTCATTCCCTATTTGATCCTTTCATTCCCAACCCAAATTATTCGAGGTGAGTATGCGACCATGGTTTATCTAGGATAATCAGATGTTCTTGATTGATTGATTTGTTGATTTTTGTTGGAATTGATATTGTGTTTCATTATTCGTTGCTCTTGATGTTGTTTTGTGTTATGTATGATGTTGTTTATCGATGCATATGATCGCTCGATGAACTAGAATTGAGCCATATGAAGATAGGCTCGATTCTGTGTTCTGCGACGGAGTGTCGATCGACACCTAGTGGTAGTGTCGATCGACACACTTCTTGAACTCTTGTCGATCGACACCGTGGTGGTGAGTCGATCGACACCGTAGTGGTGTGTCGATCGACACAGACTTCTGTGTTTGGTTTGTTTGTTCGTTATTGAATCCTGGTCATAATGAATTGTTTGATTTGTGTTATATCTTGGCATTCATTATCATGTGTGTATAACCGGTAGACAGAATGACCATCTCACTAAGTATTTGTGATAATACTTACGCATCTCGTTTTTCTATGTGATGCATGTAAAGATAAAGTGTGATCGTGGAATCAAGGCAAAGAGAAATGATGATTAGGATTTCTATGTATGCTTTGTTGTTTGAGTTAGAACATTGTGTTTAGGTTGCTAGCTTAAGAAGATTATGAAATTCAGATTGTTGATGAATTATTTAGTTTAATTATTTATGTGATTTATGGAATATTAGACTAGTTCCGGTTTAAGATTTTAATTATTTCCGGTGGTTATTGTTTGGTTTGTGGTTTCAATTAACCTTTGATAATTATTTACGGAAATACTGAATTCGTATTAATTAATGAAAAAAAGAGTTATCTATTTTGGACAACCAAAATAGTTATCTATTTAAGTTTCACTTGTATTAAGGCCCATGCTATACAGCAGTAAAAGATTTCTAAAATATATTAAATTTTTTATTTTAAAAAAATTAAATTTGTATATGTATTATATTATATAAACACTATATAAAGTTTGATGCGTCAAACATAATAATTAACACAATCGCAACACACGTCAAATTGGTCGATGAGAGATTTCACACGTCTTTAATTTGTTTTCCATTAGATTTGGCTATATTAATATATACATTTTTTAATTATATATTTCTCATTACCAAGTTGATTTAAAATTAACATATATCGAAACGTTTCAACTAAGCTCTAATAAATAATTCATTAAAATAGTTAGTTCATAAACATGGTTTATGCCTTTAAATTTTTATTATTATTATATGTCTTGGTTTTGTTTTCTGTTTCCCTTAAAACAATTCTCTTTTTTTTTCTCTTTTCCTTTACGTGTTTTAGATGAAATATGTTTAAAATTTTTCTCATAAAAATATTCATTATTACATTTGTAAAAAAAAATTGACTTTAAATAAACTTAGGTTTACATACCAAAATCTTTATGGATTACAATATCTTCTTTTTATATACAAAGTTTTTTTGCTTTTTTAATCTTTTCACTAAACAATTTTTAATTTCAAAAATCTCTTCCACAAACTTTATTTCAGCTTTTTTATTAAAAAAATAATATTAATTTCTTTCTTTTTCGATAGGTGAGATAGATTATTGAAACAACCAACTTTAAAAAAAAAAAAAATTAATCCGGATTATTATCCCCATAAATAATAATTCTCAACGATTAATTCAACGACAAGCAAACCAGCGGAAATAAATAACAAATTAAACTAGATAATCCAATGAAATTCAATAAACCAACTAAACCCATAATTCAAACACAATTCTAATTCAATTCCAATATTATCTAGCAACCTATAACACCTGGTTCTAGCTACACTTCAAGAAAACAGGTCGTTAGTGACTCGAATTACCGAGTGGCAAGTTAGTCACAAAGATTTGCGACTCATTTGTGACTCTTTTGTGACTAAAGCGTGACTTTTTTTTACGGAGTCACAAATTAGTCGCTCATTTGCGACTCCATCCCGTAGTCGTTAACCAGTCACAAATTTGTGACTAATCTGCGACAACGATTGATATGTTTTGGTAGAGTCGCATAAGAGTCACAAATTTACGACTCCGTAGCGACTAGCACCAGAGTCACAAATTAGCGACTTGTAAATGAGTCGCAAAAGAGTCGTTAATTAGCCACTACTTTGCAACGTTTTAGGGTTTCGCGTATTATAGTAACTAAAGAGTCGCAAATTAGCCACTCCGTTGCGACTCATTACCCACTACATGAATGTTTTTGGGAAATTAAACACCATAATGTAAATCTATATAAGTTAGTTTTGTATTTACATCTTATTCAAGTAATAAGTGTGTAGTAAATACACAGTAGAAGTAAAAAAACAAAAAAAGATTTTCCTAAAAATTTTGCATCACAAATGCTTTCTTATCAACATCAAAACCTATATAACTAAACTCTTCCATTTCATTTTTTTGAAAATTATTCTACAATTTTTATTACTAGTGTTTAAATGAATAAAACCAAACAAATAATGAAGAAATACATTGGAAATTGATTGGAAAAGAATATGGTTTTTGTGGTTGATCCAAATTTTTAGGGTTTAGGGTATAGGCTTGTGACTGAGTCGCAAAATAGTCGCACAGTAGTCGCAAATTAGTGACTCGTTACCCACGAGTCGCACAATAGTCACCAAATTGCGACTACATTGCTACTGATTTGTGACTAATCAGTATGATTTTCAAAAATTCATCAAAAAATTATTAGAAAACAACTCCTAAAACGTAAACCATTTGATTAACAACACTTAACAATTTCCTTGTCTATGCCATTGTTATTTGGATTATGCTCTGTTTTTCCATATAAAAGAAGTTTTACATTTTCTATACACTTTAAAAGTTTAAAACTTTATAAGTTTAATGGTCTATACAAGTTTAAATCTTCTTTTCATGTTTGAGTTATAATTTGATTATAATAATATGAAATGTATGTCCATAACACTTATTTAACTTATATACATTGTATCCCAAATCCAAAAATAACCATAAAATTATAATTACTTATTATATCTCATCAATAAACATCACAAATGCAAATCTATACCCTAAACCCCAAAACTTACAAACTTATAGAATTTTATGGGAAACCAAAACCCAGTTAGGTTTTCTTATATAACTACCTATATTATATCTCATCAATAAACATCACAAATATAATTCTATAACCTAAACCCCAAAACTTTCCAAACTTAGAGATTTTTAGTGGGAAACCAAAACAAAACACGAAACCCAATTAAGTTTTAGTGGAAATCCAAAATTTTTGGATTAATTTGGGTTTCCCTCTCATCCAACTCTTTTAAAAAAATCCAAATTTTAGGCCAAAACCCATGTTAATTTTGGCTCACCTATAAAATTCAAGTTATTTACACTTAGAAAAAAAATCAGATTTCTCCTCTTTGAGAAACCCTACTCGCCTCCTTCACCATTTCTTCTTCAGAGTTTTTCCTTCACTGTTTCGATCTATTCTCCTTCACCGTTTCTTCTTCTTCATCGATTCTCCTTCACTGTTTCCGAAGTTTTCTCCTTCACTACTTCTCCTTCACCGTCTCTCCTTTACAACTAACCCTAATCGCCCTCTCTCTCTGCTCAGGTATGAAACCCTCTATTTCTAATCTCTCTCACTCTCCAATCTTCTTCTCTTTCACTACTGAAAACCTAAAACCCTAATCTCTCTTTCACTTAGTCCCTTACATCGAAGCTCAGATCTGATGACGATGAAAGTAATTTCAACACGAGGACGCGGCCGTTCGAGAATTTCGGTAACACTTGTTACTGCAACAGCGTTTTGCAGGTCCAATTTCTCTCTATATCGGTTTAGTGCTTGTGGATTCCTCAATCTCGAATTTGATGTGTATGAATCGGTTTTTCCTTTGAAGATTTCTTATGGGTTTGTTGGATTAGTGATGTTTATTCATAAATATGGAAGATTTCTTCCGGGTTTGTTTGACCTCATCAAAATTCGTTTTAAAAGGTTCACATTTGATTTGGGTTCATTGAGATTGTTCATGATTGGCTCTTTTGAATTGGAGTTTAAAACTAGAGGTTGTAGTAAACTCAAATATTCTGGGTTTTGACATTGGTGACATTGTTGTTATTTTTTCAGGTACTAATATTCAAATGAATGAAGAAGTTGCAATTATGCTTGTGAGTTCTTTTTGCTGAATTTTTCTACCATCCCAAATTTTCTATTTATAGACTTGTGTTTGATTTCTTTAAACGATTTGGTTTGGTTGATGAATTTTCTGGGTTTGAGGATTTTTGCGTTTTGATTATTTATGCAGCAAACAAGATTCATCGAAACCGGAAGTTGAGTCAGAGGGTGCTAAACAGAAACATTGCAATTGTAAAAACTCAAGATGCTTGAAGCTGTAAGTATACAGTTTACAAAGTCTTCTAATTTATGGCTTTTGTTTGGATTTGTTGGTCCAATGCACTTAAATTTGTTGATAATTTCGCTAATGCTAGATGAGACTTTATGTTTGGTAAATAGTTTTAAATCTGTTAAAGCTAGATGAGGCTTTATGTTCGATTATGTGTTGTGTAATTGATATCAATTTAGTGTAATTTTCATTAGGATTTCTCTTTATATAATTTCTATATGCTTGTGAAATTACTGAAGTTCTAATTTATTTATTGATTCATTTCAGACCCAAATCCGAAGCTCAACATACTTCTATCACCATGGGTAAAAGACTAAGCTCCTAAGCCTCGAGAAGCTCGTCAAGTTCTTGAAGAACGACGATCCCTGCATTGCTGCTTACATGAGTCTGCCCCGTGCCACTAAGGGTCAACCAAAGACGACTGAACCAATTGAACCTGCACCAACAACAGCCCCATTACCTGAAGGACAAACTTGAGTGTTTTGAGTTCCTTCTCTATGTAACTATCTTTTGAACAAACTTGATATGTAACTCTTTTTGGTACTCTTATCTTGTTTTGTCAAGCTTTAGCTTGATTAATACTTTGGTTTGATTTAATTTAAGTCTTTTTCTTCTTCTATTTTAGCTTCTCAAAATAAATATTTAGATTCAAATTAGTAACAATTTGGTACCAAATCAGTAGCAAAGAATTGACTAAACAAGTGACATTTGGTGGCTAATAAGTGATACCATAGAGACTAATTTGTGACCAACTTATATCTTCATAGAGTGACAAAATAGTGGTTATTTCGTCGCTAATTAGCCACTACCTATATTAGTCTCTCATCAGTCACAAATTTGCGACTACGTTTAACAGACACATATTAGTCGCTGATTTGTGACTAAAATAAAGAGTCACGGAAGAGTCGCTAATTTGTGACTCATTTGCGACTCGAAAAATTAGCGACTCGACTATTGTGACTCCGTTTTCGAGTCGCAAATTAGTCGCAAATGGCTCATTTGTGACTCTTTTCTGATTCTTCCCGGAGTGACTAACGACCTGTTTTCTTGTAGTGTAGAATTCCAAAACATAAACATGAATAAACCCTATCATCCTCTCTCATTGCCTTGATTCCACAATCATACTTTATCTTTATCTGCAACACATGAAAAAACGATTTGCGGGAGTATTATCACAAAATACACAGTGAGACGGTCATCCCGTCTACCAGTTACATAATAAGGTAAAGAATGTTAAACAACGCAACAATCATCAACTATTAATGTTCAATTTACCGTAATGAGAACAAACGACAAAATTCAGCAATTCTACAGATGGTGTCGATCGACACACTACACACGACCACGGTGTCGATCGACACTACGATACGAAACATAGAAATCACAACTGGGTATCGATCGACCCAACCACCAGGTGTCGATCGACACACCTTTCTCAAACTCAAAACATCGCGAGATCAGAAGTAGGTGTCGATCGACTCTCCTCGCAGAAACCAAAATCGAGTCAATTCTGTTTCATCTTACGAGTCAATTTGGCGATGAACAACACATCAATCACACAAAAAACACACAACATCAACCAGTCAATAACAATTCCACCACAAATCAATCAATCGATAACCTAACACTCTATTCCCATAACCACGTTCACGCACTTATCTCAAATACGGATTACAGTCAGACCCGAGACCCCACCAAACTTGATGAATTCACGAAAAATCAGACCTGAGACCCCACCGAACTTCTGATTTTCACGCTGGAATCACAAGGAATCAACCCTCGATTCTTACCCAACGCACAACTCTAACAAAAAAAACCCCATAACACCGAAAATGTTCAATTCAAGCTTTTTCTCTCAAAAATCCCCAAATTCACAAATTATATTCTCTGCCTCGACAAAACAAGAGGATGCACAAGTTATAAACCTCATACCTAGAGTTATAAACAAAAGCCGATTAAAATTGAACCGAAACCAGTCATTTTGACTTGGTGTCGATCCACACCCCTATCAAAAGGCCATAATTGGTTCCGGGGTGTTACAATTGTCCTCCACTAACACTGGATTCGACCTCGAATCAGCGAAACAGTCTACCATAGACTGAAAACACCTGACCCCACTGGCAAGCAACACCAGAGATCAACATTATGACCCTAGAACCCACCTCTAGTCATATGTTTAAACGCACGCTTCAGACATTTATTACCCTTAACTCATTAATATAGGGAAACCACCATCCCCTCGAGAGAACCACCATCTCTCAATACCTCTACTGAGAACCACCATCCCAGATAAGTACACCATAGAACCACCATCTCCTCGCCCCTAGGAAAAATAAATTATAAACACCTATAAATAATTTGGACAATGACTACCACATGTAGTCCAGACACGATATTCCTTAACCCGGAATATCCACACGAACATAACCAACCGCTGGTCAACACTAAACATAAAAAATATAAGGAACCGCTCAACTTATAAAAATATCGAGAAAATAAGAAATTCCATCTTCTCCAAAATGAATAACATTACAACGCAAACAAAAATACACGAAACAAAAACAACAATAGCATTATGCTAAAACTAAAATCGAAACCACGAATAAAAGTAAAGCTCAAACTGCGACCTACTTGTCGAACCACTTCCTGAACTTTAACTTTATCTTTGCCTCTGGCTCCCAAGTCTCCTCCTCTATACCGCTACAGTCCCACAAGACTCTCAGCAATTGTATCCTCTTCCGACGCAGAACCTTGTCTCTCCTCTCAAGGATCCTCACAGGTCTCGCCGCTACAGATAAATCAGGCTAAAGATCCTCTGGAATCTTAGCCACCACCTCCTTCGACTCATGCAGGCACTTCCTCAGCATCGACACATGAAACACCTTATGAAATGCCTTTATAATCGGAGGTAACTCTAACCGGTAGGCCACCGGTCTAACACGCTCCACCACTGGGAACAGACCCATAAATCTCGTACTCAGTTTATTCTCTAAAATCGATATGTTGGGGTCTTGCAACATGGCCATCTTGAGATACACTCTAACTCCGACCGCGAACTCCAACTCTCTCCTCCTCCTATGGGCATAACTCCTCTGCCGATCCTGAGCCTTTTTTATGTTCAGCTTCAAGACACGAATTTTTTCCGTCGTCTCCTGAACAAAACTCGCACCATAAATGCTCCTCTCATCTACTTAGGTCCAGCATAGAGGTGCCCTACACGGCCTCCCATATAAAGCATCATACGGAGCTATACCGATACAGCTTAGTATAGAGGTGCCCTACACGGCCTCTCAGACACAGATGAACAACCCAGCGACCATCCTAATCCAGCGCACACATCCGCAACGAATCCTTTAAAGTCTGAATGGTCCTCCCCCCATAAATTTGCGGATGATATGCCGTACTCATATACACCTTAGTGCCCATCTCATCCGAAAATGCTCTCTAAAACTCAGAGCAAACTTAGGATCCTGATCTGATACAATATTGGCTAGCACTCCATGCACCCTCACAATCTCCTACACATATTTCTTAGCAAAAACTGCAGCTCCATCGATTTTCCTAATGGCCAAAAAATGTGCCGACTTGGTCAGACGATCCACAATCACCTAAATAGCATCATAGGTTCTCGAGTTAGGTAATCCAAACACAAAATCCATAGAGATCATATCTCACTTCCACTCCGGAATGGGTAAACTCTGTAACTTACCGCTTGGAACCTGATGCTCTGCCTTCACTAATTGGTACGTATTACACTTCGCGACCCAGTAAGCTACATTTCTCTTCACCTCTACCCAATGATAATATCGCTTAAGGTTATGATACATCTTAGTCGCTCATGGATGAATCGAGAAATTTCTTGCATGAGCCTCTCGCAGAATTTCCTGCCTCAACTTCTCGATCTTGGGCACACAAACCCGCCCACGCACAAGAATCATCCCATTCGAAAAGACATGATACTCAGAATCAACTGCCCTCAACGCATTGATCAAACTCTGATCACTCTCTTGAGCCACACGAATCCTACTTAGAAGTTATGCCTGATCAGCTGCCTCCAAACCCAACGGCTCCTGTAAAAAAGCACATAAACGCAAAGTGCTAATCTTGCTCACCAAAGCATCAATATCTAGCTCCCGAGACGAATCTACTCTCCGATGACTCCGAACATCTGCCACCTGGTTAACCTTACCCGGATCGTAAACGATGTCTAGATAATAATTTACCAGCAACTCAACCCAGCGCCTCCGTCTCATATTCGGCAATTGCTGAGTGAAAATATGTTGTAAATTGTTGTGATTCGTGAAAATCTAAACCATCCCACCATAAAGAAAGGACCTCCAAATCTTCAAAGCAAACACTACCGCTCTCAACTCTAAATCATGAGTAGGATAATTGCGTTCCACACCTCTCAACTTTCTCAAAGCATACGCGATCACTCTACTCTCCTACATCAACACACAACCTAAATCAATCCCAAAAGCATCAGTGTACACTGCATAAGGCTTACCCGGCTCGGGCAACGCCAATACAGGTGTACTCATCAACATCTCCTTCAGCTTCGCAAAGCCGTCCTCACACTCTTGAGATAAAAAAACTGAATATCCTTCACGATCAACTTTGTCATCGACTGAGCCATACTCGCAAACCCCTTGACAAACCTCCGATAATATCTTACCAAATCCTGGAAACTCCTGATCTCCGTAGCATTAGACAGTCTAGGCCAATCTCAGATAGCCTCGATCTTAGCCGGATCAACGGAAACTTCATCTGCACAAACATTGTGGCCAAGAAAACCCATCTCTCGCTGCTAAAAACTGCACTTATTCAACTTTGCAAAAAGCTTCTACTCCTGAAGCTTCTCCAGAACCAACCTCAAAAACACCTTATGCTCCTCAAAACTCCTCGAATATACTAGAATGTCGTCGATAAATATAATCACAAGGACATCTAGATACTCCTAGAATACGCCATTCATCAACCTCATGAACGCAACAGGCGCATTCGTCAAACCAAACGGCATCACTACAAACTCAAAGTGACCAAACAATGTTCTGAAAGCAGTCTTACGAATATCCACCTCATCTATCAGAATCTGATGGTATCCTGATGCAAAGTCTATCTTGGAAAACCAAGTAGCACCCTTCAGCTGATCCAGCAACTCATCAATCCTCGGGAGAGGGTACTTATTCTTCACGATGACTCGGTTAAGTCCCCAGTAATCGATACACAACCAGAAACTCCCATCTTTCTTTTTCACAAAAAATACAGGCGCTCCCCACGGTGAAGTACTCGGACAAATGAAACCCTTACTCGCCAAATCCTCTACCTATTTCTTCAGCGCAGTCAACTCTGCTGGAGCTATCCTGAAAGGTGCCTTAGATATAGGCGTTGTCCCGGGCTCTAGCTCAATCGAGAAAAGATCAGACCAAGACAGCGTTAATCCTTTTAGCGATCGAAAAACATCATCGAACTCCCAAACAACTTGAATACCTTCAATAGCAACCTCACCAACAGACTCCGACATCGAAATTATCGCCAAGTAAGCCTCGTAACCCCGCTCAATCATCATAGACAGCCTGAATAGCAGAAATCACGAGAATCCCCCCATGTTGGTCTCACTTCCTAACAAACCAACCTCGATCCCTCGCATTCAATCACAACGCAACCTCGATGGTAATCCAGATGAACTCGGTAACGCTATAACCAATCCATCCCCAAAATGACATCGTATAACTCCACATGACTAATCACTAAGTCTGCCGGTATCGACTATCCCGCAATCTAAACATCTATACCTCACGCTCTACCATGCGTAACTAGGAATCAGGCTCCAGCCACCTTGACCATACTCACTGGCTTAACAGCATCCCTCCGAACGCCACTACTCTCGGCATACTCCGGAGTAATGAAACAATTTGATGCTCCAGAATCGAACAACACATGAGACTCAAAGCCTCCCACTAATAAGGTCCCTGCACAAATATCTAGTGCTAAGAAATCCTACTATTTGTATCACATGAAATAACAGAAAACAAACAAACAAATTTGACACAACAAAAAAAAATTTAATAAGTCTTAATTTTGAATTTACCTTTGATCGGCCTGGCAATCGGCTGGCATATCTCCCTTGGCGTATACACACATGGAGCTCCCCCAATCTGAACCAACGGCTGCAACGCCGCTACCTGCGCCACTGGCTGAACTGCTGCCACTACCATTGGCTGCAACTTGGGACACATCGGCCTGATATGCCTTGACTCTCTACAATGGAAGCACACCTTAGCCTCCCGGGAAACCTCCCTCTTGGGATGGCTCGTAACATTATTCTCAGTGCTCCTACAACCAAAACATCCATGCCCATTCTGGCTAGATCCGAGGCATCATCCCACCTCCTCTTATAGCCCCGGCTAAACAGCAAGAGCAACCACCGCTGGAACCACTGTAGCTACCTGATTCTTTCAAGTCCTCCTCAATGCCTCCAGCAACCTCCACCAGCTTTGCCCTCGAGGCGTATTCTGACACTCTATAACGTGTCCTCAACTCAACATTAAGTCTCCTCAGGAACCTTTTTGCCAGCTCATTCTCCAAACCACGATCTAAGTACACAAGCAAACGGCTAAACTCGGCGTTGTACTCACGCACTATACGATCACTCTACACTAACTCCACGAACCTCGTCCTGAGATGATCTAGAGCCTCTTTAGGAAAGTACTTAGCGTTGAACTCAGCTAAGAACTTGGCCCATGTCCACAAGCACCCGGCCTCCTGGCCTCAATAGCTCTCCACCACAAATGAGCATCACTACTTAGATAATGGACCGCCAACTCCACTCGATAATCCTCAGGACAACAAACCGAGCGAAAGTTACGCTTCACCCGCATACGCCACTCGTCTGCCTCCTTAGGTCCAACACCGCCTGAGAAGAGAGTCGTACTCACACTCCACATCTGAACCATCATCTCCACATAAGTTGGACGTAACTCAGCAACCACAGCCCTCGGCTGCACCTTCTCTACTGGAGCCCGAACCGCAACCACTACCAAAAACCGCCCTATCAACCGCGTCAGCATACCCTCGAGGCGATCCATACGATCCAGAACTGGAGCAGTATCCACACATGGGCACATTCCTTCACTAGCTAACCCAGCACCCCTCCCGGCACCAAAAGCACCTACACTGGCACTCGCGCTGGTCTCACTCACGGATCCTGTATGATGCGTCTGAGACTCTGACATCTGCGTCGCACTCGGCACCGCATTACTGGAAAACTCGATCACTGGCTCGCGGCCAAGACCTCTGCCTCTACCTCGACCTCTAGCACTGGTATGAATCTCTCTGCATTTTCCATAAACACAGACTAAGATACCAGAAACACAAAATAAAGGTTAAACAAAACACATACCGTGGAATCACTTTAAATGCTCGAGAGGATGATCTAAGACTCAATGCATAAAATTGACTAACCACTTCTAATCAATTTATTCACATAGTCTCAGTCACCAAATTCTAACTGCCCTAAAACCGTAAGGGCTCTCTGATACCAAAATCAAATAACCAACTCTTTTTTTATTAATTATTCCGAATTATTTTCTGCATAAATAATAATCTTCAACGATTAATTCAACGACAAGCAACCCAGCGGAAATGAGTAATCAATTAAATTAGATAATCCAATGAAATTCAAAAAACCAACTAAACCCATAATTCAAACACTATTCCAATTCAATTCCAATATCATCTAGCAAACTAAAAACCATGTTCTAGAATTCTAAAACATAAACATGAATAAACACTATCATCCTCTCTCATTGCCTTGATTCCTCGATCACAGTTAATCTTTACCTGCAACACATAGAAAAACGAGTTGCATGAGTATTATCACAAATACTCAGTAAGACGGTCATCCCGTCTACCGGTTATATAATAAGGGAAAAGAATGCCAAACTACGCAACAATCATCAATTAATAATGTTCAAATTACTGTAATGAGAACAAACGACAAAACTCAGCAATTCTACAGATGGTGTCGATCTACACACCACCACAGTGGCGATCGACACTACGATACGAAACACAGCAATCACAACAGGGTATCGATCGACCCAACCACCAGGTGTCGATCGACACACCTTTCTCAAACTCAAAACATCGCGAGATCAGAAGTGGGTGTCAATCGACACTCCCACTAGATGTCGATCGACACTCCTCACATAAATCTGAATCGAGTCAAATCCTCTCACGATTCGATTCCGTTTCATCTTACGAGTCAATTTCGCGATGAACAACACATCAATCACACGAAAAACACACAATAACAACCAATCAATAACAATTCCACCACAAATCAATCAATCGATAACTTAACACTCTATTCCCATAACCACGATCACGCACTCACCTCGAATACGGATTGAATGAAAAGAACGAGATGAAATCACAAAAAAATCAGACCCGAGACCCCACCAAACTTCTGATATTCACGCTGGAATCACAAGGAATCAACCCTCGATTATTCCCCAACGCAAAACTCTAACAAAACAAGCCTAAGAACACCGAAAACGTTTAATTCAAGCCTTTTCTCTCAAAATCCCTAAATTCACTAAATATCTTCTCTGCCAAGACAAAACTAAAGGCTGCACGAGTTATAAACCTTGTACATAGGGTTCCGCACCCTTAACCGGCCAAACTGAGCGATTAAAATTGAACCGAAACCGGACAATTTAATTTGGTGTCGATCAACATACCACCCTGGTGTCGATTGACACCCCTACTAAAACGCCATAATTGGTTTCGGGATGTTACAATTACGATGATCAATTTTAGTTTGTGAGATTACTAAGAAAATATTCAAGTCTATTTTGTTTTGTTTTGTGTTTACAATATCTATCTTCATATCAAAAAAACGTAGGGGTCGGATTATTATCCGGGATTCGAGATCCACCTGGATAAGCTCCAAAAATCCATATATACGGAGAGCCATATTCGAATTTGGATAGTTAAAGAACGATCTGTCAAAAATAAGTTTGGATAATCTGATATGGAAGTCCGGATATCCAAATCTAGATCCAAACCATTAAATATATAAGAAATATTTATTAACATTTTTAAAATATATATTACACTCAATACATACAAATAAATATAAAATCATCTTTAAATATTTTCTGTTATTTTCTAATAAAATTATATTTATTTTTGTAAAATATATTACAAAAAATTAGTTTTACTACTATTTTAATACTTTTTATTTTTTCAAAATTTTTCACGGGTCAGGATCCGGATATCCACGGAAATGTTAATATTTAAAAAAAAATATAGATATACGAATAGCTACATAGTTAAAAATCTAATTAAGATAGGAATAGAGAGAAACAAACTAATTATTTGGAAATATATAAAATATTTAATTGATAAAATATAAGATAATAAAAAAGAGTCAAACCAACTTAATAACGGTGAGGCATTAGTGGTTTTCCACTTTTCTTGTTTTAGTTTTTTCAAAGGTTATAAATTGAAAAAATTCAAATGAGAATATTAAAAATTAATTTAACAAGATTTTTAAGTAGTAAAAACTAAACTACTTCAAACATGAATAGATAAAAAACATGAAAAGACGTTATTAGATACAGAAAATAATTACTTATTTAGTTGGAAATCTAATAAGAAAAATATCAAGATAACAAAATAATTGTTAAATTCATTTGATATCAACATTTTCGATTTTATTTTGTTTACTTTAAGAAAAATTTCAAGATATGCCACTTTTGACATGTCATTTTTTTTAAATGCCACTATCACTTTTTTCAATTTTTTAAATCATTTATGTTTGGGTTAACTATGTTATATTAGGGTTTAGTTTTTTGGGTTTAAGGTTTGTTAGGGATCAAAATATTTCTTTTAATTGTGAATTTTGAGATATAAGGTTTTTAAACGGATTTATAAGTGGCATGACGGTAAGAAAATAATTCAAGAGTAGCATATTTGAAAAGTAGCATGTCCAAAGTGTCATTTCCGTAAATGTCCGTTACTTTAATTAGTGATTAATTTTGTTTTTCACTTTTCCTTGTTTGACTTTTTACGTGGTTATAAATATTCTATATAATAAAATTTTATCATAAATCCGCGTATATGCGGATCTTTTATCTACTATCTTATAAAATCTTTAAACTCGTGAAATACTTAACAAATTAAAAAAAAACTTTAACTTTTTGAGTGGTAAACTAAAAAAATAGTTTTCAATGATTTTAATTGTGTTGAATGAAAAGATGTTAAACATCCACGTTTCCTTTAGCTTCAAAACATCCAGTTTGCAAATTGAATCAAACTAATTGCAGAGTCATTGTCTATAACGTCAGAAGGATAAATTTCATCTTTAAAATAAGAATCCCTACTATACCACGTGGCTAAATATAATTCATCCACTTAGGGGATTTTTTTATTCCTAACAAAGAGAAACCAAAAATCATAACAGATTTGTACTTTATCAGATTACATAGTTCAATTTGTTCTTTTAATCCGATTTTGGTTAGGATTAGCTAGGTTAGTAAAGACACTGAATTAGACACCCTCGTCTCATTTTCGTATAACCCAAAGATGCTTTTGTTACAATTTTGTCTATTATATCGTAAACCATAACTCTAAATACACAAATTTAGGGCCTAATCTAGAATATCTTGAATGCAGTGAAGGATGCAATTGCGAGCAGCATGGGGGTGGCTTTCTTTATCAAAGAAAAAAAAGACACATAGGATTTAGGCTTTCGTGGGACAATGATCATGGATTTCGGCATATAAACATTTGTTGTTCATGAACAACAAATGTTTTGGTCCATGAGAAATTAATTGCACATGTAGATTTTCTTGATGAAATGAAGTAATTAATTAAAGTGACAAATTGTCAGGAAATTAGAAATAACGTTTTTTATATGCCGAAAATAATTAATTTAGAGTAATAAAGACATAAGAGTGCAATTTAAAATCAAGAAAAACCTTGGTTAAGGGTCAAAATGGTAAATATGGAATTTGGTGAATCTAGTTTTTTTTTTTTTTTTTTTTGTCAACAATGGGTCACAACCGGCCAGTCAATTAGCTTAATTCCTACATTAAGTAGGTAAAGGGACTAGATCACGGGTATGATGGTGCATGCTCTCTGTGAACTTATCTCGTGCCACTAAACTAAGGTCATTTCAGTTGGCTGAATCTTGTTAAATTGCGGAATCAGACAAAAAAATTGGTGTTCTTTTTGCGAAATCTAGCTGAGTAACTTAAAATGTAATTGGTAACAGTTGAATCTGGATGAAACAATATATGATATTCATATTACCTGAATATTTATTTAAGAAAATCAGTTGTAATTTTTATTTTTTTTAAATATCGTTACCTACTTTACATATTCGTTATTTCTCAGATTTTTTACTAAAAGAAACATCTATTTGTATATTAATTGATGTTGAAAGAATTGTTGAATTTAACTACATTTAACTGAATTTGTTGATTTTTTTTTGCTAAATTGTTGAATACGACGGAATTTTTTTTTAAGTAGTAAATGATGTTAGCGGAATTGTTTTGTTGAGTCTAGCTAAATGTCGAGGAAATGTTTTTGTGTGTTACAATTTGATGCCTACGTAAAAATCTTGCATTGATACGTGAACAAAATAAAGGAAGACAAAAGAGAGCATTTGAGAGTGGTGGAGAGAGATGAGAGGCATACTATTAAACTACCACCATTCTTACACCTTCCTCTTCGTTGTTTTTAATCTGTTTCTTCGTGTGTTCTCGATCAATTCTTTATCGTCCACAGAGACTCTGATTATTTCAATCAACCGAACTATTGTGTCTGTTGGTGAGATCTTCGAGCTTGGTCTCTTTAACCCTGCAAGTTCTGGAGATGCAGCCCGTTGGTATCTCGGGATTTGGTACAAGGCGATCCCTGAGAGAACCTATGTATGGGTTGCGAACAGAGACAATCCTCTCTCTAATCCCCTAGGAACTCTCAAAATCTCCGACTATAACTTGGTCCTCCTTGATCAATCTGATAAACCAGTTTGGTCGACAAATCTGTCAGGAGTTGCGAGGTCTTCGTTAGTAGCAGAGCTTTTGGCTAATGGAAATTTAGTTCTTAGAGACTCCAAAATCAATGGCCCAGATGGATTCCTGTGGGAGAGCTTTCATTTCCCGACAGATACTTTACTCCCAGAGATGAAATTGGGCTTGGATCTGAAGACAGGGCGCAACATATTCCTTAGATCCTGGAAAACCCCATACGATCCATCAATCGGAAATGTCTCGTATAAGCTCAAAATTCGAGCTTTACCTGAGTTTTTCATTCGGAAGGAAGGCGTGTCAGTGTTTAGGAGCGGTCCGTGGGATGGAATCCGGTTTAGTGGCATGCCAAATACGAGACTGTGGAACGACACTAGTTATGTTTACATTTTGACAGAGAACAAAGAGGAGGCCGCTTACAGCTTCCAAGCTACCAACGACATCTTGAGAGTGACAATGAGTTCCCTAGGTTTATTACAACTATTCTGGTGGACTTCGACTGAATGGATTTTGGCCTCGGTTTCAATAATTGACGATTGTGATTTTTACGCAACATTTAGCTCTTATACTTACTGTGATGTAAGCACATCACCGATATGTAACTGTATTAAAGGATTTGAGCCGCAAGACCGGGAAACTTGGCTGTTATATGGGACAGGTAATTGCGTGAGGAAGACGGAGCTGAGATGCGATGGAAATGGGTTTTATCAGCTGACGAGAGTGAAGTTGCCGGAAACTACATGGGCGATTGTGGACAAGAGAATTGGGTTAAAGGAATGCCAAGAGAGGTGCCTTAAGGATTGTAATTGCACTGCGTTTGCGAATACAGATACACGAAATGGTGGATCAGGCTGTGTGATTTGGACCAGAGAGCTTGATGATATCAGGAGATACCCAGCCGCAGGTCAAGATCTTTATGTCAAAGTGGCTGCTGCTGATCTTGGTAAGTTCCATCCCCTATAGTTAAAGATAGGAGTCCAGATTCAGTATACAACTATTTTTATTTTATTTTCTTTATCAAAAATTAAATTATAATTAAATATATTTGATCTCAAAACAGTTAGATGCAATATCCAAAGATAAGTCTTGTATGTTTTAGAAGACCACTGCTTCACAAGAGAAGCTAATCTTTCACCTTTACTTTCAGACGACAAGGGTAGCAGGAGTGGCAAAATCATGGGTCTGATTGTTGGAATCGGTGTTCTTTTGCTTCTTCTCTGTTTTATTGTGTTCTGCATTTGGAAAAGGAAACGGAGGCGAGCAACAGCAACTACAACACCTAATGGTAAATCATTAGTAACATATTGTGTTTTTGATGAATTATGATTATTATATTTCTTAATCAGTGTTTTCGTGTATGAATGAATAGAAAGAGTGAATCAAGAGAGAGACCAAGATGTACTAATGAGCCAGATCGCAATACCAAGCGATCTTAACTTATCTAAAGAGAACATAACAGAGGATTTGGAAATTCCATCGGCGACTTATCAACTTCTTCTCAAGGCCACTGACAATTTCTCTGATTCAAACAAGCTCGGAGAAGGTGGTTTCGGTTGCGTTTACAAGGTAGAAAAACACACTACATCAATCCATTAGGTTTCATATAAGTTTTGAAATATATATGGTAATAGGGAGTATCACTTAACGGGGAAGAAATCGCGGTGAAAAGATTGTCGGAGTTATCACATCAAGGAAATGATGAGTTCGAGGTTGAGGTGAAGACCATTTCGAGGCTTCAGCACAGAAACCTTGTCCGAATACTTGGTTGTTGTACTTACAAAACGGAGAAGATATTGATATATGAGTACTTGGAAAATTCAAGCCTCGATCGTTATCTCTTTGGTTAGTGTCTCACTATTTTACAAGCTGTAGAATACAATTTAATGTCGTTAGAAATAAGTTATCCTCGTCTCTTTGGTTTTGTGATCAATTTGTAGACAAAACCCGAAGCTATGAATTAAATTGGCAAAAACGATTTGATATTATCAATGGTATTGCTAAAGGAATTGTATATCTTCACCAAGATTCGCGGACTAGAGTCATCCACAGAGACTTGAAAGCGAGCAACATATTGCTTGATAAAAATATGGTCCCAAAGATCTCAGATTTCGGGATGGCCAGGATCTTTTCAAAAGATGAGCACGAAGCTATTACGCGGAGGATAGTTGGAACTTAGTAAGCCATCAAAACAACATTCTCGAAAAATACAAACTATCTTTTGTATTTATACGGCTATTGATAACCCTAACTTTGAATTTAAGCTTTTGGTTACATAGCGGTTACATGTCTCCGGAATACGCAATGGACGGAGTATATTCGGAAAAATCGGATGTTTTTAGCTTTGGGGTATTGCTTCTTGAGATTGTCACTGGTAAGAGGAACAGGGGATTCTTCGACTCAGACGTGGATATGAATCTTCTTAGCTACGTAAGCCTAAACCAATCAAAATTCATTCTTCTTTCATTGAGATTGATCTAACCCTTTAAAATCTTTGATGTTTATGAACTACAAGTTTGGAGGAATATGGAAGAAGGAACAGGGATAGAGGTCGTGGATCCGAACATTGTAGATTCATCATCAAAATCACCAACATTTAAGTCAGATGAAGTCTTAAGATGCTTAAAAATTGCTCTCTTGTGTGTTCAAGAATATGCAGACGACAGACCATTTATCGTCGGTAGTTTCGATGCTCGGGCATAAAACGGAGGAGGTTTCTAAGGCGGAAGCGCCCGGTTATTGCGTCGAAATATATTCTGATACTGAATCGTCGTCATCGTCGTCGGATCCATCTTGGACATTCGGATTCACCAAGTCGGAAATTGAGCCTAGGTAAATTTGAAAGTTTATTTAGAAAGGTTCGTACGTATGATTATATATTACTATATTAAGTGATAGAGAAACCTTGTATAAAAAAGAAATTATTAGATTTCCCTTTATCAAACTTGTAGTATGCATGTATCTGTTTTGCTGCACCTAACGTTTTTAGTCTATCGTATCTGTTACGAGTTCTCTCTTTTCTTTTTTACATGTTCTACCATTTCTCTTAGGGATAGGAATAAATATCTTATATATAAGGGTTATATTTTTTGCTAAATGGTAAATATTTCATTAAAATGAAAAGTGTTTAGATTTACAAAATAAATTATAGACCTTGAGAATGATTACATGGCAAAAAAGATAAAAAACATGAAAATCATACATCCCACAACGGTTTTCAGTCCGTTATTCGACATTAATCAAAAGACTAATGGAGATAGACGAAGTGATGATGATGCTAATTGTCCAATCAAAATCAGTCTAGATCATGAAGCTACAAAGGAGATCGCACATTGACCGAAAGAACTTCACCTCTTAGCTTTAGAAACCTTTCAACGGACACCGTACAAGTATTAACGTTTTAGACTAACGTTGGTCATGTTAATTCTCTAAAGTCACGTGATTCACTAATTCTGGAAGTTTCCTTGTCCATTGAAGTAGTTGATCACTTGATCTCCTCGTACTGCTCATCAACTTATTTGCACCATAGTCTTAATACGCCTTGGAAAATGGGGTTTATGCATCTTTAAAAAAAAAAAAAAAGAACAGCTCTTTGCTAGTATAAAACACCATAGAAAAGTAGTAGAAGCGAATTTGAATTAGCTAATGGCAACATAAATCATAATCTATGGAACACCGAGTACTATTTTATTAAGAAAAACCATTTCAATTAAAAAATCGCCAAGTTATACTCCATGAAATTTTAAAAAGCAATGCATTATTAGCTTAAAACTAATACTCCTTCTGTATCTCAATAGATGATTTTTAAGCTTGTGGCACAATAATTAAGAAAACATTAAATTTTCTATTTTTTCTAATTGAAAATATCAATTATCATCCCATTAATTATGATTCAACCAATGGAAAATAAAACTGCAGAATACAAATGGTCAAATTAAGTAAAAATGCATTTAATTTTGTATTGAAAACAGAAAAAATCATCTAATGTGGTAAAAAAAAAACTTCTAGAAAATCATCTATTAAGATACAGAAGGAGTATATTTTTTTAATTTGTGTGAACAAGCCAAAACATTAGGCAGTGGAGACTGATGAAAGAAACTACTATGATTAAGTCATTACATAAACAAAACAGAGAAGGAATCTCTATCAATTAATGAGGAAAAAAAATTCGCAAACAAGGATAAAAAGGTCTTAAATTACATTTTACTATACTATATAAACTGAACTCAGTCCTAGCATATTGTTACATATTTTTATATTTTTCGTTTCTCTATATTTTCATTTATAGTTTTTTTATATTTTTTTGTCTAAACGTGTTATACGATAATTCCTACTATAGTTCCGTAGGGGTCCGAATCCTAGTGTTTATAACAAATATTTGATTCTAAAAAAAAATTCCATCGTACAAAAACCCACTTACATATTTTTATTTCTACAACAAACCCATGTAGTCTAAATCAGTGGATTTCTAAAAATCGCAATTTTGTGAGATTTGATTTTTTAGTGCTTCGTTAAAGGATATAACTAATGGCAGACTTAGCAGTGACCGTATAGTGGAGACACAAAACAGGAAAACATCATAAACAATTTGGATTATACTATGACATCAATTCTCATTGAGTGTATTGTATATTTGATAATCTTCAACATTACTAACAGAAACAAAATTGCTTAAGAAGCCCAACCTAATTTGAAAAACAACAAAAAAGTCGCTGCTTTTATTAAGAGACGTGATACACGTGATGTGCCTAAATTCTTGACTTTAACCAAACAAAAAAAAAACAAGTCTCCGAAATCTTAAATGAAATCTAAGCTTTCTAGAACAAGTGTGTATACTAATATCATCAGTACCCAAAATACCCTCACCCGGACGTCCACGAAACCAAAGGGGCACTTTCGTCATCTCAAACAAAAGCCATTGCTGCAAAAAGCTTCACCGTCCACGAACCTCTCTCTCTCTTAATTTCAAAGACGGACAGAAAAGTAAGCGTCTTTTTCTGAGTTTCTCTGTTCTACTCCTGCAAAAATCTAATAAACCCTTCTCTCTCTCTCTCTCTCTTTCTCAATCTTATCTCTATCTCATTTCAACACCATTGAAAAAGTTCAAAACTTGAGATGGCTTTTGAGTTACCAAACGATTTCAAATGTCCGATCTCACTTGAAATCATGTCCGACCCGGTTATAATCCAATCGGGTCATACTTTCGACCGGGTCTCAATCCAACGGTGGATAGATTCCGGCAATCGAACTTGTCCAATCACAAAACTCCCCTTGTCGGAAAACCCATCTCTGATTCCCAATCACGCCTTACGAAGCTTAATCTCAAACTTCGCTCACGTAACCCCTCAAGAATCACCACGACCCAAGACTCAACAATCTCAATCCTTAATCTCAACTCTCGTCTCTCGATCGTCTTCTCACGAGTCAAAGCTCGAGTCACTGAGTCGACTCGTTCGTCTCACGAAGCGAGACTCGTTGATTCGGAGGAAAATCACTGAGTCAGGTGCTGTTCGTGCGGTTTTGGATTGTGTTGACTCATGTAATCAGGTTTTGCAGGAAAAGTCTCTGTCTTTGCTATTGAATCTTAGTTTAGAAGATGAGAACAAAGTCGGTTTAGTCGCTGATGGTGTAATTAGACGGATTGTATCGGTTTTACGGGTCGGGTCACCCGATTGTAGAGCGATTGCTGCGACTCTGTTAACGAGCTTAGCTGTTGTAGAAGTGAATAAAGCAACGATTGGGTCTTACCCTGATGCAATTTCTGCTCTTGTGTCTCTTCTACGGTTAGGGAATGACCGGGAAAGAAAGGAATCGGCGACGGCGCTTTACGCGCTTTGTTCGTTTCCGGATAATCGAAAACGGGTTGTGGATTGCGGGTCGGTTCCGATTTTAGTCGAAGCGGCTGATTCGGGGTTAGAGAGAGCAGTGGAAGTGTTGGGGCTTTTGGTTAAGTGTAGAGGAGGAAGAGAAGAAATGAGTAAAGTTAATGGCTTTGTTGAGGTTTTGGTTAATGTTTTGAGGAATGGGAATTTGAAAGGAATTCAGTATTCTTTGTTTATCCTCAATTGTTTGTGTTGTTGTAGCCGAGAAATCGTTGATGAGGTTAAGAGAGAAGCTGTTGTTGAGATATGCTTTGGTTTGGAGGATAATGAGAGTGAGAAAATCAGGAGGAATGCTACTAATTTAGTTCATACTTTACTTGGGATCCAATGAATTCTTGATTTTTGGTTGTGAATGTGAAAAATGGATCGGGGTTTCGTCTTCGGTGGCGGTTTTGAGGATATGGAGGTAAGTTTTGGGTTTATTGCTGTGTTGGATTTACTACTTGGTGTAGTTCATGTACAAATGAAAGGAAGAACAATACAAAAAGGCTTAGGTTTTTCAACGTAGCAAATTGCAAATGCTTTTCGGTTTTGTTTTCTGTACATTTTAAAGAAATAAAAGGATCATACCACGAGAATTGTAATCTTTTTCGATGTTTTGATGATTTCGATCTTTTCATTTTCATTGCATTGTATCACTTCTTTGTTGAATCTAACCATTTGTTGTAAGTATTTTTACATGAATCCATTCGGAAAAACGATTTGCCGAGTGCCTTTAAACATTCAAGTTCAGGTACGCGTAATTTCTTATCGGCATAATCATCTCAAATTGTCATGCCTAACATTTTTCCTATATTTTCAATCAAAAAGCAGTACTAATCATTTATGTATATACTGTTTGCTAGTTGAATCACTGTGTTGGTGTATGCAGAAACAGTAGAATCATTGTTCCTTGAGAGAAATTATTCTAAGAATTTGATTGATCTTTGTGTAAGCAATCATGGATTCAAAAATTTATATTATCCAATATTTTTTTTGTCTTTGTACTCCTCCATAAGACAAATCTGTCTTTTAACTACAATAGTCACTGGGACAAACCAGTCTCTGTACTCTATGATTCCTTGTCTACTCGAATTAGGCGATTTTTTAATAGTGGCGTGCTTGTAACAGAAGTATTGAATTCGCTACAATGATTTCATTTGACTACAAAAAAAAAGTTTGGTTGGTTCATGCTTTATTTTTCGAAACCAGTCCTTAAAAGATGATTGCTTATGTTTCTTATTCAATCATATGCCTTGATTTGAGGACACACTAAGAAAAACAAAACAGAGTCTTGTCCTTTGAGGAACATGAAAAGGAGCTGCTTTATTAAAGTTGATAATTTTTTTTTTTTCAAAGATCTTAATTGAGATATTAATAGAAATGAGTTTATTTGTTAAATAACCACATAAAATATTATAATCCACTAACTAACCAAAATCCCTAATTTGAAGGATTAAGATGTTGCCACATAAGGCCATTTTGGTTAGTTTGTGGGTTATAGTTTTTTATATGGTTGTTACACAAATTATCCCTAGACTAATTTAGTTGACAACAAAAATCTTCTAATTCGTCTTCCTAATTTTATATCAAAATCCACGCAAAAATCCTAACCTTTAAACTTAGTTTTGGTTGGTTGAGTGAATGTTAAAAACTGAAAGTGACCATTACCATGAACTTGATTTAAAGAAAATATTTAACTGGAAAATATTTTTAACCTTTAAATTTCTCTTTTTAGGCCAAAATGGTAGACTGACTGAATATAAATTACGATTACAACAAATTGTATGATTGGTAAAATAGTGCAAACTCACAAAATCATTATCTTTTCTTCATCCTAATGAGACATCACATTTTGTAATTAAATTACCATCGGACTTTACAAATTACAATTTTTAGGACAAGCTTATACGTTCATGCGTAATGTTATGTATTTGTTCTATCATAACAATTTAAAATAGAGTTTCTCAAGATGGAAGATTCCACAAACTCAAGGTGTCCAAATGTGGCATTGGGGCAGAGAAAGTACTTGAAATCGGCATCAGACAAAGACTGCGGCTGCGAAGATCTTGTCTTGGGATGTAATCTTGATCACGATTATTGTTGTTTGATGTGCCTAAACACTATAAATTAAAGAATCTTATTTTCATTAAGCCAAAGAACAAAGTACTTGATTGAATATTGATTATAGAGTTGTTTAACCATAGACTAACTTAAGTACCTGCTTCTGTTCACCAGATCCTTTAGAGTTCTGGTATGGATTACATGAGACCTTTTTTAGATTAAAAATTATTCTTCGAAAATAATTAGTTTTTTTTTAACATAAAATTAACTAAACCAACAATTAGTATCTGAACTTACAATGATTTGTTCTTGAAGAAACTTGATGTACTCTACTGCATCATGGAGGACAGAAGCAGTGTCTGTCTGCATAAACATCAGAAATAATGTTGAAAAAAAATAATAACGAGAATAATTAAAAATTCTTAATTGATTATGGCTAGATAGTATATTGGGATAATGATATAACAGATCATGAAGAACACAAACCTTGCCAAAGGGAGAAACTAACTGCTGAAGCGCCGTGATTCGATCTCCGAGTTTCTCTTTACGAACCTTATCATCCAAAGTTGTGTTTATCAGATGAAAAATTAAGATAATACTTTTGGAAACATTATATATTGCAAGTAGCATGCATTTTGAATAAGGCTCAAAACTAACAAATATTTTTTATTTACTATATGTATAGAAATGGTTTTTGTCTTTACAAACTCTTTTTTATTAGACAATCTGAACTTTATAAAATAAAATAGAAAATTTCAAAGATATATAAATTTGTGCATGGATATGCGTTAATTTTTCATGATTAATATTTTGATTATTTCTGAAAAAGTGTAGGTGGTATAAGATCTTTTGTTACTAACTTTGAAACTCGGAAACTGAGATGGAGTCTCGAGTCTTGGCCTTTTTAAAGGCTGTAATGACTCAATATCTTCGAGTTCTTCAATTTTCCCACTTGCTCTCTGAAAATAATCACAGCATCAAAATTAAAGAAAGATGAGAAATTTTCTACAATGAAAGAGACTAAATTAATAGCTAGTTCACGTACCTTGCAAGTAATTCGACTCTCGCATGGTTGTATCTCTTCCTCAGGGCTGTCTCCATTCTCGTGATCAAAGACTGATACACTTCTTGATTCGTTCAAGAAAATGTCATCAAAGAAGTGAAAACTTTCGAGTTGTACTGGTTTCTCCGATAGTTGCTCACTCGAATCGAACAATCCTTCTAGAAAACTATTTATTGAATTACATCTTTCTTCTTTAAGACTAGAAAAAGAAAGAAAAAAAGGGTTAAGACTTAATAATCAAGATCATTAAATTGCATCACATAAGATATATACATGGACTAACATGTTAGATTGGTTTGAAACATAGATTTGTGAAGTGGAATCGAGATTCGTATTCCCCAAGTATGTAGAAGTATTAAGATGGCTCTCGTTATAGGTGTTGGCCTCGAGTGTATCAATGTTTTGCCATTCAAATCCACCGATATCGACGAAAATCTCAGTGGAACGTGGTAGAGAGTAGCCGGAGAACATGTCGTTGGCGGAGCTCCACCATGCTCCGGTACAAACTCCGGCGATTTCGAATTTTTCACTCATGTCTTGTTGGCTACGTACGCTGTTTGGTTGAAGTAATTTGTTTCTTTTTATATTCTTGGAAAAGTTGGAGTTTGCATGCGAAAATGATATTGACTAAGGGCTTCTATTTATATGTAGCGATGAGGTTTTAGTTTTACTCAACAACAAAGTTGTGATAATTTTGTTGAAAAAGAAAGAAATATAAAACTCCTGCGACTCTTTTTTATATTATCGGTACGTGAACACTTTCCTAGTTAATTATATTTACTAACTAGATGATCATTACGAATGGGACAAAAATAAGGAATGTAAGCAGCGTCCTAGCTTAGGGTATTTAAAAAAACTGAACCGGATCCAATTATACCAAAGAAAACGTAAGACAAATTCTTCCTAGTTTAATTTCATGTCAGGCACAAGTAAACAAACTCTTATTAGGTCACACTTACATTGTTCATAAAAGATTTTGCATTATTCTCAAAAATTATTGAAACTTAGGAACTATCTTTTGGAATATACTTTTAAATTTAATCTATTGGATCAGTGTTTTGGATGTTTTTCTTGAGCCAATTCTTGATAATTTCTAAGTTCAAGTACTAGGGCAAGGCAAATTATTAGCCATGACGTCTCTAAATTCCGCATCTTGAAGTGCGCTGCAGTAATCTCAGCATGATAGAGACATTCCATTCCAGGGCGGCACGGTGGTTGTGTATCCAATTAGCATAAGAAATGATGTCGCTCGGTCTGAATCTCCCTCCGTCGTGCGTATGGTTTCCATCCCCTCCTCAAACGTTGACGGAAGATCACTGAGCCCTATGACTGCTCCCAGCTGTATCGGATGAACTCCAAGGATACACTGAGTTGCAAAGTGAAGAGCCAACGTCAAACTGCCAAGTATCCCACTTATTCCTTTCCCACCTTTTCCTCAAAAAATGTGTGCAGGTTCATCTTTGAAGAGCTCTGCAATGTATGTCTCAACATCCTGTGATATATCATGGTTTTTACCGGTTTTCAACCATGATATAAGTCCATGTTTTAGTGTCTTTTGGTGTTTTTGGTATTGTTTTAGTGTCTTTACAGGAACTGGACCGTCTGGAGCATAAAAGATGTTTACTGGAGGTTTTGGAGCATTCACGGAGTGAAGTGGCAAAATGCAAATTCGGAACCAAGATTTTGAATCTGTGTCGATTGACACTGATGAAGTGTGTCGATCGACACGTTAGTTACTGGAACCAACTGTCGTTGCGAAATCAGATTGATCTAAACAAGCATTAAAGTTCAAGTTCAATTGTTCACAAAACCCTAAACCAAATGTCTTTGCGAATAGAAATTTTGCTCATCAAAGACTAGTTCAAGCAATCAATAACACTGTCGTGTCTATCAATTAACCTAATATCAGATTCTAGTTCATGACGCTAAAATCAGCAATAAACACAAGTCAAGATGAAGAACTTCTAATGATATTATCCTAACAATGAAATCAGATCTAGCAATTCATCAAAACCCTTAAAAACCCTAAACCTAACAGAGAAATTACTCAGACATGTTTAATGAAGCACAAAACATCTTTATTAGAGATATCTCTTAAGAGTAATTCTAAACACAATAAAATAAAGCTTAAGCCTAAACAATGGCTGTAAATACGTATATATAGGGTTCCAAACCGTCATAGATCACAAAAGTAAACATCTGGAGTCTTCGGGCTTCGAACGGGCTTCTTTGATTAAGTTTCGGGCTTGACAGAACAGGGTGTCGATCGACACTCATGGTGGTGTCGATCGACACCAATCTTCAAATCGGCTTCTTTTGTTCCAGTAACTAACGTGTCGATCGACACACTTCATCAGTGTCGATCGACACAGATTCAAAATCTTGGTTCCGAATTTGCATTTTGCCACTTCACTCCGTGAATGCTCTAAAACCTCCAGTAAACATCTTTTATGCTCCAGACTGTCCAGTTCCTGTAAAGACACTAAAACAATACCAAAAACACCAAAAGACACTAAAACATGGACTTATATCATGGTTGAAAACCGGTAAAAACCATGATATATCAACTCCCCCAGACTTAGCTTTTGCTTGTCCCTAAGCAAAACAGATATAACCACTCCTTTAGGAACCACATACCTTTGCAAAGCCATTCCGGTGATACTTCGATGTGTCCCTAGAAGCTTAGCAGTCCTCTAGTTTGATTCCAAATCCCTTAGAAAATCTCAGACTTTCAATCGCAGACCCCTTGAGTTCAATTAAGTGCGGTCTCATCGAGGGAATATTGATCGCTGGACTTTCTAGATTTTTTTTACTTCCTTTAACACTTTCTGCGTTTCACCCTCTCTCTTCCCTCTGAAACTGTATCCAATTAAGGATATCATAGAGATGCAATGCCTTTTTGTTGAATGATTTTTTTGTGATGGCGGGTACCTCAGCAGAGGGTCCTTTACCATTTGTATGCTCCATTTTTGAATTTGGTTGCACTTTTCTGCTTGTTTTTTTATTTCCTTGGCATCTCTATGATCACTAGATCAGCTCTCATTACTGGTGTTCTTGTGGAGACAGGGTCATGAGGCTTTTTCTTTTTTCGATCTAGGACAGTTGTACTCGTCATTCGGGAAGAAGTTTCAAGTGTTTGGAAGCTGAATCATCCTGTACACCTAAGCTGCTACCCAAACTAACTGATGCGCAAATCATTCTCGTACAAGCAAGACCTAAAGCCCTCACAAACGTCTTTGCTCCCCACGAACTCTTGTAACCACACTATCATTGTTTGGTGCTATGTTTTAGGTTGCACAACAATCTTCTATCCGGCGAAAAACGGAGGTTGAGGCAAATCAGGTTCACGCTCTCTTCAGGGGAGCTCTCCTGTTTTTTCTTATCAATTTCGTGTAACTATACATCTATCTGTTTAAATGATACATGAAGTTGAGAGAAGGGATGTCTCTTTGCTGGATCATGTCTCCAACAACTTCGAAGAAGCTCCTTTAGATTCTCGAGAAGGGTCTATTCTCTCAAATTTTCTGGAATAAGAAGTTGCCCCCTTGCATAATTTGATGCCTAACCACGATTAGACTCGAAGAATCGTACGGGACTTGACCAGAATATAATTCCCAAAGCACAATCCCAAAATTGAAGACGTCTGTTTTCTCGTCATAAGGTTTGTTCCGATCAAGGACCTTTGAATATCTATTGGCAAGTCTCTAGTTGCGTTGGCGTGAGGCCTGGTTAAGTCTGCACTTTTGCAGTCAAAAAATCGCACAACTTCATGATAACTCTTCGTCTAAGAGAAGATTTGCAGACTTGAAATGTCCATGAATTATATCGTTTTGAAGCTAATACTACATTCCTTCTACAATCTCGCGTGTTGCTTTCAGCCCGTAGCTAGGTTAGGTCAAAAGATTAGATATCAAAGTAAAATGTAAATGTTAATGAAGTAATCAAAGACATAATAGAACATGTGAGTTTGTTACCATATTTTCTCGTATTAACATTTTAAGTTTTTTTTTTATGGCTTGCTAGAATAAATGAGAGAAAAAGAAAATTGATTAATAAGAAAGAGAAGAAAAGTGAAAACGTGAGGAATTTTTTTTTTTTCCTAAAATTAAGTTGGAATGTTTACTTTACTTTTGGTAAAAGTTGGAGAAATATTTCTCCATTCAATTCATTTTGAATGGTATAAAATAGAATGGCAAATAAATACTTTCTTTTCTTCTGTAATAGGCAAACAATCATATCCTATGTTCTAGTTTCATAGAAAATGTGATATTTTTTTAACCCATATATTTTCAAATTTTATAAAAATCGCATTTTACATGGAGTATATTTTGTCATCTACATTACATTCTTTTCGTACTATTCGGTAGCTGAATACGTACAACATAAAAGTTCTAAAGATATAAATGGAAAAAGAAAAGTCAATATTACCAAATCCATTGCAAAAAGGTTAGTTGGGCTGCCTTCTCTTATCTATATATGATATGACCAGTCGACAATGTATACGGACATATCTAGTAGACACGTACGTACGTGCACATTTTTAACCCACGTGTTGGTGTTTTTCCTTTGTTCTCATAAACTTGAAAACAAATATATAAATTTTAAATTATATCAGTCTTGAATAGTTAAAACGTAATTCAACAAAAAAATTCTAGTTCAATTCATAAATTGCTCTATTAATTTCTTCCCAATGGGCCACTGAAGTTCCTGAGCTCTAAAATCTTTTGTGATTAAATTCTTCTTCTAATATATTCACGTTTTACCACACAAACAAAACGAATAGTCATTTTTCTATAATTTTTTTTTTAAGGGGCCACGCATGAATAAAATGAATTATTGACAGTCCACTTGGGTTGTTGTTTTAGGTTTGATCTTCATTTAAGTTTAGAAAGATTCCCTAAATCTTCTTCAATAATAAATCATTATCAATATATATCTATGCTCATGTCATATGGTTTGACTCAACCGATTATTTTAGTCATTACCATATATTAACATTTGTAGACTTCTAGTGATTTAGGTTACACCAACTTCTGTAGAAAGAATTTAAGCAAAGAATTTAACCAACTAATTAATTAATTAATCAGCTTTTCATGGTTTTGTGATCATATCATTCAGTCAGAGGCAGGTTAACTTTGCCCCTTTGGACGTTATATGGTGGGTTGCTCATCAAGTGGAAGCTTTAAGGCTTGGCCCAGCTCGCTTCTATCTTCTTCAAGGAGTGTATACTCTGTTTCTCTTGTTCTCAAGGAGCCTATTGGCTTCCTCTTTCGTTTCTCTTAGGATTTTTGCTGTGTTAATTTCATTGTCTCTTGTTAAAAACTCTGTTTCCTTTGATTACATACAGCGTTAAAAAAAACTAATAATCAAAATTAACTTTGGTTTAATTAGATTTGAGTCTTAAGCAAAAAAATCTTAAGGGTATTGCTGATCTGAGACATTTGACTTGGAGAAACGGCAACCGTGTCATTATACGTATTATTATTTTTTTTTTTATCAAAATCAAATCGTTGATATATGGTGGAGTGGGGGAAAGTCAAAAGTGTTAACGGTATATTATATTTATAGAGTGTTTAGTTAATAATGGTTGAACATATTATATTATTAGTTAGGTACCAACTTCCAATCATTCACAAATGAAACGGGATCAACCAAAGAATCATCCCATTTTTGAGACTAACTAATTAAAAGCTGATATGAACCCTTGTTGTAGTTTAAGCCATGTCGTATTCAGGTTTGTTTCGGGGTGGATCCACAGAAAAATATCTAGTGATTTCAGTCTTTGAATTGAAAACAAAATAACATTTCATAAAGAAGCTCATTTCATAAACACTTTCAATTGAAAAGGGAAAAAACAATGGCCAGTAACATTTTGCAGAAACATAAAATTTGTCTTTAATGATTCTGCAATATTTAACTAGTTTTAAAGAATATGATTCCAAAGATCACTTCCATGTGTCTCAGATGTTGAGAAACACACAAATTGCCCGAATCTGAAGTCCAAAACGATCATAAAAACCATATACAACTGATCCATAGAATATTTAGTTTTAACTGGCTACTACTATTTTTCCTAAATCCAAATTACCCAAAAAGACTACAAAAATAAACTAAACCAAACGTGAATCTTCTTTATAATAATTGTTGTGTATGAAACAGCCGAATGTGAATATACCAATAAAACCGTGTATCGGTCACTCAGGCAGTCTCAAACGGTTAAAAAGTACCACGAATTTCTGCTTAGGGCCAATATATACAAATCCAAGATCCGCACTGCTCATATATGGTATCATTCCCTGTTCATAAAACCACAAAAATTAACACACAAATGATGATGGTTGGATCTTTTTAAAGTTTATATATATTTACCTTTCCACTGAGTTTTAAAAGCCTTCCCTCGACCCATTTCGGGTTTTTAAACCCAAAGTCTGCAATTCTTCCTTGTCCTCCGTAAGTTGCAGTCTGCATATACGCAAACATCTTCTCGATAAGTTTTTTCATATAACCTAAAGCTTAGGAGATGAGGAAAGTATCATTACCACTCCCAATTCCTCTGGGAAGATTGTACCACTGCGCCACGTCCTCCCCTTCTCAATCTTTGCACGAAATGTCACCTATGCACCAAAATATTTTTGTGACCCTATCTTAAGTTCACTGATCTCATACAAAAATGTTGTAACTTGAAAATATAAACATTAAAAAGATAAATTACCTGACCAGCCGGTACATTCGGATCTCCTGTCAACTTCACAGCCTCAACATACTCAAAGGACTCCTTATCTGCATCATCCCATCGACCATACTTACGCTTAAGTTGCACTATCTCGGTGCCATAAGGTCCGAACGCACCAACATATAAGCCTGCGTTTCAAAAATTTATACCATAAGTACGAATACATTCTACGACCATATGAAAAGAAAAAGAATAATATTAATGCGCAACAAGCTTACCGTCAAAAGGGTCTAAGTTGCTGCTATTAGAAGATATGATTCTATTGAATGTTGTATACTCAGAGAGCCGGTTTCCATTTCGCGACTGACTAATAGCAAGCTTGACAATCTCCTGCACATTTCTTGATACCTAGAACAATGATCCAACAATCTTTATGTCTAAAGGAGTCATGAAACAGCCTAGTAAAGAGCGGTGTGAATTCAAGGAAAAATTTACCTTCAAAGAAGCTTTCTCTGGACCCCAGAACGCTTTGGCAACCTCTGGTGGCATCAGCTCCGATAATCCTTGAGCTTGTAGAGCTGTTACTTGTTCCTTGGACACAGTATCTTTTCTTAAATCATCAATACCATCCTTACTTCTCTTAGGAGCATGGAAGAGAAAGGAATCTCTTTCAATATCATTTATACTGGCCGAAACACGGACAAGCTCATCCATTGTAGAGGAATCTTTTGTAGAGGAATCCTCTGTGTTATGGAGAACCCCTCCGATGAAAAGCTTGTTCAAATATTTTTCAGTATTATCGCTAGCCGTAGATGAAATTTCTTCGATACCGTCACCTTCTTCGTCATCATCAGCGTAACTACTTTCCTCAATGCCTTCTTCTTCAACAAGCTCTTCAGTAGCAGCATCATCACTGCCTACAATCTCTTCCTCGGGGATTTTAACATCTTCATTTAGTCTCACTCTTATGCCCGGGATTCTATCTTTCAGATAATTTATCACATTTTTAATCCCATCTTCGGTTGGTACCTTGCCGGTTACTGGCTTATCTTCTTCTTTTTTATCCACCTTTACTTCATCGCCTCCTCCTACATCAAGAATGGTTGGCTTCCTGATTAAGGCATTTGATAATAGCTGTGCTCTTAAATCCGAAATCTCTGAAATAGGCGGGTTTGGCTTGTTACGTTGCAAATACACCACCTGAACACATGCAGCAGATATGTACAAAATCGTCTTACTCGATGCTTTTGTAAGAAGAAAGCGGATATACTGTCACCAGAACAATGGCAAAATCTTAATGTCTACAATCTAGTTTTGCTTAAATTACCTGCATAACATAATCTCCGTCTGAGTCTTTAACGACAAATATCTCAAACAGAGGCGTTCCAGCGGATGCAGTCATCAGTTGTCTGTATGAACCAGTTACAAGATTAAGCCTTCAAAGAAAATGAAAGATTATATAATCCTAAGCAGAAATTGTTCTAACCTTGGACTGTAACTCTTGCCAATAAACCTACCAAAACCTTGCGTTATGTGTACAATTCTACCAAATGGCTCCTCCGAATCTTCAGAACAACCAGCCCACCATCCCAACTACATACATAGACATCAGAAACGCGATATATGCTTTACTTCAACTACCTAGTCGACTGCGCGGCTAAGGTATAGCGTATTTTAGAACATTGCTAAAAAAACACAATACAAGAAAGGTAAATAAAGTTACCAGTCCACTTCCCGTCTCGTTACATAACCTCGAAGCATCACCGTAACGCTCTTCGATTATCGCAGCCTACGAGTAAAGTTACGAGATATACATAAGTAAGAAAACAACATAAAGAGGACTGATGTTAATGTTACCAAATCCTTTTATCTTACATTTAACTCTGAAATGATCTCAGCGACAGTATCCTTCACATTAGCATCTTCAATAGAAGTTTTCAACTTTGCAGCTTCTTCAAAATCTTCAATTTCAATGGCTTCTTTAAGTTGACACTGTTACATAACATAATCCAGAATAATTTAGAAAAGCTATAAAGCAACTATAATAATCAACGAGTGGACTTTTAGAAACCTTGAGAAGAGAAACTAAGCTCTCGAGTTTTTCAATCTCGGAGAAGTATTGACTCCAACGATTCCAATCCCAATTATCATTACACGAACTTGATTCAGCATCGTCAACGGTTGAGCAATTACGAAGAATGATCGGAGACGATGATGATTTTGTGGTTGATATAGAAGCAGAGAACGAATACGGTCGGTACGGTACTGAAACGTAGGAGAAATCGGAAATTGAAGATTTCGGACAGAGGAAGAGGTGAAATTTAGGTACAGAAATTCTTCCTTGTCCGATTACAACGCATGGGTTAGTTGGTGTCGCCATTGACGACGAATGCTTCACCGGAAACTGAGAAGCTGATAAGGTCAAGCAAGACGAAGATGAAGAAGAAGAAGAGAAACAGGGAAACCCTTAAATAAATATTTAATTCATAGCTTAAAACGACGTAGTATCATTAGTTGAGCCATTATTAAAAAGTAAATGGGAAGAGAGCCTCTTTCTCAATCAGAGTTTTTCATTATAACATTTTGCAGAAACATAAAGAAGCTGATTGGAAACATTTAAAGTGGAATGAACAATGTAATAGAAATCAATGTTAATCTTATTTTTTTGATCGAAAATCTCCAAGATGTGTGTGTGTGTGTGTGTGTGTATTCATGGATTGTTTCTCATGACTTGAAACAGGAATTCTTTTGTCTGTTCAATATCAACAAAATCACCATCACAGAGTCCTTGAAGTATTTGAACAGAGGAACAAATCAGAATTGCACCATTTGAAGTCGTTAGACTAATGTCGATAATCTCGAATCCGATAAACCTCATAACTTCCATGAATTTAGTGAAGATCCCATCTTTTTTCTCTGTTATGATCTTTAACCAAAACTTCCTCTCCCCAATCTTACACAATTGCACATTCTCCTACCAACAAAAAATAAATAAATCAAGAAAGATATAGAAAAAAAAAATCAAGGAATCGATTTTAGAGAAATTTAATTAAAAAAAGAAAACCTCGATTCCGAGTTTCTTCATTTCCTCTTTAAGATCAATAGTTTCATCAAGTTCAGGTTTTATCATCTGATCAATCTCACTAGGAGTTTCTTCACTTTCATGAAGCTTTTCTTGAAGGTTCTCAACTTTCTTCTGAAGCTCGCCTATGTAAGTAATAGTATCTTCAACAATACTCGCTTTAGTCATCTGCAAAACAAAAACAAAAACAAATCATCACCAAAACACTCAAAAACATAAAACAAAACTAAAAAAAATCGAAATTTCGATATTTACGTTTGTGACAATTGGGACATGAGATCGTAGAGTCATAAGTCGAGCATGTAGCTTCTCTCTTCGACGTCTCTCTGCTTCAAGATTTGGAGATTTGAAGCTTTCAATGACTTCTTCTTCATCTCCTTCTTTCATTACTTGTCTCCTACGGCTACTCATAACTGGTTCTTGAATTCTCCTTCCTCTACCCATTTTTTTTTTATTGTAATGAGAATTTTCAGACAAGTTTTTTTTTTTTTTTTTTTTTTTTTCTTCTTGTTTGTGTAATAATGGTTAAAAGACATGACTTATATAGTTGCTTCTCATGTAGTTTGTTACTAGAGAGAGAGAGAGAGAGAGAGAGAGAGAGAGAGAGAGAGAGAGAGAGAGAGAGAGAGAGAGAGAGAGAGAGAGAGAGAGAGAGAGAATCTTAGTCTCAGTTTGTTATTATTGATGTGGTTTCAGTTAGAGTCAAACACACACAATAGAATAAAATTACTAATTTTGTTTTCATATATATAAAAGAAAGGAAAATAAAAAAGATATACATTTTATGACGAATTAGAGGAATTTTTTTGTTTGCTTTAAATTAGGTGTAAAACACGAGTCCTCACAGACAAAGGAATGGTAACATTTCGAGTACCATCAGTCCAAGTGAAGCTACCAAAGAAGTAACCAGTGTTACTCTTATGACTCGACGAAACCCTAACTTTAAACACAAGTTTCTTTGTGGTCGAGTTAAAAACCAGAGTCTCGGGTTCGACAGTTATTTTCACGCCCTTAGGAGATTCGATCACGGCTCTGTAAACCGAATCCACAGGTCCAACGTTAGTCACTGTTCTCTTAGCGGTTATTTCTTCTCTTAGGTCGGGAATCGTGATGGCTGGATAATTAACGTCCATAATAGACGGTAACGGAGTCCCGCATTTAGTTTGTTTTCCGGTGAGTATGGTGATTGATGTGTCATTGTAACCAGAGGCGCAGAAAAAGTGAATGTAATCGTCGAGGTTCATGTCGTAAATGAGTCCTGGATCTTTGGCTTTTTCCGCGTTCACGAGTCCTGCGCCATAGTCAAATGGATCAGCTAGTTTCCGTGGATATCCTTCCGCAAAGATTGGCTGCCCGTATGGATCGGTCTTCCACGCTGTAGTCATAATAGCGGATTTTAGCGCAGCAGGAGACCAGTCGGGGTGTAAAGCTTTGAGTAGTACGACGACTGACGCCACAACGGGAGTGGCATAGGATGTTCCCTGACCCATCTCAAAATCGGTGGAATTGTTTTGGGCATTCGAGACCACTCCGAGAACCATCATACCAGGGGCTACTATATCGGGCTGTATGATTTACTTTTTAGTCATTAACCGAAATCCTCGAAATTTTTTTGAAAGGTTGTTTAGAAAAAAGAACCTTAAGAATGGTTGGAGACTGTGAGCTAGGCCCTCTAGATGAGAATCCTGCAACTGTAGTCGGTATAGGACGTCCCACGATCGTTTTAGCAGTACTTATTTTAACCGTTGGCGAACTGGAGCCATAAGAAAATGATCAGTTTTATTATATACTATGTTACTCCCGATGGATCAATAAGGAAGGAGAAATACCTTGACGAATGGATATACTGTAGAATCTTAGATCCGACTTCAAAGTCTACGTAGACGACTTGGATACTATTTGGATTTTCACTTAGATAATCAGAACTTCGGGCAATGATTACCGCGGCGGCATGCATGGCATCTATATCTGACGCAGCTTGAAAAATTTCCCTATCATCTTCCTCAAACGCTAGGACAACTTTTCCCGTGACGTTAGAAGTGACTTTTTGCCAGTCGTCGACGTAAACTAAATCAGCAGATATGTCTCGAATTGTGTATACAGATTGAGCCTGAAACAGGTTTACAGAAAAAGAGTAAGTTTCCGTAAAACCGGTGAAAAGATTTGGAAAAAACACGTTTTACATACCGATAAGGTTTCGTTATTTCCAAATGTCAAGTCTGCATGAGATGTACGGTCCAAGCTTGTTGCCCCTACTGTGAGAAACCACGGAGCTACATTACCCACAGTGTAAGGATCAGGGCCATCATTTTTAGCACAAGCTATAACTGGAATGCCCTTCATCACCGCATGGAACGATCCAATCTCTATATCTTCCCCAATACGGGTATATGGATGGTAAGGAGTCGCACTCGGGGTGAGTGAAACCGACAATACATCAACACCATCTTTTATGGCCTCATCAAATGCCTTCAACACATCTGTAACGGCAGAACCCTCATTGCCATCAAAAACAACCTTGTAGATAGCTATACGGGCCTTTGGAGCACCGCCTCTCATGAGTCCATGTGAAAGACCATTCTGTGACGCATTAGGCACGAATGAAGCGGCTGCGATTGTAGCAACCATATCTCCGTGTACCCCGACAGCTCTGGGAGACATGAATTCACGTTCATCCAATTTGTCCCCTTTATTTTTCTCACTCCAACCATCAAGGAAGTACTTTGCTCCAACCAACTTCTTGTTGCAATGCTTTGCCGGGTCAAAATCCTGTCCGGCTACACATTCTCCCTTCCAGTGTTTTGGTATCGGTCCAAGCCCTTTATCGTTATAAGCATGAAGCTCTGGCGATACTCCTGTGTCGAGAAAACCAATGACAAGATTACTTCCCATGTCGCTTTCATGGAGAATCCCAGTGGGCAAACTCGGCGAAAGACCCAAATAGTCGTAAATCCTCGTCCCTTGCACCTCAACCTTTCGATTCCGTGCGACCTGGAGAACATCAGGACGGTCTGTATACGTCATGAAACAAAACCCATCCAAAATATGTCAGAAGATTTACACACAAGAGCTCTTAATTACTTGTTTCATTCGAAAATCAAAACACAAACCTGAAAGTTTCTCAGCTTGTGAGTCTGTAAGCCTGGCTGCAAACCCGGAAAATCCATGGTGATAGTTGTAGACGATGGACTTTCGAGCAGCTTCCGCACTTCATCAAATTCAAAATCAAACAACAAAATAATCAGCTCCAAAACAATGAGTAATCATCATCATCATCATCATCCTCCTCCTCCTCCTCATCATAATCAGAAAAGCAAAATCTCATGGGTTTTAATTATATACCTTTCGAAAACCGATTCCAACATCTTCTGGTGTGATTCTGCGACCACATCAGGATCATCGTGTTGCCTTGCGCCTAAATACACTATATAAACCTATCTCAAAAAAAAAAAAAAAAAAATCCCATCAGTCACAATTTGACCAAAACATAACCACAACCAACAATGATGAACAAACCATTTTTTACATACCTTTCTCTCTTCATTACTACTTTCTTGAGCAAAGACGAAAAACCCGCAATTTAGAAGGAACAAGAATCCAATAAAGAAAATTCTCTTCACAATTCCCATGTTCTTGGGTTTGAGAAGAAAATTCTCTTGTTCTTTATAGAATATTTCTTGTTTTGAGCATGTTTATGCTTAAATAAGCTTCAAAAATAACTTAACAGAACATGAATAGCTTAGCTGGTAAAACCAAATGTGGGTAATGTCCAAATAGGATTAAACGAGATAAATCCACTTTCGCCATAAAACAGTTTTAACAGTTTCTATATAACTTTTTCCCAAAATAAAAAAAAAAAACAGTTTCTATATAAAACAGATCTCCTCTCTCATACAAAAAATAGATTACACTAAACTAATACTAAAAAAAAATCAAAGCAGAGATGATTAAGTAAATCTTGGAGCTCGTAGAAGATTAGATACCAAATTCGAATGAGTAAGAACTAGTAATTAACGATTATTCAATGAGGGTTTAGTAAAACCTGTGATCAAGTACTCACTCAATTAGGTTTCCTTCAACTAAAAAAGACAAGAAAATAAATTAGAGAGAACAAAGAAGCTTATCTTAGGTTGCAATTTGATCGACGAGGAGGACCATTAGCATTTTCAGATCTTTCGTGTCTATTTAGGAATCATTCTGTTTGCAATTTGCACTATCGTTTTGTGCACAAATCATAAATTAGAAATTTAGAATTCCAAAATGTGATTCGGTTTTCTTAACTTAACCAATTTATGGTTTAAACATCGGTTTTAACTTAACCAATTTCATTTGGTGAATTTATTGGGTTGGTTGCGTATTTCCCCTCTACAAATGTCACTCAACGTATTTCCCCCTTTACAAATGTCACTTAACTTATTTCTGTCTAAACTTTTTACTTATTTCTTTTACCACAAATACAATATAAGGCATTCAGATCTTTGGTCGGATTCGGTACGGTTTTTTCGGATTTTCGTGGAGCTTACTAATACCATTCAGGTATATTATTATAACAGATCGGGATCGGTTCAGATCCTTTTGGGTTCTAGTCGGATTTGCTACCAATTTTAAGATCCAAAACTTATCCGAAATCCTATCAAATTCGGTTTGGATCCGGTTTTGTTGAACCCAAACATAAGTATATGGCTAGTAATGACATTAATAAAGAATGTCTAAATTCAAATATATGACCAAAAATGAGGAAAAACTAGTCGTATCCATTTAATAAGATTCAAACACTATATAAAATGTGATATACATTGTTTTTATATACTAGGCTTGTTCGGTTATTGCTTCGGTAATTAAATATATCCGAAACCGAACCGAATTTCAAAATAAAATAAATTAAAAACCATTCGGCTATGTAACAAATTAACAATAACCAATATAGATCCAAATCGTTTCATTTCAGTAGAGTTCGGTTTTCGGATTTCGGATTCGGATAATTTGTCCACCCTAGACAATATAAACCGATCAGAAAGCTAATATAATTAATTTTTTCTTCTAATAAATTCGGGTAATGTTTTTCAATATCCTAACTAATTACTCGTTCTCATCCTTCTTTCGTAATTCCCGCGATTCTCCAAGATGAACATGCTTAGGTGCTTGCCCATATCTAAAACTAGTAACATGAATAAATACATATTTTTACTAATTTTTGGTAGCTCTGATATATTCCCAAGTTAAAATTGATTGAATTGTACGCAAACTTAAAAGTAAATCACTGAAAACCCAAAGCAAGACCGTAAGAAAAATCAATAAGAACCGCTTTCCCAACAATTGTGTTTTATTGATAGTTTGGGTTTAAACATTTTACAAGAAAACATTATCGATGAAACGTCTCCTCACAGAAACTGGGATTGTCACATTGTGAAATCCATCACTCCAAGTCAAACTCCCAAAGTAAAACGCAGTGCTCACTTTGTGAAAGCCCGTTGACACACTCACTGTAAACTTAGCCTTCTTGGTTCCTTTGTTAAACACTAGCTTCTCCGGCGAAACCACGACGTCAAATCCAAAAGGAGCCTCGATCACGGGCGTATAAACTGAATCCACAGGTCCAACATTGGTCACTGTTCGTGTCACTGTAATCTTTCGCTCCTTGAGGTTTGGGATGGTAATGGATGGTACGTTGAGGTCAAGAATCGATGAACCTGAGGCCGGACACTTAGTGGTGACGTTTCCGGTTATAGCAGAAACTCTTTTGTTTGTGTAAAGAGCTTCGGAACATAAGAAATGTATGTAATCATTCATGTCCATGTCGTATACAAGACCGGGATCTGTGGCTTTCTCCATATTCACGAGACCTCCTCCGTAATCGAATGTATCTGCTTCCTTACGGTTACCTCCCTCTGTAACTAGACGTTCGCCATATGGATCGGTTTTTGCGGCTGAAATACATAGCAAGTATTTAGCTGCTGTTTTTTTTTTTCGATTTGGAAATAGGGTTTTATATAAACTAAACCTGTGGTGACAAGAGCTGATTTGATAGCAGCAGGAGACCAATCCGGATGCGAAACCTTGAGGAGTGCTACGATTCCTGCAATAACTGGAGTTGCCATTGATGTTCCAGCGTAAGCAAATTCGCTGGTGTCTTGATCTGTCGGTATTTTAGATGTTAGTAAGGTCACACCCGGGGCTGCTATGTCCGGCTGCATTACACAGAGAAAGGAAAAACAGTATGAGCAATATAATCTAGATTTTATACTCTTGAATAAGAGATGATTGAAACATAACCTTAAGAATGGCAGGTGAAAACGAATTAGGCCCTCTCCCCGATGATGATCCGACTGTACTTGCTACATTTTCGCCAGTTACTGTCTTGTAAGGGCTTATCTTAATCATGGGTGAGCTGCAAAAAAAATAAACAAAGAAAACAACAATTCAGATTCTCAAATGTAAGAAGATAAGCATGTTAATTAGACCGAGAGCGGTGTCTGTGAAGATAACCTCGTAGTTTCAAAGTAGTAATGTATCTCGGTTGCAAAGTCAAAGTCCATGTAGATACATGGAAAGTTTTTGGGACATTGAAAAATACTACGTTCCTTCGAATTTCTCACATAAATTACACCAGCAGCACCACTTTCCTTAACACTTTCGGCACTAGGCGGCGGAGGCTTACCCACAGAATCGAAGTACACCATGACTACACCCTTTGGTATTTGAGCATCATTTTCATTAGCAGAATTCAGTACAGCGAAGCCAACTTCTGGTCCTGTGTACAGACTCTCACCCTAAAAGCAGGTCAACGTAAGTTTCAATCACAAGCTTTGCATTGCATCGTTACTGATTTAAAGTTAAAACGTATATTAAATTGTATATACCAGCAATGTTTTATTATTCCCGAGTGTGATCAATGTGGGGAAAGACCGGTCAACGCTAGTCGCAGCCACGGTTAATATCCATGGAGACACGTTAATAACGGATGAAGCATAGGGTCCATAATTACCAGCTGGAGAAACAACAGTAATGCCTTTATTCACGGCGTGCAGTGCTGGAATCGCGATATCAATTTCAAGGTCAATAGCGTTGAACAATAACGAGGCGCCGACAGAAACCGACAAAACATCAACACCGTCGTGAATGGCTTCATCAAAAGCTTTCCAAATATCAGCAACTGAACACATTCCTCCTTCCACATCCCAACAAGCTTTATACATTGCTATGTGTGCCTTAGGAGCACCACCTCTCATGGTTGAACCAGAAGGGAGACCGGGCAAAGTCACGTTAGAAACAAAAGAACCAGCAACCGTTGAGGATACTTGAGTACCGTGACCATTATGATCCCTAGGAGATATATATTCTGTAGTACTGTTGATAATTCTTTCGAGATCCGCATTAAGACCATCGATGTAATACGTAGCTCCAATAAGCTTTTTGTTGCAACCTGCAGGACTGAACTGATTTCCAGATACGCACTGTCCTTTCCAACGTTTCGGTATGGGTCCATAACCCTTGTCATCGAAGACGCCTAATTCTGACCATATCCCTGCTCATATAATCTCGAGATTGTTAAAGTCCTGCTAAAAAATTGAGAACGAAACAGATTTAATAGAGAGATTGATAATATACCAGAGTCTATAACGCCAATAATAGCACCACTGCCCATGTTGGTTTCTTGTAGAAGACCTTTAGAAGACGTTGGAGTAGAAAAAAGGCCCAAGTAATCCCATGTCCGTGTCGTTTGCATCTTAAGTTTTCGGTTTTCCAGAAAGATAATAACTTCAGGATGATCTAGTAGACAGAAAAACAGAAACTGGTTTAATAAAAACACATTCTATGTTTTGATTTTTGACGAGCTCGTAAATAAGCATGAATCATGTGATAAAGAATAATACTTTTCAATTTCTCTGCCTCGGCCGGTTTCAGCTTGGCTGCAAAGCCAGAAAATCCATGGTGATAACTGTAGACCAATGACTTGGTGGCTGCTTCTAAACTGTAACACAAGATTCAAATTAGAAAAACAAATCAACTGAGACTACCTCAGAAACTAAAGTTATAAACCCCAAGAATATTCAATGCAACCACTCTTTCACCTTCCGAGAACCGATTTCAAGATTTCGAGATGTGACCGGTCCACCAACTTAGGATCATCGTGTTTCCTTTCCCCCAAGTAAAATATAAAAACCTATTTTCATCAGACAATTAACGAAAACATGAGCAATCACAACAGTCTTTTATTTTTCTTCACATATCTAAAACAATTAGACTACATACTGGCGATTCAGGCACAAAAGGCGGCTCTGCAACCGGGGCTCCGAACATAGGTTCCACTGAAGGAGCAGCTTGTGGTGAGTCGGCCAAATTTGATGCCTGTGGAGGATCAGCCTCCCCGGGTGTTGTTGCAATGCTAAGCTTTCCGTTCATGATTAACACAAAACCAAATGCTATTGCAACAAAACACAATCTGAAAGAACGATCCATTTTCAAGAGCTTTTCACTCTTCAATGAAACGTTCCTTCTTTTTTGTTTTCCAAGCTTTTTCTTGTTTCTACAGACAAATCTCCATTGATTTTTAAACTAAACTTATTAACAAACTCTGGTTTCTAAAAACTGACAAATGAACAACCAATACACATACTGACTGTATCTTGGAAAAAATAAACGTTGTAACAATTAACAGCAAAAAACAAAAAGCATCAAAATGGATATATTTGTCAAGATGGTTAGGCAAATGCTAAATTTAGAATACAATTATAACATCCAAGGTTAATATAGATACGATGAATTGAAATGCAATAATGACATCTGTGTTTAGGGTTGCAGAAAGAGAGATAACAGAGGTTCTTATTTTGGTGCAATCCAAATTAAGTCTGTATGGATAAGAAAGGCACCTAGGTAGATAAATCATTGATGCTAGTTGGCAAGAAATTCATATCCCTTCTAATTTTATCGAAAGAAATTACAGAGAAGTTTCTACCAAAATAGTAAAACGCATTTCTACAGAATTAAAATCTTGGATCCATAGCTTCAAGGTAAAGAAAATGTTTATTTCAGTCAGTGAAACTTCTAAACATACGAGAAACAAGAACATACAAGCCTTACGTTCATTACATTACTACTAGGTCGTATATTTATTACTGATAGATTCAAGACATCGACCTACACGATCACAGAAACATTTTCTCCTTCTTACAGCATGATAAACATCGTACACATAGAACATAACACATAAGAAATTCATACAGCTTTTGATAAAAAGAGAGAACCATGATTTTAAAACAAGAAGTAGGAGGAACTGACAACGGATTTGTGATCTTTACCCAAATGGCGACCACGGAGACACTCAAGATCCATAATCTGAGAATGATCCACATAAAGATTCACCTGAAAGAATCAAGAAGAAGAAACAAGAATCTTGTGAGGATAACAATTCAAACAGCTGATGTATACGTATGCATAAATGATCAAGAGGAGTATCATTAGATACATTTGGACCGTAACGTTTGATGAACCACTCAGCCAACTTTGCATCAGATGCTTCAAACATAGTCTTCTCTATTCCTAGACGTCCTATTACTTTAGCGATTATATCTGCTCGAAGAGAATCTGCGTATTTGCAAACATCATCTGCATCAATCATAATTGTATCTGCTCCAGCTTCTAAACACCTCTCAGCCTTTCTGATCAAGAGATCAATGTCCTCAACAAACTCTGTGAAAACAAGGTACTCTCACAGTAAGCACATAAATCCGAAACTCTCACTGCTCATCAAACGAAGAACACAGACCGTTTCTTACCACTTGATCGAGGCTCTGGAACAACGTAGGAACCAAACGCTCTATTCTTCCCAGGAATATCAGGCTTGTTGAATTTCACAGCAAACATAGGTTTAGCTCTAAGACCACCGCTCTTAATCAAACGTACGTATCGTAAAAGTGTTTCCTCAGGGATTTCAAGCAAATTTGCATTCAGCTCTATTGTATCAAACCCTAACTCCTTACACTCCTACAGAAGAAAACACAATTAAGCTCACAAAAAAAAACACCTAATTCTTCTTAAATATCAAAACACAATTAAGCTAACTTTACCTCAACATACTCTTTGAAAGATGAAGGACCACTACGAAGCATATGCTCAGCCCAATCCCCAGTGCTAACATAAACATCATGTTCATGAGCCATTTCAATAGCTTGTTTGATGTATGATTTTGGAATTAAACTGTTCGATCCTCCCGAGAACTTTAATCCATCAACAAATTGCCCCATCGAATCGAATATCTCCTACAAATACACGATTAACCGGAAAAAATTCCTCATCAGAAATTCGATTACTCTCAATCAAAATCGTGCTTCACTGTAAATCAACCCTAGATCGGAACGAAATTTCTTCAAATGGTGATGGAATTAGGAGTTTAGAGGTACCTGAAGAACGTTGTGGCTGAGAACGGAGTAACGAGGACCACGCATCTCCGTCACACCGTAACGGCGAGGCTTCTCTGGACGATCTTCGTTCTCATCGAAGCTTTTCCAATTGTAGTAACCCGCCATTTTCTCTGTTCACTTCTGCTTCTTCTTCTTCACCATGAAAAATCGACATTTCTCGGAAATTTTTAAAAGATGAAATGAAGCAGTCGAAGAAGAATGGAGTTGCTTCTAGAGAAATGCCACGTCATCACCGGACTTTCTCGTCTTCCTGCTTTTTTTGCACAGTAATTTAATCCGCTTCTCTGATTAACGTAGCCACGTCATCAACAATAAGAGACATGATTTTTTTTTTTTTTTTTTTTTTCCAACTATTTCATTTGATAAACCCAAATAAATGGGTGGAGTACAGGTGTTAAAATACAAAGGCATACATTTTGGAGATTGGATCTTAGTAATACACGTGCTTTTAAAAGACAAATAAAACACATAAATACTGACACGTGTGTACTCATCCCTCCGAGATCCAACATTGAACAGACCACCGCCGAACCAAAGCTCCGCCGTGAATCTCGTCTATGATTCCGATCTTACTAATTTTGTTCTTCTTTCCCCATGGAATCCAATTGCCTTGTCTCCGAAACTTTTAAAAAACCTTTTGCATCATCGCCCGTAGCTAATGGTAGAGAACTCCTTGACCATCGATTTCATAATCCCTGAAGATCTCACCGGAATTAGAAATCAGATTATTCGTCGAGACGCTTTCAAGAGAAAACCTCAACTCTGCTTAATCTGCTCTAAAACCATCAAAATCTTCAACCCCCTTGTTTTAATTCCATGAAAGAGACTTCACATAACCGATAAAATCGGTCTATTAACAGAGATGTGAAGAACTTTTATCCTCTCATGAGAGAAAACAAGCAAATCAATAGAAGGATTCCACACCAAGAGCAATCTGGGATTAATCACTATTAAAGAGACATGCAAAAGGAGAGGAAATACTAAAACCTCCGATAAACGGAAAAGATAATCCGATAAACGAAAATTATAAATACGGTCAAGCCGGAACCCGAAAAGAAACAAAGACCGAAGAGCTATGTACATAAACAATCTCCGACGCCGGCAAGACGCCGGACGCCGGAGCTAACTGTAACGATGAGCTTTTGCTTTTCTAGTGGAAGGAAGAATCTAGAGAGAAGGGAGAGAGAAAAGTTAATGATAATTACTCTTAAGAGACATGATTAGGAGTAGCATTGTTTTGAAGCATGTTTAATTGGGCCATTAGGCTCATTTTAATTTATTGGCCAAATTAGGCATCAGCATTCGGGTATTCGTTTCAGTTTCAGATTGGTACCAATCGGTTCCGGGTCTTTTGGGTACAAGGGTATAAGATCCATATGGGTGTCGAAATAGTTTTTGTTCGGTCTCGGTTCCGTTCCAATCGGTTTCGGGTCAGTTTGGTTCTTATAATAATTACCAAAAACTTTTAGTTTTCATTCGATTTTGGTTTCGGTTCGGTTCTGGATATTTTTTTATCCAAATTACCCTAAATTATCCGAAAATAGTATTTGTTTTTAATAAAAAGTAAAACAATACTCTTATATTAGCTATTTTTATCTAAACTACCTACAAATAGCTAAAAATATTCGAATTAGCCGAATTAAACGTAAACATAACAAAGAAAAATTGTAAAATATAGCCAAACTATATATACATATCTGGATTAATTTATGTTTCGGATATTTCAGGTACCCATTTGATTTTTAGTTCGGTAACGGTTTTCAGCTCCGGTTCTTTTAGTTCTAGACATATAAACCCATCGAATATTCTTAAAAGATTAGTTCGGTTTCGGTTTGGATAATTTTGGGTCGGTTCAGCTTCGGTTTTTTTGGTTCTGATTGGAAAACACGAATTTTCGAGATTTGAAACCCTTGTTCGTGACAGCGTTTTAAACCGCAAACGTCTTCTCTTCTTTGCTTCACTGCTCTGTCAAGAATCCGAATATTAGAAAGTAATTTTATCATTAAGCATGGAAGGTAGGAATAAAGACTACATACAATTCAGCAAATAGCCCACACAAAGAAATATATATTTTTGAGTTGTCCATTAATAATCTGAATTTCTTTGCTCGATAACTAAAAGAAAAAAATGCAGTGGTAAATAAAAAGTATGTATTTTCAAGTGTGATTTAAATATATATTGTGATTTCATATAAAATAAAAAGTTATCCAATATGATACTTGCTAAAATCATGAATGATGTTACTTAAACTAGAGAATCAAATTTTATATTAAACTTAAAACTTATATACATTTTTCTATCTGTGGTTTTTGCAAATGATATTCTCAAATAAATCTCATTAATGCCACTAAACATGATTTTGCTCATGCATAAGAAGTTAAGTGCATTATTAGTACTTAAAATATTTGATGGAAAAAGAAGTTTTACATCAAGGATCACAGCTAAACTTTTATTCTCTAACATGGTCTTCAGTAAAAATGCATGAAAAGAGACTTCGGTTCAACTTTATTCTTATTCTATCCAACCAAGAAAGCCTCTTAAAAGCTTAGAACTCTAATTTCCCATAAATACAAGAACAAGTTATTACTTAAACAACAATCCATTTCTACTTCTTTGTTTCCAGGCAAGAACTTGTGTCATAGAAGAAAAAAGCTGTACGAAGAAGAAACAATGTCAAGGAATGTAGGGTTCTTCATCTGCATCTTGATCATAGCCATGGATGTTTCAGCTGGAATTCTCGGCATTGAAGCCGAAATAGCTCAGAACAAGGTACATGATTTTACACACACCCGCGAGTCAATAGGAGTTGCGGATTTCTTACTAACTTATTTGTTTTGGGTGCAGGTGAAGCATTTGAAGATGTGGATATTCGAGTGTAGAGACCCGAGTTATACAGCCTTCAAGTACGGTTTAGCTGCGTGCATTCTTTTGGCGTTAGCCCATGTAACGGCTAATTTGCTTGGTGGGTGTCTCTGTGTTGTCTCAAGACAAGACCTTGAAAAATCCTCGGCTAACAAACAGCTCGCCGTGGCTTCTCTGATATTCTCCTGGTAAGTCCAACACAGAACAATGTGTAAATCCTTCTTGTGGTTGATTTGATTTGACTAAAGACCCTTTGTTTTGTCTTTTCTCAGGATCATATTGGCTATCGCTTTCTCAATGTTGATCATAGGGACGATGGCAAACTCAAGATCGAGAAAGTCTTGTGGGATTTCGCACCATCGGGTTTTGTCCATAGGAGGGATCCTCTGTTTCATCCATGGCCTCTTCGCTGTTGCTTATTACATCTCTGCAACTGCTTCAACACGAGAACAAACACACACGGGCCATGCTTAGAAACTTTTCTAGCTACTTTTTTTTTTTTTTATAAATTGACGCAATGTTTAAACTTTGATTAAGAGAATGTATACCTGGTCTTCTATAATTTAATGTTCTTGATGATTGTGGATGCATTGGAAGGTAAGGTTGTGGAATATAGCCTTCGAGTTTTAGTTCTTCTAGAAGCAAATTAAGCAAAGAATTGATCTGTGGAGATTCGGGATGGTTTCCGTCACCAGAAACAAACAAATGAGTAATTTTGTTGATTTCGATCCAACTAAAACCGGGAACTTTCTGAACTCCTCTCTCTTTCATTAAGCTTCTTACTTTAGTCACATTTCCCCATTCTCCAGCATTAGCATGTGCATTTGAAAGCAAAACGTAATAACCAGAATTCCCCGGATCCAAATCCATTAACTCGCTTGAAGCAATTTTCGCAAGGTCGACATTCTTGTGAAGCCGACAGGCTCCAAGTAACGTTCCCCAAACTCCTGCATCAGGCGGAAAAGGCATGCTTTTAACGGTTGCATAAGCTTCGTTTAACCGACCAGCTCGTCCAAACAAATCGACCATGCACGCATAATGCTCCTGTTGTGGTTGGATTCCATAATCCTCTGTCATTGACCTAAAGAAACGGACTCCTTCATCAACATCTCCAACGTGACAACACGAAGATATTATCTCAAGAAACGTGATTTGATCAGGACGAATTCCGCTTTCTTCAACCATTTTACGAATCAGACAGAGAGAATCCTTTAACTTGCCGTGGTTTCCATATGCAGCGATGATGCTATTCCACGAGACAATGTTCTTTTCTTTCATCGTCTCAAACACATTCATCGCAGAATCCAGGTTTCCACACTTAGCATACATATCTATCAATGTACTTTCCGTATATACATCAGAATCAAATGAATGCTTTATCGTAAATCCGTGAATCGCTTTCCCAAAACTTTCTGAAGGTAAGTTTGCACAAGCAGAGAGAGCAGCTGAAATACTAACAAAATCAAAACCAATCCCCGAAAGTCCCATTTGACGGAAAATATCAATAGCTGCACTCGGATCATCGCTCTGTGCACAACGAGTGATCATGGAATTCCACGCAACAATGTCTTTCTTCGAGAGTCTCCCAAAAATTTCATAAGCAAGATCCATTCTTCCACACTTTGCATACATATCTATAACAGCGCATCCAATATTGCACCGCTTATCGAAATCTTTCTTGATGATGAAACCATGGAGTTCTCTCCCGAGTTTCAAGGCCAACAAACTACCAAGTACGGGCAATATAGAAACTAGAGTTATCTCATTGGGGCTAATTTTTACACTAACCAGCCACCTAAACATCTCTAACGCATCGATATACAAGCCGTTATGCAAATAACCAGAGATCATTGCCGTGAGAACAACAACATCGACTGAGTTACACTGACTGAATATCATTTGCGCCACCGAAACACCCCTACACTTAAAATAAGCATCAATAAGAGCACTCGTTAAGTAGATATCCAGCGGTACGCTATGTCTCACAATATAACTATGAATTTGCCTACAAAACTCAAGGTTTTCAAACCTAGAAACCGATGGAAGCAAACTAGAAAACGTTATGGCATCAGGTAAAACACCTGAAGAAACCATCTCACTGAAAAAAACTAAACTTTCTTCCATTAATCCACTCTGAACATAACCAGATATCATGCAGTTCCATGTCACGGTATCAGCACGAGACATCATCCGAAACAACTGAGACGCATCATCAAACCGACCGCACTTTGAATACATAGATAGAAGTGAGTTTTTGATCGAACCTTCAAAATCCAAACCGGAAACAACTGCTAGACAATGAAACTGAACTCCGAGATCAATCAATAACTTAGAAGCACAAACCGATAAAACACAATCAAACGTAACAGCATTGAGACTAATCCGATCCATCCTCATTGCATAAAAACCTTTCATAACACTCTCCGTATCTGCACATTTTGCGTAACCATTAAGCATAACATTCCATATAACACAATCTCTCTGACTAACTCTATCAAACAACTTACTCGCCACATCGATCTTTCCATACTCGAGATAAGCTTTAATCAACGAACTCGCCACAAACTCATTACAATCCATCCCAAGTTTCGTAACCGCATCACGAAGAAACCCAATTCCTCTAAAATTCTTCAACGCAACACAAGCCTTGACAAGGCAAGGAAAAGTTGATACATCAGGAGAAACTCCATAACAAAGCATCTTGAAGTAAAACAACAAAGCTTGATTCCAAAAACCCATTCGAACGAAACTACTGATAATCGAATTCCATGGCCTGATGCTACTACTACGTTTTAAATCAAGCCTGTAAAACAATTTACCACAATCCGAAAAGCTACCACACATAGCATACATACCCAAAATATTCTCAGCCATAAAACTCTCGCCGGAAAATCTGTTTACGATTATAAATGCGTGGACTTGCTTGCCTTGGCGAAGCAGATTTGAGTTCGAGCAAGATTGTAAATGTAATGTTAGTCTACGAAGAAGAGATTCTCCGAGAAATCGCGAAGAGGTTCCCATCGAAATGAAATTGTACGGTACGATTAGCGACTGAGGAGATATACAGAGATAGATGAACGCGTCATCGGAGACTCACTGAGTCAGCGAGTGGCCGACGACGACGGCGGCGGAGTAGCCGGAGAATTAGTGCGGTGAATTAGGGTAGACGAAGTAAGTACGAAGCCATAGGAAATGAGAACTGAGATATGACGTCAGTTTTGTTTTATGAATGGAAATAAATCATTGATTTTAGGGAAATTTGCTCAATAACCCAAAAAAAATTAAAATTTATAATCTAACTAAAATACCTATGGTTATTCATGCTAATTTAGGGAAATTGGGTTATGTAACCACAAAAAATTTATCACCAAAAATCTAACCAAAACCCTCTATGGATCAATTTCTTAGCCACTAGATTAAGGGTATTTGGTTAGGTTATTAATTATATATTTTTTTTTATGGGTAGATAACAAATTAAACTTTGATTTTAGGGATAATTAGTTGTATAACTCAAAAAAAAAATTATAATTCAAAATCTAACCAAAACATACCTATGTGGCAAATTTCGAACCATTAGATTTAGGGTTTTTAATTAGATTTTGTATTATAATTTTTTTTTTTTTTGTTATCAAGCAAATTTACCCTTGGTTTTATTAGGCGGGCAAATGCAAAAAATATACAAAGAAAAATTGAATAACACCATTAAAACATGTATTTAATACTTAGTTTAATCATGAATCAAACAACTTGAATGTAGACGGCAACAATACCAAACAAAAGATCTCACACTCACACTCACACTCATTACAATGTTTCAAATTGAAAGTCTTCACATACGAATCTGTTCAAGATGAAGAGAACTAATAAAGTCCTTAATTTTGCCTTCAGGATGGGTTAATCCTTCACCATAGCTATATGTAACGTTCACCATGCGTGCACAGTTGATGGCTTCTTTGAGAATTCGTCTTGGTACATTTTTTGTCTTCAACAACTCTCCGTTCACTATTTTGTCGTTCTCTACACGAATTTTATGAAGCGCCTTAAAAGCTTCATTTTGTGTGACTTCATATTGCTTCATATAGCAATTCATCCCAGTAGTTACATATCCTCTACTCATGTCATCCTAAACAAGTCACATATAAGTTTTTAAAATTATAAAAATGCATACTCCAAAGCAACAAGAAGAGCTTTAGTTTACTGGAATTAAAGGCTGGAGATATGAAGGATTAGTCCAGATTATGGACTATATATATACTCCACAAAACCTCATAATTACATATAGATAACAACTGATTACTTCTTACCTCAAAACCGGTCATGTCATTCATAAGACGTCCGTTTATAGATATTGATTGAATGAGTTTAGGTCTGGATTTTAGCCACTCGTAAGCGTCCTCATTAGCAATATGTCCCATACCCATCAAAGTGCCTACCATAACCGCATACAACCCGATCTCAACCTCACCAACTTCCATGTAATCCTCAAAGCTAGGCACATGAGTAGCTTGCGCCCATTTGGCACGTTCAAGGTTGAATTTTACGAGTCTTTTGAACTGCATGCTCAAAAGTATAAACACGTTGTAACAATTATATTAGGAGCAACTATTTGTGTCCTAATGGTCTGAGCATGGGTCCATGCATTATCTAGCGTCCATTGATCGAATAGTTAGCAGACCTAAATTATTGTATATGAGATACAATGCAGAAGCAGAAACGAGGTATTTTTCTATACCTCCAATTACGATTCTCTTTTTGTTTTGAAACTTTATCAAGAAAAGAAACAATTTAGGAACTTTCCCCAACTTTAAATGCATATGGTTTATGAGTTTCTAGCAAGAACGGTGTATATATATATCATTATGATGAAAAATATAAGAAATTTAAAACTGAAATTAAGATGGAAAAATAAATAACGGATATATATTAGGGAAATTGGGCTTAATAACCAAACAAAAAACAATAACTAAAAAACTAACTAATTAACCTATATCTAATGGTTGATTTTTTGCCACATACCCCTACTTTTGTTACTTTCTTGATTATTAATTTTTTTGGGTTATTTAGCAAATTAACAAATTAACTTCTTCACTGGTCAAATATAGTAACTATTTTTGAATCTAACAACTAGCTAACAATCATGATTAATAGTCTTATAAACTAGTTTTTAACATATACATTTTTCAAAAATAAATAAACGTGTATGAAAAATCATATGCTTTCAAATATCTATAAATGTACAAAAATGATATGTATTGTAAATAAAAGTAATAAATTTGAATAATTTTGATAAATATATGTTAATGTCATTAGTTTTAATATTGTCATTTGGAAAATTGATTAAAACACATACTCATGTTATTTATTGAGAAAACAAATTATATCATTTTCCACATGCCACTTTTCAAACATATCATTGTTTTGAATTGTTTATAAATAGGCCACTATTTTTAAAAAATATTTTCATATTATCCTTGTCACAAAAAAAAAAACTTTTTTCTCCTTATCTCTCTCTCTCTTTATTTTTCTCTTTCTCTTTTTGTTTTGACATTAATAAGAGACTTGGATCTGTGCATTTAGGATATAGTTTTAGGGGTAGAATTTTAGGGTTTAGAAGTTTCATTTACATTATAAAACTTTTGAAAAACTTTATAATGTTTTTAAACAGTTTATAATACGGTTTAAACTGTTTTACGAAACTTTTTAAGTATGCTAAAAAAGTCTTATAAACATTTTAAACAGTATTATAAAACTTTTTAACAACCTTATAAACTTTTTCAAAACCATATAAGCCTTTTTAAAAACCTTATAAATTATTCTTTCAAATGTTCAGTTTTTAAAGACTGATACAAAATCTTATTAAACGATTCAAAAAGTTTACAAAAAGACGTGAAATCCCTAAATCAGCAAGAACATCAAAAATAAAAATATACCCATAAATCATCAGAAATTCAAATTTGTAATCCAAATCAAATAAAAAACGTTAGATTTGTAACCAAAATGGAATAAAAATCTCATATTTGCAATTCAAATCAAATAAAACTAAACTTGCAAGAAAAAGTGAAGAAATCAGATCTATATCTGGATCTGAGAGAGAGAGAGAGAGAGAGAGAGAGAGAGAGAGAGAGAGAGAGAGAGAGAGAGAGAGAGAGAGAGCATCTATTGTCTTTTAAACCTCATCACCACCATTTTTTAGAGAGAGAAACAAAAAATCACATTTGTTTTGTGGAGAAATAGATTTAGAGAGGAAAAAAAAGAAATAGAAAAATAGAGAGAGAGACGTGTTTGTCTTTTTCCAACTAAATAGTAACATAATTGAAAAGTGTTTTAAAACACGGACACTTTTGACTAACTGCATAAAAAATATTTATAATATGTGTGGCAAAATATATTTGGATTTTTTTTAACATGTATCACAATCTGATCGATCGAACGGTTGATACATGTCATGATCTTGTTAATTATTATGTTTGAAGTACCATACATATCATGATCATGTCATGATCGTGATATATATATACTAGAAAGTTACCTGCGGTATACGCGGGATAATATGATTAGCGAGTAAATCAATATAGTTTGAATTAAAAAATAAAATATCACTTTTGGAAAATTGTTATTCAGAATATGAAATCTTCTTTATATTTTGAAATTTTGTCATTATTTTGAATAGAAATGTATTCTACCCGTGAAATAATTAATAATAGTGGTTTTTAATTTTTTGGTCAATGTATAAAATCTCATAATCTTCAAAAATAACGATTTTAATTTCTTAGTCAATATATATAATAAAATGTATTAATTTCATCTCATAATATACAAAAATACAGTTTATAAGTCAACACAATGTATTTTTTTTATATAATAAGCATCGTAGGTTTGTAAACATTGAGATGTTTGTAAACATGAGAATATACGTTTTTATTGAAGATTCCAAAGTGAAAACAATGCATTCCTTCATTAGTTTATTTTAAATTAAATGAAAACTAAAATCGTGATTTATGATTCCAAAGTGAAGATTTTATATACTTTAAAATTAACTTGTTCACATTTAATTATGCAAAACTAAAAAATGATTGTGTTTGGTTATAGGAATTGTCTTATGAAGAGTGTTTGGATAAGAGTATAGTAGAACTTAATAATATAATTTTAATTTTTTTAAAAAATGAGATAAATTGCAAGTTTGACACCTAATATAATGGTTTAGAATTCTTCTTCTTTAATATAATGGTATATTAGTATTTAATCCTCTATTTCAAAAGATGAGGAAAATATCTTTTATTTTTCCTAATTAATACACTTTTGGAATATACATTATTTTTTGTTCATAATTAGTTTTATGATTTTAATCTTGAATTTTCGAAACATAATTTCCGGCAAGTACATGATTTCAAAATATTTCGATTTTGGCAAGTTTATGTTTATTTCAATGTGTTTGGCATTGAGACTAAAAGTAATCAACATTAGTTAATTAGGAAAGAAATGTGTTTGACAATTAGTATAGAAAGATTGAAATAAATCAAAAGAAAAAACTCAAAAAATTGTGGTGATGACACCTAAGCAAAATGCTATCAAAATGTTTCTCAAATAATATATAGGATATACACACGTACGTGTACATGTTTGTTTGTTTTTTTTTTTTTTGCTAACTATATACAAATGCATATTAAAATGATTTAATATACATGTATACTAAAGATCTTGATAGCTTACCTCTTCTAGTGTATATTTCACACTGTAAGATCTTCCTTCTGACTCCACTTCTCTTTCAAAATCTTTGAATACATCCAATACAAATTCAAACACAAATCTCAAATAGTTTGGTTGCTTATCCATGTCTTCATCAGGAGCCCACCTTGTCCATCATCACCATCATTCTTATTATCATCGTCATCATCAAAATAATTTGTTTATCTTGAATTTAAACATGCATCATACCTTTCTAGACTACTGGCGAGGCATTCAGCTTCAGATATAGAGGCATATCTATCAAAGGTGTCGTCAACAATGGTTAATAACGTGAAGAACTTAGTCAACATAATCCTGGCATGTGAGAACTGTGGCTCAAAGTACATCGAGATCACAATAAAATGCAACTCCACAAGTCTGTCTCTGAAATAAGGTGGCAACTTAGATGCAAATTTGAACTCCTTGTACCATCTTGCATCCAAACACACACATATACATAAAGATGATGCAAATAAGGAAATATCTTTTCAGAGATATTTCTATGTCAAGTCATATAGAAATACTAGAAATTGAAGAAATTACATACTTTGTAACCATTTTGAGCTCCTTAAGGTATAGAAGTTGTAGTAACTTGAAATTGAGCTTGGAAAACTTGAGTAACATCTCATCATGATCTTCTTCTTGTTCGTAGAATGAGATATACTCCATCGCAACTAATATGTCCATGTTCCAATGCTGAGATAGACCAAGAGCATTGTGTATAAGCCTTGAGAGATGAGGGCTTGCTTGTCCTACCAACGACTCAAGATGTCTCGTTGTGAAGCTCAGCGCTTCATCCATTATATAATCTCTCGTCGTCCTTAAATTAGCGGCTTCATATAAGCTCAACATGCCCTTTGCATTCTTGGTTAAGGAGTCCATTAACTTTCCATCCACCCCTTTGAATCTCTTGAACACATCTATATACATAAAAAATTGTCATATCTTGTTATATCGTTCAATCGAAGGAGAAACAACTAATAAAGAAATGAACACGTTAATTAATACTCCATTTGTTCCTCAAAAAATTGATTTTCTGGAGTTTAATAGTTTTCACACAAACATTGTAAAACAACTATATTTTGTTATAATATTCACACGCTAAACACTTTTCCATATAATTGTGAACCAAGAATAGTCTAACAGGTCAAATATTCATAATTGATAATTCTTGATATTTACGATTTATAGACACTAATTTCTAAAAAGTGCATTAAAAACATAGCCGTTCAATATTTATGGAAGGCCATGTTCAATGGTGGATTCTATAAAATGAGTATCTAACATATATAATATCAATATTATTTTAGTTTATCTAAAACAACTAACTTAGTTAAATAATATGATTGAACCAATAAGAAATATACATGTGGTAAGAGGGTTTCTAAAGTATTTGTAATTAGAAACCATTTTAATTTCTCTCTTACATTTTTTCAAACTTTTGATATTTTCGTGCTTAGAAACTAGGGGTAGGAATATTATCTGGGATCCGGATCCGATCCGGATCCGTTCCAAAAATACGGGGCGGATCCGGATCAAGATAATAAAATCACGGATCCATCAAAAGCGGATCCGGATACCCAGACTTAAAAATCAAGATATCTGGATCCGGATTCGGACCCTTTATATATATTAAATTTTTTTTTCTTTTTTTTAAAAAAAAATTGATACATAAAAAAATATATTTAAAAATTATTTTCGTTATATTTTATTTATTTTTAATAAAATTATATTAATTTTACAAAAAAAATTAGTTTAAAATTATTTTAATACTTTTAAAATTTTTTAATAATATTTTTACGGATCCGATATCCGCGAATATGTTAATATTTAGACAGATATCTGGGAGTCACGGATCCGGATAATAAAGACACGGATCCGGCAAATCCGGATCCGGATCCGAATATCATGAAACTGCCCGGATATCAGGTACCGTTCCACCCTAAAAGAAACTACTTTAGAACCCACACGAGAACAAAGACTTACAAATCAATTTATTTTTGGAACATATAGATAGTAAAAATCAAGTTAAAGGTAAGCAAAATAGTTTACCAGACGACATGTTATGACCATATGTTCTGAAAACCCAAAAGAAAATGGAGATTGTGTAAAGGTCATGTTCATCTGCGGTAATATCATCTATCTTTTCAAAGGCGTGTGTCAATATCTCATTGATCTCATCCTCAAAATGATATGAAACACCAAGACTAATCATCACATAAATTAAAAGAGTTTTCCTCTTCGCCGAGTCATGGTCTTCTGCTTTGGAAGGGGACATGAGGATGTCCCTGACGTTGGCCTTGATTTCTTCGAGCTCTCTTGCAATTACATCTAGCTCCTACAAGAAGTTTAGACAAGTCCATTAAGAGTTATATAACTACTTCATTAGATCAATAAATAGATTCTTTTTTTGCCACGAAACATTTCACTGTATCCATCAATTAATAAGGAACATAAATGCCAATGTAAGAAAATCAATTGTTCTTCCGTGCCCACGTGCCGACTCCGTCCTTAAAATAATTTATATTCTTAGTGTTCTATATTTCATAGGCATCTATATATTGATGACATAAATAGACTCACCAATTCATCCACCGGAACGTTGACGAAGTGATCAGTCCACTGAGAGCTTTGCAACTTTTTAAAAGTGCGACCGCTTTCATGATCTAAATCAGTTTGAGATTCCATAAGAGAGAAAAAGCTAAGAGAGAGATTGGTGGGTAGAGAGAACGTCCCATATTATATATTTATAGATAGATAATTGAGGCTTTTGCAAAATTTGAAAGAAAAAAATGGGCCCCCGACTATAAGAAAATCTTAAATCAAAATGGTTATAGAAAAATGAAAAAAACGTGTTGAACTATATTGAACAATTTAATAAGCCTCTCATTTAGACGCACCAAAAGGGACAAGTTATTAAAAGTCTCGTTTTACAATTGGATTAGCGACACAAAACAATATAGCCAATATATCACAAAAGTGTCATGCGCACTTATAAAAAACGAGATTTTTTTTGCTAAATATTAAACAAGATATTGTGGCCTAAACTTAGCAGCCAACCATTTTGTCTTACCAGACACGCTGATAAGACTGACCATGTCTCTTCTATTAATCCAAAACTCCACAAACAGTTTGCCTGGACGACTTTTCAATGGAGGTTCTTAAAAGCATGTTTAATGTGTTGGAAAAAGACTCGTTTGCTATACAAGAAAAAAGAATATCAAGCAAAAAGGAAAATCAAGCAACAAAGGAAATTGAGCTAAATGGAAATCATGAAGATGGAAAGTTTTATACTAGGAAGAAGTAATTTACTATTATTGTTTAGAGTCCTAACCCTATAAATAGAGGTCTAGGCTTAAGGTTTAATGTATCACAAATCACAAAGATCACAAAGATCATCACAAAGAAAAAGAGAGAAAAAAATAATAAAAAGAGAAGTTTAAGAAAAATATTTTTTCATAGAGTGAATTCCAACACAATGGAGTCACCCATCATGGGTGTTTAAAGTAATTTTGAATTAAATTAAATTAACATTTTTGTTTTAAGACACTTTTGATTATGGACATTTCCAATGGAGACACCTAATTTTGGGGCTTTTAAAAGAAAAAACTACTATTTTTAATTTATTTTAATTTATAAAACATTTTATTAACCTTAAAAATATTTAAAACAGAAAAAAGTTGAATAAAATTTGAAACATATATGACATAAAAAATGTCAAACATAGTCTTCCAAATCATAAATGGACAAGAAACGGTGCGTTCTAATCTTAATGTGGTCGCCATTTTTGCCATACACGCTCAACGAAATCGTTTTTTAAGTCTTCATGCTTCTTTCTATCACGAAGTCGAGTTCGAATGGCTAGCATTTGGGGGATATTTTAATTCTAGTAGATTGGATAAAACATACAAAATATATTGCAAAATTAGAAATTTGAAACATACATACATAAAACATTTAAAACATAGAATTTCAGTTTTAAACATTTTTTTCTCCTCTGTGCATTATTTTTCCTCTCCCAACCACAACACGTCATGTCGCCGTGTCTAAACACTGAAAATGGATCCTATGTAAGACCCGGTCCAATTATTTTGGATATCCTTAAATTATGTATAATTGCAGTATAGTTATTTAAACACCCAATTAGATCTTCTTGGGTGATCAAAGTACATGCCCTAAGACCTAAGTGTATTTAAGTGAGTTGCTTAAGTAAAAAACAATTAAAAATATAAAAAAAACTGTTTAATTTTGTTAAGTCGGGTTCTTAAATTGGAGATTATAGAACTCCTCACAGCATCTCCACCAGTAAAATACTCACTTAAGTTTCTCATCTATTTCTGGTTGGTTTAAATTTTTAAGAAAAGAAAATAAAAATCCGACTCTACAGTTTTTTGTTGTTCTATCGCCTCTTTCTCGATCTCTCTCTAATGGCCATATGAGAGAAGAAAGAAGAAATATATCGTCTCTCTCTCTCCTCCGTTATTTTGTTGTTCTATCGTCTCTTTCTCCTCCGTTCTCATCAACTCCACCGACCGTGTTCCCAATCGCCTTATTTGGTTCAGAAAATCGCCTACAATGAAGCAAGGATTGTCCAATGTCTTCCCCATGGTACGATTTCTCTGATTTCGTGTGTAGATCGTAGTAGATGTGTAGAGGGAATTGGGATATCATCTAACTGAAATTAGGGATTTGATTTAGGGTTGTTGCATGTGATCGAAATTGGGGATCTTTGATGTGATCGAAACTAGGGTTTTATTAATTTGGGGGGAAAAAATTGGATTTTCTTCTCCATTCTCAATTTCTCATTCACGAGTCACGACCCACAACGATCTCTTCTCTCCTCCATCAAAGTCTCGAACCCACAATCACAAATTATGGAAAACACGTTTCGGCGGGAAAATTAGGAAAAACGCGTTTTAGCGGGAAAATTAGGAAAAACGCGTTTTGGCAGGAAAATTTACGGAAAACACGTTTCGCGTGGGAAAATTTACGGAAAATGCATTTTGGCGGGGAAATTACGAAAAATGCGTTTTGGCAGGAAAATTTACGGAAAACACGTTTTGGCGGGAAAATTTACGGAAAACGCGTTTTGGCGAGAAAATTACGGAAAACGTGTTTTGACGGAAAAATTACGGAAAACGAGTTTATGGCGGGAAAATTTACGGAAAATACTTTTTGATGAGAAAATTTTCGGAAAACGCGTTTGGCGGGGAAATTACGGAAAACGCGTTTTGGCGAGAAAATCTACGGAAAATGTTTTTGGCAGGAAAATTTACGGAAAATACGTTTTGGTGGGAAAATTTATGGAAAACGAGTTTTTGGCGGGAAAAATACAGGTGAATTGTCAAGCAACATATTCATGTGAATTAAACATATTTAAATTATAAGGATTTCTATGGACAACCCATTTGGATTCGGTTGTTACTGGTCACGGTCATTGTTGGTCATGGTTATTACTGGTTGTGGTCACAACTTGACCGCAAAAGAACATGACCGCTTGGACATGACCATTTGGACGTAGTCAACCAATTTGAGAATCCTAGAAATTAGGGTTCTTTGATTCAGTTTTCAATCGTAATGTGTGTTTTTAGCTTCAATTTGCATGATTGTTGGATAAATTAGTATGTACAAATCAGTGATTTGATTTTCCTTTTCTTTTGTCAAACCCGTGATTTCTTTTGTTTCATAATTCAATTCACATGTCTTAAGTTAGTTTTTTCTCTGTATGAATTTTGAGTTATTCAAACGAATGAATCAGTTAATGTTTCATGTTCTCTTTAACTTTAAATTAATGTATTTGTTCTAATTGATTACGCCTAAATTAATATTTGGGGTTTTTGCGAAACTTGAAAGAAAAATATGGGCCCCTGAATATAAGAAAATCTTAGAACAAATATTAATTGAACCACTAGATTTTACACTCACGCTACGCGTGGGCTTTATGAGTTTAATATATATTTCAACTTTTTGATTTTTAAATTACAGTTTTAGTATATAAACCATAAATTTTAGTTTTGAAGTTTTTTCATTTCTCATCTAGATACATAAGGCAACGCGTTTTTATTGTTCACAATTTACAAAATTAGCTTATGAAAAATATAATTAGTCTTAGTGAAATAAATATTTAATCTTCAAAAATTGCTTTCCTTAAACACCATTATTTCCTTTATACTTTAGAAATTTTTTTTGCATTTTGGAATCTTAACATCTAATTCCTTCATCTCCACATGACTCTTACAAAAACACATTCCATTGACGATTACATTTCTTTAAAGCAAATAATATCATTGGCTGTTAGGTTGTTAATTATTCGCGTATCTGCAAGTTTGTACTAACACACTAATCAAAGAGTTGTCTCCTCAAGTGAACAAACAAACACTAACAACCTTTTAATGCTTGATTTCATCTTGGTTTTTGAAAGATTTAGAGCAATATAATCAGAGATAGTCTAAGCTCTAGACTAAAATACTCATCACAAGTTTTGCGTCTATACAAACCCTCTGTAGACTGACCATCTCCCTATCCCCACCACTGCATGACTAAGTTCATACGAAACAGCTTACACCATAGGTGACATATTGCACAAACACCAAACTTTTAACGGATAAACTAAAGATAGTTCCATTTTCTCCATTCTAGCAAAGAGTTATTGACGGTGCACTACCTGAGAAACAGACGAGTTATTTACAGTCCTAGGATCTCCTTTGGGATAAACCCTGAGAAACCTGAAAGAATATGAAACAAATATTAAACCCTTACTTACAATCAAACACAAAGAGGTCAATCATTAAAAGAGATTGTTTCGCATTTCGCATGCTTTTTCCATATTTTTGTTTCTTCTTCCCGGCTTTCTCTTCACGCCAGTCAATCCTCGAACGAACGACCATAGAAATTTAGTGTCAAGAATCACTATTAAAACATACTTGAAGCGACTACCAATGAAGAGTACATGTCTCTGTAATGTCTTAAACTAACCCATAATCAGTATTGTAACAAAGATAAAGACCCTCAGTTTTCTTTAAAACCTTTTCTAAGAGACAAAAATATCCAGCCACACAACGACAATAGCAAGACTATTTAAGTATTTGAGGAAAGAGAAAGCAAACACTAACCAGAAATCTATGCAAAAGGGAATGGACGTTGATTCTTCAAGTTTGTGTCTCCGTAATGTCTTAGACCAACCCATTATCACACTAAAAGGTTTAGAACCCAAGCCTAAAAATAAAAAAAAATAGAAAATATAAATTTGATTTTTGTGTTAGTTTACTTATTTGAAGTATAGAAATCAAAAGAATGTCATGAACAATTATGACGGTTCTAGAAGGGACGATTACTAAGAATTCATTGACGAAACGAATTTGATACTAAATTCATGAACTCAACATAACAAAGTTAAAGGATGATTCATATGTTCATAAAACAAAGAAGATCTAGGGTTTACCAAACCACATCATTAAACAAAGCAATAAGATGGAATTAAGAAGAATATAGAAACCTAATTTCCAAACGATATGGCTTCGTATATATAACAAAGCAATCTCAACGTTCAAGCCCAATAACTTGTAGCTTAAGCAAGAAAGAAACCCTATATCCATGGAGCTAGCTCTAATGTAATAATTATAGCGCATCATTATACTATTATTTGACAGCGAAGAAGGATTCCATGACTATAGCCCTGTTCTTTTACTTTCTGATGTCGCAGCGGCAGCGACAGAGCAAAAAGACGGAGTAGAGATGAAGCAATAAAGTAAAACGACAAACAAAGCTTGAATGATGAGTCGGAGATGACAGCTGATGAGTCGCCGACGGTAGCCACGCTGGAAATAGCAGCAACACCTTCCCCTTCACCTGCGATCATCTCTGGCGACAGATCTCTTCTCACCACCTCTTACAACTGTGTTTTATTCTCTTGTTTACAACTGTTATGCTTTGTCGCTATCGCAGTCGTTGCGTCGAGTAAAGAACATGGCTTATATTATTTGTCAAATAATAACCATAAAAATCTACATAATAATAAAATCTTCCCCATCGACAAAAAAAAAAGTTACGATAAACAAAAGTTAGCAGCTAGGATTCTATTACAGTGAATGTTTTTTCATATTCAATGGTTGAACCAGCCTTCCTAATACCTACGAAAACAAAATCAATAACCGAAACAAATAATTAGAGTTGACCAGACATGGAACTATTTTTATATACATATTGTATGAATCTAGAATAAAGTTTTCCGTTTATAAGGGACTATCATCAAGTTATGTATTGCTTTTCCATATTTGTGGTGGTACAGATGAGGGGATGAAGTATTTATATAGAAGCCATAATTGATTTCTTTTTTGCAATTGTATTAGGAACTTTTGAATTACGGTATTGTTGTTAATTGTAACTTTTTCTTGTTGGAATTTTTGGATTAAGATGAAAATATTAATTTTGGAATGAATAGGACTTATGGAATCTAAAAGAGTCGGTCATCTTTCTGAAAAGGAAATTGATTATTATCAAGTTTCTTTTTTGTAAAAAAAGAGAACTTCCTAATTTATCCGACTAATGACGTGGACCAATAGAATCGGGTTTCTATAATCTTACGTGGACGCCTTTAGAGCGCTATAGCATCAACTTTTATATAGTATAGATGTTGAGCAAACTGATAAGCCTCTTATTTCAGACGCACCAAAAGGGATAAGTTATTGAAAGTTTTTTTTTATATAATTTTGGTTTGATTAGTGACACAAAACGATATAAGTAAAATACCTATGAGAATAGTTCGAAACGATTACAAAAATAAATAGTGTTAAAGGCGTTTCGGCTTATTCCTACCTCCACTCTAGGTAAGTGAGAAAATTTATACCTGCTCTTTGAAAGTGTGCTTATTCATACCTTCACTTCATATAATTAGGCTTATAAATATCTGCTATTTGAAAGTATGCTTAATCGTACCTCCACTCCATATAGTTAGGCTTATAAATACCAAATAGGTTACAGAGTTGTTTGTCTCTTAATAGAGTTGACTTAATTACTAAAACGGGATTTATGAGTCAGATTTGTTTGTTGATTTAATTTTTTTTATCATGTTTCAATAAAAACGACGTCATTTTTATTATTAATGTAATTGTTTAAAGAACACATTTTTTTATGTCGTTTTATTAGGAAAACAAAAACCTATAATTGATTTCACACGTTGGAGTTTTATTAGGAAAACAAAACCCTAAAATCGTACCAATTAAAATTGAATTCACACGTTTTGGTTTTCTTAGGAAAATAAAACCCTAAAATCGTATCAATTACAATTATAGGGCTTTTTCCTAATAAAATGACATCAAATAAATGATTTTTTAACCAATTACAGTAACAACAAAAGCGACGTCGTTTTTATTGAAACATGATAAAAAAATTAAAATTAACAAACAAATCTAATTCATAAATCTCGTTTTAGTGAATAAGTTGTCTAGTCAACTCCATTAACAGACAAACTAACTCCGTAACCCGTAAGGTATTTATAATCCTAACTATATGAAGTAGATGTATGATTAAGCACACTTTCAAAGAGCATGTATTTATAAGTCTAACTATATAAAATGGGGGTACGAATAAGCACACTTTCAAAGAGCAGGTATAAATTTTCTCACTTACTTAGAGTGAAGGTAGGAATAAGCCGAAACGCCTAGTGTTAAGTTACATAATTTTCCAACTCAAAGCTAGTTGTCATACTTATGTTCTTTATATACTAGTGTCAATTTTTCGATGTGGGATATTGTTCCCAATAGATACTAGTTTGAAAAGATACTTAGATAAAGATGAAGATGGTCGGAGGTGAGCGATGGCATATGATGATGCTCGTGTGAGAAAGGGAGAGTGAGAGCTTGATGCTTAGATTACACATGTAATTTCCATGCAAATCCATAAGTGGTATGAAACTATGAATCTTGGCCATAAATCAATCAATCATTTCTTCAGAATATTCCACGCGTTTCACTTTTTCCGTTATGGTCCTTCAACCGATAATATATACCGAAAACTATAAATCTCATGGCTTAAAATGATTTGATCAATTTAATTTATATTTTTAGTTTTTTTCTTAGAAACCTTGGTAAGATTTTATAGGACCTAGTAGCCGGCTCTAGGTTAAAGCTGATGAAGCAAACTTTAGGCATCAGATATTTTTATAATATTTTAAGGTTTATAAAAGCTAACAAGCTCTGACAAGATGACACGTGTCATCTCTTTCTTTACAAATTTTTATTTTTAAAAAAAAGTTTAAAATTTTTTTTTCTAGGTTTTGAACCTAGCAAACCTCAGTAATTTAAGTGGAGGAGAACCACTAATCTACTAAAGACACTTGTATATATCACGGTTAGAAACATATATAACCCGCTACTAAAATTTTTTAAAAAATTCATTCACAAAAGTAAGAAATATTTTGAAATGCCAAATATTTTTATTTTTCTGTAACGTGGAATCTATTTAACTAAATAAATTTATATACCTCTAATAATGATCATTCGTGATTGTTATTAATTTCTAAACTTCCAAAATTGGTCTTTCCATTTATTTATCAATTATAATTCAACATTTAATTTTTAAACGCCCATATAACATTTTGATTATTAAAATTCAACACATTATTAATTATTTTACCATTAAATTGATCTCATCTAAATTTAACGTCCACATTTACTTACTACAATAAACTTACAAAATCTAATCAATTTATTATTGAAGATAATTAGGAAATCTGAACATTTTACCTTGATAGGAATCAATTTATTTATAATATATCAATATTAAAATAGTTTAAAATTACTTTACATTTATATGTTTATGCAATATAAATAAAAAAATTCACTAATTTAGTTTCAAGTCCATTACAAAATTGGTTTTTTTTTGTCAAATATAAATAATAATACAAAACATATTGTTTGTCTTTACTTCTAATAAAATTTTCAAACATATTATCATATAGTTTTATATTTTGATTTTTCAAAATATAATTTATGAGAATATTTTTTAAATATCACTTATATACAGTTAAATAATTTTAAAATTTATATAAATAGTTTTTCCACTCAACGCGTGGACTTTTTCTAGTATCTTTATATTTTAGGGCATCAAAATTATGTAATTTGTCCAGTAGTGCAGTGGTTGAGATCAGATTATTTGAGCTATTGTTCATTACGATCAACCAAACTGCATATTCAATTTTTTCATATTTTAATTTGGTTTTGGACCCAAAAAAATTTTTGTTTGCTTTAGGTGGCTCATTGTTCGGGATCTTAAAGTAAAACGTTTCCGCGTAATTTTGCATACCGAAACAAGTTCTTGTTTTAAGAAAACAAATTTGGTGGTGCTAGAAAATTGGTACATCACGGTTACAATGATCTTATAACACTATATTGAGGTTTCTTTCATGTAAAAAGCTCAATTGTTTAGAGCTCTTTTATTTTTAGCCATTGATCAAACTATAACTCACAAATGTTGTCCCTATGGGAGAAGGGAAACAAGAAGTTAAGATCAATAAAATATTATTCAAAAAAAAAAAAAATGGTACATTTTACGGATAAACCTTCGAAAACTAATATTTTAAGTACGTAGGAGCATAGTTACGTCTGCTTGCGGTCGAATTATCCACAGTGCACTTGCTGGCTATCCTCAAGCAAACAAAGTTATCTCACACAACAAACAAAAGATATTGTTCGGAAGATATAAAATGTAACCCGAACAAAATTTTAAACTTTTATTTAGAGAAAATTCCATAAAAATACCCCAACTAAATTCCGTTAAACTTTATAATACTCCAATTTTTTGGCTACCCAGTTTAATTTCCCAACTAATTATTTTGTCTATTTTAATTCATCAACTTTCAAATAGTGCCCATTTACCTATCTCGACTCAACGGAAAGGTAACATCCGTTATCTTTTATGTTTTAAATAATTTAAAAACTAAAATTTATTTAAAAATAAAAGAAAAATCCAAAAAATTCCAAAAAGTCCACAAATATTTTTTAAAAGTAAAACAACATAAAAACTAAATTTTCGATGAAAAATATTTTATTATATTTTCAATTTCGAATTGAAATACAAAATTAAATTTCAAACGAAATCAAAAGTTGTAATATTCAGAAAGTTCAAACCAAAAAATACATAATTTTACAATAACTTTTTATGAAGTTCAAGATATACATATTTTTTTTATATATATTCAAAATCCTTGTCTAAGTCAATTTAGAATAAAATAGATAAATGACATATATAACACTATTTTGTAAGAAAATTTTGAGTTTTTTGTAAAATCCTAACTTGTTTTTTGAATTCAAAACTTAATTCTTTTTATCTAAAATTCATAGCTTTATTTCATAATTTATTATTTTTAAAGTGTTTTTAAAGTTTTGAAGATTATAAATTTGGAAATTTTAAAGTTAAATTTAGGCTTTTAAATTTAAAACCGAATGTATTATTATAAAAAATCATTGTAAAATTAATTATTTTATTTTTTTAAGTTTCAGAATTTTTTCCCACAATCTTTTTCGAATTAAAAAAAATCATTGTGATGTTTATTATTATTTTTAAATAAATATTATTTTTTGAATTATTTAAAAAATAAAAAGATAACTGATGTTATCTTTCCGTTAAGTCAATATAGGTAAATGGGAACCGTTTGAAAGTTGATGAATTAAAATGGAAAAAATAATTAGTTGGTGTATTAAACTTGGTAACCAAAAAGTTGGAGTATTAAAAAGCTTAACGGAATTTAGTTCGGGTATTTTTATGGAATTTTTCCTTTTATTTATTATGATCTTTTTACTAAATTACGCATTAACAAAACTTTTATCAAAACATTTCCATGTGATAACAATTTTTCTATACGGGTTGCTAAATCACATAACCTTCGGAACATGATTGCCGACGTTAAAAAATAAACGTTTTCAACAATATATCTTCACTACTTGGTGAAAGCAACCATTAACCGATTTTCTGCTGGAATTTTTTTTTTTTGGTGATGCACCGGGAGACGAAAGCTCCCCAGTTTAAATTAAAATAAAAGAAAACGAAATTACATACGGACTTGTCTCGGTCGCGTAGACCCGAGCTTATCCGCTACCAACGTCGACTCTAAATCGGGCGGAACATTTTCCAACAAATGAAACCCAAACGGTAATGAAAACGCATAGTTAGCCAACCCATCCGCAAGACGGTTAACCTCCCTATACATGTGAGTAACCCGGACTAACCAGTCCTTTGCGATATAGCCATGACACAAACGTACCAGGAAAGACAGCGGATGCAAAGCACAAATCCCTGTCTTGAGAAAACCCACCACTAACTCCGAATCCACTTCAAGATCAACTCGCACACATCTCTTCTCCCAAGCCAAGACCAAACCATAGTAGACACCCCACAATTCAGCCAAAGGGGCATTACATCTCCCGATGTTGAGTGCAAAACCTCCACACCATTCCCCATAACCATCCCGTAATACTCCGCCTGCCGTAGGTAAACCCGGATTCCCTCTCGAAGCTCCATCCGTGTTCAACTTTATCCAATCACCAATCGGAGCACTCCATCCAATCTGCCTCTCAACACGTTCCCGTCTCGGACCCGAACCACACACAAACCCATTAGCCATAGACACTTCCTTAGCCAGCTCTCTGATAAACCTTACTCTATCAGGACATCTTCTATTCTCCCCAAAAACATTACCACACCTCCACTTCCAACCCCACCAAACGGCGACACCAAACATAATAGGCCATTCGATATTATCCACAGCGAATTCCGCACCAAGGTTCTCATAAAGCCATTCAAGTAAGGTTTTAGAAAAAAAACCTCGCCTCTTCCGAGAAGGAACAATCCTATCCCAAATTCCTGACATTGCGGGACAATCTCGAAGAATATGCATAATCGTCTCAAAACCCCCATGACAAACTGTGCAAATATCCGAGTCACACAAATGCCGACGCTTCCTTTCAACACTTGTCATGATCACTTGCCTCCCAACTAGCCAAAGAAACACTCTGATCCTTTTGGGAATCTTCACACTCCAAACACGGCCGAAGAAAACATCCAAACAAGGTCGAGGAGTATTATCCATCGTTAACAACGTATAAGCAGATTTAACATAGAACATTCCATTCATATTCGCTCCCCAAGAAATCTGATCACTGGCTCACGTGATACAATCCACCACCACAGACATCAACTCTAACCTCGTGCTTTCCGATACATACGGCATAATCTGATCAAAACGCCAACCCGAGCCATTACACCATAAATCACAGACCAACAATATTTTTGGTCTGCTGGAATTCTTGGCAAAGATGTCAACTCCTGAACAATATTTAAAACTTTTATTTATAGAATCTCTCTACTAAATTACGCATTAACAATATTTTTTATTCCATGTGTTGACTATTTGTCTATACGGGTTCTAAATAAAATAAGGAGGGGTCATTAGATTGAGGATTTTAAATTATTATATTGGATTTGTATTTGAGAGTATTCTAGTATGTTTTGATGGATTCCTCAAATTGTATTGGTATTCTGATGTATTTTGGTGTTCATGTATTTTAAAGGATTTTGTTAGATTTTGTTGAATTTTTGCTCCTAAGCCATTCAAGAATCAGGAAAAGAAAAGCTAGGACAAAACAATCAAAACAAAGAGCTTGCACTAGTCAATATTTTAACATTGGTGAGAGTAATCACAACTTTAGGCTCATCTAATGTCTCTATCAAGATTCAAGACTAAAATTCATGAATTTAGTATTGCCTAAGCACCGCAACTGCAGATCCCGTAGACTCAATCTCCAGGATTAGCCCTCTCCATCTCTTCTGATCTGTTTCATTTGCTGCATCTTTGATTTTTTTTTTTTTTTTTGGCGATTTGCTGCATCTTTGATAACTTCTATTTTCCTTGATAACTTCTATTTTCCTTGAGAAATTCCCTAAAATACCGCCAAAAAAGTTTTTTTCCAAAAATACCACAAATTTTCAAAAATTCCATAAATACCACTAAAAGTTCCAAAAATATCATTAATTTTCAAAAGTTCCAAAAATACCACAACCTCAAAAATTAATTTTCAAGAGTTTAGAATTTAAATTTTCGGGTTTGGGTTAACTATTGTACAATTAGGGTATAGTTTTAGGGGGTAGGATTTAGGTTTGGGGTTTAGAGTTTTAGTTTTGAATATTTAAAGTTAGTTTTAATTTTGTGGTATTTTTGGAACTTTTGGAAAAAGTGGTATTTTGAAACTTTTGAAAAAACTTTTTTTGGTGGTATTTTTGAGAATTGCCCATTTTCCTTCTCTTTTGCAGGAATTTCCTTGGAGCAAGCATTCCCATACAAACAACTTTCAATAGGTTTTGGATTTTAACACCAACATTGATTATATTGCTATACAAAGATAAACACCACAGAGAGAATTTAGTCAAATGAGACAAGAAGAAACAAAGGAGACAAAAGGCAAAGCCATAATCCAATCTTTCTACAGCTCAATATTCTTTGTCCGACTTAAACTCTTGCTGTATTCTAATCCATGCAACAATGACCAACAATCAATGTGTATATATTAGTTCCTTTGCTAAGAAAACAGAAGTACCTTTGTGTTAAAAGGCCCTCATGCTCGAGCAGTTCTTCAAGCGGCTTCAATGGATCAGTTTCAAACAAATCTCATGGTTCAGCGTTCCTTCCATGACTTGAATACTGCAACTCAAACCATTAAGTTGATTATGGTGATTCTCATACTCCTAATACATTACAGATGCCATTCTTACAATGACTTGAGATCCAAAAGTTGATTCATTGACTATCTTCTTCATTATCTTTAAAACCTGTAAAACCACTTAATATTCAATTACTGCACACAAAAAAAAAGATTCTTCACACTAAATAAATCCTTGAATTTCAGTCTTGAATACTCGAAAACCTCATTGGGTCCAAATTGTAATCCTTTCCCTAAAATCAAAAGCTTATTCAATGGAATCTATATATTGCCAGAAAATTGTTTTGCAATTTTTTCAATTCTTATCACTTTCAACATTTTCGATTGGTTATAACATTTATCGCTCTACATCCAATTCAGCGAAAGCTTGAGTTAAAATCAATATGGAAACTATGATTCGAGATGGAAAATCCAAAAGCGAAGAGAAGACGAAAGAAAACATGAGCGAGCTTTGCTTTATCGATCTCGTTATCACTGGAAACGAAACCAGGAGATGCTGGAGAAGAAAACGCCACCGTGGATAGTGCGGAACTAGGTTTAAACCCTCGGATTTCGAAACCATCAAACCCTCGGAGAAGACGAAAGCAATCGTTATTTTCCCGAGGAAGAAGAGATTGAGAATCTATCAAAAGAACAAGGGAAGACAAGGTATTTTGTTTGTTCACGTTTGAAGAAAAAAATGCAGCATAATCTATTAATATAAAAATCTCTTAAAATCAACAATAAATTGAATAACAGTTTTTTTGGTTGTATTTTAAAATACACCAAACAAATGACTAATCCAATGACAAGAGATTTTAATGTATTCTATAGAATAAACAATTGAATAACACATGATTTTTTCTGATTTTAAAATACATCAAAATCCTCGATCCAATAACCCCTCCTAAACCTTATCTTCACTACTTGGTGAACGCAATCAGTTATCGATTTAACCAACTAGTGTTGATCTAGTGGTAAAAAACGCTATACAAGTGGTCTTCCGCCCTGGGTTCGACGCTAGCTGGCCACCCAACCCGCAGTTAAATGCGCAAAAAGGAAGCTGGGCCAAAAGGGGATTATAGGCTGCAGGCCCAGAACCTCCGGATTATATTAAAAAAAAAAAAAATTATCGATTTTATGCCTTAACCCGTTCTACAGTATATCAATAAAATTTAGGGTGTATGGATAGCCGACACCGCTTCCTCTCTCGTTCTTCTCGAAAGTATAATTTGATATTGTTTTCATCTTTTCTTTTAAATGTTTTTAGGTTGAAAATGAAAAGATAAAAAGAATATCATCTCATTTCAATAAAGTGTTTTATTGATAAAAAAAAAAGAATATCAAATTTTAAATTTGGTAAACAAACTTATAAAATTTCAATTTGTAAGCCTTACCAAATGTGGCTTCCGTCTAGTCAGACAGGATGCAGCGGAGAAAGTGTAGTGGTACCGCCTGGGTTGTCGGATAAGCTCATCAATTAGCGGAACTCAGCGAGCACTTCAGATGCAGAACCGCCTCTGATGGGTCTAGAAGGGTCTAGAAGGACCAGCATGACTAGAATGAGACCTACAATTATTATAAAATAATTAATAATAATAATAATTTAATTAAAATAATTAATAACATTTGAAAAACAACAATTAACCACCGAATGTCGTGGGCCAGTGGTTAAGCCTACTTAGTGGGGATCAAGGCCTAGGCCCGAACCTTTCCTAGTTATAAAAATAAAAAAATAAAAAACAACAACAACAACAATTACAAAGCCTATCCTAAACCATTAATCTAGTAATCAGCCAACTGGACAAGCTATTATGATGGTGTAGCGTGATTTAACAGTAGCCTATCAAAAAAATAGTGTCATGTGCACATATCAAATAAGATAATATAGTATGATGTGACAAACGCTTACGTGCTTCTCGGACTCGCTTTCTCTTGTCACGTTTCTTAACTCAAAAGGCGTGATCAACGAGCTGAAAACAGTATTTATTAACGACATTAGTTGTCTTAGTATAGGTTTCGAATCTTTATCTTTTGCTTTCATTCCTAGATCGGAAAATACCGTAGCTGATGAACTGGCCAAATCTGGTCTTATAACCTTACATCATTTTCCCACCTTTGGTGGTTAAGATTAATCTAAAATTCGTTTTGAACAAAAAAAAAAGTATGATGTGACGATGTCGCTTCTATCATTCTAAAACTCCACAAAAATTTTGCTGACTTCCTATATTTTACAATCTAGGCCCGACTTTATATGTCTATTCCAAACCCATAATAAAAAAAAATCTATGATCAACATGGTCCATATTAAAAAAAAGTGTTTGGTTTTGAAGATTTTGAAAGAGTTTTTGGTTTTTGTAAAACTCAATAAATCACCAATCAAATTTTTAACAAATTAGCCTAAGATGTACGAAAAATTATTGGATTAATTATCTAAATTAATAATGTAGCTGAAGACTTTAAATAGATGGAAAATGTGTTGCGCAAATAGATGAAGTATTTTGGGGAATGTAGGAAGACAGTATCTACCCAAAGAAAAACATTACATATCGGATCTTTTGAAAGAATAACAATTTATCATTTTAGATTGAAAGTATACAATTTGATTTCAATGATCACTTTGTTTATTCTTGGTTAGAATTAATTAAATTCCAATACTAACGGTGTATTTTCTTATTAGAGAAATAGTATAGTTAGATCGAAGTTAGATACTGGATGTCTATTTCAGTTTTGGTTCCATATTAGATTGGAGAAGTGTTCGAATTGAGCTAAAATTGAATTTAGTTTGGTAATCACTCTTGTGCTAAAGTTAACGCATACTCAGATAGTCAGATATGGCCTTTTCTGATTCACGGATTTGAGACAAAGTACTTGAGAACAAAAATCAAAGGATAATAGTTTACAAGAAAAATGCAGAAAAAAAGATATCCTTAACCAAGCTTGGCAAGAAGATCGTTCAAAGTAGAGACAGTCTCTGAATAGTATTTCTCAGCATCCGGAGTACTCTTCTTCTTCGCCGCGTAATCCAGCTGCAAGAGAATCAATCATTAACAAACTTTCGATTATACAAATAAAAACATTACAAGATCTTGATCATAAATTGCTCTCAATGAGCTTAATAGTCTTGGAATAAACTGATCACACATGTTTTTGCTTCTTCAGAAAAATATTTGATGAATCTAAAAATGTTTTCAATTTCAAAATCTGTATTCGCCTAAATCGATCAAGTTAATTAAATAACCATAGATCATTAATGTACCTTACTAGCCACCTAAACATGTCTAATGCATCAATGTACAAGCCGTTATTCAAATAACCAGGGATCATTGCCGTGAGAACTACAACATCGACTGATTTACACTGACTAAATATCATTTGCGCCATTGAAACACCCCTACACTTAAAATAAGCATCAATAAGAGCACTCGTTAAGAAGATATCCAGCGGTACGCTATGTCTCACAATATAACTATGAATTTACTTACAAAACTCAAGGTTTTCAAACCTAGAAACCGATGGAAGCAAACTAGAAAACGTTATGGCATCAGGTAAAACACCTGAAGAAGCCATCTCACAGAAAAAAACTAAACTTTTTTCCATTAATCCACTCTGACCATAACAAGATACCATGCAGTTCCATGTTATAGTATCAGCACGAGACATTATCCGAAACAACTTAGACGCATCATCAAACCGACCACATTTTGAATACATAGATAGAAGTGAGTTTTTGATCGACCTTCAAAATCCAAACTGGAAACAACTGCTAGACCATGAAACTGAACTCCGAGATCAATCAATGACTTAGAGGCGCAAACTGATAAAACACAATCAAAGGTGACAGCATTAATTAGGACTAATCCGATCCATCCTCATTGCACTAAAACCTTTCATAACCCTCTCCATACCTCCACATTTTGCACAACCATTAAGCATTACATTCCATATAACACAATCTTTCTGACTAACTCTATCAAACAACTTACTCGCCACATCGATCTTTCCATACCCGAGATAAGCTTTAATCAACGAACTCGCCACAAACTCATTACAATCCATCCCAAGTTTCGTAACCGCATCACGAAGAAACTCAATACCTCTGAAATTCTTCAAAGCTACACAAGCCTTGACAAGGCAAGGAAAAGTTGATACATCAGGAGAAACTCCATAATAAAGCATCTTGAAGTAAAACAACAAAGATTTTTTTTTTTTCGCTAAACATTTCTACTGCAGAACACATAAACATTTAAACCAATATAATAATCCAATAATTCCATTAGATAGATAATTCCTTTAACTAAATAAATCAAATACCAAAATTCAGGAATGATCAATTAAATAAACTAGCAACCTAAAAAATTTGGTTTACTAGTCTAAAACAGCAACAAACAATCCTATCATCCTCTTCCAACGGCCTCGATTCCACGATCACACTTTTTCTTTACCTGCAACTCAAAAAGGAAACCGGGAGTTGCGTGAGTATTATCATAAATACTCAGTTGAGCGGTCATCCCGCCAACATAATACATACAAATGAATAACAATAATTTACGGTTCAACGTTTTCAATCAATATTCCAGATCTTCAAATTTTAACAAAAATTCCACAATTAAAACACGGGAGTCGATCGACACGCCACCACGGTGTCGATCGACACTCGTCAAAAACGAGTATCACTTTTATCAAGGTGTCGATCGACACAACCTCTAGGTGTCGATCGACACTCTGTTCCTGAAACCAGAGAACGAGCCTGTCCTCACGCGGCTTGCATCCAATTCAACCGAAACCCAAACAACGCGATTACAGTCACAAATCAAGCATAAAATAGAGATAACATAGACAATATCAACCGCACAATTCATCAACCATCACTCCAACAACATCCTAATATCCAAATCCACGTATTACCACGATCACGCACTCAGCTCGCGATTCGAAGAGGATTGATCACGAAAACGGCTAAGAACACAACGAACACAGACTCTACAAGGCTGGAACATCACTAAATCGCACTAGAACTCACACGAATCACGCCACAAACGATCACCGAGAACGAACGGGCGAAGAACTCAACTTTCTCTCTCAAACACTTAGGTTTTATCTGCGTTTTTCTGCTTAGAAATGCGGTCACAAATCCCTAGAACCTATAAATACGAAAGCCCTAAGGTTAAACCTTAAACCGCAGCCAAACTGAGCCCAAAAATCTAAAAACCCGATTCTACACTTACTAGTGTCGATCGACACTCCCCCTGGGTGTCGATCGACACCCTAACCAAATTGCCTTTACTTGGTTTTGGGATGTTACAGCTTGATTCCAAAAACCCATTCGAACGAAACTACTGATAATCGAATTCCATGGCCTGATGCTACTACCACGTTTTAAATCAAGCATGTAAAAGAAATTACCACAATCCGAAAAGCTACCACACATTGCATACATACCCAAAATCTTCTCAGCCATAAAGCTATTCACGATTATAAATGCGTAGATTTGAGTTCGAGAAAGATTTTAAATGTAATGTAAGTCGACGAAGAAGAGATTCTCCGAGAAATCGAGACGAAGCTCCCATCAAAATTGAATTGTACGGTACGATTAGCGACTGAGGAGATATTCAGAGATAGATGAAGTCGTCATCGGAGACTCACTGAGTCAGCGAGTGGCCGACGAAGACGACAGCGGCAAAGTAGCCGAAGAATTAGTGCCGTGAATTAGGGTAGACGAAGTAAGTACGAAGCCATTGAAAATGAGAACTGAGATATGGGCCTTATAAGTTTGCATATTAGAGGCCCAATTCATAGATGACGTGAGTTTTGTTTTTTGAATGGAAATAAATCATTGATTTTAGGGGAATGGTCAATTTGCTCAATAACCATAAAAAAATTTTAAATTCATAATCTAACTAAAGTACATAAATTTAAGGGTTGTGATTTGGCCACATATACCCATTTTTGTTAGTTTATAGATTATAGTTTTTTTATGGTTATTCATGTTAATTTCCCTTAGAGAAATTGGGTTGTGTAACCATAAAAATTTTATCACCAAAAATCTAACCAAAACCCCCTATGGATCAATTTCCTAGCCACTAGATTAAGGATATTTGGTTAGGTTATTAATTATATATTTTTGTTTATGATAACAAATTAACCTTTGGTTTTAGGGATAATTAGTTGTATAACTTAAAATAAAAAATTATAATTCAAAATCTAACCAAAACATATCTATGTGGCAAATTTCTAACCATTAGATTTAGGGTTTTTAGTTAGATTTTGTATTATAATTTATTTATTTTTGTTATCTAGCAAATTAACCCTTAAATGTTTTAGGCGGGCAAATGCAAAAAATATACAAAAGAAAAATTGAATAACACCATTAAAACATGTATTTAATACTTAGTTTAATAATCAAACAACTTGAATGTAGACGGCAACAATACCAAACAAAAGATCTCACACTCACACTTACAATGTTTCAAATTGAAAGTCTTCACATACGAATCTGTTCAAGATGAAGAGAACTAATAAAGTCCTTAATTTTGCCTTCAGGATGGGTTAATCCTTCACCATAGCTATATGTAACGTTCACCATGCGTGCACAGTTGATGGCTTCTTTGAGAATTCGTCTTGGTACATTTTTTGTCTTCAACAACTCTCCGTTCACTATTTTGTCGTTCTCTACACGAATTTTATGAAGCGCCTTAAAAGCTTCATTTTGTGTGACTTCATATTGCTTCATATAGCAATTCATCCCAGTAGTTACATATCCTCTACTCATGTCATCCTAAACAAGTCACATATAAGTTTTTAAAATTATAAAAATGCATACTCCAAAGCAACAAGAAGAGCTTTAGTTTACTGGAATTAAAGGCTGGAGATATGAAGGATTAGTCCAGATTATGGACTATATATATACTCCACAAAACCTCATAATTACATATAGATAACAACTGATTACTTCTTACCTCAAAACCGGTCATGTCATTCATAAGACGTCCGTTTATAGATATTGATTGAATGAGTTTAGGTCTGGATTTTAGCCACTCGTAAGCGTCCTCATTAGCAATATGTCCCATACCCATCAAAGTGCCTACCATAACCGCATACAACCCGATCTCAACCTCACCAACTTCCATGTAATCCTCAAAGCTAGGCACATGAGTAGCTTGCGCCCATTTGGCACGTTCAAGGTTGAATTTTACGAGTCTTTTGAACTGCATGCTCAAAAGTATAAACACGTTGTAACAATTATATTAGGAGCAACTATTTGTGTCCTAATGGTCTGAGCATGGGTCCATGCATTATCTAGCGTCCATTGATCGAATAGTTAGCAGACCTAAATTATTGTATATGAGATACAATGCAGAAGCAGAAACGAGGTATTTTTCTATACCTCCAATTACGATTCTCTTTTTGTTTTGAAACTTTATCAAGAAAAGAAACAATTTAGGAACTTTCCCCAACTTTAAATGCATATGGTTTATGAGTTTCTAGCAAGAACGGTGTATATATATATCATTATGATGAAAAATATAAGAAATTTAAAACTGAAATTAAGATGGAAAAATAAATAACGGATATATATTAGGGAAATTGGGCTTAATAACCAAACAAAAAACAATAACTAAAAAACTAACTAATTAACCTATATCTAATGGTTAATTTTTTGCCACATACCCCTACTTTTGTTACTTTCTTGATTATTAATTTTTTTGGGTTATTTAGCAAATTAACCCTATATATTATATATATATATATATAGAGAGAGAGCGCTTTAGGAATCCCTCTTCACTTCTTCACCGGTCAAATATAGTAACTATTTTTGAATCTAACAACTAGCTAACAATCATGATTAATAGTCTTATAAACTAGTTTTTAACATATACATTTTTCAAAAATAAATAAACGTGTATGAAAAATCATATGCTTTCAAATATCTATAAATGTACAAAAATGATATGTATTGTAAATAAAAGTAATAAATTTGAATAATTTTGATAAATATATGTTAATGTCATTAGTTTTAATATTGTCATTTGGAAAATTGATTAAAACACATACTCATGTTATTTATTGAGAAAACAAATTATATCATTTTCCACATGCCACTTTTCAAACATATCATTGTTTTGAATTGTTTATAAATAGGCCACTATTTTTTAAAAATATTTTCATATTATCCTTGTCACCAAAAAAAAAACTTTTTTCTCCTTATCTCTCTCTCTCTCTTTATTTTTCTCTTTCTCTTTTTGTTTTGACATTAATATGAGACTTGGATCTGTGCATTTAGGATATAGTTTTAGGGGTAGGATTTTAGGGTTTAGATGTTTCATTTACATTATAAAACTTTTGAAAAACTTTATAAGGTTTTTAAACAGTTTATAATACGGTTTAAACTGTTTTACGAAACTTTTTAAGTATGCTAAAAAAGTCTTATAAACATTTTAAACAGTATTATAAAACTTTTTAACAACCTTATAAACTTTTTCAAAACCATATAAGCCTTTTTAAAAATCTTATAAATTATTCTTTCAAATGTTCAGTTTTTAAAGACTGATACAAAATCTTATTAAACGATTCAAAAAGTTTACAAAAAGACGTGAAATCCCTAAATCAGCAAGAACATCAAAAATAAAAATATACCCATAAATCATCAGAAATTCAAATTTGTAATCCAAATCAAATAAAAAACGTTAGATTTGTAACCAAAATGGAATAAAAATCTCATATTTGCAATTCAAATCAAATAAAACTAAACTTGCAAGAAAAAGTGATGAAATCAGATCTATATCTGGATGAGAGAGAGAGAGAGAGAGAGAGAGAGAGAGAGAGAGAGAGAGAGAGAGAGAGAGAGCACATCTATTGTCTTTTAAACCTCATCACCACCATTTTTTAGAGAGAGAAACAAAAAATCACATTTGTTTTGTGGAGAAATAGATTTAGAGAGGAAAAAAAAAGAAATAGAAAAAGAGAGAGAGACGTGTTTGTCTTTTTCCAACTAAATAGTAACATAATTGAAAAGTGTTTTAAAACACGGACACTTTTGACTAACGGCATAAAAAATATTTATAATATGTGTGGCAAAATATATTTGGATTTTTTTTAACATGTATCACAATCTGATCGATCGAACGGTTGATACATGTCATGATCTTGTTAATTATTATGTTTGAAATACCATACATATCATGATCATGTCATGATCGTGATATATATATATATATACTAGAAAGTTACCCGCGGTATACGCGGGATAATATGATTAGCGAGTAAATCAATATAGTTTGAATTAAAAAATAAAATATCACTTTTGGAAAATTGTTATTCAGAATATGAAATCTTCTTTATATTTTGAAATTTTGTCATTATTTTGAATAGAAATGTATTCCACCCGTGAAATAATTAATAATAGTGGTTTTTAATTTTTTGTTCAATGTATAAAATCTCATAATCTTCAAAAATAACGATTTTAATTTCTTAGTCAATATATATAATAAAATGTATTAATTTCATCTCATAATATACAAAAATACAATTTATAACTCAACACAATGTATTTTTTTTTATATAATAAGCATCGTAGGTTTGTAAACATTGAGATGTTTGTAAACATGAGAATATACGTTTTTTATTGAAGATTCCAAAGTGAAAACAATGCATTCCTTCATTAGTTTATTTTAAATTAAATGAAAACTAAAATCGTGATTTATGATTCCAAAGTGAAGATTTTATATACTTTAAAATTAACTTGTTCACATTTAATTATGCAAAACTAAAAAGTGATTGTGTTTGGTTATAGGAATTGTCTTATGAAGAGTGTTTGGATAAGAGTATAGTAGAACTTAATAATATAATTTTAATGTTTTTAAAAAAGGAGATAAATTGCAAGTTTGACACCTAATATAATGGTTTAGAATTCTTCTTCTTTAATATAATGTTATATTAGTATTTAATCCTCTATTTCAAAAGATGAGGAAAATATCTTTTATTTTTCCTAATTAATACACTTTGGAATATACATTATTTTTTGTTCATAATTAGTTTTATGATTTTAATCTTGAATTTTCGAAACATAATTTCCGGCAAGTACATGATTTCAAAATATTTCGATTTTGGCAAGTTTATGTTTATTTCAATGTGTTTGGCATTGAGACTAAAAGTAATCAACATTAGTTAATTAGGAAAGAAATGTGTTTGGCAATTATTATAGAAAGATTGAAATAAATCAAAAGAAAAAACTCAAAAAATTGTGGTGATGACACCTAAGCAAAATGCTATCAAAATGTTTCTCAAATAATATATTTTTTGTTCATAATTAGTTTTATGATTTTAATCTTGAATTTTCGAAACATAATTTCCGGCAAGTACATGATTTCAAAATATTTCGATTTTGGCAAGTTTATGTTTATTTCAATGTGTTTGGCATTGAGACTAAAAGTAATCAACATTAGTTAATTAGGAAAGAAATGTGTTTGGCAATTAGTATAGAAAGATTGAAATAAATCAAAAGAAAAAACTCAAAAAATTGTGGTGATGACACCTAAGCAAAATGCTATCAAAATGCTTCTCAAATAATATATAGGATATACACACACGTACGTGTACATGTTTGTTTTTTTTTTTTTTTTTTGCTAACTATATACAAATTCATATTAAAATGATTTAATATACATGTATACTAAAGATCTTGATAGCTTACCTCTTCTAGTGTATATTTCACACTGTAAGATCTTCCTTCTGACTCCACTTCTCTTTCAAAATCTTTGAATAAGTCCAATACAAATTCAAACACAAATCTCAAATAGTTTGGTTGCTTATCCATGTCTTCATCAGGAGCCCACCTTGTCCATCATCACCATCATTCTTATTATCATCGTCATCATCAAAATAATTTGTTTATCTTGAATTTAAACATGCATCATACCTTTCTAGACTACTGGCGAGGCATTCAGCTTCAGATATAGAGGCATATCTATCAAAGGTGTCGTCAACAATGGTTAATAACGTGAAGAACTTAGTCAACATAATCCTGGCATGTGAGAACTGTGGCTCAAAGTACATCGAGATCACAATAAAATGCAACTCCACAAGTCTGTCTCTGAAATAAGGTGGCAACTTAGATGCAAATTTGAACTCCTTGTACCATCTTGCATCCAAACACACACATATACATAAAGATGATGCAAATAAGGAAATATCTTTTCAGAGATATTTCTATGTCAAGTCATATAGAAATACTAGAAATTGAAGAAATTACATACTTTGTAACCATTTTGAGCTCCTTAAGGTATAGAAGTTGTAGTAACTTGAAATTGAGCTTGGAAAACTTGAGTAACATCTCATCATGATCTTCTTCTTGTTCGTAGAATGAGATATACTCCATCGCAACTAATATGTCCATGTTCCAATGCTGAGATAGACCAAGAGCATTGTGTATAAGCCTTGAGAGATGAGGGCTTGCTTGTCCTACCAACGACTCAAGATGTCTCGTTGTGAAGCTCAGCGCTTCATCCATTATATAATCTCTCGTCGTCCTTAAATTAGCGGCTTCATATAAGCTCAACATGCCCTTTGCATTCTTGGTTAAGGAGTCCATTAACTTTCCATCCACCCCTTTGAATCTCTTGAACACATCTATATACATAAAAAATTGTCATATCTTGTTATATCGTTCAATCGAAGGAGAAACAACTAATAAAGAAATGAACACGTTAATTAATACTCCATTTGTTCCTCAAAAAATTGATTTTCTGGAGTTTAATAGTTTTCACACAAACATTGTAAAACAACTATATTTTGTTATAATATTCACACGCTAAACACTTTTCCATATAATTGTGAACCAAGAATAGTCTAACAGGTCAAATATTCATAATTGATAATTCTTGATATTTACGATTTATAGACACTAATTTCTAAAAAGTGCATTAAAAACATAGCCGTTCAATATTTATGGAAGGCCATGTTCAATGGTGGATTCTATAAAATGAGTATCTAACATATATAATATCAATATTATTTTAGTTTATCTAAAACAACTAACTTAGTTAAATAATATGATTGAACCAATAAGAAATATACATGTGGTAAGAGGGTTTCTAAAGTATTTGTAATTAGAAACCATTTTAATTTCTCTCTTACATTTTTTCAAACTTTTGATATTTTCGTGCTTAGAAACTAGGGGTAGGAATATTATCTGGGATCCGGATCCGATCCGGATCCGTTCCAAAAATACGGGGCGGATCCGGATCAAGATAATAAAATCACGGATCCATCAAAAGCGGATCCGGATACCCAGACTTAAAAATCAAGATATCTGGATCCGGATTCGGACCCTTTATATATATTAAATTTTTTTTTCTTTTTTTTAAAAAAAAATTGATACATAAAAAAATATATTTAAAAATTATTTTCGTTATATTTTATTTATTTTTAATAAAATTATATTAATTTTACAAAAAAAATTAGTTTAAAATTATTTTAATACTTTTAAAATTTTTTAATAATATTTTTACGGATCCGATATCCGCGAATATGTTAATATTTAGACAGATATCTGGGAGTCACGGATCCGGATAATAAAGACACGGATCCGGCAAATCCGGATCCGGATCCGAATATCATGAAACTGCCCGGATATCAGGTACCGTTCCACCCTAAAAGAAACTACTTTAGAACCCACACGAGAACAAAGACTTACAAATCAATTTATTTTTGGAACATATAGATAGTAAAAATCAAGTTAAAGGTAAGCAAAATAGTTTACCAGACGACATGTTATGACCATATGTTCTGAAAACCCAAAAGAAAATGGAGATTGTGTAAAGGTCATGTTCATCTGCGGTAATATCATCTATCTTTTCAAAGGCGTGTGTCAATATCTCATTGATCTCATCCTCAAAATGATATGAAACACCAAGACTAATCATCACATAAATTAAAAGAGTTTTCCTCTTCGCCGAGTCATGGTCTTCTGCTTTGGAAGGGGACATGAGGATGTCCCTGACGTTGGCCTTGATTTCTTCGAGCTCTCTTGCAATTACATCTAGCTCCTACAAGAAGTTTAGACAAGTCCATTAAGAGTTATATAACTACTTCATTAGATCAATAAATAGATTCTTTTTTTGCCACGAAACATTTCACTGTATCCATCAATTAATAAGGAACATAAATGCCAATGTAAGAAAATCAATTGTTCTTCCGTGCCCACGTGCCGACTCCGTCCTTAAAATAATTTATATTCTTAGTGTTCTATATTTCATAGGCATCTATATATTGATGACATAAATAGACTCACCAATTCATCCACCGGAACGTTGACGAAGTGATCAGTCCACTGAGAGCTTTGCAACTTTTTAAAAGTGCGACCGCTTTCATGATCTAAATCAGTTTGAGATTCCATAAGAGAGAAAAAGCTAAGAGAGAGATTGGTGGGTAGAGAGAACGTCCCATATTATATATTTATAGATAGATAATTGAGGCTTTTGCAAAATTTGAAAGAAAAAAATGGGCCCCCGACTATAAGAAAATCTTAAATCAAAATGGTTATAGAAAAATGAAAAAAACGTGTTGAACTATATTGAACAATTTAATAAGCCTCTCATTTAGACGCACCAAAAGGGACAAGTTATTAAAAGTCTCGTTTTACAATTGGATTAGCGACACAAAACAATATAGCCAATATATCACAAAAGTGTCATGCGCACTTATAAAAAACGAGATTTTTTTTGCTAAATATTAAACAAGATATTGTGGCCTAAACTTAGCAGCCAACCATTTTGTCTTACCAGACACGCTGATAAGACTGACCATGTCTCTTCTATTAATCCAAAACTCCACAAACAGTTTGCCTGGACGACTTTTCAATGGAGGTTCTTAAAAGCATGTTTAATGTGTTGGAAAAAGACTCGTTTGCTATACAAGAAAAAAGAATATCAAGCAAAAAGGAAAATCAAGCAACAAAGGAAATTGAGCTAAATGGAAATCATGAAGATGGAAAGTTTTATACTAGGAAGAAGTAATTTACTATTATTGTTTAGAGTCCTAACCCTATAAATAGAGGTCTAGGCTTAAGGTTTAATGTATCACAAATCACAAAGATCACAAAGATCATCACAAAGAAAAAGAGAGAAAAAAATAATAAAAAGAGAAGTTTAAGAAAAATATTTTTTCATAGAGTGAATTCCAACACAATGGAGTCACCCATCATGGGTGTTTAAAGTAATTTTGAATTAAATTAAATTAACATTTTTGTTTTAAGACACTTTTGATTATGGACATTTCCAATGGAGACACCTAATTTTGGGGCTTTTAAAAGAAAAAACTACTATTTTTAATTTATTTTAATTTATAAAACATTTTATTAACCTTAAAAATATTTAAAACAGAAAAAAGTTGAATAAAATTTGAAACATATATGACATAAAAAATGTCAAACATAGTCTTCCAAATCATAAATGGACAAGAAACGGTGCGTTCTAATCTTAATGTGGTCGCCATTTTTGCCATACACGCTCAACGAAATCGTTTTTTAAGTCTTCATGCTTCTTTCTATCACGAAGTCGAGTTCGAATGGCTAGCATTTGGGGGATATTTTAATTCTAGTAGATTGGATAAAACATACAAAATATATTGCAAAATTAGAAATTTGAAACATACATACATAAAACATTTAAAACATAGAATTTCAGTTTTAAACATTTTTTTCTCCTCTGTGCATTATTTTTCCTCTCCCAACCACAACACGTCATGTCGCCGTGTCTAAACACTGAAAATGGATCCTATGTAAGACCCGGTCCAATTATTTTGGATATCCTTAAATTATGTATAATTGCAGTATAGTTATTTAAACACCCAATTAGATCTTCTTGGGTGATCAAAGTACATGCCCTAAGACCTAAGTGTATTTAAGTGAGTTGCTTAAGTAAAAAACAATTAAAAATATAAAAAAAACTGTTTAATTTTGTTAAGTCGGGTTCTTAAATTGGAGATTATAGAACTCCTCACAGCATCTCCACCAGTAAAATACTCACTTAAGTTTCTCATCTATTTCTGGTTGGTTTAAATTTTTAAGAAAAGAAAATAAAAATCCGACTCTACAGTTTTTTGTTGTTCTATCGCCTCTTTCTCGATCTCTCTCTAATGGCCATATGAGAGAAGAAAGAAGAAATATATCGTCTCTCTCTCTCCTCCGTTATTTTGTTGTTCTATCGTCTCTTTCTCCTCCGTTCTCATCAACTCCACCGACCGTGTTCCCAATCGCCTTATTTGGTTCAGAAAATCGCCTACAATGAAGCAAGGATTGTCCAATGTCTTCCCCATGGTACGATTTCTCTGATTTCGTGTGTAGATCGTAGTAGATGTGTAGAGGGAATTGGGATATCATCTAACTGAAATTAGGGATTTGATTTAGGGTTGTTGCATGTGATCGAAATTGGGGATCTTTGATGTGATCGAAACTAGGGTTTTATTAATTTGGGGGGAAAAAATTGGATTTTCTTCTCCATTCTCAATTTCTCATTCACGAGTCACGACCCACAACGATCTCTTCTCTCCTCCATCAAAGTCTCGAACCCACAATCACAAATTATGGAAAACACGTTTCGGCGGGAAAATTAGGAAAAACGCGTTTTAGCGGGAAAATTAGGAAAAACGCGTTTTGGCAGGAAAATTTACGGAAAACACGTTTCGCGTGGGAAAATTTACGGAAAATGCATTTTGGCGGGGAAATTACGAAAAATGCGTTTTGGCAGGAAAATTTACGGAAAACACGTTTTGGCGGGAAAATTTACGGAAAACGCGTTTTGGCGAGAAAATTACGGAAAACGTGTTTTGACGGAAAAATTACGGAAAACGAGTTTATGGCGGGAAAATTTACGGAAAATACTTTTTGATGAGAAAATTTTCGGAAAACGCGTTTGGCGGGGAAATTACGGAAAACGCGTTTTGGCGAGAAAATCTACGGAAAATGTTTTTGGCAGGAAAATTTACGGAAAATACGTTTTGGTGGGAAAATTTATGGAAAACGAGTTTTTGGCGGGAAAAATACAGGTGAATTGTCAAGCAACATATTCATGTGAATTAAACATATTTAAATTATAAGGATTTCTATGGACAACCCATTTGGATTCGGTTGTTACTGGTCACGGTCATTGTTGGTCATGGTTATTACTGGTTGTGGTCACAACTTGACCGCAAAAGAACATGACCGCTTGGACATGACCATTTGGACGTAGTCAACCAATTTGAGAATCCTAGAAATTAGGGTTCTTTGATTCAGTTTTCAATCGTAATGTGTGTTTTTAGCTTCAATTTGCATGATTGTTGGATAAATTAGTATGTACAAATCAGTGATTTGATTTTCCTTTTCTTTTGTCAAACCCGTGATTTCTTTTGTTTCATAATTCAATTCACATGTCTTAAGTTAGTTTTTTCTCTGTATGAATTTTGAGTTATTCAAACGAATGAATCAGTTAATGTTTCATGTTCTCTTTAACTTTAAATTAATGTATTTGTTCTAATTGATTACGCCTAAATTAATATTTGGGGTTTTTGCGAAACTTGAAAGAAAAATATGGGCCCCTGAATATAAGAAAATCTTAGAACAAATATTAATTGAACCACTAGATTTTACACTCACGCTACGCGTGGGCTTTATGAGTTTAATATATATTTCAACTTTTTGATTTTTAAATTACAGTTTTAGTATATAAACCATAAATTTTAGTTTTGAAGTTTTTTCATTTCTCATCTAGATACATAAGGCAACGCGTTTTTATTGTTCACAATTTACAAAATTAGCTTATGAAAAATATAATTAGTCTTAGTGAAATAAATATTTAATCTTCAAAAATTGCTTTCCTTAAACACCATTATTTCCTTTATACTTTAGAAATTTTTTTTGCATTTTGGAATCTTAACATCTAATTCCTTCATCTCCACATGACTCTTACAAAAACACATTCCATTGACGATTACATTTCTTTAAAGCAAATAATATCATTGGCTGTTAGGTTGTTAATTATTCGCGTATCTGCAAGTTTGTACTAACACACTAATCAAAGAGTTGTCTCCTCAAGTGAACAAACAAACACTAACAACCTTTTAATGCTTGATTTCATCTTGGTTTTTGAAAGATTTAGAGCAATATAATCAGAGATAGTCTAAGCTCTAGACTAAAATACTCATCACAAGTTTTGCGTCTATACAAACCCTCTGTAGACTGACCATCTCCCTATCCCCACCACTGCATGACTAAGTTCATACGAAACAGCTTACACCATAGGTGACATATTGCACAAACACCAAACTTTTAACGGATAAACTAAAGATAGTTCCATTTTCTCCATTCTAGCAAAGAGTTATTGACGGTGCACTACCTGAGAAACAGACGAGTTATTTACAGTCCTAGGATCTCCTTTGGGATAAACCCTGAGAAACCTGAAAGAATATGAAACAAATATTAAACCCTTACTTACAATCAAACACAAAGAGGTCAATCATTAAAAGAGATTGTTTCGCATTTCGCATGCTTTTTCCATATTTTTGTTTCTTCTTCCCGGCTTTCTCTTCACGCCAGTCAATCCTCGAACGAACGACCATAGAAATTTAGTGTCAAGAATCACTATTAAAACATACTTGAAGCGACTACCAATGAAGAGTACATGTCTCTGTAATGTCTTAAACTAACCCATAATCAGTATTGTAACAAAGATAAAGACCCTCAGTTTTCTTTAAAACCTTTTCTAAGAGACAAAAATATCCAGCCACACAACGACAATAGCAAGACTATTTAAGTATTTGAGGAAAGAGAAAGCAAACACTAACCAGAAATCTATGCAAAAGGGAATGGACGTTGATTCTTCAAGTTTGTGTCTCCGTAATGTCTTAGACCAACCCATTATCACACTAAAAGGTTTAGAACCCAAGCCTAAAAATAAAAAAAAATAGAAAATATAAATTTGATTTTTGTGTTAGTTTACTTATTTGAAGTATAGAAATCAAAAGAATGTCATGAACAATTATGACGGTTCTAGAAGGGACGATTACTAAGAATTCATTGACGAAACGAATTTGATACTAAATTCATGAACTCAACATAACAAAGTTAAAGGATGATTCATATGTTCATAAAACAAAGAAGATCTAGGGTTTACCAAACCACATCATTAAACAAAGCAATAAGATGGAATTAAGAAGAATATAGAAACCTAATTTCCAAACGATATGGCTTCGTATATATAACAAAGCAATCTCAACGTTCAAGCCCAATAACTTGTAGCTTAAGCAAGAAAGAAACCCTATATCCATGGAGCTAGCTCTAATGTAATAATTATAGCGCATCATTATACTATTATTTGACAGCGAAGAAGGATTCCATGACTATAGCCCTGTTCTTTTACTTTCTGATGTCGCAGCGGCAGCGACAGAGCAAAAAGACGGAGTAGAGATGAAGCAATAAAGTAAAACGACAAACAAAGCTTGAATGATGAGTCGGAGATGACAGCTGATGAGTCGCCGACGGTAGCCACGCTGGAAATAGCAGCAACACCTTCCCCTTCACCTGCGATCATCTCTGGCGACAGATCTCTTCTCACCACCTCTTACAACTGTGTTTTATTCTCTTGTTTACAACTGTTATGCTTTGTCGCTATCGCAGTCGTTGCGTCGAGTAAAGAACATGGCTTATATTATTTGTCAAATAATAACCATAAAAATCTACATAATAATAAAATCTTCCCCATCGACAAAAAAAAAAAGTTACGATAAACAAAAGTTAGCAGCTAGGATTCTATTACAGTGAATGTTTTTTCATATTCAATGGTTGAACAAGCCTTCCTAATACCTACAAAAACAAAATCAATAACCGAAACAAATAATTAGAGTTGACCAGACATGGAACTATTTTTATATACATATTGTATGAATCTAGAATAAAGTTTTCCGTTTATAAGGGACTATCATCAAGTTATGTATTGCTTTTCCATATTTGTGGTGGTACAGATGAGGGGATGAAGTATTTATATAGAAGCCATAATTGATTTCTTTTTTGCAATTGTATTAGGAACTTTTGAATTACGGTATTGTTGTTAATTGTAACTTTTTCTTGTTGGAATTTTTGGATTAAGATGAAAATATTAATTTTGGAATGAATAGGACTTATGGAATCTAAAAGAGTTGGTCATCTTTCTGAAAAGGAAATTGATTATTATCAAGTTTCTTTTTTGTAAAAAAAGAGAACTTCCTAATTTATCCGACTAATGACGTGGACCAATAGAATCGGGTTTCTATAATCTTATGTGGACGCCTTTAGAGCGCTATAGCATCAACTTTTATATAGTATAGATGTTGAGCAAACTGATAAGCCTCTTATTTCAGACGCACCAAAAGGGATAAGTTATTGAAATTTTTTTTGTTATATAATTTTGGTTTGATTAGTGACACAAAACGATATAAGTAAAATATCTATGAGAATAGTTCGAAACGATTACAAAAATAAATAGTGTTAAAGGCGTTTCGGCTTATTCCTACCTCCACTCTAGGTAAGTGAGAAAATTTATACCTGCTCTTTGAAAGTGTGCTTATTCATACATTCACTTCATATAATTAGGCTTATAAATATCTGCTATTTGAAAGTATGCTTAATCGTACCTCCACTCCATATAGTTAGGCTTATAAATACCAAATAGGTTACAGAGTTGTTTGTCTCTTAATAGAGTTGACTTAATTACTAAAATGGGATTTATGAGTCAGATTTGTTTGTTGATTTAATTTTTTTTTATCATGTTTCAATAAAAACGACGTCATTTTTATTATTAATGTAATTGTTTAAAGAACACATTTTTTTATGTCGTTTTATTAGGAAAACAAAAACCTATAATTGATTTCACACGTTGGAGTTTTATTAGGAAAACAAAACCCTAAAATCGTACCAATTAAAATTGAATTCACACGTTTTGGTTTTCTTAGGAAAATAAAACCCTAAAATCGTATCAATTACAATTATAGGGCTTTTTCCTAATAAAATGACATCAAATAAATGATTTTTTAACCAATTACAGTAACAACAAAAGCGACGTCGTTTTTATTGAAACATGATAAAAAAAATTAAAATTAACAAACAAATCTAATTCATAAATCTCATTTTAGTGAATAAGTTGTCTAGTCAACTCCATTAACAGACAAACTAACTCCGTAACCCGTAAGGTATTTATAATCCTAACTATATGAAGTAGATGTATGATTAAGCACACTTTCAAAGAGCATGTATTTATAAGTCTAACTATATAAAATGGGGGTACGAATAAGCACACTTTCAAAGAGCAGGTATAAATTTTCTCACTTACTTAGAGTGAAGGTAGGAATAAGCCGAAACGCCTAGTGTTAAGTTACATAATTTTCCAACTCAAAGCTAGTTGTCATACTTATGTTCTTTATATACTAGTGTCAATTTTTCGATGTGGGATATTGTTCCCAATAGATACTAGTTTGAAAAGATACTTAGATAAAGATGAAGATGGTCGGAGGTGAGCGATGGCATATGATGATGCTCGTGTGAGAAAGGGAGAGTGAGAGCTTGATGCTTAGATTACACATGTAATTTCCATGCAAATCCATAAGTGGTATGAAACTATGAATCTTGGCCATAAATCAATCAATCATTTCTTCAGAATATTCCACGCGTTTCACTTTTTCCGTTATGGTCCTTCAACCGATAATATATACCGAAAACTATAAATCTCATGGCTTAAAATGATTTGATCAATTTAATTCATATTTTTAGTTTTTTTCTTAGAAACCTTGGTAAGATTTTATAGGACCTAGTAGCCGGCTCTAGGTTAAAGCTGATGAAGCAAACTTTAGGCATCAGATATTTTTATAATATTTTAAGGTTTATAAAAGCTAACAAGCTTTGACAAGATGACACGTGTCATCTCTTTCTTTACAAATTTTTATTTTTAAAAAAAAGTTTAAAATTTTTTTTTCTAGGTTTTGAACCTAGCAAACCTCAGTAATTTAAGTGGAGGAGAACCACTAATCTACTAAAGACACTTGTATATATCACGGTTAGAAACATATATAACCCGTTACTAAAAATTTTAAAAAAATTCATTCACAAAAGTAAGAAACATTTTGAAATGCCAAATATTTTTATTTTTCAGTAACGTGGAATCTATTTAACTAAATAAATTTATATACCTCTAATAATGATTATTCGTGATTGTTATTAATTTCTAAACTTCCAAAATTGGTCTTTCCATTTATTTATCAATTATAATTCAACATTTAATTTTTAAACGCCCATATAACATTTTGATTATTAAAATTCAACACATTATTAATTATTTTACCATTAAATTGATCTCATCTAAATTTAACGTCCACATTTACTTATTACAATAAACTTACAAAATCTAATCAATTTATTATTGAAGATAATTAGGAAATCTGAACATTTTACCTTGATAGGAATCAATTTATTTATAATATATCAATATTAAAATAGTTTAAAATTACTTTACCTTTATATGTTTATGCAATATAAATAAAAAAATTCACTAATTTAGTTTCAAATCCATTACAAAATTGGTTTTTTTTTGTCAAATATAAATAATAATACAAAACATATTGTTTGTCTTTACTTCTAATAAAATTTTCAAACATATTATCATATAGTTTTATATTTTGATTTTTCAAAATATAATTTATGAGAATATTTTTTAAATATCACTTATATACAGTTAAATAATTTTAAAATTTATATAAATAGTTTTTCCACTCAACGCGTGGACTTTTTCTAGTATCTTTATATTTTAGGGCATCAAAATTATGTAATTTGTCCAGTAGTGCAGTGGTTGAGATCAGATTATTTGAGCTATTGTTCATTACGATCAACCAAACTGCATATTCAATTTTTTCATATTTTAATTTGGTTTTGGACCCAAAAAAATTTTTGTTTGCTTTAGGTGGCTCATTGTTCGGGATCTTAAAGTAAAACGTTTCCGCGTAATTTTGCATACCGAAACAAGTTCTTGTTTTAAGAAAACAAATTTGGTGGTGCTAGAAAATTGGTACATCACGGTTACAATGATCTTATAACACTATATTGAGGTTTCTTTCATGTAAAAAGCTCAATTGTTTAGAGCTCTTTTATTTTTAGCCATTGATCAAACTATAACTCACAAATGTTGTCCCTATGGGAGAAGGGAAACAAGAAGTTAAGATCAATAAAATATTATTCAAAAAAAAAAAAAATGGTACATTTTACGGATAAACCTTCGAAAACTAATATTTTAAGTACGTAGGAGCATAGTTACGTCTGCTTGCGGTCGAATTATCCACAGTGCACTTGCTGGCTATCCTCAAGCAAACAAAGTTATCTCACACAACAAACAAAAGATATTGTTCGGAAGATATAAAATGTAACCCGAACAAAATTTTAAACTTTTATTTAGAAAAAATTCCATAAAAATACCCCAACTAAATTCCGTTAAACTTTATAATACTCCAATTTTTTGGCTACCCAGTTTAATTTCCCAACTAATTATTTTGTCTATTTTAATTCATCAACTTTCAAATAGTGCCCATTTACCTATCTCGACTCAACGGAAAGATAACATCTGTTATCTTTTATGTTTTAAATAATTTAAAAACTAAAATTTATTTAAAAATAAAAGAAAAATCCAAAAAATTCCAAAAAGTCCACAAATATTTTTTAAAAGTAAAACAACATAAAAACTAAATTTTCGATGAAAAATATTTTATTATATTTTCAATTTCGAATTGAAATACAAAATTAAATTTCAAACGAAATCAAAAGTTGTAATATTCAGAAAGTTCAAACCAAAAAATACATAATTTTACAATAACTTTTTATGAAGTTCAAGATATACATATTTTTTTATATATATTCAAAATCCTTGTCTAAGTCAATTTAGAATAAAATAGATAAATGACATATATAACACTATTTTGTAAGAAAATTTTGAGTTTTTTGTAAAATCCTAACTTGTTTTTTGAATTCAAAACTTAATTCTTTTTATCTAAAATTCATAGCTTTATTTCATAATTTATTATTTTTAAAGTGTTTTTAAAGTTTTGAAGATTATAAATTTGGAAATTTTAAAGTTAAATTTAGGCTTTTAAATTTAAAACCGAATGTATTATTATAAAAAATCATTGTAAAATTAATTATTTTATTTTTTTAAGTGTCAGAATTTTTTCCCACAATCTTTTTCGAATTAAAAAAAATCATTGTGATGTTTATTATTATTTTTAAATAAATATTATTTTTTGAATTATTTAAAAAATAAAAAGATAACGGATGTTATCTTTCCGTTAAGTCAAGATAGGTAAATGGGAACCGTTTGAAAGTTGATGAATTAAAATGGAAAAAATAATTAGTTGGTGTATTAAACTTGGTAACCAAAAAGTTGGAGTATTAAAAAGCTTAACGGAATTTAGTTCGGGTATTTTTATGGAATTTTCCCTTTTATTTATTATGATCTTTTTACTAAATTACGCATTAACAAAACTTTTATCAAAACATTTCCATGTGATAACAATTTTTCTATACGGGTTGCTAAATCACATAACCTTCGGAACATGATTGCCGACGTTAAAAAATAAACGTTTTCAACAATATATCTTCACTACTTGGTGAAAGCAACCATTAACCGATTTTCTGCTGGAATTCTTTTTTTTTGGTGATGCACCGGGAGACGAAAGCCCCCCAGTTTAAATTAAAATAAAAGAAAACGAAATTACATACGGACTTGTCTCGGTCGCGTAGACCCGAGCTTATCCGCTACCAACGTCGACTCTAAATCGGGCGGAACATTTTCCAACAAATGAAACCCAAACGGTAATGAAAACGCATAGTTAGCCAACCCATCCGCAAGACGGTTAACCTCCCTATACACGTGAGTAACCCGGACTAACCAGTCCTTTGCGATATAGCCATGGCACAAACGTACCAGGAAAGACAGCGGATGCAAAGCACAAATCCCTGTCTTGAGAAAACCCACCACTAACTCCGAATCCACTTCAAGATCAACTCGCACACATCTCTTCTCCCAAGCCAAGACCAAACCATAGTAGACACCCCACAATTCAGCCAAAGGGGCATTACATCTCCCGATGTTGAGTGCAAAACCTCCACACCATTCCCCATAACCATCCCGTAATACTCCGCCTGCCGTAGGTAAACCCGGATTCCCTCTCGAAGCTCCATCCGTGTTCAACTTTATCCAATCACCAATCGGAGCACTCCATCCAATCTGCCTCTCAACACGTTCCCGTCTCGGACACGAACCACACACAAACCCATTAGCCATAGACACTTCCTTAGCCAGCTCTCTGATAAACCTTACTCTATCAGGACATCTTCTATTCTCCCCAAAAACATTACCACACCTCCACTTCCAACACCACCAAACGGCGACACCAAACATGATAGGCCATTCGATATTATCCACAGCGAATTCCGCACCAAGGTTCTCATAAAGCCATTCAAGTAAGGTTTTAGAAAAAAACCCTCGCCTCTTCCGAGAAGGAACAATCCTATCCCAAATTCCTGACATTGCGGGACAATCTCGAAGAATATGCATAATCGTCTCAAAACCCCCATGACAAACTGTGCAAATATCCGAGTCACACAAATGCCGACGCTTCCGTTCAACACTTGTCATGATCACTTGCCTCCCAACTAGCCAAAGAAACACTCTGATCCTTTTGGGAATCTTCACACTCCAAACACGGCCAAAGAAAACATCCAAACAAGGTCGAGGAGTATTATCCATCGTTAACAACGTATAAGCAGATTTAACATAGAACATTCCATTCGCATTCGCTCCCCAAGAAATCTGATCACTGGCTCACGTGATACAATCCACCACCACAGACATTAACTCTAACCTCGTGCTTTCCGATACATACGGCATAATCTGATCAAAACGCCAACCCGAGCCATTACACCATAAATCACAGACCAACAATATTTTTGGTCTGCTGGAATTCTTGGCAAAGATGTCAACTCCTGAACAATATTTAAAACTTTTATTTATAGAATCTCTCTACTAAATTACGCATTAACAATATTTTTTATTCCATGTGTTGACTATTTGTCTATACGGGTTCTAAATAAAATAAGGAGGGGTCATTAGATTGAGGATTTTAAATTATTATATTGGATTTGTATTTGAGAGTATTCTAGTATGTTTTGATGGATTCCTCAAATTGTATTGATATTCTGATGTATTTTGGTGTTCATGTATTTTAAAGGATTTTGTTAGATTTTGTTGAATTTTTGCTCCTAAGCCATTCAAGAATCAGGAAAAGAAAAGCTAGGACAAAACAATCAAAACAAAGAGCTTGCACTAGTCAATATTTTAACATTGGTGAGAGTAATCACAACTTTAGGCTCATCTAATGTCTCTATCATGATTCAAGACTAAAATTCATGAATTTAGTATTGCCTAAGCACCGAAACTGCAGATCCCGTAGACTCAATCTCCAGGATTAGCCCTCTCCATCTCTTCTGATCTGTTTCATTTGCTGCATCTTTGATTTTTTTTTTTTTTTTGGCGATTTGCTGCATCTTTGATAACTTCTATTTTCCTTGATAACTTCTATTTTCCTTGAGAAATTCCCTAAAATACCGCCAAAAAAGTTTTTTTTCCAAAAATACCACAAATTTTCAAAAATTCCATAAATACCACTAAAAGTTCCAAAAATATCATTAATTTTCAAAAGTTCCAAAAATACCACAACCTCAAAAATTAATTTTCAAGAGTTTAGAATTTAAATTTTCGGGTTTGGGTTAACTATTGTACAATTAGGGTATAGTTTTAGGGGGTAGGATTTAGGTTTGGGGTTTAGAGTTTTAGTTTTGAATATTTAAAGTTAGTTTTAATTTTGTGGTATTTTTGGAACTTTTGGAAAAAGTGGTATTTTGGAACTTTTGAAAATTGGTGGTATTTTTGGAACAAAAACTTTTTTTGGTGGTATTTTTGAGAATTGCCCATTTTCCTTCTCTTTTGCAGGAATTTCCTTGGAGCAAACATTCCCATACAAACAACTTTCAATAGGTTTTGGATTTTAACACCAACATTGATTATATTGCTATACAAAGATAAACACCACAGAGAGAATTTAGTCAAATGAGACAAGAAGAAACAAAGGAGACAAAAGGCAAAGCCATAATCCAATCTTTCTACAGCTCAATATTCTTTGTCCGACTTAAACTCTTGCTGTATTCTAATCCATGCAACAATGACCAACAATCAATGTGTATATATTTGTTCCTTTGCTAAGAAAACAGAAGTACCTTTGTGTTAAAAGGCCCTCATGCTCGAGCAGTTCTTCAAGCGGCTTCAATGGATCAGTTTCAAACAAATCTCATGATTCAGCGTTCCTTCCATGACTTGAATACTGCAACTCAAACCATTAAGTTGATTATGGTGATTCTCATACTCCTAATACATTACAGATGCCATTCTTACAATGACTTGAGATCCAAAAGTTGATTCATTGACTATCTTCTTCATTATCTTTAAAACCTGTAAAACCACTTAATATTCAATTACTGCACACAAAAAAAAAGATTCTTCACACTAAATAAATCCTTGAATTTCAGTCTTGAATACTCGAAAACCTCATTGGTCCAAATTGTAATCCTTTCCCTAAAATCAAAAGCTTATTCAATGGAATCTATATATTGCCAGAAAATTGTTTTGCAATTTTTTCAATTCTTATCACTTTCAACATTTTCGATTGGTTATAACATTTATCGCTCTACATCCAATTCAGCGAAAGCTTGAGTTAAAATCAATATGGAAACTATGATTCGAGATGGAAAATCCAAAAGCGAAGAGAAGACGAAAGAAAACATGAGCGAGCTTTGCTTTATCGATCTCGTTATCACTGGAAACGAAACCAGAAAATGCTGGAGAAGAAAACGCCACCGTGGATAGTGCGGAACTAGGTTTAAACCCTCGGATTTCGAAACCATCAAACCCTCGGAGAAGACGAAAGCAATCGTTATTTTCCCGAGGAAGAAGAGATTGAGAATCTATCAAAAGAACAAGGGAAGACAAGGTATTTTGTTTGTTCACGTTTGAAGAAAAAAATGCAGCATAATCTATTAATATAAAAATCTCCTAAAATCAACAATAAATTGAATAACAGTTGTTTTGGTTGTATTTTAAAATACACCTAACAAATGACTAATCCAATGACAAGAGATTTTAATGTATTCTATAGAATAAACAATTGAATAACACATGATTTTTTCTGATTTTAAAATACATCAAAATCCTCGATCCAATAACCCCTCCTAAACCTTATCTTCACTACTTGGTGAACGCAATCAGTTATCGATTTAACCAACTAGTGTTGATCTAGTGGTACAAAACGCTATACAAGTGGTCTTCCACCCTGGGTTCGACGCTAGCTGGTCACCCAACCCGCAGTTAAATGCGCAAAAAGGAAGCTGGGCCAAAAGGGGATTATAGGCTGCAGGCCCAGAACCTCCGGATTATATTAAAAAAAAAAAAAATTATCGATTTTATGCCTTAACCCGTTCTACAGTATATCAATAAAATTTAGGGTGTATGGATAGCCGACACCGCTTCCTCTCTCGTTCTTCTCGAAAGTATAATTTGATATTGTTTTCATCTTTTCTTTTAAATGTTTTTAGGTTGAAAATGAAAAGATAAAAAGAATATCATCTCATTTCAATAAAGTGTTTTATTGATAAAAAAAAAAGAATATCAAATTTTAAATTTGGTAAACAAACTTATAAAATTTCAATTTGTAAGCCTTACCAAATGTGGCTTCCGTCTAGTCAGACAGGATGCAGCGGAGAAAGTGTAGTGGTACCGCCTGGGTTGTCGGATAAGCTCATCAATTAGCGGAACTCAGCGAGCACTTCAGATGCAGAACCGCCTCTGATGGGTCTAGAAGGGTCTAGAAGGACCAGCATGACTAGAATGAGACCTACAATTATTATAAAATAATTAATAATAATAATAATTTAATTAAAATAATTAATAACATTTGAAAAACAACAATTAACCACCGAATGTCGTGGGCCAGTGGTTAAGCCTACTTAGTGGGGATCAAGGCCTAGGCCCGAACCTTTCCTAGTTATAAAAATAAAAAAATAAAAAACAACAACAACAACAATTACAAAGCCTATCCTAAACCATTAATCTAGTAATCAGCCAACTGGACAAGCTATTATGATGGTGTAGCGTGATTTAACAGTAGCCTATCAAAAAAATAGTGTCATGTGCACATATCAAATAAGATAATATAGTATGATGTGACAAACGCTTACGTGCTTCTCGGACTCGCTTTCTCTTGTCACGTTTCTTAACTCGAAAGGCGTGATCAACGAGCTGAAAACAGTATTTATTAACGACATTAGTTGTCTTAGTATAGGTTTCGAATCTTTATCTTTTGCTTTCATTCCTAGATCGGAAAATACCGTAGCTGATGAACTGGCCAAATCTGGTCTTATAACCTTACATCATTTTCCCACCTTTGGTGGTTAAGATTAATCTAAAATTCGTTTTGAACAAAAAAAAAAGTATGATGTGACGATGTCGCTTCTATCATTCTAAAACTCCACAAAAATTTTGCTGACTTCCTATATTTTACAATCTAGGCCCGACTTTATATGTCTATTCCAAACCCATAATAAAAAAAAATCTATGATCAACATGGTCCATATTAAAAAAAAGTGTTTGGTTTTGAAGATTTTGAAAGAGTTTTTGGTTTTTGTAAAACTCAATAAATCACCAATCAAATTTTTAACAAATTAGCCTAAGATGTACGAAAAATTATTGGATTAATTATCTAAATTAATAATGTAGCTGAAGACTTTAAATAGATGGAAAATGTGTTGCGCAAATAGATGAAGTATTTTGGGGAATGTAGGAAGACAGTATCTACCCAAAGAAAAACATTACATATCGGATCTTTTGAAAGAATAACAATTTATCATTTTAGATTGAAAGTATACAATTTGATTTCAATGATCACTTTGTTTATTCTTGGTTAGAATTAATTAAATTCCAATACTAACGGTGTATTTTCTTATTAGAGAAATAGTATAGTTAGATCGAAGTTAGATACTGGATGTCTATTTCAGTTTTGGTTCCATATTAGATTGGAGAAGTGTTCGAATTGAGCTAAAATTGAATTTAGTTTGGTAATCACTCTTGTGCTAAAGTTAACGCATACTCAGATAGTCAGATATGGCCTTTTCTTGGTGGAAGTTTGAAACATAAATTCTGATTCACGGATTTGAGACAAAGTACTTGAGAACAAAAATCAAAGGATAATAATTTACAAGAAAAATGCAGAAAAAAAGATATCCTTAACCAAGCTTGGCAAGAAGATCGTTCAAAGTAGAGACAGTCTCTGAATAGTATTTCTCAGCATCCGGAGTACTCTTCTTCTTCGCCGCGTAATCCAGCTGCAAGAGAATCAATCATTAACAAACTTTCGATCATACAAATAAAAACATTACAAGATCTTGATCATAAATTGCTCTCAATGAGCTTAATAGTCTTGGAATAAACTGATCACACATGTTTTTGCTTCTTCACAAAAATATTTGATAAATCTGAAAATGTTTAAATTTCAAAATCTGTTTTCGTCTAAATCGATCAAGGTAATTAAATGAGAAACTTACATTGTTAATGGTGTCAAAGAGCTTTGTAGAGAGCTCCTTGAGGCTCTTCTTCTCATCCTTGGATTTAGAAGAGATGATTGTGTTAAGGTCATAACGAAGGTAAGACGCCTTATTACGAAGATCGTTCTGAACATATGGCCAAGCTTTCTTGTCAATCAATGACTTCACATTTATGATATCTTTTGCAGAATCTTTGGCTCTAGCTGCAGCTTCAGTTGGTGGCAATGGCTGTAAGTAAAACCTCTCTTTCAAGGCCAATGAAAAGTCTCTTGCTTGGTCTGAGTTCTCTGTCCCAGCTGCTCAACAAACAAAACATTTCTTTAGTGTTATCTACTGTCTAATGTCCTAATAGTTACAAATACAATTACACTATGTTTTATTCGAACCGATTCAATCTAAATCGAACCAAATATGGAACCTTCATTCGGTAAAAAACGAGTATATTTTTCATATGAAAAAATAAGAGAAAAATATTGAACTAATATTGAAATTTCTTTGAGATTTTTTTAACAAATTGATGATTTACATTGATTGAAAATCGAATCCGATCTGAAACTTAAACCATATCAAACTGTTTCATAGTAGGCTCGGTTTCATTTCGTTAGCTATATGTGTAAGGCTTAGACTATTTTGAGGGCCGCTCATTCAGTCCGATTTGTGGTATTAATCCCGACGGATGAGTACCGATCCGCGCCTAGCTAGCCAGCCATAAACGGCTGCATTTTGGGTCTAAACTAAAAGAAAAAAAAACTAGAAAACCCGAAACCTAAATCCGGATTTGCATTCACCATCAAAGGATTATATCATATTTAGGGAAATGACAATACTCTTCCCAAACCCTTGTAGTGTTTTCCAAAGGATTCCCCAAACTTTTTTGTCATTTGCCTAAATATGCAACAATTCTTTGATATCTACCTAAATAACTCTTAAAAATACCATCTTCCACTAAGTTCTCACATGTTTAATAATTATGCGCTCTATAACCAGCCACATTTTAAGGTTACAACAATGTACCATTTGATTTTTCTTTTAGATAATTTAGTCTAAATCAAAATAAGAATCATATTCTTATAATGGAAGATTAGTTAGTTAGTTAAACTTACGAAGGCCACCGGAAGGAGGAGGAGGAGGACCAATTTTGATCGGAACAGCATCAGCAAGAACAGCTTGGACAAACGAACCACCGACTAAACCAGTAGCCACTAGACCAATCATAGACCGGCGAGTAGTCTCCGGCGTCGTCTCACTCTGCTGAGCTCTGACGACAAGTCCAGACCTTTGAGCCACCGCAACTCTGCCAGAGATGTTCAAGCGGTTTGAGCCGTTGATCTTTAAGCTACCCTCAAGAACGGCCGGAGATGCGCCACGTAAGCTACCCATCGAAGCCATTTTTTTTTCTTTCAAGAACGAAAATTGAAGTGATGATTATTGGTTGTTGTTCAAAAAAAAAAAAAAGATTATTGGTTATGATTTTATGGTTGGTTGTTTTTGCTTTACAAAGAACGCCTTATCATTTCTTTAGATAAGATCAGGATGGATATGGTTTTAACCACTGGAATGTAACCACGTGTCATCGTGTTCCTTTTGCCGCCCATGTTGGATTGAGCTTAGCTTATACCTAGTAGAACAATTCTTCGGTTCACCATAGAGGTGGAACCATCTCATTCATCCCCTTTTGATTAACCAATTAAATTTTAGTTGTGTGCCCAACAATCTTAATAAATTATTTTTATAAAAATTAAAATTGAAATAAATATGAAATTTTTAATAAAAACGAATTTAACATAAATAAATAATAATTATCTAATTAAACATAGATTTTAAATTCCAAATCCAAACCTTAAACCCCAAAACTGTACCATAATTTGAGAATAGTTAACCCAAATTCAAACCCTAAACCCTAAAACTATATTTTAATTTGGGAATAGGTAACCCAAAATAAATCTTAAATCCAAACTCAAACCCTAAACCTTAAAATTATACCCTAATTTGGGAATAGTTAACCCAAACTCTAACCATAAACCCCAAACTATACCCTAATTTAGAATAGTTAACCCAAAATAAATTTTAACTCAAACTCAAACCCTAAACCCCAGCTAAACCCTAATTTAGGAATAGTTGACCTAAAATAAATCTTAAATCCCAAACTCAAACCCTAAACCCTAAAACTATACCCTAATTTGGGAATAGTTAACCCAAACCCAAAAAATGTAACTACAAAAAGTAATTTTCAATGGATTTGTATTTAAAATTTTTAGATTTGGGTTAACTATTCCCAAATTAAGGTATAGTTTTGGGGTTTAGGATTTGAGTTTGGGGTTTATAATTTATTTTAGGTTAATTATTCTCAAATTAGGATATAGTTTGGGGTTTAGGATTTGAGTTTGGAGTTTTAGAATTTATTTCAATTTTTTCAAACGAGTTAATGTTATTTTTTTAGCTAAATTATATTAGTTATTTTTTAGTTAAATTATGTGGTCCCCACATCTTTGTTTTTTATTGGTTAGTAAAGTGGAGGTGAATGAGAATATTCATCCCTAGGGTGAACCCAAAAATTGTTCTTTCCTAGTAGGGTGCTTTACGGGCTGATCCGTCCGACCCATATCCAATTTAAATTACACCCAACTTTGTGGTCACAAAATAATTTATTTCACTTAGTGATGATGGAGACTCTTTTAACTCTCATCGATTTGATGCCAAAGTTAATGCATATGGGTATATTTCAATGTTTAAAAAATTTCTAGGCAAAAGTTCAGAGCATGTGTATTAGGCCAGGTTCAATACAGATTTCACGGGATCTTATGTAGTGTTCTTATAATATAAAATTATTAAAACACACACTCTCTCTTTCTTTTAATCAACTTTATACATTCTCTTTCATCCTTTTACTCAACTTTTAAACACTCTTTTTTCCTTTTCCTTTTAAACACACTCTCCAAAAGATCCAATATTAGATCCTCTCTCTCTCTTTTAAACACTTTCTCTTCCTTTTACTCAACTTTTATTCCCACAAAAACACTCTCTTTCTTTCTTTTACAACCATTTTAATAATTTTATATTATAAGAACATCCCATAAAATCCCAAAATGTCACCATTGAACATGCCCTTAGAGATTTTGTTAAGAGGTGTCTTATGTTTAAAAAAGATTATAAATAAGACATTTAAGAGTGTTTTTGGATTTGAAGACCTTAATTTTAATATTAATTTAATCATTAGACACTTACATTAGACTCAATAAACTTTCTAATGCACACCGGTTGAGATGGACCTAGCGTCTAATGTTAATATTAGAGATTGGTTCGAGAAAGTTCTTTTTGTAGTACTAGTAAATCTAAACCAAAGGAGAGTCCAAAGGAACTTTATTGCGATAGATATAGAGATAACTCACTGAAAAAACTTTATTCAAATTCAAAGCAAGTAAAAGAAAAAAGAAAGTAAAAGAAGATTAATTTTGGAACACCAAAACTTAGTAAATCTTTGACTTTTTTGGCTCAACAGTTTTTCATTCATCTAATATCTTGATACAACTTATGTTTATTGAACTCTACATTAGTTGCTTAGGAACATATTTCGAAAGAGGCTCATTAGCTATTATATTCACGACTCTATTCCCATCTCTCGAGTGGACCTCCAACATATAATCGTGTACCCGAGACAATAAGCACTTGATGTGTTCATGATTTGTACCTAGAGATAGTCATGCTTCCTCCCCTGCTAATGCTTCTATAAGCTCCTTAGTATATCTTTGATTGATATTATAAAATGGGATTGCTCTAAGAGGTAACTCTAGGTTACTTCTCTTAGTCACATCACAAAGATATTTATCTGAAACTCTACTTACCAAGAACCTTAATTACATGGGCTTTGAGTTTAACGTAAAATACAATATTAGGCATCTTGTGGATGAACTAATACCTTTGCTCTCTTCGGTTTGCTGAAGAGTGAGTGCATGTGAAATTAGTATATACCTAAGAGACAAACTTCAAAGAAGCTCCTTCACTAGCGTATAAGTTAAGACTAAAATTGTTCGGAAGATCTGCCAATTACACAACTCTTCTCTTGTGAGTTTTTGAAACATCTCTCGTCTCTTGTGACCTCCTAAACTCATAACTAACATTTGTTTCAGAATCTTTATACTCTAAATGTGATTGTGTAGTAGCTTGCTATCTAAGCCATGTGGTTTTCTACATGTTGATAAGAAACATAATGTACTAGGCTCCTACTATCGAGTGTTATATGTAAATTCTTTTAGAAAAAAAGTTGAGTTAGCAATTTATCGGTTATTATTCTTGTTCCTTTGCAACATGCTACATGCTTACATAAAATAAGATTTTAACAGAACATTACAACAAATTAGCAGCTATTTCAGTCCGACACATAAAACTGTTGTTTCCAGTCAAGGTCTTGAACTATAGTTACATCCCCAAATTATTAACTTTTACAAAAGCATATAAACATTACAATACCATTGTTTGCTCCAAATCTCCCTCTTACATAGAAGGATTAAGAGAACTCTTAGTTATGCAAAAACAAGAAAAGAAGACGAAAAGAAAGAAACCAATAATCTTGTTTAAAGATATCTGCTCTTGATGTCTCAACATGGTAGCTTGAAACCCATGTCCTTGCCTGCAACGTAATCAGTCCATACATCAAGAGCTCCAAAGCTAGTCATAAGGACTGTGCTTAGAGTCATCACTGTCCCGACCGAGAATACGATAATTGAGGCTCTTCCAAACTGAGCCACGGCTTTTTGAACCAAAACAAGTCCGAGAAGGGAAGCAAAGAAGCAAATCAAGGAAAACATATAGGCTGCTTCTGTGTTTTGCATTCCAAGCAACAAGTACTGCACTGCAGACATTGTTGCTGAGAAAAACACCATAAATGAAGTAGTTGCTGCGGTTGTCTGCACCAAACACATATTCGATTAAAAGAATTGCGAAAAATCAAAACATGTACCAAAGATTGCTTTTTAATTACCTGTGGTTCTATCCCAGATTGTAGAAGAAGAGGGCTTATAAGCATGCCACCTCCAATACCGAATATACCACCCAATAAACCGGCTAGAAATGACATCACCGGAAACTTTAGCCGCATGGATCTGTCTAGTTTTGTACCTTCTTGCTTTTTCTGCTCATGAAAGATAAATAATATTTTAGTACTAGCCTCAATTCAATCTGATTTTGTAGCTAACATGCTTGCATTTACTTGCATGAAAAAAATACTTGCATTTACCTCGTCGCTCAAGGGTCGTTCTTGGACTCTTTCGTATCTCGAAAGAGCCAGCTTTGTGAAAACCAAAGCAAGAGGTATCTGAAGTGAAAGCAGAATCCAATACTCCACACCACAAGGCTTTATCGATATGATCCCCTGCACATAACATATACATAATCAGTCAAATTTCCTGTATCAAACCAAAAGCCATTAGCTCAAGTGGTAAAGTATCTTAGGCAAATTCTAGAGGTCGCTGTATGAGTAGCACTTGGGAGGAGACTATACAAAATTCTGTGGTCCCCGGCTTGAGGGGATGTACATGCCTAGGTCCATAACCTCTTAGTATTAAAAAAAAAAATCTATATGGAAACCGATAAAAATATATTGATCCATAGAGATATTATCATTACCTTGCCATCTTTATTCCCTCGGAGAAGATATATGATAAAGAAAGATGCCCAAACAATAACCAAGACCCCGAGTTTCGTCCATGGAAGCCTTGCTTTTCTTTTCTCTTGAGCTTCAAGAAGAGGTGCTTTAAGGTCCTCTGTTTCTCCTTGTCCTTTCTCTGGTCTCTCATGTCCTTTCCCTTTCGCAACCTCTGTTTCAATTTTCCAAAACTTAACTCCATTTCTACATGTTTTCAAGCTAGACCAAGCAAGGAACACCGCGAAAAGAACAGTGATTAGCCATTCAGGCAAAACTCTGTTACAAATCACACCAATACTCACTCCTAGAAGCATACAAGGCTCAAGAAGCAAGGCTAAGTCATAATCAAGCAATGCTTTACCACCAAATAGATTGCTTATTACATTCGCAATCGATCCACCGGTTACCATAAAAGCAGAGAAGCTTGAAGCTGTTTTCAAATCTAACCCTGAAACTATAGTCATGATTGGAATGAATAAACCTCCGCCTCCAATTCCACCCGCGCTCGATATTAGAGCAGCCATGAAACATAAAACTCCAGCCACAATGATTGCGGAAGATAGTTTTAGTTCTGCAGCACTTGATTCTTTCAATGAAGTTCTCCATTGTTGGACTTTGTATAGAAGCTTATGAGATATTGGTTGGTTCTTCTCTTCTTGTTGATCCGCGTTGATTGCGAAAACGCAGAGAACAAGAAGAAGAAGGAAAACAAAAAGGGTCTTCATGGTTTTGTCTTAAAGCTTGAATCTTTCTTTGCTTGTGATCTAATTAACCATTAATGTTGTTGTTATTTATATTGAAGGTTTCAAAAAGAGTGGTAAGCACATTACATTTGCAAGTTGCTTTCAGATGAGTACGGTGCAAGTAATCTCATTGACTTGAGAACTAAACAATGGTATTTTAGATATAGATTCATTGATCTACCTGAGATCTGCGGCAATATTCAGACGAAGAACAGTTCTTAGAACAAGGAGAAGAAACAGCTGTTGTATGTATCTGTGGAATATGTCGTTTCAAATGACGAGGAACATTTGTTTATGTTAAGAAAGGACAAGTAAGAAGTTGTCTCATGTGTACTTCATGGATCATGAAGGATCCAGGTAAGTCAAATAATAATTTATTTTAAGAAAGGGTCAATTTATTGGTTATATTTTCTTAAACTATATAGAGCAATTAGACTATACTAATACGGGAATAAACAAGGTTATGAAACTATTAAGAAATAGAGGACAACATTATTAAATCTAGGCTCTATTTAAGATAAGCATTGGATCAACAATCCAATTATGATGCAAGAGTTTGAATTAAGCACCATCCTAGAGAATAAAATTATGTACTAATCAACTTTGTTAATCACATAATTCTAGTGAACGTTCATTTGCAAATTACAAAGTAAATTCGTTCCAATTCTTCTCCTTTTTGCTCTAACTTTACTAAGTTGTTGAGATTTTATTACAGGTAGAAGAAAGAGTGTACTAGGGTTTAATGAAGCCACATATCTCCAAGCTTTTGTAAGTGATCACAAGAACACACAACCATAGATTAACAAATCCAAGACGTGATTAATTGAGTAGATTTCTGTCACTTTTTTTTTTTTTTTTTGCAGTTATTGGATTGAAGGAACATCAATGGATCTAATAGATTCTGGTCATTTGTAATCTTACTCTATGAAACAATCAATGCAATGCCTAGAAGTTTCTGTCTTTTGTTCAAAAACAAATCCTACGGAAAAACCAACAATTGATTCAAATTTTTAATGAGGAGCTCTGATTCTAAGTCTCTCCAGCTTCCAAAGCCTTCACAACCTGGTTTCTACAGAAGATCAATGATATATCGTGGTTTTTACTCATTTAAGACCACGATGTAAGTCCATGTTTTAGAGTCTTTTTGGTGTTTTCGAGTGTTTTGGTGTTAATCTTAGCTACAAAGGCGTTTTGGACTCAATTGGTGTTTACTGGAACTTTTTGGAGCATAAAGGAATGAGCAGTCAAAGTAGCGATTTTTGAGTCAACATTTCAAGACTATGTCGAGCGATAGAGATGATAGTGTCGCTCGACACTAAGCTTTATCAAGTGTCGATCGACATGGAGAATGGTGTCGCTCGACACGATACTCGACCAAGCCCAAAATCAAGTTTTCAGAAGGTTTTCTTTTTACGTCAGAAAGCCCAGATATTTGCAATTGGGCCCATGACGGTTTTGTAACCTTATAAATATGTATTTTTAGCCATTGTTTAGGTTTATGCTTTCTTTTATTGAATTCTTAGAGTTAATCATTAATAAAATCATGTTTTCTTCTATGATTATGTCTGAGTAGTTCTTTTGTTAGGTTTAGGGTTTTCAAAAGTGTTTGATGAATTGTTAGATCTGATCTGATTATTAGGATAAAATCATTAGAATGTTCTTCATCTTAACTTGTTCTTACTGCTGATTTTAGCCTCGCGAACTGAAATCTGATCTAGGTTAATTAATAGAAACGACAGTTTTATTGATTGCTTGAACTAGTTTTTGATGAGCAAAATACCTATTCGCAAAGGGATTTGGTCTAGGGTTTTGTGAACAATTGAACCTGAATTTATTGCTTGTTTAGATCAATCTAATTTCGCAACGACAGTTGGTTTTCTAGGATTTAGACATAGAAAATATTCGCGGCGACAGCTGGTTTATTTTACTTTCGTGTTCATGTTCAGGAACTGCTCTTTATAATCCTAATAACTAATTTATCTGCAATTCTGATTCACTGTAGAATTCCATGTGCCTAGCTCTTTCTTTAATTGATTTAAAACCGTTTATATTACTGCTTGATTTACTGCTTTAATATCATCCTGCTTAGCATAATCTGAATTTAATAATCTATTGTGTTTTCCTTGACTCCATGTGGAATCAATAACCATAAATACTGCAATTGACCTCTTAATTTGAGAGAGTTTAGCTCTAGGGATAATATGAGCCTATCAATCAACAGATATAACTTTGTTTCAGAAATTAAAGGTTTAAGATTTTGATGAAGTTATAGCTTTCTACTAAGGCTGAATGTGTATGAACTGAAACCTTACTGCATCTTACTCTTTGTAATGCTATGATGTTAGAGATTTTGAGATCATTTGTATCAAAATGTTGAAACTAATTGTAAGTCCTACTATTGATTGTTATTAATGCTTAGGGATCGGTGGTGATATCATCGATGTAGAATTTCTGATATGAAGAAATTTAGAGGAGACACATGAAGCAGTCTTGAGTGGTGAGGTTCATGTAGGATCTTGGACTTAGAATGGGACCATCAATTAAAAATCGGGCATTCCACAAGAATCGTGTAACATTTCTGTTCTTAACATCTTGTAGTCGTTTTGGATTGACCATTGTGTTGTACTCAAAAACTTCAAAAGATTATGTTGGTTGAGTTTTTCTTCTCTACAGATACAATGTTTCAGTCATGAGCATATAAACCAACTCATATAGATTAACCGAGACCATAAGCTTGAAGAGAGTTTGGCTTGGTCTTTTGAGTGTTCATTTGTTTCTCTTTCAGGCTCTGGTTTTTACATTCTTGAAAATGGAACACATGGAACAATCAATATAGAGGAAGCCATTGAAATGGTAAAAGCGACATCAAATACGGAGGCCGATCATGTGCTCTGGAATTCTCAAATGTTTTAAGACTTGTTTTGTAACGAAAAACACATGGAACCTTTATTCGAGTAAAGCAAGCTACTAATACTTGGTACAAAGGTGTGTGGTTCACTCATGCAACTCCGAAATACTCATTTATTACTTGGCTAGCTGTTCGAAATCGATTGCAAATCGGGGACAAGATGAAAAGTTGGAATTTGGGAGTGAACACGTTATGTAGTTTCTGTGGAACAGAGGAAGAAACACGACAACATCTCTTCTTTGGATGTGCTACTACAGGTGCGATTTGGGATGACCTCATGCACAAACTTCTTAGCTCTACGTACACGAAGGTTTGGGACGAGATTATACCTTTGATTACAAGTCAGATACAAAAATTCACTCTTTTCCTCCTCTGGTATACATTACAGTCGGCTATCTACAATCTTTGGCAAGAACGGAACCGTCGCAGGCATGGTGAAGCTCCTTTGGCCACTAAATCGTTGGTGAAACATCTTGACAAAGATATAAGAAACCGGATCAACGTGATTCGTAGCAAAGGTGATCACTCATACTCCGAGACAATCGAGCTTTGGTTCTCAAGTCGATAAATGCATCACTCTGTTTTCTCGACAAAATGCTCTGTTTTTAGATCTTCTATGATTTTCTTTTAGAACACTAAAACGCAAAGTCACATTTATTGTACACAAGTTTGATTTGAATAAAATTTTACATTCAATTCAAAAAAAAAAAGGAACACATGGTGAAGTAGCCTCAAGTATAATAAGGCACCCTTTGATTTTCTTGAATCCGAGTCAATGATTCGCGGTTCAAAAATTAGTTTTTCTTCTTTGTGTGTCATCCTTAGACTTTAAACGTAAAGATAGGGAATCTTGTGGAAATCAATGCAATACATACATTGATCAAGGCATGTTCATGTAACAGATTTGCATATATTGACTAACTTCCATAAGAGCATTATTAGCGGTTTCACAAGATTCGTATGACAAATTATGCGGCTGGAGAGGATCATGATTTTAAGATGGACAACTGATTATTGGTTTGGTCTTATTTTGTCATGAACTTTCCAAATTGAGATCAACAGTAAAATTGCTTATTTCTTTCTTGTTTTTTTTTTTTTTTTTTTTTTTTTGGGGCAGAGGTCATAATGCAACCATAGAAAAATGTTGCGTGCTTTGTGGTCAAGTACGCATCACTGATTTAGTAACGTACAAATCTGAACTTTCTTTGGTTCCATTGGAAGAAACAATTTCTTGAAGTTTTTCAAGACCATGCCTCCATTGTATTCAAGGTTTCTCTTTAGGCTTTAACCGGTTTCAAAGAGAGCGGCTCTTGATGCGGCTTGGATCAAGTTTTTTTGATAAACCGTGGAAGTTCGAGACTAATATCTGTGTTTTTACTCGAAACATTTCATGATGTAAGCAACCTCTTAAGTTTTATATGTTTTTTTGTTGGTTTCGAAATATCATCAAGATCTTGAAATTCCGACATTTCATCAGATATCGGTAAAAAGTAAAAACACAGAGCAAAACAAAACTTAACCCATATGGAAATTTTTTTTAATAATGAAAGAAAGGGTGTTCTCTTTTAAATGTTTGTGTTTTGATCTCAGGTCCCAATTCACGAATGGAGAAATGAAGCAGATTGTTGGATCTCGGATTTCAAACAAGAAAAAAACGTATAATGTCATTTAATTTGATGTTTTCACTAATTTTTCTTCATGTTTTTCTTAGGATAGAGTTACATGCATCAGAAACCTAATGCAAACAAAAAGTGAATCCGCTCTTTGTACTATTTATAGGCTCAACACTTATTAGTCCAGCTGATATTAATATTGTTAATCCCGCACTATATGCGATATTAATCACAGGTATTAATTTACTGGTTGTGTTCTTGATCTCCCGAGGCATCATTTCACTGCTTAGACCCCATGTTGTCGAGATACAAGGAATTCTCTAAAACGTTTGCTGCTTAGAACATGTACATTGGTAACCCCAAGGGGTCTAAAGTGGGTGTTCTTATAATATAAAATTATTAAAATGGTTGTAAAAGAAAGAAAAAGAGTGTTAAGAGAGTGTTTTTGTGGGGTATATTGAAATATAAAATTTGATTAAAGAGAGTAGAAAGTGTTTAAAAGGAAGAGAGAGTGTGTTAAATTGGATCTTTTGGAGAGTGTGTTTAAAAGTAAAAGAGTGTGTTTAAATATAAAATTAATAAAAGTTGAGTAAAAGAATGAAGGAGAAGGTATAAAATTGAGTAAAAGGAAGAAAAAGTATGTGTTTTAATAATTTTATATTACTGACCCCTTGGGGTGTGCAATGTACATGCCCTTAGAGGAGCGGATACATATAAGTGTGGATGCAAGTGCACCCATTAAGTTTTTTATTTTTTTAGTGTCATTCTTTAAGCATTAAATTGGTGCCCCATTACAAAATATATTTGTGCCCCCATTTCTTTTTGGAACCATAATCTTACCCAAAAAACTTACATTTGTTTCCAAAATTTTAATATCTAAATTCAAACGTATAATCAAAGACATAATTAGATTAGCCAAATAAATACTTAGATTATATTATTAGGGAACGTTTTTTATTTCAACGGTTGTTTTGTATTCAAATATCAGTAAATTATATATACCTTAATACAACTGATAAAAAGACATAGGTAGTATTATTATAATTTAATTATTTTTAAAGAATAAATTTTAATTTATATATATATATAATATTGTTTAATAACATAAAATTATGCACCCAGTAAAAAAAATTTTAGTACTGCCCCTAATTGCCTATGTATAATGACTGCTTTCATCCTCTGTTGTGTACTCTCCGCTTACCTTTTGAAGGTGAATTCAGTAGTTTTGATTGCTTTGTTATCATCATTTGTAAACAATTTCTCCTTTGGTGGAGTGTAATATAACTACGTTTATTTGATAAACAAAAAACAAAAAAATGAATCTAAATTCAGACACGTTAATGAAGAAACACAGTAGCTTAACAACAAATCAGACAACAATACATATAAGATCTGGTCCCTTTTTTTCTTTTCTTTTTTTTGAGACATGGTGTTATCTTAATGTATTGAATTTTCTTTTCATATACAAGAGGCATATTTAGAAGTGAATATATAAATTTAATTTTAAGTGCAGAGATTTAAACAAAACACTAAAACAGAAAACACCAAGTATTAAAAAAGTAAGTTATATTATAATCGTTACTCTATCAACCATTTCCTTTCCCGTGCCAACTTTTATAAAACATTGTCACGAAAAATCCAAAAATATTACACGATATTTGAAGACAAAACCCAATGGACACTACTATTCTAAATAGCTTTCTGCCATATTAACATGTTTTTTTAGAAGAAAGAAAAAAGGACAGTGAAAAGAAAACACAGCAGTTAGTTTTGTTTAAAATGTCTTCGGTGAAGGACTTGTTTTGGCTTTTACGTCGAGACCAAGTAACTGGTTTAAAAACTTCAAAGTTGCCAAAAAGAAAAAAAAAAACTTTAAAAAGTTAAAAGTTTACAACAAAATGTGAATTATTTAGGCAATGCAATATAATTGTATATATAGGAAGTTAGATATTTATTTTATTTGATAGTATTATTAGTATGGGAAACTATGGGTGAGTTGCATTATTCAAAAATTTCAAATGTATTTTTGTGAGACAGCTTCTCTGGCTGCAATTCATTAGTAAAGCCACTCTACTAATCAATCAAATGTTTTTTTCTTTAATATTCTCTAATCTCTTTCATATATTGCGGTCCACCGTGTTTTGTTTTTCCTTTTATTGCATGGTTTCATGGTAGCCACTACTATTTATTTTTAGGTTTTTTCAGTCCAAACTCTTACAACCTAGTATAAAAATCGACTAAATCGAACAGAAAAAATTCGAATTTTTTTTGAAAAAAAGATCTAAAATTCATTACGAATTCCATAATAGATCACATAATACGTAAGAAAATTAATAATATTTTAGTATTGTCAATTTTTAATTTGGATTTTCAATTTTGGGGTAAATGTGAGATCTATCTTTATTTTGATTAAACTTGTAACATAGAAGTTTGACTGGAGGCATCCTAGTTTTTCTACTGAGAAAATCATAACAAATAGTTTTTTTGTTATAATTCTTCTTAGGAAAATGTTAAAAGATTAGAGATTTGTGTTATTTAACTGTTCGTTTTACAATTAAGTTATTCAAATAATTAATTGTTGTTTTCATGATGTCATTCATGAAGATCATTTCATTGTTAGTCATCGCCATCATCATAATCTTGATATTATTTCTATCTTCAATCAAAGTTACCGTCAAAGTTGCCAGTGCCAAAAAGGAGAAACCATTTTGTATTCTGGAACTTGCAAATTTGCGTCGAACTTTATTTAGAGGTCAGGACGACCCGATTCCAGCTGGTTGTTATAACAAATTCGAAAATACAATATCCTCCGTGTGTAGATTCTTTAAGTCTCAGGATTATTCCCAAAAATTTACGTGGAATGCTATACCCGTTCGGTGTGCTATTTCTGAAAAAGCAGTGTGTGACTAGATCTATATGTTTGTGTATGCTGCGAGTATGTATGAGCATAAATTAAAGAACACATAAAGTTTTTTCACGAGGTTTGTTTCCTATATCCCCGGGACTATGTTTAGAATCAATCTACTAGAAAAGGCCGCAACCTATAATTGCTATATGGCATATCACCACTTTTTTCTGCATAGACATCATCAACAGATCTACAAATCATGTATGATGGGACGACGCCACACACGTGTGCATCTCACAATAGAACCCTAAGTGCATAAGTTTTTCTGTCACCGCTTCGGCCTATTTTATAACAATACCAAAACTTTAAGCTTCTCACGTGATCTTCAAGGCCTCACATGATGTTGGGCTTCACCTCTCTTGTAATTAGGATTTCTAATTCAAGCGGAACTCAAACTCACTTTTTTCCTTTTTTGAATAAGTCCTTGTTGTTCCACCGGCTCATATTTTAATGCTTCAAAAACCTCTTTTTCAATATCTATTTCCAAATGTGCATAAATTAAGAGATTATATAGCATTTCAAATAAATTCATACTTTTAAGTGTATGAAAATTTAAAAAGTATCTTAATTAAATGCTCATTTCAAAAAAGTCATACTTTTATGTGTATCCAGAGTGTTTCATAAATAACCGCTATTACATTTACACATTCCAATCAACTGCTTTTAAAATTAAACGGTGTACTTATCGACAAAAACACTATTATACACTTATACCGTCGAATCCGAATGACTTGCTTTTCAAGTTAATTAATAACAAAAATTATGTGAGGAGATAAGAAAATATCTAACAGTACAATTCTTTCAAAAAGATATCTAACGCCTTCTAGATAATAGATATTGATTATTATTTTCTACTCAGCTCAATTCTCATCAACACTTGATAACATATTTCATTATTTGTGATTTTTTTAACAAATATTGTCATATAGCTCGAGTCCTCTCCCTGTCGCCTGTGTCTCTCATTTTTGTTTTTAGGTTTATTTTGTTTTTTCGCCCACAAGACCCCAAAATTAACTATAAAATATCTTGGAGAGTGGCAAATTCTATCTTTGTATACGAAAATAATTATTTACAACCTTAGGTAAATTGTTTTCTCTATCGTTTTGTAAATGTGATCGTATTTCTTAGGCGTGTTGGAAAACTAAACTGTGAAAATCAGAATGAAAAATGTCAGGATCAACCGTTTTTCGAATTGGTTAACCAGAAGAAACCGTTTTTGGAATGTCCTTTTGGAAAATAAACTTATTAGGCTGCAAAACAAATTATGGTATTGGAAAACAACCAAAATGATTTTTTGTAATTTATTTTTTTTTTTCTCTTTTGACAAAGCTTGTTGTTGTAATTAACATAGATTGCAGGTCTGGTTTAATCTCATTTAGAGAACCAGGAATTACGTCTTGAGTCATACACGTGTGAGTGTCACGTGTGAGGAAAGACTCAAGGTGATTTAGAGGTTTTGCAGTTAGATCATCTTTGATATTTATAGAAGAGAAAGCTGTATAGAACGGTAAGGCTTGTATTCACTGTTTTCTCTCTTGAGCTCTCAATCTCTGTGAGAAGCTAAGAATTTGATCTATAGTATATTGTTGGGATTCCTGGTTCGATACGGTGTCCACACCGGAACTGGTATCAAAAATAAGCTTTGTGTCTTCTTCTCTAATTTCTCTTTGTTCTCACTCTAAAATCGATCGATCTTCATTATCTTTATCTAAGCTTGATCTCAGCTAAATCAAAGCTAGATTAAAGCGGATACAAGTCGGTGGCGTATGTCTAAATCTCAACAAGTGGTATCAGAGCCCCGGGTTTAAGATCTAATGTCGAATACACGAGTCGAGGTGGAGAGGTTTGACGGAACGAGAGATTTTTCGTTATGGAAGATCCGGATGATGGTGCACTTTGGTATGCTTGGATTGAAGGATATTTTAACAGATTAAAAGCTAGAGATGGAGATTTCGATGACGAAATCGGAGGAGAAAGCGGTTATGGTTGAAGGTGTGTCGGTGGTGAAACCAGTAACCACAACGATGATGAAGGTAGTCCTATATCCTACTAAGCTTGATAAATCTGATAAGCTTATGAATCTAATAATCTTGAATGTTACAGATCAAGTTTTGAGGAAAATAAGAAACTGTGAAACTGTTGCGTCTATGTGGTCTACTCTTGATAGATTATACATGGAAAGCTCTTTGCCTAACCGGATTTATCAGCAATTGAAGTTTTACACATTCAAATCGAATGAATCTAAAATGGTTGATGCGAATGTGGATGAATTTCTGAAAATTGTGGCGAAATTAGGAAGTTTGAATGTTACGGTTTCTGAAGAGGTGCAGGATATTGTTTCTGAGCTCTTTGTCAGCAAGTTATGACCAACTGAAGCACACGCTAAAGTATGGCAGAGATTCTCTCACACTCAATGAGGTAATTTCTTCTGCTAAATCAAAAGAAAGAGAACTAGTTGAGAGTGGAACCTATAACAGGGGAGCTGGTGCTAGTCTCTTTACAAGTAGCAGAGGAAGGACGTTTAACAAAGATCAGAATGATTCAAGAGGTAGAAGTAGGAGTAAATCAAGGCCTAAAGGGAAAGTTACATGCTGGTATTATAACAAGGAAGGTCATCTTAAGAAGGATTGTTTTATCAGAAAGAAGAAACTTGGTATTGAGAATTCTGGTGAAGCAGCGGTTATAGTATAGAAGTTGATTAACTCTGAAGCTTTGAGTATGTCTGATTTGAAGCCTAGTGAAGTGTGGGTATTGGATTCTGGATATACATCTCATATGACCTCTAGGAAAGACTAGTTTGATAGGTTTGCTGAACGCAAAAGTCAGATTCTATTGGGAGATGATCATGTAGTTGAATCTTTGGGAATAGGTACAATCAAACTTGATACATAAGGAGGAACTATTAAGATGTTGAAGAATGTGAAGTTTGTGCCAAACTTGAGAAAAAACCCCATATCAACAAGTACTCTTGATGCTCTGAAGTATAAACATGAAGGTGGAGATGGTGTTATAAAATTCTACATGAATGGGAAATTTTCACTAAAGGTTGAGCTAAAGAATGGCTTGTATCATGTTGATGCAAGTGTAGTGTTGAATGAGAATTGCATCTCTGTCTCAAATAAGGATGATACTACACTTTGGCAAAGTAGATTAGGGCATATGAGTATGAAGAATTTTGGAAAAGAAGAGTATTGGTTCTTTGGAGTTTTGTAAAAGCTGCGTTTTGGGAAAGGCAAAGAAAGTAAGCTTCAGTGTGGGAAAACATAATACTGAGCAGCTCTTGGTTTATGTTCATGCAGACCTCTGGGGTTCTCCTAATGTGCAGCCATCAATCTCAAGATGTCAATATTTCTTGTCAATAATTGATGACTACTCAAGAAAGGTATGGTTATACTTTCTTAAGAGTAAAGATGAAGCTTTTGCAAGGTTTTGTGAATGGAAAACATTGGTAGAAAATCAAGTTGATAAGAAGGTTAAGTGCTTGAGAACTGATAACAGGTTGGAGTTTTGCAATGTTAGTTTTGATTCATTCTGCAGAGTTAATGGTATAGAAAGACACAGGACGTGTACATATACCCCTTAGCAAAATGGAGTTGCTGAAAGAATAAACAGAACGGTACACTGCTGCTTATCTTATTAATAGGACACCATCTTCATCCATAGATAATTGTATTCCAGAGGAGTTATGGCTTGGAAAGTAACCTGGTTACAAACATTTGAGAAGATTTGGTTTTGTGGTGTATTTCTATACGGATCAAGGGAAGCCGAAACCTAGAGCTTTGAAGGGGGTGTTTCTTGGTTATCCTCCTAGTACTAAAGGATACAAGATATGGTTAATAGAAGAGAAGTCTGTGATAAGTAGAAATGCAGTATTTCCATGAGGATTGAGTCTACAAGAAACGTTAAGGGTCAGAAGTCTAAAGAAGATGTTACAGAGAATTTTGAAAAGGCTGAAGGTAGACAGGTTCTTGTAGACATAACTAAGAAGGTAGAGCAGGGCAGAACATGTGATAAAGATGAAGGTGGAGCAAACAAAAGAGATGTGATTGTAGTCTCTGATTCAGATGACGAAGAAGAGACTGAAACTGCATCAGTTCCTGAGATTACTCAAGAATCACCTGTAGAAGATTCTTTAATTAACATTTAGCTGGCACGAGACAGAGAAAGGCGTATCATAGTGAAACCTAAGAGGTTTACTGATGAAAATGAGTTTGTTTTTGCTTTCTTTGTTTCTAAATTGATTGAAAATGATGAGCCAAGTAGTTACACAGAAGCTATGGAAAGTGGAAAGTAAAGGTAAATGGATAGTAGCGTCTGATGAAGAAATGGATTCATTGTTGAAGAGTGGTACTTGGGATCTAGTGGATAAATCACCAGGAAGGAAGATAATTGGAAACAAGTGGGTGTTCAAGATTAAATCTGGAATTGAAGAGGGAAGGCACAAAGCAAGACTTGTGGCTAAAGGATATAGTCAAGTGGAGGGAATAGACTATCAAGAGGTATTTTCTCCTGTAGTTAAACATACTTCTATAAGAACTCTGTTGTCTTTGGTTGTGAATCAAGACTTAGAGCTAGAGCAGTTGGATGTTAAAACGGCTTTCCACCATGGTGAACTAGAAGAAGAGTTATATATGGAGCAGCATGAAGGTTACGTAGTTAAGGGAAGTGAAGATAAAGTGTGTAGACTAAAGAAAGCTCTTTACAGTCTAAAACAGTCTCCACGTCAATGGAATAAAATTTTTGATCAGTTCATGCTAGCTCAAGGTTTTCTAAGAAGTGAGCATGATTAATGTGCTTACATGAGGAAATAAAATGAAGAAAGCTATCAATATTTGTTATTAGATGTTGATGATATGTTAGTAGCAGCTAAGAGTGTGAAGGAGATCAAGCGTTTGAAGGAGATGCTAAGTTTTGAATTTGATATGAAAGATTTAGGACCAGCAAGGAAGATTCTGGGTATGGAGATTGTTAGGGACAGAGAGAAAGGGATCCTTACTCTGTCTCAGGTGGAGTATTTGAAGAAAATCATTCATACATTCAGAATGGATGATGCTAGGTGTGTTAATACACCTATTAGAGCTCATTTCAAGTTAGCTGCGGTGAAGGATGAATCAGAATGCATAGATACAGATACAAATCCGTATTCTAGTGCAGTAAATGTATGCTATGGTGGGATCAAGACCTGATTTGGCTTATGCTATTGGAATTGTGAGTAGATATATGAGCAAACCGGGTCATATACATTGGGAGGCTGTGAAATGGTTATTGAAGTACATTTAAGGAGCTTTGAACTTGTGTCTGACATACACAAGAGAAGATAAATTGATACTTCAAGGATATTGTGATTCGGATTATGCAGCTGATGTGGATGGAAGAAGATCAATTTCAGGATATGTTTTTACTGTTGGAGGAAACATAGTGAGTTGGAAATCAAGTTTACAATATGTGGTCGCTCTATCTACTACAGAGGCAGAATATATGTCTCTTACCGAGGCAGTAAAAGAAGGAATATGGTTGAGAGGTTCACTAGATGAGTTTGGTTTCAAGCAAGAGACAATCTCCATCTGGTGTGATTCTCAAAGTGCCATATGTCTAGCTAAAAACAATGTGTATTATGGACGCACAAAGGACATGGCTACAAAGTTCAATTTTGTAAGGGACTGGTGAATTCTGGAGTTATTAAAGTTATGAAGATAGCAACATCAAGAAATCCAGCTTATATTCTCACCAAGGTAGTTCAGGTTAATAAGTTCAATGAAGCTTTGGACTTATTGAAGGTTCTCAAGTGTTAGAGCACTGGAGAAGGTTTCAAGAATCAAGAAAAAAAAGGTGCAGAAATTCACAAAGGTAAACTTGCAATTATGTTAAGGTGGAGTTTGTTGTAATTAACATAGATTGCAGGTCTGGTTTAATCTCATTTAGAGAACCAGGAATAACGTCTTGAGTCATACACGTGTGAGGAAAGACTCTAGGTTTTTAGAGGTTTTGCAGTTAGATCATATTTGATATTTATAGAAGAGAAAACTGTATAGAACGGTAAGGCTTGTATTCATTGTTTTCTCTCTTGAGCTCTCAATCTCTGTGAGAAGCTAAGAATTTGATCTATAGTGAATTGCTGGGATTCTTGGCTCGATACGGTATCCACACCGGAACCGGTATCGAAAATAAGCTTTATGTCTTCTTCACTAATTTCTCTTTGTTCTTTCTCTCTAAAATCGATCGATCTTCATTGTCTTTGTCTAAGCTTGATCTGAGCTAAATCAGAGCTAGATTAAAGCGGATACAAGGCGGTAGCGTATGTCTAAAGCTCAACACTTGTAATTTAGTTGCTGATGTGCTGGTTACTATATTTCTTAACGTTGATTTTTATCATACCTGCATATAAAATTCATTTAAAATCATCAATGATTTGAGAACATTTTGATTTTACATCATGGACATATTAAAAAGGAAAGAAATTTCGGAGTCAAATGATAAAAGAAAGAGTATCTTTAGAAACAAGCAAATAATCAAATAGCGAAGTTAGTTGCTCACCTTAATGATTGTTCATCTCAGATTCCTCAACTGATAACCAAACGACTTTTTTAAGATAACAGAAAATTCTGTTGTCATATAGTATTAATGTTCATTCATTTGTACGTAAACATTTTTTGTTTGACTAATAAATTTAATTTCACCCTAAAAAAATAAATATATATAATATTCATTCAAAATTATAAAACTAATTAGACTAGAATGAGGTAAATGTATCTAAAACTTGGAATGAGGTTCAAAAAGTAACCTCTAATACACGGACGAGAGTCAATCAGTGACACAACAACCACCAACTATACGGTGCCAGATTGATGGATCGTGAAAAGAGACAGATCCAATTTGTGATAAATTTGGGAAATGGTAAGACTATCCCAAATTATCTTGTGAAGAGTAAAAGGGATAAGATGATTGAGATCACTGATGTAATTGGAAATGGAAGTCATGTTGTGGATAATGACGAGCTTTTTGGTGTCAATCCGTTTTTCGCAGGTACTAGAGCCGTCTAGAGAAATGACCAATATTAGTCATAATCTTAAAAAGATTTGAAGAGTTTCGTGCACATTTTAACTTATTTCCCCTCTTTTTTCTTTGGTTTCTCGTTCCGCAAACACGAGGACATATTGTTTATCTTGTTCGATTCGTTCTAAATTTCTTTAAAATTTTTTTAAAATGGCTCACCTTTAGTTTATATAACCATAAAATATTTTCTAATGACAAAAACAATTGTGTAGATTATAATTAATAATTTGTTATCGATATATTGATAATTGATAATTAATTCACAACATACGAAACTACAATAGATTTGTGATCCTTCGATGTTTAAAAAAAAAAAAAAAAAGATTTGTGATCCTTCGTTTATTTATTTTAGAAATTTTTTTTTTTTTTTTTTTTTTGAAAATCTTATATCCACAAACTACAATAATTCACAGTTTCCAGTTTGTTATTGGCATCCAATCTTATCATTGTTATAATTTTCTAATGATATGTATGTTTTTATATTTTATCAACGCTTCTACAACGCAAACCGTCTTTAGATCATTTGTTTTATAATATCAAATTAAAACAACTTAGCATATACTTCCTCCATCTTCCATTCCACTAAGATCAACTCATCTTAAATTAAACATCGGAAATCATGATTATGAATAAGTAACTACTCATTAGTCTATCTCTTATCTCTCTCGCTCGTGCGTGTGCGTGTGAGTTGTGACTATCTTTTAGAAACAACAAAAATAAATAAATATAAAAAAGAAAAGACACCAACCCATTAAAAAAAACAAAATCGCCACATAAATAAATGTAAAAACCTTTCTTTCTCCATTCTTTCAGTTTCGACAATTCCCCAGAATCTCTCTCCCTTTTTGTCTCCAACCAAAAACCTTAATCACCTTTCTTCAACGTCTAAACAGAGAGCATCTTAACAGAGACCTTAGACTCTTGTCTTAATCTCCTCTGTTTCAATAACTAAGTAAGTTCATTTCTTCTTTATATTCACTCTAAAATTACAATTAAAGTGTCAAAACAAACAGAGAATTGTTTTTATCTTCTTTTTATTTATTTGATCCTCTTGTTTCTTGATGAACATGAAGATCAATGGAAACCGGTGGAGCAATTTCGGGTCAGGAAACCGGATCCGTTAACCCAGATGGGTTTGTGACGATCGATGTCGAAAGTTTCTCTCATGTTTTACAAAAAGACTTCTCTTCTTCTAGTCCAAGAATTACAGTAAGTTTCTAAAAAATCCAATTTTTTTTTCTATTTTCTTCTCTTTTTGAGTTTTTTTTGTTATATTTAATTTTGGTCGAGAATAATGAAAGTTTCTCTCATGTTTTATTTTTATTTTTGAAACTTGTTTCTTTCACGTTTTTCAAAAAGACTTCTCTTCTTCTAGTCCAAGACCTACAGCAAGTTTTTAAAAAATCCAAAACTTTTTTTTCTATTTTCTTCTCTGTTTTGGTTTTTTTTTTTGTTATATCTAGTTTTGGTTGAGAATAATGGAAGAATCGCCCATAACCTTTAATAACTACTTTTTGAAATCGACGATTCAATTTTTCTCTTCTCATTTACTATTTTTTCAACTAGAGAAATTAAATAAAAACCCCCTATCTTTTTTTTAGGCCAAAAAAACCCCCTAATCTAAAAGTTGACTTTTTATTTTTATGTGTCAGTTGTTATAAATATTGTTTTCCGTGCTTTCAAAATATCATCACGGATTTCTCTGTTTTTCCTTTCTGGTATTTGGTATAGTATTTGACATGACGCCTCTTTTAGATATTTTAATTTCTTTTTTTGGAGTGAACGAAACCCAATAATTGCAATATTTATTAGTATACAAAAAGAAAATTGAAATTTTGGCAAATAAAAGATGCAGAGAAATGTTTCGAGGAAAGGGTCTCCAAGAAGCAACAATGAGAGGAAACTCCATTGTGACGCAAATGGTAATGACAAGGAAACCTCATTTCCTCAGTCCCCACTTAGAGGTACAATTTATTAAAATTCATTCTTTCAATTTCAATAATTTGATCTATATGTCAATTCTTCATACTCCCATCATTTCATTTAATACATACTACCTATTAATTTACAACTAAACGTTGCATTATTTTTTCACGTATATGGACAAATGCATTTTTTCTAGAGCCTCATGCTGTATATTTTGTTTCTTTGTTTATTTTTTTGTTACTATGTGATATATCTATATCGTAATAGTATCAAATGGACCTAGCAGATTCTTGTAATAAATTCTGTTTGGAATTATCTGCGGCTGTCTGTAATAAACAAAATCTTATTCTTGACGTCAATAATGCGGGTTGTTAGGATGGAAAGTATATTTCACTTCAGATTTTTTTTTTTTTTTGTTGAGGTTAGATACAATGTTATCTTGGCGTGGCTTTACTTCCATGATACGGTTTTTGGGTATATCTATCTTTAACGCAATAAGGTTTGGTTTGCCTAATCTAAATAGGAGTTGGATTTTTATAATCCACTGATATAATTTTTCCTTTGGAGTTAGTATATATTAAGAACAGTGTTAGGTGGGATTTAGTTAATATGACCAACCCATGCGGTTTTAGCTGTAGACCGTAACTTATATGTTTATATATTTAAAAATTCCCTTATTTTTCAATGAAGATATTCCATCATCTTACTAACTTATTACTTTTTGCTTTCAATCTATGTAAGAGTATTATATACGTTATAGGAAAAAGACTATTTTTTGTTCTATTTCTTGATTTACTATAGTTTTAGTATTTTGTTTGTGTGTTTTTGTTAGCTACATTACATAGCTTTATGCATCCCACCAACGATTAAATATTCCAACTTTTTATTCTTCTGCAACGCATGCTCACTGATACTTGTATTAAATTCGGCATTGAATTCCTAATGAATACGTTATGATTCAACTTATTTTGTCTTGTCAGATAAAGAAAAGGAACCATATGTTATTAAATAAGTATAAAAGCTCATGTGGTACGGCATTTGATGAGTTTGCAGGTTCAAGCACGCCGGAAAAGCCTGGCACTGTGGGACCCACAAATCAAGCAGGCACGGCCACAACCGTAGTTTCAGCCACCCCGCTTCATCAGATTACCGTTACTACCGCTGCCACGACCGCTGGAAATATAATCTCCGATCAAAATAGAGAAAGGAGATTTGGTTTTGGAAGGAAGTCAAGTTTTAAACGCTCTCAAAATTCTTGGATGCTTGATCCTAAGAAAATTGTCCTCTTCTTTGCAACCTTGTAAGTAATTTTAACACTTTTTTGTTTTTTACAACAGAATTTTGCTTTTGACAACGCACAGTTTATTTATTTAATCAACCTAAAAAGATATACACGTACTACCTTATGGAATGCAAAAATGTCTGAAATCATAGAATTTAAATTGCATACGTAAACTATGTTTTAAATTTGAGCTATTATTGTGTTTAATATAATATATATATATATATATATATTATATACATGTTACCAACTATCTGGATCGGATATCTATTACGATTTAATAAGTAAAGTTGTCTTTTAACGAATATATTTGATGTAATGTTTAATTTTTGTGACAGGTCAAGCATGGGATCAATCTTGTTAATCATATTCACTCTCTCAATCAGGTCTAATTCTGGAGACAGGTCTAATTCTGGAGACATGACTCTAGACTAATAGTAATCACAAGCATATATATATGCACGTATATATAAAAATATCGACCGACCTAAGTTGTTGACAAGAAAAAAGTTTGTGGCTATAGAACATGCCACAATCTCACCGACCTACATTTGTTGAGGAGATGAACCAGAAGAACATTACAAAAACATGAAGAGTGTAAGTTGTGGCAATTTTTATTTTGTATAATTTTTAGAAAATTTGAAAAAGAAAATAGTAAGAGAGAGAAAGTGGAGAGTGGGCACACACGAGATCATATGAAGATTGGAAAAGAAAAGCTTAAGACAAGAGTTTATGACTATTGTGACAAAGACAGAGAATCTTCTCTTCTGTTCATTTTTTTGTTTCCTGTTTTTTTAAATTGATTTATCTAGCTAGCTAGTACGTGGTCGATGTGGTTGTATTTCTTGTGTAAATACCAATTGTCAAGGGTTATTTTAGTTTTGGTTTAGGTTCATATAGAGAAAATTTGAGTCGTGTTACAATCGAGTTAAATTGAGTTCCGTGTGATATTTGATTTTCTAATAAATCATTTTTCCTATATCTTCCAATTTTTCATCATTTCAATTTATGTATTGATTGATTTCGCAAACTAGACCAATCTTTTTACTTTTTTAGTTTGGATTTATTTTTGCCTTCCCCATCTAACTTATTCTCGTGAAGGGATCTAATAGTAATTCATAACAATGTTTTCCACAAACGATTTCCCATTTGAGACCCAGTCTTAAATAACTGCAATTTAAAATCACGTTTTCCCATATACAGTAACAGATATACTTTACAAAATTATAATTCTGAAAAATAAAAATTCAAAGTTGGGTAATAGATGGACCATCTTAACAAATAGAACCTACACAAGCGTGGAGTATTTTAAGTGTTACCACATGCTATTCACCTAAGCTATTACCATATTTAGAGGTCTACAAGTGTTTGGATAATAAAGTATCATCTCGCTATCATAGACTAAATTGAAAGAATTTATTACCTGCCAATGTATATACATTATTGAACACCTTTTAAATTTTGTTGACGTCAACCGTAGTTGAAAATGTTGTTTATAAAAAGTTAGATGTTGAAATGTTACCAACAAGTATAAACTATACACTAGTCTTGGTGTGGATTTTGGAGTTAGAAATCGGATTTGCAAATTTTTGAGGGAATAGAAAATTGCAGTTGTCGATTAGTAATCACGATGAAGATGATTTCATTGGCATGTATTCTTTGCGGTTAAAAAAAAAAAAAAACAATTCGTGCACCTGGTGCAGTTTAGCAAAAAGGCTACTTATATGGCTTTCTTTTGCGGTTGAGACTCTCTAGTCCAGTATTTTAGTTTATCAATTGAAATTCGGATCCTGATATTTGGTCCTTAATAATTTGGGTTAATTTGCCAAATAGCACAATTTTGAATTATAATTAGTGAAATAGCCATATAATAAATAAAATTAAAAAACTAACAACTAATCTAGGAGAATTTACGATTTTACCCTTGATACATAATACATAATACACACTAATCTAATGGAATCAAGGGCAAAATTGTCCATAATACATATTATACACAAACATTTGTTATATTTGCCAATTTCCCTGATAATTTTTTGTACTTGAGGCTCGACAAATGATAATATTGCGTTTAAGATATAAATCATTCTTCCCAAATATATTTGAACTATTGACTAGGTTTTTAAAAATCACTAATTACTTAGTAGGCCTTGTTTTAATGGTAAATTTTGTTTTTTCAAAACATACTATATATGGTGAGAACAAAATCAACATCGGCATGGACATTCACCAATCTTTCATAATTAATATCAAATTATCAACCAGTAGGTTGGTAACACTCTCTATAGATCTTTTCATTTGATGGTTATATAATTTTACATACAATAAAAAGGAAAAATATATAGTTATTAATTTGATGTTCAATTATTTTATTTTCTTACACATAATTTGCTTAAATACTTTTGTGAAAAATATTCACTCAAAATCTCTTTACTTGGGCTAACATGTAAAATATTTGCAATAGACTGATACATGTTCTTTGGCCCAATAATATGGTCACGTATAAGATACCAATGGGCTATAGAAAAGAGTTTAATCAAACAATATGTGTTCTATCTTGTTTTTTGTCAAAAACAAATGTGCCCTCTATATTCATTTAAATCATCTTCGAATGATTATTATACTAGTAGCATTTTGAGATACGAGGCATGGTTCGATTGCTTTGTCTCTCATCGTAAAGCCTCAACACCACTGCCGCAGTTTCCTCAATTGCTCTCTCTGTCACTTCTGCAAACCAAAAACAATCCAAAAATGTTTAATTTCTTTATCAAACTCTACTAAATTCTTCACCATATATATATAGTCTTACCAATCACTGCCCAACTCGGATTCTCCGCAAAGATTCTCTTAGCAAGCTCACGTTCTTCCTTAACAGAGCCTAACTCAGAGTACTTAGTCTTAAAATTCGAGCCAAGGCCAAGACTCTTGGCTCTAGCCTCTCGTATCCCTTGCAACACGACCGGATTAATTATTAGACCAAAAATCTTTCTTTGGTCGATTTTGAAGAGAGATTTGGGAAGATCTACTCCGTTTACGATCGGTACATTCGAAACTTTGTAACCCTTTTGAGCTAAGTAAGACGAGAGTGGAGTCTTCCCTGTCCTAGAGACACCAACTAGAACAATGTCCGCTTTGTCAAGATTTTCGGGCAAAGTGCCATCGTCGTGTTTGATTGTGAATTCGATTGCTTCGATACGTTTGAAATAGTCTTCGTTGAGAGATGAGTTTGTGACCCCGCGTGAAAGACCGGAAGGATTAGCTCCTAAGTGAGAAGAGATTGAGTCTGTGATTGGTCCAAGGATGTTTAGTGAAGGGATACTCCATAGCTTGCAAGCTCTCATGGCTGCTTCTGCCATTGATGGATCAGCTAATGTGTAGATTACCATTGCTCCTTCTCTTGCTGCTTGCTTTATGATCTCCATTAACTTCTCTCCATCCTCAATCTTGAAAAAAAATCAATAACAAATCAAAGAAATTGATTCATTTTGGATTTAATAATACCATATCTTCGAATCAATAACCCTCAAACAAATTCATTCAATTTTTCCTAATCTCTCTTACCTTTTGTTGCTTGTAAAATCAAGAAAATGTTTTCATAATTACTTATAACAACTTTATAACTATGTTATTTTACAATTCGAGTAGAAATTACTATGTCAATATATATATATATATTTTTTTTTTTAATATTCGTAACAATAATTCCTCTACTATTCATAAAAACAATATACATCTATATATATACTTAGAGCATCAACAATGGGGTATATAACTGAGTATATAAGTGGGTTTCTTCAATAAAAATAAAAATAAAAAATGAATAATGGGCAAGAGACGTCTCCATTTCCGGAGACTTTGTATACGTCTCTTCCTTCTCTTCCTGTGACGTGGAGGCGAGCAGATCAACTGGAGCAAAGTGATGTAATTATCATCAAAGTTTTTTTTTCCAAAAATATTAATAAAAGATTCAATGCATGACAAAAAAATCACTTTTTTCTTTGGAAAAAAGTTACTTATAAAAATATAGTAAAAAGGAATCTATTTATATCTCGAAAATTTCATTTTTAACAACAGAAGCAAGCCCAAGAAACAATTTAGACATGATCAAGATTACAACTCTGCGTTTATTTCCGTATATGATTTCGAAATTTATGTTTTAAATGTTTTTTATTTTTGAAATTTCGTATTTTATTGAAAGTACTATGTTTTCAATTTGGAGAAAATAAATTTTACTTACAAAAAATACAAAATATTTTATGTTTCATAAGTTAAGATTAAACACAAAATATTTTTAAGAAAATATATTTTCATTTTTTTTAAAAAGACCCATGAGGGTCTTTACCATTGGAGAGAGAAAAAATGGAATCTCGGTTTCTAAAAACTTTTATGATGCAAAATATATTAATAAAAAATTTGGGAAGAGATTGTTATGTATACCCATTGATAATGCTCTTATAGAAAATTATCTACCGTATATATCTCACGTAAACTTTACGTCCGCATCATGGTTTACCAATTACCATCCAAGTAGCATCGTATTTTAAAACATTGTTTTAAACTTAAAATATCTTGAGAAGAGGGAGTGAAAGACGATAATACCCCTGAAAAGAGATGTGTATTAACGGGACAACCACGGTCGACCAAACAATAATCGAATTGGCCCAAAGCAGCGTTAACGGCATGTTCCGCCGTCCATCCAGTTCCGTCAGAGACTATGTATATCGACTTCGCCGTCGTCAAATCCGTCTCGCTGTCTCCGTTACTCGATAACACGTCACTATCCAGCGTCGAAACATCAGAGCGATTCGAATTTTCGATCGGACGCCTCTGATTGGTCGTTGAGTTTGACACGCTATTAATCGGACGGTCCAGCTTCGTACCGGACTTTAAGGCTCGTGCTCTGTTCCAATGACTCAGCTTCGAGCTGAATTTCCGAGGCTGCGGTTCGGAGTTAGGTTCGGAGGGGTTTATGGAAACGGAATCCGAACCTGTAGGTCTGTAATTTGGGTTGAGATTGGACGTGATCGGTGGTGGACGTCCTTGCAACTTCATCGCCGAGAGAAAAGCCATTTTGTTTTTATTTTATCTAATTATTTTGTGACCTTTCACCTAATATCTTCTGATAATTTTACTGGATTTTCTTTTAAAAGAAATAATTTTTTTTTAAAAAAACAAATATTTGTCATAGGTCTTCTCCGAATCCTTGATGAAACAAATCACTTAGATCTAATCAATTCAATTTCAGTTTACTTTCAAAATTTTCTTTTGTATTATTGGTTTCGTATTCGGATTAATGCTTTACTTTTCTTAATTTATGACTATTCATAAATTTAAGTTTAATTTAATTTAATTTGAAATGACAACTAATTTGAATTAAATTTATGAAAACTTTCAGTATTAACAAAAGAGAGAAAGTATAATGCAACTCATTTGATGAATTCAACTGATACATTATCAAGCTTCACTTTCTTTTTTCTCCTTAATTCTTTATTACAATATTGAAATTTATTTTTTCCTTGGTAAATAGCTTATTATAATTCTTCGGGAGTTTAAAAAATTTGCAGGTATAATGTGACTGTCATTTTTGGGTTTCAATCGTTTAATCCTATAGATATGCCTCAGTTTCGGCTTATGTGCCATGCGGTTTACAATTTTCTTTATTGTTAGTAATAGTTTTGCTAGATTCTTTCTTTTTTAAGGCTTAGTTTCTAATGACCTAATTAAATGTATGTTGGCTATGAATGATCCAAATTTGTAATAAAATTTCCAGATGAAAAAAAAAGAGGAACTCAATCGAATTAAACTCCAATTTTACAATTCGAAAATCACGTTTCTCAAATCTACCGTTGTTTAATTAAAACCAAGCATTGTAGACACAAAAAGTCTATCTCGATGTAGTTGATGGTTAATTTAGGTAGGATGAACAAATTAATAAAGAAAAATCAACAATAATCAAATGAAAAAAAAAAAAAAAAACCAATAACAATAACAATCAAATAAATCATATAGCCTAAAGTAAATAAAACTTAAAAACTTGGGGTGTATAAAAATTAATAGAGAAGATTAAGGAACCTAGGGAGACCAACTTTAAAACCAAGCTTCTTAACATCTTCGTGAACTTGTAGTCTGAATTCTCTGAAGCTGAAATTTCTATAAGCTGGACGATCACCTGAACACTCTATAACGGCGTCGTATGAAGGACACAAAAAATAAGCCGTTGAGAATCTTTCCACAGTTGGATTCGTCATCACACGATGTTCTACACTTTTGTACATGCCATTGCTCCATGCCTAACAAAACACAAATATATTATTTAAAAAATAATCTAAAAGTATTTTAAAAATAAAATGCCTTGATAGTTGATCATCGATGAAATATGAAACCGTTCATAAATTTCATCAATGAAAAGATAAAAAAAAAAAAAGGGTAAACCGAACCAAAACTAGATTAAAACTAGGGATGTTCATTCCAGATAAATTGATATGATCAAGTCCAAACGCAAATAATCAATCCAAAATTTGAATCACATTTTAATATTGTATAAATAGATTCATTTTCTCAATCTAAACAAACGAATTTGAGAAAACGGTTGAAAACTCAGCTCCGAACAAAAACCGAAACAATATCAAATTAATCCAATACTATATGAAATTTGATTTGGATACTATTTTTCAGAATATGAAATAAAATTAAATAAAACGAATTGAAACTGAATCAACATTCAGAATGAACACTCATAATCAAGAGTCCTAAAGCTTGATTAATTTACCTGAAATAAGTCACCAATATTGATAATGAGGGCACGAGGATTAGGTTTAACGGCAATCCATTTATTGTCTTTAATGAGTTGGAGTCCTCCAACTTGATCTTGATACAAGATTGTGAGGAAATCACTGTCCGTGTGGGGCATTAAACCGTACACCTCCGATGGTTTCGGACAAGGTGGATATCGGTTCATCCTTAGATAACATGTGTTTCTCACACAATTTTCTTTGAAGAAATTTGATTTTCGTCCTGATTTCTCTGCAAGAACCTCTGCCAATTTATACGCTAGAGCCTCCGATTCCGAAGCAAACTTCTCCATTGTTGTGCTGTGACACAAGAGTATATATAAGGTAAAATGATAACAAGATGATTCATAAGGTAAGATGAAAATATATAATAGATTAATTAGAAAATAAAGTGTATAACAAATTATTCTTTTAACCCATAATTTACTTTCTATTTTTTATGATTCCGAGTAAAACCACAATGTTTAACATTTTAAAAGAACTCTCTCATTTTCTATTGTTGTGTAGGTTACCAAATTGTATCACATGACACAAATGGTGCATGAACGTATGATATAGACGAGAGGGAAAACGGGGTGCAGTTGATATGTATGGAGATGAAATGGCAAGGATCGGAGTTTGTAAGAGATGTGAGCTATAATGGAGAAGGGTCCCAAAATAAAGGGAGAGACTAAAATAAGACGAGAAGAAAAAAGAAAAAAGAAAAAAGAAAAAAGAAAAGAGTTTAGGTTGGGAGGAGAGGAACGTGTACGTGTCCAAACCACTACGATAGAGATATCTCCTACCTGTTCGGAACATGGGACCATTTCCCAATTTTGAGTCTTCTATATCATCTCTTTTTAATAATATTGTATATGCATTTAACACATTTCTGTATTAGAAATGATCAATGAACTCTATTTACTTAATTTGATCTAGTCAACTAGATTGGTACACCGCGATATTAGTCGGAACACCTAAATCACTATGGGAAATATGAGATAATTCAATACTTTTCTCAACCAGATCATCCAAAGTTATTAAAAGTCACTCTATTTATTTATGAGTGAATTTGTTGTATAGCCCCAAAAAAAATTATAATTCAAATCCTAACAAAAACCCCTAAATCTAATGGTTGAGATTTGACCACATAAGGGTGTTTTGGTTAGAATTTTAATTATAATTTTTTTTGAATGACTATACTGTTTTTTTTTTGTTTTTTTTAGAAAAATATGATTATACTGTTATTTGGTCAATTTGACATATATAACACATCACAATTCAAAAACTTAAATTCAAAAAAAATATTTTAATTCATGATTGGTAACATTTTTTAGTTAACTATGAGTTACACCTATAACTCAATCTTAACTCATGGTAACTCATGTTACCAATCAAAGTAACTCAACCTCTAATTCATCCTATTTTCCATGATATTGGAATATTTTTGAGTTAGCAATTTTACAAAGAGCATAACTCAGAATTGTAAATCAACCATAACACATTATAACTCAAACTCAAATTCTAAAAAATTAGTTTTATTCATGGCAACATTTTTGAGTTATTGTTGAATTAGATTCTTAACTCAATCTAAATCAATGGTAATTATTAGATCATTGCAAAAGCATAAAATCTCATCTATATACCCTGGAATCAGTTTAAATATTCGCATGTAGAGTCAAAAAGAAAAATTATAAAGAAATGATTTTTTCAATTGAATTGAGGTATTATAATTGATTTATTTTTTAAGATTTTATTGTCAAATTGCTACTAATAGTGACTTATCAAAGAGAGGCCAACTAAGAAAGGTGGCAACGGAATGTGGTCACATACATATACATAAACACACAAGCTGAAACATTATGCATAAAGATGTGTAAGACAACCGCATGCATGCAAATACAATTAGTACATGTAAGAATGTGTACAGATTCCAGCACACATACACACGGATCACAAGATAAACTATACGTCTATATGTTACACAGAGGCGGATCTAGGATATTTTCTAACTGGGTGCATAATCTTATAATAAAATTAATATTATATACCAAAATAGAATTAATTTTTTTAAAAAGAATATATAACATTATGTAAGAATATTACATTTTTTTTTTTTATCGATTTAGTATTATTTGAAAACAAAAACAACCGTGTAAATGGAAATATATCCTAAGAAAATGATCTAAACACTTATTTCGGTTATCTAATTATGTCTATAATAAGAAATTTGATTTTAGATCTTTGACTTTTGGAAACAATTTTATTTATTTTTGGTAAGATTGTGGGTTTAAAAAGGAAAGAGGGCACAAATATATTTTTTAAATGGGACAATAATTTAATGCTTAAAGAAATTACACCAAATGAAAAAAAAATACTGGGTGCATTTGCCCCCACCTTGCCTTATGTATGAGCGTGCATATCTATATAATATTGGGATAATTGGTCAAATAACAATAAAAAAAATTATAATTTAAACACTAGCAAAAATGATCTTATGTGTCAAAATATCAACCCATAGATTTAGGTTTATTTGCTAGTATATGAATTATAATTTTTTTTATGGCAAGTTAACAAATTGACCCTATAATATTTTTAAGTTTACACAAACCCAATGTTTTTTACCAACTTTCCAAGTTTGTTTAAGTTTTTATATATTTAATGGTAGTAATTATATATTTAACGATCATATATATAAAGTTACTTCTAGTGTTCCTAAACACATTACTTTAAATTTGTATTAACTCATACACTACAATATATACAAATCATATAAGTTTATGTCAATTCATATTTGATTTTTACTAATATAATATGTCTCTTTCTTTTAATTATTATTAAATATATGTATATATGATATAATATATAGAAAATTATTTATTCATATGTAAAATAGAATAGATGATTAAGAAACTTGTTATACCTCATCATGGGCAATGTATTCCAACATAACATTTTTCGATTAAAACCACATATTCATAGCTAACAAAAGTACGTCAAGAAAGAAAAACTATCTCTCTATATATACATACAAAAGACAAATTAAATAAAAAAAAGATGATAAGTAATCATAATATAGAAAGAGATTATATAATAAATAATTATTTTACTATAAAATTTTAACTAGTTATTTAGATAACATAATTTATTTCAGAAATAAGTTATGTAGCTACTAAAGTTGTAAATAAATATATTTATTTTCAAATAGTAACAATCAATATTGAAATAGTTGAGAAGTACTTTATATTTCTAAGTCTATGCAATGTAGATAAGAGAAGCAACTAATTTAATTTCACGTCAATTATTATTTTTTGTTTAAAAAGAATTGTTTATTTTTGTCACATAAATAATAAAATAAAGCATATTATTTGCCTCTAAATCTAATAAAGTTTTAAAACAAAAACTCGTCGCACGAGTCATATTCTAGTATCATATATAGCATGGCATGTTGAAGTACTCTTCTTCCTTTCAAAAGTTGTCCCTCTAAGCTAAACAGACAGTTTTCTCGTGACTCTTCCAATTCTTTTCTCACCATATGGTACTGTAATCTATATTATAGATGTGTGTACTATGTGTTTCTAGGATCGTACTAATTTTTAAGAAATTCTAATAAACGATTTCAAATATGCACTTCTTTTTTTTTCTTTTGATAATATGTGAATTCTCAATTAAAATAGTAAACTCAACCCAAGAAATATAAATTAAGTTTAAAAAAATGGCATTCTTACAAAGATTTTCAAACGATGATATAATTGTAAATTAGCATGTCAAAAATGGCATATCATGAAAATTCTGTAGGAAAATTCTTCAACATTTTTTAATATCGTTTTTTTTTTTCAAATGCACTTTTTTTTTCTTTTGATAATATGTGAATTCCCAATTAAAATAGTAAACTCAAACCCAAGAAATATAAAAACTAAATTAAAAAAAATTGGTATTATTGGCATATCATGAAAATTCTGTAGGAAAATTCTTCAACATTTTTTAATATCGTTCTTTTTTTTTCAAATGCACTTTTTTTTCTTTTGATAATATGTGAATTCTCAATTAAAATAGTAAACTCAAACCCAAGAAATATAAAAACTAAATTAAAAAAAATTGGCATTATTTCAAAGATTTTCAAACGATGATATAATTGTAAAGTGGAATCTCTAGGAAAATTCTTCAACATAGAAATGCATGAGAGATGGAGAATAAATCTTTGACCCAATGGCCAACAACTTTCTTTCTAGGTTTTTGTTTTTAAAAGCACCAAGAAAATATCAATTAAATATAAATTACAACACTCTATTATATGCATCAAAACTGCCATATAAATTAATATAAAACCCTGACTGTCTCCCATGTTCCTAATCCTTGCCTATTAAATGGAATTAGTCTACAAATTGTAGTACTCATAGTCAAATACTACTCAACATTAATTAAACTTTTCATCATAATTACATCATTAATCATAGAAACACTAGTTTCTAGATAACGACATATTATTAGAAGCTACCTAAAATTCAAGTCGGTACTAAAGTAAGGTTAAACCCATTTTGATTTCAATCTCGTTCTCCACATCAACGCAATTAACATATTAAAAATATAATATCCTTAGTATTGTCTTAGACAATATTTTTGTTTTAGTAAAGTAATATTTAATGAGTCATTGTAACTTTTACAAAAAAAAAATTATCTCTAAATCTATTATTCAAACAATATAAACAAAAAACTTTATTTAAATATTATAGAAATGACGTAAAAATTGAATAATACATAAGTATTAAATACGTAAATCAATTATAAGAAAAAAGTAATTTGTAGAAATTTTAAAAATTTATAATAAATAATAAATTTAGAAGATAAAAATTCAATTAATAATTAAAAAAAATTAATTAACAACAATATTTGTGTACCTGAGGGTCGTGAAGTCCTTGTTGTCAGAAATGTCTGTCATGGGAACATGAAAAGCTTCTGACCAAGAAAGTTGCCGGAGACAAGTAGCTGACGGCGCTCCCCACCGGTAACTCCCGGCGGAGAATTTCTCCGACTTACGTTTCTTCTCAAAAGGTTCTCTAAAAACCCTAATTTGCTCTTGTCTCATCTTCTCCAACACATCCAATGATATTCCATGGTTTATCACTTGGAAAAATCCCCATTCTTTCGAAGCTCTCGCAATCTCTTCCTTACATTTATCTCTCTCCTTCTCGTCTTCATCGATCAGACGGCTGACATCAATCACCGGAAGCTCAACCTCTTCGATAACCGCCGTGACAGAGAAGCTAGAGGGTGTTTCGGTTATATTGTTATCCGGGAACGTACTTGTGTTTGTGATTTGTTTATACAAAAGGTTTTTGTATATTTCATTGAATGGTGGATCCATGAGAATCAACAAGAGAAATCTATGAAGAAGAAGAAGAAGAAGAAGAAGAAGAAGAAGAAGAAGAAGAAGAAGAAGAAGAAGAAGAAGAAGAAGAAGAAGAAGAATTAAGAAGAAGAAGAAGAAGAAGAAGAAGAAGAAGAAGAAGAAGAAGAAAGGTTAGAGTTAGAGAGAATTACGGGAAGTGAAGGGTATGAAAATACGTGTTGTGTTGAGAGACACAATTCTTACATTTATATACTCGTCCACTTATATGCATATATGTATATACGAGTTCAATTTGTTCATATTTTGATATTTAGTATGACCATGTTGATTATACAAAAAAAGAATAATGAAAATTTGAAAGAATAAAAAGGGTTTGCCGCCCATTGACCTAGTTAATATTACTTAACTAATGTTCTAAGAACTTTCTTTCGCAACGTCTAAATGAATATGATTTTGGGTAGCAATCAGAGCCGTCCATGAATTTTAAAATACCACAAATTAAAGGAAAAAGAAAGACCAATTTGTAAAAAAAAAAATCATTACTAATTTTTCGAAGACTGTTTGAGTTCATGGACGATCTATGTATCAATTAATTCATTAGTTACTCATCAAAGTAAAATTTTACTCAAGTTTCTGTTTTTGTCAAACATTGGAAGTGTGATATCTAGAAACTGATACTGAAGGAAAAAATCTTAGAAAAATACGATACGGGTAATGTGTATATTTGTATATATATGGTGGACAAGATACGATAATGGGGATAAATGAATTTGGTATTATTGGAATAAATTAAGTTGGGGCTGTCTTGGAGAACATGATGTTGTTTCATATTCAATGGTTTGAATATTTGTTTGTCTGGACACCGTCCGTTGTTCCTCATGTTTTTTCACTTCCTTCTATGTTGTACTGTTTCCAGTTCCTTATTTTCTAATCTTTCTTTACCATTTTTTAATTTATTCATTAAGAAATACTGTACAAATTTCTTCATTGGATAAGACCCAATAATTTTAATAAGATTGTTACGCTTTGATTTAATATCAACTGATTTTAAAGCTGTATAACGTTTCTGGAAGAAAGGAAAGCTTGGGGTCCAAGGAATGGAAATGCGACGACTTTTTACTTCGCTTTTTCCTCTCTGCAATGTGAAACTAAAACGTGTATTGGTAACAGCCACATGGTTATATATTTATAGATTTACTTTTTCAGTGAACTAGTTAATTATTTTCATCAACATTTTGATTAACACCCTTTTTAATAACCCTTCACTTTTCATATTTGAAGCTTAAAACATACGGTGGTCACTGGTCAAATGGTAGTCCATTTGGGTCACCTAATAGAATTCACATACGTAAGTAGAGAATTGAAAACCTGAAAACATTTTGGCACAATTATTCTCATAAATATTGTGCTAATATTTTATCCAAAAATATATCTTTTTTTTGTCAATCAAAAAAATGGTTCGTCAACTACACGATACAAGATACGTATATGCTTCCAAGACAAAGAAACGCAACGTGTCTTGTTTTGCCCCAAATGAGAGGCATTAGCCGCGAGGCCCGCGACAAAAAACTGGATATATTTTAATTCCTTTCTAAACATATTGTACAACAAATCATAGAGACTAATTTTTTCAAGCCAAAACAATTATATTACAAAATGTCCCACTCATTCAAATGTTTAAATACTAGTCTAATCTTCATAATTAATGTTTTTTGTGTGTGTAAAGTTATCATCCAAAAATTCAATATTCCTTTTACTTTATTTTGTTTATAATGTTGTTTTCTTGTTTAATAATCGTCGATAACATCTAGTGTTGTTATATAGAATGCATTTTTCTCAAAAAAAAAAAAAAAAAAAGAGAAAACATTTATGTTATTATGAATGGTAAGAATATTTTATTTTAATATAATGTAAATCTTAGTTTTTTTAATAAAATTTTCATAATGTAAATCTTACTTTGAGTATTTTTATATAATAAAAATTAAGTTGTGGTACTCTAGTGGTTGAATCTAAGAGTTTACTTTAAATTTTCTTTTTCTGAAAGAGTTTGATGAACATTTTACTGTAGTTTCAAACTTTTTTTTTCTTAATGGTTTTGGATTCAATAAAAAATGGATACAGAGTATATGATCCAAAAAACCCTTACAAAAAAAAGAAACAATATGAACCTCATCAAAAATACTTTGAAAGTAGTCGGAAGAACCAAGTTAAAGGAAAGAAATCAGAAGAGTTGAGTTGTTCACGTGTCTTGAGATTTTAATAATTTTTGGCACTCGTAATTTCTGATTTCTTTGGATTTAGAAAAATTAGTTTGGGATATAAACTTTGCGATTGTAGGGGTCAAATCCCCCCAAGGAGAATTGATAAACCTAAACGACGTCGTATATGTCGAATCGGCCCCATGGTCAAGCCCAGAAGATAGAAGCCCATTAACGGCCCAACACTGTTTGTCCAAACCGATCTATTTCTCTATAAATAAGCATGTACCCACCTCATTTGTAAGGATCGAAGAAATTCTGAGAGATAATAAGACAAAAACGACTATTCAGCTAATTAATAAGAACAGTTCAAGAACCCTAATTTGTCTTCTGTCTTAGTGTTTGAAAACCCTAAAGAAGCTCTATTTCGAAGAATCTTCACAAATTCTATTGTGTGAAATTTCAGCTCGCACAATTTGGCGCTAGAAGGAGGGGGTCTACTCGCAACTAGCTTCATAGACGAAACAAACGCTCAGACGAATTCGCAAGATGTCAATAACGAACCCGCAATCTCCAGGGGCAGACGATAGTTCAGGTCCGAGCGAGCCCATTGTGGATGGGTTGATAAACCAGTCCGCATTGGAGGCAGAAGCAGGCAGACCTGCCCCGACGGGAAATGTGGCACCCCCCAATTCAAACTCGGCCGATCCGGCCACACCGGCAGCCTTCGATCAGCTTAAGGCAATGCTCGAGCAGTTGCTCCAGCATTCGCGGTACCAAAACAGCAACCTGACCGCCGAAATCAAGACATTGTCGACAGCTCGTCAGTCTCAAGGCCTAACTCAAGGTGCGGCACGTCGCGTCACACCGATCGCTCTTAACTTTTCCCCAGCGGCCTCACCTTCAGCTCGCGGCCCTCGCAAAGATCATATACCAACGCCTCTCAGAGATGGAGCCGCCCTCGTCGCAGATGCAGTTGGAGGTACAATTGCAATCGCGAATGACCTGGACGGACGCGAACTCGGAACCACTCAACCCAGTCAACCGACCAGTCGTATCCAATGTCGGGATGAGGATGAAATCGCAGAGAACGCGCGATGGATGGAGCAGGCCGAAGCCCCGACCAGTCGCGGAGCTATCGCTTCGCAGCAAAGGGAAATAGAGGAGCTCAGAGCCGTCATAAAGCAGATATCTCGCGATCTCAAGGATATGCGATCACAAGTACATCGCGCGACGAGCAAGGCGCCGGAGATCGACCGCGTCCTCAAAGAAGCTCGCACAACCCCTTTCACCGAACGAATTACAAAGGCACGTCTATCGGATCCGGGGAAGCTCAAACTTCATATTTATGATGGAAAGGGCGACTCCGCGGAGCACATCAGGGCTTTCTTAATCGCTATGGGGCGAGCCAACTTCCGGCTCGACGAAATTGACGTTGGTTGCTGCCTCCTCTTCGTGGAGCACCACAAGGGGGCGGCTCTCTATTGGTTCACGGGAATGAAGAAGAATTCGATCGACAGTTTCGCTAGGCTCTCCGAAGCGTTCCTGAAGCAACAATCTTAATCAAGCGCAGATCGTCCGAGGCAGATCTCTACACCGTGTCGCAAGCGGTCAATGAACCCTTGGCAGTTTTCATCGAACGCTTCAAGGCGATCCTTACTCAAGTGAAGGGAATCGACGACCAATCCGTACTAAGCGCACTTCGAAAGGCCCTGTGGTACAACTCGGACTTTCGAAAAGAGATGACAATCAACGAGCCTTCATCTATTCAGGACGCGCTTCACCGCGCGAATGGTTTTGCAAGGAGCGAGGACGAAACCAGAATTCTAGACCAGAAGTATGGGAAGGCCAAAAATCCTAATCCGAAAGAAACTCCTGCTATAGCAAAGAAGCAGGGAAACTATGTGCCTCACGAGGGAGGCTTTAAAGGTGCTCATAACTACTAGGTGGACTCGCCCGGCTACGGTCGAGGAAGAGGGCGAGGTCGCGCAAATGGCACTCCAGGCCGCAGTTATGGCAACACTTGGACAAGGAACTCGCAGTATGAAGAGTCCGCGTATTGCGACTTGCACAAAATGGGCGGGCATTCGACGGCAAATTGCAGAGTTCTCGGTATGCGACTCGCAGCGAAGCTAGCCGCCGGAGAGCTCAGGGGAAACATAAGCGTTAACGATTTCCAGCTCGAGCAATTCGACGATGCAAGAGAAGGTGACGGTCCGTCTGGGGACAATAGCAAAAATAACAAACGAGACCGGCGGAATAATGACGAGGTCTACCTCAGCAAGCAAAACGAAAGCGATGGTCGGAGCGGATCGAAACAAAAAGTCTGCAACATGATCATGGGCAGCTCGCGTTATTGCTCGAACACCATCTCGTCAATCAAAGCTTATCATAGACGAGCTGAGGTAGGAGCGAACAAGCCAATACCGTCTAAGTTCCCAAACGATGTCATCCAGTTTAGAGAAAATGAGATCGATGACATTGACAAACCTCACGACGACCCGCTTGTCGTCCGACTCTCCGTCGCAGGATAGGACACGGGTCGCGTTTTGATCGATACTGGAAGCACAGTCGATATCATTTTCATGGACGCTCTTAAGCGCATGGAAATCGACCTCGCTCAAGTCAAATCTTACCCTAAGCCCTTGACCGGATTCAATGGCGAAACGACAATGACCCTTGGAATGATCAAACTCCCAGTATGTGCGGAAGGAATAACAAAAATAGTGGAGTTCGCGGTATCGGACAACCCGGCAATTTAAAACGTGATAATGGGAACCCCGTGGCTTAATTCGATGCGTGCCGTCGCCTCGACATATCATCTCTGCCTTAAGTTTCCAACCAAAGGCGGAATTAAAACGATCAGAGGAAGTCAGTCGGCATCGCGATCTTGCTTCATAACCGCGCATAAGCTAAGGAGCCAGGCGACAGTACCAATTCCGAGAGACCCGCGGAAAAAGATTAAGACAGACAGGGTACCCGTCAAAGAAATCTCAGACCTTTTGTAGCAGCTACAGATCGCGGAAGCCGCTGAAGGAAATGTTGCGGGTCCGACTTGCGAGCCCGTCATATCGATTTGTATAGACGACGAGTTCCCAGAGAAATGCGTGGAAATAGGCGCGACGCTAGACAAAGCCGTGAGGCTTGACCTCGTCGATTTCCTCAAAAAGAACATTAGTACTTTCGCATGGGCGGCTGAGGATATGCATGGGATCGACATCGATATCATCAGTCACGAGTTGAATGTTGATACGACCTTCAAACCTATAAAGCAAAAGCGGAGACGACACGGTCCGGACAGAGCTCAAGCGGTGAATGACGAAGTTAAAAAACTCTTGCGAGCCAGTTCGATCTCTGAAGTTAGATATCCGGATTGGCTCGCTAATCCAGTCGTCATGAAAAAGAAAAGTGGTAAATGGCGAGTCTGCGTAGACTTTACGGATTTGAACAAAGCATGCCCGAAAGACAGCTTCCCTCTTCCTCATATTGACCGTCTCGTCGAGGCAATGTCTGGGAACAGACTATTATCGTTTATGGATGCTTTCTCTGGCTATAATCAAATCTTTATGCATCCCGGCGACCGAGACAAAACTTCTTTCATTACAGATCGCGGGATTTACTATTTCAAAGTCATGCCTTTTAGCCTTAAGAATGCTGGGGCTACCTATCAACGGTTGGTGAACAGGATGTTCGAAGGCCTCCTCGGCAAGACAATGGAAGTCTACATAGATGATATGCTCGTCAAGTAGCTCGAAGAGAAAGATCATATCGGCCACCTCGCAGAATGCTTTGCGCTGTTAAACAAATATAACATGAAGCTAAATCCGGCCAAGTATCGTTTCGGCGTAACATCGGGCGAGTTCCTTGGCTATATGGTAACTCGTCGCGGTATTGAGGCAAATCCAAAGCAAATTCACGCGCTCATCCAGATGGCCTCGCCAAAAATAAAAAGAGAGGTCCAACGATTAACAGGAAGAGTCGCAGCATTGAACCGATTCATTTCGCGTTCCACGGACAAGTGTTTGCCTTTCTATGATACGCTCAAAGATAAAAAGGGCTCAGCTCGGCAGGCATTCGAGTGGTCAGAGAAATGTGAAGCTGCCTTCCAGGAACTGAAGCTATATCTCGCGACTCCACCCGTTTTGACAAAACCAATAGCTGGCGAACCGCTCTATCTTTACATCGCGGTCTCGGTCTCGGTAGTTAGTGGAGTTCTAATTCTCGAAGACGGCACCGAGCAGAAGCCCTTTTCTACGTCAGTAAGTCTTTAACCGATGTGGAAACAAGATATCCTATGACGGAGAAATTAGCCCTCGCGATTATTACGTCGGCTCGCAAACTTTCGGTCGAGGGCATTTCCCCGGACAAATCAAAGAATTACCAGAGGATGCTTATCCATGTGGCAAGGAGCCACCACCATTGCATGAAATTGACGATGTCGCCATCGACGATGCGACAACGGTCTATGGCTGTGATACGAAATGGATGAGTAGCATTCGCGGATATCTTGCGGACGGCGATGTCCCAAAAGATAAGTGGGCAGCCCATAAATTGAAAGCCCAGGTGTCGCGTTTCGTTATGATGGATGGGAATATTTTGAAGTGGCGACTCTCCGGTCCGCTACTCGCCTGCGTCGAAGGTGAAGAGGCTCGTCGAATAATGCACGAAGTTCATGGTGGATCCTGCGGTAACCATTCCGGAGGTCGCTCACTCGCCATCCGAATCAAACGGCATGGATATATTTGGTCGACAATGATAAAAGGCTGCGAGATGTTCGCGGCAAGGTGCGAAAAATGTCAGCGTCATGGTCCTTTCATCCATCAGCCTATGGAGTTCTTGAGTTCAGTTACCTTGCCGTATCCATTCATGCAATGGGCGATGGACATTGTCGGACCTCTCCATCCGTCTCGACAGAAACGGTACTTGTTGGTCCTGACAGACTATTTTTCCAAGTGGATCGAAGCAGAAGCGTTTGGATCGATTAAGGACAAGCAGGTCTAAAGCTTCATCTAGAAAAATATCATATGTCGACACGGCGTGCCCTACGAGATAGTGACGGACAACGGTTCGCATTTTATTTTAAAGCACTTTGATCTCTTCTGCGACAAGTGGAAGATCAGAGTAAGCAAGTCGACACCTCGCAGTCCACAGAGCAACGGTCAGACGGAATCGTCGAACAAAACACTTATTCATGGCTTGAAGACTCGACTCGACGCTAAGAAAGGCCGCTGGGCAGACGAACTCGAAGGCGTTTTGTGGTCCTATCAAACCACACCTCGTCGCGCTACGGGCGAAACACCATTCGTCCTCGTCTACGGAGCAGAGTGTGTAATTCCTCCCGAGGTCTATTTCCCAGGAGTTCGCCGACGATTACTTCCAGAACAGGAAAGTCTCAATCATCTCCTAATGATTGACGAGCTCGACCTCATCAACGAAAGGCGCGACCAAGCTCTTATAAAGATGACCAAATATCAAATTGCGGCGGCGAAATATTACAACTCTAAAGTGCGAGTTCGGCGTGTCTACGAAGGAGACCTCGTCCTTCGCGGAGTCTTCCAAAATACGGCCGAGACGAAAGCCGGCAAGCTCGGCGCTCACTGGGAAGGACCATACCAGATCACGAAGGTAGTTCGTCCAGGCGTCTACGAAATCGCTAACATGAAAGGAGGGATGATCCCGCGTTCCTGGAATGCGTGACATCTAAAAAAGTACTATTGCTAAAAATACTAAGTCATTTGACTTGAACTACGGCGCGACTTGATCCCTTCACAGGGTACGTAGGTAACTCATTTTCGAACGAGTTCAGTTGCCCCCCTAATCGAAAAAAGGGGGGAGTGGGTCCGTATATTCATACTCCCAAACATGATGTGTAGTATGTGTGGGGGTCGAAACCAACACAACTAAATTTGTAAGGATTCGTGAGGGAATTTAGAGATTTCTATGCTAACTAGGGATCACAAGAGATTGAGAAAGAGTTGTTCTTATTGCTGTGTAAATTTGAGTACAAGGCTTGTGTATGTGAAAAGATTCGGGATCCCCTTAGGGTTTGTACAAAAGAAGTATATATAGCTTTCCTAAGTCGGCTAAGCCTCCTAAGTCTTCGCGGAGTCAGTTGCACCAATCAGGGCTTCGCGTCTGGACCAAGCTTCAGGTTACCTCTACGTTGTTGGGCCGAGGATGTGATCGATGATTGGAGAGAGAACGCGGTCGGTTATTGGGTCGAGGCCATGTTCGGCTATTGGGCCGAGACCACGGTCGGCTGCGAGACCGAGCCTATGGTCGGCCACCATGCCGAGCCTGCCGGCCATCATGCCGAGCCTGTGGTCGGCCACCATGCCGAGGCCGTGCTCGCTCGCTTGGCCGAGGCGAGGCCGAAGTCGCGGTCGGCCACGAGGCCAAACTTGTCTTCTCCCGCGACATGTTATGTGGTCCTGAGCCTTGTCCAGACACCTTTCATGGCTACTTGGTTTCTCCCGTGTGAAGACCTAGGTGCTGTTCCGCTTGGTTAGTTGGGAGTCTGGAGGGCCATTTCTTTAGTCGTCTTGTCTTCGGATGTTAATGTTGAGCGGGTGAATACCGACCCCAACAGTTAGCCCCTCAGCTCAGTAGTGTTAGAGCTAATAGTGGCGAGGTAAAAGACGCGTCGAGTGTCAGCGTTAACGTTTGAAGTCAAGGCGCTTACTTATCCTCTTTCACAGTAGTAGAGAGTGACTTTATGCAAGAGGTTTTAAGACTCTGTAAACGTTATGAAGATTTTAAGACTTCGCGTTGCGATTGCTAACGTCGCTGACGTTTCCGGGTAATCGCCATGTGATTTCCGGAGGAAAGGGTGTTTCCTTTTTTCTTTGATAAGTTCTTCCATTGCCTTCTCAAACTATTCTTCTTAGTTTCAATAAGTTTTTTTTTTTTTTTTTTTAGTCGAGACGCTAAGCTCTTGGATCTAGTTTTTAGGATGAACAATCCTTGTACCTCTTGATTCCAATGAGTTTTGGTTAGGGACTTCATGCTTAGTTCCTAGGAGACATAACCTTTGATTTTATCTGTTGACTTGTTGTAGGTGAACTTGTTGTTATGGAGAAACAAGAGCTTGGTTTGGTTAACCGCGGTGAACCGGCGGCGCCATTATGTCGAGCTGATGATTTCGTCGCGTCGTTGTATCGGACCAATTCCGTGCTCGCACCATCGCACCAAACCGGGCCCGCGGTTGCATCGCCGAACCAATCCAAACGTGTGGTCGCATCGCCGAACCAGTTCAAACCCTTGGTCGCATCGCCGAACCAATCCGAGCCCGTGGTAGCACTTTTGATCGATCGCGTGGTCACCTCGTTAGGCCGAATTGATCCCGCGGTTGCTTTGCCGAGCCAAACCGGGGATAAGGTTATGACGCCATCCTTGGCATCCCACGAGAGTGTCGGCACCAGAGTTCGTCTCCGTAGTAAGATCACTGTTCCGTGGTATCGTCTCGATGAGTTCTATGAGGGTAATAACAGAGTTTTCGGTGACTTAGCGGATATTGAGGAGGAGAGAAAGGCTTAGTAGTGATGTCGACTCGATGGCTCGTGATAGGAGAATTGGACTTTCCTTCCCCTTTAATCATGAAGACCCAGGGCTCTTAGTTGGTGCTGGGCTTTGCTGAGATTGAGGCGAGCCTATAGCGCATTAAATGTTTCCACGAGACTGAGGGCCCGACTCTAGGTGCCGCAGAGAAGCTTTTGGTTGATAGGAAGATCCCGATCTTTGACGCTCGTGACGTGTTTGATGAGCTTGTTTCTAGCGTGTGGCAAGTCTTAGAGATTGCAGAGGATGCTGATGTTGCTGATGAGTGACTGATGAGTGATCATTTCTCTTTGCTTATGACTTAGTTTATTTGTAGTTTCTTGTTTCTGAAAAACTCTTGTTGGACTTGATGATTTTCGGTTGTAGCGTTGGATGATTTGTATCCTTGCTAGTATTTTGGACCCTTACGCTGTGGCGAATGCGGGGTGACTCTATAACTTTTGTATCGTATGATGAACCTTGCTGGTTTTTGGAGTTATGTACTCGCTTTAGATGTTATTCCTATACTTAGGAGTTCTTTGGACTCATTTGCCGAAGCCACCGCGTTGCTGCAGTACAATGGAAATCTTTTGCTCATGGATGAGGCTCGTTCTTGGTCAATTGCTCATGAATAAGGCTTTACTTGCTCATGAATGAGGCTTTGTTTGCTCGTGGATGAGGCTTTTGTTGAGGCTGTGAAAACGCAAATGCGCTCACGCTCTTTATCTGCCAACGCAGTCCGTAAAGGACAAGCTGTTCTCATGATGAGTGCTGTGGCGAGTGTTTGTGATTGACGATGACGTTGTCAATGATTTTGTCAAGGAGTGGCGTACAGGTACCCCACTCCCCCCCTTTTAGATGAAGGAAGGAATTGAAGTCGTCTAGAGACTGTGAAAAGCACTCACTCCCCCCCGAAGGCGGAGGAGATCGAGTGAGCTCGTCCGGAACTTGGCTAAAGTGGAATGTAATCCCCCCCCCTTTTGATGGAGGGGAGCAACTGAACCTATCCGAAGACAGGCTGCCTATGTACCCTTTGCAGGGATCAAGTCGCCCCGTAGTTCATTTGGTGGAATAGCTTAGCGGTAGTACTTCTTCAAGTGCTTAGCATTCTAAGAGTGAAGGATTGGGGTGCCGGACATGGTGGCGAGCTCATAGACTCCAGGATGAATGACTGTTGTGATCTTGTATGGGCCCTCCCAGTTAGCTCCGAGTTTGCCAGCATTTGGTTCTGCTGTGTTCTGAAACACCTCACGGAGGACCAAGTCACCTATGCTGAAATGCCTTTCCCTGACTCTGGAGTTGTAATATCTCGAGGCTGCGCTCTGATAATTTGTAATCCGGACGAGTGCCTGGTCGCGACGCTCATCGAGGAAGTCCAAAGCATCAAGAAACATTGATCGGTTAATTGGTTTATTGCTGGGTAAGAGCTGGCGTCGGACCCCAGGCGAGTAGACTTCGGAAGGGATGACACACTCGGTTCCATAGACAAGGGCGAAAGGAGTCTCACCTGTCGCTCGATGGGGAGTTGTGCGGTGGGACCATAAAACTCCTTCTAGCTCGTCGGCCCAGCGGCCCTTCTTCGCCTCTAAGCGCTTCTTAAGGCCATCAAGGATTGTCTTGTTGATGGCTTCTGCTTGACCATTGCCCTGTGGGTAGCGTGGTGTAGACTTGCTAAGTCTGATATTCCATTTTGCACAAAATGTCTCGAACCGGTTAGATATAAACTGCGAACCGTTATCCGTAACAATCTCATACGGAACTCCGTGACGACTTATGATGTTTCTCCAGACCAAGCTTTCCACCTGGAGATCCTTGCTAATAGCATATGCTTCAGCTTCCACCCACTTGGAGAAGTAGTCTGTCAGAACGAGTAAGAACCGCTTCTGCTTTGAGGGGTGTAATGGTCCAACAATGTCCATGGCCCATCTCATGAATGGGTACGGTGAAGTCACAGATGAGAGCCTCTAATTGGTTGATGAATTTTTGGAGCGTGTCGCTGGTACTTCTCACACTTGGCTGAAAACTTTATGCAATCACCGACTATAGTAGGCCAGAAATGACCATGTCTCTTTATTTTGACTGCAAGCGCTATGCCCCCGGAATGATTGCCGCAGGATCCACTATGGACCTCTTCCATTATTCATCTTGCTTTCTTCCCTTCTACACAGGTGAGAATAAAACCGGAGAATCCCCACCTGAAGAGGTTACCATCAAGTAGAACATAGCGAGCTGCTTGCTTCTGTAACTTGCGGGCTGCCCGCTTGCTACTAGGCAGCGTGCCATCGACAATATACTCTCGTATCTCGCCCATCCATAACTTGTCACAGCCGTATTCTAGCTCTTCGGCACCCGTATCCATCAGGATTGCTTCGGGATGATGAGAACTGCGGATAGGAGAGATATCACTGACGGGGACGCCGTCAACAGGTTCGTTTGCGTCGTGCATGTCAGCATCCGGGATTTCGGGAGCTTCCGCCATTTCTATGTCTTCATTGATGTTTTCAGCAAAGGCGCCCGCTTGTTTCGCTGCTTGAGAGCGTGTTAAGATGGCGAGCGCCAGATCTTCTTGAATGCTGGGGAATTCAATGAACTCAACTGGAATGACCCGCTTCAAAGCCGGATCCTCTGGCATGGCAGTGGCAGAAGCGAGGTTGGCCAATGCATCGGCGCTCGTGTTCTCACCTTTGGGAATTCTTGTGAGGGTGAATTCCTGAAATACAGAGGCAAGATCCTTTACCATCTTTAGATAAGCCTCCACGCGATAATCCTTTGCGATGTACTCGCCGCTGAACTGACTGGTCACCAGCTATGAATCGGAGAATGCGTGAACAAGCTCGATCTTCAGTCCTTGGGCGAGCCTCATGCCAGCGACGAGGGCCTTGTACTCTGCTTCGTTGTTGGAAGCGTTGAACCCAAGTCGAAATGATTGCTCAAGGACTTCTCCGGTTGGTGATACTAATCGTATCCCAACTCCAGAACCATTCTTCGAGGATGAGCCATCCACATACAGCTGCCAGATTCCGGGTTGTACCCCCTCTGAGCCCTTGTCCTCTGGAAGTTCTATAAGGAAATCCGCCAGCACTTGTGACTTGTTGCATATGCGCCCCTTATACTCGATGTCATACTCGCTGAGCTCCACAACCCATGTGGCTAACCTGCCAGATTGACTAGGGCTATGTAAAACTGAGCGCAGTGGGAAAGTACTAAGGACAATAATATAATGAGATTGAAAGTAAGGCCTTAGCTTTCTGGATGCCATGACGACGGACAACGCCAGCTTTTCCAATTGGGGGTATCTTGTCTCAGCGTCGGTGAGCGTTTTGCTCACATAGAAGATAAGTCTCTGCTCACCTCTTTCCTCCCGCACCAGGACGGCGCTGACAGCTGTTTCTGAGACAGCAATGTAAAGGAAAAGAGGTTCTCCAGTTTCTGGTTTGGCAAGGATGGGCGGCATTGCCAGATATTCCTTAAGTTGCTTGAAGGCGTCCTCACACTTTTCTGACCATTCGAAATGCTTATTTCCTCGCAAGGTGTTGTAGAAGGGAAGACATTTATCAGTGGAGCGCGAAATAAACCGATTGAGTGCAGCCACTCTCCCAGTCAATCTCTGCACTTCACGCTTATTCTTTGGTGAAGCCATCTGGATCAATGCACTAATCTGTTTCGGGTTAGCCTCAATGCCCCAGCGAGTGACTAAGTACCCAAGGAATTCGCCTGAAGTCACGGCAAATCTGCACTTCGCTGGGTTTAGCTTCATATTGTGGAGGTTCAGTTGGCTGAAGCATTCTTCCAGGTGGGCGATGTGGTCTTCTTCCTCGAGTGACTTGACGAGCATATCGTCGATGTAGACCTCCATAGTCTTTCCCAACTGGTCCTGGAACATCTTGTTCACCAGTCTCTAATATGTTGCACCGGCGTTCTTCAGGCCAAAAGGCATCACCTTGTAGCAATAGATGCCTCGGTCCGTGATGAAAGCTGTCTTCTCACGTTCTTCGGGATGCATCAGGATCTGGTTGTAGCCTAAAAAAGCGTCCATGAAGCTAAGAAGCTTATTACCCGTTGTTGCCTCCCCTAAGCGGTCGATGTGAGGCAAGGGGAAGCTTACTTTCGGGCATGCTTTGTTAAGATCCGTGAAGTCCACACAGACGCGCCACTTCCCATTCTTCTTCTTGACCACGACTGGGTTGGCGAGCACGTCGGGATACTTGACTTTGGTTATCGAACCAACTCGCAGAAGCCTTTCTACTTCGTCATTAACAGCCTTTGCTCGCTCAGGACCCAGCTTCCTTCTTTTTTGCTTAACCGGCTTGAACGTAGGATCAACATTGATGTCTATCCCAAGCATATCTTCGGCGGCCCAGGCAAAGGTGTTGATGTTCTTTTGAAGAAAGGCCACTAGCTTTGCCTTGAGGGCTTCGTCAAGAGCTGCTCCAATCTCGACACATCTCTCTGGGTGTTGCTCGTCGATGCACACAGAGAGTACGGGTTCGCAGGTTGGCCGCTCCTCTTCAGCGTGACCATCAGTAATCTGTAATTGCTGTAGGAGATTGGCCAGGTATTCGCCCGACTAGAATTGGTTTTTACCTTCTTCTGTAGCTCCTACGAGGTCGGGACATTCTTTTTCTTCTTATGATTGCGCAGCTTGCGCTCTGCTAAGAAACACATGCGTGAATCTCTTTGGTTGCCAAAAATAGTCTTCACACCGTCTCTGGTCGGGAACTTTAAGCACAAGTGGTATATTGACAGAACAGCTCGCATCTGACTGAGCCAAGGTGTTCCCACGACCAAGTTGTAGATAGCGGGACGATTAGACACCGTGAAGTTCACCATCTGCTTGACGCCTCCAGCCTCCACTGGCAGACGAATCATTCCCATTGTCAAGGTTGTTTCGCCAGAGAAGCCCGTTATAGGCTTCGGTTTCCCTGTGATGAGTGACAGGTCGATCTTCATCCTCTCGAGTGTTTCTCTGAAGATAACGTCCACCGAGCTTCTGGTGTCGATGAGGACTCGAGCGACGGTTAAACCGGAGACAATTAGATTGATCACCAAGGGGTTGCTATGCGGATGGTCAATACCTTCAGCATCTTCTTCATCGAAAGCGATAGGATCACTAGCGCGCTTCGCCATCAGGGATGAGGTGATGTTGGTGCGGACTTCAACACGCCTCTGGTAAGACTTGATCGCAGTTATGTTGTCAGCACAATACTGCAATCCTCCCATGATCATGTTGATGGTGTTTTCCTCGTTCCAGCTCCTATGAGACGGCGATCCTTCGCTGCTTACGGTACTGTTGCCTGACATCTTCACGGTGGTGCGAAACCCTAGCTTTCGTGTGTAAGAAACTCTCTGTCCCCTTAGACGGTGCCAAATTGTGGGGGTCGAAACCAACACAACTAAATATGTAAGGATTCGTGAGGGGAATTTAGAGATTTCTATCCTAACTAGGGATCACAAGAGATTGAGAAAGAGTTGTTCTTATTGCTGTGTAAATTTGAGTACAAGGCTTGTGTATGTGAAAAGATTCGGGATCCCTTAGCGTTTGTACAAAAGAAGTATATATAGCTTTCCTAAGTCGGCTAAGCCTCCTAAGTCTTCGCGGAGTCGGTTGCACCAATCAGGGCTTCGTGTCTGGACCGGGCTTCAGGTTACCTCTACGTTGTTGGGCCGAGGATGTGATCGATGATTGGGTCGAGGCCATGTTCGGCTATTGCGCCGAGACCACGGTCGGCTGCGAGACCGAGCCTATAGTCGGCCACCATGCCGAGCCTGTGGTCGGCCATTATGCCGAGCCTGTGGTCGGCCACCATGTCGAGGCCGTGCTCGCTCGCTGGGCCGAGGCAAAGCCAAAGTCGCGGTCGGCCACGAGGCCGAACCTGTCTTCTCCCGCGACATGTTATGTGGTCTTGTGCATTGTCCAGACACCTTTCATGGCTACTTGGTTTCTCCCGTGTGAAGACCTAGGTGCTGTTCCGACTTGGTTAGTTGGGAGTCCGGAGGGCCATTTCTTTAGTCGTCTTGTCTTCGGATGTTAATGTTGAGCGGGTGAATACCGACCCCAACAGTATGTTAGGATCTTAACGATAAAAATTTATTACTAAAATCGATTCGCAAACGACTTAATTGTCTAAACACGACAGCTCGCAAACGACTTAATTGTTTAAACGCGACAGCTCACAAACGATTTGAAAATCTAAACGCGACAGCTCGCAAACGACTTAATTGTCTACACGCGACAGCTCGCAAACGATTTAATAATCTAAACGCACAGCTCGCAAACGAAAGCTCGCAAGCGACTTAATCGTCTAAACCGCGACCTCAATATCAACTCGTCGTCATTACTGACCATAATGGCGATCCCTAACACTTCATCGCGAAGTTTACTTATACATCCAAAGTGGATAAAGCGCTATATAAATTTAGAGTTCATCACTGGAGCGGATGTATTCAGTGGAATACGACTGTAAACCAGGGTGTTCATCTCGCAAAACCCAGTTAAACTTAACACTGGTCAAACTTGGCAAATATAATCGGGTCAGAGATTATAATCGGTTAAGAGATTATGTGGAATTCATCTATAATCCGAAATTTGCTTAAGTAACGAACTATAACAGGCCTAGCTGACGAGCTCTTACAGGCCTCGCCAAAAAACGGCGAATCTAAAACCGACAGAAGTCGTAATAAAGCCGAACTTAATAAACTTCATTAAAACTTGAGTTCGACCAACTCGGCATAAAAAAATGTCACAAGTTGGATAAAGCCATCCAGGCACCAAAACACAAGTCTTAAAAACTTTGCAAAACAAAAGGAAAAAACACCGAATTCTAAAAATCTAATACAAAGTCGATTAGGCGACCGGTTCGCCATCTTCTTTATCTTCAGCCGGGGCAGCAACACTCGATGAACCCGCCACCTCGGCAGCCTTTGGATCCTTGTTAGTAAGAGCCGGTTCGCGAAGAGGTTCCGTTTCTACAGTCTTAGCAAGACCGATAGTTTTATCCGATTCGCCAGACTCGCCATCGCTTAAATCCTCACTCGCGCTTTGCAGCCGCATACCCAGAGAGCCGTCGTTAGAGCCGGAAGCTACATTAATACCAAAAGACTTAGCACTAGTCTCGACGGCGTAATTCGTACCTAGAATCTTCTTCAAATCGACAACCATCGCGTCGAAGATCTCATTAGCCTTTTCAAGTGATGCCTTATTCTCAACTAGGAGAGCGCGTTCTGCGATAGGGTCGAAAGGCTCTTCTGTGCTCTCCATATCATCAAGAAGCTGGAGGTTGGACTCCGCTTGTGTGAGATAAACCATGTTCTTAATCGGCTTTTTCATCAAGCGGCAGAACAACTCGTTTGCACGAGTCAATTGAGACTGAACCTCGGCAGCCACGGTTCGACTCGCAGAAGAAGCTGCTTGCTCGATCTCTCTTTCGCGACTCGCCTTCAGAGCCAGCAGCTCCGCCTCCAGTTAGGCTTTTTCCTCCTCGGCCTTCTTCTTTTCAAGGCCGACTTGATGAAGTTGCTTCATCGCATCATCAGAATCCTTCTTATACAAATCGCGCTCGGCAGAAAGTGCCTTCACTTCAACCGCGACTCGTATCTTCTCAACCTCTTCTTTCTCCTTGGCTTCGCTGATAAAGGCCTGGCTAGACCTCGCCTCGTGATCGTACGCAACGATCATCCTGTTGCAATGGGCGATAGTCTGCAAAAGATTTGAAGTATGAGGAAACAAGCGAGACGAAACAGAGAATAAATGGGGATTTACCTTGGCCTGACGAGACGAGAATTCCTTGTAGAGCTCGCTCTTTAACAACAACTCCGGAATCGGCATGTTGTCGCCAGGGTATGTGAGCTTGGCCATCAGGGCAGCCGCGGCAGACGGATCGTCATAGATTTCGACCGACCTACCAGAATGAGGAAGGGGCTCGTTTAGCTGCAGAGTCGGCATCTCGCGACGAGTTTTCTTCGGCTTGCCAGCTTTGCCTTTGCCTTTGTCAGAGGCAGAATGTTTTCGCTTCCGAGACAGCTGATTCTCGGGCTCGATGGGCTCGTCAGAAACGGTGATCGGATGTAAGGGAATAACAGCCAGAGCACAACTCGCTTCTACGACAGCCGCGTCGCCACTCTTTGCCACAGGGGTATCTTCCTTGGCTACGCTTCGTTCTGACGTCTCGGCGACAGTGGCTTTCGATTTGTCTTTTCTCTTGGCCTTCTCAGCTCGCTTCTTTTCTTTCTCGGCTTGCTTCTTGACGATGTCGCGAAAAGTTAGTTTTTCTGGCATGATTGCGAGATCTTCAGAGTCACTTCGATGAAGATTGTCTTCCTCAACGTTTAGAGCAAGCTTGCGAGCTCGAATAACTTTCCGAGGATAGAAGTGGCGCTCCCAAAGTCACTTACGTTCCTTAAGCTTGTTAAACAGATCGTCAATTCCACGGACAGGAGTGCCTAAAGGTCTGCGAAATGTAATAACAACCATACAATAAGTTAGTGCATATAAAAGATACAGCTCGCACGAGAATTTTGCAGAGTTCTACCAAGAGTTCCCCACTTCGCCACCGCCGGGTGTTCTATTTCAACAGACGCAGGTGATATCGGCACAAAGAAAAAGAACTTTCGCCAATAATCTTGTACAGAGGACGGCTCACCAAATTGTACAATTTCTTGCTGCCCGAGTCGTTGTTTGTGCGGAACTCGAGAAAATTACGAAGATGACGGACTCCGATTTGCTCGCCGCATTCGGCAGCTCGCGTCAAAAGACCAACCTGTTGCCGAACTCCCCTAGTATTGATCTGCGCGAGTGCGATGCGATGAACCCACATAAACCGCAGAATCGTCGCCGGAATAGGAAGGGTAAGATAGCAACCCCTAAACCAACATTCATATACAGTGAATGTGCAGACTGGCGGGTCGTCTTCTCGCTGCTCGACAGTCGGCGCGATCATCTCAACCGCGTCGGGGATTCCGCATTCCGTGCGAAGAAAATCTAGTAACTCCTCGGTGCACCATGAAGATCCTGAAGGCGGGCGTTGCTTTTGCCTCGACTTTTTCTTCTTCTTCTTTTGGACTTCGGCCAATCCGGATGCTATCCAAGCCTCCACTCTCTCTGCCTCCATGAGAGGATTGTATTCCCAGTTACAGTCCTCAATCTTCACTCGAGGAGACAGCTCTGCAAGACTAAGGGACTCGTCGCGAAGATGTGGAACTTCGATGACTAACCTTTGTTCATTGGCCGCAGAAGTTTTGGTATTCTGCAAGGGACGCGAGGTCCCAACTCCCTCTTGAATATCTGCTCGCGGAGCTCGCCTTGATGAGGCGGTCTCCCCAGTCCCGCTACTTTGCCTTAGGTTGGGAGTGGGGTATGAGAACAAGTCGGCAAGAGGAGAATTGCCTCTAGACCGACACTCTCGCGCAGAAAAACTCGTTTCCTCACGCCCAGATGGGCTCGCCTCCTTGCGGCTGGAAGAACTCGTGTCTTCGCATCCGCGGACCCTTCAACAACTTGAACTCGCATCAACGATCGACTCGCTATGAGCGGAATAAGCCCAGATCGATTTTTCCTTCTCGACGAACTTGGCAGATCTCGCAGACTCGGTCGAACTTGTTGACGACATCTTTATTTTTTGAACCAAAGAATACGGATTTTCATATTTTCTCAAGAAAATTGCGGCGGCGATGAAGAACACGGCGGAGATATCTGAGGAGCATCCCTCCTTTTATAAGAGCGGTTCAAGTTTTGAGGTGGGCCTCGTTTTAAATTGGGCATCGTTTTAATTTGGGCCGAGAATCTGGGCTTGACGGCTTCAAGAAGAACTAGACCGACTTGCGATCTCATGACTTTGTACAAGCTCGAAAGACGACCTCGCGAGTTTATTTCCGACTTAATTAGCGACTTCAGGACTTCAGGATCTCATGACTTATTCTTAATTAATTTGTGACATCGACTTCAAACAGCTCGCAGATTTTAGTCTCCCTCATTTCGCGACTTCGCAAGACCGGATTCAACTCGCGACTTTATCAGCTCGCGACTATATCAACTCCTGATCTCATCTCTGATGAGATGAAATTTGTGACCCCGCAGATTTTCATCTAGTCGCCTCGCGCATGTCGAGCGAATCGCAAATTTGTGACGCGATCTTCAAGCGGCTCGCAGATTTTGGTCTCGCTCATTTCGCGACTTCGCAAGACCGGATTCAACTCGCGACTTTATCAACTCGCGACTATATCAACTCGCGATCTCATCTCTGATGAGATGAAATTTGCGACCCCGCAGATTTTCATCTAGTCGCCTCGCGCATGTCGAGTGACTGGCAAATTTGTGACGCGATCTTCAAGCAGCTCGCAGATTTTGGTCTCGCTCATTTCGCGACTTCGCAAGATCGGAATCGACTCGCTCGTAACATCGCACTCGATCAGCTCGCGACTTCGTCTCGTTAGGCAGCTCGCGGTTTGATCGAAATCAACTCGCAACTTCCTTAAAATCAGCTCGCGGCTTGATCAGAATCAGCTCGCCACTTCGCCATCTTCTTTGACTCGCACCTCGCAAATTTGAAATCACCTCTCGGTTTCGCAACAACAAAAATCAACGTTTGAAGTCGACATTGACGACTTGAACGAGTGTGTGACTTATGCTCTTTTTCCCTTGATCTGGTTTTTTCCCACCGGGTTTTCTAGACAACTTTTTTACCGTAGCTTGTTCAAACATTTATACATCGTCATCATCTTCGAACGGCTCGCAGATTTGGAACTTCTCCACCTCGTCGCCTCGCATCTTCAAGGCCACTCGCGGATTTCGACCTCGACCAATTCGCGACTTTGCAGGATCGAAGTCGACTCGCTCATAAACGTCACGCTTGGTAAAACTCGCCGAAATTGGGTACAAACATATCATTTGGGTTCAGCAGCATCATCAACACGTAAACTGTCTAAACGGAAATTGATTCTTCACTTGGACACCCTTACTTCAACAGTTTTATTTACAAAACTGTTAAACTGGGGGGCTAACTGTAGGGGTCAAATCCCCCCCAAGAAGAATTGATAAACCTAAACGACGTCGTATATGTCGAATCGGCCCCATGGTCAAGCCCAGAAGATAGAAGCCCGTTAATGGCCCAACACTGTTTGTCCAAACCGATCTATTTCTCTATAAATAAGCATGTACCCCCCTCATTTGTAAGGATCGAAGAAATTCTGAGAGATAATAAGACAAAAACGACTATTCAGCTAATTAATAAGAACAGTTCAAGAACTCTAATTTGTCTTCTGTCTTAGTGTTTGAAAACCCTAAAGAAGCTCTATTTCGAAGAATCTTCACAAATTCTATTGTGTGAAATTCCAGCTCGCACAGCGATTAGTTCTACAAATAAATCAGCAATTTTTTTTGTTTTTTTAAAAAACTAATAGGATAGGAAGTTGGAAATAAAAGTTTAAAGAGATGGAGAATGTATTTGAGAAATTTGGGAGAATAAAACTTTTAGGAAGTAGAAGTTTTTTATTACTTAGAAACTTTTGTTGGAACAACTTGATTATAAATGAAGGGGGAATGAGATATTTATAGCCACCAAGATACAAAATATCTAGATTATTTTAGTCCTAAATCTTGAGAGTTCTAACATTATTTTATTATAATTATCTAGATAATTTCATAAAAAAATCTAGATGCTTATTCTCTTCCATGGAAATATAATTAAGGAGGTGGAGATTTAGATATTTTCTAGAGAAAACTCTAGAACATGGATCATGTATTGGGTTTGACCCAATATTAGAATATTGGATTATTAATCTAATTAATCTTGATCCAAAATCAAGTTTAATGTTCAACACCCCCTCTTAAACTTGATATTGCTACTCCAAGCAAACTCCTCATCTTGATAAAGTCTTCGCGCTTAAGTGGCTTGGTGAAAATATCAGCAACTTGATCATTCGTCTTCACATACTCCAACTGCACTTTCTTCTTGGTGACACACTCTCTGATGTAGAGATAACACGTGTCAATGTGCTTACTTCGATCATGGAAGACGGGTTTTTCGCCAAAGCAATTGCTAACTTGTTATCCACAAATATCTTCGTTGGCTCCTTTTGTGCCAAGATCAACTCTTTTAAGAGGTTTCGTAACCATATGGGCATGATAAACACAAGAAGTGGCTTCTACGTACTCCGCTTCGCAAGTAGAATGAGTTACAATCGGCTGCTTCTTCGACATCCATGTGAAAGCCGTATCTCCAATATAGAACACGAAGCCACTTGGGCTCTTTCGATCATCCACGTCGCTACCCCAATCGCTATCGCTATATCCCATAAGCTTGTAATTGTTAGAGCTAGAGTAATACAAGCCAAAGTCTATAGTACCTTTGATATAGCGAAGGATCCTCTTAGCTGCCTTGAAATTAGTTGTTGTTGGATGCTCCATGTAGCGACTAACAAATCCGACCGCATATAAGATGTCAGGCCTAGTGCACGTTAAGTAGCGTAGACTTCCTACCAAACTCTTAAAGAGTGTTGGATCCACAATTTCTCCCTCTTCATGCTTTGATAACTTAGCTCAATATTCCATTAGTGTGCTAACTGGGTTTGAGTCATCCATCTTGAACTTCTTAAGTACCTCCTTAGCATAGCCTTCTTGAGAAATGAACATTCCATTGTCTTCTTGCTTAACTTCAATCCCAAGGTAGTAAAAATCAATCCAATATCTGTCATATTGAACTCTTTCGTCATCTCCATCTTGAACTCCTCAAACATTCTTGGATTGTTATTGGTGAATATGAAGTCATCTACATATAAGCATGCGATCAATATATCTTTGTTTTGAGTTTTGATATAGAGTGCATGCTCATATGGACACTTGATGAAGTTTTTCTCCTTGAAGTACTTATCAATTCGAGTATTCCAAGCTCTTGGGGCATGTTTTAAGCCATAAAGCGCCTTCTTTAACCTTAGGACATTTTCTTCTTCTCCCTTGACTATGTAACCTTGTGGTTACTCAATGTAAACTTCTTCTTCAAGATCTCCATTTAAGAAGGCTGATTTAACATCCATTTGATGTATCTTCCAATTGTTTTGAGCCGCTAATGAAATGATTAGTCGAACATTTTCTAAACGGGCAACAGGAGCAAATACCTCATCATAGTTAATATCAGCTCTTTGATAATAGCCTTTTGCCACCAATCTTGCCTTGTGCCTTCCAACTTCTCATTTAAAGTTCTTCTTTGCTTTGTACACCCACTTCACACCGATCTCCTTATGCCCATTTGGAAGTGATGCTAACTCCCAAGTATCATTCTTTTGTATCGCCTTGATTTCTTCATCCATCGCATTTTTCCATGTCTTCTCTTCCATAGCTTCTTCAAAGTTTACGGGCTCGCAATCCGCAAATAGTTAAAATAAAGTAAGATTATTTTGATTGTCAGTTACCTCATAAATCTCATCAAGACTTCTAAAACGTGGTATCTTTTCACTCAAACTTTCATCTTCTTGAGAACTCGGTGTGAACTTGGTGGTGTTACGGGATCCTCTCTTGGTTGCTCTACTTCATCTTCTTCAACACATGGAAAAAAATTATACTCTTCATCATTTGAATTCCAATCCCATTCTCCTTTTTCATCAAAGATGACATTTCTGCTGGTAATTATCTTCTTTGTATTAGGATCGTAGAGCTTGTAGCCTTTGGAGTTGGCGTCATAACCAATGAAGATGTACTTCTTGCTTTTATCATCAAGTTTGCTCCGCTTCTCGTCCAGCACATGAACATGAACAATGCTTCCAAAGACTCTTAGATGAGAAACACTGGGCTTCCTTCCACTCTAAGCTTCTTGTGGTGTTTTCCCCAAAGCACTTCTTGTCGGAGATCGATTTGAAATATAAACCTCACACGCAACTACTAGTGCCCAAAACTCCTTTGCTAATTTCTTACTTTTGAGCATGCTTCTAGCCATCTCAAGTATTGTTCTATTCTTCCTTTCCGCTACTCCATTTTGTGAGGGGATCTCGGCACTGTCAATTGTCTTCGAATGCCTTTATCTTCACAATACTTCAAAAATTCTTTGGACGTGAACTCACCTCCACGGTTAGATCTCATGGCTTTGATCACAAAACCACTTTCCCTCTCGACATGGGCTTTAAACTTTTTAAAGTTTTCAAAAACTTCTGATTTCTCCTTTAAAAAGTAAACTCATGTTTTTCTTGAAAAATCATCAATAAAGAGAAGAAAGTAGTTACTTTTACCGAGTGATTTTGGCTTAATCGGACCACACACATCTGTGTGTATGAGTTCCAACGGCTTCTGAGCTCTAGTACTTGACTCCTTTGGAAAACCCATTTTGAATTGTTTTCCAAGTAAACACCCTTCACACAATTGATTTGGATAATTGATGCAAGGCAAACCTCTCACCATTTCTTTCTTTGAAAATAGCTCTAATCCTCCAAAGTTAAGATGCCTGAATCGAAGATGCCAAATCTATGACTCCTCTTTGTAGCACATCTTGAGACATTTTGCAATGTCACTTTTATGTTAAGAACAAACATTCGGTTTCTTGACATCGATACCTTAGTAATGAGATTGCTTCCTTGATCTCTTATAGAAAGGTGATTTATCTTTTCATCCAATATCATAACCTTTCTCTAAGAGTTGTCCAAGGCTCAAGATGTTGGTCTTCATGCTTGGAATATAGTAGACGTTGGATATAAATTGGTGATCTCCATTCTTCAACCGGATTAGAATATTTCCTATACCTTTCACCGATTCATCAAGCTCAACTCACATACTTTTTCGCCCACACATGTGATTGAAATATACTCTATATTTTACCTATTTTAATATCTATTTTAAAGTATTTTCAAAGTATTTCGATAAGGTTTTACACCAAAGAGGTAGTTTTTCCTCGTATTTCTTGTTTTAGGTTGTTAACAGGGAAAATCATCTTAAAGGAGCAAAAAGAGCCCAAAGCGGTGTATTCCTAGCTACAGCAAGTTTATCAAGCCAAAGACTTAATCCAAGCCATGAATTTCACAAGATATCACACTCTACCAAGATGGACAGAATCGAAGCACCCGAAGTTCTGCTACGGACAGACGACCAAATCTACTTGGAAATTAGTGAATGACGGCTACATTTCAAGGTATTTGAGTCATATTTCTAATTAAGTTGGATTTATCATGATTGGAGCTGTGAGCCGGAAGATACATCGGATTTAGTGAAGACATGTCCTACTGCCTCGAAGATGAAGAAGGTGCAGAATGAAGTCAGACTTTGATGGACCTTAAGGCCAAAGTTGGTGACCATTCTCAGCCCAATGTGGAGTGTTTTCAAGCCCATACACGAGTCCATACTCATGTGGCCGACCTTGATACCTAGAGAGCAGCAGAAAGACGGTTTTGCCCTTGAAGACCCCTAGAAGACCCTAGCACTATAAATACTTGTTTTTAGCCTCTTGTTTTAGGGTGTGCCGAAATTATAAAAACTTTTACCTATAGAGAACAGCAGCCACGCCTCCATTGGAGGAGCTTGAAGATAGATCTAAGTTTTAGGAGCTTTGGTGGATAATCTCGCTTTGTACCTCGCTATAAAGAAGAATCTTCTTATCCCTACTCTTTTAATAAAATTTATCATCATGTTTTCTTTAATCTCTTACTGTTTTTCATGCACCATGTCCGAGTAGTTCATTAGTTAGGTTTTAGGTATTCAATGAGTTTCATAATTCGATGATTGGTTGATGATTGTCTAGGGAAATTATAATATATTCATCTTTACTTGTACTCAATGCATAGTTGCTTTACCGCACATTTAGCGGCTTGAACTTAGGATTTTATAGATTCCAAAAGCTTTTATATTATCCGGAACTAGTATTTGATGAGCCAAGCGTCTTAACAACCTAACCCGTTAGTTAAGGAGTTCGGTGGACAATATCATAACCCATACTTTTATTGCGTGTTTTCTCCTTGTAATAACCGTGCGAAAGTCGAGTCTATTAGGGAGAATTAATATAGTGACCAGAGCCACGAAAGTAGAATGGTTATACAACAGTGTTATGAGTCCTAGATGGCGCGTATATCCCAAGTCCCTAGATTAAATCAATCATTATCATTGCATGATTCTCTGCGAATTGTCTAAGTCCTAATGCTTTTTATCTTATTGTTTTCGACCTTATTCACAATCACCCAAACGACTTTATTTTGTTCTAGCTTTATTTTAATCATTATAGTTCGTAGTGTGGTTAACAAGTCCTCGTGGATTCGATCCCTTATCTATACTAATTGTGATTGCTATGCACTTGCAGGTAGTTGGATTAAGTGGTAAAACTTAATTCTCACACGCATCAGATTGCTTGCACCACTATCGAGGAACCATTTGTAATTTTCTTTCTTTCCATCATTCTTGTACGCCATCAATAACATTTCTCCTTCGTCACTTCTTTCTTCAACATAGTTCGCCTTCTCTTCAACTCTTATGTTATTTACAGTTTTACATTCGGAAGCGTAATGTCCATATTTTCCACAATTGTAGAATTTAATGTTTGACTTATCGTACCTTGATTTTGGACTTCCTCTCCCACGACCTCTTGAAGAGCTTCTTCTCTTTGGTTGGTATTGTCTTCATATGGTCTCCAACTTTGTCCATGTTGATATCCACAACCTCGTCCTCGGAATTGACCACCACCACGTCTTTGTTAGCATCGACCGCTTTCTTCTTTGATTTCATCTATCTTCATATTGAGTACTTGGTCGGCGATATCTTTTTTTTTCTTCTTCTTTTCTTCATACGCTTGTAAGGATCCAAGAAGTTACTCCATTGTTATATCCTCCAAGTATTTTGTCTCTTCGATAATGGTTACTATATGCTCAAATTTTTGATCCAACGATCTAAGAACCTTCTCCATGATTCTTACTTCGTCTACCTTCTCTCCATTTCTTTTAAGGTTATTAGTAACCATTAAGAATCTTGAGAAGTAATCGTAGACGAGTTCACCTTCCTTCATTTGCAACGCTTCAATTTCTCCTCTTAGAGTTTTACGACGTATCTTCTTGACTTGTTCCACTCCCTTGTAGGAGGTTTGTAGCTTCTCCCACGCTTCTTTGGCCGAATTTTCTCTCGTGTCCTTCTCAAATGTATCTTCATCTAATCCTTGATAGATTAGACAGAGCGCTTTCTTGTCTCTCTTCCTTGAGTCACTCAAACTATCCTTTTGGGTTTGAGATACACTAGCTTCGTTCTCCGTTTCAACGTAGTCTTTAACGACTATCTCCCACACGTCATGTGCTCCTAGAATCGCCGTCATCCTTAGACTTCAATTGTCGTAGTTGCTCTTTGTAAGCATTAGGACTTGGAAGGGAATGTCGTTACTCGCCATCTTTAGGAACGTGGCTCTGAGACCACTTGTTAGAAATAAAAGTTTAAAGAGATGGAGAAAGTATTTGAGAAATTTGGGAGAGAATAAAACTTTTAGGAAGTAGAAGCTTTTCATTACTTAGTATTTTTTGTTGGAATAACTTGATTACAAATGAAGGGGGAATGAGGTATTTATAGCCTCCAAAATACAAAATATCTAGATTATTTTAGTCCTAAATCTAGAGAGTTCTGACATTATTTTATTACAATTATCTAAATAATTTCATAGAAATATCTAGATGCTTATTCTCTACCATATTCTAGAACATTTTAAGGAGGTAGAGATTTAGATATTTTCGAGAGAAAACTCTAGAACACTGATCATGTATTGGTTTTGGCCCAATATTAGAAAATTGGATTATTAATCCAAGTAATCTTGATCCAAAATCAAGTTTAACTTTCAACATAGGAAAGAGACTGAAACTCAAAATATATTATATGGTCTTTTCTATGTGTTATTCGAGCTAACAATTTCTGACCTTTATCTAAAATATTTAGAGGTCACTAATGACTCTTGGTCATAACAAACTATTTGAAACAACCAAGCCTTTTTAAAAAAAATAAATAATAATCCGTGTTAATATTCTCATAAATACTAATTATGTACGGCTATTTTAATAATTGCGGAAGTTTCCAAGAATAATCCAATAAAACAAAACACAAGATGTTCAACAAACAAATTCAATAACAAAATTCAGGAATGATAAAACTAGCAACCTAAAACATCCGGGTTTGCTAGTCTAAACAGCATAACAATAAACCCTATCATCATCTTCCTACGCCTTGATTCCGTGATCACACTTTCCCTTTACCTGCAACACATGGGAAAACAAGTTGCGTAAGTATTTCATAAATACTTAGTCAGCCGGTCATTCCACTTACATGCGTATCACACAGGCTCAGGCAACAACACAACCAACAACAATAACCATCACAATATGCAAGATAACCAACAATGCATTTAGAAACAAGCAAGGTGTCGATCGACACGACCAAAGTGCTCGTGTCGATCGACACGCTACTAGCACTCATGTCGAGCAACACCCTCCTGGTGTCGATCGACACGCCTCTGTAACGTACCAGAATCGAGTTTCTCCTCTCTCAACTCGATTTTGGCGATACGAGTCGCAAACCTGCAAACAATCAACATAAAAACAACCACGAATATACCACAACAAACAACTCATCAGTTTCACATAAAATCATTCACCAAAACATCACAAAATCACCAAAAATCCATCATCGCCTATAATCCTATGGTCGCGAACTCACCGTAGCCAAAATGGTGAACGGAACACGGATTAATAACAAGAAAATCACGAACAGAGCCTCTAGAACTTTAGGACCGACTAAGCCAGAAAGGTTCATCACGAAAACTCGAAGAACGATGGCCCTAACGCCTCAACACTCAAAGAGAAAGGTTCCAGATTGATTTCTTTGCAACAATCAATCAAGAACACTAACAATCTCTCAACTTTCTCTCAAATTCTCTTCTCCTTTCTCTGATCACAACTGTTGGGGGGAAACACGCAGCCCTAGGTATTTTTATACCATTAACCGAGCCAAAAACCGTAATTAACAAGTTAATTACTCGGTTCAGCAAAAGGACATGTTGAGCGACACTCCAAGTGTGTTGATTGACACTCCACAATCCTTCGTGTCAATCGACACACACCTTGTGTCGCTCGACACGAACGTCAGAATTCACATTTTTGGTTTGCGGTGTTACATTTCTCCCCCACTAATATGGATTCGACCTCAAATCCCAACAAAAATACCTATTGAAGACCATCACAATGACCCAACCCGGTTAAAAACAATATGAGATCAATTCCCGATCTCCGAGGCCCTCTTCGAGTCTCATGCTTACTCACATTTTCAGACATTAATTACTCTTAATTCATTTCACACCCTGACACCCACATAACGCATCCTATGACCTATTTGGAAAATATACCGATTGCACTCTCGAGACGCATCTTTCGAGCCAACGGTATCTGGAGATCTCACATCTTTGTGAGAGAACTCACATCCCTCACTAGTTATTCTCGGAACTCACATCCCAAATAAGTATACATAAGAACTCGCCATCTCCTGTGGAGAACTCGACATCTCTGAAACTAAATGAGTTAGGGACCGTAGCCCCAAATAATTCTTAAATGCTTCTAAGCACCTATAGACTAGATCTACTTCATATGGTCAAAGGCATGATATTTCCTAATCTGAAATATCGACAACAATAAGAACTATATATCTTATTAAACAAGGGAAATAAATACGGAAAACTCCATCTTATAAATTTCCAAAATGTAAAATCGTTACAACGAAATGAAATACATGAAGCAAAAACAACAACTACGGTACATACCCCAAACTGAAATGAGAACCACAAAAGAAGCAGAACTCAAACTGCAACCTGCTTATCGAACCACTTCCTAAACTTTAGCTTCATCTTTGCCTCCGGTTCCCAAGTCTCCTCCTCGCAACCACCACAATCCTACAAAATCCTCAACAATGTGATATTCTTCAAAACCATCCTCTCGAGAATCCTCACCGGAACTGCCGGTACCATCAAATCAGACAGTAACTCCTTCAGGAATCTCATGCACTAACTCCTCTGATTCATGCAGGCACTTCCTCAACATCGACACATGAGAAACCTTATAAAATGCCTTTATAATCGGAGGTAACTTAAGCCGCAAAGCAACCGGTCCAACTCGTTCCACCACCAAAAATGGACCCATAAACCTTGGACTCAGCTTGTTCTCTGCTATGGATCTATTAGAACCCCTCAACATAACCATCTTGAGATACACCCGATCTCTAACATCAAACTCAAGCTCTCGCCTCCGCTTATTCGCATAACTCTATTGCCGATCCTAAGCTTCCTTCATGTTCAGCCTCAAAACATGAACCTTCTCCGTCGTTTCCTGAACAGAAGTAGTCCCATAAATAATTTGCACCCCCACTAAGATCCAGAATAGAGGCGTTCAACATTGCCTCCCATACAAAGCCTCAATAGGAGTCATCCTGATACGTGCCTGGAAGCTGTTATTATACGCAAACTCAACCAAGCTCAAATGATCCGCACAATGACCACCCCAATCCAGCACACACCAAATCCTCCAAAATCTGAATAGTCCTCTCTGACTGCCCATTATTCTGTGGATGGTAAGTTGTACTCATATGTACCTTAGTGCCCATCTCTGTCTAAAAATCTCCCCAAAACTCTGAAGCAAATCTAGGATCCCGGTCCGACACAATACTGGCAAGTACACCTTGCAGCCTCACGATCTCCTTCACAAATTTCTTAGCCAAAATCGCTACTCGGTCTGTCTTCTTAATAGCTAGAAAATATGCTGAATTAGTTAACCAGTCCACAATCATCTTGATAGCATCATAGGTCTGCGAGTTAGGTAATCCCACCACGAAATACATCGTGCTCATATCCTATTTCCACTCCGAAATGGCTAAGCTCTGCAATAGACCACTCGGAACTTTATGCTCAGCCTTAACTAACGAACACGTGTTTCACTTCGAGACCCAATCAGCCACTTCCCTTTTCATCCTGACCCAATAATAATACCGCTTGAGATCATAATACATCTTTATCGCCCCTTGATGAATTGAAAACTTGCTCGCATGAGCCTCTCTCAGAATCTCCTGCCTCAACTCCTCTACCTTGGGTACACAAACCCGACCGCGAACAAGAATAGTCTCATTCGAAAAGACCTGATACTCAAAACCAACTGATCGTAATGCATCAATCAAACCCTGATCACTCTCTTGAGAAGATCTGCCTGATCAATTGTCTCGAAGCACAAAGGTTCCTGCAAAATAGCATACAGATGCAAAGTATTAATCACGTTCACTAAAGCCTCTACATCCTGCTCTCGATCTGAATTAAACCTCCGTCGACTCAACATGTCTGCTACTTTATTAGCCTTGCCCACATGATAAATAATCTTCAGATCATAATCTGCCAGCAACTCAATCCAGCGTCTCTTTCTCATATTCAACAACGGCTGAGAAAAGATATGTTGCAGGTTCTTGTGGTCCGTAAAAATCTGCACTACCCCGCCGTACAAATAACACCTCTAGATCTTTAAAGTAAACACTACCACACCCAACTCCAGATCATGCGTAGGGCGATTACGCTCACTGCCTAGCAACTGCCTCTAGCATCAGAATATATCCCATACCAACTCATAAAACATCTGTGTAAACTGTATAAGGCTTCCCGGGCTCGGGTAATGAAAATACAGGTGTACTCGTCAATATCTTCTTGAGCTTTGCAAAGCTCTCCTTGCACTCTGGCAACCAAACAAACGGGACATCCTTCTCGGTAAACTTCGTCATAGAATGCGTTATACTCGCAAAACCCTTGATGAAACTCCTGTAGTATACTGCTAAACCCAAGAAACTCCTGATCTCGGTAGCACTATTCGGTCTAGGCCAATGCTTGCTAGCCTCAATATTAGTCAGATCAACTGAAACTCCCTCTGCAGAAACAATATGACCCAGAAAACCCATTTGCCGTTACTAAAAACTGCGCTTACTCAACTTAGGATAAAGCTTCAGCTCCCGAAGCTTCTCAAGAACCAACCTCAGGTGAGCCTCATGCTCCTCAAGACTCCTCGCGTAAACCAAGATATCATCAATAAAGACGATAACGAAAACGTCCAAATACTCCTTAAACATGTCATTCATCAATCTCATGAATGCTGCTGGCGCATTAGTCAACCCGAAAGGCATAACCACAAACTCGAAATGCCCATATGTCATCTTACGAATATCGAACTCCTCTATCGGGATCTGATGATAATGTGACGCCAAGTCTATCTTGGAGAATCAAATAGCACCCCTCAGTTGATCCAACAACTCATCAAGCTTGGGGAGAGGGTACTTCTTCTTCACAGTGACTCGGTTAAGTCCCCGATAATCGATGCACAACCGCAAACTGCTATCCATCTCCTTCACAAATAATATTAGAGCTCCCCTTGGCGAAACACTTGGCCGAATAAAACCTTTACTCAACAGTAGCCTCACCACTGAACTCTGACATAACAATCATCGCCAAATGAGCCTCATAACCTAGCTCTATCATCTGCTCAGCCTGAATAGCCGAAATCACAAGACTCCTTGAAGTTGGTCTCACTCCCTTAAACACCAACCTCTCATCATTGTGCTCAAACACCACTCTGCCTCGATAACAATCCAGATGAACTTAGTAGAACACTAGCCAGTCCATCCCCAGAATCACGTCGTACAGCTCTACCGGACTAATAACCAAGTCTACTAGAATTGATTGCCCTGCAATCTGCACAACCGCTACTCTGGCACAGCCCAAAGTAGCCAGGATTCCTTTTCCATCCACCTTGACCAAACTAGAACGCTCACCATCGCTGCTCCGGATGCCACTGCCCTCGGCATGCTCTGGAATAATGAAGCAATTCAAAGCTCCAGAGTCGAATAGAACATGGGACTCATAGCCTCCCACTAACAAGATTCCTACACAATTCACATGCGCTGAGAACCCTTATAACTCCAACACAAGCAAAATAAAAGAACACAAACTACAATTCAACAACAACAAAATTTACGAAGTATGAGTCTAGAATTTTACCTAAGATCTGTGCGCCACTAGGCTGACCAATCTCTGTTGGCGCGTAAACTCGCGGTGCAGGTCCAATTAGACCCAAAGGCTGCACTGCTGCAATCTGCGCCATCAGCTGCACTGCTGCTGGCTGAACCACTGCAACAACCATCTGGTGCAACTTGGGACACATCGGCCTGATATGCCCTGTCTCTCTACAGTTGTAATAAACTCGAGGCGCGCTGGACTTGCTCCTCTTCTAACAACTCGCCATCTTATGATCCATACTACCACACTCGTAGCACCTGCGACAACTCTGACCTATCCTAGAACCATCATCCCATCTCCTCTTCTGACCCTGCGCAAGTTTACCGCCTTTGCCAGAACCAAAAACTCTGCGCTACTAATGTTGTTGATACTACTACTGACTCCTCAGCTAAACAGCAGAAGCAACCATATGCGGAATATCCACCGCACCAGCCTGCTCGTGCTGATTCTCCTCGATTGATGCCGTAAGCTTTACCAACTCCTCCCTTGAGGCGTAACTGGAACCTCTGCACTGCATCCTGAAACTCTGACGAGGTCCCTACAAGAACCTCTGCATAAGAGTTCATTCATCCTCCATGGTACGACAAGCATAAACCACCCTTCTACTGAACTCCACATTATACTCACGCACTGAACCGTCTCTCTGAGTCAACTCTATGAACTTTATCTGCAAATGGTCCAACGCCTCCCGAGGAAAGTACTTAGCATTGAATTCGGCTAAGAACTCACCCCAGGTCTATACGGCTCTCCTAGCCTCCACAGCTCTCCACCACACATGCGCATCTCCACCGAGATAATGGATTACCAACTCTGCCTGAAACTCAGCAGGACAACAAATTGATCAAAAGTTGGGCTCCAGCCTTAAGCACCACTCATTGTCCTCCTAAAGCCCAACTTCACCAGCAAAGAAAGGCGTATCAGTGTTCTGCATCTATCTCATCATCACAAGATAGGGAGATTGCTGAGCAACTGCAACCCTCAGGGTCTCAACAACTGCAGCCCTCGGCTGCGCCTCAACCACCAGAGGCCCAGCTGTAGCCTGAACAGGAATCGCCCCGAGAAACAGCTATATTAACTGCGCCAGAATACCCTCTATACGATCTAAACGATCCTGAGCTTGAGCAGCACCCACACCTGGGCCCACTCCACCGCTAGCCACACCGGCACCCCTCCCTGCACCCACACAAGCACTCACGCTGGACTCACTCACGAATCCCACATGATACGTAGGAGTATCTGACACCTGCGTAGCACTCACAGCCATGCTACTCGGAGACTCGATATCTGGTCATAAACCTCGACCTGCATGGCCTCCTGCTCTGCCACCACAAGCTATTGCTTTGCCATCTCGGGCACCAACTCTTCCATGGCCTTTAGCATTTGGAGCAATCTCACTGCACTACCACATAACAGAAGATGAGAACACTAGAAGTCACAAGGAATAAAAACCAAACTCTTCTCAGAATCTCTTTAAAGGCTAAAGAGGATGATTCTAAGATTACTAACAGACTAAGCGCACATAATCAATTGAACACATAGTCTATGTTCATCTAATCCATCACTGCTTTTAAAAAAAAATTGAATAAACTGAGTTAATATTCCCATAAATACTAACTCTCTACGCCTATTTCAACAATTGCAAAAGTTCTCAAGAATAATTGAAGCAACCAGGCTTTAAAAAAAATTAAAACTAATCATTTCTACTGCGGAAAACGTAAAACAATTTAAGTCCTCATAAAACAAAGTAAAATATCCAGATTCCAAAATAACTCAAACACCAATTTCAAACATTAGATTCATGAATGAATAATAAATGAATCTAGCAACCTACGAGAACAGGTTCACCGTGATTAAAAAGTTAATCACCCAGTTCTGTAAAGCTTCGTGTTTAGCGGCACAAACGAAGTACCGATCGACACGTTACCATCCTTTGTGTCGATCGACACACTCCCTGTGTCGCTCAACACAACTACCAAAAACTGATTTTTTGGTTTGTGGATGTTACAATTCTCCCCCACTAAACTAGATTCGTCCTCGAATCCCGACAAACTGTCTAACAAAGACCCAAGCCTGACCCAAACCAGTCAATACCACCCGAGATCCTAATAGCCGATCTATGAGGCCCTCGTCTAATCTCATGTTTATACACCCGTTTCCAGACATTTATCACTCTTATCACATTCGACACCCCTCCCACTCACAAGACACATCCCTTGAGCTAACGATGTCACGTGCCATATCCACTCTCAGGATGCATCCGGGTACATATGGAAACTAATCATCCCCTCGATACTCATAATGGAAACTAATCATCCCAAAGAGTATACATGAGAATTAATCATCTCCTCTGAGGAACTAATAATCCTCACTGAAGAACTAATCATCTCCAGACAAAATGAAAGAGTTATTCGGAGCCGTAACACCTAGAGTAATAAATTCTAAAACGTCTATAAACATCTATCGACTAGAACGACCTCCCGTGGTCAAACTCGATACTCCCTAACCCAGAATATCTCAAATACAGGACCATACACCGGTCCACACTACATAACACAATAAACATATAAGAACTACTCATCTTATATAAAAAGATAAATAAGAAAACTCCATCTTGTAAATCTCCAAAAAGTATAATCGTTACAACGAAAACGAAAACACAACAAAGCAACACATGCTAAAAACCAAAACTGGGACTACAATGAGAAATAAAGCTCAAACGGCAACCTGCTTGTCTAACCACTTCCCGAACTTTAATTTCATCTTTACCTCAGGCTCCCAAGTCTCCTCCTCGCTCCGTCAGTCTTCTTAAAGGCCAAAAATTGTGCAGACTTAGTCAACCGATCCACGATCACTCAGGTAGCATCGAAAGTCTGCAAGTTAGGTAATCCCACCATGAAATCAATCATGATCATATCCCATTTCCACTCCAGAATAGGCAAACTCTATAGCAAACCACTCAGAACCTTATGGTATGCCTTAACTAACGAACACGTGTTGCACTTCGCAACCCACTCAGCCACATCTCTCTTCATCCCGACCCAATGATATAATATCGCTTGAGATCACGATACATCTTAGACGCTCCAGGATGAATCGAGAACTTGCTCGCATGAACCTCTCGCAGAATCTCATGCCTGAACTCCTCTACCTTGGGTACACACACCAGACCACAAACAAGAATCATCCCATTCGAAGAGACCTGATACTCCGAACCCTCCGCGATCAATGTAGCAACCAAAATCTGATCACTCGCCTGAGCCACTCGAATCCTACTTAAAAGATCTGCCTGATCAGCCGCCTCTAAGCCTAATGGCTCTTGCGATATAGCACATAACCTCAAGATGCCAATCTCGCTCACCAGCGATTCAATATCCTGCTCCTGAGCTGCATTTACTCATCGACGACACAAGGCATCCGCTACCAGATTCGCCTTATGGAATAGCCTCTATCTTTGCTGGATCTACAGAAACTCCATCTGCATAAACAATATGGCTGAGGAAACTCATCTCTCTCTTCCAAAGCTGCACTTGCTCAACTTCGCAAAAAGCTTCTGCTCCTGAAACTTCTCCAGAACTAACCGCAAATGCACCTCGTGCTCCTCAGGACTCTTCGAGTAAACCAGGATATCATCGATAAAGATAATCACAAAAACATCCAGATATTCCTGAAATACGCCATTCATAACCTGCATGAACGCTGCTAGCGCATTAGTCAAACCGAAAGGCATAACCACAAACTCGAAATGCCCATATCTGGTCCTGAAAGTTGTCTTCCGAATATCCACCTCATCAATTAGAATCTGATGATAACCTGTAGCCAAGTCGGTCTTGGAACTCATCAATTCTCGAGAGAGGGTACTTATTCTTCACAGTGACCCGGTTTAGTCCCCAGTAATCGATAAATAACCAAAAACTACCATCCTTCTTTTTCACAAATAACACCGGCACTCCTCATGGTGAAGTACTCGGATGAATAAAACCCTTACTCGCCAGATCCTTTAGCTGCTTCTTCAGCTCTACCAACTCAGCTAGAGCCATCTTGTAAGGTGCCTTGGAGATAGGCTCGGTCCCGGGCTCTAACTCAATCGTAAACGAATCGGACCGAGACGGCGGTAATCCCTGTAATGTCAGAAAGACATCCTCTAAATCCCGGACAACCTGAATCTCACCCATTGTAACCTTACCCACAAACTCACGAGACTCATCTGAACTCGATCTACGCTGCCTGAACAGCAGAAACCATGAGACTCCCTGAACTCGATCTCACTCCCTAAAACATTATCCTCTCAGCATCCCGCTCGAAGACTACTCTGCCTCAAAAATAATCCAGATGAACACTATAGAACGACAACCAATCCATTCCTAGGATAACGTCGTACAACACCACCGGACTGATTACCAAATCTGCTTGCATTGACTGCCCAGTAATCTGAACATCAATAGCTCTAGCACGGCCCGAAGTAGCTAGGAATCCACCTCCAGCCACCTTGACCAAACCTGAATGCTCATCAGCGTTGCTACAGATGCCACTGCTCTTGGCATGCTCCAGGGTAATAAAGCAGTTCGATGCTCCAGAATCGAAAAACACATAGGACTCGAAACCTCCCACTAACAAGGTCCCTACACAATTCATATGCGTTTAGAACCCTACTAGACTATCACAAGTAAAATAACATAAACAAACAATAATTCACCAACTAAAGAGTTTACGAAGTCTGAGTCTAAGATTCTACCTGTGATCGACGTGCTACTATGCTGCTCCGCCTCTTCCGCAGTATAGACTCGCGGTGCTGGTGCAATCTGGCTCAACGGTAGCACTGCGCTACTGGCTGGACTGCAACAACGGTCATCTGCGGTAACCTGGGACACATCAACATGATATGCCCCATCTCCATGTAGTGGAAATAAACTCATGAATCGGACTGCTGTGACTGCTGCTGACGGTCGCCCTTCGAGGGCAACTCGAAAGACAATGATCAAAATTACCGTATCCATAACAAGCTCCGCCCCTCGAACTCGGACTGGGCTTGGAAGCGCCATCTCACTTCCATTTCTGACCCTGCCCAGGCTTGCCTCCATTGCCGGGACCGGAATCGGAACTACCTTGCTGCATCCTCGGCTGAGCAGCAGGAACAACTACCGCTGAAACCACCACCACCGACTGACCCCAATACTAGCAGCCACATCTATCATCTTCGCCCTCGAGGCGTACTTTGTCACTCTGCATATGGTCCGTAAATCATGCTGTAATCCCCTCAGGAACCTCTGGACCTGCGCCCGCTGATCCAATATGCCTTTATCCGCATAGACAAGCAGCCTACTGAACTCGGCATCATACTCTTGAACAGTACGATCACTTTCTACAAGCTCTACGAACCTCATCCCAAGACGGTCTAGAGCCTCCTGTAGAAAGTACTGAGCGTTAAACTCGATCACAAACTCTCCCCAGATCCATGCCGCGCCAGGCCTCCTGGCCTCCAATGATCTCCACCAAGAATGAGCATCAACACTCAGATAGTGGACTGCCAACTCTACCCTATACTCCTCAGGGCAACGAATCAGGCGGAAATTGCGCTACACTCGCAAATGCCACTCATATGCCTCCTGAGGGCTAACACCACCCAAAAAGAAAGCAGTACTCATCTGACGCATCTGACTCACCATCTCCAGGTAAGACGGACGCACCTCTACAATCGCAGCTCTCGGCTACACCTCTGCCACTAGAGCCACCACTGGAGCCTGAACCAGAACTGATGGCAAAAAACGCCCCAACAACTCTGCCCAACATAGCCTCCATGCGATCTATACAATCCTGAGCAGGAACAACACCCGTACATGGGCCCGCTCCTCTACCAGCCATCCCGGCGCCTCTCCCGGCACCCACAATACTCTCACTAGCACTACCACTGGTCTCGCTCAACGATCATGTATGATGCGTAGGAGTCTCTGACGTCTACGCAACACTCGCATCCACGCTACTAGACGACTATGGCAGCTGGCCTCTACTATAACATCGGCCTCCACGGCCTCTACCACGTAAACGACCTCTAGCTCTGGCGTCCATCTCCGTGCAAACCATACAGAACATGACAATAAGCCCAAGAAATCACAATCAAAAACACAACTTACCGCATAATCATTTTAAAATGCTGAAGCAGATGATACTAAGACTCAATTAAATAGACTAAACATAAATATCAATTTAAACACATAGTCTCAGACATCCAAATTCCATTATCCTAAAACTGTCTAGGCTCTGATACCAAAATGAAGCAACCATGCTTTTTTTTTTAAAACTAATCATTTCTACTGCGAAAAATGTAAAACAATTAACTCCTCATAAAAAAAAGTAAAATATCCAGATTCCAAAATAACTCAAACACCAATTTTAAACACCAGATTCATGAATAAATAATAAATAAATCTAGCAACCTACGATAACAGGTTCACTAGACTAAACGATATCACATGACATCCAATCATCCTCTTCATAACGCCTCGATTCCACGATCACAATTTTCTTTTATCTGCAACACATGGAAATAAAAGTTGCGTAGGTATTTAACAAATACTTAGTGAGTTGTTCCCGCCTACCGGCGTAACAAGCAGGCTCAGGTTATCAATTCAATAACATTATCAACCAAGGAAAACATTCAACATAGAGCAAAATAAACAAAATTCAAAAACTGAACAGAACGTGTCGAACGACACTCGAACATGTTACACCGAAATCACGTTTATCCTCTCGCAACATGAATTCCGGTGAACATGAGTCGAATACCTGCACCAAAAACACGATGAAACACATATCCAAGCCACAACAAATCATCAAAATCAACATCACACGCAATCACATTCCAAATAAATCACAAAACACTTTGAAATGCCCTCATAGCCTAGAAACCAAGGTCACAACTCACTTTGACTTTAAATGAACGGGGAAATACGGATTTGGAACAAAGAAGACTCACGAACAGACCCTCTAAATTCAGGAATCGAACGATCGGATCAGTCTTCCACGAGGAACGACAATGATACAATCAAAGGCACGAGACCAATGATAATCCTTCACGGAGCTCTCTCACTCTCTCAAACCCTTAGGAATTTTATGTGTTTTTCTCCCTCTGAAACGCAGCCACTAACCTCAGGAATATATATAAATGAACCCTAGGGCGAAATCCGTAAACCGAGCCCCAAACTGTGATTAAAAAGTTAATCACCAGGTTCTGCAGAGCTTCGTGTCAAGCGACACAAACGACGTGTCGATCGACACGTTCCCATCCTTCATGTCGATCGACACACTCCCTGTATCGCTCAACACGACTACCAAAAACTGACTTTCTGGTTTGCGAATGTTACAATAATCCAATAAAATAATACACCAAATGTTCAGCAAACGAATTCAATAACAAAATTCAGGAATGATAAAACTAGTAACCTAAAACATCCGGGTTTGCTAGCCTAAACATCAAATCAATAAACCCTATCATCCTCTTTCTACGCTTTGATTCCGTGATCACACTTTCCCTTTACCTACAACACATGGAAAAATGAGTTGCGTAAGTATTTCATAAATACTTAGTGAGCCGTTCATACCACCTACAGGCGTATCACACAGGCTCAGGCAACAGCACTATCAACAATAATAACCACCACACTACGCAAGATAACCAAAAATGCATTTAGAAACATTTCTGAGATAAAACCAAATCGTGTCAAGCGACACCACCAAGGTGTCGATCGACACACTACAAGCACTCGGGTCGATCGACACGCCTCTGTAATGCACCAGAATTGTAACGACCTCAATCCAAAATCGAGGATTTTTGGAGGTGTCGATTGACACCCTAGGCTAGTGTCGATCGACACCAATTCAGGAAACACGGGTTGGCTTATTTAAACCACGATTTTTACGCGGTTTTGATTAATGAAAACCCTCAGCTTGCCCCTTTATCCGTCTTGGGATTGTGAGCCGTCGGGAAAGTAGAAGAAGAGCAGAAAGTTTGAGAGAGAGAAAGGTTTGAGAGGACGTCGTGAGTGAATTGGTAGTTCATGGAGTTTTGTTCAAGTTCTCGAAAGATTCTTCATCCGTTCGTGCTTGTGGTGATTTGTGGAGAATTTCTCGGCAGATTCAGGGTTGAATCAGAGACTCTAGATCGTGTGTTCGTCGTTCCTATCCATAAATTCCCTTCGAATCGCGAGGTGAGTGCATGATCGTTAGAAAAAATGTTAGAATTGGATATAAGGGATTGAGGGTCGTTGTTAGTCCTTTTTTTTATTGTTTTGCGTAATGTTGTCTCTTTGTGGTGTGCAAATTATGTGTGTGTGATTGTTGTGTCGACTCGTCGCGTATTGAGATGAACCGTGTGAGGATAGGTTCGGTCTCGGGTTTTGGAATAGAGTGTCGATCGACGCCTGCGGGCAGTGTCGATCGACACCCTGTGAAGAATACGATGCTCGGTTTAGTCGAGTGTCAATCGACACCAGGTTTTGCTTGCTGATTTCTTTATAAAATTGGTTTTTAAACTTGGTTATGTTAATCTGGATAATTGTTTAATTAATCTGGAAAATTGTTTAATTAATCGGGAAAATTGTTTAATTAATCTGAAAATTGTTTAATTAATCTGGAAAAGTGTTTTAACTTAATTTGAAAATTGGTGTTTTTAAGGACACGGTATGGTCACTTTGAGTTTGTCGTGATGCCATTTGATTTACAAATGCGCCAGCAGCGTTCATGCGGTTGATGAACGACGTATTTCAAGAGTACCTGGATGTCTTCGTGATTATCTTTATCGACGATATCTTGGTTTACTCTAAGAGTCCTGAGGAGCATGAGGTGCATTTGCAGTTAGTTCTAGAGAAGCTTCAGGAGCAGAAGCTTTATGCTAAGTTGAAGAAGTGCAGTTTTTGGCAGTTAGAGATGGGATTTCTGCAGAGGGAGTTTCTGTGGATCCGGCTAAGATAGAGTCTATTCGAGATTGGCCTAGACCGACTAATGCTATCGAGATCAGGAGTTTTATGGGTTTAGCAGGGTATTATCGGAGGTTTGTCAAAGGTTTTGCGAGTATAGGTCAGTCGATGACAAAGTTGACCAGGAAGGATGTCCCGTTTGTTTTGTCTCAGGAGTACGAGGATAGCTTCTCGAGGCTTATGGAGATGTTGATGAGTACACCAGTATTGGCGTTGCCCGAGCCGGGTAAGCCTTACGTAGTATATACAGATGCTTCTGGGATTGGTCTGGGTTGCGTGCTGATGCAGGAGGGTAGAGTTATTACGTATGCTTCGAGGCAGCTGAGGGGTGCAGAGCGTAATTACCCCACGCATGATTTAGAGTTGGGCGCAGTGGTGTTTGCATTGAAGATTTGGAGATCCTATCTGTATGGTGGGAAAGTTCAAGTTTTCACAGATCATAAGAATCTGCAGCACAATTTCACTCAGCCGTTGCCAAATTTGAGACAGAGACACTGGATTGAGTTGCTGGCAGATTATGAGTCAGACATTGTCTATCATCCTGGTAAGGCGAACCAGGTTGCAGATAGGCTGAGTCGTTGGCGAGTGGATTCGTCTTGAGAGCAAGATATTGAGTCGCTGGTTAGCGAGGTCAGCACTCTGCGGTTATGTGCTATTTCTGAGGAGCTATTGGGCTTAGAGGCGGTTGATCGGGCAGATCTTTTGGGTAGGATTCTTGCGGCTCAGGCGAGCAATTCAGGGTTGGTGGCTGCATTGACCGTAGCGGGTTTTGGGTATCAGGTCTCATCGAATGGGGCAATTCTTGTTCGCGGTCGGGTGTGTGTACCCAAGGTTGAGGAGCTAAGGAAGGAGATTCTGCGGGAGGCTTATGCGAGCAAGTTCTCAATTCATCCGGGAGCGACTAAGATGTATCGGGATCTTAAACGGTATTATCACTGGGTTAGGATGAAGATAGATGTGGCGGCTTATGTCTCTAAGTGCAATATGTGTTCATTGGTTAAAGCAGAGCATAAGGTTCTGATTGGTCTTCTGCAGAGTTTACCCATTTCGAAGTGGATGTGGGATATGATCACGATGGATTTCATAGAGGAATTACCTGTTTTGCGGATGTGTGATACTATCAGGGTAATCGTTGATCGGTGGACTAACTCAGCACACTTTCGTGCCATTAAGAAGACCGACAGAGCGGCTAACTTGGCTAAGAAGTTTGTGCAGGAGATTATGAGGCTGCATGGAGCGCTAGATAGTATTGTTTCTGATCGAAATCCTCGGTTTGCATCAGAGTTCTGGAGAGCGTTTCGGGCAGAGATGGGCACTAAGGTGCATATGAGTACAGCATACCATCCACAGACTGATGGGCAGTCAGAGAGGACTATTCAGACTATGGAGGATTTGTTGAGGATGTGCGTTCTAGATTGGGGTGGCCATTGGGCCGATCACTTGGGTTTAGTCGAGTTTGCTTATAATAACAGCTTTCAGGCGAGTATCTGGATGGCTCCTTTCAAGGCTTTGTATGGGAGGCCATGTAGGACGCCTTTATACTAGACCCAAGTGGGGAGCGCAGTGTTCTTGGAGATACTTTTGTTCAGGAGACGACGGAGAAGGTCCGTGTTATGAGGTTGAACATGAAGGAAGCTCAGGATCGTCAGAGGAATTACGCTGATAAGCGGAGGCGAGAGCTTAAGTTCGCGGTAGGAGATCGCGTGTATCTCAAGATGGCTATATAGAGGGGCCCTAACAGGTCCATATCTGAGAACAAGCTGAGTCCGTATTTTATGGGTCTATTTCCTGTAGTGGAGCGAATTGGACCGGTAGCGTATCGGCTTGAGTTACCACCGATCATGAAGGCATTTTATAAAGTTTTCCATGTGTCGATGCTGAGGAAGTGCATGCATGAGTCGGAGGAGTTAGTGCCTGAGATTCCTGTGGATCTTCAACCTGATTTGACTGTTCTGGCGGTTCCTGTGAGGATTCTGGAGAGGAGAGTCAAGGAGCTGCGTCGAAAAAAGATTCCATTGTTACGTATTTTGTGGGATTGCGCTGGATGCGAGGAGGAGACTTGGGAGTCCGAGGCAAAGATGAAGTTAAAGTTTGGGAAATGGTTCGACAAGCAGGTCGTTGTTTGAGCTTTATTTATCTTTGTGGTTCTAGTCTCGTTGTTTAGCATGTTTACTTATTTTTGTATTTTCGTTTTGTTGTAACGATTATACTTTTTGGAGATTTATAAGATGGAGTCATTTCTTATTTATCTGTTTTATAAGATGGTTATTCTTATATGTGATTTGTTGTGATATTCCGGGTTTATGGAGTATCGAGTTGACCACGAGAGGTAGTTTAGTCGATAGATGTTTATAGACGTTTAGAATTTATTACTCTAGGGGCTGCGGTCCTGAGCAATTCATTCATTTTATTTTGAGAGGATGCGTTCTCTCAAGGGGATGATTAGTCTCCCCAGTGTACCAAGAGCTCAAAAGATGCGTCCTGAGAGTGGAAGGGGCAAGGTGTACCCGGAGCTCATAGGAAGCGTCCTGCGAGTGAGAGTGGTGCGGGGCACCGATAGCTCAAGGGATGCGTCCTGCGAGTAGGAGTGGTGTGACACCGATAGCTCAAGGGATGCGTTCTGCGAGTAGGAGGGGTGTGGAATGAGTTAAGAGTAATAGATGTCTGAAAATGGGTGTATAAACATGAGACTGAACAAGAGCCTCGGAGATCGGGTGTTTGATCTCGGGAGTTATTGACCGGTTCGGGTCAGGGTTGGGTCTGTGATAAACGGTTTTGTGAGGGTTCGAAGACGAATCCAGTGTTAGGGGGGAGAATTGTAACAGCCGCAATCCAAAATCGACATTTTTTTAAGGTGTCGATCGACACCCTAGGCTAGTGTCGATCGACACCAATTCAGAAATTGCGGGTCGGTTTGTTTAAACCACGATTTTCACGCGGTTTTGATTAATGAAAATCCTCAGCTTGCCCCATTATCTGTCTTGGGATCGTGAGCCGTCGGGAAAGCAGAAAAGAGCATAAAGTTTTAGAGAGAGAAAGGTTTGAGAGGAATTCGTGAGTGAATCGGTCGTTCATGGAGTTTTGTTCGAGTTCTCGAAGGATTCTTCATCCGTTCGTGCTTGTGGTAAATCGTGGAGAGTTTCTCGGTGGATTCAGGGTTGAATCAATGACTCTAGATCGTGTGTTCGTCGTTCCTATCCACAAATTCCCTTCGAATCGCGAGGTGAGTGCGTGATCGTTAGAAAAAGTGTTAGAATCAGATATTAGGGATTGAGGATCGTTGTTAGTCGTTTTTCATTATTGTTTTGCGTGATGTTGTCTCTGTGTGGTGTGCAAATCGTGTGTGTGATTGTTGTGTCGACCTGTCGCGTAACGAGATGAACCGTGTGAGGATAGGTTCGGTCTTGGGTTTTGGAACAGAGTGTCGATCGACGCCTGCGGGCAGTGTCGATCGACACCCTGTGAAGAAGACGATGCTCGGTTTAGTCGAGTGTCGATCGATATCAGGGTGGAGTGTCGATCGACACCCGGTTTTGCTTGCTGATTTCGTTATAAAATTGGTTATTTAAACTGGGTTTTGTTAATCTGGATAATTGTTTAATTAATCTGGAAAATTGTTTAATTAATTTGGAAAATTGTTTAATTAATATGAAAAATTGTTTAATTAATCTAGAAAAGTGTTTAACTTAATTTGAAAATTGTTGTATTTAAGGTTAAAGAAAATTGTATGGTTATTGATATCTGTTACTGCGCATTTCCTGTTTGCGGGATGACTGCTCCACTGAGTATTTATGATAATACTCACGCAACTCCCAGTTTTTTTGAGTTGCAGGTAAAGGAAAAGTGTGATCGTGGAATCGAGGCCGAGAGAAGAGGATGATAGGGTCTAGTGTTTTATTGTTTAGTCTAGCGAACCGATTGTTTAGGTTGCTAGCATTGTTTCATTCCTGAAGTATTAAATTGGTTTAAATGTTTATGTTATTTTCCGCAGTAGAAATGTTAGTTTTTTAAAAAAAAAAAATCTGGTTGTTTCAAGAATCGAGTTTCTCCTCTCTCAACTCGATTCCGGCGATACGAGTCACAAACCACAAAAACAACCACGAATATACCACAGCAAACAACTCAACAGTTTCACATGAAATCATTCACCAAAACATCACAAATCACCCAAAATTCATCATCGCTTAGAATCCTATGGTCGCGAACTCACCTTAGCCTAAATGGTGAACGAAACACGAATTAATAACGAGGAAATCATGAATGCAGCCTCTATAACTCTATGACCGACTGAACCGGAAAGGTTCCTCACGAAAACACGAAGAGCGATGGCCTGAACGCCTCTACACTAGAAGAGAAAGGTTTCGAATTGATTTCTTTGCAACAATCAATCAAGAACTCTAACAATCTCTCAACTCCCTCTCAAATTCTCTTCTCCTTTCTCTGATCACGACGGCTGGGGGAAAACACGCAGCCCTAGGTATTTTTATACCATTAACCGAGCCAAAAACCGTATTAACAAGTTAATTACTCGGTTCAGCAAAAGCACGTGTCGAGCGATATTCCAAATGTGTCGATCGACACACTTCAATCCCTCATGTCGATCGACACACACCTTGTGTCGCTCGACACGAACGCCAGAATTCACATTTCTGGTTCGCGGATGCTATACTATTGCTTTTTATTCGATGCAGCAAATTCATTCAGAGTCGTTAACACCTACGATGCTACTAGGTAATGGCTAATTTGGACCAAGACTTTTTTCATTGTGCCGTTTTGAGTCTCATCTTTTGAATAGGACGATATAAACCTGAACGTATAATAAATTTAAATTTCGTATCTGAACTACAATTCTTTATGCCGGTTTAGACCTTAACATAAAGAATAGTTGTTCAGATGCGAAATATTAATTTAAATTGACCAATTCAAAAAGATGAGATCCAAAATGGCACGATGGAGAAAGTTCTGGTGCAAATTGACTGTTTTCCTATGCGACTACCGACGCTTTTTTCCATCGCCGCTTTTGTTTATTATCCAAATAAAAAGAAAAAAAACTTGGATAAGTGAAGAAAATAGTAATTTAAGAAAGTGATGATTACTTCATGACTTTGGGTTTTTGTGGGTTCTTTTCATATTGCTTTATCCTAATCCTACAAGGACTATATATGTAATACGTCTAACATGACTTATATAGCTACGTCACAAACACTATTAAGCGTGAGTCGTACATTATTTCAAGAGAAATTAGGTGGAATAACAAAAAAAAAAAATTATAATTAAAATCATAGTCAATTAACCTAAATTTAATCGACACAATTATACCACATGGATTAATTTTTGTTAGTTTACTAATTATATATTTTTTTTATGCTAGTGAGCAAATTAACTCTTATTTCAAAAGATAACCTAAAACCATTTTCACTTTTATTTGACCATCCAAAAGATGTCGGGTCTGATTAGTAACCTAATCTTTTTAAGAGCTCGAGCGGTAAGCTATACAACCTCGTGCAAAATTGTATAGATAAAGCTGTAATAGTACAAAGTTGTATAGATAAAGTTGTAATAGTGTTGGTAAAACTTTTGGTATCGCTTTGATGATTGGTATAATTTAAAACGTTACAAATTATAAAAAGACGGTACATTTATAAAGACGCTACCAATCAGAACCGTTATGATTTATATCCATTAAAAATCTGGTAAGTGATGTACTTGAAGACTATACTCATTACAAATAATTAGTCGATAATAAAAATTCAGATCATCCCCAGGTTATAAAAGAGCTGCACTAAATTCTAAACTATTCATATTTGTTAGATAAAAATGACAGTATAAAATTTTCTAATAAAAAAAAAATTCCTCCAAATTTTGTTACTTAAAATGATACATTAATGTTATTAAAGTTTCCTCAACTAAAAATTTGCAGTAAAAGTATACGACCCATAAAACAATATCAATTTATAAACAGCTTAATGATAATGTTCAATCAAATATCTAAGAACGAGTGTGTTATTCATATAGCGGTACTCTTCGACCATGACTAAGACGAAATAAAAGTTTCATTTTCTTAAAACCGAAAAACCGAAACCGAACCCGAACTGAACCGAAAACCGAATAGGTATCTGAATTACACAAAACATAAAATTAACTATATATATATATATGACGTTCACATAATTTATGCATTTTTTAATTCTTTTTATAGTTTTTTCTGTTGATTCGGGATTTGTAGGTATATTTGGTTAAAATAATTAATTTAATTAGATAGATTATTTAGAATTTTCATTTTTGTTATATATTTATGGGAAAACAAGAGTTAAAAAAATAATAATCAAACCAAATAATACTAAAACTTAGGTAAGTATGAATATTTCGGGTAACTGAAACCGAAACCAATAATAACCGACAATAAAACCGAACCGAAACCGATCTGAAATTTAAAAATATATGAATGGGTATTATATTCCTGAAACTGAAAACCCGATTATCGATTTAACCGAACCGAAAACCGAATGGTTATCCGAACACCCACCCCTAAGTAGCCCAACGATCGAATGGCTCTGATATTATATTAAATTTGGATTTCTTTTGGGTTTCCAACTAAAATACTAACTGATAATTAGTGGATTAGTTATAACTCTTTATATGGTTAATTATTTCTCTAACTTCCGAACGTGCGATAATATCTCGTAACGTGAAATAATATCAGCTAACATATACTAAATTCTATTATATCAATCAATTTTTTTAAGGACCACTTAAAATTATTTTTAGTTGACAACTCTAGTCAATTATGTAATACTGCTTCTATCTCGCGACTTCTCAACTGGGCCTCCAATTAATTATGTAATGTAATTTTTTTATAGGCATCACATTATTATTATTATTACTTTTATTCTGTAATAATGAATGTATTTTTTCTCTAAATAATATTTTAATTTTTTTTCCTTATTGTACAAGAGGAAAAGAAAACTCACTCTGTTTAATTATTGGTTACTTTAGATTTTGTAGACATACTAAAAACTATACAAATTTATAGTGTATCTTTATTTTTATTAATTTGTTATTTATTTTCTAATAAAAAATAAAGGTAAATTAGAAAATAAAACGAAAATTTATACTGTTAAATTATAGAACATCTAATTTTTAAAATGGATAAATACTCCAAAACATAGATGGAAAGAAAAAATGATTGCGAAAATCATGGATTGTAAATATAATAATTGGACAATTGTAAAAATACCATTGATGAATCATTTTTTATTAACATGTCACTGTTGAGTTATCTGTTTACAAATATGCCATTTATAAAAGTTTTTAAAAAAATTTTATTTCAAAATTCGCAATCTTAATTTTTTTTTTATTTCTTACAAATTTTAAATCCTAAAAATTAAACTCTAATATAAAATATTTAATCCAACATAAATAATATTAAAATTTTACAATAATAACATGAAAAAATGGCGGTTCTTGAAAATTATCTAGAATAATTAACTTTTATATATATTGAAGTAACAAAACTCGCTTGATCGTAAAACATGCGTGCCGAAAACGGACCAAAGGAAATTGTGAATGTAAAATTCATTGACCTTTCTAACTCGTAAAGACCATCTCCATTGGTGCTTCTTAGATGAGTTCTTCAACCAAAACAATAATAAAAATAATAATGGGGGTGTTAGAGCATGTCAAATGATGGCTCTTAAAGTAAGTTCTTAACATATAACAAATTAAAATTAAATAAAAATTGGTTTAATTATGAAGAACCGAGTCTTATTTAAGAGTTTTAAGGATTAGTTTTTACCTAACACGTGTCACCGTGTGATTCGTCGATATTTTTTGACAAGGGAAAAAGAATAAATATGCACTCTACGCGTTTTTATTCTAATTAAATACAATATATTTTTTAATTTATTTAATGTACTATGTTTATAAATTTTAAGAAAATAAAATATACTTCAAATAAAATAATTTCCATAACTTTTTTTATATAATTAGGAACCACTAATGGAGTTCATTTGAAGAGAAAAAAAATATCTCTTTATAGATCTTTTACGGATTGATAATGGAAAATTTATAATAAATTTTTTTATAGGAACCCTATGAAAGGTTTCAACATTGAACATGCTCTTAGAGAATGAAAAAATATCTTAAACTAGAACTATAAGAACCTCTCTAAGATACTCACCTTCCAAATATCTTCCTATCATTGGTTTTAATTTTGTTTTAAAATAAAGTTTTAATATGCCAATAAAATATATTAAAACTATTAGTATTATATTGTTAAGAAACTATTCGAGAGTTTTTTACCAATTGAGATGCTCTAGAGTATACATAATGGTAGTCTTTTCTTAGGGTTCTAACTTTTGCAAACAAAAAAATACTAAAATAAAAATATGTGGTTATCTCAAAAAGTGGAGAAACTTATCTTTTTTTTTTTTGAAAAAAAAGAAGAAGAAGAGAAACATATCTTTAATCTCTCATCTGAAAAATTATTGAGTGAGTGTCTCTACTTTTTGAGATACCCACATATTTTTATATTTTTTTTAATCTTTTGGTTGCAAAAGTGAGAATCTCATGAAAATACAACAATTGAACATGATCTAACTATTACAGGTTGGACCATATAAAATTATAAATCTTTATATGTGTAACATCCCGAAACCAAAATTTGGCATTTTGGTAGGGGTGTCGATCGACACCAGGGAGGTGGTGTCGATCGACACCAAGTTTTGGGTTGTTTTTCGGTTTGTTTTTAATCGCCCGGTTTGCGTCAGTTTGAGTGCAGAACCATAGGATGTGTTCTATAAGTCCTTCTGCAGATGAAGGCCACCTTTGGAAGGTGAAAAAACGCAGAAAAGAATCAGAGTTCTGAGAAGAGAGATTTGGGAGTTTCGTGAGAGTTTGTGATTCGATTAATCGTTGAACGTAGATGAATCGTTCGTCGGTTCTTCCTTGACGTTTCAGCTAGAGAATCAATCTGTGCGATTGTCGCTGTTCGTTGCTGTCTCGTTATCGTTCCGTTTATTCCTTTTTAATCCGTAAACGAGGTGAGTGCGTGATCGTGTTTATTGGAGTAGATTGTTTAGTTTGTGATGATTTCGTATGATTTGGTGGTTGTTCTCTATGATTTTGTGTATGTTCGTTCATGATATTGTCTCGCGAGATGAAACGGAATCGAGTCACGAGAGGATTTGACTCGATTGAGGTTTCTGCAAGGAGTGTCGATCGACACCTAGAGAGAGTGTCGATCGAGACCCATTCTTGTTGTCGCAATAGTTGAGTTTGTGACAATAGTGTTGATCGACACCATGTGGTGGTATCGATCGACACCCAGTTGTGAATTGTGCATTTCGGATTGTAGCGTCGATTGACACCACTTATTGCATTGCTGAATTTGAGTATTGTTGAATTTGAATATTGATGGATTTGAATATTGTTGATTGTTGATTGATCGCATAGTGACTGATATCCTATTTTTCCCTTATTATGTAACCGGTAGACGGGATGCCTCACTGAGTATTTGTGATAATACTCACGCAACTCTTATTTTCATATGTTGCAGGTAATAGAAATGTGTGATCGCGGAATCAAGACCAGAAGAAGAGGATGATTAGGATATTGTTAGTTTATCTGTTTAGTTCAAGTGAACCTAGTAATTGTTGTTTTGGTTTTTGAATTGATATTTGGATTACCTGGTTTTAATAACTGATTGGATTATTTTATGAGGATTTCTGCATTAATAGATTTAAAAAAAATGTTGGTTGTTTCATTTTGGTATCAGAGCCTAGACGTTTTTAGGACAATGTAATTAGATGTCTGAGACAATGTGTTTAATTGATTATGTGTTGTTAATCAGTTAGTGGTCCTAGAATCATCCTTTTCGACCTTTAAAGAGACTCTGCGGTAAGTTGATTTTGATTGGTTGTGAATTCTAGAATCTTAGTTGTGCTTTGGAAAGTGCAGGTCTGATGGCTAGAATTCCGAGGGCTCGTGGCTGTAGTGCCAGAGGTCGTGGTCGGGGGGGGGGGGGGGACGTGTGAGCATGTCTTTCGAGTGTGTGGCTCAGCGGGAGTGGCCAGAGCAGGGGCTGATTTGCAGACATATTATGAGGGATCGGTGAGCAGTGTCTGTTGGTGCCGGTGGTGGTACAGGAGCAGATGGCATTGCAGGAGGCCCGGGCGGGGGTGCTTCTGCAGGTGTGGCCCAGGGTCCAGATAATCGTTTGGCGAGGATGTTAGCCCAGATTTTGGGGTGGTTACCGAGAGCAGTACCAGGACAGATTACAGTGGTTGAGGAGCACCCAGCTTTTCGAGCATTTGTGAACGATATTGTGAGCATTGGTTCTTTGTCCTTCTCGAGCGGAGGGGGGCCTGAGGTAGCTGATGAGTGCAGGAGGAGGGTTGAGCGTAAGTATCGCTCTCTCAGATGTCCTGATGAGTATCGAGTGGATTTAGCAACGCACTTCTTGAAGGATGATGCACGTATCTGGAGGAGGAGTGTTGAGGCCTGGAGAAGGCGGACGGTGTGGACTTGGGGGAATTCTTGGATGAGTTTAACGCCTGGTATTTTTCTCAAGAGGCAGTGGATCAGTTGGAGTCACAGTTTTGGGAACTGGTTCAGGGACACCAGTCGGTAGGCGAGTATTATGCTGAGTTCGACGAGTTAGTGGTTTATGTAGGTAGAGGCATGGACAAGGAGCAGACTCAGGTGAGGAGGTTCACGGGAGGACTTACGTTGGAGCTGAAGATGTCATGCAGAGCTTCCAAGTTTGCCTTATTGGAGGAATTAGCTATGGTTGCGGCATCAATCGAGAAGGATCTGAGAGCGCATATCGAGGATTGAGCTGCGGTTCCTTTATCTCAGATGTCGTTCCTTTTGTTTTTCTATCTCAAGATTTTTGGCTTTGGCTATTGTGTTTTGGTTTTGGTATTTTCGTTTGGATGATATTTCGAGTAGGGAATATCAAGTTTAGCCACGTGGGGCAGATCTAGTCATAGATATTTATAGACATTTTACAATTTATTATTCTAGGGACAGTAGCATACCCGAATAACTCACTACAAGAAAACAGTTAATTAGTGACTTGTTTGTGACAGTTTTTTGCGTCACAGATTTTTGTGACAAAATTGAGACAGTTTTGCCACACTTTTGTGACTACACCTGTAAGAGTACCAAATCCGTCACAAATTTGTGACTAATATAAAGTGTCACAGAGACGTCACAAATTAGTGACCGACTAGAGACAAATTAGTGATTAATACCAAGTCATCGCAAACTTGTCACACATTTGTGACATTAATGTGACACGTTGTAGGCGTCACAAATTAGTGATGGCTTTGCAACTACTGTATTCGTCACAGATTTGCGACACAACTAGAAGAGTGACACATTGGTGACAAAACTGATGTATTGGATTTGAATTTTAATTAAAAAGAAGTGTTGGTTATTTACATATATTTGGTATGTCTTATATGTGAATTTTAATGAAATATAAATGTATGTAATATATTTTTGATTTTGTCAATGTTAAATGTGTGAATTTAAAATTAATTATAAATGTCAAAGTCAACTACTACACAACTAGTTAATATAATAGCTAATGAATAATAATATTGAATAATTACCATAGTCCAGTGCGTTTCACCTCAATATAACAGCCCCCTGGTCTCGGGTTCGAATCGGGTTAAGTGCAATATTTCCATTTTTTCCTTTTTTCGTTTCCAGAAATATAACTAGTTAATATATTAGCTAATGATTAAAAATATCGAAAAATTACCATAGTCCAGTGCGTTTCACCTCATAAGAACACCCCCGGGTCTCGGGTTCGAATCGGGGAAAGTGCAAGAGTCCCACTTTTTCCCCTTTTTTAACTGATGCGTCACAAAATTGTAACAAAACTGTCACATTTTTGTCCATATATACATATAGGGTTTGGGGATTCGTCTGTGACGAATAAACGCATCACAAATCTGTCACATTATAGTTACGAATGTGTAACATTTTTGTGACACTTTGACTAATTCGTTACAATTTTGCAACGCATTTGCAACTCACCATTTCAAATGTTTAATTTTTACACAAATAACTAACCATGATTTGTTACAAAATATTTGCTTTGCTTCCTAGGATTCTTAAATACCATGATTTATGTTATGTTTACAACAAAAAAATTATAATTTGATGTTTACAAAATTTTACTAACCAACTTACAAACTCTTTTACTAAAACTCTTTCCATTTCACCTTTAATATTAGTAAGTTATACTTGTTGATAATTATTTTGTTTGGAATTGAACATTCACCCTTAAAAATCAAAATATACTTTACCAATAGATGCTAAAAGTATAGGGAACATCTATGCCTCATATGATAAGTGAAAAAAATTTAGGGTTTAGGGTTTCAATGTTTGGTGTCACAAATGAGTCACAAATCAGAAACATATTTGTCACAAAATTAAAAGTGTCACACATTTGTGACATATTTTTTACACTTTTATGACACTTTGACTAATTAGTGACAGATTTGCAACGGATTTACCACTTTACGTTTGAATTTGGGAGATTAAACACAAAATTATAACTAAGAATTGTCACAAAATATTAGGTTAGCATCATAGGATTCTAAAATACCATGATTAATGGTTTGTTTACAAAAAATAATTTTTATATGAAGTTTTCAAAAATGTAATAACCAACTCACAAACTCTTTTCCTAAAACACTTTCCATTTCATAGTAAATCTTTGTAAGTCATAGTTATTGATCATTATTTTGTTTGTAATTCAACATTTAGCACTATGAAATCAAACTAAAACTTTAACAAAAGATGCTAAAAGTATAGGGAACATCTATGCCTCTCACGAGGTGGGCTAAATGTTTAGGGTTTAGGGTTTCAATATTTGGTGTGACAAAAGTGTCACAAATAAGTTATAAATATGTGACAGATTTTAAAGTGTCACAAATGTTTTAAGTGAACTAATGTTAAATCGGTAGATTAGTTTTCTATTTAGAACTTTATGTTTGATTTTAAGTTTTCAAAAGTTTATGATTTATGGTTTAAGAATTATGGTTCAGGATTTGATATAGAATTTATAGTTTAGGGTTTTAAGTTTGAAATACATGAATAAAATAAATCTATAACTATTAATCTATTAATTTTTAAATCTATAAATTCAAAATTAGCATGTTTTAAAAATACATGAGAAAATCATGTTTTAAAAATACATGAGAAAATGATCTTGAGAAGATAAGAAGCCAATCAGAAATGATCACTGGGATTGATGACGTGGCAATGTTGTTATGCTAATCTTGTCCGTTCAAATCTCAGAGACAACCAATCTTGTCCGTTCATTGTTTAGTCTTTTTCAGTATCATTTATTGGTCAAAAGAGGAAAATTTACGAGCCTCTACTAGCCCCTTCTCATCTCTAGAAACGCTTTCTCTCCTCTGTTCAGATTCAGGTCTATCCTCGTCAAATTAGGGTTTCACAAATTGAGTATTTGCTAGTCGAAACTCCTTCTCTACCCTGTCAACAACTTTTATAATCTCGCCTTTCTTCTTCCTCAAATCTCCTCTCCTTCTTCCGATAACTCGTTTTTGTTCTCCCAAAACTGAATCCTTTTCTCAATTTACATCTCTCTCTCTCTAGATGAGAATTTTCATGTCTCTATGTCCTCTCGATCCAACTCCGGTGACATAGAGCTTGCTTCGTCTAGCTACGTTGATACAGAGGATGGTTTCATTGATGATGATGATGATGATGTTGAATCTGATGATGATGGGAGTGAAGATGTCGTAGGTAAGGTGTTCGATGATATTACTGAACTAAAATCTGTTTTTGTTTTGTGGGTCTGATTGTGAAGATTGTTGTGTTTCAGGGAACATTTCGATGAAGAAGAATCAGGAAGAAGAAGCACGGTCTTCATCAGGACATTCTCGTTTCTTCACAGCACACGTCACACATTATAACCTCCTCAAGGATCGTTTGGTAACCTCTTCGCTCCATTTTAGGCTTGTTTTAACATTCAAGAGTATAAATTGTACAATTCTATGTGTGAGCGATGTGATTCACCATGGATTCTTGGTGATGTCTTTTTCATAATCTTGCTAGAAAATTTACTAAGGTGTCGTTTGTTTTAGGGAAATGTTGGCTTGATCTTCACTAAAGGTGATCTTACGGAAGTGAGCAAGGAGGTTGCTAAATACAAGGTTGGCTAATTGCTCTTATTCTTTTACAACGAATCTGATTACCAAATGATAGATTATCGCTCTTGATGTTGCTAGTGTATATGTGTAGTGCCAAAAGATTTTTTTTTTCATGTTTATCCAAAAAAAAAGCATGATTCATTCGATTATATATGATTTTGAAATGTAGTTTCTTCGATTGTGTTTGAGTGATGGCAAGTTATGTGTTTTCATGTTCGGATTTTGTAGATTGTTGGAAATTGGAAATCTTTTTCATTCACTATTTGATGAAGAACTAATATTGAAGGCAAATTGAATTTCAATGTTTATCTTCTACTTTATTGTTCATCTATCAAACTCTTATGTTGGCAGTGGATTATATTAGTTTTTCTCCAGCATTAATGTTACTAATCTTGTGCCATCCGTGTAAATGCATGTCTTTTGTTTTATCAGGTGGGAATGCATTTCATAGTTGATGCAACAGCATAAGAAGAGGCTCAGATGAGCTCTGCTTTGTCTATATACGTGAACAGAGTTCGCCATATACGTTGGTTACTGGACAAGGAGTTTGGAGCTCATCTAATAGGTGTTGGTCTCTCAAAATTCAGTCACATGGGTAGTAATGCAAGAGAGAACCGTAATGGAACCTGCAATTCCTTATATTAGAGTTTAGATACAAGATTGTGTATAAACATTCTAAATTATGTACTTTAGTATCTTTGTAATATATGTATTTTGTATCATGGTTTCATATTAATAAAATGTGTCATTCCTCTTTTATATATGTCATTTTATCCCAAAAAAATTATATTTAATCATATCCCAAAAAATGTCACATATAGCAAATTGGTCACTCTTTTGTGACATTTAAGTGATCAATTTGTGACTACCAATTTTCTTTAAGTAGTCATAAAAGAGTCACAAATTTATGACACTACACAAAGTCACAAATGAGTCACACATTAGCTACTACATTTGTGTCACAATTCAGTCGGTATTTTGCGACACTGTCTTCAGTCTCTCTTATGTCACTAATCTGTGACGCATCCATATCGTCTCAAATCCGTCACAAATGTGCTACTCCTTAATCTGGTAACAAAAGTGTCGCAAATATGTGACGCATTTGTGACGAAATAAATTAGCGACGAAAAAATTGTCACTCTTTTTTTCGTCACAAAAGTGTCACAAATGCTGCTTTTGTGACTGATTTGTGACAAAACTCGGAGTCACAAAATGACTGTTTTCTTGTAGTGACTTATTACTATTTTTGGGAGACGCGTGGCTCTCCGATGGATCTACCTATGACGGGTGGGTCTCAGTGGTAGTATAGATAGGATACTTACCAATGACGGGGGGGGTCTCGGTGTAGTATGGTGAGATGCTTACTTATCTGTGATGTGTAGGCCTCATTATAAGTATAAAGAGATGGGTGGATCTCTTGAGGGGAATGTGTTTTCCCTCTATTTCTTTTGGAAATAGTAGTTCTCTGGAGACTTATGTGGGATGGGTGGGTCTCAGTGTAAGTCTGGAGGGAAAAGTGTTCCTTGTATACCATGGGTGGATGGTACGTTGGCTACTAAAGGATGCGTCCTCAGAGCAAGGTAGTGTGATAATGAGTTAAGAGTAGTTAATGTCTGGAAACGTGTGCCTAAACATAGGACTAGATACGAGTTCAGGGATCGGGTAGGGATCTCTAGGGATTTTGACCAAGTGGAGGTCAAGTTTTTTGGTCTTTTAATAGACAACTTTGCGGGTGTCAAGCCGAGAGTTGGTATTGCATTGGAAACTCTTTTCAGATGACCCTGGTAACGGACGTAGCATTTTGGGCTTGCATGTTCTTGTTTGGTTATTGTGCGATTGATTGATCTAATTATGGGTCTACGGTTGGTTGTACATGTTCTTGTTTGATTGTTGTGCAATCAATCAGGCAGACCTAGTCCGGATTAAGATAAGTTACATTGGGGATGTTTCGGGCGAATCTGAGCGGGTAGCGGACAGTATTGTTTTGTACTTGGGTATGAGTAGTCACCCCGTACGTCTCAGTGGGAGGAGGAATTCCATGTGTACGTGTTAGAATGAGTTTTGTGAGACTGAAGAAGATATTGATGGGTACACCTATGTTGGCGTTGTCCGAGCTGGGTAAGCTTTATGCGGTGTACACTGTGGTTTCAGGAATTGGTTCGGACTACTTGAGGCAGTTTAATCTTGTGGTTTATAGGCATTTAAATTTATTGCTCTAGAGGGAGATGTGTTCTCTCGTGTGGGGACAGTGGTTCAGACTTACTTATTTGGAAATTGTGTTTCCCAGTATAAGTAGAGGGAGATGTGTTCTCTCGTGTGGGGACAGTGGTTCAGACTTACTTATTTGGAAATTGTGTTTCCCAGTATAAGTAGAGGGAGATGTGTTCTCTCGTGTGGGGACAGTGGTCCCAGACTTACTTATTTGGGAATTGTGTTCCCCAATATAAATAGGGGGAGATGTGTTCTCTCGTATGGGGACAGTGGTCCCAGACTTACTTGATTGGGAATTGTGTTTCCCAATTAAAGTAGGGGGAGATGTGTTCTATCGTATAGGGACAGTGGTCCCAGACTTACTTATTTGAGGATTGTATTATCCAGTATAAGTAGGGGGATATGTGTTCTCTCGCGGGGATGTGTTCCCTAGATATCGTTGGCTCGAGGGATACTTCCCGAGAGTACGAGCGATATGTTTTTGAGAGATAGTATTCTCTTGCGGGGGTGTATTTCCTAGATATCGTTGGCTCGAGGGATGCGTTCCGAGAGTGCGAGCGGTATGTTTCATGATAGCTCATAGGATGCATCCTGTGAGTGTCAGGGTATGAAATGAAGTAAGAGCAATAGATGTTTGTAAGGGCCAAATTAACATAGGATTAGTGATGTGCTTTCAAGGTCATGAATGAGTCTTGAGGAAGGTTTTTGTATTGCCAAGTATGCCTCACTGAGTATTTGTGATAATACTCACGCAACTCTTACTTTCAGGTGTTGCAGGTAATAGAAATGTGTGATCGCGGAATCAAGGCTAGAAGAAGAGAACGATTAGGATGTTGTTAGTTTATCTGTTTAGTTCTAGTGGATATGGTGTTTAGGTTTCCAGTAATTGTTGTTTCGGTTGTTGATTTGATATTTGAATTACCTGATTTTAATAATTGATTGGATTATTTTATGAGGATTTCTGCATTGATAGATTAAAAAAAAATAGTGTTAGTTATTTCAATATATATAATATATTCCATGAAATTCACACCTCAACAACTTATAACATTTGGATGCCCACTCCAGTAATATTGTTACGTACACGTCTATAATTCATTTTCTTACGTTAGTTCGTATCCGTAGCTGGCATTGGTAATTCATTTTTTTATGGACAATTACTGAGAAAGATATGGATCGATATGTAATTAGTTAACGAGATAGTCTTAACATTATGATCTTAATTAGTTATTACCTTTGTGTAGTGATATATCATGGTTTTTACTCGTTTTTAACCATGATATAAGTCGGTTTTGTAGTATTTTTGGTATTTGTGTGTCTTTTATAGTGTTTTGCAGGAAAATGGTCAATTGGAGCTTAATGGAAGCGTTTGGAGCATTTTGGAGCTGAAAAGATCCAAGTGGAATCGAGCAGCATGTCCTGTCGATTGACACGAATCTCTGTCGATCGACACACGCAAAAACAGAGTATCTTTAAAAGGCAGAGGATATTTTGGCAGAGAGTCTCGTGTCGATCGACAGGATACCTATGTCGATCGACATGAGGTCGGCAGAAGCAAAAATATCTGTTTTTCCAAAGATTTTGACCTAATTTTGGCACTTGTATAAATAGTTTTATCCTTGTTTTTTTGTAAAAAAAATCTTGTTTTTTGTGGAGACATAGAGAAAAAGAGACTTTTGAAGAGCTTTGAGGGAGACCCACATGATCTTGACATCTAGTGACTGTATCTTCTACTCTAACTCTTTTATGCAATTCTATTCAGTTATTATGATTTCATCATCTATTTCTGAGTAAATCACTTGTTAGGTTTTGGAGATTTCTTGGGTTTTGATGAGAAATCTTTAAGATCGCAAATCTGTTGAGGTTTATCCGTTAGTTCTTCACCTAGACCGCTTCTAATGCTAGAATCTAGCTTGATCACTTAGAATCTTGATCTTGGATTGACTCAATATACATGGAAGTGTTATTGACAATTTGAACTAGTCTAGATGAGCAAAATTACTTATTCGCAAAGGAATTTGGCTTAGGGATTTTGTGAACAAATCGAACTTGTACTAATTGCTTGTTTAGATTCGATAAATTCGCAAAGGAATTTGGAATTTGAGGATTTAAAGATAGATAGCCTTTGTAACGGAAGTTAATTGGCTATACTCTCGTGTTTAAGTTCTAGAACAGTGCTTAATTGAACCTCGACAGTTGTTATATCTTTGATTTCGATTCATTACCTGAAGAAATCTCCATGGCCTAGCTTTCGTCTCTTTGAGAACTTGAAATTAAACCATCTCTTGTTTACTTGTTTTATAAAATGCGATTACATTTACATCTTTCTACTTAGCATAATTTGAACACTGAGATTGATTGTGTATTCAATTCCTTGTGGATTCGATCCCTAAATACTACTACGATCTCTTAATTTGAGAGAATAGTTCTAGGGTGAATTTGAGCCCGTATCATGTAGTTTAATCATTCACATCTTTGTAATAAGGTTAGTTAACAAATTATGTATATAAGACATAACCTTGAGACACATCATACATACCAAGTTGATTTTGTTGGTAACTATGAGTAACATCAAGAGAGATGTAAGTATTTAACAGACATGAAATTTTGATGACCAAAATAGATGCATTTGTTTGGTTATGAAAAACCTTAGGGCAGCTCCATCGGTATATTTAAAGGAGCATCTAACTAATTTAATATTAGTGTTTTTAATGTAATGTGATTATATAATTAAATAAGAAAAGTAAACCAATTACAACACTAAACATGCCATAAGAGTTTTTAATATTGTACCTAAAGTTCTTTAAACAAACAACTTCTTTCAATCTCTCTCCTATTTTTTGTATTTTTTGTATTTTTTTTATTTTAAAGACTCTATTAAACCCCACCGATAGAATTGGTCTTACAAGAAATATAAAGTCTCTTATACATTAGAATATACTATGGAAAAAGCTTATAAGGATGAGGAAGTATTTTTGAAACAACGGAGCAAAATACTATGGCTACAGTGTGGTAACCGTAACACAAAATACTTCCACTCAATCACTCGTAACAGAAGACAGATTAATCGTTTCATCGTTTTTGAAGACCAAAATGGCAGGGCTCACCACCGTGAACAAGATATTGCTCATATCATCTCTGATTACTTTGAAGATATCTTCAAGTCTCACTCCCAAGGTGATTTATCGTCCATGGATGATATCTTATCCCCATGTGTCTCACAAGACCAAAATTCTGCTTTTGTAGCGTTACCAACAGACGAAGAGATCAAACTTGCAGTTTTTGCAATTAATGCCGGTCCCTGGAGCCGATGGATTCTCCTTTGGCTTCTTCCAATCATATTGGTCTATCATTAGTGAGGATGTGATCAGTGAAGTTCAAGCTTTCTTCAGGTCTAGCCACTTCCCACCCAAGTTTAACCTCACTCACATTAGGCTAATACTGAAGATTTTGAGTCCCACGAAAGTATTCGAGTACCGCCCAATAGCCCTTTGTTACGTATTCTCTAAGTTCGTGGAAAAAATCATGACCAAAAGACTTTAAAACATTCTTCCCGCCATGACCTCGAAATACCAATCGGCATTTATCCCCGGACGAGCCATCTCCGATAAGGTCCTTATTACTCATGAAATGCTTCATTCCCTCTGGATTTCCCAAGTTACAAAGAGAGGAGGAATGATGGTTAAAACGGATATGAGCAAGGCTTAGGACCGCATAGAATGGGACTTCCTCAAAGAGGCTCAAAGAGGTGTTAGTACAACTAGGCTTCCTTGATATATGGATAGGTTGGATCCTTGAATGCGTAACCTCTGTCTCCTACACCTTCCTAGTGAACGCTTCACCGCAAGGACTTGTTAAACCCTCAAGAGGACTCTGCCAAGGAGACCCTCTCTCTCCCTACTTCTTTATCCTTTGTACTGAGGTCCTCTCCGGTCTTTTTCGTCAAGCTTAAGCAAATGGATCACTTTCGGGTCTTAGAGTGTCCAAGAATAGCCCCTATATCAACCACCTTCTCTTTGCCGATGATACACTGTTTTTCTGTAGTTCAAACCCGCAATCATGTAAAAGTCTTGCCGCTATTCTCTTGAAATATAAGAAACTCTTGGGCCAATGTAGCAACCTTGCGAAATCATTGATCATCTTTGCGACTAGAACCATTACCCCTATTCGGATGCAAGCCCACCAGATTCTAAAGATTATGAATGAAAGAGGTGCGAGAAAATACTTAGGCACTTCCAAGAACTTCGGGAGGAAAAAGAAAAATATCTTCTCATCGCTCGTGGACAGAATCTGACAAAGATCACATAGTTGGTCATCCTGATTTCTCTCCTCCGCCGGTAAACAAATTCTCTTGAAATCGGTCCTGTCATCCATGCCGTCATATACTATAACATGTTTCAAACTCACGTTATCCCTTTGTAAGAAAATCTAATCCATCCTTACTTGCTTTTGGTGGGATAATAACCCCAATCACAAGAAAATATGTTGGGTCACTTGGCGGAAACTTACAATTCCCAAGAATGCGGGAGGCATAAGATTTTGTGATATTGAAACCTTTAACGAGGTTTTTTTGGCGAAACAAAGCTGGCGGATCCTCCAAAACCCCTCATGCCTCCTTGCTCGAGTTCTCCTCGGGAGATATAGCCGTAATTCCTCTATTATGAACTGCTCTCTTCTCTCTAGACCTTTTCATGGTTGGAGGAGTGTTTTAGCTGGTTGTAACGTTCTTAAGAGAGGACTTGGCTGGGTTATTGGAACTGGAGAAAGAATTAATATTTGGACCAGCCATGGCTATCTCTTGAAGCCCCTTTATGCCCTTATGGTCCTCCACCATTGACCATGGTTAATGTGTGTGTCTCTAACCTTATCAACTCCCAGTCCCGCACCTGGACCCTATCTCGGATTATAGAAGTACTACCAATGCATGAAGAATCCATTATCAGGATCCCTCTTGGTATACTTAACCGACTGGATAGACAAGTCTGGCTTCTATTAAAGAAATGTGTATACACAACGCAATCAGGCTATGGGGTCTCACTCACTCACGATCTCCCCTTGTCCCAACTCCAATTTCAGTGGCAACGAATGGTTTGGAGACTCCCCACACTTCCCAAAATCTAAAACTTCTTATGGAAGTCTCTAGTCAAAGCTCTTCCTGTGGGTTTTCATCTTTTGCAAAGAGGTCTAGGTGCTAATGCTAATTGCAAGAGATGTGGAACCTTGGAAACTACCTTACATGTCCTTAGAGACTGCTAATTTCCATCAATGTATGGAGGCTATCCCCCTTAATGGGTTCTATTCCGAACCAAGGAGATGGATTTTCATTCCTCTCATCGCTTAAAGGTCTAAAAATCCAACCTCATCTTCATCTTGACTCTACTGCACTATTTGCTTGGATTCTTTGGAATCTATGGACTGCAAGGAACCAATTAATCTTCAATGATAAGCAGCTCTCGGCGGAGGACGTAATGGCTAAAGCCATCTCGGAAGCAAAAGCTTGGACCCAAGCCCGTAATGCTCTGCCTCCGCCGCTGTCTAAGGATCCTTCTCCACTGGACATCTCTCGCCCTCATGAAGACGAGGCTTTAGTTACTTGTTATGTGGATGCAGCTTGGAATGCGACCTCCTCCAACTGTGGTATGGGATGGGTCCTCACCGATGGTGCAACCTCCTTTGTTTTTACTGCATCAACCACTTGCTCTCTCGTTTCCTCGGCTCTGGTCGATGAAACAAGAGCCCTCAAGGCTGCCTTGATCTACACGCTAGAGATGGGAATCAAAGTTGTGTCGATGCGATCGGATTCACAAACCTTGATCCGTCTACTCAACTCCTCTGACACTCACATCGACATTGATGCTCTTCTAGCAGATATCCGAGCTTTAATGTTTGATTTTGAGTCTATCTTTTTAAGTTTGTTCCCCGTACTGATATGCTATGGCTGATAGAATTGCAAAAAAAGGCTTTTAAAGCCTTCGGATCCTCTGTACTAAACATTTAGTAATTTAATGGATTATCTTTGTGACAAAAAAAAATACATACATTAGAATAAAAAGGGACACAACATAATCTTCCATGGATGTCTTCTATATATATTTTCCATATATAGAGATACACCAAAAACAGTTCTTTTATCTAAACAGAAATCAATCTTTTAATTTTAGAATACCAGGAAACTGTTGACTCTGCGACCACTTTTATTTATTTTTTGTTTTTTTGTGAAATATATTTATATGAACGTAGTTGAAGGAAAAATGAGTTGTCGGAAATCTAAATTGATAAACCAGTCCAATCGTTCGCAATGATAATGTTGATGTAACCCGTAGGATCTTGCATGTCGACTTTACCACTTTTCATATATAATATTATTTATTTGTAGGTAGCAAGTTTTGATCACTCATCTTAAAGATATTGGCCCTAAATGGTGGAAGATTTCTACTATGGGTATAACCATTCTACTGACACCATTCGTTTAATGGTTCTACTGTTACTATAATGGTTCTATTGTCAGTTTAATGGTTCCACCATTTTTTTTGTCTCTAGAATAATTCTACCATTGGTATAATAGTTCTACTGTTAGTATAATAGTTCTACTGTCAGTTTAATAGTTCCACCATTTTTTTTTGTCTCTAGAATTATTCTACCATTGGTATAATGATTCTACTGATACCATTTAACTTTTATTTATTCTACCAAATTCTGCCAGAAATTTAATTATTCTACCAGAAATTTAATCATTCTACCGTTACAATTTAGAGCCATTAGCACAATAAATATTTAAAAACGAATTTGACGCGAACTTATTTTATTTGCCGCAGAAAATTCAAATTCTCTATTCCCGTGTTAAGTATTATGGGCATTCAACTTACTAGAGAGGTTACTTTTTACCCAGTTTTAAGGTTATGTAATTATATTTATACTCATATCATTTAAATATGAATTTTATAAAAATGACATAGTGCTCATTGGTTTGGCAGGCTTTTTTACTTCAAAACTATTTGATTTCTATAACCTTAGCGATTATTCTGAGGTCTTTAGGTTGATTCACATTTCATTTGAATGTAAATTTTTGTGTCGATTCTCTCACAAAATGAGTTCGAGTATGTGGTATCTCTTTTCCCATCCAGTTAGAATGAACATATAAATTGCTCTTCAAAATAATCATTTACACTTGATTTAATATATGCAGCAAAAACAAAAGCAATAGATCAATATGTTGATGAGCATTTTGGGGACTAGGATGATGAGACTTAAAGAACAACGACCAAACGAAGCACAAATCAAAGTATTTTCTTAGCATACATTATAATCATACTTTTGTGCTTTCAACTATATTTTCATTTTCTTTATCAAAAAAAAACTATATTTTCATTTATGTTACCCATGATTTTCATTGTCAACTATAATTTTTTTTGTTTTGGTCGGCTTAGCCTACGATTTAGTTTTAAGTAATGGAAAAAACCTACGATTTGAATTAATCAGTCCAATCAAATTAGATCAATTAATTAGGAAAGGTCGGTCAAGCTATCATTATCATGCCTGGTAATTATCTCTATTTAAATCTAAAAGGGGTCAATTTGCCAAATAACACCAAAAAAAATTATAATTAGGTAAGTAACAAAAATGGGGGTATGTGGCAAATTATGGACCTTTAGATTTAGGTTAATTTGCTAGTATTTGAATTATAGATTTTTTTTGTGTTATTCCACCTAATTTCCCAATCTAAAAGTATATATAAACGGAATCTCTCAACTGAGTGTTTCTTGTCACATCGTTCAATTTCCAGATATTATGTCAAATCAAGAGAACATCGTACAAAACTTTTGTTAGTAAATAAATAGAATGTGATTGTCATTATTTGTACTTCCTACGAAAACTAGTTTGGTACAAACTAAAATGTGTGATCGAGTGAGTGACAACCAGGGGGTGTAACTTCACTTCAACCTAGGTTGCTCGGAAGCTTGGTCCATTGACAGATTCTCGCTTTGGAAGCGGAATCGGAATCAAAAGCTTTTGGAAGCGATTTGGAAGCACGATTCTTGAAAATCAAAATTTAGAAGCGTTTTGAAGGCTCTGAAATTTTTGTTTTGGAAATGCAAAAAAATATATAATTAAAAAACTTAAAAATGTTTTTGTGGTATTTTATTAGTTTAACCAAAAAAAAATCATTTTAAAACCTAAAAATAAAAATGATAATTTAACTGTTTGATTTTAAATGTTTAAGCTCTTTTGAATTTGGTCATGTTTAAAATAATTTTTATTAATATATACATTTATATTTGAAATATATATATATATATAATTTTTTTATTATTATACGCTTCCAACACATACCCGCTTCCTAAAACATAATAAAAAGTCGATTCCCCGGTTCCTAATGTTTTGCTTCCGCGTACCCGCTTTTGATTCCATGCAACGTAGGCTTCAACATAATCTTCTTCCGGATTATTTTTTACCTAAAACTTAAAAATATTTAGCTCGAATCACATTTTATTTGTTATGAATTTGAATGAAGTTAATTATTTTATCAATCATGTAAACAAAGTAACTACAAACCCTAAAACATTTTCATATAAATCTCAAACTTAATACCGATAGAAATATGATATATCATTTTTTTTAAAACGGTATGTAAGAATATATTATACCCATACCGTGGCGTAATGGCTCTTTCTTAGAAAAATTCCCTTACTAATACATATAATTAAATTATCTTAAGCAAAAAAGTTCCTAAGAAGAAAAAAAAGAGGTAACACTACGTACACTAGGTTAGGATAGTGCTACCTCTTTTCTTGTGGTCAAAATTCGATATTGTTAGTGACGATGGATTAGGTTTGGTTAAGGGCATGAATGTGTTGGTTTATCTTCGATTTTGGAGGGGCTAGTAAGGTTTTTGTTTAGTTTGTCGCATAGTTAAGCACTTACTGACATCTAGGAAATGATTCTGGTAGAGCTATTGTAGCATTTTATTATTCCGCTAATGTAGTTTAGTCTTAGTTAAGGTTCCTAAAGATTGCTAGTTAATCTTCGTACACGGTGTGTAGAGGACATCATATGTTGTTTGCTTGTTAATCCTTAGGTTTGAAGGCTTATTTTTAGACTACCGGAGGAAAGAGATTTCTTTTAGCATTGATGGCGCTCCATCGACTAGCGATTCCCGATTGTTTCTTCTCACAGATAATTAAAGAACTTTTTATGGGGCTTGCTTTACAACAGGAAATCCCAAACGTATACCAACGACTATATGTTGGTATATAAAACACCAACAAATTATTAATTAGAATGATGAAATAATTCAATGTTTAACAAAGGCTCATATTGGTAGTGTCTTTATAAACGTACTACCTTTTATTAGTTTGTAACGTTTTAAATTGTACCAATCACCAAAGCGATACTAAAACCTTTACCAACACTATTACACTAATCTTTATTTGTACAGTTTTAGTTTAAATCTTTATCTATACAATTTTATACTATGTTGTACAGCTTGCTAACTGCTGCAATTCTTAAAAAGACTAGGTTACCAATCGAACCCAAAATTCGATTTCTAACTCGGGCCAACATAACAAATTGTTAACAAAGTGGAGCAACTGCCCCCTACTATTAACTTCAAAATTGTTGACGCCGTAAGAGCATCAACATTGGAGACCCAATGTGGATGTCTCACAATAAAAAAATATTAAAAACACACTCTCTCTTCTTTTTACTCAACTTTATACATTATTTTTCATTTTTTTACTCAACTTTATACATTCTCTTTTATCCTTTTACTCAACTTTTATTAATTTTATATTTAAACACACATTAATATTCTCTCTTTTATGTCTTCCCCAAGACACAATCTCTCCAACTAAACCCACTATCTCCTCTCTTTACTCAACTTTTATTAATTTTATATTTCAATGCACCACACTATTTCAACAAAAAACACTCTCTTTCTTCCTTTTACTCAAATTTTAATAATTTTATATTGTGAGACACACCCACATTGTCTCCAATGTACATGCTCTAATAAGTGTTGGGTCGTTTTGGCAAATCAGATGTAAACTAAAAATGAAAAGAAATGTAAGAAGTGACCCACATTAATTGGAAACGTGCCTTAGTCATGAGGAGGATACTTGGTTTATTAATATACACAGATCGAAAAGGCCACATGCCCCTTATAAATACAATCTCATATGTGTGTGTCTATATTTATGATTCATTAATAAATCAGAAAAGATTATTTATTATCTTCGCCGCACACGTAGTGGTCTACACAAAATATCCATTTAAAACATGAGTGTGAGATTTTTGCAGGTAATTTAATTAAATAAATCAACAACAGCCAACAAGAAAGATTTGACCTCTAACTTCGATCATTTGAACAAAATAAATTGTTCATCAAACAAAGAAAAAGAAAAACATTTAACTCCATTGACTCGAGTGGATGTTAATATGGAGGTGGTTCTGGTCTTGAATTGGTCTAACAAATCATAGACAATGAAGAAAATAGAAAAGAAAAAATAAAGCATGTGATGATTAGAATAAGATCCAACAAAATAACCGTTACCCTGAAACATTGTCGGCTCATACGTGGTGACTTGCTTGATCACATGCATTTTTTCCTCAAGTTTTCTCGATTGCAAATATTTGCATAAAACAATGTGCATTGTTGTTGTTTGTTCTATTAAATATCATTTTCTTCTTCTTGGAACTTGTGAAATAAATTGATCAGTCCTTCTCATGACTTCTGGAAGAAAGTTCTCTGCAACATTTGGGACCACCAAGAGTAGTATAACAGAAACCTAACAAACTTATAATCTGATTTTGCCCCAAAAAAAAAAAAAAAAAAAACTCACAAATTAAATCCTTATGTTCTCTACTCACTAATTTCCATTATTACTATGAATTTTTTTTTTTTTTTTTGCATCTCTATATGGTACTTGCAAAACAAAAGGAAAACAAAACTGCAAAACTTCTTTATTTTTCTTATTTGTACGAAACATATTAATGATGGGATTATGCCACATACACCTATTTTGACTAGTTTTCAAACTTTTTTTTTTTTATTGAGCAAATTAACCTTTTAATGATACCCACAAAATTTCAGAACAAAGCTTCTAACATTTTGCATCATATTTCATTGGACTCGGTACTTCAATTCTGAGGTTATCCTTTTCGACATTTCTTGTGTAAGAAAGTGAAAGTAGAGTCTCACAAAATATTTCATTGTTACAGACTCAATGTATGACTGTTCTCGAACATCCAATGTTCAGGAACTTACAATGTCGAACACACCGAATGTTACCGACCTTTGAATGTCGAATGTAAAACTATTTTGTGGTAACAATTAAAAGAAGTTTTGTAACTACATGTAATACATAAATAGAGCAAACTATGTAACAATCTAGTAACGTTTATTGCAGACCAGGCAAATTAGCCTTACCCTCCATTAACCGCTTCATTTCAAACCGTAAACACTAATCAGTAGATGAATTAACACCATTTTTTCATTATTTATACGAGGCAAAAGTGCATCGGACTCTTCTTCCTGGATCAATTTATAATCATGTTCTTTCGAAAGAGACACGTTCTTTATCGGATTAGTATCCAACAAGGCTCAAGTCTCTGCAGTTTCTTCTTTCCTTATAGCTTTCAGTCTTTCTTGAAGTTTCTTGCTTTGTTCGAAATTTACCTTCCGCTTCACGGCTTTCTGCAAAATATCCCTAAGCCAATGTAATAAACCCCAAAAGAAAGAAAGCTTCGAGCTGAAACATACTTAATTGGCTATCAGTAACTAACCTCCTCGCGAAAACATCGAACAAGCTTTAGTTTAAGCTCCGTACAGTCTCCGAAGAATTTTCCAATCGGATGATCTAAATGACACTTTTGAAACTCCTCAATGATCTGATATACATGTAACATACATAAGAACTAGTCCGAACAACAACAACAAAAGAGATCATTGTAATTGCACTCATTGTAATTGCATTTGCAAAGATTTAATGAAGCTAGAGACTACTACAAATATAAATTATCACCACCATTGAAAATGTATATAAAAAGCTCTAATTTCCTTTGAATTTAGGTCTAATACACTATTATAAGGACTGATACACAAACTAAGGATACTCTCTAAACTCAAGAGAGACACTACAAAGAACAAGATCCAGAAATTCAAGTAAATCTAACAAGTAGCAATGATAAATAATAATTTAATGAAAGTGAGAGAAGAAATGATATAAACTCACCTCAAGACACATTGGGTGCCTATGTGGTGTAAGTGGAGGATGCATTTTTTTCTACTTCTGTAAGAAAAAAAAATAATCAAAAATCCAGAAGGAAACAATAACAGAACCAAGCAAAATACCCAATTTATAAACCCTGATTTTGCATAAGCAAGCTAAACATGGAAGATTTTGAAGTCAGGACTATGGATTATTTTACTCAAAAATCAAAAAGTAACCATTTTTTTCTTAAAATGATTCCCTAATCTAATCTGAAGTTTCTCATCTCAATCAGCGAAACGAGTAAGAAGCTCAATTTCCTCAATTTTAACAAGACATGAAGAGAACCACATGATTTCAATAACAAATCGGTTTGAAAATTCATCAATTGGAGATTCAACAAACCCTAATCGAAGAAGAATCACAAAGAACGATTAATGTAATCACCTTGATTTGGTAGAGAGAGAGAGAGAATCACTGAAATGGCGAAAGAGAGAGAGATAGGGAAAGTCAACGAAGTTATTGAGATTAGAAACAGGTCAAACTTTTTCGTGTTAATGGGTCTGATTGAACTTTTTTGCTTAATGGGCCTTATCGATAAAACGCAGCGTTTAAAAAAAAAATTTATTTTATTTTACACTTTTTTTTTTTTTATCAGGAAGCTGTAGCGATCGGGAAGATCATTTGCAGCAATATATGAAAATGAAAGACTACCAAATAGACGGTAACAAAGAGATGGTAGCATTGGGAGCAATGAAAGCGATCGGCTCAATGACTTGTTGCTATGTAGCTACCGGGTCGTTCACAAGGTCAGCCGTCAACTTCATGGCCGGATGTCACACTGCGGTCTCCAACATCTTTATGTCCATCGTTGTCATCTTAACGCTTCTCTTCCTCACTCCTCCTTTCAAATACACACCAAACTCGATTCTTGCAGCGATCATCATCAACGCCGTGATTCCTTTGATCGACGTTAACGCTGCCGTTTTGATTTTCAAAGCTCGATTTTGTTGCTTGTATGGGAGCTTTCTTTGGTGTCATCTTTGTATCCGTTGAGATCGGTCTTCTCATTGCCGTACGGTCTCAAGGAACAATGATATGTGTGGATTATGACACTTGACTTGCTTTTTTTTCTTTGGCTAATCGTGTACGTGGATGCGTTTTAGGTGGGTATATCTTTTGCTAAGATACTCTTGAAAGTTACGAGACCTAGGACCGCGAGATTCCTGGGACTTGGGTTTACCGGAATATATATTCATCAGTATCCTGAAGCGACTAGGATTCCCGGAGTTTTGACAATCCGTGTTGATTCGAGAAAGGTAACAGGTCTAGTCTAATCATGAAAACAAGTTTGAACGACTACTTGCTTTGCAAGAAATCAATTCCAAGAACCTTATTGTCTTCTTATTGAAATGTGTAGGATTCAAAGGTGAAAGCTGTGAGCTTACCTAGGATCCAATTTCTGATCATCGCTATATAACTCTATTTCCGTCTTTCGTTTATAAAAATTACAAAATATTTACTTCTTATATAGATCACAAGGCGCAACGATTTATACAGCCAATAATGTTTTATTATACGTTTTTAAGCTGTTACTGACATTGATACTAGCGGTATTCACGCCTTAGAAGACTTATACAAGTCGAGACATTCAGGTACCGTACACACCATAATCCAATGCTAAATATCCGAAAAAGATTATAGACAAGTTATAAGATTTGATCTTCTTTCTCTCCGTCGTGTGCAAAAGCAGTTGGTTCTAGCGAATCCAGCACCGGTGGTCATAGATAAGTTACACGTTTCCAACTTCGCAGACATGTTGGGACACGACAAAATCTTTCTGACGGTGGCTGAAGCAGTTGGATTCCTGCTGTACGAAACTAAAAAGAAGAAGAATCTTGATGATCAAGGCAGAAAAACAAAGTGTCAAGTGTAACATAGAGGTCAAGTGTAAAGTTGACCAAATTTCAAAAAAAAAAAAAAAAAGTGTAAAGTTGACCTATATGCTGACCTCATTTGGAGCCTTTTAAATCAGCGTCGTGATAATTTTGGATTTCCTCCAAGAAATTGGATAATGTAATCCTATCATTTAATGTCCAATTTTTTTAATATTATGCCTTCGGATTCACGTTTATCATTTAATCGGTTATGGGGACGAGATGTTGATAGTGCCTTAGAAAGACAAGGCCTTGATAACTCTTAGGGAGAAGTTTGTTTGGGAGTTAAATCAAAAACTTCTTAAGATGGATTCATCACGGTGGGTAAAGAGATCATATTGGCATCAAGGAATGAATTGGGAGTTTATGTTATTCGTCTGCTCTAGTATTGTTTAGAAAAGGCTAATGATAGCGGCAAAGTTGTGTGTGTATAGATTAGCTTAATTCCATTGACTCACACTTTTCTACCTTTTTTCTATCTTGTAATTGTTTCTTTTAGCACTAGCGACAATGATTAGGTTCCATTTAATTTAATTATACCCATTCATTTATCATGCAATTGGTTGGATTAGAATGTATCTATGCTCACGGAACTCGTGAAGAGGTGAAGCCCAAGAAGCAAAAGCGTTAGACAGTTAAATACTTAATAGTTTATTAAAGCCCAAGAAGCAAAAGCTTTTATAAATTATTTAGGGGGCATCATTAATAGTGATGTTTCTTTAGCGTAGTAGTTGAAGTTCTATTAAATACTCTTTTTTTTGTCGGGTTCGAACCATGTTAAACGTGTTTTAAAAAGATATATATATTAAGGGCATCAGTTTTGAAATTTGTGTTAGGCATCATGGAGCCTCGGGCCGGCCCTGTCGTTAAGAATCTATTCACGAGAGTATAAGAGGCAGTTAGGCTGCTCGTTGATCATTGTTTTGAGGTGCAAGAGTTAGATAGTTTTCATGCAAGTGTTGGTGAAACTATGTGTTTAGCGTTTGGAGTTGGTGCTGGCCACAAACGCTCTTTTGATCCAGGAGGAATATTGTGTGTTAAAGCTCATGGTTAGTCTGGTCAGAGAGAGTGAACATAAATCGGTTATGGGGACGAGATGTTGAGTGCCTTAGAAAGACAAGGATGAAACCGGAATTGATAACTCTTGGGGAGAAGTTTGTTTGGGAGTTAAATCAAAAACTTCTTAAGATGGATTAATGGTGGGTAAAGAGATTATATTGGCATCAAGGAATGAATTGGGAGTTTATGTTATTCGTCTGCTCTAGTATTGTTTAGAAAAGGCTAATGATAGCGGCAAAGTTGTGTGTGTATAGATTAGCTTAATTCCATTGAATCACACTTTTCTACCTTTTTTTCTCTTGTAATTGTTTCTTTTAGTACTAGCGAGTAGCGACAATGATTATATTCTATTTCATTTAATTATACCCATTCATTCATCGTGCAATTGGATGGAATGAACCAAACGTATAAAAAGTATACAGCGTCTATGAAAAACTATCAAAAAGCTGTAATTGTTGACACAAAACTTATTACTTCTCGGATGTTCCTTAATAATAGTCTAATTCAAAACAAAAGAAAAACCAGCAGAGTAGTTCGACTAAGAAAAAAAAAAAAAAAACAAAACAAAACATATTAGAACGAAGATAAACAGTTGAAATTTATCTAGACAATATAGAGTAAAGTAAATCTAAATCCAAAACCAAATCAAAGAACAATAACATCTTAACTTCAAGACCTTTCGCAGGAAATAAGATTTCCACTCGGCAGACTCACCTGAAGTTCGCATTTATGAACCAAAGACCGTGAAAAATGCATGAACGAGAGAAAGTGATATATCACTTTAAACTTACCTTGTAACTCAAATGTTATGCTAGTGCTGTTCTTCAAGTGTGAGAAGAGATCTTCCTTGTCTTTTGCCGGAAACTTAAGAAAATTTGCGCTGAAGCTCACTCTCTCCATCTTTGTCTCTTGGCTCTTAAGATTGAAAGCTTCCGTAGTTTGTGCAGCGAGCAGCCTATTGTTTTTTTGTTTAAGGATTTTCAAATTAAAAAGCAGAGAAAATAAAAGTTTTACAAAGCCTTTCGGCCCAGAATATTTGGAAGCCCAAATAAAATACAAATTTAAGACCAGCAGAGTTCTGAGTTAACTAGAAACGAACCAGAACAAAACCAAACCAGAACCAAGAAGTTTTAATCAGACGAGCAGCCTATTGTTGAACATAAACTGAAGCCTGCCTTGAAATCCACTTGCATTTATTAAGACCAGCAAATTAAATATATTCTGATTCGTATCAAAACTTAAATGGGATACTAAAGAACAAAATTTCAGAGAGAAGAGAAAGCAACATAGATCGAATTTACAAAATTATGCGAAAATAAGAAAAAATGAGTAAAATATAAGCAAAACAATAAACAAAATAAGAAAAGTTTAAACAAATATGATCCATTTTTATTTATGTAAGTGGTAAACCTTTATATAGCTTTGCTACTCTTTTTGAAAGGAGCAATCTCTTAGACACAATTGAATGAGGGAACTAACTAAGACACAATATCTTAGGCTCAGGCCATCTCGATCTCCGAAAATATTTTAGTGACAGTGGTGTCTCCAAAGAAGAAACGCTTGACAACTGAGAACACGAAATATCCTACAAGAATCAAAACCAAAACAATCAGAAGAACGATAAAAAAAAGTTTTGGATTAACTTCCACATCCATTTGAGGCCCATATTGTAAAGTATTCATGACAGAATAATAAGAGTTTTCTTGCTAATGAAATTTCATGAGCAAAGCAAAGATCTTTGATAGTTTAGATGAAAGCAAATATTAATAGATGATAATAATCGAACCTAAAGAAGCTACATTATAGGTAGTTATAGTAGATAAATTCTCAAAATAAACAAACGTTCAATTTGCACAATGTTCTTTTTTTGGAAATGGTTTATAGAAACTAGAATTAAGCATGGAGGAAGAGGAGTATACCGGAGAATTGGTGTTAGTCAATGTTATGCTAGTGTTGTTAGTCAATCCGTAGACTCATATGAAAGACCGTGAAAAATGCATGAACAAGATAAAGTGCTATATCACTTTAAACTTACCTTGTAACTCAAATGTGATGCTAGTGCTGTTCTTCAAGTGTGAAAAGAGATCTTCCTTGTCCTTTGCCGGAAACTTAAGAAAATTTGCGTTGAAGCTCACTGTCTCCATCTTTGTCTCTTGGCTCTTAAGATTGAAAGCTTCCGTCGTTTGTGCAGCGAGCAGCCTATTGTTGAACATAAGCTGAAGCCAGCCTGCCTTGAAATCCACTTGCATTTTTTTGTTTATGTTAAAGAACATGAAGACCGTCTCAACTCCATATCTCCGTTTAGAGTAGCAGCTTCAATGTGAAATCTTGGTTCTCTCGGCTTCACCACTAATATGCTGACCATGGAAATGATGATAAGTACAATGAACAGTAATACCACTCTGGCTATAAACCACACCAAAGTTGAGCAGTGCAGGTCGAATCATTTTGCATACCCTATGCATATATGCAAAAAAAGTGTCATTTCGTACATTTTCCAAAAATAGTAATCTAAATAAAATAAACGTATTAAAACTCCATAAAACTGTTTATAATTCCAAATAGTTATTAAGAGTAAAAGAAAAACAACAAAATAAAATTTATTTTTGAAATATTGTTCTCCTTGTATTTTTGCCTGCAAAAATCATTAATTACTCACGTTGTCGAGTTTTTTAACCATCTATGTTTCAATGGATGGTAAAGCTAACCCATTCAATCTCTCTTGTCACATGGTAGACCGCAAAGAAATTTGTTATGAGCTTTAACTTCAAATTTTAACTAATAATTTCAAATGAGTAGTTAACATGTTTGCTTAAAAAAAGTTTATAAACATTGAAAAAAAACATTTGAAAGCAAAATTTTATGAATATTATTATTATAGAAAAAGTTTATAAATTCTTATAATTATAGCTATAACAAAAATTACAGACCTCATAATCACTGAAATGGGGGAAAATGTTTTGAAAACCGGACCGGCGACTGAACCGGATATACTTTTGGGTCATGGGTCAATGTGGTCCGACCGGGTCGAGCCGGGTTTAAGTTTTTTTAAAAAAATAATCATATAAATAGTTTTGTATAACTATAATATCCAAATATATAATATAGCCTTTGAATAAACATATATTTTTAATAAACATATATTTTTAAAATTTAAGAAAATCATTTTAATAACAAAAAAACTATTCAAAGACAAAATTTAATGAGAAATAGTTAATTTTATATGTAAAAAAATTAAAACCATTAAACCATAACAAAAATTAACTAAATTCAAAACTTTTTTTTTGTGGATAACTAAATTCAAAACTAGTATTTATTTCTATATGGAAAAGAAATGAAAATTTAAAAAAAAAAAAAAAAACCTCAAACCCGGGTCAACCCAACCTGGCTAGTTGGCCGGTTCACGGTTGAACCCGGTCCGACCCCGGTCCGGCCGATTTTCAAAACACTGGGAAAAAGAGAGAGGGAGAGTCAACAAAGTTATGAGATTATAAATGGGCCTAATTGAACTTTTGGATTAATGAGCCTACTTAATGGGCCTTATCAATAAAACGCAGCGTTTTGTATGTTATGGATGAGAAAATCAGACATGACAAGGAAATTGAGTACAGAGAGAGAAGCGCAAGTATCCGAGGAAGAAGAAGAAGAATAAAAAATCTAACCTTTTTACTTAATTGTGAAAAATCCACAGGTAAGCTGAATATTTCTTGTTCTCAATTCCTTAATAATTGAAACTTTGATTTCGCAAAATATGTACAGGGTTTAATTGGAAATGGTGGATTATATCTTGGAATCTTTGGTGTTTTTTTCCAGTGTTTTATGAATTTTGTGCTCAAAAGTGAAAAGCTTTAAGATTCTGGGTTCTTTGATTTCCTCAGGATGCTTTGTTTGAGATATTCAGTACCTTATCTTCCTCAAACAAGAGAAACAACTATACTCTTCTCCAAAAGGCTTAACAATGTTGTGGTTAGTACACTTATTTTAATAAAAACAGATTAGTGTAGTACTGAATTTTCACCTGTTATGTTCAAATTCAAGGTTTGTGCGGCGAGGGGTCCGAGACCTCGGTCTCCTCGAGTATGGAAAACAAGAAAAAGAATTGGAAGTATCTCCAAAGCTTCTAAAATGATTTCTTGTGTAAATGCTCTCTCTTTAACACTTTATAATCTTTTGTCTTCTTATACGAATTGCGATGATGAATCTTGTTAAATCCGCAGATAAAAGAATTGTCGAACGTGAAAGAAGAAGTTTACGGAGCGCTTGATTCCTTCATTGCTTGGGAATTAGAGTTCCCTCTTGTTATAGTCAAGAAAGCATTAGCTATACTTGAAGATGAAAAAGAATGGAAGAAGATTATTCAGGTACTTTTCTCTTACCTTTCTTGGTTTCATCGAGCTATTAGTAGTTTTTTTACGGTGTTTGGGGTTGTTATAGGTGACAAAATGGATGCTGAGTAAAGGACAAGGAAGAACAATGGGGACTTACTTCTCGTTATTAAACGCTTTAGCTGAAGATAATCGTCTAGACGAAGCTGAGGAATTGTGGAACAAATTGTTCATGGAACATTTAGAAGGAACTCCAAGAAAATTCTTTAACAAAATGATCTCTATATATTACAAGAGAGATATGCACCAAAAGCTCTTCGAGGTACGCTAAACGGTTTCTTAATTATCGAGAAGCTAGAGACATCAAAACTTTTGAAACTATTGAAGTAGTAATTCTTGTTTATTTCATAGGTGTTTGCTGATATGGAGGAGCTTGGAGTGAAACCGAACATTGCGATTGTATCAATGGTTGGAAAAGTGTTTATGAAACTAGAGATGAAAGATAAGTATGAGAAACTGATGAAGAAATATCCTCCACCACAGTTTGAGTTCCGATACATCAAAGGAAGACGCGTTAAGGTCAAGGCGAAGCAGTTAGATGATCTAAGCGAAGGTGAAGGTGGCTTAAGCAGTGACGAAGATAATGAGATTGAGAGTAAACCTAAACTGTTATTAGATAAGAAAGCAAACCAAGATGGTGAAGATCTCAGTGAAGAGGAAGACGAAGAAGAATAACTTGTAATCGCGAATCAAACACAGATTGGAACTTCTAGAGAACCCAGTTTTGATCATTTGGACTCTTCTTGACTAAAAGTTCTTCAAAGAAGCTTTCTTGGATTGAGCTTGGGGTTTCCGACAAAAACATGACCGAAAAAGTTGTAAACTTTTTGAGGCTAAGGAGCTTAGAAGTATCACAACAAGACTCAACAATGTCAAAACCATAAAAAGACTACAAAACTAAGCAAAGAACAAAGCAATGTAGTCTTTTGAGTATCACTGTGTAACTTCGAAGACAAAAACTATTGTATTTCATAGAAAAGTTAACTCCGTTTTAGTTTCTTTCACTCATCATCTGATTCCGACTCTTCAGAACTCGAATCCTTCTTGTTTACTTTCTTCTTTGATCGTCGCTTCTTATCTTCCTCGTCTTCACTGTATTCGCTTTCGTAATCCTCCTCTTCAATCTCATCTTCCTCATCCTCCTCTTCCAAACCTTCATCTCCATTCTCACCTTCCAAATCACGGGTTCTTTTCAAAACCTCGACTTTCAGCGACGTCTTTTGGTCACAACCGATCGAGGTATCGCTTACGCAGAAGCAAGTCAAGTTATAAGTACCTTCTTTAGGTGCTAAGAGTCTCCCCATAACCAATCTCGACCCATTCTTAACCTTCTCAACAGCTTCTCTAACCGCATCGTTTTTCGCCTCCATGCTTGCTCCTGAATTTTCCATTGTGTCACTAATAGTATTTGATGCAGCGGCTATAGCGCCAGCTTCATCCATGAAACTAACTTTCTGAAAGAACCATACATTGTTCGAATCCGCAAGAAGAACCCAAAAGTTTTCGTCTTTGTGGAAAGGGAAGTAAGGCGAGTGAGGAATAGCGCTTATGAGTCCGTTCGGACGTTTCAGAGTGATCCAAGCTTGAACTGTCGTCACGTCGCCTTCTTGAATACCTTCTTCGCCTTCTGTTTTGCAAGTGACTTCTATTTTTAAAGAAGGTATCATTTCTAACACCTTTTCGATGTCAAGAACATCGGTTTCTGACAAATCCGCGACTTCTCTGAGCAGTTTCGAACGCTCTTCCAAGCTCAGTTCTTGAAACTCTTGGAATGTTTTAACTTGCGAAGCTATCTTTTTAGCGATAGCGTCATTGAAATGAGGGAGTTGCAAGAAAGGTGCAATGCTTTCTGAAGATGACTTCCTCGCACTAAGAGGAACCGCCTGCAATCAAAAAACAATATTAATAAAGCTGAAACATCGTAAATGTTTCGGGTAAAAGTAAACTTGTTAATACCTGAACAATGCATTGAGATAGCTCCATTACTCCAAGGGCAGGACTTAACCATCCATGCCCTTGTTCAGTGCGGGGAATAACCGCCATCTACAAGAAACTCACATTATTAATGGGTTTAACATAAATGTTATAAGCTAAATTTTATCAGATTATTGTGCTAAGCATATAATTAGAGAATATGTGTAAGACCTTCATTAAATCTTCAAGGAGACGCAGAGCAAACTCTAGCACACGCTTGAAATCACTTTGCAGAGCCGGAGACAGAACGGCTGATTCGCGAGTTAATTGTTTATGTACCAATAGCTCAGTCTGTTACAGAAAACAAAATGTTAGCATTTTGCAAAAAAAATTCAATACTTTGTGTTATAATGTGTTCAAAAAAATTCAACCTTGATAATTGCAGGATTCTGTTTCCAGAACTTAGCTTCATCTTGCTTCATTTTCTTAGGATCAAGAGTTAGCTCGCTTTTAACAGACGTAAAGAGTTTCCGTAGAGACTCATCATCGGTTTTACGAACTGGAATCTCTGCGTATTCCGTTGCTTTGATGAAAACATCCATAACTTTGCTTGTAGTTAAAGTAGGTTTCATTAACTCGAAATACGCTTGACGAGTTTGAAGCTTAACATAGTTTCCCGTATACTTAGATGATCTCCAGAGATATATCGAAGCGATCACTAGCGGCAAGAGAATACAAAGACCAACCGTACACAACAACAATACACCACCGGATTCTCCATTTAAGTCTAATATAAATTGAGGAAGTGCAATTCCCAATGTATAACCCTGCATCAATCACATTTATTATAACTTGTAAGCGTAAAAACAAACGTAAAAACAAATATCCGAGGTTTCCATCGTTATTACCTGTCTGCCATCGGGATGACCGTACTTCTCAAAGTTTTCGCGGGATATCGGATCAGTTAAAGCTTGGTAAGCTTTAGCTATAGACTCCACAAAATATTTATTTGCCTCTGTATAGTTACATAACAACAAATCAGTAATAAAGCACAAGCTTGGTAAGCTTTAGCTATAGACTCCACAAAATATTTATTTGCCTCTGTATAGTTACATAACAACAAATCAGTAATAAAGCACATAGAACAATAAACCATAGCAAGAATTCGGAATCATTTTACGACCTGGATCGGGATTTTTATCGGGATGGTATTGAATAGAGAGTCTTCTATATGCTTTCTTAATAGCTGAATCTGAAGCACCAGGTTCTAAGCCAAGTATACTAAATGGTTCAAAGAGCTGACTCTGTAATAATTTATATCCAAGAAATCAAATAAGCAAATGAAACTCTTAACCACAACAACCAATCTCGATTTACGGAATTACCTCGCGGCTAATGTTCTTGGTGTAATAAATCAAGAAGATCATTACAAACCATAGTAACACAATTGTCAAGTTGCTACATGAAGTGAAGTTAGAAATCTACAAAAAAAAAATCAACAAATTATAACAAAGTTAAATCATTATTTCAAGGAATTCATTAGGGAGATTAAAAAAAAACTGACTTTTTGAAGTATGGATTTCATGTACTTCCCTGAACGGTCACACTCATTACATTGACAATGTATGCTTCTTTGTTTCTTTGAAAAAGCGCGGCTTAGCTTCACAAATGTATAAGGAACTAACGGAATTGCGATTATCGTCAAAATGAAAATCGGAAATAACGCGCCATTGTCTTCGGTTGTCGTCGCCATTTTCGGACCCTTTCTAGTTCAAAAGATCCCTTTAGATTCAGAGATTCTGCAAAAGAAATAAAATACTCTGTTTCATTCATTTGATCTCAATCTACTAATGCTATAACCATTTTCTCTATTACAAAAAAAAAAAAAATCTTCCGTTTACAATAATGATAATTAGCCATTGAGAGAAAATTTTGATAACTAATCGATCCTAAAATCACATCTAAAGATCAAGATGAGATTTTTAAGAATAATCCCCCAAAATAATTCTCTATATTGACAAAAAGACAAGAAACAGATTCGATTGCTTGTCAGAAAAACCCTAATTCGAAACAGAGCAAGACAACAAGAAAGAAAATTTACCTCAATTCGAGCCTCGCTTGAAAAAAAATCTTGATTTTGAGAATCGAATTGTGAAACTGAAGAAGTGAGGTTTTTCAAAGGGTGATGAATCAACACGACCAATACAATGTTGACACGTGGAGCTACCACTGGTGGAGCTTTAACGCAGCGTTTTAATCACTGGTTTAGGAAAATGAGTTAATGACATTGACTCTTGAGATCCAAAGGACAATGTAGCGGATCTCTTCACAATAATGTCTAAATTGCAGTGAAATTGCACTTTTACTCCAAATTTGTTCCAAATTTTCAATTTTTACCCAAACTTAATCTTCTTCTGTGACCGTTGTATAGTTAAATCGCTTAAAGCATTGGCCTTTTTGAAACGATTTTCACTTAAATGGTTCTTCACAAAAGTGTTGGGTTTTTGAAACGATTCTCGAGTTCGGCGACTCCATCGACATGCTCTGCTTCCGATTGGAAAACCCAATTGAAACTTTCCCGATTAGCCACTGAAATCTCTTCGATTCTCTTACAACGTCGCGATTGGATCACTCATCTTCGAAATGTTAAACCAAAACTCCCGAAATCAACACTTACACCTCCGATATTCCTCCAGATCCTCCGTGAAACTCGAAATTCCCCAAAAACCACTCTCGATTTCTTCGATTGGGCTAAACCCCATCTCCGGTTCGAACCGGATCTCAAGTCTCATTGTCGGGCTATCGAAGTTGCTACAGAATCAGGTCTGTTAGAACGAGCAGAAACACTTTTGAGTCCTCTGCTCGAAACACATTCCGTTTCTGTAGTGGTCGGATCGATGCGTAAGTGGTTTGAAGGTGAAGATTCACTTTCTGTCTCGCTAAGTTTAGTTCTTGAGGGTTATGTCTTAAAGGGGTTTCACCAAAACGGTTTAGAAGTGTTTGGTTTGATGAAAAGTTTGAGACTTTCACTTTCTCTTAATGCTTATAACTCTCTTCTTGATTCTCTGGTTAAAGAGAAACAATTTGGAGTGGCTTTGTGTTTGTATAGTGCAATGGTTAGAAATGGAGTATTGTCTGATGGGTTAACTTGGGATTTAGTTGGTCAGATTTTGTGTGAAATGGGAAAATCCAAGAGTGTTGTTAAATTGATTGAAACTGGTATTGAAAGTTGCAAGATTTACACTAATCTTGTGGAATGTTATAGTAGGAACGGAGAATTCGATGCGATGTTTAGCGTAATTCATGAGATGGATGATAAGAAACTCGAGCTGAGTTTCGGTCCTTACAGTTGCGTATTGGATGATGCGTGTAGATTGGGAGATACGGAGTCGATTAATACGGTTCTTAGTTTAATGGAGGAGGGAAAGTTTCTTACTTTAGGTGAATCGTCCGTTAATAACGATGAAATCATTGAAAGGCTTTGCGATATGGGGAAAACGTTTGCCTCTGAGATGCTTTTCCGTGGGACAGCGAGATTACGGGATTCGACATACGGTTGTATTTTAAAAGCTTTGTCTCGAGAAGGGAGAACGAAAGAAGCTGTTGATGTATATCGATTGATTTGTCGGAAAGGTGTTACGGTTCTTGATGAGAGTTGTTATAACGAATTCGTGAATGCTCTTTGTAGAGATTATGATAGTTTAGATGAAGAAGAGGAGTTACTGCTTGTAGATATTATAAAGCGCGGTTTTGTTCCGTGTACGAACAAGTTATCAGAAGTGTTAGCGTCTCTGTGTCGGAACAAAAGATGGAAGCAAGCAGAGAAGCTTCTTGATTCGGTTATGGAAATGGAAGTTTGTTTCGATTCATTTTCTTGCGGGTTATTGATGGAACGTTACTGCAGAAGCGGGAAGTTAGAGAAAGCGATGGAACTACACGAAAAGATAAAGAAGATGAAAGGAAGTTTGGATGTGAATGCTTATAACGCGGTTCTTGATCGGCTTATGATGAAGCAAAGCAAAATGGTTGAAGAAGCCGTTGGAGTGTTCGAGTACATGAAAGAGACGAATTCCGTGAACAGCGAGAGTTATACGATCATGATTCACGGGTTGTATCGCGCAAAGGAAATGAAGAAAGCTATGAAATCACATGATGAAATGTTGAAATTGGGTATGAAACCTGATTTAGCAACTTATAAACGTCTTATTTCTTGTTTCAAATAAAACATTTTAGTTCAGTTCTTGAAATCTAAATTTCATCAAAAAATGTATGATCAGATTGGTAAACTAAAGCAAGTTTTTTTGCAAAGTTGTAAAAAATTAACGGTAAGGAAATGCACGAATAAAGCTGAGTGTAACCTTTTTGGTATCACTTTTTTGATATTGGTATAATCTAAAACGTCAATCAAACACATAATCTGTAAACAGAGCATTGTAACAAAACACAAAGAGAGCTTTCAAGATTTTTTAAGGTATCAAAAATTTTTAAACAAGAACAAAAGATGGGGGAAGTTTTTAAATAATGAATACAATCATAAAGATTTGTTTTATATATATATATGATAATGAGCCTATTATATAGTTGTTGATTGATTATGTTTATTGGTCAAGAGGGAGCCACTCCAACTCTAGTTCTAATTCACCAGATTCAACATTCTGGAGTTTGATTTGAACCTCTTGTTTTACTTTACCATCTGCAATGTTGATGATGCTATCTTCTATAAGCGCGTTGTCGTGCGATTTAAGCCATTTTCCAATCTGCATATCTCCAAACATCTCAGGATCACCAAATGCCATTGCAGATGTAATCAGTGGTTGGATATCAATCCCAGCTTCTCCCATTATGTCATCCGCTGAAAATGTGTCGTAATCAAACACTTGCTGCATATTATCAGAAAACGCTGTAAGGAAAAAACAGAATCTGATTTGGAAATTGTTAGTCAAAAGCTTTCATACCAACTTCATTGAGCCATAGTTATGAGGAACGGAGAGCATGAGTTCCTCGTTCCACACCGGGTTTAAGTTGCTCTTCACTACAGTAGATTGAGCAGTCTAGTAATACGATGAAAGAATATGAGTAACGCGATGACCATAACGTATAAAAATGAAACCTATTGAGATTTTTGAAACTTTTCACTTCATTTACCTGTTGTCCTAGAGTCAACACGACGTATGGATCGCTAGACATCATATCGCGGATGGCTAAATTGGTACCTTTTTTAATAGTCACCTTCAACAATCCAATAAACTCAACCATGCCTTCTAGTTGCTGTCATTAATATAAATGAGTATGAGCATTGTCCAAGTTCTTATTAGTGAGACAGGATTAAAAAGAATAACCTTTACCGGCTTTTGCGATGATGAATTTGTGCGAAAGCTATCGATAATTTTTTTAGATACGCTTGATGAAAGATAAGCTGAGTTCTTCGTAGAAGAAGCTTTTACGGATGTGATACGTAAGCTTGGTTTCAGAAACTCTTGGTGCTCATATTTTGACCTGAAGTTAAGATTTGAGAATATGAAATATATTCCACTATTTGGTATAAACAGTATTTATCGGGTTTTCGAGACCTACTTAATGAACCTCATACGCTGGTCATGACTAGCATCGGGTCCAGGCTTAGAGGAACCTTCAGGTATAAATGCCTCGTAAATTGAATTCGCTGAGGCGTTTCCTCCAATTTCAATCATAGAATCAACTTCTTCGTCCGACCATTCATCCAATGTCACGGATAAGACCTGGAAACAACCCAAACTATCAATAAACTTGCAAAAGATTCTGTCAAAGATGAAATAACATCTCCACAAGAGCATCTTAGTGCAATCCAATGGAAATTTTAAACCTAAAAGAAGAACAAAACATAGAAGGAGAAGCTTAGAGTCATCATCACCTTTGAGATATGTGTGCCGAGGCTTCGGTGCACACCGCAACATTTTAAGCATATAAACACTCCGATATTTGCTGACCTGAAATAAGACAATGACTGATTAAGTAATTGCTACAGAATTGCATAATTTACTCGAACAAGACATTAGAAATCGCGTATCGGGAAGCATAACTTACGCCCATTTAGGATCTGGAGCGCCACAATCAGCGCAGTGTCGGTTATCAGATTGAGTTAAAAGATCCCTAATTCTCCTTTTACCTGTGAACATAAATGAACAAAATCCTATACAATCTCACACCACAAAATCTTTTGTGAATTTTCCAACCTAAACTACAAACATGATTCTATGAAACACACACAAAAAAACTCATTTTCTTTAAAGAAATGGTTAAGACAATACATACCTGAGCCAGGCTTTCCGAGTCCGGCTCCAGAATGACTCATTGCTCTTCTAAAAAGCTAAGAATCATCAAACAGAATCCTACACAGAATCCTACACAGAACCATTGAAACACAAAAAAAAAACGAAACTTTCATGATTCTTATAACAGATTCAGGCTCTGCTTTAAAACCAAACATTTTGGAGAAACCACAACCACATAATTAAAAAAAAAGGACAAAACCCAATGGAGATCATCCGTACAGATTCCCAAAACTGGTATTCACAAACAAAGAAGAGGAAAAAAACAAAAATTTTGATCTTTTACCCAATCCTGAAACCATTTCAACGAAGAAATCACGGACACGATTAAGGAAAAAGTCGACTTACAGAGAATGAAATTACAAAACTAGACGATTTGAGAAAAATCGACGAAGATCATGCAAGGAAGAAGAATATGTACGGAGTTTAGACAAAGGAGATAAATTTGGGATTAAGATTTGACGTTCTTACCGAGGAGGAGGAGAGAGAGAGAGAGAGAGAGATTTGTTCTTCTTACACAAATTTTTCAGATGAACAAATAATATTATCTACAAATGAGACAACTACGTGCTCTTCTTTTATTTATTTATTTTTGTTTTTAATTAGTCTCATTTTTCAATTAAACTGTAAAGTTTGTGTAAGTTGTAACGATACCATGTTAAAGGTCAAAGACCAATTTATTTCTTTGTCGTTGACTCGTTTCTGGTTTCCTTTTTCATCATTACAAAAATCATTTGAAAAGTATAAAATGGTCCCTTTTTATTAAGTAAAATCATAATGCTTAAAAGGTTAGGTTTGGTAAATTAATAACTTTTCGTCTTTTTAGGTTATTATTTTCTACATGTTTTACCAAATAATTGAATTAATTTTCAAAACGCAATTTTAATTAAAGTATACTCCCTCCGTTTAATAATATAAGACGTTTTAGCAAAAATCGCGAATATTAAGAAACTATTTTTACTCTTAAAAGTAGTATTTAAAATATATATTAAAAACAGTTTAACCAATTATAAAAAAGACTGCAAAATACTATTGGTCAAACAGTATTCAATAAAGTTAAAAATACCTAGTATTATCAAAACAGCTATACTGAAACAAAACAAAACAATCATAAAACCAATCAAAAACCCCAAAAGAGCTTATATATTGAAAAAGAGAGAGTATAAAAAAAAAAGGAAATCGCATTTTTAGATGATAAAACCAATCATCACCAAACCTTTGCAAATATGAACATTCTGTCGGCAGCAACTATTGCTATTTAACTCTACATGTTTCTAACATGAAAAATACATATCTATTTCATATTTGATAAATTTTATATTATTTCATCGCTAATTGTTCTAAATTTTTATTTAACAATATGCTAATAAGATCAATATCACTGATATAGTATAGATAACTAGTAAAAATTCAAGACACTCGTTTGATTTCAGTAATGATGAGTTAAACTACCTCATTTGGTTTGGATCTGCACGAAAAAGATAAGTTCTTTAATAACTTTTTAAGACTACTAAACTGAGAGAGAGAGCAAGTAAACTCTGAAATCCTTTTTAATAGTCTATCTCACCATTAATCTATAAGCAATGCTACAAAACTGAAAACCAAAAACTGTTCCATTCAAACACTGCAACCTTAAAAGGATCCAATCATAGAGAGAATTCTTCAAGCAGATTTCAACTTGTTCGTTGCGGACGCGAGGTGAGACAATGTTCTGTGACCGACGAACAACAGAAACACTCCCAAAAACGAAAGTGCCTTGAGTGTTGTGAACAGATCCAGCTGTAGAAATTGCAAACAAAACAATAGAAATTATGATGAGCATTATTAGATGCAATGATCCTTGTAATCTAAACAAGAATCGGTTTTTGAAAAATTTGCCTTCAACCAGAAAAGCACGTAGAGAAGCAGAACAGCTCCAATTCCTCCGTGGAAAAGTAAAGCGGATGTTGCAGGTCCTACCGATGATGGGAAGCTCTTTATGTTCACTCCCAATTGTGTAAGCTGAAACAGAAAATAGGTCAAAATTGAAACAAAATGTAATGAAGTTTCTTGGGTTTTTTTCGATGAATCTACTGACCCCAATTAGGAAGGCGATGAATGGTAGAACGATCAGACCCAAGAAAACTAGTGAAAGCGGCTTTGCTGGAAGCTTTTCAGGTACACGGAAGATATGTGATATTTCTGCTTTTGGCTCATATCTTGTGTAAGGGTCAGTAGGCCGTAGAGGAGGGAGAGAAGCCTTCTCTGGACGCTCTGGTAGGTCCAATTCGATGTGGCCAATATTACGCAGTAAGGAGTTCTCCTGGAAAAAGAAAGAAAAATAGCATTGTTCATATTTCTGAGACTAAAATCAACTGCATTGGACCTGAAAGAAGAATACTTACCATAGAAGCATCTCCAATACTTAGCTGGATCTCATATTTACCAGAGAGGTAGTACAGCTTCTCAACCAATCCAAGAAAATCCTGAGGATAAAATAACAAGAATCATTAATATTGTATTTACGACGTCTCCAACAACTAGCAGAATGAAGATAGGTCAAAGAATTTGTTCTACAAAAGCAAAACTCAAATGTAGTTTAAGAAACTTAACTAGAACTAATTCAGCCTTCTTTCCAGAAGTTTTCACGAGAAAGATATGCTCGACCTGTGAGTCGTGTTTCAGCTTGAGGAATGCCTGCATGGAAGTAAACAATTCAAGAAATTGAACAGAACAAAACACAAAATAGAGCGGTGTACGGGATGAACAAACCTGGTGTGGCTTAAATACATGGCCAATTGGACTAGTTAACTGGAACGACACGCGTAGTTTTTGGAGGTGGTTTGCTGATAATGATACCGCTCCATCTTTAGTTAAATCTAGCCTACAAAAGTTGCAAAGAGAAGCAAGAAACAAAAAGGCGTCGATAAGTACAAAACGTACAGATTTACTAAGAAAATGGTTAATCAAGCAATAATGATAGGACAGGGAAATGGTTAAGAAAGCAATAAAGGTGACATACTTTTTTTGGGATTCAACGCTCCCAATGTCACTGTCCAGTACAGCAATTTCTGCATTCTCAATGCTAATAACTCCTGTGACGGCTACAGGCACTTTTGTCTGAGCTTCAGATATGTATGCTTTCTCACTTGCTGAATCATCCAGCACAATCTACAGATAAAGAAGCTTGTCATGTTATTAGGATACATGTATATGAACTCTTTGGGTGTAAATAAAAACTAACAAGAGTAATACCTCAAATACAAATGTATATTTTCCAAGATCAAAGCTTGTGGGAAAAGAGTCCAGGAAGTATGTTGCACTGTTAGCGTCAAACTTAAGCTCCTATACGGAAACATGTAATCGGAGAATACAAAGAATAAGGAACATTTATTAATGCGAGCTCAAACAGTCACAGAGAAGTTACATTATATACCTGGTTTTTAATCACAGAAGAAGCCTTTGATTTAGTGTTTATAGCTTCTGTGAGCTTCACACTAAGAGCTGGTGCCTTAGAACCAAGTACAGTGCTTACTTTAACCTAGTGATAAAGAGAATAATATATTAATATAAAATATACGGAATACATAATGGGTGAAAGGTCGATTAGAGTGAGTCATTATCAAATAGATGAGAAATCTCGATACAATATATGCAATGCTATGAGCCTGACCAATCTCTAAACCAAATACCAGCTAATGTCCAACATTCAACAGTTACAGAGCCACTAATCAACAGGGACATGTAATCAAAACCAGAAACCCCAAGGTTAAGACTTTCCCTACTAAATGTACCACACCCAGAACTCTGAAGAGAATTGTATGAAATTATAAGGGATACCTTCAGAGGCTCTTTCTTTGACAATGAAATGACAGTAGATGGGAGAGACAAGATGAGTGGAACAGAGAACCTGAAATGATAGAGGACCAAAGAACATATTATTCCCATAGAATGACAAGGTTTTATCGAGAGCATAATAAATGAACACGCAGTTGTAATTTCACAAGTATTTGAACATTAAAACTTCTACTTTTCTCTACAGATATCATTTCAGCAGCAATCATTTTGTTCAAAATTCTAAGATGCATGACCACAAGACCTTCACAACATTTTGACAATGTAAAGGGGAACAGATTTCAAAAGCAACTGTTGATGCGGAAGAACGGGAGTAACAGTATGTCCTAGTAACTCTATGTCCTTAACTTAATTGAATTAAAAGGTTACTAAAATCTCGTCTAAGATGTGTACTGAAATAAACAGAAGAGAAATTTTATAGAGGGGGCATGAAAGCAGCATTGCCTGTTGTCTTCCAAACAAGCTAGTGCATCAATTTGGTTGAAGAAGTCCTTGGCATCACCAGGAATTCCAACACCAAGAAAGAATTTTGCCAAACCAACTATCTTATCACCTGGAAGCTGCATGACAGAATTGGAAAATGAAGATGAATTATCAATACATCAGGCAGAATACATGATAAGAGAATTATGGTTATTACATACGTTTAATCCTGTGGATTCTGAAGCTGCAAATGCCGTGAGCCCTCTAATTACTGATGCAGCTGTTGAGATTGGGCCTTCGCTTCCATCAAAGTAAAATGTCCCATCATCTAAAGGACAAACAAATTAATCAGCCCCAGAATTGCAAATCCAAACTCAAAGAAACTACGAAGTGACTGAAGAAAATCTCCTATGTATACACATAAGATAGCAAGTAGTTTACTGCATACCGTATGTTTTGATACTGTCAAAAAGCTTCAGTATACCCGTCTTCAATGTCTGGATCTACAAGATGACAAACATAAATCGATAGTATCACCACATGACCAAGTAATATCAACCAAAATTCCAGATAAAATGGCATTTAAAATCAGGTAGACATGCATAATCTTCCGTGTAGCTACGACTTGGAATTTAAAATTATTAAAACACAGTGGTTTATTTTAGCTACCAAGAGATTCCCGAACCAAAAGTAAATCAACACTAAACCAAGAAACTATAACGATGTTTCACTAAAACATATTCTCAGGAAATCAGTAGTATAGTACACCAAAGATCTCACTTACCAATGATTGATCAATATCTGAAGGTGCTAATGAAATCACTCCAGCAAGCGTTTCGAAGGCTAAACCTGAGGTGAAAAAAATTCTTATGTTTAGAAGAATAAAACAAAAAAAAAATAAAGCAAAAGAGATGACAAGTTGAAGCAAGAAAGGAAGGGAGGGATAAATAATCTAAATGGTTCATCAAAATAATGTTTAGCATCGTGAAGTAGGAAGGGTCAATCCAATAAGTAAAACTCACCAGCAGCAAAGGTGCTTGATTCCGGTTTGTTGGAGCTGTAGCGCCATTTTCCATCACTCTGGCTAAGAGCCTGATACAAGTTCACTATATGAGCCATACAATCCTCAGAAAATTATCCTAGTATGTAATAGAGTAAATGAATATTGGTAACAAGTCACTGCTATACACTTTATACAAGAGTTTGTCACTTATAGTTCAGAAAGAAAGTGTACAATAGTTCAACAACAACAAAATAGGAAAGCTAAACAAGCTCAAACCTTGATGGAACGGAAAATGGCTTCGGCATCTCCAAGGCTTAGATCAGTTCCAGAAAATTGCTCCTGCATTAATGGGAAGGCAAGGTCAAACCTGAAGCCAACAAACTAGAAAACCCGGATGCCAAAGCTATGGAATTGAATATAATTATAAACACTTCCAAGTAATGAGTGGAAAACTGAAAAAAAACTCTCTTAGAGGTATTACCTTAACAAGCACCAAGCCTCTGACAGAATAGTAGTAGTCAAGCAATAATTTGGCATCTTTAACGCCACTTTGAAGTCGAGAAACAATGTCCTTCAAAAGTAGAAAACAGATTAAATTACTCTAGCCGCTTAATGGTAAAAGAAATTTATTTGTGGTACTGAGAGGAAACAAAATGTTTACCTTAGGAACATCTCCACCAGTTTTGCATTTTAGAATCCCATTAACGCTTAAAGCATAAAATGCATCCTTTAAAGTAGAAGAAGACAACCCAAGAACTTTAACCACATTCTCACAAGTCACTGAGCTTACATCAGACTTTTTATCAATCCCAAGAATCTCCAAAGTCTTCAATGCTTCATATGCCTCCTCCAAGCTGATTGAAACAAAAACGTACAAAAATCATATACACTAATACACAAAACAATTCCTGAGCTTCAACGAGCAACCAAAAACGCAATCACTAAAATGTGGGAAAGAAACCTTAACCAAAACGAAATCAAATTCTAGGTTCTGAGAGAAACCAACCTTTTGAAAGATCCATCGACTGGTACGAAGACATCCTGAGCCGCAGATCGATGAGAATCTGAAATCGGATGATAAACCGAAGCAGCACCGCAAATCGCTACGGCGAGAATCAATACCAGAAAACGTACGAGACCTCTCGCCATCATTACTGAATCAGAAAAAAAAACTCAAAACAAATCAAAATTCAAACAATCACCGAATCTACGGCGAACAGATCGAGAGAAAAAAACAATCGGAGATACAAATGCTTAAGCTAAATACAGATCGGAGATAGATCCGTACATGGAATCAGAAGTCGACGAGTCTCAGTAGTCAACGGAGACTTGAGGTTTGAGAGAGATCGATCTTATGGCTTCGAGTGAGAGAAGAAGAAGAAGACGAACCAGGAAAAAGCTAAAAAAACAAAATGAGTGTGAAGAACTTGATGACACTACCTGAAATGACAAATTTACCCTTTCTTTCCAACTTAAATTACACTACAGTTCAAAACGACGTCGTATCACGAAACCCTAAACCCCTTCTTCGTCTACAATTTTCTCAATCACCATTTTCGATTTCAATCGGAGATCGGAATCTGAAGAATGATCCGATTCGCGAGACCGAAAGCTCTAATCGACTCAGTGAGTTACAATCTTCTCCAGAAATGCTTCGCTGGTGGAACCCCGAAAGGTAAATCGAAGCTAAAGACAGTCAAGCGTTGAAACGGAACAAACTCGCCACCAAAAAAGACGGCGGAGGTGGCGGCGGTGGAGAGGGAAAAGGGAGAATTTCCGATGAGAAACAGAAGCTATACGATCAATGCATAAACGCTCCTTGTCCAGTTCGTTACCTTCGACCTAAAGAGAGAGAACGAGAAGCGAAACGAGAGAAGCTAGGGCTAATCAGCAAAGACAGACAAAGAGAGATCGAGATTCAGAAGAAAGGTGGATACACCATGGGAGCGATCTCCGACGAGCCGATTAGAATTGGGACTCCAGGATTGGATTACATTTCGTTAGGGATTTTCACGGAGGATGAGTTACCGAAGTATAAGGTTACGGTGGAAGACGGGAAGCGACTCGCGAAAGCGTATAGTAGAGTGCTTATGAGAGAACATAGAGCTAGACGTGTTGCAGAGACTAATCTGGTGAAGTTGAGGAAAGCTGCGTTAGAGGCATTGCCGGAGAATCTAAAGAAGGCGGCTTTAGAGCGTGATTTGACTCCGTTTCCGGCGAATCGAGGTACGGCTACGCTTACACCGCCTATTGAAGGTTATCTCGATAGGATTATGGATGCTGCTAAGAAGAGCTCTAGTAGAGAAAAGTTGAGATGATCTTTAAATGGTTAGAAAATATTGGTGTTTTCGCGTTGGATGTTGATCGGGATTCGATCGAAAGAACAAGTTTATCATTGATGATTACTTTATGATCTATCTATCTGGAATAAGATTAGCTATATGTGGTTTTTAGTGCATTAACTCAAACTTCAAAGTTCGATCTTTTTCGACATTTTTTCTGTTTGAGATTGAGTGATGCATATCAGCATTCAAATGGGAACTATTGGAATCGTCTTCATTGTTTTTCGGTATTATGTGTATGTGCTATACACCTTGATCGCTAGGGTTTACGAATATGTAGGATACATCTTTGATTTCTAGTGACCTCGAGGAAGTCCATTGAGTCATGTGATCTAAATAAGAAGTTAGGGGTAATCAGATTAAACTTGGTGTAATATGTCATCCTCAATAAAATCATACAGTGATTAGCAATAAACAATCTAGAGTAATTTGGGATATACACCAAGATTATGCTTGTTTATATCCGAATGAGATTTGGGTCTGTGTTTCCCTTCTTCCGGTTGCTATATTGTGGTTATTGAATCCGAACTGTGGTAAAACATTCAAGTTTTGCATCTCTTGAGTTCTTGGATGGATCTTTTGAATACCACTAGAACAAAGTTCCTCTAAGAGTAAAGATCATATTGTAAATGTTGCCTTGAATCAATCTATAAGAGAGATCCTTTTATGAAAGCCTTAATGGATGAATTGCAACACCGTTCTGCACAGATTTTAAGCAGCCCCATTTTCCAAGCCGCGGTTCCTATGTCATATACCAAAAGTTCCCAAACTCAACAATTAACATTGGCATTCACAGAGAATGGATATGACTGGGAGAGGAAAATGCAAACCTGTCCAACACCGGCGATTAGAAATCGACCTGATTTTGCAAAAGCTAAAGAGTTCACAAACCCAGGCTACAAAAAGATCATAACCATTGGATTTAAGTAACAGATGCATGATGCATCACACAAATAGTAACAAGAGCCAAACTAGGATACACAAACTTACAAGTTGAAGCTCGTATAAAGGTCGTATATCTCTAGATTTACTTTCGACACCCCACAAACGCACACAACCATTACCAGCTCCCGATGCAGCAAGATCACTACGTCTACAGACAGCAACTGAACTGACCCAAGAACATGCTGATGTGCAGAAAATAGAGAAAGCCATGTGAGTGAGCTTCTTAGAGACAAAACAAGAAAGATACTACATGAGCTTACCTAAATTTCCATCGGCAATCACGGGGTGCGCATCCTGAACCATGGACACTGGTCTCTTTTTCAAGAAACTCCAACGCGTTATACATCCATTATCAAAACCAGCTAAAAACTCATCATTACTAATGAAACAGCAGCATTCAAGATTCGGTGAAGGAGAACGGAAGACTAATCTACTCATTTCGGACACCTATTAGGCACAAACACACAAAAAACAACAACATGACTTACATGAAGATTACTAGAATCCATACTGTTTCAGTTTTTCAAAAGGAGGGCCTATACCTTTAATAATTGCATTGTTCTATCGCGTCCAACACTGAGTACACGCTCCTTTCGGAGCGCATCAATGGTTAGAAATTCATCCTGGTGTCCAAAATATGTTCCTAGATATGTTTTATCTTCTGCATTCCACATCTTTAATGTTCTATCATAAGAACCAGAAAAGAGTTCTACAGTTTCTTCTCTAAAGCATAGACAAGAAACAATGCCTCGGTGACCTGGAAAGGCCTGTAGAAAGCACATAGCTAAAAATCTTGAGCAGGACACAATGAACCCAAGAAAACCGGACTAGTGGTAATGAAGTTTAAACAATGGAACGGTAACACAGACCAGTCCGACTAATCCCAAAATGAGTTAGCCCACTGTTGATGCTCAAGTTGAGATCTACACTAAATTTATATTCGGTTCGGGGAATCTTTGATCAATGGACAAAGAAGTGTTTGGTGAATGATGAGGGTCTACTCGGATGAACAGTAAACGAGTGGGAAAGTATATATTCGAGTGGACTCATGTACTTTGTAGAGAATGATAAGCTTTTTGAGAGAATAGAATGATGTATTCCAACTTAGTTGTACACAAATGATGGTACAACTATATATAGTACAAGATGATTAGGGCTTATGATACATGTGGTTACATTCTAACCATATGTTCATAAAGTAACCCTCATTATGCATAAAGTAACTATGCTAAGATAAAAGGTAACCAAGCATGGTTTAGCAAATTAAATGAGTTGGGCCTTCTTACTAGATGGGCTAGGAATGGGATTTTGCCTTGGGCTAAATCCATGGTGCAACAGTAGCCCCACCCCCCCCCCCCCCCCCCGAGTCGGCGAATCGAGCGTACCGAGTTTGTCGAGAATTGGCGAGTAGGCAAGGAAGTAGGAAGGTCCAACTCGCGTTTTGGACTTGAAACTCTTCAGAAGTATTGGCATGGTCGTCCAGCTTGGTTTATCGAAAACGGACGAGTAGGAAAGTAAGAACATCGGGCTCGGCATCCTTCCTGGGGTTTTCCCACTCGTTTGGTTGGTTTAGGAACGTCGACCCGCATCAGCGCGTGGATGCGACTGGTCCTTGCGCTTAGCACGTGCTTCCTTGATTCCCGCTTCGGTTATGATTACACCTTTTAGCGGTTATCGAGAAATTCGCAGGGTTCCAACGTCTTGAGGTGACTCTTCGGCGTGCCGACCTTTTGATCCTCCTTTCATTAAATGCGCCGCTTCGTATTTCCCGTTGCCTTTCTTATATAAACCTCTGTGCATCTTCTTTGTTTCTCACAACGCTTTCAACCTTTTAAAGATTAGAGAGAAAATTGGATCTCCTACCGCTTTTCTTTGATCACTTCATATCCTACTTCAGCCATGTCTTTAAGTGACTCTTCTTCCAGTTCTGAAGATGTCGTATTGGTCCGAAGGGATCAACACGGAACAGTCCCGCTGGGTGTTCTGGTTCCGTCTTCCTTCGTCGCCGATCCTAATCACGACTCTGATGATCCAGACGATGCTGGCCCATCTCAGCCGCATGCTAGGGGGGCAGATCACCATTCCATGGGCGTGGGAGTACGCAGAGACACGGTGGTCACGCTTGATCAACCTTCCCCCCTTCGGCTTAGCAACCTTAACCAAGCCGCAGCACTGATTGGGCCATGTGGGTCCACAGGTGAACCTGCTGAGTCCCCGAGGGCAACCAAGACTATTTCAAGAAAACGGTCGAGGGACAAGAGCGCCCCGGTTGCTTGGACTACCGAAGAGTCGTCGACCCGACCCCTGGTATTAGCTCGTCGGGAGGCGAGGGCGATGGGGGACGATCCTCCGAGCTGGATTGACCAACTCGTTAGGGAGAACGCGTCCTTAAGAAAGGAGGTGGTATCTCAATCGAAGGAGAACGAGGGTCTCGAGATACGTCTCAAGGCCGTCGAGCGTGCTGTCCCTGAATTGGTTGATCATGTTCGAGTCCAGATGTCTCGTCTGCGCCAATCCAGGTTGAGTAATGGGCATGCATGCGCCCGGTCGGCTGTCGAGCAGGCTCATGCCAAGCTTGTGAATCTGTCGTAAGCGTCGCTTTCTAGAGCCCGAGCACATTTTTTGGAGCAGAAAGACTATCTCAGTCTCGTTAGCCGGGCTAGTCAGGTGAAGACCCAGCTCGATGACATTGATATGATGGTTGTTGTCGGAGTGGTGATCCTGCCGGAGGATAGGGTCCGAGTCCAGGTCAAATATAACAGACTCGTAAAGCAAATTAGTGAGAAGAGGATGTTGGACTTCTCCGACCGGGAATACACGTTCAACCCAGGGCCCTGTCCCTTCCCGAGCAGTTTCGAATTCGACCGCCCGTCTTCTCCGCTTGGACCGGGTGAGTATGGGATCAGAGGGTCTTGGACAGTCGAGGGTGCAGGCGATGAGGTCGAGGATGACCCCGCAAATCACTAAAGCTTCTCCTACGAGCAACGAGCCGGAATGGACGGGAATGCGGTTTCTGGCAAGGTTGCGGGTCCAGCTCGGGGCGTACCAAGGCTGTCCGTTGCGCCAAGTGTCAACATGGCGAGGCCGTCTTTTTCTTGTCTCGTTGAATGTTGTCTTGTTGAATGTCGTCTTGTTTCCTAGTTGATAGCAAAGTCTTCCTTTTGTCCGAGGTTTGGCCGTGTATGGCGCACTTGATGTATTTATGACTTTTGTTTTGCCTGGAGGCATGACCTCCGAGTTGATTTAATCGAAATCCAGAATTTTTATTCATGCGTTTAAGTTTTTTAGCTTAAGCATTTTCATATGGACTTAATGCGGCTAAGTTTTTTAGCTTAGGCATTAATTTTACGCACATCCAGCGAGTTGATCTCTGGGTTACTTTGATTTTGATCCGACTGAGTTTGCGCGATGGAATAGTCGGGTCGAGTCGTCTGCGAGTCGGAACCCGGCTTACGACTAGAGTCCATCTCGTGGTTAAGCGTGCGAGGAGTGTTCGGCTTAAAGTTCTTACACGTTCTTAGGACTCGTGCGGGACTGGGCCTGGCTTTTATCCTACTCGGGATAGTTGTGGTGGACTTTTCCGAGTTTGGACTGTAGATTATTTCACTACTGCATCTATGAGAAACGCGTGTTGTGACCACGCTCGGGTTTAGCTATGGTGGGCCTCCCGAGGGGGATCTGTGACCGATTACTTGATCAAGGTATCGGTGTAATTGAGCGCGGAGCTGTAAGTAAGCTCGGAGCTGTGAGTGAGCTCGGGGCTGCTCGGATTTGGACCGGTTTTTTAGTCAAATAGACATCTTTATTGATTATAGCTGGACTTCCGAGGAAGTTGCCTACGTACCCGTTAAATAGGGATCAAGCCAGACGTAGTTCAGGTTACAAAGTAAGAGCTAGACAAGACATCCGAAGATGGTCGAGAACGAGTCGTTCGGAAACGAGTAGAAGCATACGATGCTTAGTTTTTTTTTTTTTTTTTTTTTTAGGTGATAGCCTTCGCGTGGCGTGACGTGGGGACTCGGATCATGTTGAAGCGGTTGTAGCGTTTGAGTGTATTAGCGTTCTAGGAACGCTCGATAGCTTCTCCGCTCATTGTCATCAATCGATACACGCCTGGTCGGACAATGTCGTGGACTTGGTACGGTCCTTCCCAATTGGCTCCTAGTTTGCCGGCATTTTTCTCCTTCGTGTTCTCGTATACTTGCCGTAATACGAGGTCACCGACAGCGAAGTTCCGGGTTTGGACCCGCTTGTTGTAGTATCGAGCTGCGATCTGTTGATAGTTCTGGATTCGGAGGAATGCCGCGTCGTGTTCTTCCCTGATAAAATCCAGATTGTCGAGGAGCATTTGGTCGTTGTGGTCGGGATTATCAGGCATGACTTCCCGATGCAGGCTATGCACTCGGGCTTTGGCCAGGGCCATTGCCTCGAGTCTATAGGCGAGGGAGAAGGGTGTCCTTCGTGTTGATTCCTGGGGAGTTGTCTGAAGTGCCCACAAGACTTCGTCAAGCTCGTTCGACCAGAGTCCTTTCTTATCGTCGAGGCGCTTTTTGAGCTTGGCTATTATAGCTTTGTTAGTGGCTTCGGCTTGCCCGTTTCCCTGCGGGTTTCTCGGCGTAGACTTGTTGAAGCGGATAGCCCATCTAGAGCAAAAGTCTTCGAATGTCTTAGCGATGAATTGAGATTCGTTGTCTGCGATGATCTCGTACGGGAGTCCGTGTCGGCAGATGAGGAACTTCCAGACGAAATTCTGGACATCGTTTGCTCGTATCATCGCGTATGCTTCGGCCTTGACCCATTTCGTGAAATAGTCGATTATGACTATTACAAACTGCTTCTGCCTAGACTTCGGGAAGGGACCGATGATGTCCATCGCCCAACGCATGAATGGGTAAGCTATGGTGGCGGCTGTGAGCGGCTCAGTTGGCGAGTGGATCAATGGCCCATGGCGCTGACATTTCTCGCAACAACGCACATGGTCGGCGCAATTGTTGAGCATAGTTGGCCAGAAGTAACCCAGCTTTTTGAGCTTTAGGGCGAGCGTGCGAGATCTCGAGTGGTTTCTGCCCCCTCCTTCGTGGGACTCGAGTATTACGGCTTCGATGTCCTCGTTGGCGATGCAGCGTAGGAGTGCTCCGGCTGCGCTCCATTGGTATAGTTTGTTATCAATCATGACATAATGAGCCGCTTTGGTTCGGAGCCGGCGTGTGGCCTATTTGTTGGTTGGTGCCTCGCCGTGTTCGATGTATGCAATAATTTCTTTTCTCCAGTCGAGGGTGGGTTTTGGAAGCGTGGGCGAGGTCTCTTTTGGGGGATGGGATTCCTCGTCATCGTCGTCGATGATGGCCATAACTCGGCTGCTGCCTCTTGGCAGGGATATGCTAGGGTCCGAGATGATCTCCATCGGAATGGTGCGACTCGTTTTGGACTTCGAGCTTGATGCGAACATAGCGAGGGCGTCGGCGTCAGCATTTTCCGCTCTTGGGATCTGGGTGATTCTGAAGCTGTCTAAGTTCCAGAGGATCAGTTCCTCGGTTAATTTTCTATATGCCTCCATCCGCTCGCTTCTGGTGTCATAATCGTCGTTTAGCTAGTTCATTACAAGTTGGGAATTGCTATAGGCATGGAGCCTTCGTGCTCCCATTACTTTGGCCAGTCGTATCCCGGCGATGAGAGTCTCCCACTCGGCTTCATTATTGGTGGCGAGGAAGTCCAGTCGGAATGATTGTTCTAGGACTTCCCTAGTGGGAGAGGTGAGGTGGATTCCTATTCCAGCACCGTGTTGAGATACGGAGCCGTCGATATAGAGGGTCCATTCGGCATTTTGTGATTCGAGTACAGCCTTATCCGGGGGCAACTCGGTGATGAAATCGGCCAAAACTTGGCGCTCGTCCGGTTCCTGAATTCGATATCTTATTCACTGAGTTCGACTGCCCATTTTACCATGCGCCCGGACTGGTTCGGACTGTGCAGAATCGCGCGGAGCGGGTGGGTGGACATGACTGCAATGGTATGGGACTGGAAATACGGGCGTAATTTTCGAGCGGACATGATCACCGCGAGGGCCAGTTTTTCCAGGATGGAGTATCGTGACTCAGCTCTATCGAGGGATTTGCTGACGTAGAAGATGGGTTTTTGGTCCCCTCGGTCCTCTCGAACGAGAACCCCACTTACGGCAGTGTCCGTTACTGATACGTAAAGGTACAGAGTTTATCCTGGCTTGGGTTTGGCCAGGACTGGGGGAGTCGTTAGGTATGACTTCAGGTCTCTGAACGCTTTTTCGCAGTTGTTGTCCCAGATGAACTCCATGTTCCCTCGCAGGAGTTGGTAAAAAGGGAGACTTCGATCGGTTGAACGGGAGGTAAAACGGTTTAGAGCGGCGATTCGACCGGTTAAGCGTTGGACCTCTCGCTTGTTCTTCGGGGAGGGGAGGTCTTTGATTGCTGAGATCTTCTTGGGGTTTGCCTCGATTCCTCGTTTGGTCACGATGTAACCGAGGAACTCTCCTGAGGTAACTCCGAATGTGCACTTTGCAGGGTTTAGCTTTATCCCGTAGTGATTTAGTATCTTGAAACAATCCTCGAGATGGCCGACATGGTCGGTTGCCTTCGAGGACTTCACCAACATGTCGTCGATGTAGACCTCCATGGTGTCGCCCAACTGATTGGCGAACATCTTGTTAACCAAGCGCTGGTAGGTCGCCCCCGCATTCTTCAGACCGAAAGGCATGACTCAGTAGCAATACGTTCCTCGATCAGTGATAAAGGCGGTCTTCTCGCGGTCGTCAGGGTACATCGCGATCTATTTAAAACCCGAAAACGCGTCCATAAACGAGAGCAATTCGTTGCCTGCGGTGGCCTCGACTACTCGATCAATGTGTGGGAGCGGGAAACTATCCTTGGGGCATGCCTTGTTAAGATTGGTGAAGTCTACACAGACTCTCCACTTGCCGTTCTTCTTCTTAACGACGACCGGGTTAGCCAACCACTCGGGGTACTGGACTTCCGCTATAGATCCGGCCTCTAGGAGTTTGGTTACCTCGTTGTTTACGGCCTTGGCCCGCTCGGGTCCGAGATTTCTTTGCTTCTGCTTGATCGGCTTATACGTCGGGTCGATGCTGAGTTCGTGGGTTATGATATCTGGGCTGATACCCTTCATATCCTCTATCATCCAGGTGAAGGTATTGACATTCCTGGTCAGGAAGCTGATCAACTCGGCTCGAATGGGCGCGTCAAGCTCGGTCCCGATGCTTATCTTGCGAGCAGGGTGAGCCTGGTCGATGCCTACTAGGGTCGTCGATTCCTGCCTAGGATCAGGGGAGCTGTCCTCGTCGACAGGATTGACATAGTAATTGGCCATTCGTAGGTGTTTTCTGCGATGAAACATGTGCGAGCCATCTTTTGACTCCCTCGAACAGTAAAGATTCCAGTTTCGGTCGGGAATTTGATGCATTGGTGGTAGACTGAGGCTATCGCTCCGAGGGAGGATAACCAGGGAGTTCCCACGATCGCGTTGTACACGGCTGGCTTTTCGACGACCATGAACTTAGTGCTTCGAGAGGTGTTGCCCGAGTGCACAGTCAGCTTGATCGACCCGACCGCCATGGTGGTCACGCCGTCGAAACTCGTCAAGGGCTGAGAGCCCGGCTTGATACGATCGATCGGGATCCCCATTTTCTCCAGAGTTTCCCTGAAGATCAGATTGACTGAGCTCCCGGTGTCAACTAGGATTCTGCTCACTTCGCAGTTCTTGATCTTTAGGGTGATTACTAGTGGATCGTTATGGGGCATAACGAGATGCTCGGTATCGTCCTCGCGGAAGATGATCGGCAGGTCAACCTTCGCCCTTTCGAGAAAATCCTGACGGGCTTTCGCTCTCTTTTCGTGTTGTCTGAGGGATCTGACGGAGATGTGAACTGAGTCCAATCCCCCCATGATCATCAGGACTCCTCTGGGTGTTCGCGCATTGGTTTCGCTCTCTTTGGAGCGTGCTCGAGCCGGGAGCGGGCACGGGTCGTTCCCGGGTCTGGTCGGATTAGCGGGCGGAGTGTGCTCGCCGGAGACGGGAGCACCTCGACGAATCACGGGTTCGGGGTTTCCCTGCTCGGGAAAAAGGGTCGCTCGTTGGGCCACCGGAGTGTTAATACCCAGAGCGCTTTCTCCCAAGGAACGCGTTCCCGTGCTGGCTTCTTTGTTAAGGTCCATTCATACGTAAAAAGATATCATCTTGAATCAAATAGATCCCCCTACCTGGCGCGCCAAATGTTGATGCTTAAGTTGAGATCTACACTAAATTTATATTCGGTTCGGGGAATTTTTTATCAATGGACAAAGAAGTGTTTGGTGAATGATGAGGGTCTACTCGGATGAACAGTAAACGAGTGGGAACGAGTGGGAAAGTATATATTCGAGTGGACTCACGTACTTTGTAGAGAATGATAAGCTTTTTGAGAGAATAGAATGATGTATTCCAACTTAGTTGTACACAAATGATGGTACAACTATATATAGTACAAGATGATTAGAGCTTATGATACATGTGGTTACATTCTAACCATATGTTCATAAAGTAACCCTCATTATGCGTAAAGTAACTATGCTAAGATAAAAGGTAACCAAACATGGTTTAGCAAATTAAATGAGTTGGGCCTTCTTACTAGATGGGCTAGGAGTGGGATTTTGCCTTGGGCTAAATCCATGGTGCAACACCCACCCGAGAAAACTAGCCAAACGCACAAAGAACACTTTCACTTTCATTTGGCCAGTCGAAATAGTGTCACGCTTTAGGCCTAATAAAAACCCTGGTGAGTAGGCTTCTCGACACCTACACTCATCCTGGAGAATTAGTCGGGTGGTAAAAACTTGCATAACCCTTTGATTATAAAACTCAGGGAGAGCTAGTTTACGCCTTGTCCCGAGATAACTACCACTAGACTACCACGCGCGTTAGGCATGACATGAATCATTATCTTGATTAAAAAGTATATTATTACCTTGACATGCTTTCGTGTGCGGATATCCCACAGATGAACATGACGATCAATACCTCCAGTCGCGAGATACCGGCCATCAGAGTTAACAGCTAAGGCTAGAGTTTGTTTGCTATGTTTTTCATTCCGAGATTCTTGTAATTTTAACCCGTGAGACTTCAAAATTTCATCGCTCGGCCAAATGTAATTTTCGCTCTTACCTGAAGATACATCCCAATGCAAGATTGAACCGTCTTTCGAAACTGAGAACCCTCTAGAATCGTCATCTGATAGAGCTACTGCCGTAACAGACCGTTGGTGTTTGACTAAAAATCGAAACTCATCACTACTCCTTGGCTCTTGAACACTGGTTCAGTAAAGGTTAACCAGAGACTATCAGTACAAGCAATCTCCATACTAATAGTAGAAAATCGACGTACTGAAGTTAAAATCAAGAGCAAAAATTAATAACTTTCTTAACCAAGTGGTAGTGGACTAGTGGTCCGTTCAAACGTGAAATTATCTAACCATTCGGAAGACACCTTAACTAGCAAGAAAACTCGAATTTCTAAACTAACAAATTTCTTAGTTACCTCGATGCAATTGATTTCCAAACACGACCAGTCTCCTCGAGCTGTTTTTGCATTAAAGTCTTTACCACAAGTGAATCTCTAATACAATCATCCTCATCTTCTTCTTCTTCGACCCCTCTTTGCTTCTTCGCCTTTATGATTTGACTCAAAGTATCCTCCGCTAATCTCTTCCGTTTCTCGCGTGCCTTCTCATTCACAAACTCTTCTATCTCCTCACCAACCTTATCTCCCTCTTCAAAATCCACAGACTCGATATTATTATCATCGTAATTGAATTTTCTCCTCTTCTTCGTCTCTTCCTCGAAGAAAGGGTCTCGATCGATGGAACTCTTTTTCCCGTTTTGTTTGATGCCTAAAACCTTGTTCTTCTTCTCTTTCTTATATTTCATTCTTCTCTTACACGGCAATGAAGAGAGCACACAGGGGTTTAGGGTTTAGTGATATAATAGGGAAATTATAGGAAAACAAACACAAAAAGGAGGATGCTAATTTTGTTTTTTCCTTTTTTTGGTCTGAAACGTTTAATTACAACACAAGGTTTACTGTTGGGGTCGGTTTTCACCCCCTCAACACTAACATTCAAAGTCAAATGTTCAAAGACATGATTCCCGGGGCTCTCTAAGAAGAAGGTATGGCAGCACCTAAGTTCTCCTGCAGAGCAAGGAAAATGACCGAGGAGTGAAGCGAAGCTGGTCGGTCCAGAGCAAGGCAGGACCGACTGCGAGCTCGGCTTCCCTGGACGACCACGTACTCGGCCCCTCCGTGCGACCACGAGCTCGGCCTCTCCACGCGACCGCAAGCTCGGCCCCTCCGTGCGACCACGAGCTCGGCCTCTCCACGCGACCGCAAGCTCGGGCCCTCCGTGCGACCACGAGCTCGGCCTCTCTATGCGACCGCGAGCTCGGCCTCTCCACGGGCGAGCGCAGCTTCGAGCACGGCATCATCCAGCCCGGCCGACCGTGGCCTCGGCCCAGGGGCCGATCGCACACTCTTTTCAGCTGCTGAACACGTCCTCGGTCAATTACGATCTTCGGCCCAACCATGCAAAGCCCATGTCAATGACCGACTCAAGCAAGGCGATTCTGCGGAGACTTAGGAGTGCTGAACCGTCTTAGAGTAGTATAAATAGCTAATGTAAAAACCCTAAGAAGGGGATCCGAATTCTTATACACAAAAACTTGTACTCAACGTTTCAAGGCAATAAACAACATCTCTTTCTCAAATCCTTTGCAAACCCTAGCTTACCATAGAAATCTCCGAATTCCCTCACGAACTCTTACAAATTCTAATTGTGTTGGTTTCGACCCCCACAATTTGGCGCCGACTAAGGGGACAGACTGCAGATTTCTGACACTCAAGAGTTAGGGTTTTCATCACACGATCACGATGTCAAGCAACACCATGAGCAACGAAGGATCTTCGTCTCACCAGCACGACGAGGAAAGAAACAACTCCGTGGAGAACACCGCGCCTCGCGCCGCTAATCACCCAGCGGATCTCGCGGAGATCAAGCAGATGCTTGAGACTCTGATGAAGAAAACTGAAGATACAGCGAGCGAGCTGCAATCGCTCAAGAGAAGAAAGCGCAGGAGGTCCCGTGTCTGTCCGACACGCCTCAGCTTTGCCACGCCTCGAACCAATCGGAGGGTTCGACACGAGGAGCTACCACCTAGGGTTGTTCGCACAGACCCAAAGGATTTGCCTCCACCACCGCCTCGTCGGGAATCCGATCTAACTCCCGAGCGCATGATCGGAGAATCAGATGAGGATCTGCCTCCTCCTCAAAGACGTGCCCGTGACGACCTAGAAGTTGATCATGCTACGGCCGCAGAAGAAGGGGATGCGATCATAGCAGAGCTCTACAGGAGGGAACAAGAGCGCAGGGCTCCGCAAGGCTTCCAAGATGGAGAGGTCGCTGCGCTAAAAGCCCAGTTAGACCAGGTCGCCTCTGACCTAAAGGCAACCCAACTACATATGTACCGGAGCACGGCGAAGGCTCCTGGGATCGCCTCTGTGCTAGAGAAAGCACGGAACACACCCTTCGCTGAGAGGGTCGCGAGAACTCCAATCTCCGACCCCGGAAAAATCAAGCTTCCAATCTATGAAGGAACCACTGACCCTGCTATCCATCTGATGGAATTCGAAGTCGCCTTAGGAAGGACAAACTTCACAGAAGCCGAGAAGGATATCGGCTACTACAAACTGTTCGTAGAGAGCCTAAAAGGGCCTGCCCTCCAGTGGTTCTACAAGCTGGAGAAGAATTCAATCCACACCTTCCATCAATTCTCAGAGATGTTTGTGCAGCATTACAACATCTTCGCTGAAGGAAAGATTTATGATGCGGAGCTGTGGACGAACAAGCAAGGTGAGAATGAAAGCCTGCGATCATTCGTGACAAGATTCAAGCATACACTGTCAAAGGTGGACGGTATCACCAACACATCCGCGCTGGAGGCCTTGAGAGGAGCACTCCGCTGCCCTTCTCCATTCTGGCAGGAATTGACTGTCAATCCACCCGCGACCATCCAGGACGCTCTCCACCGCGCTGCAGACTTCGCTCAAAGCGAAGAAGAAGTTCGCGCTAGGAGGGGCGGGAAAACCAAGCACGCGGACGAGCCCATCCAGTCCGCTGTGACGCCACCACCCTCTTAGAAGCTCTTGCAATGAACTACGAAGCGACTTGATCCCTGCAAAGGGTACGTAGGCAGCCTGTCTTCGGATAGGTTCAGTTGCTCCCCTCCATCAAAAGGGGGGGGGGAATTACATTTCACTTCAGCCTCCTTCCGGATGAGCTCACACCACACCAACCCCAGTGACAACCTCATCGTCACACAACAAACACTCGCCACATCACTCATCATGAGAACAGCTTGTCCTCTACGGACTGATCAAAGCTTTATTCGAGTAGAGTCGTTCTACATCTATTATTGCTGGCCACAGTAATAGTGTAGAGATACGAACACAATGACATCCACAACGGATACAGCGCGCTATATAAATTCCAGTGTTCAGAATCGTCTCCGGATGACCCCCTGATCACTCAGAAACCCAACAACGTCGTTGGTAATGCAGCTGCTAATGACCTCCGTTTGGCCTATACCTTGAACGTGTCATTCAGAAACCCAGGATACACTCTGGTCAAAATCAAGGTGAACTCGTTCTCAGACAGACGTGTTTAGAGAACAGCACCATTATGCAAAGCCCAACAGCAACGTTGGCAGATAAGGAGATGAGAACGCATTTGCGTGCTCTCTTCTTAACAAAGCCTCATTTATGAGCAAACAAAGCCTCAGGCATGAGCAAACGAAGCCTCATTCATGAGTAAATGAAGCCTCATTCGTGAGCACACAAAGCCTCATTCATGAGCAAAAAATAAACTAAGCCATAAACAAGGGGAGACAGCCAGTCATCGGCCTCCTCATCCTCATCGGTTTCATCCTCATCGGCATTCGGGACACGGAGTCTTAAAATCTCCATAAAAAATACGAGGTCTTAAAACCTTCGGGAACAAAAAAAATCTTGTTTCTGCAGAAAACGCAGCAACTTCCGTAGACGAAGCATGAAGTCTTAAAATCTTCACACCGCTTACAGAGTCTTAAAACCTCTTGCGAAAAGTCACTCTTTACCACTGCAAGGCAAAACGAATGTATACCTTGACTTTAAACGTTGATGCTGATATCTAGATACATCTTTTATCTCGGCACTGTTAGCTCTAACACTACCGAGCTGGGGGGCTAACTGTTGGGGTCGGTTTTCACCCCCTCAACACTAACATTCAAAGTCAAATGTTCAAAGACATGATTCCCGGGGCTCTCTAAGAAGAAGGTATGGCAGCACCTAAGTTCTCCTGCAGAGCAAGGAAAATGACCGAGGAGTGAAGCGAAGCTGGTCGGTCCAGAGCAAGGCAGGACCGACTGCGAGCTCGGCTTCCCTGGACGACCACGTACTCGGCCCCTCCGTGCGACCACGAGCTCGGCCTCTCCACGCGACCGCAAGCTCGGCCCCTCCGTGCGACCACGAGCTCAGCCTCTCCACGCGACCGCAAGCTCGGCCCCTCCGTGCGACCACGAGCTCGGCCTCTCCACGCGACCGCAAGCTCGGCCCCTCCGTGCGACCACGAGCTCGGCCTCTCTATGCGACCGCGAGCTCGGCCTCTCCACGGGCGAGCGCAGCTTCGAGCACGGCATCATCCAGCCCGGCCAACCGTGGCCTCGGCCCAGGGGCCGATCGCACACTCTTTTCAGCTGCTGAACACGTCCTCGGTCAATTACGATCTTCGGCCCAACCATGCAAAGCCCATGTCAATGACCGACTCAAGCAAGGCGATTCTGCGGAGACTTAGGAGTGCTGAACCGTCTTAGAGTAGTATAAATAGCTAATGTAAAAACCCTAAGAAGGGGATCCGAATTCTTATACACAAAAACTTGTACTCAACGTTTCAAGGCAATAAACAACATCTCTTTCTCAAATCCTTTGCAAACCCTAGCTTACCATAGAAATCTCCGAATTCCCTCACGAACTCTTACAAATTCTAATTGTGTTGGTTTCGACCCCCACATTTACTTATCAGGCTTGACCCAAAAAATAGCAGGTCCCTAAGGAACTAACTGTCGACAGGTTTTTTAAGCAGAATTGGTTGATTTGTAACTTCAAAAAAAAATTAATAAAACGTTGAGTTATATTAAAATTAAGACTGAATTTTCGTTTTTTTACATCCCTTTCTATCCATTTCGATTTCAGCCCAAAATTCTTTCACTTTTGTTTGACCAATTAAAAATAGTACCACATTCTAGATCCATTAGCAAATTTGGTGAACGAACTATCGAAAATAACACTCACCCCTAGGGGGTGATCATTCGGAAATCCATTCGGGTTCGGTTCGGGTAATTTGGATTTTTGGGTAAAGGCTTACAAGAACCATTGGCATATATGTATTTATCGGATCAGGATCGGTACGGATTCCTTCTGTTTCAGATCGGTTCATTGTACTATATGTGAGATCCAATGTTGATCTGAAATATGATTGGATTCGTCTAAGCTATATATCACTATCACTAGTATAGGAATGTTTGTTGGTAACTAAAAAGCACTAGTGTTTAAACCAGACCTTAATTAACTGTTTAAAGCAAACGTGAATAGCTATTAACATGTACTCCAAAGCTAAACAAACCAAGCGATTTTTGTAACTTGTGAAACACGAAATGTAAACCGTAAAACCAGACGAAGATTAATCCGACAACAAGGCCAAGGGCATGTGGTAACATATCTATATATCAAATCAGCTAAGCATTGGTGTTAATGCAGCACCAGATTTATCTACAACAACATCACCTTCTTCAGCTTTTTGCAAAATCATTTTCTCCTTCAACGTCGCTTGAGCTGTATCATACGTTGCGTGTAACCCAAACAAGAAGTAGTAAACAAGTAGAATAGCTGTCCATATCGCGAACCTAATATATGATTCTACACCGATCGAACCAAGAAGGAAGATATTAATAGCGATCGAAGCAGAAGGCAACCACGGAACCAAAGGAACTCCCCATATTTTTGGTGCCCTACATTGCGGTACAAGAAACTTCATTCCAACGGTAGATAAAAACCATATAGGAACCGTAACGCAATACCCAATCCAACCGTCTTTTTCCAAAGCCCAATAGACGGCAGTTGCGGTCGAGGAGGCGAGAATCAAACCTAAGAAGATTAAGAACTTGTTCCGGTCACTGGAAGATGTTTCTCCGGTGACGTAATATCTCCTCACGAGAAGAGCTACCGCGACTAACATGAAGATGAAAAGTGTGGAAACTGATAAGAGATCAGCTAAAATTTCCAGTTTTGTGAAGAACGCGATGAAAGCTGTTGCTGCAAGCATTGCTACGGTCGCGTTAATCGGTGTTCCGGTCTTTGCGTTCACTTTAGCTAGCCATGGAGGTATCATGTGGGCTCTGGCTATGTGAGTCATGTATCTAGCTTGACCAATGGCTCCAACCAACAAAACTGTTGTCATACCTACATAGTTGCAAAAGGTTAGTTTGAACATTGCGTAAAAGACTATACAGTAAAATCTCTATAAATTAATAATGTCGAGATTTTCAAAATTTATTAATTTATAGAGATATAAATTAATCGATAATTTAATAATTATTAGTTGACAGAGATATTTATTTTCAAATTTATATTGCTAGTAATGGATGTGCTTCATACCTTTAAGAGCACCAAATGCGACAATGTACTTAGCCCAATCCCATCCAACCGCAGAGAACGCAACCGAGAACGGTGCATCCGGATCAATTTGATAAAACGGTTGCATAAGACACAACGCAACCGCCATAAGACAATAACAAATCGTAGTAATCACCATTGATCCAACAAGACCAATTGGAATATCCCTACCCGGATTTTTCGTCTCTTCCGCCATCGTAGAAACTGCATCAAATCCAATATAGGCGAAAAACAAAGTCGCAGCGGATTTAAACACTCCTCTAGCACCAAAAGGAACAAAATCGGAGTAGTTTTTGAGATCGGCTTTAGTAAATCCGGCGATAACTACGAATAGAATCACGACCATGTGGATTATTGAAGCAATGTAATTGAAAACAGATGAGCCTTTTGTGCCAACAACGGCTAAAACGCAAATGATTGCGCAAACACCAACCGCGATTGGATCTAAGTGGCCATAATCTTCGCCTAGACTATGAGCTATGATCCGGAAATCGTCGGGTTTATGGTTTAAGAGAGTGGCGAAGTAAGAGGTCCATGATCGTGCCACGGCGGCTCCACCAACTACATACTCTAAGATTATGTTTCCGGCGGCGATGAAAGCCATGAAGTCGCCGAGCTCCACTCTCAAGTAGGCGAAAGAACCCCCTAAACACATTTCACAATTGTCAGGCGAATGGTATTATTATCATAGGAAAAATTGTACTATGAACTATGCACTTTAAGAAACGAATTAGCGTTATCCTTGAACACTAGCAAAGTTAATATTAATTTCTTTAACAAAACCAATATTTTATTTTCAAAAAGTCATAGAGGGGAATTTCTTTTTGTTCAAGTCAATAAAAGCAATTTACAAACTTGAATTCCGTTAATCGACATAAGTAAAAACAGTTTGGTACTAGTAGCTTTCTCTTTCAAAGGACAAAGAAAATAACAAAAGAAAAATAAAACAAATGTCTCCATGAAAAGTCTTCTAAGTAGACTAAAAAAAGAACCCCAAAATTATATGAATTCTCATATTTACAAAGAATTGAAAAATCTTATATGAATTCTCATATTTACAAAGAACTCAAAAATCTTACATGAATTCTAATTCTTCCTTTTTCAGCCAAATAATCTAATAACATAATAAGTACATGCCAACAAATCTTTAAACAAGTAGCTAACTTTCAACTCTAAAACAATAATCATATCATTGAGCGATGCAATATTTTATTTGCTATTTGTTGTTCAACAATTCAGTAGCTAACTATCAAATATGAAATAATAAAAATATAAAGACAGATAGTTAAGTGTGAACGCTTTCACCATCATCAAATCAACTAGTTGACTCCGGAAATTACGTCTCGTGGCCGTTACAGAGAGTTGAAAATTCAGTATGGTGTTTTATTTAATAAATTTCTATGATCCTAATTACCATGATCTTATCATCTGAATAGACTAATTATTCAAATATCATGCATTTAAAGTGCAAAGAAGCATAGTATAGTGTATGGTTGACCTTGTGTTACTACTTATTTTATCGGTCGTTCTATAAAAGCCAATGTTTTCAAAAGAATCATATAAAAACGTCTCATTCGTTGTCGCTAGTAAAGCCAACTAGACTTCCCAAGGAATGGGACAAACTTTAATTTACACCGAAGAAAAATACAACTTGCCGAAAAAAGGAAGCAAAATAAATTATCAAATAAAAAAAAAATCGTATCGACGAAAGTTGTCATAAATCGAACGTTTGCGTATATTACTCGATCTAGATAATATACGCAATCCCAATAATTACTCACTATTTATGACACTAAAGGTAAATACTAGTAATAAGAAATATTTCAAAGAAAAAACCTATCCATAACTAGAAAATATGCATTTTCGTGTCCAAAAATACTATCACCATCTTCTCACACAAAAAAAAAAAAAAAACAAATTTGTCGAATAAAAAAACACAACTTTAAAAATGTAAAACGAAGTTAATATTCGAATTCTTCGATAATTATTATTATTCTATTTTCTTGAAATTGTAAAATAATAAAGAAAAAAATCAAGAAAACAGAGTAAATTGTACAAAAAGTTATTACCTGCAACAGGAATCTCAACGGCGAACTCAGTGTAACAGAAAACGGAAAGCATGGCGGAGACACCGGAGACAACAAAAGACAAAACAACGGCCGGACCGGCGTATTTACGAGCTTCAAGTCCGGTAAGAACGAATATACCGGAGCCAATAACCGCACCAATACCAAACCACATCAGATCCCACCACGTCAACGTCTTCTTCATTTCGTTACCACTACGAGCTTTCATCTCGTGAATCTCCGCTGAGTCGAGTGACCGGGTCGTTACACGATCCATGAATCGACTCGGTGTTTCTTTAAGGGCTTTAAAGTAATTTCCCATGTTTTTGAACGATTCTTCAGGGAGAAAATCGTCTTTTGTGCATGAACATCCTCTCCGACGAACTCCACCACCGTCACCGTTTTCCGATCCCATTTTAGAGATTCTGATTCTGATTCAGATTCTCTGAGATCGGTTTTATTAAATAAAATTGTGAAGTGAACCTAGAGATGAAATTGGGAATAAGAGAGAGAGAGAGATATGATTATTTATAGATAGAAACAAATCAACAATTTTGGATCCTAAAATTTGTCTTAAATATTTATTACTACTAGTAGTTTTGTGAATTTAACGGCAAATGTATGTGGACACAAGAGAGTTAAAAACGGAAACCTTAAATAGAAATATAGAATCAACGAGCTTCTTCTTCAGTATGGTCACTTGGTGGTCATAGCTGCATTCTTTGACTTTTATTTTCTTAAATAGGGGAAAATATAATTTTTAAAAAGTTATCATGTGCAAAAATGAATAAACTATGAATCAATATTCGCTATACATTATTGTTATTATATATAATTATGGGTGATTCGATTTTTACATTTTTATATATTTTTACGATAAATATAATCGTCAAATAACTCTCACTCAAACATTATAAGAAAATCCGATTTTTTTGTTAATCAACTAATTTTCTTGAGGAATATAATCATCGAGTTAGACAAATCCATTACTAAAGACAAATTTCTGGCTTGAAGACCATATATATATATATATTTGATAACCGTGGAGATTCCAAAGGCTGTCTAGGCCCAAGGACTAATCCCACGAGGCCTACTCCACTGCCATTTTAGTCTGCGGTGGCTGGGGATCGAACCGTGGTGGCGATGCCCACAGTTGTGGGTCCTTTACCATTGGGCCACTATCACCCGGTTGAGACCATATATTAGTGTGGGATGATATCAGCAATAACAAGAGATCATGTGTGAATCGAAATTCATTTAACCTAAGAGTAAGATCACAATACTTTATGTTGATCCATTTTATTCCGTTGTTGATTCATGAATCAATATTATGAATAAATTAAAACTATATTTCGTTTGCGTGCATATATTTCTTACACAATATTATGATAAAACAGTTTTGATTTAGAGTTGACTTATGTTCAAATTCTACACCAACCACTTAACAATAGCTCATCCTCTTGTCAAGTGGTTGAAGAAAATGATTGGCCTCACCTAGTTTTTTCAAGTCTTTTTTTTTATAATGGCTACTACGTTCGTTTTCATATTCAACGACGTCCAAGAACCGTGATCACTTATTTAAGTTTCTTAATTTTGAATTCTGATAAGTATGTAGGTTTCTTTTGTACATCCGACAAACATTACATAAAAATTAGGTTTCTTTTGTACATCCGGCAAACCATTAAATAAAAATTAACATGATCAACCGTCATGCGTGTACTATGTGAATAAATAAGCTAATGTGTAAGTTTTTAACTATCTAGTACGTTGAAACGATAACATAATTTACTAAATTTCAGGGCCGGCCCTTGGGGGAGCTCGATGAAACATTCGCCTTGGCCCCAAAATTTAAATGGCCCATTTAGCTAAGAAAATTTTATATATTTAATATAAATAATTGTATTACAATGGAAAATTTCGTTTGCTTATTCCAAAATTATGATATGACTGGCCCATTTATTTTGTTATGTTTATGACCCAACTTTTTCTAGGACCGGCCCTGTATTCTGGTAGTTGGAACAAAAAAAATGAACCGTCCTTTAGAGTTAAAAGAAGGATTCTGATATTATGCTTGAACAAGTTTGAGAAATCTAATATTAGTTTCATATTTGCAAAAAGATAGTATAACAAGTTTGAGATATCGTCATGATAAGAAAAAAGACCATATACATACTTATATGTTTGTATACGATACGATTTTAACAAATCTATACACACTAATCCTTAACTACGACAAATCTTGATCCATATAAAGTATATTGACAATGACAACTGTTTCCATGGATCAAGATTTATCTTGGTCATACAAGGACCATTAATTATTTATCTTTGCTGCTTCAAGTCTCACAATTTTAGCCAATCAATTATTCTCATTTAGATTGGTTGGTCATACATTTCTAAGCTCTAATCGAACAAAGATTCATTCTCTAAATTCATTTATACACCAAACCGGTGACGTACTTCCAATTTCAATTACATAACAAACATGAACGGTTTTCTGATTTCAACAACACAGTTGATAAGTAGAGTTTCTGCAAGGGAATTTAGTCAGGAATTTTTAAGGGTACACAATCCAGATTTGACAAAAGATAGAATGAGCAACAGTGAGGACTTGTCAAGTGAGACTTAATCGCCACTCGCGCATCCTTGACAGCCGCAGTGAACGCATTCAACCACTTTCTCTTCGCGCAAGTGTCTGGGAACACGACATACGCATGTTGTTCCATAGTTGTGGTCTCTTGGCTGTATGCACCGCAAGCAGCATAAACGCTCGTATCCCGACTGCAATTCACCAAACAGAGAGTTTAGTTAGTAACAAAAAAAGATACATATAAATATATATATATATATATATATATTTATATCTGAAATAATGTTAAGAATAATCTTGATCAATAAAACCTATGAGGATATAATCAGAATGAAGAAAACAGAATATCCATCCGAATCAAAAGTATGGTCTTTGTCAGTAAGATACTCAAGAGACAGAAACCACCATAAAGAAGGTGTTTAAAGCTAATCAGGATTTAGTAAAGCTTGGAGAATACTGGTCGAACTAATTACAGTTTCAACACACAGAGATAATAAACATTAAGAAGCATTTTTTGTTCAAAGTACCAAACAAAACAACAATCTCAATTCTACAACCTATCATTCCAAGCAAGTGCATAGGACAAAAGTTTCAGAGACAGAGCTTCAAGGACCGTAATGCACTAGGGCGATACTAGACGCTCTAAACTGATTCAAATCAAATTTCCTCAGAATTAAGCACACGGAAACAAAAAGCGTAATCGAGAGTGAGATAATAAACACACCTTCTTCCATTTCGCAATGAGGCTACGATCAGCGTATCCCTGATCCAAGCAGAACTCATAAAGCTCTTTAGATATTTCTTCCCTTCGGTAATAAAGGTCGTAAACATACCGACTCCTCTGATGAGCGACTTTGAAGATGGGCCATAAAGTCTCACACTTTCTCTTGCCATCATGTGTATCCAACTCAGCTACACAATGAACAAAAAACAGTAAAGATCACAAGCACAATCAGAAGAAAAAGAAACAAGCTTTAGGATATGAGTAATCTCAAACTAACCTTCTCGCATCTTCGCGTCTAGCTCCCGAAGAGTAGGCTCGATCAACTCCCATCCTTCTGGGTACTTGACTCGGTTGGTCTTAACCTTTGGCATTTTTTTTTCTACAGAAGGCAAATTCACAACTTTAGAGGAAGGAACAAACTAAGCAAACCAAATCATTGTTCAACAGGCGTGATTCAAAGAAAGCCTAAATTATGCAAATTTGAAACTACAAGAATGGAAGGTTCTCGAAATTAGAGGTTATACGTCAAAACTAGAATCAATTCGACGCAGAGGGAAGATCTTGATTTAACCCAGAACAGTCAGTAGCAGAACGGGAAAAATTAGGTTTTGTCAATCTCTGTGATTTGAGATCGACACAAAGCTTGAAAAAGAGAGACAATTTAGGGTTTGGAAACAAAACGATGCGAAGAAAGATTGGTTTAGAAGGAAATCAAGGAAGCTTACCTTTGGAGAAACTAATCGATAAAGACGAAGGACGTTGAAGTAGGAGAGATCGCGGCGCAGGGCGAGGAAGAAGAACCAACGGCGTAGAGAGAAAGCCTCTTTAGGGTTTGGTTTTAAGAATAAAATAAATAAATACATACTCGTTATTTTGTGCTCATATTCTTTACATATTTTAATTGGATAAGGCAATTTTCATAAAGTTTTTTTTACCAACTTTCTCGAAATCAATTGTATACAAATTATTTAAATCTATTACTTCTGAGATCCTGAATCATCTTTTTTTGGCAAAAATGATAAATTTTGGAGAAAATGTGAATTTTGTTCTTTCGAGTTTTTTTTAGAAAATATTATAAACCCGCCAGTATTAGTTTTTGGCATTGTGGTGGATGCATCGTCACTCAAAGCTAAAACTTGAATTCAAATCATGTGAATAGAATAGAACACAAATGCTTACAAAGTTTAGTGGAACGCAAAAGAAACAAACTGAGAGAATTCAACTTGTCATTAAAATGAAATGAAAAACCTCCAAATATTGGCAACTTTATAACATCAAACATCATCAGCTTTCGACATTGTTTGCAACTAAGCAATTATTTGACAAAACGCAATTAAAAAAAAAATACCAGTGAAACCTTAGTTGTAGACACTGATACATTGAGAGACCAAAAGCATAAACCAAACAAGGAAAATAAGAGGCTGCTTATTATTATTCCTTTTTCCCAATCCCATTAGCCATGTTGTAGACTCCTGTTCCCTGTATTAGTCACACAAAACTTCCACAACTTAGATGATGAACATAGTTAACAAAGCTGAGACAATACTGATAACAACATCTACGAAAAGCCATTTACTAATAGGGAAGCATTCGGAACAAGATCCATGTAATAGACATAATTGCAAGACGAACCAGATGCATGAGTAAGAACATAAACCAGCAAGGAAATAGATAATATAGACTTACAATCATGTAGAGACAACTTCCGGCCAACGCAAGAGGAATTGCAACGGAGGTGATCTTGTCCATTGGGCCTTTAAGGTAAGTGTGCCTCTGGATGCTCTGGAACAATCTTTGCTTCTCAAGAAGCTTCTCTCTTGGCCTAAATGGTGTTTCAGTCAACATGATCTGCCATTTACATAACACCATAAAACCTTTACCTCTCATTTCATGACCAATACATGAAATTTTAGAAGAAGACATACTGATAAAAACTAACAATCTAAAAACAGTAGTATTCAAATCAAAACACTAAATTGATAACCAAATTGTGCATGTAATATCATTCCATTTCAAAATGCTAAATTGATAATGATAACCAATATACATCAATATAGTGCCAGTGACATCATTTTCATCAAAATGATCATAATTAAGCCTCAAAATCAGGGATGGATCTGAGCAAATCAAATTAGGGCTTTTTCTACATCGCAGCGATCAATTCAACACAACAACAAAACTTTCCGATTAATATTCCGATTAGTGAATTTTCAGCAATAAAACGATAACAATTAGGTTTTTCTTCAATCTCTACAATTTGAGATCGAACAAAAACCATTTTAAAGTGGAGAAAAATTCACGATTCCACCAGAACGATGCGAAATCACGTTTGATCTAATCGTAAAATCGAAGAAGCTTACCTGAGAGGAAATTAATCGACGATATAAGGGAGATTGAGGTGAGGTGAGGTGAGGTGAGGTGAGAGAGAGGAGAAGAAGATTCGCAGTGAAGATTGAAGACGACGAAGAAGAAAATGGCGTTGAATTGGTTTTAGCCTTTTAGGGTTATTATCACTTGGGCCGGTAAAGCCCAAATTGTCACCAAATAATCAAATCATTTCAATTTTCCAATTAAAATGCTAAACCGGACCGTTCCTCACTATACCGAACCGGCCTTTTTCTTAGCTATTTTTGTCGTTTAGCTCTGCGTCCTTCTTCTTCAAGACCAAATTCCGAAGCCCGGCCCGGCCCAGCCTAGCCCTGAAAATTAGCGGGTTCGGGCTTAAATATATATGCCAAAAAATGGGCCTTTCGGGCTTAAACTATTCGGGCTTTTGAATTTTCGGGCTTAGCCCAGACGGGCTCGGGCCAACCCGGAAAACCCGAAAAATATCATGTTTAAAATTTTAACAACAAATTTTGTTTAAAAACACTTTCTAAAGATATTTTCATTAAAATATTTTATATATATTATTCATAAACAAAACTTTTAACTTTTTAGTTCTATTTTACTGTATGTTTCAAAAAACAAATCCGAAATTCCGACTTTTAACTCCATTATCTAGAATTTTAGTATTTTGATTTATGTTTTGTTTGGTAGTACTATTTATTTAGAGTTAATTGGATTGAGTTGATATTTACATTCGTTTGGTGTAATTTTTGTTTTTAGTTAAATTGGATTTTTAGTAAGAGAAATTATTAGTAGGTGTTTAATTCTCTTGATAAAAGTCAGAATATAATTCTTACGGGTTGTTTGACGAAACGAAGCTCGGTTTTATCGATAAATAATTATTATTTTTTATTTTTTTGTTTCAAAATAAAAGGTCGAAAAAACCCATAAAACCCTGAAGCCCGAGTCGGGCTGGGCTGGGCTTTAAAAAGTAAGCCCATATATTTTTCGGGTCGGGCCGGGCCGAGCTTATATATATGCGGGTTTTACAGTTTTAGGCCAGGCCAGGCCGGGTTGGCCCGTTTGACATGCCTAGTTTGGAGGAGGGTCATGTGAGCCGTGGTTTCCACTCCAAAACCGCTCCAAGTGTCCAGCGGCTACTTCGCCCGGGCCTTTGATCACGTCTCTTATTAACTTTCTAATATGAAAGTGATTTTCTCATTAATTCAAAAATGTACTGTACATTACATATATATAGGCAAAATGTAAGTAAGGTAGTTAGAGCTAAAGAAGACTCTATACTACACATATTAAAGTTAATACACCCCCCTCAAACCTATTTCTCTATTTGGAGAAAGAGGTTTGATACAGATAACCGACCAAGTAAAGAATGAAATGGTCCAGGATGTAATGGCTTGGTTAAAAGGTCTGCTAGTTGATTGATAGAAGCCACATGAAGCACCTGTAGGAAGCCCTTTTTAACCTGATTTCTTGTGATGTGGCAGTCTATCTCCACATGCTTTGTTCTCTCATGGAAAACAGGGTTGTTTGCAATGTGCATAGCTGCCTTATTGTCACAGAACAATTTTGCCTTTAACTCCACCTTGATGTGTAGATCATTTAACATCTGATTCAGCCAAAGTAACTCTTTTGTCGTCGCTGACATGCTTCTATATTCAGCCTCTGCACTGCTTGCACTTACAATGTCATGTTTCTTGGATTTCCAGCTGATTAACGAATTACCAAGAAACACACACATTCCAGAGATTGATAGTCTTGTATCACTACATGTTCCCCAATCAGCATCAGGGAAACCATTCAGGCACACATCAGTATTAGCTGAGTAAAATAGACTCTGGCCTGGATTAGCTTTGAGATACTTGAGAATGTGCAGAGCAGCATGCATGTGAACATCAGTTGGACATGATAGGAATTGACTAAGTCTATGCACTGCAAATATAATATCAGGACGTGTAATGCATAAATATAGTAGCCTGCCAATTAACTCCATATACAGAGTAGCCTCAAGAAAAGGAGTTCCCTTATCCTTACTCAAAGGTATTTTAGGATCCATGGGAATAGTTTTGGGTTTGCAATCTAATAATCCTGCATCAGAGAGTAAATCCAAACAATACTTTCTCTGACAAAATGAGATGCCTTCTGAATTCCTGGCAATCTCAAGTCCTAAGAAAAATCTAGCCTGACCCAATTCCTTTGTCTTAAAATGTCTAGCTAAAGTTTCCTGAACTGACTTAACTGCTGCATCATTATTACTAGCAATCAAGATATCATCAACATAAACTAGTAAGGCAATGAATGATGTACCTCTAAGCTTGACAAATAACGTGTTATCTGCTTTTGACTGCTCAAAACCATCATCAAGGAGAGCCTTAGAGAGACAATGATACCACTGTCTTGATGTATGCTTGAGACAGTTTGCATACAGGATTAGGAGGCAATGTAGTACCTGGTGCTGGAGTATAACCCAGAGGTAAGCTCATATAAATCTCCTCCTCCAATTCACTATGCAAAAAAACATTTGTTATGTCCATTTGAGTTAAGCTCCACCCATATCTAGCAGCCAGAGCAAGAATAAGCTTGACACTAGCTAGCTTTACAACCAGAGAGAAGGTTTCAAAATAGTCTACACCTTCTTGTTGTGTAAACCCCTGAGCAACAAGACGTGCTTTATACCTCTCAACATTACCATCAGCAAGGTATTTGATAGTATATACCCACTTGCAACCAACTACATTCTTCTCAGGAGGAAGAGAAACAATACTCCATGTATTTGTAGATTCCATAGCCTCTAATTCCACATCCATAGCTTTTGTCCACTTAATTGATACTACAGCTTGTTTGAAAGTCTTTGGCTCTGTCTTAATTGTAATGGTAAAAATATAGGACTGAAAAGGAAGACTCAACTCTGAGTAAGAAAGAATATTTGAAATTGGGTAAGGTGAGGTAATAGGTTTAGAAGGAGAAGGATTAAGATGAGAAACTTGAGCAAAAGAACAATGATAGTCAGATAAGTAACCTGGAGTTTTAGCAGAACGTTTTGGCCTGGCATTTGATATTGACACCACTTCAGTCTCCACAGGTACAGTCTCAGGCTGATCTAATGCAGCATGAGATGGCAAAACCTGTGTGGCACTAGATGGTGGAGATACAGATGGTTGTGGAGATGCAGATGTTGATATGGATGCAGATGATGGTATGGATGCAGACATATCAAGATCTACAGGAATAAGTAATGGTAAAATGCTATTATGAAAGATATCAGAAGTGAATGATGATTCTTTATCTTTATAAGGAAAAACTGTTTCATGGAAAATTACATTTTGGGAAATAGAGATGAGATTTGTATCTAAATGCAGCACCTTGTAGCCTTTATAACTAGATGAATAGCCAAGAAAAACACATTGATCAGCTCTTGGACTAAATTTATGACGGTCTTTTAGTAAAGTTGAGACATAAAAAAGACAACCAAATGTTCTAAGAAGGGAATAATCTGGTTTCTTCTTAGAAAGAAGCTCATATGGAGTCAAGTTATTTAACAAAGGACTAGGCAATCTATTTATCAAAAACACTGCAGTAAGAACATATTCACTCCAGTAACAAAGAGGAACATTAGACTGAAACATTAGAGCTCTAGCAATATTAAGTAAATGTTGATGTTTTCTTTCAACAACTGAATTTTGTTGAGGTGTATACGCACAAGAAAATTGATGAATCATGCCATTTTGTTTCACTAGTTCATTAAATGCAAGCTCAGGAGCATTGTCAGTTCTAATTGCTTTAATAGAACAACCATATTGAGTATGAACATGCTTAATAAAGTCATGAAAATGAACTGAAACTTCACTTTTATTCCTCATTAGGTAAATCCAGGTTACACGTGTGTTATCATCAACTACAGTAAGAAAATACTTGTAACCCTCAACAGACTCAGTAGAAAAAGGACCCCATACATCAAGATGAACAAGATCAAATGGTAAATTTGTCCTATGATTATAAGAATCAAATGATAACCTTTTCTGTTTAGCTAAAGGACAAACAGGACAGTGAGACTCATCTAGATGGATTTTAGACATTGAAAGAGTACCAGATAGAAGCTTTATCTTGTCAACAGATGGATGCCCAAGGCGTTGATGCCATAGACTCCCACCAGCTAGCAAGGATCCAGTGAAATGTGAGACAGATGGATGATGATCAAATTGCAAGATGTAAAGATTATGAAGCAGGACTCCTTTACCAATCATTAAGTCCTGAATAGACTCCTGAAGATAGCAAAAATCAGGATAAAAGTGAGCAGAACAATTACTTCTTTTAAGCAGAGTACTAACAGAAATGAGATTAAATTTGAAAGAAGGAACATGCAAAATATCATGAAGAATGAATAAAGATGATAAATGCACTGTGACAAAATGAGTAATGGCCACCCTAGCTTCATTAGGCAGTGAGACTGTAACTCCAGAAACTGAAACTGTGTCACTAAAAAATGCTAAGTCAGAACACACATGGCTAGTAGCCCCACTATCAATTATCCAACTACCATGAGGAAGTTGTGATTGCAGAGTTGAGAGACAATGATTTTGAAAGGTAAGTTGGTTATTCTGAAATTTAAGAGAGGTAGAAGGAAAAATAGAAGGAAATGAGACATTACCACAAGACGATTGGACAACCATAATACCATGGTCAGTGATAGACGCAACTTATGGAGTTGGAGCCACAAGCTCTGAAACCTTAACATGTGTACTGAGTTGCTGAAGAAGAGATTGAATCTGAGACTGATTCATCTTACTGAGATCAAGATTAACAACATCTGTAGCTGGTGAAGGGAGATAAGGGAATGAGGATCCAGTAACAATGTTAGCTACAACATGATTTTGAGCTGAACCATTCTGAAATTATCCTGGCCTAGAAGTTGGAGCATTCACAGGACCTCCTTTGTAACCAGGAATATAACCTGGAGGATAACCATTCTTCTTATAGCATTTCTGGATCACATGTCCTACTCTTCCACAGTAAGTGCAAACAGGACGGTTGGACCTTGGTCTATAGCCATTCTGAATCGCATATGCAACATTATCAAAGTTACCACCACAAGAAGTAATCTCATTAGAACCTGCAGAAGTATGGAAAACCACATTCTCATTCTTTGGTAAAGGCTTGAAGGTCTTTTGTCTCTCATCTTGAGTCACCATGTTGAAAACATCTTCAATAGACGATGTAGGCTTCAACATCAAGATGTGACGACGAGTAGCTTCATAAGAATCATTAAGACCCATCAAGAACTTAGTAACTCTGCTTCTTTGCTGCATTTTCTCCCATAGTACAGCTGCTGCACACTCACATTTACCACATGTACACAAAGGTAATTTTACATAGTTTCTATATCCTCCTACAATGTAACTAGCTCAGTATAATAAGCACTAACTGTAACACCCGTGATCCCAAAATGGGTTCTTCTTCCGAAATTTTCTCTCTTTTCTTTTGTGTCTCACCTGCTCCAATAATTGTGTCTGAGCAGCCTAAATATATATCCTCATAATAATAATAAGGGAAATATTATAATGAGGTAAAGGTTTCCCCACTAGGAGGAAAACCAACAGTGTTGCCTATACAAACTCCTCTTCCAGGGAAGATTGTGACTTGTATCACCATTATTGGTCGGATTTGAGTTCCTTCCGGAGAGACATGAGGATGAGGTAACTTTGGCAACAAGTCATGCAAGATTTTAATGTCTTTTGCTGAATCGCTTTTGAGTTCATCGAAATCGGTTCGAACAGACTCTGCGACGGTGAAAACAAGAGAGTCTTCTCCATCGGTGTACCGTAAGTAAGGAGGATCGGGGCGAGGAGGGATGATAAGGTTACCAGAGTAAGGGAAGAAATGTTGGAGAGTAAGAGAGAGTGATTGTTTGAGGTTAGGGACAAAGTCTTTGAGGAAACGATCGGTTGAGTTTTGGTAAGAGAAAAGAAGAAGAGAGACTCGCCGAGTGGGAGAGTGAGCCAAGGAGCGTCGAAGAAGGTGAGTGGAAGAGTGGTGGATGGAACGGTGCTGTTTGGCGGAGAGATGTGACTGGTCTCAATGATCCTTGGAGGTTGAAGATAAGCCATGGTGTGATTAAGTTTGGAGGAAATGAGTTTTGTTTTATAAAGCAAATAAGTTTTGTACTTTTGACATGAACCCACCGGGTAAGTGAAGTTGTCTTTTGTTTGTGTAATTTTAGTCAGACGCTCTCTCATGTGCCCCAACCTCCACAACCACCAACCTATGCATGTCTTTATCAATATGACTCCACTTTTCAGTTCAAATAATATGTAATTGCTTTGGAAGAAAATTTTGCAAAAATTACTCCATCTTAAATATACAGGTAAACCAATAAACAGCAAATAAAAATGACAGAGAATTAAAAATGACACAGAATTTTGAACGAATTATATTTGTTGGATCGACATAAGAATGTACAAAGGTAAAAAATACACAAGTTAAAATTCAAAAAACAGAATTTAACTCTTCCTTGCAAATCCATGAGCATTGTTATCAAATGGGGAATGATGTAAAAGTGTGTGTAACATGTCTCGTTAAAAACCTTTGCTAGAAAACCCAATTTGGGACAAAACTAGACCAAGGGAAAAAGAGTACAAGAACACACACCTCCCATTGATAACCCTTAGTTAGCCGAAATCACAACCAGTGTAATTGGATTAGCTATTTCACTAAGGTTGCTTTCAGCCTGAATTAGCAATGTGCTAATGGCTTGCTTAATCTTCTTGGCTCTAGACCTTGTGATCTTGTTCTTCTTGATTGTAGTCATCTGTAATAGGTTCCCCGAGTAGCTGATCAACGTCCAACATCACACTCTCCGCGCCTTCAAAACCCAAATCAACCAACCAATGTTGTTCTTCTTGGTTCCACCTTTGTGTCGTGAAGTCGTTGTCGTTGGTCGCCATCAAGAAGTTGTTCCCGCTGCTCTGCGTCGTCTCATCATCATCGTCTCGAACCCAAAACCTTGACCTACCCTTGAAGGAGGAAGAGGCGGCAGCATCATCATGTCGTCGTAGTAGTTGCTCTGCGGAGCAAGAGGAGGAAGGGCAAAATCCGATGTATTTTGTTGTAAATCTTCTTCTCCAAGCATCATCCTCTCAAGCTCGTTAATATTGTCCTTGTTGTAGTTGCTATGCGGAGGAAGAAGAGCAAGATCCGATGTATTTTGTTGTGGATCTTCTTCCTCAATTATTGTCCTCTCAAGCTCAGTAACATATTCATCAAAATCAACATCTTCTCGCTCCAGCATCCCCTCAATCTCGTTAGCATAATTTTCTAACTCAACATGTTCTTCACGTACCTGAGGGACCTCGCCATGCTCTCGATCTACCCGAGGCGCGTCGTAGAAACCAAGAAGATTATTGCCGTTCTTGATCTTCTTGTATCGGATGAAAACCAAGACCAGATCTTGAAACTCACGACCATCCTTGTGAAGTGAAAACTCCGTCATAAGCCAGTTGGTTGGTTTTGGCTGTCTATTCACTTTCTTGTGGAACACGAGACTCCGCTTGTAACCCCACACCTTCTTGTTACCATCCACGATATCAACCTTCCTACCGGTGGATTTCCATGTTCCGCCTTCGCTTTCTCCTCGTCCTTTTACGATTCGGCTTTGTTTTGTTCTCGGAACAAAATAGTACCAATGATTTTTCTCAAACAGAGGATTAGAGACGTGGTCAAGAAGCCACGGCTCGTCTGCGTACACATCCATGGTTGTTAAGCAATCGCTATCCTTTCTCTCCACCATCTGACGTAGATAACGTCTCACCGCTCCTAGATCGCTTGGACCAAATCGTGAACCAGGACGATAAACCATGCTTAATTCGACAAGAAGAAGATACGTAAACTCTGCGTTGACTTTTTTTTTTTTTTTTTGTGAAGAAGATAGTGTTGACCTTTTTTGTTGTGTGAAGAAGATATTCTTTGGCTTAAACCGGCTTGATGTTTAGGCTTAATTTGGGTTCTATTCTTTGGGCCGGCAAAGTGCTCTAATGAGAATCAAAATTCTACCCACATTCGATCCGACCAAATTAAACCGCTATTCAAATTCGTATCTGGTTCGGTTTACATTAAACGAGTGGACGACGACGACGACTTCTTATCATTTCAACATCTCTCAATCTTCTTCAACATCAAAAAAATCCAAATTCAGATCAAATCCTCCAAACAAACAAAAAATGGCTTCTCACACTTCAACTCTCTTCTCTTCTTCTTCTCCTACCTTCGCTCCCTTCTCCTCTCACCGTCTCCACCACTCTCCCCATCTCTCCACTCTCTTATTACCTGATTATGTTGGAATATATATTTTTCAATCATTAATTTATCGCAAAGCTACTATGTGCAGATTAGTGCATGCAGGGCCGGCTTAGGAGGGTGGCGAGTGGGGCCTACGCCCGGGGCCCACCCAAAATTTTTAAATTTTTTAAAGAAAAAAGGTCCCTAATTAAAAATAAAATGTATATTACATAAAAAGCCCAAAATTTAAATATGTATACTAAAAAGGCCAAAAAAAATTTTGTTTGCCCAGGGCCCCCCAAAAAGTTAAGATGGGACTGAGTGCATGGTATTCCGTCGTGTCTTTTAGATACAAGTTCATGACGTTTCCTATCTTTTTAGAATGTGCTCTAGGATCCCACTTACTTTGGGCTCATTTCGTTACTTGTACTTTGTTTTATATCCAAAGCCTGGAAAATATTATCTGGTGGTAACATAGTTGTTGCTTATTTTAATTTAAAAATTAGTCAATACCAACTGACTTTTATTCCCTTTACTGCCGTTTCTAATTATTGTTTCGGCATTTTGTAGGGCAATGGGGGATGTTTCCGATGGTATTGGACGACCAACAGACAATGGTCAGGTATTGAGTTCAGTAGTACACTTTTATCTTTCACAGTGGTTATATTTTGATGTTCCTTCTTCAGTTGTCTCTGTACTGTAATTTAAGGGATTAGTGGCATGCTTGAAGCTGACTTCTCACTTGAAACCGATTTTGCAGATTGGTATAATTGATCCTGATTGCAGATTAATTGGTCTCCATTTGTATGATGGCTGGTTTAAGGTATGATGCTATTTTTTAGAAGAAATTTGACATATGGTATGCTAGTTTGCTGTCTATGTTACAGAACTTCCATTGATCACTTGACTTACCCAACTTACACATTATATAAAGGTTTGTTCTATTTTTTTGGGTTCCTTGATTAGGTGATTCCATTTGACAACAAAGGACAGCTCAAGGAAGCTTCTAATATAAGGTACTGTTTTTAAGTTAACATGCTGCAATTTGGAGGCTATCAAACTTAGAATTTTCACTATTTTAATATTGGTTAGTCATCTACATTGTGTCTGTTCTAGTTATGCATCAGATTCTATCCTAAACCCTCAATTGACTAGGTTTATACTCTAGTTTTTTGCATGTGGTTAATTTTAGGACCATGACACTGAATCTAATATCGAATATGTTGCCTACATTTTAGGGTGGAGGAGTTACAGGTCCTAGATATCCAATTTCTGTATGGATGCACCAAACCCTCAATTGACTCGGTCTATAATCTAGTTTTTTGCATGTGGTTAATTTTAGGACCATGACACTGAATCTAATATCGACTATGTTGCCTAAATTTTAGGCTGAAGGAGTTGCAGGTCCTAGATATCCAATTTCTGTATGGATGCACCAAGCCAACAATCGCAGTACTTTATCAGGTTAACATTCATATTCAAACGGAAGTATTTTTGTAAAAGCATTCATATTTGTTTATTCCCTGTGTGAATCTACTTTTAGTATTATTGTCCAAAGGAATTTTTTTTTAATCTGCTTTGTTGGTAAGCTGAATAAGCATTAAATAATTTGTATTTTTCTCAACATTTTATTTTCTAATGCATGTATTGTACGCAATGAATTTTCACTAGGTGGATTAACTAATGCTTGGTGTTTCAGGACATCAAAGATGCTCGTCATGTTAAAACATATGAAGTTTCTCTAAAGGAAGAGTTTGTCGAAGGACCATGGTCACAAAACAATCTCGACAATGGTGCTGGCTTATTGATCCCTGTACCTCCACCTCTGTGTGGCGTCCTTATCGTTGGAGAAGAAACAATTGTCTATTGTAGTGCCAATGCATTCAAAGCAGTACAAATTAGACCTGTAAGTTATTTTTACTGTATGTTCTAGGCTTTTATAAACAGTTTCTTATCCTTTCAGCAAGCACCCCTTTTGATTTTCATTTTGGTATGTGAACTTCAATTTGTGTCCAGTCCATCACAAAAGCATATGGAAGAGTTGACATTGATGGCTCTAGGTATCTACTTGGCGATCATGCCGGACTGCTCCACCTGCTTGTTATAACCCATGAGAAAGAAAAGTGAGCTGATATTACAATATTCTATTGAAATGAATGAAATGCGGGTATTAATTGGAAAGTTAAATGTCCATTTTTTTTTTTTAAGTTTCAGAAAATCATTGTAAAAATCATCGTAAAAATCATAGCAAAAGATAAGTAAAATTTAAATTACAAAGTGTTGAATTTCATAAATTATGAAATAAAGGTATGAATTTTGGATTATAAAATTTAAGTTACAAAAAATAAGTGAGGATTTTACAAAACTTGACTCGGTAAAAATTATATACACTAACAACACTTTAAAAGTTAAATTTATAATCTAAACAAGTTAGGATTTTATAATCTAAAATTCATTGCTTTATTTCATAGTTTATGATTTTTAAAGTGTTTTAAAAGTTTTGAAGATTATAAATTTGGAAATTGTTTTTTAAAAAGTTTCAGAATTTTTTTTAAAAGTTTCAGAATCAAAAATTCGGTTTTAAATTTAATTTTACAATAATTTATGATTTTTTTAAATTGTTTTTAAAGTTTTAAAGATTATAAATTTGGAAATTTTAAATTAATTTTTTTAAAAAAAGTTTCAGAATTTTTTAAAAAAAGTTTCAGAATTTCCCCCCCAATGTTTTACGAATTTAAAAAAATTATTGTCATGTTTATTATTATTTTTAAATAAATTATTATTTCTGAATTAATTTGGTTCAATTTCATGGTTTTGTGTCGGTTTAGATCTTAAACCGATCTTAAAACAAGTCAAACCAATTAGAATTGGAACGAGTGGGGAACTAGACATTTAACTTTTATCCGGTGGGGAATTGGACATTTAACTTTCATCCAGTGGAGAAATAGACATGGAACTTCTAGTTGGTGGATTTTTGTGCGGAGACAAACATTTCGTGGAGTTATATGTGTATGTCATAGTTACGGTGGGGAAATAGACAGTTTTTTCATAAAGTTTTTTTACCAACTTTCTCGAAATCAATTGTATACAAATTATTTTAATGTATTACTTCTCAACAAAATTCTGAGATCCTCAATCATCTTTTTTTAGCAAAAATGTTAAATTTTGGAGAAAATGTGAAATTTGTTCTTTCGAGTTTTTTTTCCAGAAATTATTATAAACCCGCCAGTATTTTTTTTTTTTGTATTTTCTTAGTTTTTGGCGTTGTGGTGGATGCATCGTCACTCAAAACTAAAACTTGAATTCAAATCATGTGAATAGAATAGAACACAAATGCTTACTAAGTTTAGTGGAATGCAAAAGAAACAAACTCAGAGAATTCAACTTGTCATTAAAATGAAATGAAAAACCTCCAAATATTGGCAACTTTATAACATCATCAGCTTTTCGACATTGTCTGCAACTAAGCAATTATTTGACAAAACGCAATTAAAAAAAAAAAACCCAGTGAAACCTTAGTTTGCTACTACAAATGGTAGACATTGATACATTGAGGAACCAAAAGCATAAACGGAAAAAGGAAAATAACAAGCTTATTCCTTTTTCCCAATTCCATTAGCCATGTTGTAGACTCCTGTTCCCTGTATTAGTCACACAAAACTTCCACAACTTAGATGATGAACATAGTTAACAAAGCTGAGACGATAAATATTGATAACAACATCTAAGAAAAGCCATTTACTATTAGGGAAAGCGCAAAGCTAACTTAGGGCATTCGGGTTTACGAGTTCAAAGTTTATTTTAAGCAAAAAACAATCAACTGTATGCTAACAAGATCCAAGTAATAGACAATGATTGCAAGACGAACCAGATGACAAAATGCGAGCATGAGTAAGAACATAAACCAGGAAGGAAATCGATAATATAGACTTACAATCATGTAGAGACAACTTCCGGCCAACGCAAGAGGAATTGCAACAGAGGTGATCTTGTCCATTGGGCCTTTAAGGTAAGTGTGCCTCTGGATGCTCTGGAACAATCTTTGCTTCTCAAGAAGCTTCTCTCTTGGCCTAAATGGAGTTTCAGTCAACATGATCTGCCATTTACAATAACACCATAAAACCCATTACCTCTCGTTAAGCAGGCCCGACCCTGAGGTGAAGCCCAAGAATGAAAGGCATTAGACATCAGATTTTATAAATTATTTAGGGACATCATTAATAGTGATGTTTCTTTGGCGTAGTGGTTGAAGTTCTATTAAATATTCCTTCTTTTATCGGGTTCGAACCATGTTGAACGTGTTTTATCTAATGTTTTAAAAATATATATATATATATATATATATATATATTAAGGGCATCAAGTTTTGAGATTTGCGTTAAGCATCATGGAGCCTCGGGCCGGCCCTGTCGTTAAGAATCTATTCACGTGAGTATAAGAGGCAGTTAGGCTGCTCGTTGATCATTGTTTTGAGGTGCAAGAGTTAGATAGTTTTCATGCAAGTGTTGGTGAAACTATGTGTTTAGCGTTTGGAGTTGGTGCTGGCCACAAACGCCCTTATGATCCAGGAGGAATATTGTGTTAAAGCTCATGGTTAGCCTGGTTAGAAAGAGTGAACAGAAATCGGTTATGGGGACGAGATGTTGAGTGCCTTAGAAAGACAAGGATGAAACCGGAATTGATAACTCTTAGGGAGAAGTTTGTTTGGGAATTAAATCAAAAACTTCTTAAGATGGATTAACGGTGGGTAAAGAGATCATATTGGCATGAAGGAATGTTGGTTTTTTACCAGAGATCATATTGCATGTTTTTTTTTTTGGTTATAAAAAGATTCGGATAAGGCAATGATTAATTCTCCATGGACGGTGTTCTCGTGGTAGTATAGTGTAATTGTTCCTTTGCTAATAAGATTCTTATTCTATCTTATTTAATGAAATATATAGTGATTATAAGCAAGAAACATATTCTGTTTACTTTCTCCTTAACTAGTCCTAATTTGAATTATTTGTTTTCCTAAAGTCGGTAAGAAAATCAATTTCGGATGCTAAATGGTGATATTTGATAAAAGGTTATAAGTTAAGGTACCAATATGTAAATTCTGATAAATGAAAGGACTATTATGCAATACCTAGTATATATAATTAACAAAGGTCAATCGTTTTCTTCTCTCGTCGCCGTTTTCCCAATCGCCGATAGAAATCTCTGATTTATCACACTGATTCTTTGATCGGAATAAGTATCCGAATCCTATAGCGGTGAATCTGGGCTCGAAAACCCACCGGAAATTTAATCGAATTTTTTTTTGTCAGTTTAAGCAGAGTATTCTTTAATGTCTCAGGGATGGATCTGAGCAAATCAAATTAGGGCTTTTTCTACATCGCAGCGATCAATTCAACACAACAACATAACTTTCCAATTAAGATTCCGATTAGTGAATTTTCAGCAATTAAACGATAACAATTAGGTTTTTCTTCAATCTCTACAATTTGAGATCGAACAAAAACCATTTAAAGTGGAGAAAAATTCACGATTCCACCAGAACGACGCGAAATGACGATTGATCTAATCGGAAAATCGAAGAAGCTTACCTGAGAGAAAATTAATCGACGAGATAAGGGAGATTGAGGTGAGAGAGAGAGGAGAAGAAGATTCGCAGTGAAGATCGAAGACGAAGAAGAAGAAAATGGCGTTGAATTGGTTTTAGCCTTTTAGGGTTATTATCAATTGGGCCGGTAAAGCCCAAATTGACCAAAGAATCAAAATCATTTCAATTTTCCAATTAAAATGCTAAACCGGACCGTTCCTCACTATACCGAACCGGCCTTTTTCTTTGCTATTTTTGTCGTTTAGCGTCCTTCTTCTTCGTCTCCTCCCTCGTCTCGTAGAAGCTTCTTATAACAAAGAGGCGGGAAAATTGTTCTCGCGTAGGAATCGAAAACCCTAGTTTTTGATCGCCGAAAGAAGAAGAAGATGAGCGTATGGAATTACGTCGTTACGGCTCAGAAACCAACATGCGTCTCTCACTCTTGCGTTGGAAATTTCACCAGTCCTCAAGAACTCAATCTCATTGTTGCGTATGGAAATTCTCTCTCTCTCTTTTTGCCTTTCTTCTGTGCGCATTTGTTAATTTTGAGGTTTAGGGTTTCTTTTAGGGAAGCGAGTTTCAATCACGAGTCGATTTCTCTAGTTTTTTCCTCTCATTGCATCGCCTTTGAGAGCTGAGTATTTAGGGGTTTCGTTTCTATGGGATTATCTGATTTGGTGGATAGTTGATTTGCGGGAGGTGTACACAATCGATTCCTCATATCATCTATCAGCGACTGTTCTGGATTTGATTTCAGTTTTTGTGTGCTTACTGTTCTGTAAATTGTTGCGAAGGCTATCTTGTAATTTTGTTTAGCATCTAGTATCTTCTTCTTGAGCTGGTACATTTGGTGTTAGCTGACTAGCTTTTGATAAATTTGTCTCAGGAAATGTACTCGAATCGAGATTCATCTGCTTACTCCACAAGGACTTCAGGTACTTAATACATTTCATTATTCTAATGATTCTGTTTTTGGTTTCTTGGTTTGATCATCAGTGTTCTTAAGATAAAGTTCATTTTTGAAGTTACAAATATATTTGTTTCCTTGGTTTAAAGTGCAAATTTGAGTTGTTACTTGTAGTCTTATTCTTGAAAGAGTAAAGTTTTCCATATGGATCGGATATGTTGAGTAAATCTATACTTTTGCAGACTATACTGGATGTTCCTCTATATGGGAGAATCGCAACTCTGGAACTGTTCCGTCCCCATGTGAGTATAATTTTCTTTTTGCGTACTTTTTCCAGTCTCTGGTAATTATGAGTAAGTGACAATATTAATTGATAGTACTTTCTCTTCTGCAGGGTGAAGAAGCGCAAGATTTTTTATTCATTACCACTGAGAGAAATAAATTCTGTGTTCTTCAATGGGATTCTGAGTCGTCTGAGCTTATTACAAGGTATAGTCAAGCTATCATGCAGTCAGATGAAGTTAAGCAATTGGATGTGTTATTTGTGTTGGGATATGCTTTCTAGAGTCGTATATCTTCAAATTTGGTGTTCGAAAGAGATCACATTTTACTAACTATGTGCAGACTAGTGCATGGTATCAGGTTGTGTCTTTTAGTTACTTTGGGCTCATTTCTTCTCTTATACTTTGTTGTATATCCATAGCCTGGAAAACATTTCTCTGGTGCTAACATAGTTGTTGCTTACTTTTAGTTAAATTAGTCAATACCAACTCACTGTTATTCCCTCTACCGCCTATTTTAAATATTGTTTCGGCATTTTGTAGGGCTATGGGGGATGTTTCCGATGGTATTGGACGACCGACAGACAATGGTCAGGTATTAAATTAAGTAGTACACTGTATCTTTCACAGTGGTTATATTTTGATGTTCCTTCTTCAGTTGTCTCTGTACTGTAATTTAAGGGATTAGTGGCATGCTTGAAGCTGACTTCTCACTTGACACTGACTTTGCAGATTGGTATAATTGATCCTGATTGCAGATTAATTGGTCTCCACCTGTATGATGGCTTGTTTAAGGTATGATGTTGTCTTCAAGAAGAAATCTGACTTATGGTATGCTAGTTTGATGTCTATGTTACAGAACTTCCATTGATCACTTGACTTACCTAACTTACACATTATATAAAGGTTTGTTCTGTTTTTTGGGTTCCTTGATTAGGTGATTCCATTTGACAACAAAGGACAGCTCAAGGAAGCTTTTAACGTAAGGTACTGTTTTTCACTTAACAAGCTGCAACTTGAGTCTGTCAAGCTTCGATTATTCACTATTTTTAGATTGGTTAGTCATTTACACTAGATCTACTGCAGCCCTGTTTCCATGCATTAGATCTGTCCTAAACCCTCTGTTGACCCGGTCTATACACTTGTTTTTTTTTGTGCAGTTTTGGTTATTTTTAGGACCAGAACACTGAATCTAATATCGAGTATATTGCCTAAATTTCAGGCTGGAGGAGTTGCAGGTCCTAGATATCCAGTTTCTGTATGGATGCACCAAGCCAATAATCGCCGTACTGTATCAGGTTAACATTCATATTCAAATTTATATTCTAAATAATTTTCACTAGTTGGAGTAACTAATGCTTGCTTGGTATTTCAGGACATCAAAGATGCTCGTCATGTCAAAACATATGAAGTTTCTCTAAAGGAAGACTTTGTCGAAGGACCATGGTCACAAAACAATCTCGACAATGGTGCTGGCTTATTGATCTCTGTACCTCCACCTCTGTGTGGCGTCCTTATCGTTGGAGAAGAAACAATTGTCTATTGTAGTGCCAATGCATTCAAAGCAGTACAAATTAGACCTGTAAGTTATTTTTACTGTATGTTCTAGGCTTTTATAAACAGTTTCTTATCCTTTCAGCAAGCACCCCTTTTGATTTTCATTTTGGTATGTGAACTTCAATTTGTGTCCAGTCCATCACAAAAGCATATGGAAGAGTTGACATTGATGGCTCTAGGTATCTACTTGGCGATCATGCCGGACTGCTCCACCTGCTTGTTATAACCCATGAGAAAGAAAAGTGAGCTGATATTACAATATTCTATTGAAATGAATGAAATGCGGGTATTCTGACTTTATTTATTTGCAGGGTCACTGGCCTCAAAATTGAGCTTTTGGGTGAAACTTCTATTGCATCTTCCATCTCGTATCTTGACAATGCTGTTGTCTTTGTCGGCTCAAGCTATGGAGATTCACAGGTACACTAGGATTGAATGTGGTTCTCATTGCATAATCTTTAGAAAACAATTCTTGAAATATGAAAATATAACAGTATTATGGTTACCACTATCCTAGTTATTTGTGTTCAGTTGTTAATTGGTGACAGTCCTCTCTGGATGTAACATTTTACTCTTTCATAGAATGGAAATTTCAAAAAAAATATTGCCCTCTTCTCTGAGTTCTAGTATAAATACAAGCTATTAAGCATTTGAACGTTTATATGTTTTATTTTCCAACCACAGCTTATCAGGCTAAATTCGCATCCGGATGCAAAAGGTTCATATGTAGAAATTTTAGAAAGTTATGTCAACTTGGGCCCTATTGTCGACTTCTGTGTTGTCGACCTTGAGAGACATGGGCAAGGTCAGGTCGTAACTTGCTCTGGAGCATATAAGGATGGTTCTCTTCGCATAGTTCTCAATGGGATAGGAATAAATGAACAGGTTTGATGTATATTAGGAATGTCATTTTTGTCTTTCGTTACGTATGAGTAATTTTCTCGTCTGATGTAATATAATAAGACTCTCCTGTATTACATTACAGGCGTCCGTGGAACTTCAAGGTATCAAAGGAATTTGGTCGCTGAAATCTTCAATCGATGAAGCCTTTGATACATTCCTCGTAGTTAGTTTTATCAGTGAGACTCGTATATTAGCCATGAATATAGAGGATGAACTGGAAGAAACAGAAATTGAAGGTTTCTTGTCTCAAGCACAAACTTTGTTTTGCCATGATGCTGTCTACAACCAACTTGTACAGGTATGCTTAACCTGCCCTCATTCATTACTTTCTATGCATTTGCTTGTAGTTTGATTTAACAAGGCAAGGAAAATTTCGCCGAATTCCATTTTATAGTTGTTAAGTCTACTCCTGATCATCAACATAGAGTTTCGTTCTCTCATGGCTTTCCCTGCAGTACAATGGTGTTATTAATTTATGGTGACCACTTTTAGGCGTTTGAGTGTTCCAAAACGAATCAAATGTAGATGTGCTTTTGTGTTTCTTTGTCGTTATTTTCTTCAGGCATAGTTTCCTGTCTAGTTTAGTGTTCTCTCCTATCTTTTCCTCTAGGATGCACTAACTGCTGCCTTTTTCGTAATCAGGTCACTTCAAATTCTGTTAGATTAGTCAGTTCTACAACTAGGGAATTGCGGATTAAATGGGATGCTCCTGCTGGATTCATTATTAATGTTGCAACTGCTACTGCCAGCCAGGTTTGTCTTTCTTTCTTAAGGATTTATACAGCGTCTCATTTATAAATTCAGTATTTTTCTCGTTTCTAGACAATGGAATATGATTTTGAGAATGATATACTTGTTAGGTTCTTTTGGCGACTGGAGGTGGGCATTTGGTCTATATAGAGATTGGAGATGGGACATTGACGGAAGTGAAACATGTCGTGTTGGAGTACGAGGTTTCTTGTATTGATATGAATCCCATTGGCGATAGTTCTAATTACAGTCAGTTAGCTGCGGTGGGGATGTGGACAGACATAAGTGTGAGGATTTTTGTGCTACCAGATTTGGCTCTTATTACTAAAGAGCAACTAGGAGGAGAGATCATTCCCCGTTCTGTTCTTCTTTGTGCCTTCGAAGGGGTATGATTTTCTTCGTGAAATGATCGTATCAATCGTTAATGTAGCCTTTGGTTACCATACTAATAACAGCGGTTTTTCATTTATCACAGATATCTTACTTGCTCTGTGCTCTTGGAGATGGTCATCTCCTAAACTTCCAGTTGGATACGAGTAGTGGGGAATTACGAGATCGGAAAAAAGTGTCACTGGGGACTCAGCCTATAACTCTGCGTACATTTTCATCTAAAAGTGCAACGCATGTCTTTGCTGCTTCAGATAGACCAGCTGTTATATATAGCAACAACAAGAAGCTGGTATACAGCAACGTGAATCTGAAAGAAGTTAGTCATATCAGTCCTTTTAACTCTGCTGCCTTTCCAGACAGGTAAATTAATTTCTTTCTCACTTTGTTTCCTTTGGGATCAATGTACATTGTGGTGAAATCTGGTTCTGCTTCTCTTCCATGTGCAGTTTAGCAATTGCCAGGGAAGGCGAACTTACTATTGGCACCATCAATGATATCCAGAAGCTTCATATACGCACTATTCCTATTGGAGAGCATGCTCGTCGTATCTGCCATCAGAAACAAACACGAACATTTGCGATCTGCAGTTTGAGAAACCATCCGAGTGCAGAAGAATCTGAAATGCATTTTGTCCGTCTGCTGGATGACCAAACTTTCGACTTTTTGTCAACTTACCCTTTGGACACCTTTGAATACAGTTGCTCCATACTTAGCTGCTCGTTTACAGACGACAAAAATGTCTACTACTGTGTTGGTACGGCATATGTTTTGCCCGAACAAGTTGAACCAACTAAGGTATCATCGTTTCAGTGAGACATTCTTGATTTTGTTTGTATCAAAATTTATAATTTTTCGTTTGTTTTTGTGAACGTAGGGAAGGATACTTGTGTTTATAGCTGAAGAAGGGAGATTGCAGCTTATTGCAGAGAAGGAAACCGAGGGAGCTATTTACTCTCTTAATGCCTTCAATGGCAAACTTCTCGCTTCTATTAATGATAAAATTCAGCTGTATAAATGGATGGTTCGGGATGGTGGAACTCATGAGCTCCAGTCTGAATGTGGACATCACGGTCACATACTAGCTCTCTTCGTGCAGACCCGTGGTGACTTCATCGTCGTTGGTGATCTCATGAAATCTATCTCCTTCTTGATCTACAAGGTTAAACAAAATTGTTTTATCAAGCTTCTTGTGAATATATGTTAAATCTTGGACTCTAAACCGTTTATGTTTGTTTTAAAAGCACGAGGAAGGTGCGATCGAGGAGAGAGCTTGGGACTATAATGCAAACTGGATGTCAGCAGTTGAGATACTCGATGATGACACGTACCTCGGTGCAGACAGTTGCTACAACCTATTCACAATAAAGAAGAACAACGAAGGTGATACAGAGGACGAACGGGCACGTATGGAAGTAGTTGGTGAGTATCACCTCGGGGAATTCGTGAACCGATTCCGCCATGGCTCACTTGTTATGAGAATGCCTGATTCAGAGATTGGTCAGATACCGACTCTCGTATTTGGTACCGTCAATGGTGTGATTGGAGTAATGGCTTCGCTGCCTCAAGAACAGTACGCGTTTCTAGAGAAACTGCAGACGAGCCTGAGAAAAGTGATTAAAGGAGTCGGCGGTTTGAGTCACGAGCAATGGAGATCGTTCACCAACGAGAAGAAAACTGCGGAAGCGAGGAATTTCGTGGATGGTGATCTTATCGAATCGTTTTTGGATTTGAGTAGGAGTCAAATGGAAGAGATCTCTAAAGGTATGGATGTTCAAGTTGAAGAGTTGTGTAAAAGAGTTGAAGAACTCACTAGACTTCACTGATCAATTCTCAAACAATCTTTTGGAATTTTAAAGACTTGTTTTGTGAATAATCTTTTTGGTACTTCACTTACTTGTAAAGGAGAGTGTAAACCGAAGTTGAGCCAGTGAAAATGTACATGAAAATTTTGTTCTACTTACATAAAGACCGGTTTAGACTGGATTAATCCGGTTTGGTACGGTTTAAATGTGTCGTTTTTTCCTTTTGGTGTTGACATTTTACTAACAAGGAAAGGATTTAAACCGAAGTTGAGTAAAAGTGAAAATGGACAAGAAAAATTCTGCTTACATCGGGATCGGTTTAGACTAGTTGAATCCGGTTCGGTACGGTTTGGAGAAATTGTCGGAATTTATCAACAAAATAAACCAGAGGTGTTTGGGGATTTCTGCGACGCAGGAGGAGATACGAAGAACCCTAATTCCTCTTTTAATCACTTTCCTCCATTTTCAAGCATTCAGAAAAAGCTCTTCTTTCGTCGATTCTTGTATAAAGTAATAAGCTTTTTCGAGCGCCAAAAACTATGTTCTTCCATAGATTGTCAAGATTAGGTGCTCGCATTGTTAAAGAGCTTCCAAGAGGTATCTATCTATATCTCAGTCTTGAAATTGTTGATTGAATTTGTTCTTGTATTGTCTGATTTATTTAAGTCTATGACTTATGTTTTGGGCAGAGAGACATTTGCCAAAATGTGGAATTTGGAGTCTACAAAGGTCTTATGGCCAATATTTGCCATCTTCGGTTAGTCTAAAGCTTTGGTTTTGTATTCTAGCTGAATCTGGAAAAGTGTATAGATATACCATCTTTGCAAAAGTAATGAAATGGATTAGCTAATTACAAGTTATGCAATCACTAGAGAGAATTTTAAGGTATGGTTTTGGCTCAAAGATGTTGTGGCTTTATGTAAGTGAATTAGCTTTTGAAACTCCGGTGGTTTCGCTTGATATTATATCTCTTACAAATTCTGTTTTTGATTTGATATATCTGCTCTTTCTTCTTATTGACAAGGCTGTACTACAGAGGAGAACTAGGACTTTTCAGGAAGCCGTTTTCTCGAATAATTATAAGTCTTACAGCACTGCCTCGATTTCGGAAACAGAAACGTAAGTTCAAATTTATCTCAGTAAATATTCAACTCTTGACAACAATAAATGTAATTCATACTCGCTGAATGTAAGATGATACATGCATTTCAGGATAAACGTTATCTTTGTTGATAAAGATGGAGAGGAAATTCGTATTAAGGTCCCAATTGGAATGAACATGCTTCAAGCTGCTCATGAAAATGATATAGAACTTGAAGGCACCATTTCTTCTTCCATTTCGGCATCGCAGAAACCAAGATAGTATTAATGCATTTATTTGAAATTTACTGGTTGCTTTTTCTATACTTTCAGGGGCGTGTGAATGTTCTCTAGCGTGTTCAACGTGCCATGTGGTTGTTATGGTAATACTGTCTCTTCCTTACAATCACTCATCTTTATAGATATGTGTTTCAACCAATAGTTAAAACTGTAAATGAAATAGGACCCGGAATACTACAGCAAACTCGAAGAACCGACAGATGAAGAGAATGATATGCTAGATCTTGCTTTCGCTTTGACACCGACGTGAGTTCTTTTACGCTCTAAATGGTTTCAGTCGGGTTTCATTGAAAATGATGTAATATGTTACATTGAAAATGTTCACAGGTCGCGATTGGGATGTCAAGTCATAGCAAGTCCAGAGCTAGATGGAATACGATTAGGCATTCCTTCAGCTACAAGGAATTTTGCGGTTGATGGGTTCGTTCCTAAACCTCACTAGCTACTTTAGTCTCTCAGAGCAGAGGATTGTTCAATTAGTTGAGTTAAAGAGTTTTTGAGTCTACACTTGTTTATTATCCGTAAAATATAACCTTTGGGAGTTATAGATGTTGTAATTCAGAAGGTCAGATTTCACAGTTTTATGTAACTCAATAGTTTTTTGTTATCTTCAACTTTTATTTGAATTTATAAAAAGATTTTAAAATTAAGTGAAGAATCCTCATAAAATATTAAACACAATTCTTTAAAAATCCTACTTGACAATTAAAAAAAAAGAGTAAAAACTCAAAAAGATGATCTAACAAGTTTATATCAAGTCTAAAATTTGGCAACCTGCAATAGAATCTAAGACCCATGAGCTGCTTGCAGCTCTAGCTCTAGCAGATTTAGCCAAGGCTTCACCATCAGATCTTCTTTGAGTCAGAGATTTGTTCTTGCTTGGCTCTACACTAAATACTATGATCGTCGAAGAAGCTTCATTATCATTAGAAATAGGACGCCTTCGCAGAATTGTTCCACCTGCTGCTACAATCAGATCTTGAAGATAACCTTTGTACGCAACCTCGAAATCTCCCATAATGTAAAACTTTAGGCCATTAAACAGTTTTGGTTTCTGCATATCAGTGAGTAAAAACAACCATTAAAGATGATACATTCACAAGATGAAAATATTCACAAGAGAGACGAACGAAGCTAACCTTGTTCAAAGCTCTTTGTCTTCCGAGGTAAGGTCCTTGTCGTATTCCATGAACGTCCATGGAAATCTCATACGGCTCCTCGCTTACGTATTTCTTGTTTTTCATGCATTCCTTGATCCCTGAGAAATAGATAGACAAACAATTTGACAAATTGAATATATGTTTGGAGTATATGTTTCATTGCTAATAGAATAGTGATACTTACAATCAATGCTTAGAATCCATTTCCCCTCCAAGATCGCCATCATGAACTTGAGGGTTCTTTTGCAGGCTCCGTTTTCATTGACTGATGCAATGACATGTGTAACACTTGGCTCCCATTTTCTCGAGATCGTAACACCAGACAGTTCTGAAAATTCTGTAATGACAGTCTGCAATACCAAGCCACCCATGAAATTTAAGTTTCAAGTCAAAAGATGTGCATAAAGTAAAATGAGTATGTAAGTATCTTTTGTATACCTTCTCTTCATCTGTGAGCCCTGAACAGCTTAGAACCAATTTCTTAGGTAACCCTTGAAAAGGCTTAAACTGGGGCTCAACGATGTCAGTTTCTCCAGCTACTTGATTTGGAGTAGTCTCTTTAGGTGTACGCTTGCGTTTCCCTTCTTTGGGACTAGTCTCTTCACAAGGTAATTTAGAGGATGCATCCAAAGGACATAACATTACAAAGTTTTCCTGGTGACAAGAAAGGGGTTAAACAAAACGTAAAAGGGACTATATAGAGAGCTTTTTATAGTCTATGAACACTTACATTGTCCCATCTGCATTCTGGTATCAGTTTTGCACACGTAAAATGAAAACTATTCTTGCAACTCTTATTGTAACAACCAAGTGCTGCGCCTTTAAGCCCGCAACAACTACAACTTATTCTCCGGCTTCTTGTCAATTCTACATCAAGGTTGACTGCGGTAAGGTTGTTGAAGTAAACATTTGGAGCCCTGAAAATTTAACAGGATTTCTTATTTTCAGTCTTTATAGTATCAAAAGGATGAATATGCATAATTTACTACTATTCCGTTTTCTTACCATTCAGCACAGTTTTTGTGAACATGTATGACCTTAGACCCACCATTAAAATCTGCAGAGACAGGTTCACCTTTGTGGTAATGAACCATTTCTCCCGAAGCCTGTCAAAATAAAAATCCAATTTAGTAACTGGTAAAAGTCTACTAAAGTCTGCATCTACAACTTCAATGTGACAGAGTGAAGCATACCTCTGTGTCTTCGGAAGATTGACAGAAGGCACATGAGAATTTCTTTGTTGGAGGTCCATCACATCGTCGCAAAAGTACACTACCTTCAAGTGGAGGCTTGTTTATCGTTGAGCATTTCTCTAAAGCTTTCACGGTATTATTGGCTTCATCCACAGTAGATTTCTTTTTGTTTGTTGAATCTTGCTTATCACCCACTTGATTCAACTCATCACTAAGAATTTTCTTGCCACGCAGTTGTGTAACTTTACTTGGGACTGAACCAGAATCAAGCTTTAATCTCTTTTCTGAAGTCTTCTTTTCAGTTCTCACAGAAAGATCTTTCGATAAGGAGTTTGCATTGGATTTTCTTCCACTTTTTCTAAGAGAGGATATCTTAGTGGGACTCTGCTTTTCAGGCTGAGCATCAGATGAATCATGGGGTTGATCTTGATCCCTCTTTCCCGCAATTTTTGTTCCGTGTGAAAGCTCGATAGTTCCAGCAATCGGTTGAGCTGGGGAGGATTTAACGGTAGATCTTTTCCTCTTTGTCCCCTGCTTCCCATCGGCTTCAGTGGATATATTTAGACCAGCTTGAACATGTGAACATTTACTCTTGCTTCTTGTAACCCGTTTAGCTTTCGAATTTTCATCAGGATTCCCAGCCTGTCTGATAATTGTGTCAGAAATCACAGGACTCTCTTGTTTCTCACCAGTCTTTGCTCTAGCAACTGTATTTCTTGCACTTGCTGCTTTGCCTTTCTTATTCTTGGATGTTACTACTTTAGATGGTTTCCTTTGAGTAAGATCAATCCCACCTCTAGCTACAACCTATAAATTTGATTTGAGTTTTAAAGTTAATTTCAAGAAAACTCTTAAAAGACACTATCAAAGAAGACAAACACATGGCTGTATCAGATTGAAATACTGTCTTTAATACCTTGGCTTTCACAGGACTAGGTAGAATCTCTGGAGAGCAAGGCCTCTGAGTCCATTCAAACATTTCACTATCAAACATCTCTCCAGGGTTGGGCTTCTCTTGCTCATCTGCCTGAAACATTCACCAAGAAAGCAAAAAGTAAGATCAAAGGATCCAACACTCATTTGCATATTATTATATATCAGGGATCTTCATGTAACTCAATATGATTCTTATGATTAATAGGTAAGTGTGTCCTATAGCCTTTAAACCCCGCAGTACTCAATCTGAATCAACGATAACCACTACCATAAAACTAAGATGGATCATACAGCTTTTCTATAAACTCAGGGCACTGAAACATAGCAAGAAAAAGGCTATTGGGACATAAAAGTACTCACTTTCGACGGGCTCCTCTCATGATCCGAGTCCTTCAAATCGCTGAAAGAAGGAACATCAACAGGTGTAGTGTCTGAAAGTTGATCACTTGCAGTTAGCTGACTTAAGCTCTCCCCATCAACTTCATCTCTCAACCAAAAGAAAGGAGCCAGATCTCCTTCTTTATTCACACACGGATCCTCATTCAAACGAATCACAGTCTTTTCAGTGTAATCATCCTTGAGCTTTTCATCAGATTCAGTAGACAGATTCTGCAACAGCTGCACCCTTTTCTTGGTTTGGGAAGAAGGTTTCATAACAATAGTTCCAGGTGCATCTAAATCAGCTTCCTTGGTCTTCCTACACCTCTTCTTCTTGGATGTTACACATTTCCCAGATCCCTGACGCTTCTTACCATTCGCCTTTTTAACGGAAGCAGTTCTAACAATCTTTTCTTTATCTGTAATCACAAATCACAAAACACAATAAGAAAAAGTACATATCACTTAATTCATATAAACCTTGCAGCAAAACAAGCACTTTTTACAACCAAATCCCACAAGGCAACTATAATTACGTACCAGATGGTGATGGTTTATTCGGGATTTCGGATATGTTGTTGACCCCAGAAGCATCTTCCATGCTCTTGTAAATACTCACCAAGCTATCCATATGAGGAGCACCTCGAATCTCTAAATACCATTATTATCAGAACTAGTTAAAACAAGATATATTTATGAAAACTGACTCTAAGATCAATTAAGAGTATTGGAAGTATACCGCGACGATGGTACGGAATTTTACATACTGGACAATTAGCTTCCATTTTCATGGATTTCACTATACATTCACTGAAACCAATACAAAACATGTATTAATACTACTAGAAAGAAAGAAACAAAATGAAATTCAAATTAGGGTTCTTACTTGCAAAAGACATGGTTGCACGAAAGCGAAACTGCAGAATTAAACAAACCCAAGCTGCAAAACAAATCAGATCGTTGAATTAAAACCCAATACATGCTTAAGAATAAGAAACCCAAACAACAGAGATTCGATTGAGAAAGAGAACAATAAAATTAGGGTTTCTTGTCTTCTTCACAAAATCGCCAGAGAAAGAAAGAGAGATTTACCAAATAGGGCACTTGAGTTCTCTCGCCATTTTCTCCAAGTGACTCGAGTCTCCCATCTTCTTCTTCTCTTTCGATCGATGAAATCAAAATTGAAGCGACTCTCTGGGTATATAGATAAAATTGTGAAGCGTATCATACAAAGACGATTCTAATGGAAGCTTAAGAGAAGGAGAAAAAAAGCGCCAAAATATCAAAATAATTCAAATCCCGCCAAAATAATAAGTTAAAAAAAAAAAAACGCGGTAATATTTCATTTTGCCCCCTGGAAATTGATTACTTTACGAAATCTAAACCCAATGTATTTTTATTACACATATTTAACTCTCATTACTAACACAAGATTACTTCACCCTCACCATCATTTCCCCTCAATTCGACCACCACCGTGTCCCGAGCCACCATAAGCTGCGATTGCAATCTCAATGCTTCTCTGCCGTCCAATCCAAATCTATCCGAAACCCTAATTCTGGATCCTGCATAGAAGACGACCTCGGAGATCCCAATGAAGACGAAGAAGCCGAAGACGATCGATTGATATCGTCATTAAGATCGTCTGCACCGTTCGTTATCGTGGATCAGCTAATGGAGCATTTGGACGATAAAGGAGATTTAGAATTAGAGCAATTAAACAAAAAAAAATAAGTAACTAGATTAATTTACTCCAACAAGTGATTAGTTTAATGGCGGTAATTACGAATTAGTATGAGTTGACATTAAAGTTGAAACAGTAATTTCTTCAGTTAATCAATTCGCAAGTGTTGTTGCTAGGGGTAGGCAATTCGGTTTATTTTCGTGTTTGATTCGGGTTCGGTTCGGTTTATTCGGTTCTAGAAAAACAAGAGCCTAACTCAAACCGAACTAACTTCGGTTAGATTTAATTTGGTTCGGTTGTAGTTTGGGTTGGTTTAAATTGATTTTTCTGGAAAAAAAAATATATATTTTAAAATTTTGTTATAAAATTTAGAGGTAGCTAGTTTAATATACACATTATTGATAAAATTAATCAATTGCAATGGAATTTCAAGTTTGAAAAAAAGAAATAGAAAATGATATGATAGTTTGGAGGCAAAAAGAAAAACAAAAATTTTATAGGCTAAAAAGTTACTATTTTAACATGAAAATTTAGTTATTTAAGAAATAATTAATTTTTTTTTATTATATATGATCTAATGAAATAATTAGATAAAAAGCATATTGGTTTATTTTTGGGTTTGGTTCGGCTTCAGTTCGGTTTGTTCAGATCTAGAAAAACAAGAACCGAACTCAAACCGAAGTAACTTTGGTTCGGTTTCGGTTTGAGTTCGGTTGGTTCGGTTCGGTTTGGTTTGGTTAGGTTAATTTGCACACCCCTAGTTGTTGTTGCGAGTCGCCTAGGCATTCGGATATTTGGGTCGGATACAGGTTTGAGTCCTATCGGATACAAGTTATGTCGGGTCTACTAATTTTGTACCCATACAGGAACATATTTAGTTCAGTTCGGTTCAAGTTCGAGTCCTACCGGGTACAGGTTCGGGTCCAGGTTTCAAACTATTGAACCTGTACAGGTTCCAAAATATGTCCGGTTCAGGTTCGAGTACATGTTTTTTCAGGTTCAATTGTATTTAAAACTGTTTTCTCCCTCGAATCTACAAAAAGTAACCCGGAAATTGAAAAGAATCCGAAGAAAAAGGCATAAAACATTGGAAATACCAATTCTAAAATCAAAACTATTTGAAAGTGTGACAAAAATATCATATCTAAAATTCAAACTATTTAAAAATGTGATAAAAGATATCTAGGCCTCAGTATACCGATATACGGGTTGGGTATAGGTTCGGGTCCTAACAGGTACATGTTCTATTGGGTTTAGAAATTTTGTACCCATACGGGTACCTGTAAATTTCGGGTCGAGTTCAGGTTCGGATCCAGGTTCGGATACACAAGTTTGGATAATTATGCGCAGGCCTAGCTGCGACTAGCGACGGTGATGTCAATGTGAACTGTGAAGGTACGAAAACGTCGTCGCTTTGGTCCACTTTAGTTGGTTTATGACTTAAGTTTCTAAACCGGACAAACCGGTTGAATTAAGATACCAATTTCGAATTATATTACGAATCCATTGCTATTTTCCGATAGTGATTTCATTATTAATGAGGATTTGATGCATACAAATATTTTGTGAAGGATGAATTGTAGACCTTAAATGTAAAAGATATCTATATTTGTTAATCTTTGAGCATATTATTTTGATCAAAAGAAGTTTCTCATGAAAATTACGGGAAAAGGGGTTTGTCATCATGAGTTTGAACAAAACTTAGTCAATTTCAAAGAATACTTCTAACTAAATTATAAGATTCTGAGTTTATATTAATTTGTATAGATTTGGTTGTTTGGAACAATTCTTTGGCAAATTCAAAGTGGAAATGTTTCTATATTGCTAACAACATTCTAGACCGTGTGTATGAATTAAATTAGTCTTTTCTAGACAAAACAACTTTCTCAAAACACATTGACCAATTTCAAACATTAGGACCACCATTGTTTTCCAAATTTTATTCTTGTTAAAAAAAGAAGAAAATTGTTGAGGATAATAATCCGATTAAACGATAGATTCGTTTACCCACACTCCGGTTAGAACTCCGATGAGCTCAACAAGCTCCGACGAACACAATATCTCACAGATTCGATTCTCTTAGTCTCTCAAACAAATCACGAAACGAATTAAGAACAAAGGACACATAAATTAGTAACCCAGAGCTTCGCCACCGATGCGGTGTAAAACTACTGTTTTGGAGCCGGCTTGAACCAGCAATTCACTATGATCGGAACTAGCTCTCAAGATAGAAGCTAGAGGAAGAAGACGATCTTTTCTGTTACAAGTCTCGGCTTAATGATTCAATCTCTTTATAGACGTTAGAGATTAAACCAACCTTACTCTAATAATTCAATTCTATTCCACAAACCGGAATACTCAAATTGAACTAAGTCCCTCAAGATCGTTTAGAGTCTTTACCAGACTTTGTCTTTATACACCAAGACTTCATCCAAGAGCTAAAACACTTCAACATTCTTCACCTTGTTTTAGCCTCTACAAACATCAATCTTCCATTAACCATCCGAATCATCTCCTGTGAATTCCTCTGGATTCTACATCACCGGCACAAGCCCTAAGGCTCTCAGTTCTTGCGAATATTAAGTAAATCCAATGTAGGATTGAATTTACTTATAGGTACTACCTTTGTCAACACATCAGCAGGATTTCTAATTGTATGTATCTTCTGAACTTCAACTTCTTTAGAATCAATAATATCTCTGATGAAGCTGTACTTTGTGGCCATGTGTTTCATCCTCTCATGAAACACATGATTCCTAGCCAAGCACAAAGCACTTTGAGAATCACACCATACACTAGTAGTTTCTTGCTTGAATCCAAAATCTTTTAACAACCCTTTCAACTAGATTGCTTCTTTAATAGCTTCAGTAAGAGCAATATATTCTGCTTCTGTAGTGGATAATGCCACAACCTATTGCAAGGTTGACTTCCAGCTAACCACATTACCACCCACTGTAAAGATACAGCCTGAGATTGATCTGCTACGATCCAAGTCTGCACCAAAATCTGAATCACTATAACCTAACACCTTTAACTCTCCAGACTTTGTGAATACTAACTTCAAGTCTATAGACCCTTTAATATATCTCAACAGTCACTTAACAGCTTCCCAATGAATATATCCAGGACTACTCATGAATCTACAATTCCAATTCCATTGCTAAATCTGGTCTAGATCCTACCATAGCATACATGATACTACCTACAGTAGAAGCATAGGGAGTTACCTCAGTGTCAACACACTCATTCAGATTCTTCACCTTTGAGAGCTTGAAATGTGTGCTCCAATAGGCATCAAAGAAACTTTAGCTCCTTCCATTATGAAAGTTTTGATTACTTTCTTCAAGTATTCTGACTGAGACAGATATAAGACTTCCTTCTATATATCCCTGATCATGTCCATACCCAAAATTCTTCTAGCAGGACCTAACTCCTTCATATCAAAGGCTGCACTCAACTAATTCTTCAGCTCCTTTACAATATCCATATTTTCAGCTGCAATTAACATGTCGTCTACGTATAACAGCAAATATATGTAACTACCCTTCAGTTACCTCCTTTGTATAAACAAAAGGGTCATGTTCACTCTTATTAAACCCTTGCAGCTTCATCACCTGATCAAACTTCATATTCCATTGTTGTGGTGACTAATTTAAGCCATAGAGTGACTTCTTGAGCAAGCACACATAATCTGGATGATCTTTGTCTTCAAAACCTTCAGGTTGAGCCATATATAAATCTTCTTCTAGCTTACCATGTAAGAATGTTGTTTTGACATCCATTTGCTCAAGCTACATATTCTTATTTACCACAATTGACAACAAGGTGCGGATTAAAATATGTTTTACCACTGGTGCAAACACCTTCTGGTAATCAATACCTTCTTTCTGAGTAAACCCATGTACTACTAACCTAGATTTATATCTCGGAGGCTCAGAAATCTCTATTCTGGTTTCAACTTAAACAACCACCTGCAACCAATTATTTGTCTATCCAATGGTTTAGGAACCAAAATCTATGTGCGATTTTTATCTAGTGAATCTAGTGAATCCTTCTCTTCAACAAACGCACTAATCCATAACTCACATTCTGCACTTTCCAAAGCCTCAGCATAACTCTGTGGTTCATTAGTGTCAATTGCTCTAGCTGCAGCAAGAGCAAAAGCAACTACACGTTCTTCTGTAAATACATAATCTATTAGTAAGGTAAATGCAAAACCACTTTCCTCTGTCAAGCGACACCTCCTCAGGTGTTTTGAAACCTATAGCAGAAGTAGGAGTCATGTTACTCAAATAAACTGATGCTGCAGCACCTTCAGCCCAAAATCTTTCCTCTAATGCAGACGCATTTAGCAAACACCTAACTTTCTCCATCACTGTCCTATTCATTCTCTCAGCAACACCGTTTTGTTGTTGTGTATAAGTACACGTACGATGTCTCTCAATACCATGTAACTTGCAATGTCCATCAAATGCTTTACATAACTCCAACCCATTATCCGTTCTTAAGCACTAAACCTTCTTGTCTGTCTTGTTCTCAACAAACTTTTGCCACCCATAAAACTTAGTAAACGTCTCATATTTCGACATCATAAAGTATATCCAAAATTTATGAGAGAAATCATCAATTATTGACAGGAAATAGTGACAACCTGACATAGAAGCTTAAACACTTGGAGATCCCCAAAGTTCACTGTGAACATACTCCAAAACCTGAGTTGACTCATGTTTCTCAGTTTCAAAGCTAACTCTCTTAGACTTTCCCAAAACATAATGCTCACAGAAGAATTTATTTTCAACTTCTTTCTTCTTCAAAATCCCTTCTTTAACTAAGATCATTAAGTTTTTGTTACTCATATGACCTACTCTACTATGCCATAGAGGAATCTGACACTTGCTTTTTTCAAGATGGCATGCCTCAGCAGTAACTGTTTCACCATCTAGATTGTACAAACCATTATGTAATGATGCATGTAAGGCAATCTTTCCATTCATGTGAAACTCTTTCTTCCCATTACCTTAAGAGTGCATAAAACCCAATCTATCCAAAGTTGGTGTTGATATCAAGTTCCTTATGGAATTTGGAACATATCTAACATTCTTCAACACCTTAATAGTACCACTATTTGTATTAACTCTGATTGATCCAACACCTTGTGATTCAACTGTTCTGAAATCACCAAGCAATATTCTACTAGTTCCTTTCTCTTCAAATTCAAAGAACCATCCACGCCTTGAAGTCATATGATAAGTACAACCCGAATCAATGACCTAATTCTTATTGTACCTATCCTCAGTGACATTAAGAGCTGCCCCTGCATCTGGAATTTGTTCAATCAATACACCAGCTTTACCATCTCCATCACTATCATATTTCTTCTTTCTAGCAAAACAATATTTCTTGATGTGACCTTCTTTACTGCAATACCAACAAACAACCTTTGAACCAGTCTTGGACCCACTCCTAGACTTTCCCTTCTGATTTGAACCACGATATGGTTGTCTGCCTCTTTCCTTAGTGTACAACACAGTACCCTGACCTTGTTCAGCTTACTTCTCTGCTAGCTCTCTTTCTCTTGACTTAACAGATGATATCCCTTCTTCTAGGATTAAAAAATCTCTCCCATACTTAATAGTAGGCTTAAGCTGATCAAAACTTGCAGGTAATGAGCTCAGAAACAATATTGCTTGTACTTCCTCTGAAACACTCACATGTAGACTATGAAGTTCAACTACAATCTTAAGAAACTCATCTACATTCACATCCACTGATTTTGACTCATCAGTCTTGAAAGTATAGAACTTAAGCTACATATAGATTCTATTTGGCAAAGTAGTAGCCATATATAATCTAGCCGTTTCACAATGTTGTACTTTACGCAGAACGTTATCACTTATATGCAATATTATTAGATTTTTTGCCTTATCAGATTGTTCAATCTTGTCAGGGTTAGGAACCATCTTCATACCTGGTTTAACCACCGTAGATATTACATCCACCGAACCAGATTCATCGGCGGGTTTAGGATCCACCACCGACTTCTTCTTTTCCTCTTTAGTCATCAGAACTTCCATCATCAATTTCTCATACGTAAGAATGTTCTTTAACCCCAAAATTCCAAAAATTGCCATCATTCGAATCTTCTAAATCTGGAAATCACCGGAACCGTCGAACCGCTCCACCTCAATCCTAGGGTTCGACATCGCAACGATCTTGAGCCGAAGCTCTGATACCACTTGTTGAGGATAATAATCTAATTAAATGATAGATTCGTTTACCCACAGTCTGGTTAGAACTCCGACGAGCTCAACAAGCTCTGACGAACACAATATCTCACAGATTCAATTCTCTCAGTCTCTCAAACAAAACACAAAACGAATTAAGAACAAAAGACACACAAATTGGTAACCAAGAGCTTCGCCACCGATGCGGTGTAAAACTACTGCTCTGGAGCCGAGTTGAACCAGCAATTCACTATGACCGGAACTAGCTCTCAAGATCAGAGAAGCTAAAGGAAGAAGACGATCTTTTCTGTTACAAGTCTCGGCTTAATGATTCAATCTCTTTATAGACGTTAGAGATTAAACCAGCCTTAACCAGGAAACTCTAATAATTCAATTCTATTTCACAAACCGGAATACTCAAATTGAACCGAGTCCCTCAAGATCGTTTATAGTCTTTACCAGGCTTAGTCTTTATACACCAAGACTTCATACAAGAGCTAAAACACTTCAACAAAAATGTTTTTTTTTGTCGACACATAATTTTATTACCGAGTAATGAGAGGTGTACAACTTAGAAAATTAATTAAAAAACATTACACCCTCAATTGAAAGATAACGATGAAGGCATGATCAACACGTGGATAGACACATGCAACCTTTTATTTTATGTTCTTACTTTTTCTTTTAACGTAATATATTACTATTGGGGTAAATATTAGAATATATATTTACATGTTAATTTTGGGGTACCAAGAATATGGGTTTTGGTCCAGTTATGAGCTAGAAACCATGTCATATTACAAAGTTGGTTCTTGGTTGTATTACAAGAAAATGAAACATAGAATCTGTTGTCGGTGAACACTTGTTTATAAAAGGAAGAGAATATTCGGCAATAACTCTAACACAACACAAGGGAACAAAGAGGCGAAAAAGACTAGAAGAGTAGAAAGCTAGAGTGAAAGAGAAATTGTCGCCATGTCTTTGAGAGATAAAATTGGTCTTTCGTATTTGTTGTGTCGTCCCTCTCGTTGTTGGTTGAAACAAAAATAGAACGTTAGGAGCGTTTGGGTTAGGCCTGGGCAAATTATCCGGACCCGAAGACCCGAACCTAGAACCGACCCGAAATATCCGGTTTGGATCGGGTTCGGGTATACTTATATGAACCGGTTGGATAATATTTTCGGAGATCCACGAATACAGGTTCGGACCCAAACCGAACCCGAGACCCGAATAAAGACCCGAAAGTATATATATAATAACTGAATTTCACATTTTCATTCATGTATAGTATCATGCTTTGGTTTTTTTGACAAATTTCAAGTTTTGGATTATTGAACTTATTATGATTTTTAAGCTTGGACCATTTTAGCTTTTAATTTTATAGATTTTTATGTTTATTCTAGGTAAAAGAGAACTTGTAGGATCCTATTTGAAACTGTTAGAACCTGTTAGAACCTGTAACTGAATGAGTACCGTAAATATTTGGATATTTAACAAGTTTTGCAATTGATGACCCGAACCGACCCGAACCCGATAGGAACCGATCCAAAAATTTACAAAAACCTGTATTGGTATAATTTTACTAGACCCGTTAGAACATGTACCCGCTAGGAACCGATCCGAAGCCGACCCGAAGACCCGACTTCCCATGCCTAGTTTATGTAATCCCTTTGCTTGATAGTGACAGTTGAGGGAGGCGGTTCCCGCAGTCTGCAAACCTCTAGTTTTAATTTTATTTTATTTTCTTATTTTTTTCTTTTAGTGTAATATATTACTATTGGGGTGAATATTAGAGCATATATTTTAATATTAATTTTTGGGTACCAAAACTCTAAAAGCAATATTATTAGACAATGAAATTAGTCTAGTGTACACTGGGGTTGCCTTCGGACTATTGACAAATGACAATGCATAAGCAATATTATTATTATTATTATTATTATTATCAATAATTCGGGTAACTAATGACAACTTATTTTTTCTTTTCTTAGAAAGCACTCAAGAATCACCAACATAATATTAGACTGGTTGCTAATAATTGTGCCTTTTGTGATTAAGACATGTTGTTTTGGATTGATGGTTAATAAGTCATCATTACAAGAAAGAATCCCTGACCCCGTACCACCAAGCCTAAGGTTTAAGATGCCGTAGTCCTTGGTTGCCAAAGCTTTGAGGGAATAAGCACGATCAGAAAGAGCACCTTCATATAGATCTATGCAGCCGAGATATATATTATGAAAAAGAAAAGGGATCGTCGTATTGGCTGCAAACAACTTTACTTCCTTTAGTGTATCTGAAATATTTCGAGCCTGATAATCGATCAAGAATTTGATTAGGCCACAAAAATCCAATTTTGCGATTTCTGGAATTAATTTTAAAATTTTAAAACAAAGTGAAGAATCAACTCCTCTTTTCTTGCAGATGGAGTCGATCTCACTTTCTATTACCATCATACTAAATTTTGCATATGATGAGACAACGAGAAACTGTAAAACCAATATAAGAGCCAACGAAATGTTTCTTTTGACATATGCAACCATTTTTTTTTTTTTTATGGGTACCAAATGTTTGAGAACTTGCTTAAGAATTTTATACAAGATAAAACGTATCTTCAAAATTAAATTTGGACGGATCTTTTACCATCTTTACATTTTTGGTAGTCAAGATATGCTATTTTTTTAAATGGTAAATTCCATTGAGCCAATAAACTCTTTTTAGGTAGATCATTGATCTAAAGTCAATAATTTATGAGTAAAAATCTGTACTAGCAACGTATGCATAAAGTTGATTGGATTTTAGCCCAATTTAATTATCTAAAGTCCAATATCATTAAACTGAGATCTAGAACGCGACCCAGTAATCCCTTTACCCTACCTGGAGTTATCAGAGGTCCAATCGTTGTTCCCGATGATGCTCCTTCCCATCGAACAATCAGGGTTTCGATTTGCACTCTGGAACAAGATTCAATCGGGTAATTTCCTCTTTGTGTGTTGTTTTTTTCTTTTCGTTTTGGTGAATCTGAATTAGAAGTTGTATGTTAGTCTCCTGTCTAAATTCCTCAGTTTAGGATGATAATTGACTTCAAGACTTTGGAAGTTTGTTGATTGTATGTTGTTATATGGTTGAAATAGTTGTTACTTTTTGTCCAAAGGATTTACACTTTTTTTTGTTCTGTGTTTGCTTTTGTTCTTAGGTGGATTGGATGTAATGTTTGCTTAAGTTACAATCTGGGGTTTATAAGCCTTGATTGGTATTAGGCATGTTTATGTGCTGCGGAGGGTCATGGGTTAGGATCTCGCGTGAAAGCACAATCATCGCATATCTGCAACAAAGGACATTTTTCTCTATATGATTGGTCTCTGATTTGAAGCTGAGAGCATTCATTCTGAAACAAAGGACAAGGAAGGCATTACTTGGAGTTGGAGGAAGCAAAAAAAGGATTAAAGTTGTAAGATTATTATTCCAGGAATCTCTTTACCATTCCAGTATCTTGATAGAAATGTGAATCTTATGTTGAATAGAGAAAGCTGAGAGAGGTTTCTTAATTTCATTTGTTGTTGGATTTAGTTGAGATTAATACTACCTTTGTTTCTGATGCTGGAATTTATGTGTTGAATTGATGCAATTTGGATATTTGTTTGACAATACGTCCCTTAGATATTGTGACTCCTTTGCTTCGACTGTGATTGTGTTGGTTGTCATAGCAACTCTGAGAACTATGATATCATAGAAGCAGGTTTGGTGAATGTATTGGATTGCAACCAACCCAAATGCCTTCAATGGAAAGCCTAGCCCAATTGAGAAGCACGTACTTATCCAAATCTATCAGAGCATCATTATAGATGGTAGAGATGTTGAGATAATATATGAATTTTATAATATTTATTGTATTGGGATTAACATATTTACCCCCAACTTAAATTTTTTGTCGATTATAGGTAGTAAATATAAAGAGGTTCTTGAATTTTTTTTTTGTGAATTTGTGTTTTTTAAAAGTAAAGTTTATTTTCTCCAAAGTTTATATGACAGTTCAGAATGCCAAACCAAATCATATAACCAAATCAGATTACCAATCATATAACTATATATACCAATTCATAAATACAATTACCAAAACAAATTCATGATACAAATACCAAACCAAAACAGATTACCAATCATATATCTATATACCAATTCATAAATACAATTACCAAAACCAGTCATGAGATCTTCATATATCACCAGTTCAAACCATAAATGTATTGATTTAACACAACAAAAGACCACATAATTCATCCATGTAGATTCCGAATTGGAAGATTAAACAAACTGAAGACTATGAATAACACAAAATTAAGACTACGAATATCACGAAATTAAGAATCAAAACAACAATTACCTCAATTCCTTTCTCCTTGTACCAGTCTGCCTCTCTCCACATCCTCTAACACAAGTATGAAATCTATGTAAACACATAACACACTAATCACAAAACTAAATCATACAATTCAACAATTAAGAAACCTACCAAAATTACAGCACTAATACAACCACTCAAATTACTCGAATCGAATCATTAATACTGGTGAGCTAAACTTACTGGCTTCTTCTCCGTAGGGAACAAGTAAGCTTCCGTCAAAGCCGGTCCTTTCATAAGGCGCGTAAGCCTAAACACAACCAAAAAATCCAACAATCACATTCACATAAACAATCAAATAGAGTAAAATCAAAAGCAATACTGATGAAAGTAATCACTCAAGGATCGATTTGAACACCTCTTTGGTGATGATGCAGAGACGTCCATGAATCATTCCATTTTCTACAAAAGTCCTAGCTGCATAACCAGCAACATTTCCTCCACAAACCTAACCAACACACACAAAATCAGTCGATCCTAAAACTCAATTCGTCTTATGCAAATTCAAAAATTGGAATGATATGTTACTGACTTGCGAACGAAGTAGTGACGAGGCCTCTAGAAGCGATTCTGGAACCGATCAAAGAGAAAACCCAGTCTCTTCGTCGGTAACGTGGTGGATGCTAACGCCATGACTCTTCGAACTGCTACAATAGAGGATTAGAGAGATTCGATCTAGGGATTGAAAATCGAGGAAGAAGAAGATGATGTGAGAGAGTGAGAGAGAAGAAGACCTGGATACATTTTCTTATAAGAAGGAAAACCAATTCATATGATCTGTGGATTTATTAACAGAAGTTTCAGAGAGATCCAGAGAGAAAGAGAGAGAGAGAGAGAGAGAAAAGAAAGAAAACGGAAGAGTCGCGTAGGCTTTTTTTTTTTCCCCTTTTTGTTCAGATTTTCGACACTCCAAGGAGCCCAGCCTGTCGGATCAATGACATCGTCGATGAACGATTGCATGAATACCACTCTTGAAAACACACCTCGGCTAGAAGTTATGTTGCATCGCTGAAATGAGAAGCATGTGTTGTCATGCTCATATGTGCGTGATTGAGCAGTTAACATATTTTTCTGTCCCGGTTACAATATCACAATGTTGGAAAACAGCGGCGGCGTTGCCAAAGATAAAATCGACTGTCCCGGTGATGATGCACTCGCAATAGAACTGTCGATGCATTTCGGTGTACAACGTGTCTTGGAAGCCTTCTATACGGCAACGGTATATCACCGATGCATCAGCTTTCACGCGGAGAGCAGCCGCTTGGTCCCGATATGGCCCAGCCGTGTTCTGGTACCAAATATCTTGGGCCATAAATCCATATCCCTCGACAGCTGTCATTGTATAAAATTAGACAACATTTCATTACGGTCTAATAAAATTAACTAAAACAATATGTTTAAGGAGAAATACGATGTTTTTACCTAGGGTGGCGGATTTCGTGATGGGGAATCCAGTTGCATTGCTTAAGCTTCCGGTGAGACGGGTGACATGTCTACCATCGCCTCTGAGGGTAATAATGGGCTTTGAAGCACCAATGAAAACGTTTTCACGGTAGATACCTTTCTTCACGTGAATGACGTGCCGAGTCCGGCTATAATCCAGCGCCGCTGCAACAGCCTCCGTCACCGTTCTATAGTTCCCCGAGCCATCTTGTGAGCAACGACAACGTCGGATTTTCCTCTGCGGGCCTACATGAAACAAATAAATTTTAATATGGTTAGGAAAACCAAGAGAAAAACATACTGAAAATAAACTAGTTTTGGTTATTGACCAAAAAAGCCAACTTTGGTTCTCTGTCGCTTAACTTTTCACTATCACTCTGTTTCAGCTGCTGCTTATTGGGCTTCTCTCTATTTCGGTTCAAGTTATAGGTGGGTTTCACATTGGACTTTATTTATTAGAATGGACTTTTTGTAAATATTAATGGGCTATCAAGTTTTAATTATAAAATCGGCCATTATTTACATAAGATTAAAACAGATAAACCAACTTGATAAGCAAATTATATTTGTTTTTAAAAAAATATTTGTGTATATCAAAAGTTTCCAAAATTTGTGTATATCTTAACTTCTCACAATCATTCTGTTTTTGCTGTTTCTTATTGGGCTCTCTCGATCCGGTTCATTGGGTGGGTTACACATTGGGTTTTATTTCTTAGTTATCGTATTTAGGATAGACTTTGTTGTAAAACATTGATGGGCTATAAAATCAACCATTATTGCTAAAATAAAATTAAATCAAATAAACCAACTTGATAAGCAAATTATATTTTTACTTTATGAAAGATCTGTGTACATAATAAAGTTCCCGCCTATATATAAATACTGTATATGCGAAAGAAATAGATTTTACCAGCTCTGGATCGAGCCGGAGATGACCGTTCGTCTCGGAAGCCGATGGTGAGAAGGCTAGGAGCAGAAGTACAAGAAAAGCTGAGATCGTTGAAGTGTTCATCTTGCCCCGTGGAAACGAAATAAAAAATAAATTTTCATTTGTCTAAGCATAAACATGTATTAACATATGAAATTCACTCAATTAAACGGAAAAATTGTTTATCGAAACTAGATAATAGCATATTTAAATAATGGCAACTGAAACATTTCTATATCAAGTTTAGCACAAAAAAACAAAAAAAAATATTTCTATTGCATGCACAAACACTACAAGAAAACAAGGCATTTTCCGACGGTTTGCGTTTTTTTCAAAAAAAATAAAAAAAAAACAAATTCCGACGGAATTCCGACGGATTGCGTTTTTTTGAAAAAAAAAAAAAAAAAAAACGGGATCCGTCGGAATTCCGTTGGAAATTCCTTGGAAATTCCGACGGATTTATGACGGAACCCTTTTTTTTTTAATTTTGCATTCCCGCTCATTTCGTTTTGCATTCCCGCTCATTCTTATTCTTTTTTAATTTTTATTATTTGTATTTACAGAAAAAGAAGAAGAAGAAGAGGAGGAGGAGGAGGAGGAGGAGGAGGAGGAGGAGGAGGAGGAGGAGGAGGAGGAGGAGGAGGAGGAGGAGGAGGAGGAGGAGGAGGAGGAGGAGGAGGAAGCCGGAAAAAGTAGATCTCGCCGGAAAAAGAAGAAGAAGAAGAAGAAGAAGAAGAAGAAGATCCGGAGGAGGAGAAGAAGAAGCTCCGCCGGCAACACTTTTCTCCGGAAAATTTTCCGTTCGCCGGAAATTTTTTCCGATCGCCGGAAAAAGAAGAAGAAGAAGAAGAAGAAGAAGAAGAAGATCCGGAGGGGGAGAAGAAGAAGATCCGGAGGAGGAGAAGAAGAAGCTCCGCCGGCAACACTTTTCGCCGGAAAATTTTCCGGTGGCCGGAATTTTTTTTTAAAAAAATTAAACGAAAGTCCGTCGGGAAACTCCGACGAATTTCCGACGGACTTTCGTTTAAAAAAAAAAAAAAAAAAAGTGATCCGTCGGAATTTTCCGACGGATTTCCGACAGATCCCCAATTTCCGACAAGATAGAACCGACGGACCAAAACCATCGGAAATCCGTCGGAATACCTCTTTTCCGACGGAATTCTGACGGATTTGGCCGTCGAAAAATGCATTGTTTTCTTGTAGTGAAAGAAGAAATATATGCTACTATAAAACAAAATGTTTTTGCTACATATAAATAAATATAAGTATGAGAAAACATGTTTCAGTACTTTATGGCTTTGTATGATACGTAATGAAAATCACCAATGACTAGTTAGGTGGATGACTCGTTGGTAAATTACTATATGCTGATTAGAGTCTACTCGATTACTTGTGTTTTACTATATGTTGTACTTAATTTATATTATTCACTTTTAATTAAAATTACAAATAATACTTTATAATTTTTAAATAATACACAAACTTTGTCTAAAAATAGAAAAAGGTAAGTCGAAGAAAACTCATAATGGGGTCTCTGTTTTGGCGCTCAAAATAGTAATTTATCTTTTTTACATTAAGATCCAAACATAGTCCGACGTAAAGCACTTAATGACTCCTACGATTGGAGTTATGTTCATTATGCACAAAGACGAATCTTAATTGGTATAGTTTCAAAATCATGAAAGTGTATGTTTTATGAGGTGTATGTGGATTTTTTTATAAAAAAAAATTCACTAAAGGTTTTAAAGAAATAATTACGCATAAGTCGCAAGAGGTCAGTACCTAAGGGTCTTCTGTATGGTAAGCCCACCAACCAGGGAGTTACTCAGCTCAAATTCTAACGCCGTAAGAGATCTGTTGCCGAGGAATGTCCTGGTCGCAAATTGGGTGGCCTTAGAGTTGTTAAGCTCGCAAATCGATCATCCAAGTTAAGCCTGCACACAATGTCATCCGAAATGATCTAAGGATCAGCTGGATCTTCAACCCAGTGCACAAACACAGAGAGCTTAGAGGGCTTACCTTAGAGGGAAAGAAGAATCGTGGTCTTCGTGGAAAGGGTCACAACAACGACAAGAACCGTCGACCTTCCCGCAGGGCTACGTGGAAGACGAGCAACAACCTCTCTCTCCGTCGTTACCGATGATCAACTCTATGTTTGGTTTTTCTCAAGTGGTATATCTTCTGTGTGGATCTATCACTACAAGAAAACAGCCACTTTTCCGATGGAATTTCCGACAGACGGAATATTCGTCGGAAATTTCCGACTTCAATCAATCCGTCGGAAATCCGTCACAATTTACCGACGGAGTACCGACGGCCACGGAAACAGTCGATACTCCGTCGGTACTCCGTCACCTTGTACAGACGGATTTCTGACGGCCACGTAAACTGTCGGAACTCCGTCGGTACTCCATCACCTTGTACCGACGGATTACCGCATAACTAAGTTGTCGTAATTTTGTAACGTAATTCTGACGGATTTCCGACGAATTCCAATATCTGCAAACTTTGATTGGTCACTTTGTACCATCGGAATGCCGACTGAATTCCGACGGACTCCGGTATTATATATATGGGTTGAAATTTCTGCATTTCATCAGAAAACAAAAAGACATTCTATAAAATAAGCAACAGGTTTTTTTTAGCATGTCGGAAGATCCCGCATTTAGCGACCATCCTTGGATTTCTGCAGTTGAACACCTACGTGACACATGTACAATATTAGGTTTGTTGAATAACATGAAACGAATGCAGTCTGATTTTGGTAGGGCATTTTTACAAAAATGTTTATATATACTTTTCCAGCGAGGTTAATGGAGACTCCCAGGGATTGAGTATTGTCCGTTGAATTGGACATTATTCTTAACTGTTTAAATCATTTGGACATTGTTCGGGAGGTGAGATTGAGTTATATTGGAAAAGATATTTTATATGCAAGTTATATGTATAATCGGTTCTGTTAAATTAAGTAGGTAATTGCAATTATTGATGAGTACGATTGTACTGATGAGGGAGACGCTATGGTTGTCTTAAAGGTAATTGGTAATTATAATTCAGAGTATGATTCAATTGATATATTTTGTTACTTGAAACGTTAAATTAATATGTATTGATGTAGGATCCATGTGGGAGAATTGGCGGATATATTCAAAAAGAAGCGTGTGTACACGCTTCTTTTGGCCCTGATATACGAGTTGACTCAGTCGTTGTATTGAGTAATGTAAGTTTAAAATATGTTTATTTAAGTAAATGAAGTATAGATTACATTATATTTGTCTATTCTTTAGGTTCAAGTTGTAGTCGGAACTGGGTACACTTACCTCAACATCAAGCTTGAAAACATAGATGCTATTTGGACGAAAGAAAATTGTATTCCGCCACAGAACAGCGATGAAGATATTGGTAATATTAACGGAGACTCGTATGTCGAGGATACTTACTCTGACAAGAGTTAGACTGCAGACGGTAGTGTAAAGGATACACCATCGGGAAGTGGGACGAGAAGTAGAAGTTTTGAAATCTTTATGAAGAAAAAATAAATCCATGTATTTTGGTGTTTTATAAATTATTAATATAAACAGTCTTTTGATTCTGTAATATGAACGGTAAATATTTTATTTCTCGAGCACGTTGCGCGATATGGTTGGTTTATATATAATATTCCTTCCAGAATAAAGAAAAATATTATAATAGCACAATCCGTCGGAAATCCGTCAGAAATTTACTGACGGATTTCCGACGGATTGTGTTATTTATATATTTTATAATATTTGACGCAAATAATATATATAAATAACAAATTCCGTCTGAAATCCGTCGGTAAATTTCCGACAGATTTCCGACGGATTTTAAAACTGTAGGGAATCCGTCGGTACACCGTCGGTACACCGTCGGAAACCGATGTCGGCAAAGTTTGAGTGGTTACCCTATCGTCAGTGGTGGCTGAAAGGACTGGTGGGGTGATATGTCGGAGTTTTGTGACGGATTTTCAAAAGAAATCTGATGGAATCCATTCTATATAAGCTTCGACATTTCTTTGTTTCATCATAACGCAATTCACATTATCAAAAATTTTATCAGAGATGAGTTCATATTTTTGGTCTTGGATGGACGAGCCAATGATGGATATGGGCTCGAACTTATTAACGTTCGCATACGCTCAGGGTATATACGAGTTCATGAATTTACCGAGAAATCAAGATGTATCCAAAAAAGGTCAGGATATCAAATGTCCATGTTCTAATTCACTACAAGAAAACACCCCCATTTGCAACGGCGGATTTCGTGGCAAAATCGTTGCAAATGGATATTTGCGACGGTTTTGCAACGAATTGTCGTTCGTCGCAACTAGCTCGTCGCAAACCAAAAATCGTCGCAAAATCGTCGCAAATATATCGATAGTCGCAAAACCGTCGCTAATTTTGCGACGGTTTTGCGACTTAATCTTGTGCGACGAATTTGCGAGTATCGAAAGATTTGCGACGCTTTTGCGACACTTACTGTTCACCGCAGATTTGCAACGATTTTGCGACGTAATTACGGCGAATATGTTTGCGAAGGTTTTGCGACGAATAGTTTTGCAACGGTTTTGCAACGTAATTAGGGCGAATAGTTTTGCGATGGTTTTGCGACGAATAGTTTTGCAACGGTATTGCGGCTTTATTTTGCGACGGTTTTGCGACGTTTTTCAATGTGATTTATTAAAAAAAAAAAACGAGAAAAAAATTAATTTATAATTTAAAAAAAAAAAAAATTCGAAAATATTTAAAATTTAATATAAAACATAAAATAAAGTTTTACATAAATCTAATCGAAATCGATATCATCGACCGGATCCCTGGTCGATGTGTCATGTCCATCGCCTTGTGGCCTCGAAGTCGATGTGCCTCCTCCATCGCCTTGTGGCCTCGAAGTCGATGTGCCAACCAAGTCGGCTTGTTTGCTGCTCAGATATTCGGCAAGCCCGGGGTTTTGCGTCGCTAAGAACGCGAACATTTCATCATGGGAGGCAGTCCTCTTCTTCGTTTCTTCGAGCTCCTTCCGCAATTCCGGATCAGAAGCAAATCTCGTAACGGGACAAAATGGCACTCCCTGATCATCCATCCGGATAGATCCTGTAAATGCCATCTTTCCCTTACGGTTTCGAGGAGCCAACTACAAGATAAAATGAAAAGTTTACAATTTTCCATAAAAAATAGTAATGTAATTTTGTTTTTTAAAATGTTAATAGTATACTAAATATTTAAAATTGTGAATAAAATTAAGAAGGAAATTAAGTTTTTACCTGTGCTGCGATTTGGTTGATCGTCATCGGTGTCAACTGAGTAGGTTGACCATCGGGAGTAGGCTGGGTTGAGAGTTCTTCGACTCGCTCAATGACATCGTCGTTGACCTTGTGGACACGTTCATCAACCCATGTCCCGTCCGGCCTGCGGTGGGTCTTCTCCCAAACCTCTGGGATCGTTGCGGGAACTCCTTTTTCCACGGCCTGACAATGAAAACATTAGAAGTTGAGATTTTTGTGACCGTAAAAATTTAAAGTAAAAAAAATTAATAACTTACAATGTCATAGCCACGCTGCTCAAAAGAAATCTGTCCCGAAACGTGTTTTGAAGGGTGGTCACTACCGCCAACCTTCGTCAATCGGGCAGACGAGCACTGGACAGCCTTCTCCTTAGATGTCTCCAACTCCCAGAAGGCGACAAGGCCAGCCCAAATATTGGAATTGAAGAAAGATGGCATACATACCTTCGGATCCGGATTTTTTTGCCACTTCGCCTTCCACCGTCCTATTTGGTTGTTGAGACGGTTCTTCGCTTTCTCCTCAAACGCCTCACGAACTAAAGCATTATGAACGGGGTCCCAATAGTATTTTTGCTGCAAATTGTCATAAATTAGAACATAAATTAAAAATTACAAAAATGAATAAATAAATAAAAGTTTTAAAAAATAATAAAAAAATTTACCGCGAATTGTTTGAACCACCGATCCTTGATCTCCGGGGTAACAAACTTCCAACTCGTGTGGCACATCTTGAAATCCCGCTCTATGATCTTTCTAACATCCTTGCCGACCGAATTTTTCCAAAACCTAAAAATTTTATAAATATATTAATAATTATAAAAAAAAATTAAATTAAAACTATAAAAAATTAATTACTTACCATACAGCAGTGCCCCGGGATTTAGGGTCTAAATGGGGAAGATCCTCCCGTCCCGGAGTAACGAGAAGCTGCCCCAAAGTCATGTCATCCCATGAAAGAACTGCTCCAGGGTTTGGCTGAGGAGGTGGCGTCGGCTGAGGAGGTGGCGTCGGTTGGGACTCAGGAATTACGGAGCCCTGCGAGAGATTTGTACGCCGTCCTGGTCCTGACTGACAAGCAGTGGACGCTACGTACTGGGTATACTCGTTCTCCATCTAAATAAATTTGATAATTTTTCAAATTAGTAATTGCATATTTAAAAAATATTTAGTCTAATATTAATTTTAACAATTTTAATGATAACCTTTTAAAATAATGTAATCAACATTAAACATCAAAATAATTTAACAAAATTAGTAAATTTAAAATTTTAACTATTATAATATCCTCAATTCCCAAATACAATTCGTTTCCTAATTACTTATTTCTAACCATTTTCCTATAAACCGCAATTAACTAATAATTATATACGAAAGAAAAAATTAACATTAATAAAAAGAAAGGAAAGTTTAGAGATTTACCTTAAAAGGTCGGGATAGATTGGAAAGGTCGAGGGAAGCTTTTTTTAGAGAGAGAAACGTTTTTTTTTTTTGAGAGAGAAGAGGGTTGTGAGGAATGTGCGTCGGTTGTGGTTGTATATATAGGGAAAACTATCCCTCGCAATTCCGTTGCAAATATTAAACAAATCGTCGCAATTCCCTCGCTAATTGGGCCGAATATTTCGCCCAATGCATGATTGCCGCCCACGTCTTTTCGTTTCCCGCCCACAAAGCGTCGCAAATGCCTCGCAAATATTCAACAAAACGTCGCAAAAACCTCGCAATATGTAAATCCCAATGTCATTGACCGAACAATTAATGGGATTATGGTCGCAATAGCGTAGCAAAATTAGCTTGGGAATTGCGACGAAAACGTCGCAAATGCCTCGCAAATACTATATTGCTACGCATTTGCGACGTTTTGTCGCAATTCCCATGCAAATGAGATTTAGGGTATACTTAGGGGTTTGGATGTTTTAGACCAAAATTACGATTCCTAAAAGGTAAATATACACTTGTTTAGGTCCTTAGTGCATGTATGAAGCAAAGTTAGACTACTAATTGAAGTTTTTTGTAAAATCGGCAAAAATGATAGATTGATCATATTCTAAGTATAAGTACATGTATTTGATACTTCGTTATATATGTTTCTCGATAATGTTTTGGTAAGTTTTATTTGAATAATTATAGAGGGATTGTTATTTATTAGACGACTCATACTTTTATATTCGAAGAAGATCCAATTTAAACGGTGTAAATAATGAATTGGTTAGAGTTTAGGGTATAGGCATTTGCAACGGTTTTGCGAGAAACCCGTTGCAAAAACGTCGCAAATTGTCAGACTTGCAACGATTTTGCAACGTGTATCTCGCAAAACCGTTGCAAATGCCTATACCCTAAACCTTAGTGTTTTTTACCTATTCCTATTACTTGGACATTGATGCAAATAATTTTATATATTACTTAGGGCCTCTATGATATGTTTTTATATTCGAAGAAGATCCAATTTAAACGGTGTAAATAATGTATTGGTTAGAGTTTAGGGTATAGGCATTTGCAACGGTTTTGCGAGAAACCCGTTGCAAAAATGTCGCAAATTGTCAGACTTGCAACGCTTTTGCAACGGGTATCTCGCAAAACCGTTGCAAATGCCTATACCCTAAACCTTAGTGTTTTTTACCTATTCCTATTACTTGGACATTGATGCAAATAATTTTATATATTACTTAGGGCCTCTATGATATGTTTTTATATTCGAAGAAGATCCAATTTAAACGGTGTAAATAATGTATTGGTTAGAGTTTAGGGTATAGGCATTTGCAACGGTTTTGCGAGAAATCCGTTGCAAAAACGTCGCAAATTGTCAGACTTGCAACGCTTTTGCAACGGGTATCTCGCAAAACCGTTGCAAATGCCTATACCCTAAACCTTAGTGTTTTTTACCTATTCCTATTACTTGGACATTGATGCAAATAATTTTATATATTACTTAGGGCCTCTATGACATGTTTTTATATTCGAAGAAGATCCAATTTAAACGGTGTAAATAATGTATTGGTTAGAGTTTAGGGTATAGGCATTTGCAACGGTTTTGCGAGAAACCCGTTGCAAAAACGTCGCAAATTGTCAGACTTGCAACGCTTTTGCAACGGGTATCTCGCAAAACCGTTGCAAATGCCTATACCCTAAACCTTAGTGTTTTTTACCTATTCCTATTACTTGGACATTGATGCAAATAATTTTATATATTACTTAGGGCCTCTATGATATGTTTTTATATTCGAAGAAGATCCAATTTAAACGGTGTAAATAATGTATTGGTTAGAGTTTAGGGTATAGGCATTTGCAACGGTTTTGCGAGAAACCCGTTGCAAAAACGTCGCAAATTGTCAGACTTGCAACGCTTTTGCAACGGGTATCTCGCAAAACCGTTGCAAATGCCTATACCCTAAACCTTAGTGTTTTTTACCTATTCCTATTACTTGGACATTGATGCAAATAATTTTATATATTACTTAGGGCCTCTATGATATGTTTTTATATTCGAAGAAGATCCAATTTAAACGGTGTAAATAATGTATTGGTTAGAGTTTAGGGTATAGGCATTTGCAACGGTTTTGCGAGAAACCCGTTGCAAAAACATCGCAAATGGTCAGACTTGCAACGATTTTGCAACGGGTTTCTCGCAAAACCGTTGCAAATACCTATAACCTAAACCTTAGTGTTTTTTACCTATTCCTATTACTTGGACATTGATGCAAATAATTTTATATATTACTTAGGGCCTCTATGATATGTTTTTATATTCGAAGAAGATCCAATTTAAACGGTGTAAATAATGTATTGGTTAGAGTTTAGGGTGTAGGCATTTGCAACGGTTTTGCGAGATACCCGTTGCAAAAACGTCGCCAATGTTCAGACTTGCAACGATTTTGCAACGGGTCCACCTGTATATAGTTAACGTAGAATAAGTAAAATATAATTAAATGACAATTAAACAATATACAAATTTTCACATATATATAATTATTTCTTTTTCTTACTAATATATATATATATATATATATATATAGTAATTAATAATAATAGCATTTCATTATACCTGTTAATTTGTTGACATTTGCAATTGTCGTCTTCCATAGGACATCGGTGAACGATGGATCTTCTGCCTCAACAACACAGTTAACCATCTGTACATGTCTCTCATAAGAATTGCATTCTTCCAACATCGATTCTTCAAGTTTTTTCCTTGCCCGTTCTTCTGCTTGTCTCACACCAGCCGGACCCGGAATCAATGATCGATTGTTATCCATATATATTTGTTGAATTATAGAATGTGAGATAATATAATGTGAATTATAGAATGTGAGATGATATGATATATAATATATGAGGATAAATCCGGATTTTATAGAATTTTCATTTCAATTTGCGACAAATTTGCAACCATTTTCAAATACTTTTGCGACTGATTTGCGGCTAAAAACTTTACTTATAAACAAGTAAGAATCGATTAAAACATGTTTAACCAACTTCCGTCGCAAATGCCTCGCAACGTTTCAATCGTTGCAATTTCGACGCACATTTTGCAACGATTTTGCCTGTAAACGTACAACGCCACGCAAAACCGTTGCAAATAATAATTCGACGCAAAACCGTCGCAAAATTTGCGGCAACTTTGCGTCCAAATGTACAAGTCGACGCAAATTCGTCGCCAATTTGCGACGCTTTTGCATCGTCAAGTTCCTACGCAAATTTGCGACGATTTTGCGTCGACGTTTACATTTTGGACGCAAAATCGTCGCAAATCGGAGGCAAATTTGCGACGATTTAATTCCGTTGCAAATTTCCGTTGCAAATGCTCCTGTTTTCTTGTAGTGATTGTTGTAATAGAATTAATGTTGCGGTTCATACTATTTAGAATCACTTATACAGATATGGATTTAGGCCAAGATATAAGGTTTGGTTTTTACATGGAGAAAGCAATTATGAATATGGTAGTATTAGTAGTAATGCACCTTTTTTCGGATAGCGTAGGAGAACGTACAACGGAAGTAGATGGTGGGGTAAGTACGGTTTCGATGGTTAACAATGCGTTTAGAGAAAATTTGCAGTCGGGTGGTTATGAGGGTGATAGGGCTGAAGAACCTAATTTAGAATCTCGAAGGTTTTTTGATATGTTAGACGCATCAAAGCAACTACTATACATCGATTGTAGGGAAGATCATTCACCGTTATCTTCTGCTAGTAGGATGATGAACATGAAGACTGATTACAATTTGTCCGAAGAATGTGTTGATGCATTCGCCGAGTTTGTGAAAGATGTTTTGCCAGAGGATAATCTTTGTCCAGCATCATACTACGAGGTCCAAAAACTTGTTGCCGGTCTTGGTTTGCCCTACCAGATAATAGATGTGTGCATCGACAAATGTATGCTATACTGGAGAGAAGATAAGAACATAAACAAATGTAAATTTTGCCGTAAACCACGGTTCCAGGACACAAGTGGCAGAGTGAAGATTCCATTCAAACGGATGTGGTATTTACCATTATCAGAGAGGTTGAAGAGGCTGTATCAATCAGAACGCACAGCTAAGGCTATGAGATGGCATGCAGAGCATAGTCAAGATGGAGATATTACGCATCCTTCTGACGCGGAAGCGTGGAAACACTTTCAATCCGTATATCCAGATTTTGCATATGAACGACGGAATGTATACCTCGGCTTATCCACTGATGGTTTCAACCTATTTGGAAAGCATAGAAGAAAATATTCTTTGTGGCCGGTCATCGTAACACCTTACAATTTGCCTCCTTCTATGTGCATGCGACCAGATCATCCAAGACGGTCACTCGATATATTCCTCCAACCATTGATCTATGAGTTGCAGATGTTGTGGGAGCATGGTGTTGAGGCATATGATGTTTCAAACCACCATAATTTCAACATGCGTGCGGTTCTTATGAGGACCATAAACGATTTTCCGGCATACGGTATGTTATCTGGATGGACAACGCATGGAAGATTGGCATGTCCTTATTGCCAAGATAATACTTCAACATTCCAATTGCAGCACGGAAGGAAGACTTCATGGTTTGATTGCCATAGGTGTTTTTTACCAGCAAATCATCCATATCGTCGGTTTAGAAGACATTTCAGGAAGAATTTACAAGTGTTACATGGTCCACCTCCTGAGATAGATGGTCGCAGCATATTGAAACAGTTATGAGATTTTGGTGCAGAGCGAACTCCTGAATGTGGGGTAATGGCCATCACCCCGTCGACGGTTGTGGGGAATATCACAATTGGCACAAAAAGAGTATTTTTTGGGATTTGCCTTACTGGAAAGACCATATACTGCGGCATAATCTAGATGTCATGCATGTTGAAAAACATTTCTTTGACAACATCATGAACACCATCTTAAACGTTCCAGGGAAGATAAAAGACAACTGGAAGTCTAGATTAGACTTGCCATTGATTTGTTCAATGGAATCTCTTCATGTTTTGCCTAACGGTAGATTGCTGATGCCTGCATACCGGTTAGACGCTGGTCAGAAGGAAGTATTTCTTGAATGGATTAAAAAAATATTAAATTTATTGACGGCTACGCATCTAACCTACGTAATTGCATGGATTCGACAGAAGGGAAGTTTATTGGAATGAAAAGTCATGATTGTCATGTTGTGATGCAGCGTCTTCTTCCATTTGCATTTGCTTATCTTCTTCCAAAAGACATCCATCAAGCAATTGGAGGTATATATATTTCGTACTCCCGTGAGTTTCTTACTAATATAATGTTACTATATATGTACTAACTTGTTTACTTTTCGTTTGTAGGAGTTGGGGTATCTTTCGAGATTTATGTTCACGGACACTAACAATGGATGGGATCCGTAATTTAGAGGCCAACATCCCGGTACTCCTTTGTAATCTTGAGAAGATATTTCCACCGTTTTTTTTTATGTTACGGAACATCTTCCTATTCACCTCCCACGAGAAGCAGCATTAGGAGGCCTTGTTCAATACCAATGGATGTATCCGTTCGAGCGTTACATGTTCCACTTGAAGAAAAAGGTTAAAAATTTGAGCAAGGTTGAGGGATCTATTGTTTCACAGAGCCTCAAAAAAGAAGTCTCACACTTTGCCGAATATTACTTTCCATCGGAAGTTTGGACTAAGGCTAGACGTCCGGCGCGACATGATGATAGAGGTGAGAAAGCAACGTATGCCGCTCTTGTACCCGAGTTGTTTGCCCAAGTTGGTCGAGTATGTGGAAAAGGAATGAAATGCAGACTATCAGCACAAGAGGTCACACATTTGCGTACGTATATCCTCAGAAATTGTGACGAAATTATGGAGTACGAAAGGTATATCAGTTTTTGTACTAAATTTTTGGAAATATTTGTCTTAATCTAATAAGTATTTTTATGTTACAGCATTTACATGTCCCTAGGCCAAACTTACCATCCTGATAAGACATAATCCGAACTTGCTGTCTTAAAAGATGAAGAATTCTCCAAGTGGTTGAAAGTTTATGTAAGTTTAATATAATTCCAGATTTTCACGTTTTAAATGTTAATGATTTCTTACATTTATCGTTCATTAGGTATCCGAAGGTTTAACAAGTGGTCAAAGTCTCCCGACATGGTTAGGATTACTAATGGTTTGCGCACCACCGCAACTTCATATCCCATGTTTTGCACTAGGAGATATTCGTTTAGGATTCGTGAGGAAGGACGACCGAGGTCAACTTCAGACTATGGTATTTTGTCGCAATCAGGTGATACCGTCTACTATGACATTTTAAACGAAATCTTAGAATTCCGGTATCCAGGAATGTTGGACTTGAGGTGCATTGTGTTTATGTGCGATTGGTATGATCCATCCAATGGACGTGAGGTTCGAATTGACCCCCTTGGTGTGATTTCGGTAAATTCAAGACAGAAACTACAGAAATACGATCCATTTATCCTTGTGTCGCAAACAGATCAGGTATGAAGTCAATAATAGGTTTTCCAACATGGTGATACGATATGTTTTGTTATCCATGTATATTAACAAAAACAATTATTTTATACTAGGTTTGCTACATTCCATATCCTCAAGTTCCCTATCGTACAGATCCTTGGATCACAGTAACTCCAATTAATCCGAGAGGAAGATTATATGGAGTTCCAGAACATGATGCTCTCCAACCATCGACAAGTATTCAAATGTCACATGTTGATGAGATGGATAACATTGACCTTGTTGTTGATGTGATACATATCGGCGATGATTTAGTTTATTTGGACGAAGAGGAAGCACGGGACGAATTTGATGACAATTCAGACTCCATCCCTAGTGAAGGTTCCTCAGGAGATTCAGAGTAATATTTTACGAATAAATGTTTTGGTTTGTGAAATATTGGTGTTTTATCTGTGTAATACATTTCGAAATATTTGTTTACATAAATTTATACGAAAATCATTACAAAAATACGAAATTAAAATATAAAATAACACATACCGACAGAAATCCGTCGGAAATAATCCATTAAAATATTACAGTTTGTCGAAAATCCGTCGAAAATTTCCCACGGATTTTTGACAGAATACCCTAATTCTCATAATCCCTAAATCCCATAATCCCTAAATCCCATAATTCCCAAAAATTCTCATAATCCCTAAATCCCTGAATTCTTAAAATTCTTATAATCCCTAAATCCCTAAATTCATAAAATTCTCATCATCACTAAGTCTCGAAATCCTAAATTCCTTAATCCCTAAAACCCTAAATCCCTAAAATTCTCATAAGCCCTAAATCCTTAAAATTTTCATAAGCTATAAATCCACAAATCAGTAAATAAAATAAAATATATAAATAACAAAATCCGTCGAAAATCCATCAGAAATTCCTACCCCTGGTAGAATTCTCTTACAACAACAGTTACCATGCTAGTATTGGGATGTCTCCATATGAAGCGTTGTATGGACGACCGTGTAGGACTCTATTATGCTGGGTCGAAACGGGAGATAGCCAGTTATATGGACCTAAAATAATTCAAGAAACTATCGAAAAGATCCGGACGGTTCGTATGAATATAAAGAAGGCCCAAGATCGCCAAAAGAAATATACCTCCAAAACGCATAGTTATTATCGAAAAGACGGCATAATCCGTCGGAATTGGGCGGAAGAGTCAGTCAGAATTGTTAAATATAAATAGACACTTCGTCTTCTCCGTCGAGAAAATGCAAAACGAAAGTTTTTAGTGAAAATCGCCGGAAATCAACCCGGAAAACACCGGAATACCGACGCAATAACACCAATTCTCATACTCCATCCGGATTTCAACAAACCGATGTAAGTTTTTGTTTGAAAATTTGTTTAGGGAAATTTTGTTTTTAGAGATTCCGGATTCTAATGATGTTGTTGTTCTAAATTCGGATTTTGGATACTCATAGTCGAATTAGTTGTTTGAAGATGGGATTTGGTGATTGATTATGATAATTTTATGAATTTACAAATTTAGGAATTTAGGGATTTATGGATTATGAGAATTTTAGGGATTTAGGGATTTTTTGAAATTTATTAATTTAGTTATTTTTCATGTTTAGGAATGTAATTTCGATTATACGAAATATTTGTTGTTTTACGGATTAAAAGATTTTACGAAATAAAGATGTTTTAAATTTTTCAGAATTTTTAGAATTTTATAGACTTAGGGAATCTAATGAATACAAAATATAATTTTACAAATTGTAGGAATTAAAAACATGATTTAAAATTTTTTAATTTAATTGTTATACGTGTTATGAAATTTTAATAAATATTACTACTTTGTAAATATCTATCTAATTGTCAAAAAGTAAAAAATACTAAATTACAATCATGTAATTAATATTATATGAATTGGTTTATATGAACTAGATTTGGAAAAGTATTCAAATATATATATTCATTAAATTATATATTAATTTGAAATTAAAAATTTAACTACTAATTTAATTACGAATCTTGGAAATCGTAGGGATTATCCATGATTTCATCAGAGTTTTGGAGGCGGTTGTTCTAGTAGGGGGGGGGGGGGGGGGGGGGTCGGAGTTCTAGTCAGTTCCAGATCCCCGGTAATCCCTTTTTGGATACACAACAACCGTCTCCTAATCGTACATCGACCTCAGCTCCCACAGTAATTAGCATCGAGGATTTCGTATCACAACCCGAAAGGGATCGTTTGCCTGTCCTAGATCCGGACTTGCCTCCCAACACGACATGGTAAGTTTTATTTAAAAATGTTTTCGATTTAGTTAACTTAATAAATATTTTTCCTTAATTTTGTTTAGGTTTCAATTTTCGGGAAACGGGATATCGAGGTCTATCAACACAATGCTTAATTGTTTGATAACTCGACCGTATCCCACATACTCTTCGATGCCGGTAGGCGACCGTGACAGCTGGTTTCGGCAATTTGCGGTAATCCCTAAATTTTGTAATTTAAACAATTTGCGGTTTTATTACATTTATATTTTATTTACTAAATCGTTAAAGGTTTTTTTCTTTCCAGCAAGAATTTAATTGGGACAGACAGCTGACCGGTAGGGTTCGACGGGAGTTCGACGCCAAGGCTGGTAGAATGTACTCGCGGAAGATGAACGAGTACAAGAACGTGTGGAGACATCATAAGATCCCTCGGGATATGAAAAACAATCTCGAGTTATGGGCTCAACTAATTGCGCATTGGGAAAAGGAGGAAACTCAGTCGAGCTCTGCAACCCACTCTACGAACCGAAAGAGTGACCAGAAGGGGAAGGGACCAGCGACCCATAACCTCGGAGCGACGAGCAAGGCGAGTCGTGCAGAATAACTGGTAAGTTTCTTTATTTTGAAACATTTTTATAATCGTTAACTTATTTGCTTACTTTTCAATGCTTACAGTATCAAAAGCAAGGTACGCGTCTGTCACATCTTGATTTGATCAAAGATGCGCACACCAACAGAAAGACTGGTGAAATTCAAGATGCACTTGCTCGTGAAATCGTGGAAAGCGTGGAGAGGATCGGTGAAGAGTTCATCCAATCTCAACCGATCGTCGAAGGAACTCCACCGTTCACCGAAGTTTCATTCGAGAAGATCAACGAGTTTACGTATGAGGTTAGTCACGTTTGCAATTATTAACGAATTTAAAATAACTTATAATACTTGTACGTTATAACATTTATAGTTTTATTGTATATGGTAGGTTACTCCGAAGAACAAAGGTTGTGTCTTCGGTCTTCCGGAAGAAAGTTCCAGCTCTTTCGTGTCTTCATTCTGATTTCACGGTGATAGCGGTTTGCGGGCACAAAACACAGTGCTTCTCGAGCGGTTAAACACAATGGAGGTAAGTGCGCAGCAGATGCAACCCGGTTGGAGGCAATGGAGGTAGAACGCGCAGCAGATGCAGAGCGCATTCGTGGGATGGAAGAGAAGATGAACGATTTCTTCCGTAATTTTCGTCCACAATAGACTTTTAAATTTAATGTAAAACTATATGTTTTAAATAACTTTTCAAACTATTTTAATTTATTTGCCTATTTAAATTTAATTTAATTTAAAATTTTAATTAATTTTTCTTAATCTAATTTAATTAATTATAATTAGTTTTTAAAAATAAAAATTCCAAATGCCGTCGGAATTCCGTCTGTAACAGCCGCCGTCGGAAATCCGTCGGTGGCCTAAACCGTCGGAAATCCGTCGGTTACAGCAACCGTCGGAAATCCGTCGGTTTCAGCACCCGTCGGAAATCCGTCGGTTTACCACCCGTCGGACATCCGTCGACATCGTTTACCGTCGGAAATCCGTCGGCGGTTGAATTTTCAACGGCTTTCTAACTTATTTCCGTTTTACCGATTGCCGTCAAAAATCCGTCAATATTTTCCGATGAATTCTGACGGATCTTTAATTTCCGACAAGATAGAACCGACGGTGGAAATCCATCGGAATAAAGGAAATCCGTCGGAAACACCCTTATTCCGACGGATTTCCGACGGTTTAGGCCGTCGGAAAAGTGTCTGTTTTCTTGTAGTGTATGTTTTGGAATTCTAGAATTACTCCGAGATGGAAGAATTCATATTCAAGAGTTTGTTTCAAGTTTTTGTTTCTTAAAACTTTGAGTCTTACCATAAACCTAAATGTCTTACTTATACTGATGGTGGCTTTGTATTTTTTTTGTTTTTGTTTTTAAAAAAATTTTCACGTAGGGTTTTTAAGGAAATAATTACGCATAGACATGCAGTATAGTTACGCATAGACATACATACAGTATATTCAGTTTTGTACTTGTCCAGTTTATTATATTGAATATTAAGAAAAAGGAATGTCTTTGATCCTTTATAAATTGAAGTCCATAAGATAGACTCATACGTATAAATTCAAGTGCATGTGATACTCGAAATATTGATTGAATTTTAATTGTTTCTCTCTTTTATTATTGTAAGAAGAGAAATTAGGTGGAATAACCAAAAAAAAAATCTGTAACTAAATTCATAACCATTTAACCTAAATCTATTGGATATTATTATGCCACATGATCAAATTTTGGCTACTTTACTAATTATTTTGATGAGCAAGTTAACCCTAATAAGAAACTATTTGTTTTTTTTCTTGGTAAGTTGTAAGAGATTTGTTCCTAACTAAATATGGGTCTAAGTTAAAATGGATCAAACCCTCTAGCGAATCCAAATATATGCGATTAGGAGATACGTCAACATCTAAAATATTTGATCAAGTAAGTGTCCTATTTTTCAAATATTTAAAGAACAAAATGTTTTATAAAGATAAACTTCTTATATACAATATGAAGTTTTAAGTTTAGTGCCAATTGAAGTGAATATCTAACATAAACAAAAGTATTTACCATTTTGGTTTAGTTCAAATAACTTTGACAGAACAATTGACTTAAGATAAACATAACTGCTACTAAAGGGAATCGAACTCTTTACTCAATACAAGAGCAGCATTGGTACAACAATTTAAATATTCACTTCAATTGGCACTATAAACATAAAACTTCATATTGTACAATTTATTATATATTTTCTGATTTTTAAGTATATTTTATTTTATTTTTTAATAAAAAAATAAATTTATTCGCAGCCATCCACAACTGCCCGCAACCACAAACGCTCGAGGAAACCAGCTTTTGGTTTTGAGCGATTTGGAGTGGTACGAAGCGGTATGAAGCGTTTTCCATGATTGTTGTCAAATGCTAGGAACCGCTACCGCCCGCTGCGTTTGCGGGTGGTAGCGAGTGTACCAATCAAGCTCTTAATCGATCTTTCACATATACATTAGAAGAAATACTAATCAACTAAACAACTTAAAATACTAATCCCACATTCTGCTATCTCCAATGCCTCATTGTCTGTTTCAAAATCAAAGACTAATCCGCTGGAACTCACCTCTCCTTCGAATTCGGATATGTACAGACGCTTCCTTAAACGTAGATGCTTCAAAGTATATCCCGATATATTAATTTTGTCAGATCTGGCCATAACACTGATACCATTATGTTTCTGTACGATGCGATAAGTTACTTCGACATCATCCCAAGCATCAACCTCAATGTCACCCTTATTAACCAGCAAGACGCAAGCCTTAAATGTCAAGAATGTAGGAAGATGCGCATCAGTTCCATTTAATTTAATTGAACAGGAACTCCCAATGGCTCGGTAAGTAAAGTGTGGAGGCACTTTTTCTCCAGGTAAGATTGCATATTTACAAGTCGATGCCTTGATGATGAGGTCTCTTGCTTCTTGATTCAGTTTGAAGCAGTCGGCAAAGTTGAGTTCAACAAACCTTTTATTGTGAAAAGAGCAATGTAGTCTCTCAAGGGACTCACAGTCTTCTGCATCAAGGGTTTCTAAGGAGTCGGGAAGTTGTGGTAGCGAAACCAGCATTGTGCATCCCATGATTACAAGTTTACGAAGACTAGTGAGATTCCCAATAGAAGATGGGAGCTTCCTTAGATTCTCACAACCACGAAGATTCAATATCGTAAGATTAATAGCATTCCCAATAGAAGATGGAAGCTCCATTAGACTCAAGCAACCACAAAGATTCAATTCCTTGAGATTAATAGCATTCCCAATAGAAGATGGAAGCTCCATTAGTCTCAAGCAACCATAAAGATTCAATTCCTTGAGATTAATAGCATTCCCAATAGAAGATGGAAGTTTCATTAGCCTCGAGCAATCACGAAGATTCAATATCGTGAGATTAATAGCATTCTCAATAGAAGATGGGAGCTCTTGAAGGCTTACGCAATGAACAAGATGTAATTCCTTGAGATTAATAGCATTGCCGATAGAAGATGGGAGCTCTTGAAGACTGACGCAATCACTGAGAATCAATTTCTTGAGATTAATAGCATTCCCAATAGAAGATGGAAGCTCCATTAGACCCGAGCAACCAGGAAGACTCAATATCGTGAGATTAATAGCATTCCCAATAGAAGATGGGAGCTTCCTCAGAACTTCACAAAAAGCAAGATCCAGTTCGTGGAGATTAGTGGCAGTAGAGAGATCAGGAAGCTTCCTCAGATTATAGGAACCACTCAAATTCATCCACTTGAGGTTTTTAATCGTCTGTACAATGACACAAATATGTGATACAATTAGTAGTGAAATCATCAAATAAAAACTACTCATACAACACATTGCAATACCAGTTAGATTTAATTCTTGAGGAGATCACTTTTTTTCTTTTGTAGCAAATCATATTGTACGAGAATATAAATTAAAGATTCGAATAAAACGAGTACACAAAGAATTATAGAAACAAATAATAAAAAAAGGTTACTTACTTTATTTCCCCTCCACAATTTTTCAAGCTTGCCGTACCGCATATTTAGTTCGACTAGGAACTCCGGATTAAATTCTGAAGGCAGAAATGTCATCGGAAAATTTTCCCAATCTAGTAATCTTACTTTTCGAGGTAGGTTTTTCAGAATTTGTGTCATCCAACAATATTGCCAATCTAGTACATTTCGAGGTAGACTGTTGTGGCTGAGTCTTAAGAACTGGAGACAAGACATGCTTTCCACGGCATTGTCACATTTACTTAACTCATCCTCGATCTCAGAGATGTTGATAACTGCGCCTATAACACTTCCACAACTCTGAAAAAGAATCCAAAGACACATGAGTAACGATGATTAATTATCAAATTTCGTAAGAGAAACCCAGTGAGAGACCAATGTGAAAACTTACAGCTGTATTATTACTCAGTACTTTGCATGTATCTCTAGCATCAACCAAGAATTGACTGGATTGTTTACGAACAATATCTCTACAAAAACGTGCTAGTAAATCATGCATCTCTATAAATCCCAACAAGTTGACAGATATGAGAGATTTCTCAGCTAAGATGCGAAGACCTTGACTAACTTCAGAGAAATGATTTGCTAGATGCGCTTCCACTTTATCATTTTGTTCATTGTTGAAAATGCAAGCTATATAAAGAAATAATTCTTTATCTTCATCACATAAAGCATCATAACTAAACTTTAAGATGCTTTCGATTTCTCCGTCAAGACTAGTCTTTAACCTTGGTAGTTCCCTTTTCCACTCTTGTTGGGTCATTCCTTTCAAATAAGATCCCATAACCCTTAGTCCCAACGGGAGTTTACCAGCAAGTTTAGTAACTTCCCAAGCAAGCTCCTCAAACCCATCATATGGATACTTTTGACCAAAAGCATACGTACACAAGATTTGAAGAGCCTCTTTGTCATGTGGAAAATCCACCTCATAAATATGGTTAACTCCATGAGCAGTCAAAAGCTTTTTATCTTGCGTTGTGATGATAATCCGACTTCCAGGACCAAACCACCGAATATCTTTCGCCATTGCCTCTAGTTGCATAGAGTGATCCACGTCATCAAGAACCACAAGCACTCTCTTGTCTTTTAACCTGTCTTGTGCAACTCCTAAATGACGAATCTCGATGTCCTTATGGTTGATTATATTAGCCAAGAACCCCGTCTGTAATTGCAATTTCACACTGTAGTCGTCATAACCATGAATAGTTGCATAGCGTCTTTTGATATTCTCCATGAAGACACTGAGTTGAAACTGATGAGAGTGTTTACTATATAAAACTCTGGCGATGGTACTCTTACCAATTCCAGAAGGACCCCAAATCCCTATCATCTTCACTTCATTGGAGTCTAAGTGTAAGAACAAATTCATATTTTCCATATGAGCTCTCATCCCAACTAAACGGTCGAAATCACTTGAGGGCGCGGAATTAATCAGCTCGCGTAAAACATCAGTGGCGATTTTTTCGATCATGGCTGCTTCATTATCCCTTACAAGAGGAAAGATGCATACATCAGTTAACATTTTCATTTTTCTTTTCTTATCTCTATCAGATTTTAGGCTTAAAAATCATTGTCTTATGGTTATAAGTTTGGTTTTAGGATTTATATATTCATCAAAATCACGTATGCTCTGTTTAAGTATACTTATGCTCAGTTTCTCCCACGCTCTGTTTTTAATACTTTTTTCAAACTTTATCAAATTGCATTCTAATTGTAAAGCAGATATGCATATGATTGAATTATATTTTTACTTTCATTCAAAAAAAAATCACAACATTCAAGTTATATGGTTTTTGGCTGAATTTTGTATAATAAACCTATATATACATTTTGACCCAAAAAATAAAATAAAAAACACCTATATATACTTATTTGAGTAATTCTTACAAAATCCAAACTTTTAGCGGTTTTGTCTAAAACTATCATCAAAAAGAGTATAATTTTTTTTAAAGAAAAGTAACTCTTGCATTATTAAATACTCTTCTAAAGGTGTTATTCTCCGTTTCATTGTATAGGATTTTTAAGAGAAATATTTTTGTTTCATTTTATAAGATGTTTTACTAGTTCCTATGCAGATTTTAATGTGATTTGATACATTTGTCCTTTTAAATTCCGTAGTCTTATATATGATTGGTTGAGTTATATTTTTTAGTTAATTATTAAATAAGATTTTGTTTGTATTTATTATTTTCTTAATTCTCGTGAAATAAATCAAAACATCTTATAAAATGAAACTGAAGGAGTAATATATTTGAAAAGAGTTTAAATCTACAGCAAAATTCACTGTTATTCAATCAGAAATTCTAAATAGTTTAAATCTTGTGTTATTGGATATGGTATTTGCATGTCTTACAGATTTTAAAATCTAAAAACAATTATCTAGAATAATCAACTTTTAAAAATAATAATTAAAATAACCTCTCTAATTTTTTATTGTTCTAATAACCCATTTTGAATTTGATTTTTTTTTCAAATACCAAAATACTCTTATTTACTAATAAATATTAAAAGAAAGAGTTATTAACATATTGATTGATTAACTATTTTTAATTAATAGTTCTGATTCAAGTTAAAGTAACATTTTGACTAAAAAAAAGTTTAAGTATACCAAATTGAAAATATTATCAACAAACCACAAAACAATTTGCTAGTTACTTAATATCTTGATAGAATAATTTTGTGGTAAAATCTACTTTTTTTTTAGACAATCTTAAAGTCTTCTAAACGTGATGGCAAATTTAGTTATCAAGTCTTATAGTCTTCCAATATTCGCTACCAAATATCTTGGTAGACTCTGCGAATATCTAAGCAAAGTCTACGAAAGTCTTCCAAACATATTGGCAAACTTATATATATATATATATATATATATATATCAATATGTTAGTCTGCCAATGTCTCAACAAAGTCTGCGATTTCTAGGACGCTCTAACGTCTTCCAAATAAGTTGGCAGTCTTAGAAATCAATCGACTAGTCTTCGAATATCTTAGCAAATTCGCTAGAGTATGGGCTTTTTGACGAAGTCTGTCAATGTCTCGGCAGAGTCTACGTTTTCTTGGCAGAATCTGAGAATGTCTTGGCAGACTAGAGTCTGCGCTTTTGTGGCAAAATCTGTCGGCAATATTTTGGCAAAGTCTGTGTGTTTCTCAGCAGAATCTGCCAATATCTTGGCAGAGTTTGCGTTTTTCTAACAAATGTTCAAAAGCCTTCCAAACATATTGGCAAATTTATATATCAATATGTTAATTTGCCTATGTCTCGGTAGAGTTTACTAATATTACGATAAAGTCTGTCTTAGATAATTTTTGTATTACGAAAAAATGAAATACAAAATAGGTTATTTTAAGAAAAAAAATTAGAGAGGTTCTTCTAGATTTTGTTAAAAAAAGTAGCTTATTCTAGCTAATCTCCCTCAAATCTATTGTTATGCAATGGAGGAGTTTAAATCCATCATTAAAATCTATTGTTATTCAAGATCAAATGATTTTGAAAAACTTTGTTTTCTTATGGATTTGAAATGACTTGTGGATGGAGTCTAATGAATAACTGATTAGAAACAAAATCCACAAGATAACGTAGAGATTTTAGAATCCACACAAATAGACTACCAAAACTTAAAATTTTGAAGATTATATCACTGATGTAGTTGATTTTATATCATTGATTCAATAACACCCACGAACATTAGTATAAACTTTGTGATATTTCTTAACTGTCTTTCAAAATTAGTGGGGTTTATTGGTTTTGGTATTTTAATGGATTTGAAAATCCATATAGGATTTACAAATCTTTGTGATTTTCAAATCCAACATGTGTATTTTGATTAGTATTTGAGAATAACAAAGTTAGTATTTCAGAATAACAAGGTTTTCTAATGGATTTGAGTCTTTGTATTTTTAACATAAAAATTCTTTCAAATCCACTAAAATTCATTTTACAATCAAATCCATAAGTAAATACGTAAGATTGAATAAGGGGTGATTTTGATTTGTATTTGAGAATCACAAATTGAATAAGAGATGATTTTGATTTGCATTTGAGAATGACATATTGAATAAGACATGATTCCAATGAGGATTTTAAAATGACTAATTGAATAAGATAGGATTTGGTTAGGATTTTCAAATCCATTGAAATAACAAAACCAATATGGATTTGATTAACTCATTGAGATTTTGTTAAACTTAAATGATTGTCCCTGAGATTTTGAGATATTTATCAATATTACTTTGATGTGTTTGAAAGATTATAAGACCAAGTATGATGCAAAAGGACTAACCAATTTCTTGAATCATAACCGGCGATTGTGGCCACTTTCACAAGAGCTTGTCTCCATCTTTCAATGTCCTCCTTACTTTTACCCGCACAAGTTTTCTTAAAAACCTTCCCAAACTCTCCGGTCAGCTTCTTTATATCTGATGGATCCACTTTATAGAAAATGGCCATCACAGTTTGACCAACTTCCTTCCTACATTTCATAATCTCTACCAACTCATCAAGACACCACTTTGAAGAAGCGTACTTCTGAGAAAGTAAGATGATCGCGATCTTAGATCCTCTAATGGCCCGTTTGAGTTCAGGTCCGATAGATTCTCCTCTCTTGATGTTATTATCGATGAACCGTGTGATTCCCTTTCTTCCAAACTCCTTATGAATGTGACTGAGAAAGTCTATGCGGACATCTTCCCCTCGGAAACTCGGAAAGACATCGTATGTCCAGTTGTGAGACGAAGAAGTTGGAGGATTAACTGTTGAAACAGCCAAAGAAGATGGAGGTGATACTGAAGAAGAAGGATCGATTTCTTGGTTTTCTTGACGGAATCTAAATTTTCGAAAAATCGCGAAGAAGCCTATCGCAGCAGCAACAACGGCAAGGAAGAACAAAGAAATCATTTTGTGTGGTGGAGAGAGAGGATCAAGTGAGCTTTCTATGTGGAGAAGGAATGAAACAAAGAGGCTTTGTATATAATTGAATACACAAAACGTTGACTCTATGTATTGACGAAGAGAGTCTTTGTAGAAAAGTCTGTCACATACAAAAATTACGCTGCCTAAAGTTGAGCTTTAATGTATGGCTCTCCATCATTCTTTATGATTATGTGATTGTGAACAATCCGTTGTGACTTTTCTATCCCAAGAATGAACCCAAAAAAATAGCAAAGGAAAAGCATAAGCAAATTCAAGGAAGCTATGCTCAATTAAAATCCAAGAATGTCTCTACTACATTCACACTTGCAATTTCAGAGCAAAAGATAGGAATCTTCTCTCGAAGCTTCATCCTTGGCTCCAACTGTGTTGCCAAGAAAAAACAATGAGTATACGAACATTTATTCAAGGTCATTGGATTTTAACCATTTTCAGCGAATTGAGTATAAGAACAATTACCTTATCCCAATTGGTTTCTCACCAAGTCCACCTTTTGCTTTCTCAGTATCAGCTCTTCTACGGTGTCCATTTCACTCTCTCTAGCATCTGTTGCAGTTTCTTCAATTAACCTCAACAAAGAAAGCAGAGAAACATCTCAAATTCAAGCAAACTTATCCAACAATATAACCACAAACATCACTGATTTCTACATACAAAATAATCTTACAATCATTCGAATACAAGCATAACTTATGATGAAATTTTATAAGCAAGATAAAGTTATCGGATAGCGAACAAAATAAAATTACTCAAGCTGAAGCAAAAAACTAACACCTCGAACCAACCATCCATAAGGCCAACCAAGTATTGCTATACATTTCTATCATGGATCAACCAAAAACTGAGCTATAGACAATTGTTGTATGCATTATTACAATAATGAAGTAATGAATCGAACATTTAACAAATATATGCATTACTAAACATTTCACAGTGAATCGAATTTGCTATATAAAAGAGTAACCTTTACACCAAACAGACAAACCAATCTAATGAAATTGAGTTACAGGCAGATTCTATAAACCCTAACTAAGAATACCCAGAAGCCAGAAAATAGGAGAAATTGAAATGAATACCTTTGTGACGCTCGCGCTTCACTAACTGAGAAACCATAGTCCTGATAACAAGAGTGAAACCAAACAATTCAAAACCAAAGGAGAAAGCTTTTTAACTGAGTTTCTTAACAAAAAAAGGTTCAAAAATAAATGGGAAATGAATTAAAAGTCCAGAACCGTTTCTCGTTTAAGAGTTTTCAGAACCGGTTTAAGAGAGTTTTCAGAAGCCCATACGTGTTGCTTTCTGATTGGTTAGGATCAAAAAAAAAAAAAAATTCAATGCAGAGGACAATTTTGCCTCTCGCGATTCTCTCCCTCTGTAATGGTTGATTGTTAGAACAATTTTGATATGGGAATCCATAATCTAGATTAGTGCTTCCATTAAGAACATGTAGATACGGTTAGATAATTCCTAATGTAATATTTACTTATTTGTTAAAGGGTAGTTTAATCAAATAAGGAAATTAGGGATTTGGGGTGAGCCTACATAAACAAACTTATGAAGGGTTGTTTCATAAGATTGTGTGATCAAGTTGTTTGAGTTTTTGGTGAGATTTCTCAAATCAATAATAAGAAGGGTAGTTCTTATAATCTTGTTCTAAACACATTGGAATTACATTTGGTATCAGAGCTCGTGTTGGAAAATTGCGTTGGTGAGAACGTTCTTTTCTTGGGAGAAGTTTTTGAACAAAACCTAGATATAAAACTAGGGTTTTGCCGTTCAAGGAGGAAGACATGGAAGAGAAGAAAAGTTCTACTTCGGCGAGGGAGAAGGAACTGAGTGTCTCCTCTATCCAGTATCCGATGCTCACAACCACGAATTACAACGTGTGGGCATTAAGGATGAATGTGGCGTTGAAGGCAAACAGAGTATGGGATGCGATTGAACTTGAAGAAACAGATGGAGCGAAGAACGACGTAGCCACTACGTTATTGTACCAATCGATCCTTGAAAACCTAATCGAAGAGATAGGAGACAAGAATTCGGCAAAAAGCATGTGGGAGTCACTCAAGAATCGATACGTTGGTGTGGAACGTGTGCGAGAGGCGAGACTTCAAACCCTTGGAGCTGAATTCGAACTCCTAAAGATGAAAGATACATAGACAATTGAGAACTTTGTTGGAAGGATGTCTAGCATAGCTTCCAAATCTGTATCATTGGGCAAAGTCATAGAAGAACACAAGATGGTGAAGAAGTTTCTTAATGGCTTGCCTGAAAGAAAGTTTATTCATCTTGTAGCCTCCTTGGAGCAGACACTGGACCTCAACAAAACCAGTTTTGAAGATATTGTGGGAAGGCTAAAGGCCTACGAAGAGCGCATAAGTGGTGTAACTGAATGAGAAGATCAAAGTAAACTTCTGTTGAGTTACTCCAACAATAAAAATCGAGACAATAAAAGAGACAATTGGCAGAGAGGTAGAGGTCGAGGAAATCGCGGTAGAGGCAGAGGTAGAGGATGATTCAGTTCACAACATCGGGAAATCAACAACTTCAACCGATATTAGAAGGATCACTCCAAGGTTACTTGTTGGCGATGTGATAAACAGGGTCACTTTGCAGATAAGTGTCCTGAGAGGAATCAAAATAGACAAGAAGCGAACATGGTGCAAACAGAGGTAGCTGATTGATACGGTCAAATTTACCCTAGACCTAAACTCTCTCAAATTAAGAGATCAGTTGCAGCACTTAGGGTTATCGATCCACAGGAAGTCAAGGGAAACACAATAGATTTCAGGATTCAGATTAAGCTAGGCAAATAATATGAAAGCAAGTAAATCAAAGCAATTAAAACGAGTTGTAAATCAATTAGAGAAATAGCTAGGCACAGGGAAATCTCCAGTGAATCAAAATTGCAGACAAATCAGTTATTAGGAATATTAAAGCACAGTTCTTGAACATGAACACGAAAGTAAAACAAACCAGCTCTCGCTGCGAATATTATCTATGAATAAATCCAAGAAAACCAAATTCCTTTGCGAATCCTATGAATCTAAACAAGCATTAATCTCAGGTTCAATTGTTCACAAAACCCTAAACCAAATCCCTTTGCGAATAGGAATTTTGCTCATCAAAGACTAGATCAGGAAATCTATCAAACTCTCGTTTCTATTAATTATCCTAAGATCAGATTCAAGGTAGCTAATCAAGAATCAGCAATAACAGCAAGTCAAGATGAAGAACATTCTAAGCATATTATCCTAATAAACAGATCAGATCAGCAATTCATCAAACACTTTCGAATAATCCCTACCTAACAAAGGAAACTACTCAGACATATCAAAAGATGAAAGCATGGTTTTTATTAAAGATATATCAAAGAGTTAAGTAAAATAAAAGCATCTTCCTAAACAATGACTTAGAAAACGTATATATAAAGGTTCTAAACCGACTACAATAGAAAAGTAAACATCTGGAACTTTCTTCGCGAAAAAGGAAATGTTCGATTTGGGCTTTTTCTTCATTAAGCACCCGTGTCGATCGACACCCATATGGTGTCGATCGACACCACACTCTCTGCCAAAATTCTTGTCTCGTGTAAAACTCGTGTCGATCGACATACTTGATCAGTGTCGATCGGCGCTTGTACTTCTGTCCGATTTTGACTTGATCTTTTCAGCACTTTCCTCCTCGAAACTCCAAAATGCTCCAAAAGCTCCAGTAAACATCTTTTCTGTTCCAATCGGTCCAGATCCTGTAAAGACACTAAAACAATACCAAAAACACCAAAAGATACTAAAACAGGGACTTATATCATGGCTTAAACTGGGTAAAAACCATGATATATCAACTCCCCCAGACTTAGCTTTTTGCTTGTCCCTAAGCAAAACAGTGTAATCACTCCTTTAGGAACCACATACCTTTGCAAAGCTAATCCGGTGATACTTCGATGTTTCCCTAGAAGCTTAGCAGTCCTCCAGATTAAACCCAAACCCCTTAGAGAAACTCAGACTTTCAGTCGCAGACCCCTTCAGTTATTTTAAGTGCGGTCTCATCGAGGGAATATCGATCACTGGACCTTCTAGATTCCTTCACTTCCTTTAACACTATCCTGCGTTTCACCCTCTCTCTTCCCTCTGAAACTGTTTATCCAATTTAGGATATCATAGAGATGCATGCCTTTTGATGACTGATTTTTTTTTTTTTTTTCTTCTTTAGCTTTGATGACCAAGATTATTGTGATGGCGGATACCTCAACAGAGGGTCCTTTACCATTTGAGCTAGAAGCTTGCACTTTTCCGCATATTTTTTTTTTTATTTCCTTGGCATCTCTATGTCTTCACTAGATCAACACTCGTTACTGTTGTTCTACAAGGCTTTTTGTGATGGCGGTTACCTCAACAGAGGCTCCTTTACCACCAGATCTAGGACAGTTGTATCCGTCATTCGGGAAGAAGTTTCAAGAGCAGTCCTTCCTCGCTTTCAAGTGTTTGGAAGCTGAATCAAGTCTTGCGATTAGCCGACGCCCTTGAGATTCATTAGGGGCGGGGTCTTTGACATCCTTTCTGGCGTTCTCCAGAAATTTGAACTCGCTCTGTTAAACCGATCCACTTCCAGTTACCCACCTTGTAAAACCAGCCAACTTGCATTGATAATGGTCCATGAGTGTTGTTCAAAGCAAGTCTAAAGAAGAGGTTTTGACTCTAAAAAATTTTAAATTTGACTCAAAAATACCAAAATAAAACACATAGTTAGTAACTATCTCCCCCAGACTTAAACGACACTGTCCCCTGTGTTAGTAAGCCTAAGGAAGGTAAATGAAATAGATAGGAAACCGAAACGAATGAAAAATCAAGTAAAAACTCGTACCTGGGGGCAGTGTCGATCGACACTACCATTTGTGTCGATCGACACTCATGGTTCTGTCACGTTGAACGACTGAAGTTCAAGCCGATGCTCCTATTGAATTTTTACTTGTGTCGAGCGATGCTCCTATTGAATTTTTACTTGTTTTCGAACGTTTGAATCCCTGAAAATCAAAACCAAAAACAAAAACTAAACGTAAAATTGTAAAATAACGTAAAATAAAAACGTAAATAAATGACTCACAAGTGGGTTGCCTCCCACTAAGCGCTTGTTTTAAGTCTTTAGCTTAACTGTTTTGGAACTTGAGGACTTTAATGTGGATCTTTAGGAAGTTTTGGACTTCCTTCATCCTGAACGATACTAGCAGCAGCTTTGAATTGAACCTTCTTGACAACTCCCCCAGACTTATCAGAAACAGTCTCAGAGAAAAGCTTCATCGTTCTAGCCATCATCTCCTGAATAACTGATTCTCCCTTCTTCTTAAGCTCTTGGGGAACAATGATCCTCATTAGCGCGAAAGGCTTAGAAGTCCTCTTCGGCTTCATCTCTTCTTTCTTCCTTCCTGCAAGCTCATCAGAAAAACCAAGCCCTCGAGAAACTCGATGCTTGCGTAAGCGCGTAACAGGCTTTTCACAGTTTAAATTTTTGATGACAACAGGAGATGAAGAATTAAGTGCAAGGGACTCATACCTTGGCTCCTCTTGAGGATTTGCAGGAGATGGTTCGATGGTGGTAGGGATATTCTTGGAAGGCTCCTGAATTAGCTCATCCTCTAATGACGTATCCACAGAAAAAGCTTGACCATCAATGGTGGATCTTCTCCTTGTAGCGTCCATGTCAAATTCCATGACAATATCACCAAGGTCAAGCTTGATCTTCCCTCTTCTGCAGTCAATGTTTGCTCCCGCAGTAGCCAAGAAAGATCTTCCCAGAATCAAAGGATCTTGAGGCTCTTCATCGTACTCCAAAACCACAAAATCCGCAGGAATCATGTATTCCTGAATCTTGATTAATACATCCTTTAGAACTCCTTTTGGGAATCTCTTAGATCGATCAGCTAAAAGAAGAGACATACTTGTTGGCATGAAGTCCGTCATCCCAAGTCTAGTGGCAACAGAGAACGGCATCAAATTAACTCCAGATCCTGAGTCACAGAGCGAATGAGGGAACTGTTCATTGGAGATGGAACAATTAAGAACGAAGCTTCCCGGATCAGGCAGCTTGACAGGAATCCTGCTCTGGATCATTGCACTAACTTCTGCTGAGACCACCACATCCTTCTTCTTCTTCTTAGAGATCGGAACTGTGTTAAGCAGTACGGCTTGGAGATCTCTAGTCAGTAGCGCTCCTTCCTCTGGACTAATCCCATTAGCGACCAATCGCTTGATGTATCTTCGAATAGCAGGTGAGAGTTTAACTGCATCCACAAGAGGCATCTCTATAATGATTTTCTCAATCATCTTCTTGCAAATGTCTTCCTCAGCCTCTTGTTTACTCCTTCTAACTCTGGGGAATGGCAGCTTAGGCTTATAGACGGATTCCTTGATGATCGGAGATGTTTTCGGATGAACAGTCTCTGTCTGGGCAACGTGTCGATCGACGCCATCCTGAGTGTCGATTGACACTCGCGTCTCTGGAAATTCTGAAGCGTGATTTTCTGAGAGTGTCGATTGACACTCATCGTTCCTGTCGATCGACGCTTGAATTTCTAGAATTTCCGAATCAAACTTTTCTTCACGTGTCGATCGACACTCATAGTCAGTGTCGATCGACAGAGGCTCCACTGTTCCGAAAATCGCTTCGAATTCATCGAAATACCCCTCCCCTTCAGTTACAACGGCATTGCAAGTGTTCCTGGGGTTGGCATCAATCTTTGCTGGAAGAAATCCTTCTTGCCTCTTGCTAGAACTAGCCGATTGAGCTACTTGGACGTCGAGCTTCTTGACATGAGCGCTCAGTGCTTCGAACTTCCCATTGAGATCTTGATAGACAGCATCGATCTTCTGGTTGATGTTCACTGTTAGCTTCTGCTGTCCCTCTAGAATTTGCTCAAACATATCTTCCATCCAGCTTTTCTGCTCAGGAGGCTTGTAAGATGAAACACCATAGTTTCTTTGTTAAGATGATCCATAACCCTGTTGATTCCCATACTTCTGAAATCCGGTCTGATTGATGTAATTAACATCCTCATCTACAGTCTTAACCTCTTGCGCAAAGCTAACCGCCTTCTTCCCAGTTAGAAGACTATGCACAGAATCAAGCTTCTTCGTTACCTCTGCCAGCTGATTTCCACTGATGTCTTGCTTCTCCAAGCTCCTTTCGTAATCCAGGTTCTTGGCACTGGTGCTGTTGGCTATGTTCTCGATAAGCTTGATGGCAGTCCTTGGGGAATTGGTATTGAAATTCCCATTGCTCGCAGCATCAAGTGACACTGAATATTGCAGCACAATCCCTCTATAGAAGATACCAAGCAGCTGCACCTCATTAAATCCATGGTGTGGACAGTCTCTCTGATAGCTCTTGAATCTGCACCATGCATCCTTGAAAGCTTCATGATCACCCTGCCTGAAAGTTGCTATCTTTACTCTTAGATCCTCGGTCCTCGCATCGTCAAAGAAATTGCTTAAGAAAGAATTCTTTGTATCCATCCAGTTAGTAAGCAAGCCCGGTAGAAGCGTCTTCAGCCAATATTTAGCTTCCCCATGTAGAGAGTATGGGAATAGCTTACAGAACAGGTAATCCTCTGAGACTCCATTGGCTTTGATAGCAGATGCCAAATCTTCGAATCGCTCTATATGGTCCATAGGATTCTCATGTGGAAGTCCGCAGAACGGGTCTTGAGCAACTAGAGAGAAATACGCAGGCTTGAGCTCGAAGTCATTGCGCTGGAAGGGAGGAGGTCGAATCGCGGCTCGGTTGGCATAGAACTGCTCCGGTCTGTTGAAATCCGCCAGAGTGCGATTCTGCACAGCGTGTCGATCGACGCCAGGCTCTCTGCCGTGTCGAGCGATGCCGTTATGGTGTCGAAAGACACCTGCTTGTGGCTCGATCTGCAAGTTTTGTTCGTGTCGATCGACGTCCTCTCTGTGTCGATCGACACGAATCTGTTCCTCACGAGCCAACCTCGCTTCTTCTTCATCGCGAGCTCGTTGTTCTTCATCTTCGTCAATGATGACGTTCCCAGCTTCGTCCAGTCTATGTCCATCCTCATTGTATGGGTTTCCTTCTCTGTCGAAGAACCCACCGTCTCTCTGAAAGATCATCACCGGCGCAACCATCTTCTTAGCTTCTTTCGTCGCTTTTCTATTGGTGCGTTCTAAACGAGCTAGATCCTCAAGTCCTAGTTCCAAAAGTTCTTTGTCCTTGCTGCTCCTGGTATTGCGATTTCGCATGTACCTGAAACGCAAAACAAAGAAAGAAAAACAAAAACAAAAACTAAAAACAAGAAATAAAAAGACCTAGACCAAATCCTAATAATAAAATCTAATGGCCTATTGACTCCCCGGCAACGGCGCCAAAATTTGATACGGTCAAATTTACCCTAGACCTAAACTCTCTCAAATTAAGAGATCAGTTGCAGCACTTAGGGTTATCGATCCACAGGAAGTCAAGGGAAACACAATAGATTTCAGGATTCAGATTAAGCTAGGCAAATAATATGAAAGCAAGTAAATCAAATCAATTAAAACGAGTTGTAAATCAATTAGAGAAATAGCTAGGCACAGGGAAATCTCCAGTGAATCAAAATTGCAGACAAATCAGTTATTAGGAATATTAAAGCACAGTTCTTGAACATGAACACGAAAGTAAAACAAACCAGCTCTCGCTGCGAATATTATCTATGAATAAATCCAAGAAAACCAAATTCCTTTGCGAATCCTATGAATCTAAACAAGCATTAATCTCAGGTTCAATTGTTCACAAAACCCTAAACCAAATCCCTTTGCGAATAGGAATTTTGCTCATCAAAGACTAGATCAGGAAATCAGTCAAACTCTCGTTTCTATTAATTATCCTAAGATCAGATTCAAGGTAGCTAATCAAGAATCAGCAATAACAGCAAGTCAAGATGAAGAACATTCTAAGCATATTATCCTAATAAACAGATCAGATCAGCAATTCATCAAACACTTTCGAATAATCCCTACCTAACAAAGGAAACTACTCAGACATATCAAAAGATGAAAGCATGGTTTTTATTAAAGATATATCAAAGAGTTAAGTAAAATAAAAGCATCTTCCTAAACAATGACTTAGAAAACGTATATATAAAGGTTCTAAACCGACTACAATAGAAAAGTAAACATCTGGAACTTTCTTCGCGAAAAAGGAAATGTTCGATTTGGGCTTTTTCTTCATTAAGCACCCGTGTCGATCGACACCCATATGGTGTCGATCGACACCACACTCTCTGCCAAAATTCTTGTCTCGTGTAAAACTCGTGTCGATCGACATACTTGATCAGTGTCGATCGACGCTTGTACTTCTGTCCGATTTTGACTTGATCTTTTCAGCACTTTCCTCCTCGAAACTCCAAAATGCTCCAAAAGCTCCAGTAAACATCTTTTCTGTTCCAATCGGTCCAGATCCTGTAAAGACACTAAAACAATACCAAAAACACCAAAAGATACTAAAACAGGGACTTATATCATGGCTTAAACTGGGTAAAAACCATGATATATCACTGATGCAGCACTATTTTCACATGAGATTGTTTTCTTGAATGAGAAGAATGTTACACCATGTGATTACGAGGAGGACCAAGGAGATCAAAGCGTTTGGTACTTGGATAATGGGGCCAGTAATCACATGACTGGGAGGAAATCCTACTTTTCAGAATTGAATGAAAACATATATGGGAAAGTAATGTTTGGAGATGCGTCTTGTGTCGAGATAAAGGGAAAGGGATCCATCATCATTCAAGCTAAAACCGGTGAACAGAAAATTATCTCAGACATCTACTGGATACCGGATCTCAAAAGCAACATTATCAGCCTCGGACAACTAACAAAGATCGGGTGTGATGTGAGACTTAGGAGTAACTATCTCACAGTTCATGATGATGGTGGAAGGCTCTTAATGAATGTCATTCGATCTCCTAATCGGATGTACAAGATCCCATTGGCAATCGGCTCTCCAGTGAGTTTACTGTCCGAGACTGAGGACATGACTTGGCGTTGGCACGCGAGACTTGGACATGTTAACTTTGATAGCATGAAGACTATGTCAAGGAAGAAGTTGGTTTATGGCTTACCTATTTTCAGAGAGGAGAAGAGGATTTGTGAAGACTGCTTCGTTGGGAAGCAAACACACAAGCCATTCCCAAATGCAACTACGTACAGATCTAGCTGCAAACTAGAACTGATTCATGGAGACTTGTGTGGTCCAATCAACCCAGCAACGGCCGCAAAGAACCGGTATATGTTTGTGTTGATTGATGATTATACGCGATACATGTGGATCATCCTGCTACGTGAGAAGAGCGAGGCACTTGACAAGTTTAGAAGCTTCAAAGTCATGTTGGAGAATGAGTGTGGAGGTAAGATAAAAACGTTTCGAACCGATAGAGGAGGTGAGTTTAATTCTATCGATTTTCAAACATTTTGTGAAACTAATGGGATCTCAAGGTAGCTTACAGCACCATACACTCCACAACAAAACGGAGTGGTGGAAAGGCATAACCGTACCCTCATGGAGATGACACGCACACTGCTTAGCACAATGGCATTACCAAATTATATGTGGGGTAAAGCAGTGAGGCACGCCACGTACCTCATCAATCGTGTTGCAACCAAAGCCTTGAGAGATCAAACACCTTATGAACTCTTCAAGGACCATAAACCAATCTTAAGCCATCTGCGAGTATTCGGGTGTCTAGCCTATGCGAGAGTTGAAGATGCCAACCTCAAGAAGCTAGACAGTAGAACACGAGTTCTTATCCACCTCGGAACAGAGCCGAGTTCGAAAGCTTATCGTCTATACGATCCGGTAAACAGACGAGTTCATATAAGTAGAGATGTGGTGTTTGACGAGTCTAAAGGATGGAAGTGGAGAGACTTTCAAGATAAAAGACTAAGTGACACAGAAACACTACGTGTGGAATGGGGAGATTTTGGTGAGGAAACAGAGAACAGTGATCTGGAAGTCGGACCGACCGGTCCGGGGATCCCCTAAGATCGGCAAGGAGAGCAGAGGCTCTGAAAACTGGACCGACCGGTCCTTCCCCCAGACCGGTCGATCCTTCAACATCCGAAAATAGAGCGGAGGCTCTGGAATGTGGACCGACCGGTCTATCTCCAAGACCAGTCGATCCTCAAGGCAGTGGAAACAGAACAGAGAATCTGGAACAGGGACCGACCGGTCTCCTGTTGATGCAGATTCAGGAGAAGTTGTGATCTTGAGAAGATCTGTTCGTGAGAGAAACCCGCCTAAGAAGCTTGAGGAGTACTTGTTGATTGCAGACTTGATGGGTGAAGAATTACTTCTAACGATTGATGGTGAACCAAGCTCATATCAACAAGCAAAGGAAATCAAAGAGTTCAGAGAAGTAACATGTGCAGAAATCGATTCAATAATCAAGAACAACACTTGGATACTGGTTAATAAGCTGAATGGAGTCAAGCCAATTGGTCTTAAGTGGGTATTTAAGATCAAAAGGAATTCGAATGGAAGCATCAATAAGCATAAGGCGAGATTGGTAGCTAAGGGTTATGTTCAGAAGTAAGGTATTGACTATGACGAAGTGTTTGCACCAGTGGCAAGACTGGAAACAATTCGATTTTTGATCGCTCAAGCTGCTGCAAACGGATGGGAAATTCACCATCTTGACGTTAAAACAACATTCTTGCATGGGGAGTTGAAAGAAGAAGTTTACGTCTATCAACCAGAAGGGTTTGAGAAAAAGGGGGAAGAACACAAAGTCTACAAACTTCAAAAGGCACTATATGGACTGAAACAGGCGCCAAGAGCATGGAACACAAAGCTCGATCAGATTCTGAAGAACCTGGGATTCGAGAAGTGCTCTAAGGAATAATCTGTGTACAGGAAAACAGAGAAACAACAAGAACTAGTTGTGGCTGTCTACGTTGATGACTTATTCGTAATGGGGACTACATTGAAGATTATCAATGATTTTAAGCAAGGGATGGCGAAAGAGTTTGAGATGTCAGACTTAGGCAAGCTAAGTTACTATCTCGGGATTGAAGTCTCTCAGGCTGCAGAAGGCATAACTCTCAAACAACAGAGGTATGCAGAGAAGATTCTCAAAGAAGCTAAGATGGATGACTGCAACAAGACTAGTATACCAATGGAACCAGGCTTGAAGCTAAGCAAAGCAGAGGAAGAAGAAGAGGTCGATGCAACACACTATCGAAAGATGGTGGGATGCTTGAGGTATTTATTACACACACGACCTGGTCTTGCATTTGCAGTGGGAGTTTTAAGCAGGTATATGCAGAGCCCAAGAACATCTCATGAGGCAGCATTGAAGCATGTTCTCAGATATCTGCAGGGAACTAAAGGTTATGGTCTTAACTTAAGAAGAAGAGGTGACAAGAAACTTTTAGGTTTCAGCGACAGCAGTCATGACATTAGTCCTGACGATGGGAGAAGCACTGCAGGTCACGTGTTTTACTTCGGGACATCACCAATCACGTGGTGCTCACAGAAGCAACCAACAGTTGCTCTGTCATCTTGTGAAGCAGAGTTCATGGCAGCTACGGAAGCTGCAAAACAAGCTATTTGGTTGCAGGATTTGCTACATGAAGTGACGGGTCTGAATCAAGAGAGTGTCACATTACTCATTGATAACAAATTAGCAATAGCTTTGTCGAAGAATCCTATTTTTCATGGAAGGAGCAAGCACATTCAGAAGCGATATCATTTCATACGTGAGTGTGTTGAGAATGAGCAGATAAGCGTGGAGTTTGTTCCTGGAGAAGAGCAAAGAACGGACATCTTAACCAAACCATTGACGAGAATGAAGTTTGCAGAGATGAGGAAGCTTATTGGTGTGGAAGACCTTAATTCGGGATTAGGAATTAAGGGGGAAAATGTTAGATAATTCCTAATGTAATATTTACTTATTTGTTAAAGGGTAGTTTAATCAAATAAGGAAATTAGGGATTTGGGGTGAGCCTATATAAACAAACTTATGAAGGGTTGTTTCATAAGATTGTGTGATCAAGTTGTTTGAGTTTTTGGTGAGATTTCTCAAATCAATAATAAGAAGGGTAGTTCTTATAATCTTGTTCTAAATACATTGGAATTACAGATGCACAGATAAAGCACTATCAATCACCTCTCTGCTCAAGCTTTTACCGAATTGATTGAATGTAATCACAGTAGGGAAAAAGAGATCAGAAGTTGTTCGACTCTTGGTCGATGAGTATAAGATCAAGCTTAAACCTTACTGCTCCTTTGAAGATTCATTGGTTCGGTCCATTATGATATGGTCAAATTTCCCTTTGTCCTACTCTCTCAAATTAGAGATCGCTTGTGGTATAAAATCCACAGGGAATCAATTGCACAATATATTAAAACTTTCGGACTAAGCTAAGCAAATAAAATTGTAAATAAATTGTAGAAAACAGTAAATCAGAAATAAATGTAGTGCTTTAAAATCAATGGGAGACAAACGCTAGGCTTTAAGCATTTCGCAGGAATGATTACAAATTGTAGAATAAAGTTACTATGGAATTGATATAGTGCAATTCTAGAACTCGAAACACTGTTGTAAAGTAAATCAACTGTCGTTGCAAATACTATCTATGTTTAAACCCTAGACAACCAACTGTCATTGCGAAATCAGATTGATTTAGACAATCAATAAAATCAGGTTCGATCGTTCACAGAGATTCAAAGCCAACTGTCGTTGCGAATCGAATCTCTGCTCATCTATGATTCAATTCAGGCAATTCAATAACGATGTCTCATCTATTAAACAATTTAGGATATCTAATTCAGGTCTAAATCAGAATTCAGAGCAATCAAGATGAATAATAATAAATATGATGCAAAATCCCATAGTAAATAAACTCTAATAATTCTTATTCATCCTTTGAAAAACCCTAAAACCTAACAAGGGAATTACTCAGACATAGACATGAATAATACAACCCTTGTATAAAATATCTCTAAGAAAATAAAGCATAGCCTAAACAATGGCTGAAAATAAGTATTTATAGAGTACAAAAACGTCAATTGCAAACATCTGGGCTTTTTGGCGCAGAAACGGAATTCTTCTCGTTCTGAAATTTTGGTCACTCCGGTTGTCGTGTCGATCGACACTTGCAAAATCTTGGTGTCGAGCGACACCGATGTCTCTGTCGCTCGACCCTGCCTTCAGTTCTTCATTCCAAACTTGCCACTTTGACTGCTCATTCCGTTATGCTCCAAATTACTCCAGTAAACACCAATTGAATCCAAAGCGTCCTTGTACCTAAGATAAAACATAAAAGACTCGGAAACACCAAAAGACTCTATAAAACGGACATATATCATGGTATAAAAACCGGTAAAAACCATGATATCTCAACTCCCCCAGACTTAGCATTTTGCTTGTCTCTAAGCAAAACAGATGTTATCACTCCTTTAGAAACCACATACTTTTACAAAGTCATCCGATGATACTTTGATGTTTCCCTAGAAATATAGCAGTCCTCCAGATTGAATCCAAACCCTTTAGAGAATCTCAGACTTTCACTCGCAAACCCCTTTCAATTATTTAGGTGCGGTCTCATCGAGGAAATATCGATCGCTGGACATTCTAGATTATTTCACTTCCTTTAACACTTTCCTGCGTTTCACCTTCTCTTTTCCCTCTGAAATTGTATCTAATTAAGGATATCATAGAGATGCATTGCCCATTTTTGAAGTTTTTGATTTAGGATTCTTCTGATTTTGGACTTGCACTTTTCTGTAGACTTTTTTTATATTTCCTTGGCATCTCTATGACTTCACTGGATCAGCGCTCACTACTATTGTTCTTGTGGAGACATGGTCATGAGGCTTTTTATTTTTGATCTAGGACAGTTGTATTCGTCATTTGGGAAGAAGTTTCAAGAGCGGTATGTCCTCGCTTTCAAGTGTTTGGAAGCTGAATCAAGTCTTACGATTACCAACGCCAAAGACAAGAGATTATAGTTCATTAGGGGCAGGGTCTGCCACATCCTTTATGGCGTTCTCCAAAAATCTGAACTCGCTCTCACTTGCATTCGAACGTTTATTTTCCTGAAAATCAAAACAAAAACAAAAACGAAAACTAAACATAAAATTGAAAAAGAAATCAAAATCTAAGTAAAAAGTAAGTAGACTCACAAGTGGGTTGTCTCCCACTAAGCGCTTATTTTCAGTCATTAGCTTGACTGTGGCAGGACGTTAGATGTTTGGTGGATCTTTAGGAAGTGTTGAACCTCCCTTATCCTCTAAGATGGTTATAGCTTTGTTCTTCGTTCTACCCTTCTTTCCAGTATCCTCAGACTTATCAAAAAATATTCCTGGGAAAAGTGTCATCGTATTTGATATGATACGTTTTCGGCGCATTCTAACCTTTGTTTTATTGATTTTTATCGAGTCTTTCTTTCTCATTTGAGTCATTTTAGGTTTAAAGGAGGCTTGGGAACACGGATTTGAGCATTCGGGGGTCATTCGGGCAAACGGGACAATTCCGGAGAGAAGATAGCGTTTTGAAGAACCGAGCACCTGCTCACCCGAGGACTCGAAGACTTGAAGCCCTCTGGAATCTGGACCGGTCGATCCACTCTTGGGACCGACCGGTCCCCACTCGAAGACTCTTGTTGCCTGAAGACCGGACCGACCGGTCGGTCACCCATAACCAACTTAACCTAATTTTTATTTATAAATAAGCAGTAGTCGCCTCAGAAATGGGGATCACGATTCATTTCATTTTCACTTGTTACTCTTCGGAGACTCTCTTGGCTACTCTTTGCTTTCGTTCTTTTGCTTTTGGATTCAAGATTGGAGATTCATTTTCACAACATCTATTGAGAAGAATTCTAAACCCTCATCTATTTCAATTCCATCATGAATTCTCTTTGTTGTTTTGATGTGTTTGTTTCCTCCATGATTGAGTTGTCCTTTAGCTAGATTGAGGTTTTCAATGGTGATTTAGGATTGTTAGTGACTGAGCCAAATAGGATTGCTTAATCATACATCTTCATCAATAGGGGTTCTTCATGCTTAGATTAATATTGATCACTTAATCTATGATTTCAAGTTTAACTTATTCACGACAGTGCTCTAGGTTGCTAGATAACCCATTGATGAGCAATTGGTGTGTAACCAACGACAGTTGATTGTTACCATCAATTGTGAACGAATTGAACCAACTCTTAATGCTTGTCTGCATCATTACTAAATCCAAACGACAGTTTAGGTATTTAGGTTGCTGGATAAAGATATTGATACATCACGATAGTGGGGCAATATTATCTTTATGTTTGAGTTCTAGACCGAATTGCATTAACCCTGAATAGTAGCTCAGTCCTTGATCCGAGATCACCGGAGATTAACCTTGATCTAGTGCTTTTCCTTATTGAATTTCAAATCGTTTAATTTGCTGTTTCGTTCACTGTTTCTCTACAACCAAAAACCCATATTTTATCTTAGCTTTAAATTAAAATCTATAATTTCATAGTGTAACCTTGGTCTCTGTGGATTCGATACCCTTTATACTACTGCAATTGTCTGTGCACTTACAGAATTATTTTGGGATTAAAACCTCTGACATCAGTATTATGCAGCATTTGGCGAAGGACTTCTTCTCCCTTCTCCTTCAAGTCTGAAGGGATGATGATCCGGAACTTAGAAAATCGCTTTGAAGCTTTCTTCCGTCTCCTATGTCCTTCCTCCTCTTCTTTGCTCTCCTTAGGAATTCCTATACATTTATCAGAAGAAAAACCAAGCATTCTACGAGAAACTCGTTGCTTGCATGAGCGCGTAACATCTTTTTCAACTATTAAATTCTGATGAAGAGATTTGGAATTAAGAACTAGAAGTGCGTACCTTTGAGCTAAGGGAGGTTCGAGGGTAGGGAGATGTGGATTTGCATGATCTAGGTTTTCCCCTTTTACTACTGTCCAGCAAGAATAGTCATCCATAAGGATTAATGGGTAAAAGACTTCCTTGTTGATCCTCGTGAAGGATATTTGCTTATTTAGGAAATCCAAGACAGCTCCAACAGTATTAAAGAAGGACGCACCGAGAGCCATTGGCTTAGTGGTCTCTATGATATGGAAATCAGCTGGTACAAGACAATCTCCGACTCGAATCTTTAGATTAGGAATGAAGCCTACAGAAACTACTGAAGAAGTATCAATGAGGCTGACAAGAGCATTGTAAGACTTGATATTTGAGATTCCCAGCTTCTTCAAAACATCATGTGATATTATGTTCACATTAGCTCCAGTGTCCAAGAGAGTGCCTTCTAAATCCATTCCATTTATCGAACATGGAACAATGAACTGCCACAGACTGTCTCTCTTGATCAATTCCCTGAGGACTGTTTTCTCAACTGCTTTTAGCTCGTTCTCACTGTGTCTACTACTGGCTGACTCGCAAAACTACACAAGAATTCTCGGAAAAGGTATCGGAGGTTTGTAGATGCGTTCGACTACGCAAACAGAAGCATTCGCAGAATTGGGACTGAACTGGATTTGGTGTCGAGCGACAATGGTGTTTTGTCGCTCGACACTTAAAACTTCTGCGTGTCGAGTAGGGCTGAATTCAGTATCGATTGACATAATCTGCTTCGTCATGTCGATCGACACCAGAGATGTTTCAATCGACACTGGCCCTGTTCCGAAATTCTCTCGTTTCGCCACTGCATTAACCTCGGCGATTTGCTTTATAGCTCGGTCCCTCTCTGTTCCATACTTCAAGGCTATCATATTGGAGTGATGCCTCTTCACCGATTCGCTTGTCTGAGCCACTTGAGAATCGAGCTTCTTAACATGGATGTTTAAAGACTCGATCTTTCCGTTCAAGTCAGTGTAAATGGAATCTAGCTTCCCATTTAAATCATCAATCAACTTTTGCTCTCCTTCCAGCATCCGCTCAATCATGGACTCCATCTTGCTCCCTGCAGATGGGGGAGGTGGTTTCTGATAGGACGATGATCCATAGTCTCTCTGATAGCTACTCTGGAAGGGGTTCTGATAAGCTGAACCATATCCTTGACTGGTAAACCTCTGATATCCTGATCCATTGACGTATGCTACACCTTCTGGCTTAAATATCTCCACTTCTTTAGCGAATTAAACTGATTTCTTCCCAGCTAGAAGATCGTGCATTGAATCCAGCTTCCTCGTAACCTCTGCAAGTTGATTGCCATTAACGTTCTTTCCAGACTTGCTCCTTTCAAAATCGAGATTCTTCGTACTGTTGTTATTGGCCAGATTCTCTATTAACCTCAAAGTAGTCTCTGGAGAGTTGGTATTGAAGTCTCCTTGGCTCGCAGAATCTAAACTCACAGCGTACGACACTGCTATTCCTCTGAAGAAAATGCTAAAAAGTTGAACCTCATTGAATCCGTGATACGGGCAATCCCTCTGGTAGCCTTTGAATCTGTTCCAAGCAGCCTTGAACGCCTCACAGTCTCCTTGCTTGAAGGTAGTGATCTTGTATCTCAGGTCCTCAGACTTTGCATCATCGAAGAAATTGCTCAGGAGAGCATTCTTCGTGTCCATCCAGTTTGTAAGCGAGCCGGGTGGAAGCGTCCTCAACCAATGCTTAGCTTCCCATGAAAAGAGTATGGGAAAAGCTTGCAGAACAGGTAATCTTCATAAACTTCGTTTGCCTTGATGCTAGATACTAAATCTTCAAACCGCTCAATGTGATCCATTGGATGCTCATGAGGTAAACCGCAGAAAGAATCTTGAGCAACTAGGGAGAAGTACACAAGATTCAGCTCGAAGTCGTTCCTTTGGAACGGTGGTGGACGAATCGCAGCTCGATTCACGTAAAACTGCTCAGGATGGTTGAAATCTGCGAACGTGCGATTCTGGGTAAGGTGTCGAGCGACACTAGCTTCGTGTCGATCAACACCTTGAATTTCGTCTTGTCGAGCGACAGCCAAAGCTTATCGATCGACGCCTCTATTTCCATCGTGTCGAGCAATTTCTGGCCTATGTCGCTCGACATGAGCTTGTTCTTCATGAGTAAGACGAATTTCTTCATCGCGTCTCTGCTGCTCCTCGTTGATCTGCTCAACGATCACATTCCCATCAGCGTCGAGCTTCTGACCAAGCTCATTGTATGGGTTTCTTTCTCTATCGAAAAACCCGCAATCTCTCGGGAACACAATCGTATTCGCAACACCGATGTCTCTGTCGCTCGACCTTGCCTTCAGTTCTTCATTCCAAACTTGCCACTTTGACTGCTCATTCCGTTATGCTCCAAATTGCTCCAGTAAACACCAATTGAATCCAAAGCATCCTTGTACCTAAGATAAAACATAAAAGACTCGAAAACACCAGAAGACTCTATAAAACGGACATATATCATGGTATAAAAACCGGTAAAAACTATGATATATCAACTCCCTAGACTTAGCATTTTGCTTGTCCCTAAGCAAAACAGATGATATCACTCCTTTAGGAACCACCTACCTTTGCAAAGTCATCTGGTGATACTTTGATGTTTCCCTAGAAATATAGCAGTCCTCCAGATTGAATCCAAACCCCTTAGAGAATCTTAGACTAAAAAATTTAACTAAAAAATGCCTTCTAAATTTAAGGCCCTAAGCGGTGACTTCACTGGCTTGTCTTCTGGGCCGGGCTTGGCTACATACAATCGTAAATGCTATGCAAATTGTCTGATCGTGAACCTAAAATCTCATTCCAAGAAGTCTGTTACTTAGGTTTATCCCTTTAAATTGCAAAATCATGAAGCATTCTTCTAGTTCTGTTTATAATCTAGTGTGAAGCATATTGGTTTAGCTTGATTTGTGTTTTTGCTTAATTAATATCAAATATGCATGTAGAGATTGGTAGAACATTGCAATGACACTGTTGTGAGTGTTGTATAGATAAAAAAAAATGGTTCGAAAAGGTACCGAAAAACAAGAAGAGGAAATCTCAGAAAGGTTGTTCAATATTGTGATCAAAAGAATAAGAGTGGTTTAGAGGAATCAACTTGAAGCAGGAACATGTTTGACAAAATCCGAAGAACTAGTAACAAAGTATTTGTATTCTTGTTTTCCATTTTGATCTGTAAATATACTACAAATTCTTGGTTTTATTTTGTTTGAGCAAGAAGTAGACATTTTTATTTTTAAGAACCCATTAGGAATTTTAACCAATGGAGAAAAAAAATATTACAAAATCTTAATGGGATTTTTAACTTAATGGGTCGGACCGGGTTCAACCGTGAACCGGCCAGCTAGCCGGGTTGGGTTGACTGGGTTTGAGGTTTTTTTTTTTTTTTTTAAATTTCCATTTTTTTCATATTTAAATTTTTTATGATTTAAATTTATAGAAACAAATACTAGTTTTGAATTTAGTAATTTTTGTTATGGTTTAATGTTTTTTATTTTTTTTACATATAAACTTAACTATTTCTCATTAAATTTTGTTTTTGAATAGTTTTTTTGTTATTAAAATGATTTTCCTAATTTTTAAAAATATATGTTTATTCAAAGGTTATATTATATATTTGGAATTTTGGATATTATAGTTATAAAAAACTATTTATATTACTATTTTTTAAAAAATTATTAAACCCGGTTCGACCCGGTCGGACCACATTGACCCATGAGCCAAAAGTTTCTCCGGTTCGGTCGCCGGTCCAGTTTTCAAAACATTGAGAAGAACTGAAAAAAGGCTGAAGATAAAGATGCAAGTCCTGTACCAGTCGATGTACCAGAGGTGGTACAACCGGAGCTGAAGCAAGTACGAAGAACGTGGGCTTTATGGACTTGGGTCGTGGCCTAGGTTTAAGTGAGCAGCCGCCATAAAGTGAAGCTGAGTGGCGGCCAAGGGATCTTAACTTGAAGAAAAAGATATGGGAAGATCCAAGAAAGATTTAAGGAAGATTCCTATAGGTATATATAGGAGTTAGTTGCGGTTTGTGCAATCCAACACAATAAAGAATTACAATCATTAGCAAAGGAATTTAGGGTTAGAAAACAACATCTTGAATCTAGGGTTAAAGGGTAGTTAGAAGTTCATAAGATCGTGTGTGATCTTTGAACTACAAGACTAGGATTGATTGGAACGATAGAAAACGTGTAAGTCAATCTTATCATATCAATCTAGTGAAGTTTGGGAAAAGAAAACCCTTGTGTATTGTGTTCGTGAGCTGTACCAGTAGCTAGTACATCTACAAAGATTACCGTTATCAAGCAGAACCGCTTGAACATCTCCACCACTCATAGAATTAAGACCGGTGGTCAAATTGTAGTGTCGGTAGAACTATCATAAAGAGCTAGGTTTCCATCTAAGATAATCAAGTTGATCGAATTTATATATGGAACAGGTTCCCCTCGATTCACCACCCAAACTATAGCCTTTGGAATGACTTGCTTGTACCAAATGCCTAAGTAGAACAAATTAGAGGTACCTGGTGAGAAGAAACCAAGCTCGAAGACACTACCATTGGAAACAATGGTCTCGAATCCCGAAAGAAATTGATTTGTCAAGATTGTGTCAATTGAAGAAGAAACTCGGTGAGACAACAAGAAGAGCATCAAGAATCCATAGTTAGATATGAAGAACAAGTTTTTCTTGCAACTCTCCATGTTTTCGTATGACCACAAATTCAGAGGACGCGTACCAATGAAAATTGCGAGACCACGAGTTCAATAGGACTCATTGAAAAGTAAGAGCAATAATTAAAAGTTCCAAGACTTTGGCCGTTGAAACCAAGTCAACGGAATCAGTAGATCAAACCAAAAAAAAAAACCAAACGCTGTCTTTCAATGGACCCATTGGTAGTGCTAATGAAGGTTTTTTCCACACTAAATGGAAAACAAGGTAAAACAGTTTCTTGGATTATCTATAACATCTCTTCAAGCAACATTTTACAAGAACATCATCAAGAATCCGTAGGAGGATATGCAGATAGTAACAAAACTATCAAAAAAGGAAATATGATATATTTAGAGGTTTGTATAAACTTTAGATTATTCAGTTAGTTAAACAAAAGTATACATATCATAGCACTAGGCCAAGATTTTAAGCCTTGGATCTTCGAACTTGGTTTGCTTAGATCCAACGATTTCGTAACACTCCCGAGATCTTCACTGGAATCTTCTTCTGTCCTCTGCTCTCAGTATCTTAGTGCATCCAACTCCCATGTGAAAACCACTCCTTTTTCCATCTTCCTGACTGCTCAAAGATTCAAACAAACAAAACATCATCAACCAAAACACTTGCACAAATCAGAGAGCTCAGTTCAAGTTCAAATCCAAAATGTAATACAGCAGTGGCCATTTTGTAAAGTAAGACCACTACATGTTTAAGCTTTCCCAATTGTGGCCTGACACTTAGCGTAAAACTAAAAGGCGTAATCTTTATGTGTTTTCTTTCCGTCACTTGTTCTTATCTTAGAGCCAATTCTGAAATGAGCCAAAAAAAGATCACTCTTTATTTACCTGAGAATAGATGAAAGTTCCGAGAACCGCAATGGCAGCACCGATGGCATCAATTTCAGGAGTTTATGGTGTTCAATTCTAGGGTTTATTCCTTGAAATTCAATCTCCAAGGAATCAGAAACGAAGAAAATGAGTTCATCGATCCATCTACGAAGCAAGTGAGTGTTTTTGATGAAATCAAGGTAAAGCAGGTTTCTCATTGTCATGAATGTTGCTAAAAAATATAACTCATTTTGTTGCCTCTGAGATTTCATATTCCTTTTCAATTAAAATCTTATATGTGACTTTACTAGGATGACATGAGTAGAGGATATGTAACTACAGGGATGAACTGTTATTAACTTGAATAACAGTTCTGATACATAAGTCAAAACTATGTATCAGAACTTCACGGCCTTGAGGTTTTGGCGTGAGGATTAAACATGGTGTAAATAAAATAAAAAAACATAGTTTTGGCTGGATCCATCTAATCATTTAAAAAGTATATATGACTCGCGTAAAGATTAGAGGTTGGGAGTTGTAATTGACTTATGATTTTGGAAATGTCGGCCATTAATGTTATAAAGTAGTACTTTTTATTAGGCATACTTGCAAAAATAGACCAAAACTTGAAGTCAAAGCTAAAACTAACCTCTTCCTTTCCTCTCTTTCAAAATCCCACGAATTACCCTTAATGAATCTGTGTATTAACGAATATGCCACTCATCAAACTGCTATTAGAGTCTAACCATTTTTTCAATAGACCTAAGGGCATTCTCAGATCTAACTTATTTACGGAAATGCCATTGTCATCAATTCTCAACTTCCACGACAACCACCATGGTCGACGAGTTAATGCAGTAAGTTACACGTTATTTCCGCCTTTAAAGCTCAAGGATAGAGCACTCCAACACTTTTCGCGACTACTCTCTCCAGATTTTCCTTTGCGTTTCCGTTTAAAACCTACCGAAATCGGAAATAATGTCATAAAAACGGCAAACGACGACAGGGCTGGCGGGATTTCGGTGGGATTATATGATCTGGGCGGCCAACGAGGGCGAAATGAAACTCGAAACCGATATAGGTACGATTTTTGCATATCGTTGAATTGCAGATCTGAGTTGTATACTCAGACTGCTTTAGAAGTCTGTTCAAACTCAACTAGTCAACGAGAAGGTAGTTTTGCAATTGACATTTAACTAGTCAGACTCAATATGAAGTCTGCTAATTTCCTTTGAAACCAAAAAAAATATGGAAATTCCTCTAATCGAGGCATAGGGTAGTTTTGCAATTGACCGAAAAATTGACTTTCTATTAAGACTTCATTTTCTGTCTGCAGGAAAATCAGTCACTTTGACCGCAAGTTGACTGTCTATTCAGACGGAATCGGAAATCTAAAAAAAAAAAGGGTACTAGTTGTAATTGACCGAAAATTTTCATATGTTGACCTATTTGGGGGGAATAATATCAGACTTCTATTTAAGTCTTGGTTAGATCGAAAAACTTTCAGACTTCTATGGCAGTCTGCAATTTATGAATTTTTTCAGACGGCTTAGATAGTCTGATTTCACAGATTTTGGTCAACGCTAAAAATACACAAATTTTTGTCAGACATCTTTGGTAGTCTAAATGATTTTGCAGACCGCGATGGAAGTCTAAATAAAAAAGTCAAAGTTCGGTCAATTGCAAAAATACCTCACCACAATTTTCAGACTGTCCGGCCGATAAAAGAAGTCTGACATGAAAAGTCAATAATTTGGTCAATGTCAGAAATACCTTTCGATTTTTTTCAGACAGCTAGAGCAGTCTGACGGAAAAGTCAAAGTTTGGTCAATTGCAAAAATAGTCTTTTCAGACTACTATAGCAGTCTGGGTTTGTAACTTTATCAGACGGCATCCGCAGTCTTCTACATCAAAATCGAATTGCAAAAATACACTCCTCTTCAGACTGACATAGAAGTCTGGAAGTTTAAATCTTCCAGACTTACTTGGCAGTCTGATGTTTTAAATTTTGAAAACCGTTTTTTTTTGTATATTTGTGATGAATTTCGTTGATTTGAAATTTTTAATAGGTATGTTACTTGTATATGTTCACCCTGTGTTAGTATCAAATGTTTATGTTGTGTAATTATTTTTAAATAATTTTTTCATAAGTTCAGGCAATGTAGCTAATTAAATAAGACTTCGTTAGATGTCTGAAATTTCCATTGAGATCGCTAACTTTGGTTTAAATGATTTTTTTGGACAGATGATGGTGCAATTACTTGTTAATGTTGGTGAATGGATTGTGAGAGACTTGATATGACATTTTGTGGTGGATCCTCTCAAAGGTGGGCGGTTTATCACTTTGGGCGACGAGTCTACATATTGTGAACTTGTTGAGATGATTATATGCTGGACAAGAAAACCGACTTGGTGGACTTATCATATCCATTACCGGAACCACTTTTGCAACAGTTCGGTCCGGATAGCCCTCCTATTTATGTCACCAATGATAGGCAAGTAAGGAGCATGGTCGAGTTAGCTACTGCCCATTTAATCCGTCTTTGTGTCTCGAGGCGATCCGAATTGCCTACTCAAAATGCGGGGAATCACGATGGAAAACATATTTTGTACTTGGTGAAAAACGCAGCGTACGCATATACGATGTATGATTATAACCGATACATGGCTTCCATACAAGCGGTAAATCTTGACCTTGCTAAATACTTGGTGGACGCGGATCCGAGTCTATGGTCACGCGTTCATTTCGCTGGAGACAGGTATAATCATCAAATGCATTTTAATTACCAGACTTCTAGTGCAGTCTGGTTTACCAGACTTCTAGTGCAGTGTGATTTAATATTGTCAGACTGTTAGAGAAGTCTGATAGCTATCGGTCTGCAGTTTTAGTCTGATATGTAACTTTTCTTGTTTTCACCTGGGTTGACCGCGTTAACTTTTTTGGAGAAAGGTACAACATAAAGACGAGCAACTTAGCAGAAACAATAAACTCCGTAGTGAAGAAGGCAAAAGGATATCCCATCTCTTTCCTCTTGGAGTTCATTCAAGAGAAGCTAGGGACGTGGTTTTGTAAAAGGCGGCTAGATGCCTTGAGTCTGACAACAAGATATAGCCGAGGAGTGGAATATTTGATGGCTATTCGTCAATATTATGCGGACTACATGATCAGACTGCCAGAGAAGTCTGTATTGAGAGCCTTAAAACAACCAAATAAATCTGTCTTTACACTTCAAGAAACGAGGTAAATGTCAAATTAATAAGCTGTAATTATACTTCGAGAGACCAGGCATCATATTCAAAATAAGTGTCCACGACAAAATGTCTACATAGCAAAGGATTTTTCAATCATAAACTAAAACATAACAAAAACACAAACAGAGATGATGAGGGCGACAAAAACAAACGCAACAACCTTCATCTTTCGTAACAGTGTCTCTCCAAATCTGCAGGGGATGGATCTCGGAACAGTGTCTCTCCAACCTTCATCTTTAGGAAACAACCTCTCGTAGTCTCTTCGATCCCTTTACCATGCTCGCCGGTCCAATCAACTCCGGGATGTGAAGGGAGTCGACGGGAGGTGGTGGCCGGCGAGCTTGGTGAAGGTATTGAAGAGTCTTCGAGAAAAAGAGAGAAACTGCTTTTTGGTTTTTTTTTGCAGATCTAAAATTTTGTGTGGACCAACTTTAGGTCAAACCTGTAAAAAAAATTTATATTTTTTAGGTCAAATCTGAAAAGAGCGAGAGTTCTAAAACATCAGACTTCTAAAGAAGTCTGACAGGGCAATATTCCCGCTTTTTTGTAGGGCTTTTTACTAATATTTTAAGTTTGGGCGGCAATATTCCCGCTTTTTTTAGGGCTTTTTACTAATATATTTTAATTCTTGTTTTTTCAATTATTTTTAAAACGTCAAACTTCACATAGAAGTCTGAAATTTTAGGCGTCAATTTTTCAAAAGTTTTAAATTATCAGACTTCAGAAGATGTTTAATGATGTTCACACTTCATTCACATTTTGACATAGTTAACACAACACAGATAAACTAGATTTAGGAAGGTAATACATATATAGAGACGATTTGGGAAGTATTGAAATTAAATTTCGTGATATTAACTCACGATTTTAAACATGTAAGGTAAAGTATGACGTAAACCTCAATATTATAGATTAAATCTACTAATTTAATCTGTCAGACTGTCAGAGAAGTCTGATAAGCCCTAAATCTAATATTTTGCACTTATCAGTGAAAATATTAAAAACAAACCTATATTTTGCATCAAATTCGTTAAATATAGGCACCTTACAACACATATATGCAAATTTAACATTTCAAAAGTAAATTTGTTAATCCATGAATCTAAACCCTAAATTTATAGGTAAATGCTTCTTACATGTTTCTTACATTTCAAAGCATGTTTTCAGCTGAACATCATACTTTACCTTACATGTAGTCAATGTGATTTAATATCACGAAATTTAATTTCAATACTTCAATAATCGTCTCTATTTAATTTATGTACAAGTAATTTTGAGAAAATATTTTTTTACAATTTTTAAATTTAAATTTACTAGTTAATTAAATATCAGACTTCTCCAGAAGTCTAAGCCGACGACCAACCACAAACCTTGACCACCGTTGGTTGGGTTCGAGATCCACCGGGAGTCACGTATCTCTGCCTTGGACAAAGGGTACTGAGCCGTATCTCCGATGAATGAACAGATCTTCGCCAATCTTAGCTTGGAAAGAACCCATGTAGGTTGGCGTTAATTGGATCTCCACCTGGGGTCGCAATGGCACCGGTTGGGGGAGTCTTCGCGGGTTTCATCGCCGGAGAACGAAGGAGAGGTGAAGACGCCGAAGATGGCTCACCGGAAAGAAGATATGGTCGGTGACGAAGGAGACCACCTTCTTCTGCAAATCCAAATCGAGAGAGAGAAAAGGAGACGGCGAAAATCAGTCACTTTACCAGTCTTCTTAGGTAAAAGAACAGAGTTAATGTTCGGCAAAACACCACCGTGAGCAATCGTAACTCCACTTAGAAGCTTTCCCAATTCTTCATCGTTCCTAATCGCAAGTAGAAGATGCCTCGGAATTATCCTTGTCTTCTTTTTGTCTCTCACAGCATTACCAGCAAGCTCCAGAACCTGAATTCAAAATTAAAAAAAAATCGAATCAGAAATTGATTAAATCGTTTCAAATATTCAGATCTGACGATAAACAGAGATCGGAGATAAACTTACTTCGGCGGCGAGGTATTCAAGAAGGAGAGAAAGAGATGTCGGTTCGGTATCTCCGAGAGAGAGAGAGAAGACGAATCTTTAAAAGTGGGTAAACGCAGATTCTGATTTTGGCTTCGATGGTTTAGAGAAGACGAAGAAGAAGAAGAAGACGAAGGATGAGGAGGAGGGCAAATGGGTTTGGTGGAGCAAGAGATGAAATTAGGGTTTTGTTTTTGACATTTAGGAGGAGAAAGAAGGAGGCTTTTAGGGATTGGGTAGTAGAAAGTAGTGGAGGCAGCCATCGAAAATTGGATTAAAAAACCCTTTTAAATGTGTCCTAATTTGCGGTTAAAAAAAACATCAGACTTCACATAGAAGTCTGAAATTTTGGGCGGCAATATTCCCGCTTTTTTCTAGGACTTTTTACTAATATTTTTAATTTTTGGCGGCAATATTCCTGCTTTTTCTATGAGTTTTTACTAATATTTTAATCTGTTAGACTTCTCGGAGAAGTCTGATAACCCCTAAATCTAATATTTTGTACTTATAAGTGAAAATATTAAAAACAAACATATAGGAAGCATCAAATTCGTTAAATATAGGCACCTTACAACACATATTTGCAAATTTAACATTTCAAAAGTAAATTTGTTAATCCATGAATCTAAACCCTAAAGTTATAGGTAAATTTTTCTTACATGTGTCTTATATTTCAAAGCATGTTTTGAGGTTTACAACATACTTTACCTTATATGTATTCAATGTGATTTGATATCACGAAATTTAATTTTAATACTTCAAAAATCGTCTCTATTTAATTTATGTACAAGAAATTTTAAGAAAATAATTTTTACAATTTTTAAATTTAAATTTACTAGTTAATTAAGCGTCAGACTTCTCGGAAAAGTCTGATATTTTTAAGGTATAGGCATAATTAACTAACATGTTTAATTTGATTCAATTTTATGAAATTTTAATTTCTAAACATCGACATCGTCAATATTTAATTTTTGTCCAAACAATTGCTAACAAATATTTTTATTTTATTTTATAATTTAAATTTACTAATTTAATCAGTATCAGACTTTTGTTAGAATCGAATATCAGACCTCTAAAGAATTCTGACACGCCCGAAGGTTAAAATGGTAATATCGGTTTCGCGTTTTTTGTTTGGTCATAGGGGGGTAACTGTAATTTTCCACGCCCGATAGGTTAGATCTGCATTTGATTCAAGTTTTGGTTTAGTTTTTTTGAAAAAATGAAATTTTGGGTTAAAAACAGAAATTTGCCCTTCTTATTATGGATTTGCTTCGATTCTTGATCCGTTTCGATCCAATCCGAAAAATCTGGATATCCGTAAAATTTACAAAGCAAAGCAAATACTAAAAATCAATATCCGTTAAAACCGAAGCAAAATCAAATACTAAATATCTGCTTCGTTTCGTATATGTGTATATATAGATGTAGGGGCATTTACAAAAATGTCACATTTACCAATTTTTAATTTTAAAAAATGTTTTGATCCCTCACAAACCTTAAACCCTAATATAACATAGGTAATCCAAACATAAATGATTTAAAAATTGGAGAAAAGTGATAGTGGCATTTTTGAAAAGTGGCATTTTAAAAGTGGCATATTTTGAAATTTCTCATAGATGTATGTATACATAATTACATATTTAAATTTCACAATAATTATATTTATATATAAATTTTATCAATTTATATTCATCAAATTAATTATTTCAATATTAAAGATAACAAATTAATAAGAAAATATCATTTTTAATGAAAAAATTGTTTTTTTTGTTAAATTTAAACTTTTTATTTATTTTTTTGAATTTTTATAATTATTTTTAAACTATAACCGATCGGATTGGATATCCAGAAAATATCCGGATTTTAACGGAACGAATACGATCGGATATAAAATGTTGCAGAGCAGATACATATCGGATAAATGTTGATCTGGACGGAGCGGAGCGGATCACGGATACCACCAAACCACCCCTACTTCTTATTAGGGATGGGCGTTCGGGTACCCGATCGGGTTCGGGTCGGGTATTTTGGGTATCGAGTACCCGATGTTTGGAGATATAATACCCGATCGGATATTATATATATTCTGGTTCGGTTCGGTTCGGGTATTTCGGGTATACCCAAATTATACCCGAAATAGTTTTTTTTTTTTTTTTTTGAAACCCGAAATAGCACCGTAATAAAAAAAACAGATTTAAAAATGAACATATGAAGTGTAAAGGAACAATGCTCAATCAAGTCAAAAAATCGAAGCAACATATGAATGAATAAGTTATAATTCTTAAGAACAATGTGAAAACAAAGAAGTGTAAAGGAACGATTTTACCGGAATCATCTCCAAATTTTAAAAGCAAATCACTCAAAATCGACGAAATCCGTTTATTGCTTGGAACAGTATTTGACTAAGCTGCAACTATCTCCATTAATCTAAACTTTTCAATTTAGATAAGAAAACTTTTCAATTTAGATAAGAAAATTTTTCACTAGTTTATAAATTGAAATAACACTCTAGGTTATTACTAATACTGACCAATTAATCCATGGCATCCAACCCTAATCACTAAAAAATAAAAAAAAATAGAATCGGGTACTCGATCGGGTATCGGGTATTACCCGATCGGGTACGGGTACGGGTACTTTAAGAAATTAAAACCCGATCGGGTATTATATATAATCGGTTCGGGTTCGGTTCGGATTTTTTGGTTCGGGTTCAGGTTCGGTAATCGGGTTCGGTTAAAACGCCCAGCCCTACTTCTTATATATTGTAGAACGGGTCGAGAGGATGGAGCAATTGGTTGGAAATGGTCAATCGCACCAAAATTATTAATAAAAAAAATAAAAAGACTTTCAATAATTCAAAAAGTATGTCTTTTTATAACCATGTTGCACTAAGATTTTCTTCTAGTTGATGGCCCATTTTTTTCTTTCAAAATTTGCAAATGCCCCAAATATCTATCTATAAATATACACTATAGAACGTTCTCTCTTCCCCACCAATCTCTCGTGGCTTTCTCTTTATCCTATGGAATTTCAAACTGATTTGGATCATGAAAGCGGTCGCACTTTTAAAAAGTTGCAAAGCTCTATTTAATTGGTGATTTGGACTGATCACTTCCTCAACCTTTCACTGGATGAATTGGTGAGTCTATTTATATCATCAATATATATAGATGCCTATGATAAATAGACACGGAAGAACAATTCTTTTTAATGTATATTGGCATTTATGTTCCATATTGTAGGAACTAGATGTGATTGCAAGAGAGCTAGAAGCAATCAAGCCCACCATCAGGGACATGCTCATGTCCTCTTCCAAAGCAGAAGATCGTGACGCGGTGAAGAGGAAAACTCTTTTGATTTATGTGATGATCAGTCTTGGGGTTTCATATCATTTTGAGGATGAGATTGAAGAGACCTTGACCCACGCCTTTGAAAAAATAGATGATATGACCGTGGATGAACATGACCTCTATACAATCTCCATCTTCTTTTGGGTTTTTAGAACATATGGTCACAACATGTCGTCTGGTAAGCTATTTTTTAGTTACCTTAAAAAATGATTAATAGGTTTTTTCCTGTTGGATCCACAAATATTGATTACATGTTTTTTACACAGTTTTAAGTAGTTATGCTGTTGATAATGACAAAAAAATAATTAATGTATATAAATCGTGAATATCAAGAAATTTTAAATTAAAAATATAATATGAATTATTATATTACTGTTCACAATTATTTTTTTGTGTGAGAAAATTAATCTAAATATTATTTATTATTTTTAATTTGTGTGAAAACTCTTGAATTTGTTTTCTTAGGAATATATAACTTATTGATTAATGTGTTCATTTCTTCTTCGTTGGGACCGTCTAACAAGATCTGACAATCTTTGATGTACATAGATGTGTTTAAGAGATTCAAAGGGGCGGACGAAAAGTTTCTGGACTCCTTAACCAATAATGCAAAGGGCATGTTGAGCTTATACGAAGCCGCTCATTTAAGGACGACAAGAGATTATCTAATGGATGAAGCGTTGAGCTTCACAACAAGACATCTTGAGTCGTTGGCAGGACAAGCAAGCCCTCATCTCTCAAGGCGTATACGCAATGCACTTGGTCTATCTCAGCATTGGAACATGGAGATATTAGTTGTGATGGAGTATATCTCATTCTACCAAGAAGAAGAAGAACATGATGAGTTGTTACTCAAGTTTTCCAAGCTCAATTTCAAGTTACTACAACTTCTATATCTTAAGGAGCTCAAAGTTCTTACAAAGTATGTAACTTCTTCAACTAGTATTTCTATACGGCTTGAAATAGAAATATCTTTGAAGGAATATTTACTTATTTCATCATTCTCATATATAAGGACGTGTGTGTATGTGTGTGTGTGTTTGGATGTAAGATGGTACAAGGAGTTCGAGTTTGCATCTAAGTTGCCACCTTATTTCAGAGACAGACTTGTGGAGTTACATTTTCTTGGGCTATCGATGTACTTTGAGCCACAATTCTCACGTGCGAGGATTATGTTGACTAAGTTCTTCACGGTACTCATCATTGTTGACGACACCTTTGATAGATATGCATCTATATCTGAAGCTGGAAGCCTGGCTAATAGTCTAGAAAGGTATGATACCTGTCAAAATTCCACATAAACAATGATATTGATGATGATGATGATGATAATAATAATAAGAATGTGGTGATGATGAACAAGGTGGGCTCCTGATGAAGACATGGATAAGCAACCAAATTATTTGAGATTCGTGTTTAATTTGTATTGGATGTATTCAAAGATTTTGAAAGAGAATTGGAGTCAGAAGGAAGATCTTACATCATGAAATGTACAATAGAAGAGGTAAGCAATCAAGATCTTTGGTATACATGTATACCTAATTATTTAAATATTTACTTATATGTAGTTTTAGTTGTTATAGTTATAAGAAAATTAATCATGATTGTTAGTTAGTTGTTAGATTCAAATGTGAGGAATTCCTATAATGATCGGCATTGGCGTTCTTAATTATCTTGTTTCTACATATATAGTATTTCCTATACAATAATTGGGGTTAGCCAACTGCTCGATCAATGGACGCTAGCTAATAATGCATGAACCCATGCTCACACTATTAGGTGACAAAATAGTTGCTCCAAATATAACTGTTGCAACGTGTTTATACTTTTGAGCTTGCAGTTTAAAAAAGTCGTGAAATCCAACCTTGAACTTGCCAAATGGGTGCAAGCCGCTCACGTGCCTAGCTTTGAGGATTACATGGAGGTTGGAAAAGTTGAAATTATGGTGTATTTAACTATTGCAGGCAGTTTTATTGGTATGGGACGTATTGCTACTGAGGAGGCTTACGAGTGGCTCAAATCCAGACCTAAACTCATTGAATCAGTATCTACAAAAGGACGTCTGATGAATGACATGACCGGTTTCGAGGTAGGAAGTGATTCATTTCTATATATGTATGTAGTTATGAGATTGTACATATAATCTAAGATCCAGACTAATCCTTCCTAGCGATCATGCATGTTGCTAAAAAATAACTCATATTGTTATTTCATATTCCTTTTCAATTAAAATCTTATATGTGACTTTACTAGGATGACATGAGTAGAGGATATGTAACTACAGGGATGAACTGTTATATGAAACAGTTACAAAAACTGAAGCTTTAAGGGAGCTTCGTAAAATGTGTGTAGACAACGACAAGATAATTAACGAAGAGTTGTTGAAGACAACAAATGTGTCTAGACGAATTCTCAAGGAAGTAATCAACTGCGCACGCATTCCCAACGTTGCCTACGGATATGGTGAAGGATTAACCAATCAGGAAGGCAAAACTAAGGACTTTATTACTTCTCTTTATGATCTTGATCAGACTTGTCTGTGAAGAATTTCAATTTGAAACATTGTAATGAGAGTGTGACCTTTGCTTTGATATTTTTCAGTCTATATTCAAGTTGGTTAATGCATGATTAAGCTAGTAAGTACATGTGTTTAATGGTGATTTACAATTTTCTTTGTATTTTTTACTTTTCATCCAAAACACATGTCCATTTTATTAAATCTATAATTTTTCTTGCTAAAAGATATGAAGGAACATTTTTTTGTCACATGTTTGTTTATTTATTTATTTTTAACTTCATTTCATTTTTTATTACTTTATGAAATCTGAACCCACATATTGAGACATTTAGGGGAGATTTGAGCAACTGTGTTGAAACAAGAATATTTTTCTGCATTACCAGTAATCTTGACAAGAACAAGAACCATTTTTAAAATGGTGAAACCTACTACGATCTCTAACAACAATCTCTCGATTATAAACCTTGGACAAAACTTTAATCGCTAAATGACAATCTACACAAACTCTAAGATTCTTCACGACGCGAATCGGTGATCTCTCTGGTGTACTAATAAGCATAAACGCAATCGCAATCTTCTCACTGTGATAAACCAAAGCGTTCTCCTTCTCTTCTTCTTCGACATCGACATAAACGTTCGATATCTGCGGGATGTAACCTTCTAATCGCAATTTATCAGTCATTTCTTTAAGCTTAGCGTAAATCTCATCGCTTTGTGGATGTGACTTATCACCTATAAGAAACTCATGAACTCTGTTTCCTACTTCTACAAGGCTATGACCGGGGACTTTTCTCACACCGTCTCTTAACATTTGTTTTCTTATCGTTTGCACATCGGACCAACGCTGTTCGGATGCATACATATTCGATAAGAGAACGTAATCGCCGCTATGGTTTGGTTCTAGTTGTGAGATTTTGAGTCTAGCTAACTCTGCTAAATCCGGATCGCCGTGAACGGTACAAGCTCCTAACAATGTTCTCCATATAACAACATTCGGCTGCATCGGCATTTTCTTGATGTATTCATACGCTTTCTTCACTTTTCCAGCTCTAGCTAACAAATCGACCATACAACCAAAATGTTCGATACTAGGCTCGATTTTATACTCTTCTCTCATTCTTCTAAAATACTCGAAACCTTCCTTCACCATCCCGCAATGACTACACGCATATAAAATCCCCACGAACGTGATCTCACACGGTGATAATCCCTCCTTTGATTCCATATCCTCGAAAAGCTGAATCGCGTCTTTTCCAAAACCGTTAACAGCTAAACCGACTATCAAAGAAGTCCACGAGACACTATTCTTCTCCACCATTTCGTTAAAAAGCGTTCTCGCTTCTTCGACTCTTCCACATCTCGCGTAAAAATCCAAAAGTACGTTACTAGAATGTAAGTTTCGCGTAAAACCGACCTTAATCATATACACATGAACTCTCTTACCCAATGTCAAAGCATCAATCTTTGCACAAGCAGATAACAAACTTACGATCGTAAACGAATCCGGCCTAATACCTTTCGAATCCATCTCGGTATAAAGCTTCAACGCTTGGTCCGGTTTACCATTTTCCACAAACCCATTAATCACAGAGTTCCAAGCAACAAGATCCTTCTCAGGCATTTCATCAAACACCTTATACGCACTCACTACATCTCCACAATCAGAGTACAAACTAAGCAAAGAGTTCTGAACAAAGATCAACGAACCAAACCCATTTCTTACAACAACGGAATGAATCATCTCCCCCAATCTCACATCCGCCATTTTCGCCACCGCCTTAAGAAGAAACGGGTAAGTATGAGTATCCGGTTTAACCAAACCAGAGACTCGCATTTCACGGTATAGAGAAACAGCAGAATCACTACCACCAATCTCTGCGTATCCTCTAATCAATGTGTTCCAAACAAAGACATTGATGGGTTTTTCGAGCTTGGAGAAGATTTTGCGAGCGTAAAGCATTGGAGGTGGAGAAGGAAGAGAAACGATGTAGACGATGAAGTGTTTACCGATCTCTGCGTTTGAGATTGAGATTCCATGGCGGATTGAGAAAGCTTGGATTTGTTTGAGTTTCGTTAGTGATGAAATCCCGTGAGTTTGTAAAAGGTTTATGCATTTCTCCACCATTGCCATTTTTTGCTCTGTTTCTTGTTTGGGCATTGTCGTCAATTTGCATTAGTATCAATCATAATAGTATTATAAGACTTTGAAAGATGAAAACTTTACCCAGAACCCTAATTTTTTATTTTGTTCTCAGTCGCCGCTATCCTTGGAAGATGAATCAAATTCAAAAAGATGGGATTTTGGAATAGTGATTCATTGTTCTTCAGATCAAAGACTAGTTTTTTGTTTTTTTTTTGGGTAAGATTCTTCTATTGTGTGAGAATGGTTTGTTTCAGCTCTAACCTATCTCATTGCTCTGTTTTCTGCTTCTTAGAGTTAAAAAGGTGACATCTTTACACTCCTTTTGCTCTGTTTCGCAATTGTATATCTCAATTTCACAATCTTCTATGTGTTTCTTTTTGGTCTTTTTGGTCTTTTTGGTTGAGTCACTGTGTATCAGAACTTCACGGCCTTGAGGATTAAACATGGTGGTAAATTAAAAAAAAAAAAAAGAATAGTTTTGGCTGCATCCATCTAATCATGAAAAGATCAGTTGGAGGTAGTCTTTGTGTGACATTTTGTTGTTTTGAGTTTTCTGCATTCCAAAGTTCTCTCTGTTAATGAAATGACCTGCATAGTCTTGAGAGTGATTCTTACATGTTCTGTTTATACTAATGACTCATGAATGGGTATTTATCTCTATGGCCATGTTTCATCTCCGGGGGTGACCACTGAGAAAGAAAGAAGACTGTTCAGCATTACATGGATCTTGTGAATGCTCTCCTCCATTTCCACTTCTGTGGACTGCAAAAGCTGGGAACTTTTTGGACAAGCGAAAGCCAAAATGTCGAAATTCGCAGGCTCAAGCTATAAACATAAAGAGGATCAGAGTAGTGATAGCTATGTGTAAATCTCTTTTCTCATTAACATCCTAAAATTGTTATCTCCAATATAGCACCTATGTACAATAAGAGATTGTTATCTCCAATATAGAACCAAAAAGAAAATAATACAAGATGGGATTAGGTGGTGCCAAATCTGTAATCTCTATCCTGACTAGTGTTTAGCTTTGGTCATCTGAAATTGCAGCATTGTGCTCGGCCTTTCAACAAATTATCCCACTAGCGGATCAAATTTTTAAATGCCACAATCTTTATTTGCCAAATCAGAAAATCAGACTCTAACCTCATATGCCACAATCCACCAACCAAAATCATCCTACCCTTTAGTGAATGTAAAATTACCAAAAAGTCCTAATCCTCCAACCAATCATAATCCTCTCTCTCTCTCTCTCTCTCTCTCTCTCTCTCTCTCTCTCTCTCTCTCTCTCTCTCTCTCTCTCTCTCTCTCTCCATCGTGAACCAAATCCATCACGAATCTAACTCAAGCTCTCCTCTGAAGCTTGAATTGAAGCCGAAGCTCCAATTAATATTTTGATTAGATCATTTCCAACGAAAGCTTGAAGCTTTCTTCTTAGTATTTGTTAATTTTCTAATGTACTAATCGGTTTCAATGTGGATTGATGTAGATTTGATCCCTAGAAATGGTGCGTATAAAGGTTGGAGGAGTTAAATCGGGAACAAGATCGGAAAAATATGCAGTTAGTTCGTCGGAAGAAGACGAGTATGAAGAACCAAGAGTTTCAGAGGAAGCAGCGAATGATGTAGAGGAAAATGTAGTTATCGAGGAAATTGAGAATGAAGAACCAAGGGGTTCACGGGGTTTGCAATTTGAGAGAAATGAAGAAGAAAGGGTTTCGGAGGAAGCAACGAAGGATCCAGAGGGTAATGTAGTTATGAACGAAGAACCAGTTGCGGACAAAGAAGGAGATCCACCAAATGACTCTGATGGAGAAAAGGAGGACTCTGGTTCAGAGAAGGAGAAAGACATGGAGGAGGAAAACGAAGCAGAGGTATGTACGGATCTATCTATGGAAAATGAAAAAGAAATATTCTGCGTAACTAGACAGTATTACATCCTACTAACTAAAAGAAGCAGTTTGGAGCTCTAGAGGGTGTCCACGTCAGCAAAACCAGCTTGACTCTGACGCTGCCACGTCAGCACGTCGGATGGGGGTTTTTTTAACACAAAACCAAGCCCATTTAGTTGTTTCTTTGAATAAAAAGATCCATTACAATCCCAATATTTATAAGAACCACATCTCTTTCTTCTTCTCCGACTTTCTCTGCAACATCGACAGACCCTAACTCAACCATTCACCTCCTCCTTCATTCCGATCCTTTGCCTCCTCCGTTTTAAAACTCTCGGTTACATAACCTTTTTCATTTCTCTCTCTCTCAACGCCCCAATTAATCACTCTAACCCGTAATAATTGCTCCTCCAGCCACTTAATTCTATATATACAACACCGCTTCTCTCAAAAAATAGCACTCACATCTTCTTCCTCACGATGATTTTGTAATTTGAAAATCTGGATTTATGTTTGATTTCCCCATGGAATTTCTAATTTTCTCTTGATGAACTTTCGTATTTTGGTAAGGTCGATTTGATTCTTAATCGCAATTTTTTTGGGGATTTGATTTCAATACTATTTGCAGATTGCTAAAAAACGTCGCCCAAATGTGACTTGGAGCTCGGTGGATTTGCAGCGAACACAGAAAATCAACAAGGTAGAAAGCCACATGTCGAGTTCCGTTCGTCGTAGAGCAGTAAAGATCGTGGAGTTTCTCTCTACTGCCCGCTCTTCTGAAGTCAAGATTCGTCAAGTGCTTGGAGATAGTGCAGATACAAGCAAATCTCTAAGAATGTACTTAATCTTACTCTGCCTCTTACACACACTATTACTGGAGCTTAGACTTCTCTAGCTTAGACTTTAATCGAATCCCAAAATATGTGATCAAAACATGTTAGCGAATTTTGTTTTATCCAGGGAGTTCAATTCCTAGGATTATCACACGATTAATTTGAAGGAGTTGTTGTAGAAAAACCTAAAAATTTTCACAAACAATCTCACTGAATTTTTTTTTCTTTTATTGAAAATTGTTTTCTGATGCCGTCAAGATTCGAGCCATGTGGTTGAAATCATTTATATGCAATAAGATACGAAACCATTCAAGTTGTTCATGGCACTGGATGACTCAAAATCTTCAAGACCCCTGATTAATACATAATCAAACTGTGATCAGGATTAAAGACCGGCTTGGTAGTTAAAAGTGGTTATGATTGATAATTGGATTGTAATTGTTTTCAGGATAGGGCTGAGAATGTTTAATCCTTCTGCAGACGGTGGAGCTGGTGCTGGTACAGGGCAGTAAACTATTAGTATGTTTTAGAGAACCAAATTGTGCCATTAAATTCAACAAAATTAAATGAATCTTTGTTTTTGTGGGATTAATGTTTCAGGTGAGTTCGAAAGATAGTATGGTGTCGGTAAGTTTTGTTGAACTCCCCATTTCTCTTTGAAGATTTGCGGTTTATGTTTTCGTGGTTGAAATAACGAAAATGACTTTGTGGTGTGACATATTACTTCAGGCCTTGAGGTTGGTTGCAGCAACGTACATAGAGTATAAAGAGTCATGGGAAGGATTAATGAGAAGAGGAATGTCCCAAAACTATTCTTTGCAAAAAATTGTGGTACAGTATGAACAAGTTTTACAGTGGGTTTTCCTAAACCCTACTTCCATCAAGTAAAGCCAAGAAAAACCGAGGTGAACTGGATCATACCTTTTGTCTTCAACCTTTTGGTCTAAGAGTCTTTCCAGCTTTCAAAAAAATCATTCATTGATATCAATTAGCTGCTCAAATTTGAAGGCAAAACCATAAGAAAGTTAGCATATGGTCTAAAAGATAGTCTTTTCAGCTTTCTTAATTCCCTTTAAATTTGAGAGTCATAGGATCCTTTATATAGAAAATCATCTTCATGGATTTATGATTTCGCTTGAAGACATCTAATTACCTTATGCAATTTAAAGCCCTCCTACACAGTGACTCAAATTCTCCTCATGATATAGGATGTGCAACAACCATTGAATGGTTCAAAAATCCAGATACTAACTATAACATCACTTCACAAGGAGGAAACTTGGCTATTTTTAAAATCGCAATGAAGATACATACATGTATGGCACAAGATCAAATATGTTGTAATCAATAACCCCTTTGTTGGGATTTGTTTGTACATGGTTTTGCAGTGTGACCACTTTTCACTCAGAAACTAAAAGATGAGGGTTTTAATTCCCTGTAAAAAACTTCTATCATCTCTCAAATTAAATAGTCGCCCTCTCTTCATTTCTACCATGACACCTATGATTTCTTTAAAATTGAATACCTATGTTTCTGTACATAATACTTCTGCTTTGTGTTCTTTTATAAGAGATTGGTCAATTAAACTTGGAGAAAAGGTTTGGACTAACTCTTGGTTTTCCTCTATCTTGATAGGAGCACAACTCCAAGAGAATTCAATGTCTATGAGGGTTATTGTTGTGAATGAGTTCATGTTATTTAGAACGATTATCTTATTATATAAAGGAGAGTTCTTATAATTGTAACTCACGAGATCGCGACACGTGTTAAGTAGTCGTTTAGATTGTGACACATCTCAATTATTTAAATATGTAAATTTTCCAATACCAAAATTGTTAGTTACTCAAAAATGAAGAAATTAAAATGGAAAATAAACAATATATAAAGGAGAGTTCTTATAATTGTAACTCACGAGATCACGACACGTGTTAAGTAGTCGTTTAGATTGTGACACATGTCAATTATTTAAATATGTAAATTTTTCAATACCAAAATTGTTAGTTACTCAAAAAGGAAGAAATTAAAATGGAAAATAAACAAGCATAAAATAAAGGTAAAGAAAATTTGGTTAGTGATATGTTTAGTTTACGAAATAGCATCAAAAAAGGATCGTCAAAACATGTACGAATGGTTTAGTTGTTATATCAAATTGTTTAATGATTTAAATCATATTTATATATATCAAGTATGTATACTTTAGTAATTTTCAAATTCTTCAAACTATATGAGTTATGAAACTATATTTTTTAAATTACATATGAACCTATAATTTGAAATATTACATTATCTAAGTTTTTTTTTTGTCAAAACATTACACTATCGAAGTTAGGATTTGAACAAACGATTAAGCCTTACTATTATTTCTTAATAATATTAAAAGTTAATCATTTATCGTCATTAAAACAATATATATGATTCATATTAGAACTAATGGTTTTACAATACAATACGTAGTCAATAATGAAATGTATTTTTCTCAACTAATGTTATAATTACGACCAATTACTAAAAACTATATCAATATAAAATCCAAAAAACAAAAAACCCAACAAATACGCCGGGACTTCAAAAAAAAAACCAAAAAATAGAATCTAAATATATTAAATACACCCTTAAAGAAATTAGACCAAAATTAAAATCTAAATATATTATAACAATAATAAGCATTCTCCTTTATATACTTCTTTATATAAAAGGGAAGAATTTCTCACATGTAAGAGATAATACATAATATAATATAGATAACACTATCAAACGAAATATATGATATAAATAACAACAAAACTTTTGAATAAATCATTTACAAAAGCTTACAATCTAACCCACGCGTAGCGTGGGAAATCCATATATATTACAAAAACCTTAAAAGTATATACACTTTTTTTACAATTCACCATAAAATCCGCGTACATAAACACGTCACTTCAAAATCAATATTTTTTTTACTAACACAATAAAACAATAGATAATCAAAATATAAACATTAGAAAAATATACAAAATATATATATAATACTATCAGACAAAATATATGTTACGAATAACAACATAACTTTTGAATAAATCATTTACACAAGTTTTACACCCAACCCACGCATAGCGTGGGAAATCCCTAGTATTATATAATACTTGCAGGAGAAAGAGGTTCAGGAACACAACATATACGAACCTATTAAAATACACTTCAAACCTGGGGATTTTACAAAGGGAATAAAGATTCAATCAAGGTGTTATGTTAAGGAGGCAATTAAGAACATTAATGAAATTCTTAACGCGAATGAGAAGAAATGGTTTCATGAACATCCACAGTTCAAACATTTCTTTCACATGCATTTGGAGAAGAAGAATAAGGTTTAGGGCATGTGGATGCTCTTTCTTCACGCAGTGGGTACAGGAAAGAAACGTGAAGCTTGGTTTGTCGTCAACGGCGTTCCAATTCGATATTCTCTCAGAGAACACAGGCATTTTCTGGTTTATATTGTCATAATTATCCAATTGGAAGGGAAGCAATGGGCGGATTAAAGTTTGTTGGGAAGCATTTTGTCCATGGATCAACAATATCGTACGAAGTTATCGAGGAAAAGTTCTTGAACATGGAACCTTGTAGAGATAGGTTGAGAATGGCTATATTTTATTTCTTATCCAGTGTGATTATTTAAAAGGCAAAGATACGCGAGAAAGGAACCCCAAAAGGAGCACCAAGTGTAGAACATTTATTTCTCAGAGCGGTTGATGATCTTAAGTTGTGTAAGACGTTTCCGTGGGGATGTTTGTCTTATGATGACAATCTTCAACAAATGGATCATTTGTTTAAGAGTTTTGCTGAAGTGGTGGACAAAAAAGGTTGGTGTTATCCAAGTTTCAATATTCTTTTGCAGGTAAATCATATTGACTAACAATTTTAGTTTATTTTAATTAGTTGAGATTAGTAAATGAGTGGTAAGTGAATATGGTAATGTATTTTCTTTATATGTGTAGATTCTAGCCTTAGAGACGATCAAAGTATTCAAACAGAAATACAGAGAGTCTATTAGCAATGGCCACCATGATTGTCATAGGATGTGCACCACCAAATTCACAAAACATAGTATGATAGGTTTTCCACTTTCTGGATTGTATGAAACACTTGAAACATCTAAGGTCCTTTTTAAATAAATATTCCTTACTGATCCACTTATGGTAGTGTTGTATGACATTCTACTTATTGTATTTCCACAGAACATAGACAGTTTCTTGGTTGAAACTAGTTCTGAGCATACTCTTTCTAGATCAATCTTTGATGACAAGGAGGACATTGAAGATGAGTATTGCTTCATTGTAAAGAGTTGGGAGAGAAGGCATTTTTTGATAAGAGGCCTATTTTTCTTCAAATGTCCTTCGACCATGATGTCAATGGAAGATATAAGCAACAAGCCGATGGAATTTACTTGGATACGATGGAGGCAGATGTTCATGTTGCGGATAATATGGAGGTAGATGTTCATGTTGTGTCTACTGAGGAAGTACAGAAACTAAAGGAAGACATGGATGATGTTTTCAAGAAATTGTCCAAAATAATGGAAGGTCATTTCAAAGAATTGAAGGATATGATTGAAGGGCAGGATAAAAGACTAAAGACTGTGAAAGCATTAGTGAAGTTTGAGGGATGGGATGGTGAGACTGATATGGTTTTTGTCCCTGTGTCTTGCCCTCCATCTAAGTATTCTGGTCGTGGCTATGGTGGTGGCCTAGAGAAACAGATGGAAGCTGGTGGTCTGGAGAAAGAGAAGGCAGTTGGTGAGGGTAGTTCTGGTGGTGGCCTGGAGAAACAGATGGAAGCTGGTGATTCAGGTGGTGGCCTGGAGAAAGAGAAGGAAGCTGGTGAAGGTGCTTCTGGTGGTGGCCTGGAGAAAGAGAAGGAAGCTGGTGAGGGTGGTTCTGGTGAGGGACAAAAGGAAGCTAGTTCAGGTGGTGGTTGTGATACTGGTGATGATCCTCTTGAAGTTATTGAATCTTGTGAGTCCAAAAATAGAGAAGGTGAGGAGGACCAGGAGACTGATGATGAAGAAGGTGATGAGAACAATGATGAAGGAGGTGAGAAGGTGATAACTAAATTTGTTGGTGAGAAGAGGATTAGGAAGCCATCAAACCTCCACAAGTCTCCATGGACCACTTTGAAGACCCGAAAGAGGAGGAAGAGAACTGAGAAGCCATCTTCTTAAACTTTCCCTCTAAAATCTATCTACTTATAATATTCAAAGTTTATAATCTGTTTGAACTACTGGTACTACTAAGTACAACTGTTAGGCGTTTTGTATTATGTTGAATATTTGAAATTGATGTTTGAATTATGTTTTATGTATCTTATCCCTTTTTATGTTATGAAGTGGTTACATGTATTTGCCATCTCCGTAACCTGAAGTCCTTCACTTGTCACATTTCTTGTAATCTGTATGTAATACTCGTTCAACTAAGTAAAACTACTAAAGATACTCCTAAATAAAATTTGTACCAAAAGGTTAACATTAATGAATTTGAATCCTAAAAACTTAAATGTGCAATATGAGTATGAGAGTAACAAAGTCATTGACATTGAAATTACTTAAAAACATGGAGGTAAAAGTCATTATAAAACATGAAAGTGAAATTACTAAAACATTACAAAACATAGAAAATAACTGCTTAGACAACATGAAGGTCTTTAACCTCTTTAGGTGGTTGAAGTTTCTTTTCTCCAAATACTTTGGATTGAAGTTTGATAACCATCTCCTTTAGCTTAGTTATTTCCTCCTCGGACCTTTCAACTTTGGTCATCATCTCCTTAAGCTTTTCTTTCAGATCAATGGTTTCCTTCTCAGACTTGGCAAGGTTAGTCGCCATCTCCTTTAGCTTTTCTTTCTCTGCATCACAATCGCGCAACAAGTCCCACATAGTTTTAGGAGACATGTGGTCCGGAGAGCCTATCCATTCAAGTAGCCGATCTCCTATTGCTTCTTCCTTGTCCTTTAGTAATTGTATCTCCTCCATAATTGCATCATCCCATATTCTCCAGATGTGACACTCTCCATCCTAAGAAGAACAATTTAAAAAGAAACTATTATAGAAGAAACTATGAAAGAAGGCCAATTGAATAAGAACACATAATTTAGCCCCTTACATCGGTATCACCAGCGCAGGTGTAATATCTCCTCCCTTCTTGAGCTCCATATCTATATGTTTTCACCACAATAGCAAACAGTCGGAATGCCTCTGGGGATTTCTTTCCATGTAACTGGACGAAGGAACATGTTGACTTCCTCATCCGAAGATGATGAGTTGCTGTTGTTTGAGCCATTATCGCATTCACCGAACAAACTATGCCTCGTCTTACCCATGTTCATGTACTTAAATAATAATGGATACACAAAACCACAATTTTGTTTCCAATTTCTACCGATTCAAACCTATACACAAAGCCGAGAAAGAAGAAATTTTACATAGCCAGAAGGTTTGGTTCCAAAATTGGTTAAATTGGAAGAAATCGTGGGCTCCTCTTCTCGCTTGTTTCAGAATTAATAAACCCTAGGATTCTTTTTTTCCAGATCTGGTAATTGGGGGAAAATCCAAAATCTTATCTATTGTTTATTTTTTTAAAACTTTTGAAGAAGACAGAAAATAAAATATAAATTAATCATCTATCCTCGACAATGGCTTAACACCAACCAAATTTGGCCACGTCTTTATCGCATGTGCGGAAATGCATGTGTACGTATTTAATTGAGTGGTACTCCAGTATTGGTGTGAGTAAGTTTTAACCCAAATAAAGCTGCAAGTGCACAGACAATCGCAGTAGTATAAAGGGTATCGAATCCACAGAGACCAAGGTTACACTATGAAATTATAGATTTTAAATTAAAGCTAAGATAAAATATGGGTTTTAGAATTCGCAGTGAGCAGGTGCTCGATAATACAAAATGATAAAACGGTATTCAAATCAATAAAACAAGCATTAGGTCAAGATAATTCTCCGGTGATTTCGGATCTAAGGTTGAGCGACTATTCAGAAACTAATTTAAACGCGGTCTAGAACTCAAACATAAAAGTAATATTGCCCCACTTTCGTGATGTATCAATATTTTTATCCAGCAACCTAAATGCCTAAACTGTCGATTGGATTTAATAATGATGCAGACAAGCATTAATGAATTGGTTCAATTTGTTCGCAATCAATGATAACAATCAACTGTCGTTGGTTATGCACTAATTGCTCATCAATGGTTTATCTAGCAACCTAAAGCACTGTCGTGAATAAGTTTAACTTGAAATCATAGATTAAGTGGCCAATTTAATCTAATCATTAATAATCCCTATTGATGAAGACATAAAATAAGTCTTATTTGGCTCAACCATTAATAATCCTAAATCACCATTGAAACCTTAACCTAGCTAATGAACTACTCAAGCATGGAGAATAAAAACACAAAGATTAAATAGATAGAATTCATAATAAAGTAAATGGAAGAGGTAAGGGGTTTAGAATTCTCCTCAATAAAATATGTCGTGAAATTGATTCGGATTGCACGAGTAAGTCCACGGAAGAAGTAAACAATTCCGAACAAATCAAATGCAACAATTATCTCGGAAAATAATAGAAGTGAAGAAAAGTCAATAAACTCAAGCCAAAAGAGACAAAAGAAAAACGTGAGAAGGAAGAAGAAGAATGATCCTCTCTCCCTTGTCTCTGCCTAAGTCTCTCTCTTTAGAGGAGAAATATCTTCCTCTTAAATACAAAATAACAATAAAAGCAAATCTCTAAAATCCCTTAGAAAAAGGAAACTAAATATTCTTCCTAATAATGAGAAAGAGTGATTTTCTCCCTAATAGAAAGAGATTATCTTTGACTCATTTAAAAGGAGATCGTGTGGGCCCCCCTTGGCAGCGGCGGCCTCAGATTTATTAGGTCAAGTCTGGAGCCTCTGACCGAGCAGGTGCTCGTACAGGCGAGAGCAAGTGCTTGCTGGTGAAAAGTCTCCTTTTTGCTCCAATTCTTCTCCTTTTCCCTAAATAGCTCCAGTAACTCCAATCCATGCTCCAAAGCCTCCTAGAATCTGAAATGACACAAAAAGAACTAGAAAAAACTCAGAAAAGACTAGAAAGTAATAAGTAAAATAGGCTAAAAGAACGCCGTCGCTTATCAGCGTAGCTCCTCTGGCGATCCTAAGCCTCCTTCATGTTCAATCTCACGACTCGGATCCTCTCCGTCGTTTCCTGAACAAAAGTAGCTCCAAGATCACCGCGCTCCCCCACTTGGGTCCAGCATAAAGGCGTCCTACATGGCCTCCCATACAGAGCCTCAAAAAGAGTCATCCCGATACTCGCCTGAAAGCTGTTATTATACGCAAACTCTACTAAGCTCAAGTGATCGTACCAATGATCCAGAACACACATCCTCAGCAAATCCTCCATAGTCCTCTCTGACTGCCCATCAGTCTGCGGATGATAAGTCGTACTCATATGCACCTTAGTGCCCATCTCTGCCTGAAACGCACCCCAAAACTCAGATGCAAACCTGTGATCTCGATCGGACACAATACTGGATGGCACTCCATGCAGCCTCACAATCTCATGTACAAACTTCTTAGTCAACTTAGCCGATCCATCGGTCTTCTTAATAGCCAAGAAGTGTGCTGACTTAGTCAACCGATCCACGATCACCCAGATGGCATCATACATCCGCAAAACAGGTAATCCCACTACGAAATCCATCGTAATCATATCCCACTTCCACTCCGGAATGGGTAAACTCTGCAGAAGACCACCGGGAACCTTATGCTCTGCTTTAACTAATGAACACGTGTTGCACTTAGCAACATAAGCCGCCACATCTCTCTTCATCCCGACCCAGTGATAATACCGTTTGAGATCACGGTACATCTTAGTCGCACCCGGATGAATCGAGAACTTGCTCGAATGAGCCTCACTCAGAATCTCCTGCCGCAACTCCTCAACCCTGGGTACACAAACCCGACCGCAAACCAGAATTGCCCCATTCGATGAGACCTGATACTCAGAACCCGCTGCGGTCGACGCAGCTACCAAACTCGAATCGCTCGCCTGAGCTGCAAGAATTCTACTCAGAAGATCTGCCTGATCCACCGCCTCTAAGCCCAATGGCTCCTCTGAAATAGCACATAACCGCAAAGTGCTAACCTTGCTCACAAGCGACTCGATATCCTGCTCTCGCGATGAATCCACTCGCCGCCAACTCAGCGCATTTGCTACCTGATTAGCCTTTCCCGGATGATAGGTGATCTCCAGATCATAATCCGCCAACAGCTCAACCCAACGCCTCTGCCTCATATTCAACAATGGCTGAGTGAAGATATGTTGCAGATTCTTGTAATCCGTGAAGATCTGCCCTCGCCCTCCATAGAGATAAGACCTCCAAATCTTCAGAGCGAACACTACTGCTCCCAACTCTAGATCATGCGTAGGCCGATTACGCTCACTACCCTGCAACTGCCTCGAAGCATAAGCAATAACTCGACCCTCCTGCATCAAAATGCAACCCAGACCAACACCTGAAGCATCAGTATACACGGTGTACGGCTCCCCGGCTCGGGTAATGCAAACACCGGCGTACTAGTCAACATCTCTTTGAGTCTTGCAAAACTCTTCGCGCACTCTGGCGACCAGACAAATGGAACATCCTTATCGGTCAGTTTCGTCATCGGCTGTGCCATACCCAAGAAACTCCTGATCTCGGTAGCACTGCTCGGTCTAGGCCTATCTCGAATAGCCTCGATCTTAGCCGGATCCACGGAAACTCCCTCTGCAGACACAATATGGCCAAAAAACCCATCTCTCGCTGCCAGAAACTGCCCTTGCTCAACTTAGCATACAGCTTCTGCTCCCGAAGCCTCTCAAGGACCAACCGCAAATGAGTTTCATGCTCCTCCAGACTCCTCGAATATACTAAAATATCATCGATGAAAATGATAACGAACACGTCCAGATACTCCTTGAACACGTCGTTCATCAATCTCATGAATGCCGCAGGCGCATTCGTTAACCCAAAAGGCATGACTACGAGCTCAAAATGCCCATAACACGTCCTGAATGCCGTCTTGCAAAAATCTGCCTCATCAATCAGAATTTGATGATACCCCTAAGCCAAGTCAATCTTGGAGAACCAGGTAGCACCCTCAGCTGTTCCAACAACTCATCAATCCTCGGAAGAGGGTACCTGTTCTTCACCGTGACTCGGTTGAGCCCCCGGTAATCAATGCACAACCGAAAACTTCCATCCTTCTTCTTCACAAACAACACCGGTGCTCTCCACGGTGAAACACTCGGATGAATAAAACCCTTCTCCAGAAGGTCTTCTAACTGCTTCTTCAACTCTGTCAACTCAGCTGGAGCCATCCTGTAAGGAGCCTTAGATATCGGAGCCGCCCCTGGCTCTAACTCGATCGTAAAAGGATCAGACCGAGATGGTGGTAATCCCTTCAATGACCGAGAAACATCCTCGAACTCCCGAACAACTCGAATATCCTCAAAAGCAACCTCACCACTGGAGTCTGACATTACAATCGTCGCTAAGAAAGACTCACAACCTCGCTCTATCATCTGCTCTGCCTGAATAGCCGAGATTACCAAACTGCTAGAAGTCGGTCTCAACCCCTAAAACACCAACCTCCCACCATCACGCTCGAAGCTAACTGTGCCTCTGAAACAATCCAGATGAACCCGGTAAAACGATAACCAGTCCATCCCAAGGATTACATCATAAAGTGCAATCAGACTAATCACCAAGTCCGCTGGCATCGAATGCCCTGCGATCCGAACATCCACTGCCCTAGCACAACCCGTAGTAGCCAGGAACCCACCTCCAACCACCTTGACCATGCCTGCTCGCTCACCAGCGCTGCTCTGAATGCCGCTGCTCTCGGCACACTCAGGAATAATATAGAAGTGCGATGCTCCCGAATCAAACATCACGTGGGACTCAAAACCGCCCACTAACAAGGTCCCTACAGAATTTATATGCGTTGAGAAACCTGACAACTCGACCACAAGCAAAATAAAAGAATACCACAAAATAACGACAAAATTCTACCACTAGGAATTTACGAAGTTAAGTCTAGAATTTTACCTGTGATCTTGCCCGGCGCCACCATGCTGACCAACATCCACCGGAGGATACACATGCGGTGCTGGACCAATCTGACCACTCGGCTGCTGCACTGCCGCAATCTGACCCAAAGGCTAAATCGCTACCACAACTGGATACTGCAACCGGGGACACATCGGCCTGAAATACCCCGGCTCGCCACACTCAAAACAAACCTTAGCCCCTCCACGGGAGCCCTTAGGACAGTTTGCCACCCAATGCTCTGCACTGCCGCACCCGTAACAACCATGAGTATCGTGGCTACCGGAATTTGCCCTAGAAGGATCATCCCACCTCCTCTTCTGGCCCTGCACAGGCTTACCACCTTTGCCCGAACTAGAACCTCTATGCTGCTGCTGCTGCTGCGGCTGTTGACTCCTCGGCTGGACGGCAGGAGCCACAGCAGGCTAAATGCCAACCAGACCAGACTGCTCGCACTGATCCTCCTCAATAGAAGCCGCAAGCTCTACTAGATCCGCCCTCGAGACAAACCTACCACCCCTGCACTAGGTCTTGATGCTCAAACAAAGTCCCTGCAAGAACCTCTGAACCAAAGCCCACTCATCATCGAACCCGTGCCCCGTATGAACAACCAACTTACTGAACTTGGCGTCATACTCACGCACTGACAGCTTCCTCTGCGTCAATGACATAAACCGCATCTGGAGACGGTCTCGAGCCTCCTAAGGGAAATACTTGGTGTTGAACTCAACCAAGAATTCACCCCAAGTCCACTCTGCACGCCTAGCCTCGATAGCGCGCCACCAGCAATGGGCATCACCACTCAGATAGTGGACAACCAACTCGACCTGATACTCGGTAGGACACCTGATCGATCTGAAGTTACGCTCTAACCTCAGACACCACTCATCAGCTGCCTCAGGACCAACTCTGCCCTCGAAGAACGGCGTAGCTATCCTCTGCATCTGCCCCATCATCTCAAGATACGATGGAACATACGCTGCAACTACAGCCCTCGGCTGCTCGGCAACTGCAACCCTCTGCTGCAACCCGGCCACTGGAGGAACATCCGGAGCCTGCTCTGGAGCCACTGGCAGAAAACGTGCCAACAACTACGTCAACAATCCCACAACCTGGTCATCACGACCCGGAGCTGCAGCAGCACCCCCACCATGGCCCACTGGAACTCCTCCGCCTCTATCGGCACCGGCCAACACTGGCACTAAGCGACTGGGACTTTGATGCCATATGCACACTCACAGACACATTCTGCGCCGCACTCTCTGCTGACTCAACAATTGGTCCACGACCACCCCGGCCTCCACGGCCACCAACTCTGCCACCACGGGCTCCAGCTCTGCCACGACCTCTACTCCTGGTATCCATCTCACTGCAACACAGATCAACAGATAAGCACTCCAAAAGTCACAATCAAACACAACAACTTACCGCAGAATCTCATTGAAGGCCGGAGAGGATGATTTCTAAGACTAACAAAATTTGACTAAACACAATTAATCAGTCAAGCATATAGTCTCAGTTCATCCAAACCTAGCAGTCCTAAACCGTATAGGCTCTGATACCAAAATGCAACACCCGGTTTTTTTTTTTTAAAAGCGGAAATTCTCATAATTCATAAAATAATTATAATAAATCACCAATCAATTCAATTGCAGGAAAATCATAAAAATAAATCTAGCAACCAAACCGGGTTTACTAGAACTAGAAAACATAAAAATCACAACCGTCCTAATCATCCTCTCCCTAATGCCATGATCCCGCGATCACACTTTTCCTTTTCCCTTACCTGCAACACAATTGGGAAAAATGAGTTGCGTAAGTATTTAATAAATACTTAGTGAGAACACGATTACCCGAACAACAATTAACAATAGCTTAAAATATTTAAATCAGAAAACACAGAGTGTCGATCGACACATCACACGGTGTCGATCGACGCTGTTTCTATCGTCGTGTCGATCGATACACCATAAGGTGTCGATTGACACGAGGTTTCTTCTCCGAGACCAAAAAAAATCAACAATCACACGAAATCACGATTTCCAACCAATCATCGCACGAAAACATCACACGATCAACCAGGAAACAATTCTTAAGCTTCTAAACGTCGTCACGATTCGCTAATCGATCATTCAAACTATAGACACGCACTCACCTCGGGAACGGTTGAAACAAGGAAAACCTGACTGAAACAGAGGGAAAAACTCGCGACTCCCTTCACCAAAACAGATTCTGAAAACTGATCTAGAAACTAGACACCAAGGGATTTCCAACAGTGTATAGAACTCCTTCTAACTCTCACCAGAAGGCCAGCAAAATCTTCCTCAAAACCGGTTATTCGTACCCAAAAACGCAGAAACTGCACGAAATAACCAAGTTTCAAGGATCAGAACTCAGCGAATACTCACTCGATCAACAAACAGTTTCCACTGAAATCTAACCTAAGGATCAGAGAACTTACCACCAAGGCCCCACTCCAATCCGATCACGACAAACCGAGCGCGACCTCGCTCAAATGAAGGAGACGAACTCAGGAAACGGCTCACGAAAACACTCGAAAACTCTCAATTCTCTCACGAACGGTTTTTCTGCAATTTTTCCTTGGGAATGCGGCCACAGAGACTGATCAGAGCCTTAAATACTCGAGCCCTAGGCTCCTTAAACCAGCCCAAATCAAATCGAACCAAAATTAAACCTAAGTCTGATTTTTGGCTCGTGTCGATCGACACACACGATCTGTGTCGATCGACACAGCACTTGCTGTTCGATTCCTCGAGAAGTCACAACTCGTGTCGATCGACACACACCCTCTGTGTCGATCGACGCGTCTCCAAAATCACAATTTTGGATCGCGGGCGCTACAATTATCTTTATCCAGCAACCTAAATGCCTAAACTGTCGTTTGGATTTGGTAATGATGCAGACAAGCATTAATGAATTGGTTGGCACTGTCGTGAATAAGTTTAACTTGAAATCATAGATTAAGTGGCCAATTTAATCTAATCATTAATAATCCCTATTGATGAAGACATAAAATAAGTCTTATTTGGCTCAACCATTAATAATCCTAAATCACCATTGAAACCTTAACCTAGCTAATCACTACAAGAAAACAGGTCATTTGCCACTACCAGAAACGTCACAAATTCGTCACTAATGAGGCCTTTGCGACTACTTTGCGACGAATACAAGTCGTCGCAAAAACGCCGTCGCTAATTTGCGACGCTGCGTATTCGTCGCTAATTTGCGACGGATTTATGACGGATTTGGGACTCCATAACTCAGTAGCAAATTCGTCGCTAATTTGCGACGGATTAATAACTCCATAACTCAGTCGCAAATTAGCAACATAATTGTGACTCATGTAGGTAGTCACTAATTAGCAACGTATTTGGGACTGCCTTTGGCGTGGCAAATAAGCGATTAATTAGCGACTTCTGATTTTGCGACTGATTTATGACTAACTATATTCGTCGCAAATTAACGACTAATTAGCTTCTAATTAGAGACTATATTTTTTTGTCACATTTTCGTTTAGTCACATTTTGGTCACTAATTTGCCACTGATTTGCGACGCTTTTGTTTTAGAAGTGACCAAATTGAATCTCTTTCAAGCCACTTTTTAGTCACTTAAATGCTACTAATTGTTGTTTGTTTGTGTTGTTTTCAATTACCAAATGATGTGAATAATAAAAAAACTTGAAATGCAAAATTATATTACAAAACAAGAATATAACTTGTCAAAATTAATACCAATGTACAAAATTAATACCAATGTACAAAGAATGAATGAAAAAACATCCATCACCAAAACCAAATTCTAGAAACACCATAGCTATTATCTATACATCATAAGTCTTTTCCGTCGATTCTAAACGCCGGAACTTTAGTACGGAGGCGGGTATTGTCCTTGATATGGACCTGGAAACACGAGGAAAAAAACACATATCAACCACTATTCAATATTACTGGAGATCTTCTGCACAAATGGTAGAAGAAACACACCCAATTTCTGCATTTGCGTTTGAGTTTACATGAAATAAAACATATCAAGTGTTTAATGTAAATTGTAAACACAAACGCCAAACTCACACCAAAGTTTCTCTTTTTGTTCACAATTAACAAAAGGATATTGGTTGTTGACTTGGAGAAAGAACTTATTATGGCATCTAAACACAAAAGCAAACGCAAAAATTAGATTAATGTACCTTGTGGGTAATATGGTGATGGTTGAGGTGGGTACGGAGACGGAGGGTAAGCTGAGGATGGTGGAGGAGGAGGGTAAGCTGAAGGATTCGGAGGGTAACCTGAAGGAGCTGGAGGGTAAGCCGAAGTTGAGGGAGGAGGATAGGCAGATGGCTGAGGAGGATAAGCTGAAGCTGGTGGGTACGCAGATTGTGGCTGATGTACTTGTGGGTATAGAGAAGGTCCAGAGTATGGTGCTGACGAATAAGGAGATGAAGCAGTCGGTGCTGAGTAGGGAGGTACTTGTGGAGCATACTGTGGTGCTGATGGCGCAGACCCGTAATTCTGTTTCTGCATACAAGAAAGTGATTCTATGTTTAGCCTTTTTTTGTTTACTACCAATGGATACCTGTAACTCAATGTTGCTAATTGAGTCTAGACTTTACCTTTGTTCCTGCATAATGCAATATGAGTCTTACTTCTCCAGCAAATCTGCAAGACAGAAAGGTGATGTATTTTCAGAAGATCTGTAATCAAAGAAGTAATCTTTTGACAAAGAGCAATCGCAAAAAAAGCTACCAAACTATTTGCATACTGTGGTAACAGACATTTCGGGAATATAAGAAATTTAAGAAAACAAGCACTTCCAATCAGCAACAAATAGTCATGGATAAAAAAACAAACTCTTTGATTATGCGTATCTATAACTTTCTTCGCTCCAAAAACAAAGATGGTCTATATCAGAGACCAGTTTTAAGGAGCTAATTGATATTCTATAGGTTCCAGTTCTATCCATCAGTTCCAAAGAATATACGACTTTTCACTTATATTAGGTATGAAAAATATAATATTTTCCATAGTGGAAGTGCAAATTTCTCTAAAATCAAACAGTTTACATTTCAGTTAACATCAAATATGACTAAGAAACTCCACATAACCACTCTAATCAGTGAAACAAAACCATGATTCCATGTCAACAACATAAGTACATGAAAAGAGCTAAAATTTTACTAAACTAGAAAGCACAAGGAACACAAACAAAGACTCTCACTTCAAAACTGTAAGCACTCCTGCATTTTATCTTTGTTAAGATTCGTTGTAGTTCTCAGTTCATAATTTAAAAAAACATAATAAAGCTTAAGCAATAGACGTGTTCAGTTTGAAGCCATCAACGAATACAGTTTCTTATAAGTAATTAACTACTAAAAGACCACCTATAATGCCAAATTACAACATATTCAGTTTCTTCCTTCCCAAAATTATACTTCAAATGACAAATACGAAGCAAGAAATGAGTCAAGGAGCTAAACTAAATTTTCAGAAACTTAGTAATCCGAAAACACCAAAATTTTCGTCATTTTTCTAGTTGGGGCTCAACATATCTCCAAGAAACATACACAAAAAGGACGAAGCAAGAAGTGAATCAACGACAGGAAACCAAATTATCAAATCTAGTAACCCAGACCATACCAAACAAGAAATAGCTTAACCCAAAACTATATCAACACAAATAACAAAATAATACTTGAGAGAGTGAGAGAGATTAGAAATAGAGGGCTTCATACCTGAGCAGAGAGAGGGCGATTAGGGTTGGTCGTCGAGAAGAGACGGTGAAGGAGAAGTAGTGGAGGAGAAAACTTCGGAAAAATCCAAAATTATCAAAATTTGGACTTACCCGGATCACATTGAGAGTAGAAATTATCAACACCTGCAAGAAATATCAAATAATTAGGGTAAAATCTGGGAAATTCGAAAATCTGGGGGACCTTTAGTGAGAGCACGAAGAAGAGCGGAGCGACGAGCTGTACAATCTTTGAAGATCTCTTCGACGGAGCGAGGATTAGAGGAAACTGCGGCGGCCATAGCTGTACAGATGTAGGTGTATAGATCAATTGCTAGTAGAGGAGGATCGAGGTCTTCATCAATGCGTTCGGACATGGAAAGAGAGAGGGAGAGAAGGAGGAGACAGAGAGAGTTGAGAGAAGATGGAAAGAGAAGGAGAAGTGTTGGCGAGTGAATCAGAGATCTATGTTTTTGAAGAAACAAAAAAAAACATTTCTATTTTATCTTTTGGGCAAAACTTAGGCGGAAAAAGAGAAGTGTTACCGGTACATGAAAATTTTTGGAAAATTTCGTTTCCCTCTTAGTAATTTTTAGGCTGGGCAAATTTGTGACTAAGGTCTCAGTCACTAATTAGTCTCAAATTTATGACTGATTTGTGACGATTTTAAATTAGTCACAAATCAAATCCCTAAACCCTAAACTTTTAGATCCAAAATTTGTTCTTCTAGCTTTTCTCTAAACCATATACCCTAAATAAAATGATATACCCATTATACCACCACTAACAAAGCTAATTTAGAAAAACATCAACTTTACCTAATCTTACCTTAAAACTTCTAAGTGTTATAACCTAAAGTATATGAAATGTTGGTTCTCACAAAAATTTTTTTTTTTCAAATTTATACTCACTACAACCACATCTTAGTTACTTGTCAATGAGCTTAGTACAAGCAAATACAACTATGAATCATAGAAGCATATATTTTCGGTTTTAATGTGTAGTAATGTAAAATGGAGTGGCAAAGTAGTCACTAATCAGTCACAGATTTACTTGTGCGTCGCAAATGTGTCGCAAAGTAGTGGTAAATTTGTGACTATTTTGTGACGTTAGTATAAGGTTTGAGAATCTGAAACCCTAAACCCTATATAGTCACTAAAGAGTCACAAATTCGTCACTACCAAATTTTTTAAAATTTGTTATTTTGAAACCCTAAACCCTATATGGTCACTAAAGAGTCACAAATTCGTCACTACCAATTTAAAAAAAAAATGTTGTTACCTACATTTTAACATTTGTGACGCTTTTGTTACGCTCTTATGGTAGTCACTAATCTGTGACGGCTTTAATGGTAACAAAATAGTCGCAAATTTGTGACCACTTTATCAGTCACTAATTAGTCTGTAATTTGTGACTACTCTGCGACTACATGAAAACCAAGGAATGTCTATCTCAAATTCGTCGCTAATTTGTTACGTTTTTATGACGAAGTTGATCAGTCACAAATTGGCGACTGTTTTGCGACTGATTTTTGTGTCGTCACAAATTGGTCACATAAGAGTCTCAAAGTAGTCGCAAAAATTAGTGACTGATTTTTCAGTCACAAACAGTAGTCACTAATGGACTGTTTTCTTGTAGTGTAATGAACTACTCAAGCATGGAGAATAAAAACACAAAGATTAAATAGATAGAATTCATAATAAAGTAAATGGAAGAGGTAAGGGTTTAGAATTCTCCTCAATAAAATATGTCGTGAAATTGATTCGGATTGCACGAGTAAGTCCAGGGAAGAAGTAAACAATTCCAAACAAATCAAATGCAACAATTATCTCGGAAAATAATAGAAGTGAAGAAAAGTCAATAAACTCAAGCCAAAAGAGACAAAAGAAGAACGTGAGAAGGAAGAAGAAGAATGATCCTCTCTCCCTTGTCTCTGCCTAAGTCTCTCTCTTTAGAGGAGAAATATCTTCCTCTTAAATACAAAATAACAATAAAAGCAAATCTCTAAAATCCCTTAGAAAAAGGAAACTAAATATTCTTCCTAATAATGAGAAAGAGTGATTTTCTCCCTAATAGAAAGGGATTATCTTTGACTCATTTAAAAGGAGATCGTGTGGGCCCCCCTTGGCAGCGGCGGCCTCAGATTTATTAGGTCAAGTCTGGAGCCTCTGACCGAGCAGGTGCTCGCACAGCCGAGAGCAAGTGCTTGCTGGGTGAAAAGTCTCCTTTTTGCTCCAATTCTTCTCATTTTCCCCCAAATAGCTCCAGTAACTCCAATCCATGCTCCAAAGCCTCCTAGAACCTGAAATAACACAAAAGAACTAGAAAAGACTCGAAAAAGACTAGAAAGCAATAAGTAAAATAGGCTAAACTCCTAATATATCAAGTATACGAGTGTTTTAAATTTGGTCATAGTTATATTTTTGGGGATTTAGCAATTTTTTTAGTAATACCGTATTATATACAACAAATTATCAGTTATTCTTGTAATATTTGGCATTTCAAACACATTTCCAATGTGTTTATGTCATAATATATCCACAAACACCTACCCTCTTAAATTTTTCATTACAAAGGAGATAACAATATCTAACTCTTTTTAAAAGTACAATGTTCATTCACTTAAGATATGCATATTTGTTTACTTTGGATTGAAGTTTTTGATAATTTATAGGCTTACATAAGTAACACAAAATGATTAGCATAAGAACACAAATGATGTCATAAAATTACATAATTGAGACAGATTAAAAAAAATTATGTCAAATTACATAATTGTGACATAAAATACTTCTTAGTTGTCCATTTTCAATAACCAGTATACCCAGTATTTCAAACTGAAGATAATAAATTACAAGAAGTTCATTAGCATGAAATAAAAAGAACATCAAACAAACAAATATACAATGATGTCTTTATCATGGCAAACCACTTGAGCCACCAACTTGCTCAACAAAAAGAGTGCCTTTAAGGCTCCTTTTAGGGGTCCCTTTACGGGTCCTTTTAGGGGTCTCTCTGCGGGTACCTGTAGGGGTCCCTTGTTGACTTACTTCTTGGCTCTCTTTACGGGTCCTTGTAGGGGTCACTTGTTGGCTCCCTCTACGGGTCCTTCCCCCTTTTCTTGGTATTGCTTGTAGGGGTTACTTGACTTATGTCTTGGCTATGAAGGTCACTCAACTTCTTCTTCGGCTTACATGGTTGGGGTTCTCCCTTTGATGGAAATCTTTTCACCCGCCGTCTTCCCCTACTATTTTTGTATTCAGGAGGGAGGACACACATTTGTTGTATATGTAGTGGAACTCTCCAGTCAGATATATGCGGGACATGATAAATGGTTTTAGAATAGGCCAACTTCCAATACTCCGCTTTATACTTCTTATCACACAACTCATGTATCTCATAGTTCACCGTCCTTGATTCTTGCCTCAAGAGTATGTTGTGTGCGGCTAATGCATGAACACAAGGATATTTGTCAATATCAAAAGCCTTGCAACTACAACTTTTAGTTACCAAGTTCACCAAATAAGTTTTCCCATCCTGTCCAATAATATTATATATAAGGTCGGATGAGTTAAGCTCCGTTGCAACCAAGTAATTCGCCTCCACACATGTCTCATGTAATAAATCATCCACATCGGGTACTAAAACCTTATCATAACCGACACTCTCCTTCCTATGCTTATTAAACCATGATGAAATCTTGGCCACAATTGCATCTATCATAGGCAATAAATCGTAATGTCTTGCATCCTCAAGGACATTGTTAAGAAATTCAACGGAATTAGTTGTATCAATGTTGTACCTTGCTCCGACAAAATAGCACCTTGCCCATTTTTCCACTGGTACACTATCGTCTATGTACACTCCTGTTTCAGGATATCTCCTCCTAAAATCAGCATATCTTCTTTCAAACTCATTCTCTGAATAGATCATACAAATTTCTCGGAACAACTCTGCCACTAGTTTTCTGTTTGTGTGTGAAAGTTTAAGTTTCACATTTTGGGATAAATGGTAGATACAATACCCATGTGTAGCCTCCTTATACACCACTTCTACAGCCTTGATGAGGCTGTAATTTATGTCACTCACAAAAACAAGCTTATCACTGGCCAGTATAACTGTCTTCAGTGTTTTAAAAAACCAAGTCCAAGTTTCATCATTTTCACTATCAACTACAGCAAATGCAACCAGATAAGTGTGTCGATTAGGATCTTTAGTTGTAGCAATCAATAGCATACCACCATATCCAGACTTCAAAAAAGTTCTATCCACAATCAGAACTTGCCTCATCGATGAAAACCCTTCTATGGAAGCTCCTAGTGCAATGAATAAAAACTTGAACCTTCCTAACTCATCCTACTCCACTTCTGCTTTTGTGCCAAGATTCACTTCCTTTAACATATACAAATAAGAGTACAAGAGCTTGTATCTTTTTTCAGGATCACCACGCACCTTGTTAATAGTTTCATTCCCTCCTCTCCAACATGTAGAATATGACGGTGGCATACCATATTTTCTTTGAACCAGACCAATGAGAGCATTAGCTCTTGGGATCTCCAATAAACCTGGGTAGTCTTCTTTCAAAAGACTAGCAATTAATCCTTGAGTAGCTCTATTTCTATTCTTGCTGCTTTCGGTGGTACTTGTCCGAGAACATGTGTGAATGTTATTGTACACCGCAACACAAAAATAATGTGATCTCTTAACATTTGCAGCGTAAAAATATCATTTACACCCTTTCCTCCAAAAACAACATTTCAGCATATATCTTACTTTATCACTCTTTGTTGTGTAGAAGGCAAAAGATCCTTTATGTGCACCTTTCTCCATAAAATCTTCTACTTCTTTCTTACTATTGAACTCTCTACCTATTTTCAAACCAATCCCATCTTCCCATCCTTTCTCCAACCTATTTCCTTCTTCATAACATGGAGGCAGAGGTTGAGGCTGATAAAACTCTTCTTCCATATTGTTATCCCAACTCTCATCCGAAGAGTAACCATTGCTCTCACTGCCTTTAGTCTCACTATCGCCATTAGCTTCATCCTCATGTTGTTATACACCAAATCTATACTCCATTGCCTCATTTTCTTCTTCCTCATGTTGTTCTTCCATGGTTCTTTCATCCACTCTGTAAAGAATAAGAGTACCGTTACCAGGAATATCCCCTTTCTCGTAATTCAAACCAACTGAACTTCCTTGATCTCCTTTTGAAACTACACATTTACCTTTACCCTTCTCTAACTGTTTCTTTCTTGAAGAAACACCCTCTACCTCCACATGCAATAAACTTCTACGTTTATTGCTATCTTCTGACGTTAGATACACATAAACATCATCATCATCACATATATATGATTGTATCGGAGGTGTTGTGTCCACTGGTATGAAACTCAGCTTCACCTCTAGTTGAATTAATCCCAACCTTCTTTGATACAACATCCACTAACATTGCATAATCTATTTCCTCCAAAGATACCCTCTTGAACTATAGTGGATACATTTTCTCTTCTCTTCAAATCCATTCATACCCATCTCTATTCTTCACATAATGTTCTCCACAATTAAAATGTAGATGTAAGCTTATGTTCATTGCTTCCTGCAATCACACTAAATTATTAAACCTAATCAGTAATACTTTCAAGATTACCAGTTGTTTATGAAGGAAATCTGTAACGACCGTGGTCCAAGTTTTGAAATTTTCTTGGACGTGTCGATCGACACACTTGGTCTGTGTCGATCGACACGAATTCTGGATTTAGGTTTTTATTTGAGAAAAACGCGATTTTCACGCGGTTTGATTAATGAAAACCCTAAGCTGGAGTATTAATTTAAGCGTATGGGATCATGTGCCATCGGAAAAGAGGGTTTTATCAGAAGAAATCAGAGGAAAAAGAGAGAAAGAGGAGAGATTGTGAGAATCGTTTTATTCGTTCGGTTTTTGGTGGCGATTCTCGAGTTTTCTCCTTCCGTTCATGTTGTGGTGTTGCGAGGAGAGTTCTCGGTGGTTCTAGTGCAGAATCAGAGACTCTATGTTGTGAATTCGTCGTATCTGATTCGTTCATCCTCTTCGTATAGCAAGGTGAGTGCGTGATCGTTAGGGAATATTAGAACGGTTATTAGGTTGTTGAGATTGATTGTGGTTTGATGATTGTTGAATTATCATGTCGTGTTCTCTACGTTCATGTGTGTTTCGTGATGATGGATTGTAACTTTGAGAAATCGTATCGATCGTGATGAATCGGGACTGAGCCGTGTGAGGATAAGGCTCGGTTCTGGTTTCTGAAGCATCGTGTCGATCGACGCCTAGAGGCTGTGTCGATCGACACGTTGCAAAGAAGAGCAGAGATGATTCTCGTTTTAGCGAGTGTCGATCGACACCATGGTGGTGTGTCGATCGACACCCTGTTCTGTTTGGTGTGAAATTGTTTTGTTAATTTTATTAAACTGGAAATTGGTTAATGCTAATTAATTGGGAATTGGTTTAATTTTACTTAACCAGAATATGAATTGAAAAGATAGTTGAAATTGTGATAATTGTTTTTGTATTCCTTTTTGCGGGATGACCGCTTCACTGAGTATTTGTGATAATACTCACGCAACTCCCGTGTTCTTTTGAGTTGCAGGTAAAGGAAAAATGTGATCGTGGAATCAAGGCGATGACGGGGGATGATAGGATGCTTTTTATCTTATGTTATTTAGAATTAGTAGCCTGTTAGGTTGCTAGATGTTCTTGGATTGTTAGACTTGGTTATTATGTTATTGCTGGAATAATTGTTTATTATTTATTGGATTATTTATGTTGGTTGGTTTTCCGTTTGTTGTTCACCCTGATAGTATTTAATAACTGTTTATAAAAAAAAAAAAAAATGCGGGTGTTACATTTTGGTATCAAAGCCTATACGGTTTTAGGACGTAGTTGTGTGATCTGAGACTACGTGATTTATTATGTTGGTATAGAGTCTTAGATCATCCCGCGAGCCTCCAGTGTGATTCCACGGTAAGTTGTGTTTATTTGTTTGTGAAATCTTGTGTCTTAGTGTGCGCCTGTGTGAAGTGCAGTGTGTGATGGCTAGAGTTTCGAGAGGCCGTGGTGGCAAAGCTGGTGGCCATGGAGGCCGGAGTTATGGTCGTGGTCGCGGTCGTGGTCGGGGCCGCGTGGTCAAGTCGTTCGAGTGGGAGACTCAGAGCGAGTCTTCGGATCAGGTAGTCAGTTCGCCAGCATATCAGGAGTTGTCAGAGGGCACTGTCAGTGTGTCGGCTAGTCCAGCTGGAGTGGGAGTTAGTGCTGGAGTTGCGGGTGCGGCAAGAGGCCCAGGTGCAGGTGGTGATTCAGACAGAGTCCAGGATCCGGAGGATCATGTGTCTAAGATGCTTGCTTTGATTTTGGAGCGATTACCGGGTGCAGTACCAATGCTGAATCCAGTGTGGACCCAAAGGGAGCACTATCTGGCATGGTCTAATGAATGGGTGCTCATGGGGCCCTTGTCATTCTCGGGTGGTGGGAGGCCTGAGGAAGCCAATGAGTGGAGGTTGCGGGCCGAGCGGAGGCTTCGTATTCTCAGATGTCCTGAGGAGTTCTGTGTTGATTTAGCGGTGAAGTTCTTGGAAGGTGACGCTCGTCTCTGGTGGTCCAAAGTTCAGGCCAGGAGGAGGCAAACATTGTTGTCTTGGGGAGATTTCTTGGGCGAGTTTAATGCCAGGTATTTTCCTGAAGAAGCTGTGGAGCAGTTAGAGTTGCAGTTCTTGAGTCTGGTTCAGGGCAACCGACCAGTGCGTGAGTATGATGCTGAGTTCAGCAGGCTTGTGGTCTATGCGAGTAGCGGCATGGATGAGAAGCGAGCCCAGATGGGCAAGTTCGTGGCAGGTCTTCGGATCGGGCTGAAGAAGCCTGGCATGGCTTCCAAGTATGCCTCGAGGGCAGAGCTGGTGGAGGCTCTTGTAGCAGTCGAGGGCTTAGAGGAGTAGTTCGAGGTTTGAGCTGGTGTTGGTGTTCTTTTCGGTTCTGGTGTTCCGTTTTCAGAGTTTTGAGTTCTGATGTTTTTGTTCTGGAATATTGTATCTCGTTGTTGTTGAAACGATTTACATTTTTGAAAATTTATAAGATGGTATTCCTTATTTATTTTTCATCTGGTTTTGAGGTGTATGGTTCGTGATGTATTTTATTATGCGATTTAGTGACGGTTGTGTTTTGAGGATATTCTAGCCAGTGAATATCGAATCTATACCACGGGAGGCGGCTCTAATCAGAGAAGGTATGTGTTCTCCTGTACATTTATTGGGGAACGTGTTCTCGGACTGAGTAGCGAGGGATGTGAGATCTCTTGCGGGGATGTGAGATCCCCGGATACCGTTGGCTCGAGGGATGCGTCCTGAGAGTGCGAGCGGTATGTTTCGTGTGACGATTAGAGGGAGCCTCTGAGGTCAGGAGAGGATCTCGTGTGGTATCAGCCGGGTCGGGCTGGGATTTTGGTCCATGTTAGATGATTGTGGAATGAGTGGGAATCTCGGGTAGTGTTGGCTGGAGCAGTCAAGAGGATGGTCTGTGATAGACGGTTAAGGAGGCTCGAGCTGTGAGCCGAAATGTTACTGGTCCGGTTAGGTCGGGACTGAATTCTGGTAACAGAAGTAACACAGTAAAGATTCAAAATTGGATTCATGGACGATGGTACATGTTCTTGTTTGATTGTTGTACAATCGACCGTCGGACCCGGTTGGGATTAAGAACGTTGCGGAGTCGGGATTGTGTTTTCTTTGGTGTAAACATTATACATGCGGTATTCTTGTGAGTTTTGCGACGTGTTCAAGGAGTATCGGGATGTGTTCGTTATCATCCTCATTGATGACCTTTCGGTCAAGTCGAGGAGTCCCAAGGAGCACGAGGCTCATTTGAGATTGGTTTTGGAGAAGCTTTAAGAGCAGGAGCGGTTTGCCAAGTTGAGTGAGTGCAGTTTTGGCAGAGGCAGATGGGATTCCTTGGTCATATTGTATCTTCAAAGGGTGTTTCAGTGGATCTGGCGAAGATAAAGGCTATCAAGGATTGGCCTAGACCGTGTAATGCTACCGAGATCAGGAGCTTTCTGGGTTTAGCAGGTTATTATCGGAGATTCGTCAAGGGTTTTGTGAGTATAGCACAGCCGATGACGAAGTTGACTGGAAAAGAGATTCCGTTTGTTTGGTCACCAGAATGCGAGGAGAGTTTTTCGAAGCTCAAGGAGAGGTTGACTAGTACGCCAATGTTGGCATTACCCGAGCCAGGGAAGCCTTACGCTGTGTATACTGATGCTTCGGGAGTTGGGCTGGGATGTGTTCTGATGCAGGAGGGTCGAGTTATTGCTTATGCTTCGAGGCAGTTGCAGGGTAGTGAGCGTAATCGGCCTACGCATGATCTAGAGTTGGGAACCGTCGTGTTCGCTCTGAAGATCTGGAGATCTTATCTGTATGGAGGCAGGGTATAGATTTTTACGGATCATAAGAATCTGCAGCACATCTTCACTCAGCCATTATTGAATATGAGGCACAGACGCGGGGTTGAGTTGTTGGCGGATTACGATCTGGAGATCATTTATCATCCCGGCAAGGCCAATCAGGTAGCCAATGCCTTGAGTCGACGGAGGTTCGATTCAGCCCGCGAGCAGGATATCGAGGATCTGGTAGGCGAGATTAGCACGTTGCGTCTTTGTGCTATTTCGCAGGAGCCTTTGGGCTTAGAGGTTGTCGATCAGGCAGATCTTCTCAGTAGGATCAGAGTTGTTCAGCAGAGTGATCAGGGTTTGTTGGATATGTCGCGAGCAGTAGATTCAGAGTATGTGGTCTCTCCGAATGGGACAGTGTTGATTTGTGGCCGAGTATGTTCCTCGAGATGAGGCGTTGAGGCAGGAGATTCTGAGTGAGGCTCATTCGAGCAAATTCTCGATTCATCCGGGTGCGACTAAGATGTACTGGGATCTCAAGCGGTATTATCATTGGGTCGGGATGAAGAGAGATGTAGCAGCGTATGTTTCCAAGTGTAATACATGTTCGTTGGTTAAGGCCAAACATGGAGTTCCGAGTGGTCTTCTACAGAGTCTACCCATTCCTGAGTGGAAGTGGGATATGATTACGATGGATTTCGTGATGGGATTGCCTACTTCGCAGACGTATGATGCTATCTGGGTAGTTGTAGATCGGTTGACTAAGTCAGCGCACTTTTTGGCCATTAAAAAGACCGATGGAGCGGCTAAGTTGGCTAAGAGGTTCGTGAAAGAGATAGTAAGGCTGCATGGAGTGCCAGCCAGTATTGTTTCTGATCGAGATCCCAGTTTTGCATCGGAGTTCTGGGGAGCTTTTCAGGCAGAGATGGGCACTAAGGTGCATATGAGTACAGCTTATCATCCGCAGACTGATGGGCAGTCGGAGAGGACTACTCAGACTATGGAGGATTTGCTGAGGATGTGTGTTCTGGATTGGGGTGGTTATTGGGTGGATCATCTGTGTTTGGTTGAGTTTGCTTACAATAACAGTTTTCAGGCGAGTATCGGTATGGCTCCTTTTGAGGCTTTGTATAGGAGGCCATGTAGGACGCTGTTATGCTGAACCCAAGTGGGAGAGCGCAGTATTCTTGGAGCTACTTATGTTCAGGAAACGACGGAGAAGATCCAGATCGTGAGATTGAACATGAAGGAAGCTCAGGATCGTCAGAGGAGCTACGCTAATAAGCGGAGGCGAGAGCTTGAGTTTGCGGTTGGAGATCGGGTATATCTCAAGATGGCTATGTTGCGAGGCCCTAACAGGTCTATCAGGGAGAACAAGCTGAGTCCACGATTTATGGGTCTGTTTCCTGTGGTGGAGCATGTTGGCCTGATTGCATATCGGCTTGAGTTACCTCCGATCATGAAGGCATTTCATAAGGTTTTCCATGTTTCAATGTTGCGGAAGTGCCTGCATGAGTCAGAGGAGTTAGTGCCCGAGATCCCTTCGGATGTTCAGCCACATTTGTCGGTTCCGGCGGTTCATGTGAAGATCCTAGAGAGGAGTCAAGGAGCTGCGTCGGAAGAAGATTCCTTTGTTGAGGATTTTATGGGATTGTGGCGGTTGCCAGGAGGAGACTTGGGAGCCAGAGGCGAAGATGAAATTAAAGTTCCGGAAGTGGTTCGACAAGCAGGTCGCGGCATGAGCTTTATTTCTCTTGTGGTCCTAGTTTCGATTGTTAGCATGTTGATGCTTTTGTATTATGTATTTTCGTTTATGTTGTAACGATTATACGTTGTAAGATTAATTAGATGCAGTTATTCCTTATTATCTCTGTGTCGTTATAAGATGTGTTTTCTTATATGTGATTGTGGCGATATCCTGGGATTAGGGAGTATCGAGTTGGTCACGCGAGGTAGTTCTAGTCAATAGATGTGTATAGACGTTTTGGAATTTATTACTCTAGGGGCTGCGGCTCCGAATAACTCATTCTTTTTTATCTGGAGATGATTAGTTCTTCAGCGAGGATGATTAGTTCCTCAGAGGAGATGATTAGTTCTCCTGTTTACTCTTTGGGATGATTAGTTTCCATTATGAGTATCGAGGGATGATTAGTTCTCTCGAGGGGATGATTAGTTCCCCAGTGTACCCAGAGCTCGAGGGATGCGTCCTGAGAGTGGATGGGGCACTGTGTACCCGGAGCTCAAAGGATGCATCCTGAGAGTGGAAGGGACACGAGACATCGCTAGCTCAAGGGATGCGTCATGCGAGTGAGAGTGGTGTGGAATGAGTTAAGAGTAATAGATGTCTGGAAATGGGCGTATAAGCATGAGACTGAACTGGAGCCTCGGAGATCGAGTTTTAGGATCTCGGATTGTTTTGACCGGTTTGGGTCAGGTTTGACTTGTGGCCATTAGTTGGCGGGTTTTGTCGGGATTCAAGGACGAATCCAGTTTAGTGGGAGAGAATTGTAACGACTGTGGTCCAAGTTTTGGAATTTTCTTAGACGTGTCGATCGACACACTTGGTCTGTGTCGATCGACACTAATTCTGGATTTCGGTTTTGATTTGCAAAAAACCGCGATTTTCACGCGGTTTGATTAATGAAAATCCTAAGCTCGAGTATTTAAGCGTATGGGATCATGTGCCGTCGGAAAAGAGGGTTTTATCAGAAGAAATCAGAGGAAAAAGAGGGAAAGAGGAGAGATTGTGAGAATCGTTTTGTTCGTTCGGTTTTTGGTGGCGATTCTCGAGTTTTCTCCTTCCGTTCGTGATGTGGTGTTGCGAGGAGAGTTCTCGGTGGTTCCAGTGCAGAATCAGAGACTCTAGGTCGTGAATTCGTCGTGTCCGATCCGTTCATCCTCTTCGTATAGCGAGGTGAGTGCGTGATCGTTAGGGAATATTAGAACGGTTATTAGGTTGTTGAGATTGATTATGGTTTGATGATTGTTGAATTATCATGTCGTGTTCTCTGTGTTCATGTGTGTTTCGTGATGATGGATTGTAACTTTGAGAAATCCTATCGATCATGATGAATCAGGACTGAGCCGTGTGAGGATAAGGCTCGGTCCTGGTTTCTGAAGCATCGTGTTGATCGACGCCTAGAGGCTGTGTCGATCGACACGTCGCGAGGAAGAGCAGAGATGATTCTCATTTTAGCGAGTGTCGATCGACACCATGGTGGCGTGTCGATCGACACCCTGTTCTGTTTGGTGTGAAATTGTTTGGTTAATTTTATTAAACCAGAAATTGGTTAATTCTAATTAATTGGGAATTGGTTTAATTTTACTTAACTGGAATATGAATTGAAAAGATAGTTGAAATTGTGATAATTGTTTTTGTATTCCTTTTTGCGGGATGACCGTTTCACTGAGTATTTGTGATAATACTCACGCAACTCCCGTGTTCTTTTGAGTTGCAAGTAAAGGAAAAATATGATCGTAGAATCGAGGCGATGACGGGGAATGATAGGATGCTTTTTATCTTATGTTATTTGGAATTAGTAGCCTGTTAGGTTGCTAGATGTTCCTTGATTGTTAGACTTGGTTATTATGTTATTGCTGGAATAATTGTTTATTATTTATTGGATTATTTATGTTGGTTGGTTTTCCGCTGGTTGTTCACCCTGATAGTATTTAATAATTGTTTATAAAAAAAAAATGCGGGTGTTACAAAATCAGTGTTAAATCTGGATTACAGATTTCAATTCGAGATTCACTATAATTTAACCAGATACACTATCAAAAATCCATCCAAATTCACTACTTCTTAACTAATGCAATGTTCTTATCTAATTGAAATTGTAATGTGCATGAATCTAAATTGAAATTCAATTGAATCATCTCGATTTTAATTTGAATTTCTGATTCAAGCTCAAGTTTAGTTAATTAACTTACAAAGACCCTCACACGAACCATAACTCACCTTACTTTGTTGTGCTTTAGGAACCTGCAGCTCGGATTCGACGATAACCCAAGAAGAGAAGAAAAGAATTTCCAATACCGTCGGGAAGCTGGAGCTTCGAATCCAACGACGAAAATAACAAGAAGAAAGCTTCAAGCTTTCGTTGGAAATGAACTAATCAAAATATTAATTGGAGCTTCGGCTTCAATTCAAGCTTCAGAGGTGAGCTTGAGCTAGATTCGGGATGGATTTGGTTCACGAGAGAGAGAGAGAGAGAGAGAGAGAGAGAGAGAGAGAGAGAGAGAGAGGAGAGAATTATGATTGGTTAGAGGATTAAGACTTTTTGGTAATTTTATATTCACTAAAGGGTAGGGTGATTTTGGTTGGTGGATTGTGACATATGAGATTAGAGTCTGATTTTCTGATTTGGCAAATAAAGATTGTGGCATTTAAGAATTTGATCCTATTGGTGAGTGGTGATGGTGGTAGTAAGCGAGTCTCATCAATTGTAATGGGCCGTAAATGGGTTTAACAAAGTATCAAACAGCCCAATTTGAATATAAACCCGACCCGGTTCACTGAGGACTTTTTGAATTGTGTAGTCCACAGTTGTACACTTGTACTCTTTTCCATAATCTTCCTAATTATGTTGTAAGAAATTTTAAAATATTGGAAAAAGAGCAAACATGATGGATTACATATTATTGATAACGAAAGTTAGGCATTAATGTTGGAATTGAGTGAAGAACGACTAAAGAGTTGAGCTAATCAAATATATAATTAATCATGACATAATATACGAGTTAAATGTGACAATGACATACTTTATAAGATAAATTTGAGCCTTACAAGACAATGTATCTAGATTGGAAAACTTTAAAGCTATTACTAGAGAGTTTGTATAGTAAAATCTTATTTTCTTGAATTCAAATCCAAGCAATTTTTCTTTTTGTTCCTATTACACCTATATGGCCACAATTAGATATCGCAAGTGGCCACTCTTTTCCTTCTAAGATACCATATGAACTAGTTAATATATCTAACTGAAAACAAACTATATTTGTTATACAATTTGGCATGGTTGGTCTAATTCGGCTTAGTTTAAACTAAACAATTAATTATTACTAGAGATTGACCCACGCGATGCGTGGGTTTATTACTCTTTGTATTTTTGTAACTTGTGTAACATGGTTTCTGTTTCGTAACCAATCACTTTAAAATATGTTCTTGTATGATTTATTTATAAATTACATATGCAATAGTTTTATCGAATATAATCAGTGTTAAATATTACGACATTTTTAAACATTACTTATATGTAGATAATATATTAACATTAGCTTTTAATAAAATATTGTTGTTTATTTTGAAGTTCTGTTGCATCAGTGATTACGATTATGATTTCAACTTAAATATTATATTTGATTATACAAATCCATTTGTTGATATTAGTGGGTACATATAGTTGTTATATATTTCAGATTACTCTAAAACACTATAATATGTATTATTATTTGTAATAGATGGAAAAAAATATATGTTGGTTTAATACTTTAGCTGCACTAAAAACTATTTCTGTCATTTACCTTTGATTGTACGAAGAGCATCCAACACCTAACAGTCCCAACACTATGTTTTCAGTTCTTTTGGGTTTATTGTTAAAAACGTTTTAGCTAACACTTTTGTTTTGTTTGTATTTCGTATGGAGCATTTTTAATGTTAGTTTTCTTTGGTTGATTTAATTTAAGCTTATTTTGCGATTGTACTTACTTTTGTGTTTCAATTATAGAGTTTTCAATTCTTTTCATGTGGTTTTTTATGATTTCATCATTTCATCAAGCTTCTTGAAGCTAAGTTTTGTAGTGAATTGCATCATAGATAAATTTTGTTCTTTGCTCAATCATCTTGTTTTTGGGTTCTAGCTAATAAGTTGTATTATTTCCTATAGACATTTGTAGATATAATTGAAACCACATTGCATGTAAATCTTGCTAGCTCTTTGATGTTTATATAATGGTATATAGAGCACGGCGTGGCTCTTAAAAATTGTAAGACTATCCCATCCATGTATATCAACTGTAAATGTTTTATCTAATTTAGTGGTAATGGAGATTTTGTTATACAATATGAAGAATATAAATTAAAAATTAACTTAAAACTTGATTACCCTGTCCTATAATCTACGTCATATATTTTATGAAATTTAATTATTGTAGACAATGAATAAAATCTTATAGATTTTATGGTAGTCTTATGAATATATGTTTTCGACGGTTTAGTCAAATTCTCTATGTACAATTTTTCACTAATATTTCTTTCGTCATGTTTCAACTTATATTCGTTTTTCTCCCTACATCTACTTTTGTTTCGTCTTCCTATATAATTTCATATTTTTGTATTTATTGTTTTTTCTTTTTGTTTTAATCTAATTTTAATCTCTAATAATTATAAGTAGAAATAAATGTAAATAAACATGAATTCATGAATTTTTATTAAAACTATACCATTTTTTGTTTTGATGATGATACTTTATATGGAGTGAGAATGTATATATTGCCACATTGAAATTATTTTTCATGTTCATATAAATTTATCACATGTCATTAATCTTTTGATCTTTTAGCCATTTCAGTTTTTTTGGAAAAAAATAAAATGACTTTACTTTTTATCTAATTTATTCATTAAAAATTTCTACTTTATAAATTATTTGTTGTTTTTTCATCAAATATGTATATATCGTCTTCTAAATCTACCATATATTCATTTATCATAGAAAAATAATTAAGATTTTAGAACACTATTTTGTAAATGTTGTTGTACCTAATAGGGTCATAAATCAAGGAGCTAATTAATTTATAAGTATAATGTGTGGTTGAAAAAATGTAAGTTGGATGTAATGTGAGACTTTGTTTTTAAAAGGCGAAAAATAAGAAATAAACTTTTCATATATTATGGAATATATAAATCTGAAAATCAAGTTAGAAAAATTTATTTTTTGTTAACTTCTTAGAAATATGGTTATCTCATTTTATTTTTAATGTATCACTTAACTCATAAGCATATTATATTTTGTTTTAATATGTGTAATATATATTTTTCCGTTAGAAATAAATTCATATTACTATTGCTTATAAAATTTTGAATATCTTATATAAATAAATAAAAATTTCATTTAGTTTAGTTAGTTATTCACGTTTTTATTTTAATTCAATGATTTATTAGTTCTAAAAATATTTAATATGATTTAGCATGTATTTAATGAACATAATATAAAAATTAAATAGCTTAAGAAATAGTTTTGCATATGTGGATACTCTAGATGGAGAGAGAACTCCCTAATTATATATATAAGATTATATTTCAACATCTCCCCATTATAAGCCATAAGCTATTCTTATTCTCTATTAATAGAGGAGAATGTGTCATCATCTCATATCTCAATAACTAAACTTACCATATACAGAATACTACAAATGGGAAGGTCAAAATGTTCATGTCATCATCATCTTCTTCTTGTTCTTGTCCTTCTTAATGTTATTTGGATATCATCAAGATATGCTTCAGCTGCAGATGAACATGTTAAGGTAATTAATAAAGATTTTTCCACATAGTTACTTTGTCATTGGATTGAACAAAAATTTATGTTCCAAAGGAGATAGAACTTTACTCATAGGAAACTCTTTTTTTAAAGGATTTCTATATCATTTATTTGGGAGATCAACCGAATGATAGAGACGAAGCTATCAAGACACACATATATCTCCTCTCGTCCTTGAATATAAGGTAGGCAATGACATCATAATCTACTTGGTTGTGATATGTTACCAAATTTATGTTGTGGTGCTGATATGTTACATAATTTGAATATAAACCAAATTAATGTGTTACATTCTACTTGGTTGCGATATGTGATCAAATTTATGCGTATAATTGTGTCTCCTACTACTAGTTTATCAATCTAACAAAAAACATATTTTTTTGGGAAACAGTGAAGAAGAAGCAAAAGAAAGAATGGTATATAGTTACACTAAAGCCTTCAACGCTTTTGCTGCCAAGCTTTCTCCACATGAAGCTAAGAAAATGATGGGTAATTAATTACATTCTTCTTCCACATATCATTAGTTAGTTTATCATTAGTTCTTTATTTTATTTTTATATCACATGTAACTTCCATGCACTAATAAGTTATGAGATTCACTAGTTACTAAATCAAGTAAAAATTGTAAAAATGGTGCAGAAATGGAAGAAATTCTTGGGGTATTCCGAAATGAATATCACCAACTTCACACAACAAAATCATGGGATTTCGTTGGACTTCCTTTGACAGCAAAAAGGCATCTAAAAACAGAGGGAGATGTTATTATTGGTGTTTTTGATACAGGTTTATCATATGTTACTCTCAAACTATACTTGTGCAATATTCTCTTCTATATGCTTCTCATAATTTATAAATTTTGTATACATTAATCAGGAATAACCCCGGATTCAGAGAGTTTCCAGGACCATGGTCTAGGTCCTCCTCCTACTAAATGGAAAGGATCTTGTGGACCTTTTAAAAATTTCACCGGATGCAACAAGTATAAATCATCTTATAAATTCCTACTATAATTTTTGAGCAACGTTCTAGAAATCATCTTATAAAGGGGAATTTGCTAAAATAGGCCACATTTAAGCATAAAATTTCCTCATACACCTTTCTTGTTGTTTTCTGATAATACCCCTAAGTGGTGGAAAAAAAATTAAATAATAAGTTTTTTAATTTTTCAAAAATATGTAAATTATAAACATATCATGAATAGAGTTTTTTGTGAAAACATTTTTTTTAAAAAAGTAAAATGCATATTGTATAATGATTGTAGCTTTGTGTTCTACTGATAGTAGAATGTAGTAGAATTTAGATTCTGCCGATTTTACACAAATCTACCATGTGTAGAACATATGTTCTACTACATAATGAACGTTCTAGTATTTCGTAGAATTTCGATTCTATTAAATGTGAAGTTTCTACCACTGGTAAAATTTAAAATATACAATTTTTAATAAATTCTACCATATTTAGAAGGCCAATTCTACCAACAGTTCTACCAATTCGTCGTGTATCTACCAAATCGTAGAATCTTGTTTCTACAAAATTAGTTATAATTTCTTAAAATTTAGGAATAAATATTTAGTTGCCAAAAATGAAAAGATTTACAAATGTAAAAATAATTATGACTAACTCCGATATAAAAACTTTAAAATATCTAGTTGCCTTTAATGAATATTTGAAAAGATTTAAATTTTTCAAATTTAATTCTTAAAATTAATAAATCACATTTTCTGATTTTGTTTTTATAAATTTATTAAAATTCCGAAATTATATTATTTAAAAAATATAGGAGTAAATATTTTGTTTCCTAAAATGAATATTTAAATATATATTTTATGTTTTTTGTTAAAATAAATTTTTTTTCTGTTCTCTTTGTAATTAATTTCCAAATTTTAATATCTCACAAATATTTTTTAATATTATGTATATTAGTTTTTTGTAAAATTTGTGTATTAGTTTTTTTAAAATTTTTTTGTAGTATATATATATATATATATTTTCAATTGATTTTCGTTTTTCAAATATATATTATTTAAGTAAACTAGTTTTTTATAAAATTTGTATATTAGGTTTTTTAAATATATTTTTTGTACTATATATGTTTTTCAAATATATATTATTTAAGTAAACATATTTTTTATAAAATTTGTATATTAGGTTTTTAAAATATTTTTTTTATTATATATGCTTTTTGATTGATTTTCGTTTTTCAAACATATAATGTTTAACCAAACAGATTTTTTTTTTCAGATTTATAATACAACAATTTGTTATATTTCCATTTTTATTTTTTTAATTATTATAAGAATTGATAAAAAAATATTTAGTAATTATAAATCAAGGTTAAATTTGAGATTTGAAAATACAAAACCCTAATGAGACATTTTTCTAAAAAATAAATCCTAGTGGGACATTTTGTCACTAAATGTGGCATAATTTAGCAATTTTCTCTCTTATAAATTCCTAGTATAATTTGTTATCAAGATTCTTTGAAAAGAAATTGATCCTATTAAAGAAATATGAATTTTTAAACAAAGGAAATAATTTTGTTAGTAAAAGGAGCTGGATGATCAATATAATAGTTTAAGGAGCTTCTAAGAATTATGTGTTAGTATAAGGGTCCTTACTGATATATTACTAATTTATTCAAACTTGAACAGCAAAATAATTGGCGCCAAGTACTTCAGACACGACGGTGACGTGCCTAAAGGCGAATTCCGATCACCAATCGACATCGACGGCCATGGAACACACACCTCATCAACTGCAGCCGGCGTTTTAGTTGCTAACGCGAGTCTCTTCGGCATAGCAAGCGGCACTGCACGCGGCGAGGTTAGCGATGTACAAGGTGTGTTGGTCGCGTGGTGGCTGTGCCGACATGGACATCCTCTCGGGGTTCGAAGCGGCGATCCATGACGGTGTAGACATCATCTCCATCTCTTTCGGCGGTCCAATTGCAAGTTATTCTTCCAATCCGATATCTGTGGGGTCGTTTCACGCGATGAGGAAAGGTATCCTCACGGTGGCTGCCGCTGGAAATGACGGACCGTCTTCAGCGACTGTAACAAACCATGAGCCGTGGATATTGACTGTTGCGGCAAGCGGCATTGATCGGACGTTCAAGAGTCAAATTGATCTCGGCAACGGGAAATCCTTCTCTGTAAGCATCTCTTAATTGACAGTTACTTAATATCATTTCCAACTTCCGTTGTGGGATATTATTCCATGATACTAATTAATTGGCTAATCGAACAAATCAGTTTAGTGTTTTGCATAAGAAAATAAAAATAACCAAATGTTTTGATGAGAAAAGGGAATGGGAATAAGCATGTTTAAGCCAAATGCCAAATCTTACCCGCTTGTAAGCGGCGTTGATGACTTCAGACGACAAAAACTTGCCAGGTACATGTTTAAGATTTGAATATGTTTGAGACATAATCAACCTATGTGACTAACATGTTTGTTGATTTTGCAAAAGGTATTGTTTCACTGATACTTTGGACCGAAAGAAAGTGAAGGGAAGGGTAGTGTTGTGTAGAATGGGAGGAGGTGGTGTGGAGTCGACTGTTAAAAGCTATGGAGGTGCTGATACGATTGTAGTAAGTGATTTTAATCTTGATAACGCTCAGATTTTCATGGCTCCAGCCACCACTGTTAATTCCTCCATTGGCGAAGCCATCGACCGATACATCAACTCTACAAGATCAGCATCGGCGGTGATTCAAAAAACTCGGCAAGTGACAACCCCTGCTCCATTTGTTGCTTCTTTTTCATCAAGAGGTCCTAATCCAGGATCAACACGCCTTCTCAAGGTATTAACTAAACTTGTTTGGTCACTTTTTCATTTGATTATGAGAAATGCGGATCTTATGTATGCATTTTTGCGGATTTTAGCCTGATATCGCTGCACCGGGAATTGATATATTGGCGGCTTTCACCCTCAAGAGATCACTCACTGGTTTAGATGGTGACACCCAATTCTCAAAATTCACCATCTTGTCTGGTACCTCAATGGCATGCCCTCACGCTGCTGGTGTAGCCGCTTACGTCAAGTCTTTTCAACCCGATTGGTCACCCGCTGCAATCAAATCCGCCATCATAACCTCAGGTAACAAATACAACTCCAAGAATCTGGTCTTGTTCTCATAAAGATACCAAATTCAAAAACTCTATACATTAATACTATCGGACCAATGAGATTTTATTAATTTATAAAGAAAATCCAATTTAGGACTTGAAAAATTTATTGATTTATCCAGTTATTAATTTATGATTTTTGTATATGTTTTATAGCAAAACCAATAAGCAAAAGAGTGAACAAAGACGCGGAGTTTGCTTATGGAGGAGGCCAAGTAAATCCAAGAAGAGCAGCGAGTCCTGGCTTAGTCTACGACATGGACGACCTCTCCTATGTCCAGTTTCTATGCGGCGAAGGCTACAACACAACCACTCTTGCGCCACTCGTGGGATCAAAGTCCGTGAGCTGCAAGTCGATTGTCCCTGGAATAGGCCACGATTCCTTAAACTACCCAACAATCCAACTAACGTTGAAATCTGCCAAAACGTCGACAATGGCTGTGTTCAGGCGGAGAGTCACCAACGTTGGACCACCGTCTTCGGTCTACAACGCCATTGTCACTACGCCGAAAGGAGTAGAGATTACGGTGGAGCCAAAGAGTTTGTCGTTTACAAAGGCTTCACAACAGATGAGCTTCAAAGTTGTGGTCAAGGCTCAACAAATGAAACCAGGGAAGATTGTGTCTGGCTTGCTCGTCTGGAAGAGCCCACGTCACTCTGTTCGTAGCCCCATTGTTATCTATAGTCCTTCTTCGAACTGAATATTATTTACAATTACATCTTCATAAATCATTTTAACTTATTAATGTAATGTAATGTAACCATTCTCATTTATTCAGAAGTTCCATAAAATCATGCGACTGTATATAATATCATTCGTAGGACCATCATCATGTAGATTTTTGGTCAAGATCAATATATGTATCATGTTTTCAGAAATTTAGCAAATGACCTGAAAAAGATTAGCAGCAAAAGCACTATTGGAGTACTAATGACTGTTGTTTGCAAAATTAAACAAATTATAATAAGTCTTTCACACTTATCATCACATGAATCTACAGGCCCATAGGCCCATTACGGTATACAACAATGTAAGTTATTTACGGAATTACCCTTGTCTCCTTCCCTGAGCCTAAACTATCGGAAAAGCCCTAAACTTGACTCGCTTCCGTCAACAATGGGTCAGATTGGTCACTCCGTTTGAAATGAGCGATTAAAAAATTTGGAGCGGTTAAACTGAAGTTCGTCTGAAAAAAGGCGGTTAAATATAGTGGTTAGAGAAAGTAGTTCGGTAACGGAGAGCGGTTGAAAAATAAGTTGATTGGTAACACCCGAGCGGTTGAATAGTATAATTAAATAAAAGTATGTAATTAAATACAATTATGTAATTAAATGTTGGTTATATAATTTACAAGTATATATATATATATTCACATATTCACAAATAATTTAACATAAATTATTACTAAAATAATTTTACAATTATTTATTTTTATAAAGTAATTATTTTTTTACTATGATAAAAATTGAAATAATCATACATGATTTGCCCATAACATATCTGCAATTTGGTTACGAATTGTTGCCATATATGCTCCATGAGTCGTTGCTTCATACTCTTATATATCAAAGTGATATTGTCTTCAGTAGTTGCGTGTAGTCGTTGATAATTTAAAACTAATTTTAATTTTGTGGTATTTTTGGAACATTTGAAAAAAGTGGTATCCAAGAAACTTTTAAAAATTGGTGGTATGGTTGGAAAAAAACTAAAAAAGTGGTATTTATGAGAATTACCCTTATTTACTAAACTTATTAGGAGCATTTTCAATTCATGCAAATTCTCATAAATATATATATATATATATATATATATATATATATATATATATTAAAACCACCAATTTGTCAATCGCCTCTTATAGGGTCAATCGCCTCTTATAGGGTCAGATTGAAAATCTCGTTACAACCACGGTTTTTCATCAAATAAACACGTTTCCAACCACTCGTTTCAATCGCTCCTTCCAACCGCTCGTTTGAATCGTTCGTCCGAATGGTAACCAATCTAACCCAATGCAAGCTTCTCTACCCGAACAAGTGCTTCAACCGCTGCTCAATGCACTTGTTCTGAAAGTGCAAGTATTCTCTAGAAGATTGCTTGAAATTTCTTCCAGAGACTTCAAGGACCGATTCAGGCCGCTCCGATCTCGCTTCCAAATCTATCCTTCCTTCTTCTTCAGCTTCTTCCTTACCCATCTTCCCGCCATTATCTCAATCTCTCTCTGAAAGTCCTCCGAAATCTCTGCGCCGGAGAGGTTTCGAATCAGAACGCTTTCGTCGATCACAACGGCTCTGCTCTCGTTTCCGCGATTGAAGATTTCGAGACTGTTCGATTCGGATTACAGGTTCTGGCGAACGTTCTAGTGTTCGGAGAAAAACGCCAGAGAGATGTTTTTGGCGATCGCTAAGATTAGGAGACGTGATCCTCTGTGTATGATTTTGTATACTTGCTTTGATGGAAACCTGTGATCCTCGGCTTAGCATCATTTCTGAAACTGTACGGACTTCATCTTCCGGTAAGTGACATTGCTCTCCTAGTAATTCCCAGAAACTTTGAGCAAATTAGGAACTAAATAGGTTTTTGTCAATTGTTTGTAGTTGCTTCTGTAGAGGATTATTGGCTCAAGTTACTGGTTTCGAGGCTCTGTGTGGAAGGAGATTGCTTCCCTGAGCTCTTCTGCAAGTTATACGAGTCCGGAAATGAGGCATTTACGTCAGAACAAGCTTTTCTTCTGAGGATGGTGTCTGATATTGCAAATGAGAGGATAAAACAAGTGTCAATCCCCAAGGATGCAACTTGTTTCATTCTGGGATTGTTCAAGCAAGCGTTTCGATTTTGTTTCGGGTGAAAGATCCGAGCTTCCAACGGGTTCAACTATAATCGACATAATGGGCTACTCACTGGTAATCATAAGAGACGCTTGCGCTGGAGGAAGCCTTGAAGAACGCGGAAAAGTGATAATGTTGAGTTGGTGTTGTCCTCTGGACTAATAGAGCTCCTCCTTGATCTGCTTCGCAAACTCGAGCCTCCAACGACAATAAAGAAAGCTATGAACCAGAGTCCTAGCCCATCTTCGAAGCCTTGTCCTTACAGAGGATTCAGGAGAGATATTGTGTCTGCGATTGGGAACTGCGCGTACAGAAGGAAAAAAGGTACAAGATGAGATCAGGGAGAGAGATGGGCTGTTTCTGATGCTGCAGCAGTGCGTAACGGACGATGATAACCCGTTCTTGAGAGAACCAGGAAGTGGTAGCTGAGTTAGAGATGCAAGGCTTTCCAATCCATCTCGGTATAAAGCTTCAACGCTTCGTTCGGTTTACCGTTTTCCACAAACCCATTAATCACAGAGTTCCAAGCAACAAGATCCTTCTCAGGCATTTCATCAAACACCTTATACGCACTCACTACATCTCCACAATTAGAGTATAAATTAAGCAAAGCGTTCTGAGCAAATATCAACGAACCAAACCCATTTCTTACAACAACGGAATGAATCATCTCCCCCAATCGTAAATCCGCCATTTTCGCCACCGCCTTAAGAAGAAACGGGTAAGTATGAGTATCCGGTTTAACCAAACCAGAGACTCGCATTTCACGGTAGAGAGAAACAGCAGAGTCACTGCCACCAACCTCTGCGTAGCCTTTAATCAATGTGTTCCATACAAAGACGTTGATAGGTTTTTCGAGCTTGGAGAAGATTTTGTGTGCGTAAAGCATTGGAGGTGGAGAAGGAAGAGAAACGATGTAGACGATGAAGTGTTTACCGATCTCTGCGTCAGAGATTGAGATTCCATGGCGGATTGAGAAAGCTTGGATTTGTTTGAGTTTCGTTAGTGATGAAATTCCGTGAGTTTGTAAAAGGTTTATGCAGTTCTCCACCATTGCCATTTTTGCTCTGTTTCTTGTTTGGGCATTGTCGTCAATTTGCATTAGTATCATTATAGTATTAAAAGATGAAAACTTTACCCAGAACCCTAATTTTTTATTTTCATCTCAGTTTCCGACAGTCGCCGCTATTCTCTGCCCGAAGAAAGATGCTTCCTTGGAAGATGAATCAACCTAAAAAAGATGTGGTTTTTGGGTAAGATTCTTCTATTGTGTGAGAATGGTTTGTTTCAGCTCTAACCCATCTCATTGCTCTGTTTTCTGCTTCTTAGAGTCAAAAAGGTGACATATTTACACTCCTTTTGCTCTGTTTCGCAATTGTATATCTCAATTTCACAATCTTCTATGTGTTTCTTTTTGGTCTTTTTGGTTGAGTCACTGTGTATCAGAACTTCACGGCCTTGAGGTTTTGGCGTGAGGATTAAACATGGTGGTAAATTAAAAAATAAAAAGCATAGTTTTGGCTGCATCCATCTAATCATGAAAAGATCAGTTGGAACTAGTCTTTGTGTGACATTTTGTTGTTTTGAGTTTTCTGCATTCCAAAGTTCTCTCTGTTAATGAAATGACCTGCACAGTCTTGAGATTGATTCTTACATGTTCTGTTTATACTAATGACTCATGAATGGGTATTTATCTCTATGGCCATGTGACATCTCCTGGGGAGAAAGAAAGAAGACAGTTCAGCATTACATGGATCTCGTGAATGCTCTCCTCCATTTCCAAAATGTCGATATACACGACACAAAATGTTCAAAATGTCGATATACACGACTCAAGCTTTAACAATAGAGGAGCAGAGTAGTAATACAGTGACCTTTGTCAATGACTTTTTGAAAAGAATTTGTGTAGATATCACTATAAATCTATTTTTCTCATTAACATCATAAAATTATCAATGGACACCAATGTACAATACGAGATTGTTATCTCCAATGTAGCACCCAAGAGAAAAATACAAGATGATGCCAAATCTGTAATCTCTGTCTTGACTAGTGTTTTGCTTTGGTCATCTGAAATTGCAGCATTGTGCACGGCCTTTCAACAAATTATCCCACAAGCAAATCATTTGACTCGGAGATTGGTAATGTGCAGTGTAATAGTTCAACGTGCACCCGTATTGGCAAAACTTCCAACTGTGTGAGTACTCTACAGGCTGCATCGAGGCGTTGAACTGCTCAACCCACATTCCCATGCTCACATCTTCCATCTTAAACAGCTGTGACAACAATGTCGAAATAGTTTAGCTCCAAGTCAATTCAAAATTTCAGGAGACGCGCTCTTATGTTCATGACAGTAAGAAAATGAGAAAGGATCAGACCCTAAGCTTTTGTCTTGAATTCTGAGAAACAATAAACTTAGCAATGTTGCTTGAGATTATGTATCCGGGTCCATTGGCATAAGGAGGATACACAGTTTCTGGCCACTCCTGTTACAGTAATAAGTTTTTACTTTTCTGATTTGTGAATCATATAAGAGTGTAGACAGGGAAAGAACACAAGCCATTTGTACCTCCCACGTAACCGCCCACTTTCCAGTTCTAAGAGGACGATGTCGAAGATTTAGATTTCCCATATAGAGGGATTCTTCCGGAGAGACACTATCGATTTCTCTCAAGATTGATTCCACTCTGATGAATGTGTCATCATCACATTTCATTATATATGGAGTTGTCAGATTCTGGACCTGAAAGAAAGATATTCAAACCATCACAATCAGATTCGAGCAAAGTATTACGATGCGAGAAACTGTTACTATACTAATCTTTATCATGGGAGCAGAAATTATCAATACCCCAAATTCACAGATAGCAATTGTCTTAAGGACCACTAGCTCGTAGCGATCCATAAAGGGCAGAATCACAATATCTCCAAAATATTCAGCCTCTTTCTTCAGCATTGCATTAACTTCCTTTCTTGGATTCTACAAAAAGAAAGTTTACACAAGAATTTCAAATCAGTAACTCTCAATCTCAGTGTTCCATAAAGATTAGGCTTTAAAGAAGAGAAAGTGGTAAGAACTTACAAGTGCAACGAAAAATCGAGCTACTACATTTGAAGATTTAATAGAAGAATGCTGCATCCATGTCTTTCTCACAGCCATGCGCTCTGAAAAATGGTTAGTTGCAGATAGAACACCGATGAAAAGGCGAAAAGAATTGCCACGCAATGGAGGAGCTTTCCACTCTGAAGAAAAATCTATTGCTTTCTGAGGCGAGAAACTCGGATGAGATGTTGAAAGAGAAGTAGCATAAACAGATTGAATATCAACATCTCCTGTAATTGCTAGTCCTGTGGCATCTTCTATAGCGAATCCCTGAGAGAACCCGAAATCACATTATACCAAAATAAAGGATAAACATGTAGAATTCCTATGTGATATAACATACCGGTCGATAAGGGAATGATGTGACATGCCTTCCTCCAACATTTATATGGAATCCATCAATTCCAGCTCGCAAAGTTAGGACAAAGGCCTTGCCTTCCGCAAAAGGGAATGACCAAGTGACTTCTGGTTTCTGTTCACGTCCTATAAACCGTTTGAACCAAGAAGTTGTCTTGGTTTCCTTTGAATCCACCGTGTCAATAATGTCATTCTTCGTCCACTTTTCACATCTTCGAAATCCATCAACTGAAAAAAAAACACATTTTACTTGGCTGTAAGTACAAGGAAATACAAAGAAACATGACTATGCAATCTTACCAAGCATGTCCAAGTCCTTCTTCGATGGAGTACCATCGCATCTTTGAGCTACTCCCCATTGCATTCTATAACATGTATTATGTTCAATAACCGGCCAGTGATTCCAATCACCTTTAATTCTAGGATTCAAATGAAGGATCTTAGGAGGATATTCTCCGTCCCCTGTCTTAAGCCCTTGCAACTCTACCATAAACTGCGAAACCAAAACCGTTCCATCGCCTCTTGTGAATCTCCCCTGCAGAGGAACAGATTCTTTATGCGCATACTGTGGAGTTCCGAGAATCGTAATAGAAGATCCTGCAGCAAGACCACATGGAAGCAACATGATCCCATTAGCTTTACTCAAGTCATCTCCATTCATAGAGATCTGAGAAGAACATGATTCAACCGTTCCTTTGTTAACCGAACTCTCTTCGATGTTTTCAATCTTAAACTTCTCGACATCTTCCCAAGCCTTGGAACCAAGCATCCAAGCATCATCCGCCATTCTTTCAAAAGGCGACATGTGAATAGTTCTATTCCTACGTCTCATTACCTCTCCCGATATTCTACCATACCGAAACCGAAGTGGCTGGATCGGTTTAGAAGGTGTTGTAGATGGTCCATTTTGATTCTCTTCATCTTCTAGCTTCCTAGATAACATGTCATTACGCAATGAACCGCTTAAACTAACATCAGCCGTATCGAGTAATGCCCCGTCTAAACCACTATCTCCACTTAACATAGCTACCATTTCAATGAAATGTGGGAACTTGAACGCTAGAAAAACCAAGTAAAATCCTGCTATACCAAGTAAGAAATGTGATAACTTGAACCTCCTAGAGCTATAAACTCCCCTAAAAGATTCGCTTTTTACTCTTTTCATTGCTAAGAGTCTGCTAAATTAGTACCTTCCCAATCAAAAATAAGTAGACTTGTTGTTTTACAAGTCGTCAAAACTGAAACGTAGCCAATTCATATGAAACAACTTCATTCAAAGCATAAAACGGAGATTTTTATAACCTCAAAATCTATCAAAGAGAAAAACCCAAAAAACCCACAAGTAAAAGCTCAAGCTTTACACGATTTGGAGATCGATGGACTCCACGAAACCCCAATCACATCAACACAGATGTCTCAATTCGACATGGGTTTATTCAAATTCACGAAATTTGTTTTCCCATTTTGAAAGAAATAGAGAAAGTTGATAACTTTAAAACCCCAAATGAAGCAAAGCAAATCTCAACTCAGATTTAGCGGTTTTTTCCTTCAATCTAGGGCTAACAGAGGAGAAAAACACCACTCAGGAGATTGAAGAAGAAATCGGAAGGAACAATAACATTCACATTTTAGTATTTATTTTTTCGTAGATCTTCATTTAAAGAAAAAGATTGGGTTTTAATCCAACTTTTAAAGTCATTAATTTTCTCTCTTTCCAATCTGGTTTTAGTTATCAGAGTTTTGGTTAATAACAATGTTTTAAACTAGATCATTAATTGTATAATTGGTTGTGCAATCTGGTTTTAGTCATGAAATGTTAGTTAGTGAAATATATAAAATCAAACATAAAATGAATTGCAATTGGTTTATTTTACTACGGATTTGTAGGGTTTATGTTGGGGTTTTTTTTTTTTTTTTACATTCTAGATTTATGAATTATTGCAAATTATGAGAATAATTATATAGACAATTACCAAAAGATAATTTTAGCCTTAACATGTTGGACTACTCCGAACGATTATATTTACATCACGCTGAAAATTTTATGTAAATCTTGCATAAATTAATTGGTATTCGCCGGGACTCGAACTCTATAAATGTAGATGTAGAAGTACTAATGAACCATTTGTCAAACCACTCTTCGAGTTTAGTTGGATTTTTTATTTATCAGAATTTTGGTTTATGAGTAATAGTATTCAAAGTAAAATTTAATTTATGAATAGTTGGTACAATTGCGGTTTCTGTTTGGATTCAAGTTTTTCCAAAATATATATCGACTTTGAGTCAAATGTATGCTTAATTTTCAAGTAAAAAACTTTGATGTTAGACAAAAACATTATTTTTTCATATTCGATCGATTCGGTTCATATTCATTTTTTTATATTGAAAAGTGAATCACCTTGAACCACATTAAGATATGGTTCGCTATTAAAATTATATAAGATCGGTGAACATCCAATGGTTTTGGTTGTTGAGTTTGAAGAAATTATACTATATTTTTAAGTATGATTTTCAAAATAAACAATAACCAGAAAATCTAAACCAAACTTTATGGGAATCCAAACACCTAATACAATCTACCATCATTTCTTTCAAAATATCAGTACAAGAAAAAAGTTTAAACGATTAGTACATTTGAGAACGCCTAACGAATATCTCTCGTTGTACATATGTTTGTATGGTCGTTTCAACTTTGATTTATATATGTATAACGAGTATTTGCATCAATCACGCTTAAAAAGATTTGTTCTCGGACTTTAATTAGCATGCCCAACCTTCACCAAAACGAAATATCTAGTCCACTACCACTTGATTTATTAATCTCTATCGTTTCCATTTTCTAACAAAGATCTTTGACTCTTTGTAAACCAAGAAATCTATATATAGAGGTGTATATGTATATCATTATATGTATAGAACCCTCAATAATACAAATGATCATTAAGAGATACATTCATACAACAAGTATAGTTGAGCCTTTTAAATAATAATAAAAAGGTCCGAACTATCTTAAGCAAAAATAGGAATATAGTTATATAGAAACGGGTGCACACTAAAATATCGACCCGATCAATACAATGATATACAACACCACATAGAGATCTTAGTTTTCGAAGACAGAAAAAGAGCTTCGGACCTCAACAACAAAACTCTTAGAAATAGGTCCAGAATTAGAAACCGAAGAAGAAGAATAAACATGATGATGAGATGATGTCGTCTTCGTCGATGACATCTTCTTCATCATCGTTCCACCACTAATACAATCTTCTTTATAATTTTCCTCTTCTTTGATTGTGTCTAGCTTCTGCTTTGCTGCTCTATGCCTCCTCATAACCGTCACGAATTGAGGTGGAGCAACCTCTGATATAAACCTAGCTAGACGCGAAGTAGCCATTTTTGTTTTAACAATTGACAAGAGAAATATGTAAAGAAATCAAAAGAATGATTGAGATATATATGATCTTGGTTTAATTTTGATGGAATACTTGAGATCATGGACCTCATATATATATGTTTAATTACCTACGTCGAAGGGCATTTATTTTTGACGTTTTGTGCCGTCAATAGTTTTTGCAATTTAATGCATATGGACACGTATATTTTACGTCTTAATTTGTGTTTGTGGTGAGTAATTTAGTTAGTTTTCAAATCTTGAAACTTCTTAATTAATAATTTTAAAAGAGAAATTTTTGAGAATACCATCATTTTTTTAAAAGCTCCAACAATACTATTATTCCAATAGTTCCAAAAATACCACAAATAAAAAATTGATTTTCAATGAATTTGTAATTTAAATTTTTGGGTTTTGGTTAACAAATTCCTAAATTAGGGTATTATTTTTAGGGGATATGGATTAAGTTTGGATTTATGGTTTAGTTTTGAATGTTGAAACTTCATTTTAATTTTATAGTATTTTTGGAACTTTGAACAAAAAATAGTATTTTTGAAACTTTTCAAAAAATGGTGGTATTTTTGAGAACCGTCCATTTTAAAATCTCTGATGTTTTTATTATTGTGCGATGCTAAATTTATCAATCAACAAAAATAAAATTATTTAGGAAAAAAATTCAAACCTGAAACAAGAAAAATGTTTAATGTGAAAAAAGCAGAGCAATTAGTAGAAATTAAAGTGGAAATAATCATAGGCTTAATTTTTTCTTTCCGTGTGTGGAAAACTATCGCCGAAACAACCCATCAATGTTGGATGTGGTAGGTTATGAAGATTGATGCAAGGCCAAATTGATTTATCAATAGCTCGTAAAAAAAGAGAAGGAGAACAATAGTTTTTTTGTGGTGTGGTCTCTTAGAGCATCTCCAAGAGATTTTTAAGTTTGAGGTTTTGAATAAGTTTTGAGGCTGTTGTCTTCTAATGGTAAAACCTCAAACAAAACCTTAAAAAATAAATATTTTGCATCTTAGTCCTCTTTTAATCAAAACTAAAATAGTTCTTAAAACTTTATAATAGATATATTACATACCCAAAAATAACACAAGTACATTAGTGTTTATGGTGTGCTTTAATTTGTGTAATATTTATGTTTATGTAATCCTTTTTTTTGTTATTTTAATATATGTTAAATTTGCTCCTTGTGATATTATTGGTTGTAAAACATGTTTACTATAATATTTTATCTTCTATTAAATTTTCTTAATGTTATATATGTTAAATAATTTTGATATATAGACTTTTAAGGATTAACATGATGCAAAAATAAATTAATATAATAAATTTTAAAACATACATAATTATGAGGACTAAATTGCAAAAAAAAAAGATGAACATCAAATTTTAAGGTTTTAAATAGTGAAACCTCAAATTTGAGGTGTCACTAATCAAAACCTCAAAATTTGAGGTTTTACGGTTACTCTTGGAAGAGAAAAAACCTCAAATGTGAAGTTTTGTGGAGTCTCTTTGAGATGCTCTTATTTCGTTTCATATGCGCGTGATAAATTTTGGTTTGAAACAACGATCATACAAAAATAATGTCAATAACCCAAAAAAAAAAATATGTGAACCACAATACCGTATCATCTTCAGTTTAAAATAACATAAAAGTAAAGAAACTATATATATATATATATATATATATATATATATACTGCCAAATTTCCATCCAAACCGTAAATGTATAAGAAATTAAGAACAAAAGAAGACAAGTTGATATTGACTCTCTTTTTTGTCTTATAAAATCTCTGCTTTCTCTGATACTTCTTTATCAAATTGCTGATTATTGTTGAGACTTAGATGTAATTTAGATTGCTTATCCATAATTACATGCACATTTGCAAACATACCACTTTAAAAAAAAACACGGATTATAAGGTTTTAAAACAGTATAAAATTTTTGAAATCATTATACAACTTTTAAAAAACTTTATAATTTGTTTAAAACCTTATGATCCGTGTTTTTTTAAGAAAATCTAAAAAAGTTAAGTTAAAAATAAAGTTTTGTAAACAATAGTATGCTTATAAATTTTTTAAATAATTGCATAATTGTAAAGTGGCATAAAAAAATATAACATATCTCAAAAATTCTCAAATAGTTTCAATTTGTGAGAATGACAACAATAAGTTTATAACGGCTTTCCCATTGAAAATAATAATGCATTTAAAAAAATAGGAACAATAAATAATACTAATTTGCATGTGTCGAATTATCCATGGAAGATCTCATCTCTTTCTCTGTCGGAATCGATGACTGACAAAATAAAGCTTTTTCCGATTGTGTTAATTGGTCATGTAATATTCCACGTGTAGGGCAGCAAAATCTGGAGGTTTATAATGTCATTGTTATCTCAATTTTTTCATTAATATCATTACAATTTTTTAAAAGAAAAAGTGGCCGTTTGGCTCTGGAAAATCTGAAAGAACAAATTTTTTTTTTGTGCTTGTCAACAACTTATTATTATTTTTTTTGGCAATATTCATTCATTGAAAAACCCATAAATCAACTTAATTAACTATAAAAGCACAGAACGGTATTAAACTATTGGATCGTCACCATAAACACGTGTTGGCTTCATATGACATCACTTTGCAACGTAGCTTTTAGCCAAGAGCATCCACCGCCGTTGATCAGTTCAGCCTCTGCTTCACTAATCGCCGCCGGTAAGATCTCATTTGGTAACCACCGCAAAGCTCTTGATATTTAAGCATCGTGGTCCACTGCAAAAACCTTCCTCAAATCCAATACCGTAATCACTTGATCTGAAAATCCAAATCACTGGATTTATGTTGGATCTTGCTTAATAGAGATCAAAACCTTGTGATGCACATCTTGATCTTGCTTGATCTTGGGACAAATGTTCATCGAGCTCTCGGCATTACCGAATGTTTTGCAGCCTCTGTTCGGTGCCTTTACAGCATGACCGGCTGATCCTGGGTCACTATTGTACATCTTTTGCACCAATAAGAGAAGACAAGCCGTTTTAGTAAAGCTAAAAAAAGTGAACAATTTTGGGATAATATCAATACCTTGGGGTTGGATGTGAAACACTTAGACTCAATGTGCTTTTTGAACACTACATTACATATGTAAGATGTGGATACTGAAGTAACGGTAAATCCATGTGACCCGCATCAACCGACAAGCACAACGCACGGGAGCTACAAGTCGTCCCTTCAAGAAGCTTTTAGCACTTCATAATGATACTACTACAAGGCTTCTTGCGACAGTTATAAAGTCCAAAAGACTCCATTTCGCTTTAATCAAGAGGGGAACGGGAAGACTTCAATTTACTGCTGCATGGATCGAGCTGGAACCAGAAGATCTCTCGAAAGAAAATGAAAAGCTTTGTTCTTATTTTTGCAAACTTAGAATTCATCATTCTTGTTTTTGTTTTACTTTGATTCACTAAACAATAGCGTTTACTCTCTTGTATGTAAACATTTTTAGTGGGATTTTGCCTTACTCTTCAATCATCAAAACTCTCTTTATCCAGTATGCCTCCAAACAAAATTTTACTATAAACTAGTATTGTTAATCTAACAAATTCATTAAAAATTAATTTTAATTTTAGTATTTTTGCAGGTGGAAGTTAAAATCATTATTGGGAATCCTAACACAAAAACTTATCAGAAAGCTCTAGCCTATGTAAGAAATTGCGGAGGTACACAAACATAATATTATGGTTATGATGATCATTATATATAAAGAGCATATATATAACATTTCAACTATAGAAAACCGTTTCTAAAAGAATAACATTTCCATTAGGCTTTGAAATTTGGAACATTGTATATGAATTTTTTTTTCTCTCTCTAGGGGAATATAAATCATATGATGATGAAGTAACCGACAAATTATTAGTCATGACGGGATATGAAACTAATACGGATAAACTGAAGAGAGATGTCGAGAAGATGTGTTCTAAAAAAGGGAATGCCAAATAATGTAACCATACAAAAATAATGATATGGTGTTTTATTTTTGGGTGAATATATAATGATATGGTGTTAATTTGTTCTAGAACTATCAATTCATGGTTCTAATTATTTATGTATTCAGATTTTATAATTAAAACGTATTTAGTTTTTTGTCTGATATATTATTGATTAATTCAAATTAATTAATAAAAGAACTATGGTTCCATAATCATTATTTCATTTTACTCCGTCAAAAAACATTTATTATTAGGTGTATCTCACGTTGTTGTATAAGACTTTATGAGCATATATCAACATTATTCACTTTAATAATAATATAAATAGATGTTGTACGCAGGTCACTAAGTTACAATCACATCCTGAATCTAAACTTCTAAAAATTAAAATAAAAATGGTTAGTTAATTTTCAAGATGCCCGTAAACATGTTATACTACAAACCAGTATTGTTTATCTAACAAATTCGTTAAAATTCAATTTTAATTACAGATTTTGCAGGAGTTAGTTTTTTTTTTTTTTTTTTTTGAAATATGCAGGAGTTAGTTGAAATCAATATTTGGAGTTATCATTCTGATGCTTTCCATAGAGATGTCAAATATTTCAAAATATGTGGTACACAAACATATCCTAATGGTTATGATGATCATTATATATAAAGAGTATATGAAGAACATTTCAGTTAGACCATGTTTAGTGGCAATGGCAGACCCAGAAATTATTTTTACCGGGATCAATTTTTCTTTCGTAAAAATATATTGTATAGCTTATCGCATAATAATATTAAATAAATACCAACAATGAAACACAAAAACAAATCATTAACGATTATAGATTTTTCATAATAATATAAAAGAGAACTGAGGTATGTTAATTCCAAAAATTGTCATAATTTCAAGGGAATAAGAAAAAAGTATACATACAGTATAAAAAAGGGTCAAATAGAGGATTGAACCCGGTTTAGGGGTGTCAGTGCCTACAAAAATATCAATTATGCTCCTAGATTTGCATGAATTCTATTGCATTAAAACGAATTTGTATATTTAACCGGGGTCATATGACACCCCTTCCTCTAAAGTGGGTCTGCCTGTTTAGTGGTGAGACTAGTCTCATCTAATTAAAAAAAAAGAAAATAAAACTTTTGAGATTCATCTAATTAAAAAAAAAAAAAAAAAACAAAAATAAAACTTTTGAGATTTTTAAGGAGAAAAGTCTTACTGGAAAGAGAAAACACTCCAAACAACTATTAGAGCATGATTATTAGTAGGTGTTAATTTGGGGTGTTAAATAATTTTTAATGATAAATTGTATAGAGTAAAAATTAGAACCCCAAAATGAGGTGTTATAAATGCTAAAATCAGCACTTATTGTTAAGTTTTTAACAACCCAAAATAGGACCCGTATATTATTATATTTATTTAAGTCCACTGACATCCCTATCAATAATCATGTTCTAATAAGTGTTATATTTGGGGTGTTAAGTAATTAGAACCATAAAATAATTGATGTTGTTTTTGGTCGATTATTGGTAGTTGCTAAGGATAAATTCTTTTAAAAAAAATTATTTAAATTGATAAGAAATTAAGGATGGGTAATATTTTCTTTTTAAAAGTAAAATTTATTTAAAGAGAAATTTCAATATATGTCATTTTTTACAGAGAAATTTCAAGATATGTCATTTTTGACATTCCACTTTTCAAAAATTCCATTATCACTTTTTCCAAATTTTTAAATCATTTATGTTTGGGTTAACAATGTTATATTAGGGTTTAGTTTTTAGGGTTTAAGGTTTGTGAGGGAAAAAAACATTTTTAAAATTTGAAAATTTTGAGATATAAGGTTTTTTAAACGGATTTATAAGTTGCATGTTGGTAAGAAAATAATTCAAGAGTGGCATATTTGAAAAGTGACATGTCAAAAATGGCATTTTTGCAAATGTCCTTTTTGACATGGCACTTTTCAAAAATGCCACTATCACTTTTTCTAAATTTTTAAATCATTTATATTTGGGTTAACTATGTTATATTAGGGTTTAGTTTTTTGGGTTTAATGTTTATTAGGGATCAAAACATTTTTTAAAATCAAGAATTTTGAGATATAAAGTATTTAAACGGATTTATAAGTGGCATGTTGGTAAAAAAATAATTCAAAAGTGGCATATAAAAAGTGGCATTTTTGTAAATGTCTCATATTTTAAATTGATAAGTTTTTTTCTTTTTAATAAAAAAAATAAAATATTTCACAACCAATGAAATGATGCCACGTGGCACGTAGCACCGGTTCTACAAGAGCTAAAATTAGCACCGGTTTTATCTTTTGCAGCATCTCATCCCATTTTAAAATTGTTTTTTCACTCTAAGATCCCACTAAATACTAGAGATAATCATGCCTTTAGAAAACAGAAAAAAAAAAAAATTATATATTATAAAAAAGACCAGACAAACAACTTATGCCTAAATCTTTTGGAAAAACTAAGAAAGACACATAAACAACTATTTAAAAACATAAAATTATATATTATAAAAAAGATCAGGCAAACCTGGATCTTTAAGAAACAAAAATGAAAAAGAAAACCATCCCAATGGATACCACAAAAGAAAAATTGAAACATTAAATTATTATTATCGGAAATAGATAATAGGTAATACGGTTATGATTTAAGGACCATGCTTCTCCAAATGGTAAGACCTAATAACACAATTGTTTATGATTCTGTTCTTGTACATCTCAGTGAGTGAAGATCCTCTGCTTCCACTAGTGCTGCCATTATGGTTCATGTTTATAGAGTTGTTGAAACTTCGGTTCCACCTGTTATGATTATCAACAGATCCACCAAATGATTGGTTTATCAAATGATTACCAACAAAATCATTGGATCCAACATTGTAATAATCATGACGAAACGGCCCTTCAGCGAAGTCTAAGACCTCCAGTGGTCGAAAACTTCGAATTGGAGTTACATTTGTAACCATTTCACCATGGATCTCAGGCAAAGAACCGTAGTGGTTCCCAACAACATCAGATGAAGAAGAAGAACCACCAAAAGATCCGAGAAACTCATTGGTTTCTTGAACATGTACAAAAGGTTTGTGATGACTCACTTGGTTGGTTTCAGCAGAAACCACCTCAGAAACAGAAGGTGGCTCGATCCTTATACGCTTGGCTTTGCGACAGCTTCCACCAATCGGTATGTTCCTCAAAGCCCCACCATGAGTCCAGTATCGACGACAGTTCTTGCAAAAGTAGCGTGGTTGAGTCACGCTATAGTTGTTGTAGTAACAGAACTTGGTGTTTTCAGAGGTGCACCTGGGACAAACTCGTGGTGGAGGCTTCTCTCCACTCACTTGATTGCCTTCCGTCGCGACAACATTCGAGTTATCCATATTTTCTCTCAAGAGCTACTTAATTATGACTTTTGTTGTTGCTTTTATGATCTTTGGTGTTATGAGGGTGGCTTCTTATATAAGTTTTTATGGGCGTGGAAATTGAAGAAGAGGTACTTTCGGATTTAGAAGAGTGAGATTATGATCGAAACGTGTCAAAGATTGTGAATTAATAAAATCTGATAAGATCTATCTTCACACCATTAACCATAGGCTAAGCTTAGTCAAAACCAAGGCTTTCTTACTCTTAACTCTTGTCTCTTTATGAAAATTGGAGAATCAAGAAGATATGGTTTAATGAGTTTAGTCATATTAACATAAACAAAATCTAGGGACATTGAGAGTGTAATGATAATTTAAGGCAATACATGCATATATTACACGTATTTTCTATGAGAGAGGGTTTGAAAGCGTTCTCTTGACACGTCGGATAAGTTTTAGCTAGAAATATATTATATAATTATATGGAAGATTTAGTAGACATCAACAACCAATGTGAAGAAAACAATAAATTCAACCATAATATGAAGTTTTAATTTATAACAATAACCTAATTTTATAGTGATTTTTTTGTGAGATAAATGATTATGTGTGTATACTCGTGCATAATCACGTGCTCTCTCATTGGCTCAACAAGATAAATTTTATTATGTAAGGATTTGCTTAGCATTCTTCCATAGTTAAGATTGAACAACTGGTAAGATTATAATTGGTGAAGTAGACAACAATACCCAATACCAAAAAGACAAGAGACTCAACCAATACGAGAGTTTTATATCAAATAAGCTATTTATATAAAATTACGCAGGTAAATTAAAGAACTTTTATATAGATTTAATAGAAAAAAAGATTGAGAAAGGAGGAAAGTGTGTGTAACACTGTATATGTGTGAGCGTGTGGGTTCACACATGTTTTTCGTGGCGCACAATAAAAATTTACAACAGAATATCTGTATAGGATTTTTCCATATTTAAAACAACTACAAATTGGTGAAAATTGAAAAGTTAAAGTAGAGAGCAATAATGAAAAACCAAGAAGAAAAAGACTCCACCACAACAAAATGATTTCCAAACTAATTAATATATTTTCAAGACCAACTAAAGTACTAAACCCTTCAAATCAATTTAGTAGGGATTTAACACCAATTATCAAAAATGTGTATGAGTGCGTGAAAGTTCTTCCACAAAGAGAAACAAGTTTTTCAAAGAAAAAAATTGTATAGGATTTCCCATATGTTTGTTATAATTGTAAAAGCCCTCCATATTCGATGTATATATATATATATATAGTTATACACATATGCTATGAATATGAAAGATTTAGCTAGTAGACAATGCTATCAATTCCAGAAGACAATAAACTCATACCAGAATATGAAAATTTCTATATTAAGTACACCATTTTAGAAACCACAAAACAGCTCCATGTTTCACATTATAGAAAGAAAGAGACCCTAAAAAGTTTTAGAGGGTTTTTATTTTTGTTAAAAGAAAAAGGTTAGAGGGTAATACTATCATTATCATAGCAAGAGGTTTCTAAATCAAGGAACTTATTTGGAAACCACAAAACCCTCCATAAATCTCTTTATTTAAATCTTTATTAGAGATGTAGCAATTTGCCTCCATAGTCATGATAAATCTTTAAAGGTGCTAAAATAATAATGAAGAACAGAAACTTTGATAGAAATGAAATAGAAGCGTACTATAATAGACACAACCATATGTTATCTTATTTATACACTTATGCACCTCACATACACGAGGTCAGAAGTAGTAGTTTAAGAACAGAGGAGGATAAACAAAAAACAGAGTAATACATAAAAAGAAAAAACACTTTGAAAATAAAGAAACACAAATACATAGATTATATCTGTCTCACTAGTTAAATGTTATGAAATCATCCTCATTCCGATCTTTCTCCGCTTTTTTCTTCTCTGCCTTTTTCTTAAAATCGTCCATTCCTTTATCGATATCAGCCCGTGCTTTTTCCGCATCGTCTTCAGACCCAACCACAGCTTCAGTTGCGGTTTGTGCAACATCTTTCGTCTTCTCCCAAGCTCCTTTCACCGTCTCCTTAGTCTTCTCTCCAATTTCCTCAGCTTTACCTTTCACAGTCTCCTTAAACCCTTGTGCTTTCTCCTTAGTGTCTTCTCCATACTCTTGGACCTTCTCTTTTGCATCTCGAGCTTTGGCTTTCGCATTGTCCGTTGTATCCTCTGCGTAATCCTTGGCCTTTTCTTTAGTATCTTCCGCTTTATCCGCTGTCTTATACGCCTCTTCGTTCACCTTATCCTTAGTCCGTTCCGCGTAGTCTTTAGTCTTCTCTTTCGCATCGTAGGCTGTGTCCTTAGCCTGCTCTTTCGTCTCGTAAGCTTTATCAGCAGCTTTGCTTGCTCCTTCGTTAGCCTTGTCTTTAGCTGATTGGGCATAGCTTTCTCCAATATCTTCTCTCCATTTCTTCGAACCGTAAGTCGAATCGACCCTCGAGTCTCTAGTGTTCTCTACCGGATCTCTTCCCTGAAAATTCAACACTAGGTTAAAACTAGGGCTAATAACTTTTCCAACACGCTAACCTAAGAACTACATGTATAAGTTAACCTTAGAACAAAATTTTGACACATGCATGTCTCGCACATTCTCAAACCGGCCATATATTACTCAAAACTCTTTACATACATCAAAATCTAAATGAATCTTTGTTATAGAAATTGTATGACCAAATCTAAAAAATCGTAAGCAAAGTTGTATAGAAGTAACCTCGGAATGGTTAACGGAGGAGGCGAAGTAGACGCGAGCGACTTTTCGTGTAGAAGTAGCGAGAGTCGTCGGAGATACTCGGACTCTAGGGAAAGCCTTTGAGAGACCAAAGAGAGTTGTTCTTGTTAGTTGCATGGACGCCATTTTCAATCAAATCAAGAAAACACAAATAATGATTTTGCTATATGATTTCAATACGATTGGATCACAAGATCTCTTTTTTCTTTTTTGGAGTGTGACTTCGAGGGTCGGTTACTCTTAATACGTTGCAGCTTTGAGATTATGAGAGAATCTGGCAGTCTAAGTATGTGACGTTTGAAAGTAACGACACGTACGTGAATAGAGTCGATTTCTTTTGTGAATATTAACGATAATATACTATTTTGGAGTGAGAAAAATCTCAATGTCGGTCGACCTAAAGAAAAAAAAAAAAAATCTCAATGTCGATTGTTATATCCAGTGTTCTAAAAAGCGATCTAGGCGTTCGTCAGGACCCGTTTAAACATTAGGCCCTCAAATAACGCTTAAACGACCGCTTCAATCGCCTAAAATCGCATAAATTTTGTTTTGTTATATTTTTTTAGTTTCCAACTACATAAATTTTAAATTTGTAAGTTTTAATTTCATTTACATAGTTATAAACATTTATATGTTCTTACATATAAATTAATTAAATATTTTTGTTTAATTATTATTTACGATTATATATTTTTATTTCTCTAAAATATAATTTTATATAATTTTTCTATAATATATCTTATTTACAATGTTTTGTGTTGTAAACGACTAAAATGTCTAAAATCGTCTTGGTCCCGACTAGGCATTCTAGACGTTAAACTCTGAGTCACCGCCCGTTTAATGCTTTCTTGAACGTTGGTTATATATTAAAGAGAGTTGTACTTGCATCATTTCTTCTTATGATCAACAAAGATAAGAATATAGAGACACTGAGGTCTTTTCTCAAAGAACCCACTTAGTTTAAACCGAGATTAGGCAGGCTCATTATCTTAACATAATGACTAGAGATGAGAAAAAAGACGGAGAAGAAGAAAACCATACATACATATTAAAAATCACTAAGCCTAAACATAACCTATGTCGCCTCTAATTCCTCTTCCTTGTTCTGCATTGAAGTAATTTCAGAAAGTAGTGAAGTTGTATTGATCATCTCAACTTTGGGAGGACGAGGCACCGATTCCATCCACCGTGGAAACACAAACTGAAATAACTCAATCCAAGTTTTAATGTCCCAATCAAATATATCATCTAAACACTTGATCAATGAAACAACCTTGATGATCATCATTATATCCATCTGTGTAGTTTCGAGTCCGCAAGTTACATGATACCAAATGACGATTCTCTAGACTCCATAGATACACAATACCGCTATCGAATGGATGCATAGCCATAGTAACAAAATTACCGATAATCGAGAGGCCTAGATTCCACAAAAGTTGCCAAGAGTCATCATCATTGTTCAACCTCCAAGCCTTGAAAACAGTTTCTTCCTTTTGGGCTAATGTTCTAACATACATGACAAAACCTCCAGAAGTAGTCAAAGTTCTTTTATATCCCGGGTCATTGTCACTCGAATGATCCGGGTAATGTACAACCCGAAATTGATCGGATTCGGAATAGAAATCATGAGCTGCGAATGCTCCAAGCACAGAAAGATCAGGGAAGTAAAATGTACCATTCAGAGTCATGAAAAGAAAGTTGGTGATTTGACAAGGACAGTGAATTAGCTTGTAAGTCCAAATCCCAGTCTCGGAGGAATACAGAGACACACTCAAAGAGACATAATCATCCGACACTTTCCATTTAGATAACCTAACAACTTTGAAGCTCAGAACAACACCATCCTCGTCCACACGAGTCACCAAACCAAGCGCATGAGAAGCATCTTGAGGTGGAGGGATTTTGACCCATTGTTGTAAAACAGGATTGCCCACATAGCAAATTTTACTGAAAACTTGCTCGATCAAAACCAATCCATCAGAATATGCCTCGATATTGAATGTACCGATTTCAATAAGATGGATGCGTTGAAAAGCCCCTGGGATAAATGAAGCTAGTGACTTTGGAAGATCCCATGTCTCGCATCCATGGAAACCTACGAGTTCTTCGGATTCTCTTAATGACAATAACGACCACGAGGAAGATGAGGTTTTGTGGAGAGACACGAAGAGACGGCGGAAATACGGAGATTCGAGTGTCGATTTCCATGTTTTACAAACCGATTTGCATCTGGAGACGCTTCTCAACGGTAATCTCGCGAGAATCTCCGTCACTACTGCCTCTGGTAAATGGATTTTTGTTTCCATTGGAAATAGATTTTAGGGTTTTCCGTGTATTGGGGATTTATTCACCTAAATACACTACAGTGAAAGAAAACGCAATCGTCCACTGTACAAGATGAAGGAGGATCTTTAATGCAATCTATACATAAATTTGTGATTGTAAATTGTGTAGCAAATCTATACAAACAGACACTAATTAAGTTTATGTAATTAAGTTCATTTGCCATACACGCACATAATCCCCGTGCATAATACTAATTGATTACTAAACCACAATGACTTAAGATGGAAAGCACAACGTTGGAGTAGGAGTGGGCAAATTATCCGAATCCAAAGTCCAACTGGACCCGACCGAAATCAGGCAGTTCGGATCGGGTATGGATATGGTTAATTATCCGATTAGTTTTCATTTGATTTGAGTTTGGACACCGGTTTCGTTCGGATATTATCCGATAACCGAACTTAAACCCAAACAAAATCATCCTTGTTATTCACTTACTTATCTTTAGCCCAAAATCTTCGGTTTACCCTAAATCCCTAATGCGATCAGAGAAAATCGAGTGAATATCGGTGTGAATTTCATTGAATATCGTTCAAAATATTTTAATTTCTTATTGATTCAAATTTGTTAGCAGACACATAAATTTAATGTAAAATTTGATGTTGGGTTGGAGAAAATTTTACACCAAAATGAGATTTGGTGTAGGGTTGGAGATGTTCTAAGAAGCAGACACAGAGATTAAGAAAAAAAATTTTAAAAAAGATTCGAGTTTAGATATATAATTAAAAAAATTTAAAGGAAAAGTAAAAATATGGACCCTAATTTATGTATGTAATTAAAATTTTCTTGAAGAAATTTTTGTATTTGAGTCATGTTAAAAGACGACTCTGCATAAAAATGTAAGAGAAGACCATAAATCTAGATTTTCCGGACACTTTTTGTCGATGAGTGTGAAGTTATCTCCAACTCTGCCAATATATGGGAGAATTTACAAAGCTAGATTTTAAGCTTCTCTTAAACCCCCAAAAAAAAAAGATTTTAAGCTTCTTAATAGAGTTGGAAAAATATGTTCAGATATTACAAGAATGTTTGTTGCGCTTCTTCCTCTTGCCATTAGACATAAGTTTTCCTGGTTTTAAATTGAGTCTATACAATCTTGGAGAAGTTGAGTGTAAAATGGGCTAAATAAAGAAGAGAGCTTAAATTAAATACAATAAAAATTGTAGAACTTTAGATTCTAACAAAGGGATGCACAATCAACAATTATTTTACACCCAAAATAGGAACACATTATAACATACAAATGGCGTTGCTTACTAAACCACAAAGGCATTACACCATGTCACCATCAAACTAAGAAATACTTATGTCCTTATATATATAGAACTACATCAAAATGTTTTCCAGCTAGATTCTAGAACATGTTTTGCGAATCACTACAATATCCAGAGAAACGGCGAATATCATTCATCTAGTGAATCATCGTGGCCACAATTCCTCTTCCTAGTCTTCTGAGGTAGTGTAAGATAGTAGTGAAGTTGTATCGATCATCTCAACCTCGGGAGGACAAGGCATCGATTCCATCCACAGTGGGAGCACAAATTGGAATAGTACCTCGATTGAAGCTTTATTGTCCCAATCTGATGATCTTGATCCCCACATCTCATCCATATACTTCTCACAAGCAGACTGGTCAGTGACACAATCTTCATGGTCATCATTATATGTAAATCCATCTATGAGGATTTTGTATCTTCGAGTGCGCAAGTTACATGTTACCAAATGACGATTCTCTAGACTCCATAGATACACAATACCACTATCAAATGGATGCATAGCCATGGGTAGATAATAATTACCGATAACCGGAATGCCGATATTCCACAAAAGTTGCCAAGAGTACTGATCATTGGTCAACTTCCAAACCTTGAGACTAGTTTCTTCCTTTTGAGCTAATGTTGTGATATACATGACAAACCCTCGTGAAGTAGTCAAAGCTCTTTTGAATTTCGGGTTATTGTCACCCGGGTAATGTACAAGGCGAAAATGATCGGATTCGGAATAGAAATCATGAGCTACGAATGCTCCAGGCTTATAATAAAGATAATAAAAGTAAATGGTACCATTCAGAGTCATGAAACTGAGGTTAGTGATTTGACAAGGACAGTGAATTTGCTTCCAAGTCCAAATCCCAGTCTCAGAGGAGTAGAGAAAGAAACTCAAGACACAAGAGATATAATCATTTGACTTTTGCAGTGAAGCTAAGCTAACAACTTTGAAGCTCAAAACGACACCATCCTCGTCAACACGAGTCACCAAACCAAACATAAGAGAATCATCTGGAGGTGGAGGCATTTTGACCCATTGTTGTAAAACTGGATTACCCACACAGCAATCATTACCAGATCCTTCCTTAATCAAAACCAATCCATTGGAAGATGTCTCCTGATAAAATTTACCCATGTAAAAAGGAGGGATGTGTTGAAAAGCCCGTGGGGTAAATAAAGGTAGAGATTTATGAAGATCCCATGTCTTGCATCCATAGAAACCTATTATTTCTTCGAATCCGCTCGATGACACTAGCGACCAAGACGAAGATGAGTTTCTGTGTACGGACACGAAGAGACGGCGGAAATACGGAGATTCGAGTGTCGATTTCCATGTTTTGCAAACCGATTTGAATCTGGAGATGCTTCTCAACGGTAATCTCGCTAAAATCTCCGTCAATAGCGCATCTGAGAGATGTGTGGTTTCGATTTGTGTTTCCATTGGAAATGGATTTTGGGATTTTAGGGTTTCCAGGTTCTGGAGGAGGAAGAAGACGGTAGTGGAAGATTACTAAAACGCTTCGTTTCATCCAAATGAAAAAACTACAGACTAAAACGCATCGTTTCGTCCTTTGATGTAGATTAATCTATGGCTTTAATTTTGTAAAATCAATATACTTTTTATAAGATATTTTGTAAAACATCAAACTGATAACTTATTTTTACTATAACTCTAGCTAATATCGAAGATCTATTTGGCTAATAAAAAAAATCAGTTGACAAAAATGAGCAAAATATAAGCTAAACATAACAAAATAAATTATAAGTTTGACACGTTACAAAAAATTATTGTGATTAAATATCAATTCCACCAAAATAAGAGTACAAAGAGTGAAGACATGTCCCAAAAAGAAAAAGATAATCTTAAACAAAAAACACAAAATATGGCTTTTTGTAAAGGGAAAAACCTTTTAAAATATCTAAACTATTTTACATTTGGCAGAAAAATACATGAACTTTTGAGATTTCTTAAAAAATACACAACCTATTAAAAAGTGTTCAATTAATACATATACATTCAAAATTGAAGAATTTTATACCTAATGTTTAAGGATGTTTACCCGTTAAACGGAAACAGTAAAACGGCGTTTAACTCATTAACAGAGTTTGGTTTATCAGATGTGAAATGACACTATTGACCTTAAGTTATTAGGAGAGTTGAGATTATGGAAAAATCGATTTTGGGGAAGAAAAAGTACATTCTTCACACATCCTGCTCACATTCTTTTGATTTGCGATATGCTTCTGAAATTTGAAGATTGCCCATTCAATTGCTTTTTCCGTAGCCTTTGTTTATAAATTTTTCTTCATGTGGACTCTTGTTAACACCTAAAGCATCTTTAAACAAAGATTTTTTTTTTTAATCGCTTGAGATAATAATCTGATTGAAGAGAAGCATATATAGATGAGGAAAACAACAATTTGTTGAACAATTTGCCTTTTCATGGAAACAAAGTTACAATGAACCGTAACTATTCTCAGCAAATTTGATATTTCCTTCGTGCAACCCTTGTCGCTTCTCGTCTTCTGTCCACTCAGAACCGTAATAATGTTCCTCTTTCGATTAAAGCCTCCAGTTCCAAGAGGAGAGTTGAGATTATGGAGAAATCGATTTTGGAGAAGAAAAAGTACAGAATTAGAGAGATTTCGTGACCGATTTGAAGGTCTGATTATGGAGAAAACGAATTTAGAGAAGAAAGAGACATAATTTGGGAAATTTCGTGACCGTTTCGAGATATGATTATGAAGAAATCAATTTTGGAGAAGAAAAATTGATTTGGGGAAAATATGATTTTGTAATCCTAATTTTTGGGGAAAATCTGATTTTGTAACCCTAATTTTTGGGGAAAATCTGATTTTGGAGATAAGGTCAATAGTATCATTTCACATTTGATAAACCAAACTCTTTTAACGCCGTTTTATTGTTTCCGTTTAACGGATTTTTCATTAAACATTAGATGTAAAATTCTTCAATTTTGAACGTATATGTATTAATTGAACACTTTTTAATAGGTTGTGTATTTTTCTAGGAGTCTCAAAAGTTCATGTATTTTTCTGCCAAATGTAAAATAATTGAGGTATTTTTAAGGTTTTTCCCTTTTGTAAACAATATCGTATCAAATATGCGGTGATAATTTGGAGTGTAAATACAATCTTAGAAGGTTCTACGATTGTTTATGTCTTCTAATATTTAGATATACTTGTTTTTTGAAGATTTACAACTACAATTTACAGAAATGACCAAAACACTAAAGAGTACATACAAAACAATAAAGTAAGCGGACATGTATAAAGTAGTTTGACAAACCATTATAGTTTTTACCCATGCATAGATAATTATGCTTGACAAGAAAAAGTCGGTTGTTTTAATGGAAGAGAAATGGAAGAGAAAGAGGGTGATTTGATTGTATTTCAGGCTTTCAAGGGATTGGAGGCAACAAATGGCGTGTATGTGACTGTAAACCGTATTGCACCTATGTCTTCGACTATACGGGATTCTCATGCAGTCTGATTTTCAACCAGTTTAACACACTAAGGGTTGGATCAATGGTGAAGAAAATTCAGAAAGTGAGTGAGCAAATGGATCCCCAAAGATGAACTCGAAATGTGGATTCCGCCTAAAATGTCTCCCACTACTTACTGGGAGATGCAGATTCGCACTGGCTATTGATATAAATATATTCACGTCTGATGAGAGAAGATGTGAAGAGCCCTCTCATTTATTTTGCTAACTTAATTCAAATCACTTTTTTTGTAAAAATTTAAAACAATATTTGAAATCACTCTTCTTTCTTTGGAACCTTCTTTGGAACGTCAAGTTGCGACCATATTATACTTGAAAAACAATACTAGCATAACATTTGAGTTACGAGGTAAGTTTAAAGTGATATCTTATTTTTACTATAAACTCTAGCTAATATCGAAGATCTATTTGACTAATAAAAAAAATCAGTTGACAAAAATGAGCAAAATATGAGCTAAACACTAGGTTACATGGAAACTCCGTCCGAGGTGCGTTTCCCGTTTCGGAAACGTTTCGGAAACCGAAACTCTTGGAAACTCCATGGAAACACGTTTCTTAGAAAAAGAATATTTGGAAACACGTTTCCTAAAATTTTTTAATTTGGAAACTCGAACGGAAACTCGTTTCCTAAAAATCTTAATTAGGAAACACATTGAAAACATTCGATTCTTTATGGAAATACGCCGAAAACTTTTTTTTTTCAATGTAATGATTAATTAGTTTCGATATTTTGAAATATATTTAGAACTTCAATAGGTGAAAGTAAAAAAACTTGTGAAAATTTGCATTTGTAGGTGAAAAACAACAAAATCATCATAATTTTTAATTTTGTTAAGCTATATAATATATTTATGTATATTATTAGTGTTAGTCAAATTCTTTTTAAATATTGTTTCGATATTGGTTTTTCATTAATCAATGTATATATATATATATATATATGTATGTGTATGCGTTTCCAAAACGTACCCGTTTCCTAATTTTTTCTAAAAACTCGTTTCCATGTTTCCAAATGTTTCCGTTTCCAGACAACATAGGCTAAACATAACAAAATAAATTATAGATTTAGGTTTGACACGTTAGACAAAAAAGTATTGTGATTAAACATCAATTCCACCAAAATAAGAGTACAAAGAGTGAAGACATGTCCCAAAAAGAAAATGATTGTCTTAAACAAAAAACAAAAAACACAAAATATGGCTTTTTGTAAACAATTAATACCGTATCAAATCTGCGGTGATAATTTGGAGTTTAAATACAATCTTAGAAAGTTCTAGGATTGTTTATGTCTTCTAATGTTTAGGTATAGTTCCTTGTTTTTTGAAGATTTACAACTGCAATTTATAGAAATGACCAAAACACTAAAGAGTACATACAAAACAATAAAGTAAACGGACATGTAGAAAGTAGTTTGACAAACCATTATTGTTTTACCCATGCATAGATAATTATGTAATTCAAATCACTTTTTATAAAATTTTAAAACAATATTTGAAATCACTCTTCTTTCTTTGGAACGTCAAGTTGCGACCACATTTGTGCGAGGTCTTACTCTATAGAAACAAATGTTCTCTCGAAAGAACTTCAGGATACTATTAGTTAGAACATAATATGTGTTCGACTTTGTAATTTCTAGATTAGTTTGAACATCAGCAAAAACTTGGAAGCATTCTAACTTTGTAACTTAAAGCATTCTAACATGACTAAAAACTTAAAATATTTTAACTTGTTGAAAATTTCAAATAATTTAAATTTCGTCGCATGATTGAAATTTTTTAAAAATTACTTTTAGTTGTATCATTGTGAGTAGCTAGTGGTCACCAATACACAACATATTTTAAAACACTACAAAAACAAAAGTAATAGAATTACTCCATTACTTCTTTGATTATAAAACGTCACTCTATAGACTGGTCCCTCTTAATCCATTTTTCTTCCGATTATAGACACTGCGAAACTTATATTTTGTTTTTTTTTGTTAATTAGGTGTATAATAGTTTTGAAGACTCTAATTAGGTGTATAGCATGATGTGAATAGAATTTAGGTGACTAACACCACCTACTTAAAAAATTGACTAAAATACTCTTAATGATATAATTAAGTATAAATAGTTGGCCAGGCCACGTATGTTAACTAAAATAGTTGATTATATGTTCATTAAAAATAGTTGGCTATGTAAAACATTGTCTATGTAAATAGGTGTTTGTGATTCTAGTTTTAATATAGTTCACTATGATTATAGTTGACTATTTATGCATGCATAGTCAGCTATTCAGTTTTTTAAAAATATTTATCTGCTAATAGCCAACTATCATATCAAAACATAGTTGACTATGTAAAATATTGTTTATGTAAATGAGTGTTTGCTATTTAATTTATAATATAATTCACTTTGTGATTAATACAATATGATTATAGTTGATTACTTATGCATGTATACTCACCTATTTAGTATTTTCTTGACATTTATCTCCGAATAGCCTATTTATCATATCAAATACAATTGACTATTTATCTTGTAAGTGAAAAATATAATAAGGTTAAAATGGTCATTCTAGATAAATTTCTTGTTATTTACGTAATTATAATTTAAGTTCTGGTCAATCATTAATTATTGTGCAATTCTCATAAATACCATATTTTTTTTAAAGTTCCAAAATTGCTACTTTTGTTCAATGTTCCAAAAATACCACAAAATTAAAATAGAGTTTTAACGTTCAAAACTAAACTCTAAACCCCAAACTCAAACCCTATCCCCTAAAACTATACCCTAATTTGGGAATAGTTAACCCAAACCCAAAATTTTTAATTCAAATCCATTGAAAATCAAGTTTTGTATTTGTGGTATTTTTGGAATTATTGTAAAAAGTGGTATTTTTTTCAAAAAAAATAGTGGCATATGAGGGAATTTCTCTTAATTATTGGTGCAATAGCTATTGTAGATGCTAATTTCCCTTTTTTTTTTAGTAAAAAAACTTGGGTTTTCTCTTTTGACTTCTTTTCCGATATGGGTTACCAATAAGGCAATAATGGTGGTTTATTTTCTGAATACGAGTGTAGTGAAGAGTGAAGATTTCTGTTTTTCCTTCACGTAGTCTCTTATGAGAAAGTGAGAGAGAGATGTGGTTTGTTTTCAAATGTGATTTAGTTATTAGAGATGACTTGAATGTACTACCAAAACCTTGCACATTATAGCATCATTGGATTTTCTAAGTTCACGTGACCAAAAAAAAAAAAATGTAGATTATAGATAAAAAAAAAAAGAGAAAAAATTCTTATTTTCCATTTTCGATTTTGATTGGAACTCTACAATCGGAAAACCCTAGTTTTCTCAAATTTCCTCTTATGAATCTCTATCTCGCAAATTTCCTCTTTTACTTCACTTGATATGTTACTCTACGGTTTTGGAGTTTACATTTGCTTGACACTTTTTTATGTGCTCCCTGTATCAAACGTTACTGAAAACATTTAGAGTGTTTTCTAAGGCACAAATGGAGAATCCAACCTTTGATTTCGTCGGCACTTATCTTGATTTTAATTTTAATTTTATTTTCTTGTTTTTTGTTTTTGTTTGTAAAATACAGGCCACGATACGGTATTGGTGAAGTTGTGGTCGAATATGAAGAAGAAGGATTCCGTAGTTGAGTTCTTGTCCGAAACATGAGTTTTACTTATCAAAATACAAAGTAATGAAACTTAATCAGGGAAAAGAGGAGAAGCCATTCGCTTATTTTTCATGTTCTTTTCTTATAAAGTTCAACATTCATTAATTACTCATTCTTTCTTTTGTATTTTCCTCTTAATGAGATCAATAGATATCATTTCTAGATATCATTTCTACGGGTGTAATCTTTGGTTGGCAACAAAGCTTCTTAATTATTGAGACAACGAATTTAGACGCTTCGTTTTTTATTTATGGTTCCTACATAATTTTGATGATTTACATTTGCATCAAAACTTTGTAGCAATTGACTATAAGAAGCATCATATGATGCTTATGGGTCATACAATCTTGGGATTTGTAGCAAATGGATTTGCATATACAGATGGGTACTTTCTTAATTTTAAAACAGAAATGGGTGTAATTTTTGTAAATGTAATCAAGAACGCAGAAGTGTCTTGAGAATTCAATTACATATGAAGACGAAGTATGTCAAGTCGTACATTTGTAAATAGTATCTTATAATTTATTTCCCTAAGGTAGTTTCGGGTCTTATAGTATTTCAATTAATAAAAGGCTATTTGACAAATTCTAAAAAAAAAGTGTAGATTGACAAAGAGAAAGAAAAATAATTCGTTTATCGAATTATATATACTCATTAAAAACATTAGTATGTTGGAACTTTTTGGATTTTTTTTTAAATTTCACAAAAAATAAAAATAAAAGAAATAAATAAATAATAAATCATATAGGAGAAAAATGTTACAAAAACTTTTATAAACTTAAATTATTGTTGATGTTAAAAAAGATATAAAAAAAGACTCAAATCATTGTTTTTCTGTTATATTAAAGATTTGGATCATAGAACCAAACCGATCTTGTATTTGTATTTTGAACCGGCCTTGAATTTGTTTCAAACCCCTATTCAATCAATATAACCAATTAGTAATCAATAATTAACTAAAGAAATTACATTAGCAATTTTAAGTACTTACATCGTCAACAACATTCCTCAGAGCTGCAATTTGGTCTGCTGATATTGTGTTCACCTAAATGTACCCAAAATACAAAAAAGTTACGGATTTTGCAATTTAAATACCAAAAAGTGATTTTGTAATGAATAAAAAGATTACTATATAAAAATGTATTTACCCTTTTAACGACGGTCCAAATAACACCTTCAGTGCAAGGAGGAACGGTGAGAGAACCAATATATCTATAGAATTTCTTTGTTTGAAATCTAATATCTTTAGGATCCACAATTCCAAGATTTATTTCTTCTTTTCCAACTGCCTTTATTCCATTTAATAGCTACATTTAAGAAAACCCATTGAAATATCATATGTACGATTTTGAATACATTTAGTATCCATTTAGGTAGATATAGAAATGGAGTGTTATTGTATAAAATAATATGTTATCTAATTGCAATGTAATATTCTTTTTACCTTTGTGAGGAATTCATTAGGTTCGCCTAATTTATAAAGAACACCAATCACTGCGAGGTTGCCTCTAGCACTTTGGTGAACCATGTGAAGCTCCATATCGTATCTGTAACACATTTTGAAAACAAAAACTAGTTAAAGTTTAATGATCATCTAAATATTTGAAAATTAGTTTCTATTTTTCAAACAAATTTGTTAAAATAAGGTGTTTTTTTACAGAAGCTTCAATAGACGGAAAATTGCGAACCTTGTTCCGTTAACGGTATGTTCAGATGGCGAATGCCAGTGACATTGAATCAATTTGAAATCCGTACGACGTATTGTTATTTTTCCAGCATCTCCATTCCACGATACCTTTTAGAAAAGAAAATTTAATTATCTATAAATTATTATGATTAGTGTGTTAATCATATAACTAAACATGATTAAAAGAAACTTACCATAACGTCATGTCCTCTGTTTTTGACTGAAGCCAAAGCTGGTTTGTAATGTCTTCTCCATGCTCCATCATGAATAAAACTAACTCTTTCGTTAGTTAGATCGATAGGAGATTGAAATTTTCCGGTGTTACAAATTCCCCATTTAGGATTTATTTTGCCCCATCCTTCTGGTCCTTTCTTTGTGCTTTGTTCGTATGTAAATGGTGTTTCATCCTCTGTTTTCACATTACGTTTTCATTAAAAAAACATTTATACGTCTAAAGTTTTGATGAAAAAAAAGGGTAAAAAGATGTAGTAAACATACCAACTTCCAAATCATGAGCATGTGAATTAAGGAATGAAGATAAAAAGAGGAAAATTAACGCGAAAACAGAAAATGTTTTTGTTTTGAGATCCATTTGTGTTCTTGTTTTTGTTTTTTGAAATTGCTAAGTGTTTTTATTGTGTTCTTGAGATTGTTTTGGAGATTGAAGGGTTTAGTGACAACCTATTTATAATAAGTCTTTGGTGTGGTTTGTTTTGCTGTTGTTTAATTATGGTTTTTTCAGTTGCTGCGATTATTAGTTAATAATTTGGTGTAAGTATTTGAAATAAGAAAAAAAAAAAAACTGAATGCTTAGTGAAAATTATGATTTTTCTAATTTGGGGTTTAATAGTAAATAAATATGAAGAATGACAAACCAACAGAAACTAACAGAAACGCAAAGCTACCTGGATGAATGAATTAAACTCATTCATAAGAGAATATGCTTTTACACGACCGTAACAAACAAACTTCACAGAGAATATCCTATCAAATCAATTTTAGTCTTAGGAGATTTACTGCGAGATCAATTATTTATATTAAAAAACCATTAATTTGTACGTATATTCGAAATATATTGATAATTGATTATGATATACTAGGTATTCCCATATTTATAAAATACTCTTCAATTAATATATGTTTCATTGTTAAAAAATTCCAAGAGTGAAGTTTGTGTATATATCAATGTTCAGTTTGGAGATATGATTTGGCATTATGGAAAAATAATTAACAAAATGATTAAAGATAATCATATCCTAATCATATCCTACAATTAATCCAAGTATTTTCTAAATTCCACAACTAAAACTTAAATATGGACATTTGAGATATGATAATGGGTGGATAAAACGTGTTAATGTTCGGGGATTATTCTTTCCTTAACGGTAATGAGATCTTCCATATACATATTTTATCAGTTCATGCTTTTTTCATATTTCCTTACTCATAAAACGTGATTAAAAACAAAATAAAGTGTCAAACGGTAATTGAATAAAGTGTATCCAATTAGAGAGATGTGAATCCTTATCCTCCTTATAATATTTTTGAAGCTATATACAACTAGAGATCATCAACACAATCTATTTTGAACAAGAAAAGTATGAAACTAAAACCAAGTCAAGTTGTTCATATGTGCATTATTACCTAACTTGATCACCAATCAAGCTTGAACATCATCAGCTTTCTTATTCTTCTCTAGTGGCTCTACTTGTTCATCTTCAGTCAACGGTTCCTCGACATACTCATTCTCGAAAGCATCAGTTGGAACCTCGTAAATCCTCACTTGCGGCTTCGACGGATCCTTCACTAAAACATACTTCCCTTCCCTTAGTTTCATACACATATCAACTATACATTTCACAATCCCCCACATGTTCAACGTATTGAGATTAATCTGTCCAGCGAAATCCTTCGGTTTATACCCCAAAACCGACAATATCACATGGTTGAAATGATCGCAAGGATGAATTCTAGAGACGAAACCAATCTTCATCATATCAGCATTACCCAATAGAGCTTGCGCGGTCCATTTCGCCAACTTATTACCATTGTTCTTCAACTCGGTACCTAAAACCGCACCTCTCTGAGTTTCGAGCTTCTGTCTCCAATCAACACCAGAGTATTTCGGATCAAACTCGTTAAGCGCATTCAACGTAAGGAAAGATCTCTTACTATTCAGATCAAGAACACTCTGTAACTCACATCTAGCAACAAGATACATATCATCATCAAGCTTCCATCTTCTATACCTATAAGCAACAGAATCACTACCATTACCGAATGGATTCGTTTCATCGAAAGTTTCCTTCTTCCCATCTCTAACCAAAACCTGTTGCCTAAAGTTCTGATTGATGTAAGCAGCTTCTACACTAAGAGAATAAGCAGAGTTAAAATCATCTTCAGCTTCAGGCAATGGTTCTTGAGACGTTTCATGAACAGAGAACAAATCTAACTCTGATGATCCATCTCTCTTATCTAAGAACAATTTGTTCCCAACTCGTCGAATCACAATATCCCAAGAGTAAACTGATCTAGGAGCACACATAAGAGAAGCTAATACCGAATCAGTAGCGAAAACCACCGTAGCTTTATCTTCTTCAGCAAAACGTCTAATCACTGGATCATCACTAGTATTGACCTTAAAGAACAAGTTCTTGTTCTTGAAACGCTCTTGCCTGCGTTCGTTTTTCGGCGTTATACGATCGAAAACGCGATTGTAATACTCAAGAACACCACAGAGAAGAAGATCTTCAGGTTCTTGAACAGAGAAGGAGAGTTTCGAGAGCGTCGAGAATGAGATTTGTTCGATCATGTTCCATTCCGGTTTTACATCGACGGAAGATTTGAATGCGGCGGATTCACGGCGAGGTCTTTCGTTCTCTGTATCGCGTTTCTTCGATTGCGATTGCGATTCGTCTCGTCGCTGTGGTAATTGATTCCGATTGCGTCGAGGAAAACGCAATTTCGGTACGAGTTTAGATCGTGGCGGTGGTTATCCGTCGACGAGATGAGATGCTTCGTCGTCGTCATCGGGATTTCCACCGGATCCGTCGTCAACGGCGAATGCGGAGAAATCGAATACTGAAGACGGATCGGATTTAGGTCGATTACGAGTCCAATCAGCTACACGGCCGAGTTTCTCGGAGCGGGAGAAAGAAGCGAAAGGAAAGTTCCGGAGAGGATTTGCGGCGGAGGAAGAAGAATCTGGAGGACCCCAACCATCGGAATTGAAAGGTGCAGGGACGACTTCGAAATCTTCGACCACCATTGTTGCAGGTGTGTTGGGAATGAGGAAACCCTAAAATTTAGGGACGATGATGATAACGTATTTGTTAATTTGGACGCTTTTATTTTTTTTAATATTATTTGTTTTGGCTTACGGGTTTTAATAGTAATATTTTCTATACTTTAGCAAATGTCAAAACTTCATATTATCAAGAGAAATGAGAGAAGAAAAATAACAAATTAATAAAACGGATTAGCAGAGTTTGGTTGAAATTGTAATACATTAGATTATTAACTTGAGTGTGTGTATTTCGCTCATTGTAAAACAAATTACTTATATTGATATAATTAATATAAGTACTAGTTTTTGTTTGTTATTTTTATTGTGGTCATTGTGAATGGATTTCTTTTCTAGTTGATACTATAATTATTTAGGTTTTAGTGGGCTTAAGTACATAAATGATTTTTTCGTTCTTGAAAATTGTTATCCCAATCCGAAATACTTTAATTGGTTGAATCTCTGTAATTTTTAGAAGAAAGAAAGCGCATGCTCCACATTAGTCACAAACTCACAATGACTGAAAATGAAATAAGACTAATTAATTTGATATAGTATAATGTCCTGAAACGACAACAAAAATGTTTACTCAAATTCCATACATTTCACAGCTTTAAGTGCAGGTAAAACCGTAAAAGATATATATTATGCTCACAGTGAAACATCACTTTCATAGTACAATTCAAGAAAAGGATTTTGGCACCAAGAGTTAAATTCAAGAAAATAGAACTAAGAAACAAGGAAAACAATAACAAAAAAAAAAAGCTCCAAGAGAGGAATAAAGGAAACATATTAAAGAGAATATTAATTAACACTGTTCACAAACTTCTCCAGTCTCTCATAAATTCTACTCCTAGCTCCATTATCACACTCTTCCACCTATATGTACATTAACAATAAGATCAAATAAGATAAAAATAATACTCAAAAATGAAAAAATAACATGAAATATTACTAGGAATCAACTAGATGGGGTGGGACCAAAGTTATCTTAGCATTTTGAGCACATCAATCAATATATGATACGGTTATCAATCAGTATCTAACAACTAAAAACGTATATTCTCTACTAAGTTGTATTAGTTAGTGCAATGACCTAACTATGATCTCGTTCCCACTCTGTGTGTATACAATATTCTGGATTAGACCTAATTTTAACATATAGTAGTATATATAGTATCAAATTTTGATTCCTAAATTTGAGATAAAAAAATGTATTTATTTTACTTGTTACCTTGCAATGAAGAGTGTGAAAAACGGCATCATCAACGATTGAGTATCCAGCATGAGTAACCTCAGCTCCTAATTCGACATTAAGAAGACGAATTATCTCATGGAACATAACTTTGTGCTCCAAGCTTGTCACAAGAAAGATGTGAAGAATTGAACCAGTTTCTTGAATCTCGACTTTCGGCATCCTTTTAGGCGCGATGACATCGACACTCGATGAAGATCCAGCGGAATTTGATTTCTCGAAAGATGTAGTGGCAATAAGTTTTCTCTTCCTTTCTCTCTTTTTCTCCACCTTCACTTGTAATTTCTTGATGTAGTTTGCAGCTTCATCTAGCTGATCAGGCAGTGTTAGAGGCTCCTAACCATTAAACAAGAAAATGGGTTATATATCATGGAATCAAAAATTAATTGTATACGAACCAAGAAGAAGAAAAAGAAACCCTAGAAGTGTGAGGGATAAGAGAGTTGAGTTCTGAGTGGAGAGCTTTCATTTGGATCCTTCTATTCTTCTCAATCGTTTTGCGATCAGTAGATCTTGATTGACTTGTGTTTGAATGGCTCTGATCCATTGTTTTGTGATTTGCTTCTTGAACATCACAACCACACATACACCATGATAATCGTATAATAACCTCACTTATTTAAAGAGGTTATATAGTTAGTATAAAGTGACATTTTCATTCTCCTAATGATATTTAATTAGTTTTATGCTATAATTACTGATAGTGAAAAAGGTGTGAAGGAAGAAGAGTATATATACAAAAGGCTAAAAAGCTAATTAAAGAAAAATAAAGTAGAAAGGAGCCAAGTTCTTTAAATATAATTATTGCCTTGCTATTATTACTCGATTTTTCATGTATTCCGTAGGTTGTGACTTGTGACAAATAGTCTAGTCGATTGTTAGAACATAGCATGTTTTTGATACAGAATAATGACATAATACGAGAGTTCTTGCTATTTAAAGCATTTACAATAACGAAAAGAGAATAACAACAATTTTCGTAAATGTTAAGTTGGATCATACGTTCGCAGTAGATAGATGAAATTTGTTAAGTTACAACAATTTTCGTAAATATTAAGAATAATTGGTTAAGTTAGCCGCACAATATATGAATACGATACGTATATTTTATTTTTATATTTCCCCATCATTCGAAATATACTAAAAATTGTTTTAGCTATAAATGCAAAAAGAAGAAGGATAAAAGAAAAGGTATATGAAATGGAGAGTGGTGGGGTGAGTATGGTCAACATATTCGGTGAAGGCAATGCGTGGATGTTGTTAAAACCACTCGAACATAATCGACATAGAGACATGCTTCATAATCTTTTGTTCCCATCACCATTTTGTAGATGAATCTTTATCAAATGTTTCTCCATCATTATGTACATTTTATGGCAGATACTTATAAAAAATATTATTACATATTTTTACAATAATACGAAAAGATTAGCCCAAATTGAAAACAATTTTCTTCATATATATAGCCATATTTGGTTTCTAGATGTATATAGCCATATTTGGTTTCACTTTTCATATTTCAAAAGAAAATTTCCAATAGGCTTACTAAAATGTTTCTAATCCATTAGTTCATATTTCCACCAAAATCCAAAATACTTGTCAAATATTTGTAGTCCATTAAACATGCTATGCAAGTGAAGTCAAAATTCGTTTCCCATTCTTAAAACATGTTCATGTTTTCCATCGAATCACATTCTCAAAACGTGAACATATTTTAGTTCTAAAAAAATAATTATCATCTTTTATTAATCTAGTAAATAAAATTTGTAAACCATTAATAACACAATGCTTTCAAAAAATAAATCTCATGAACTTCTACATTCATACATCAAAGATAGCCTTCTAGCAAAACACTTCCACCTACTTGCTTAGAATGCAAATCTTTCACAGGTTTTGATTCTAACCAATTCATCGACGCGGCCTGTCTCTCATCTTTCGTGCTCCATTCCGGCAAAACCTCAACCACTATCTTCTGCAATAGCTTCTCCTCAATCCCATCTCTCAAAAGCACTTCAAGGTCTTTGATATTCCCTCTCAAATCCAACAAAACACTACACAGTCCACGGCGATAACAATACTCCAAAATGGAATCCAAGTTTAATTTTTCCAGGTCCACGGTTTCAACCCCGCTATCGCTGACCAATTCCTTTTCAGTAAACAATACAACTCTCGGACCTGATCCTTCCACGGTATTGGAAGAAGCAACGATAGTAGACTGTTGCGCACTGCTAGCTACTATGATTTGAATAGGTTGGATCGAAACATTCGCTTCTTGTGAGGAAATGCTTGAAAGTTTATCAGAAAACGAGGACGAAAGTATTATCGCATCATATTCTTGTAATAGCTTCGAGTAGTACCCACCGATATCCGAAGCCCCTTCACCAATCTTGTCCATAAAACAACCATTGACAGATATCGAACACCTACACAAGATTTTCATAAACTTTTAAAAACAAATCTATACGACATTGAGAAGCGATAAACTTTTACCTGAGGGCGAGTAAAGGCTTTCCCGTTAACATTCGATGGATAAATCCTTCATTCATCTTCTTGCATAACTCTTCTTCTACACCCACAGTAACATCAATCCCAGCATCTATCAAACGACTAATACCCGAAGAAGAAACTATCGGATTCGGATCAACCATCCCGATCACAACTCTTTTCACCTTAGCCTTGATCAATGCCTCAGAACACGGCGGTGTTCTTCCGTAATGATTACATGGTTCTAAACTAACATAAGCAGTAGCATTCTCAGCTAACTCCCCTGCATCTCTAAGAGCAAACACCTAACAACACCAATCACAAATTTTCACCATGAATCAAAACTTTTTCCAATTTCACAATGATGAACACACAATGCAATCTTCTATCTAATAAAGTTTACTCATTTCCAGAAACCCAGCAAGAAAAAAACTGAAATTATTACCTCAGCATGAGGTTGACCAGCTTTGGGATGAAACCCTTGACCAACAATCTCACCGTCTTTAACAATGACACAACCAACCATTGGATTAGGACTTGTACACCCAATTGCTTTCTTCGCCAAGTCTACACATTTCCTCATGTAAAACGCATCATCGGCTTCTACACCTTCATCGCTTCTCATGGCAGCTAAAACAGGATTACTGAAACAAATTTGAGATTTACGCAATCTCTTGAAGAAACTGTGTTTTGGGTTTTGAATTGAAGTGAGGTTTTTGAATATGCGGAGAGGATTTGAGGAGGGTGATGAAAATGGAACAGAGATTCGAGGAGTAATCGAATAAATCGGAATTGGGGGACAAGTGATCTGCATATCGTTATTGAATCGGAAGAAGAACGGAGAAATTGAAGAAGACGATGAGAAAAATTGGATTTTTAATTCAAAGAGCCGGTTAAGGCTAACCGGAAATCATAAACCCCGGTTTAGTATGCTATTTGATTTGTTTTTTGGTCTCTAATTTATCCGTTTTTGATCAAGACAAGAACAGAGAACATACTTGGGGAAATATGAAAAATTTCTTAATTCATAGAGTCGGTTAAGTATAACTAGACATCATAATCACCGGTTTAGTATGCTAATTGATTTGGTTTAGTCTATTAATGTATCCGGTTTTTGATCAAGAACAAAAATAGAGAACATAATTGAGGGAAAATGAAAATTTCATTCACTCATGAGACATGAGCAGAATTTGGTTTTTTTACAAAGAAAAAACTAAACAAAGAAGATACAACAACACACAAGACCTTGAATCAAGAACAAGCTTTCTCCAGAAACAAAAGCATGAACTTGTCAAAGCAAAACCAAACTTGAAACCTACAAAACACCAAACAAGGAGAAAACAAACATTGTTTCCCTAAATAGAAGAAAGATCTTCATAAATGGTCTTAATACCAGGTCTTTCAGAGACTGATCTTATACACCTCAAAGCAATCCCAAGAACTTCTTTGATACCTTTCTCTGTAACAGGTCCACTTCCCATCTCTTGACTCAAAACCGAGTCAAAACATTCCGTGCCACGTCCTTCTGCAACGCGTAACCTAACCCAATCCGTCAAATCAACACCTTCTTGTTCACCTGTGATCACATCTCCTGCACATCTTCCTGTTAAGATCTCAAGAAGTATTACACCAAACGCGTATACATCTGATTTGAAAGACGGTAACGGTTTTCTTGAAGCTGCTAGCTCGGGAGCTCGGTAACCGAGGATTCCCGCGTCTAGAATCTGTTCCACAGTTCCTGCTTGTGTCATGAGACGATGGAGACAGTAATCTGCTACACGCGCATTTAGTTCTGCTCCGTCTAAGAGAATGTTTGTTGCCTTGAGGTTACCGTGTGGAACAGCTCTGTCGAAATGGAGATAGTTTAGACCACGTGCTACATCAACCGCGATTTTCAACCGTTGGATCCAAGCCAAGGGAGGTCCTTTCCTTCCCGGTCGATCTGAGAGATATAAAACAAGAATAACCCTAAGCTCGAGGAAAATAGTTGAATATGGTTATTGAAAGGGAAGTGTTATACCGTAAAGGAAGCTAGCGAGACTTCCAGGCGATATGTAATCTGAAAGAATAAGCTTTTCGTGTTGCGTTGGACCCCAATAGTAACCTCTGAGAGTTACCACATTAGGATGTCTAATGTTAGCAAATTTCTTTACTTCTTTCGCAAACTCTTTCCTCTGCTTTGCGACACCTTCTCTTAGCCATTTAACCGTTAAAAACACTCCGTTATCAAGCGTTGCCCTGTACGAAGTCCCGTGGCTACTTCTTCCAAGCACTTCAGCCGGTGCCCTCGATAATTCCTCAGGAGTCATTTTGATTGAATCATCAAGAAAATGTAACTCTCCCACAAGTCTATCTGGTGATCTAACGTCAAGCCGTGCTAGCTGTTGATCAGCTGGTAACGAATCTCCTGAGCCAGGTGACCAAGATAAATTACTCGTCTTGGAAGGAGAAAAGCCCGTTGCAACCGCTAATTTCTCATCAGGACTATGGATATCGGACGAGGAGCCTTTTCTTGAAGCAACAAGATCCTCGGCGGAAACAATCATACCACCACCACTGCCCGAAGGAATCGTTTGAGCCCGTTTAGTAACTTCTTTACCCGTAACACTACGTTCTTCACGTCTTCTTGTTTTACAGATGCAGAATAGAAGGATAGCCACAAGGATGAGAATAATTAAAGCAACGGCGCAAGAAACTATTATCACAACCTTCACGAGTGTGCTCATGGGTTTCCTCTTGGAAACTTCTGATTCACTTGAACCAGAGGACCCAGCTGGTAAAAGGAGCTTGCTATTTCCGGGATAAAAGGAAGGCGACGGGAAGCTCTTCAAATTCTCCGGCACAGTCCCTGATAGATCATTGTATGAGACATTAAAGGCCATCAGGCTGCGAGATAAGTTGCTTGGTAGTGGTCCAGTGAACTGATTCTGAGATACGTCTAACGAGCTTAAAGAGACCATGTCATTCATGGAGTTAGGCAAAGAGCCAGACAAATTATTTGCTGCGAGATTCAGCACTTGAAGATTAGTCAAAGATCCGAATACGCCAGGAAGGTCACCGTCAAACCGATTATGAGAAAGATCAAGAAGACGGATTCTTGAACCGGAAGAAGGTAAGGGTCCGATGTTACCCGTCATGCCATTGTTTTGGAGATGGATCTCCTCCAAAGTTGGCATGGATAGTAATGCACTTGGGAGTGAGCCTTCTAAGCTGTTAGAACTTATATCGAGAACCCGAAGTTTCGGATAATGAGTAGGTATCCGTTCTGGAAGTGAGCCTGTGAGCTTATTGTAAGAAAGATTAAGATGATTTGCTCGTAAAAGCTGAGGCGTTACGTCTGGGAACGAACCAGTGAAACGGTTCTGACTGAGATCAAGATACTCGATATTCTCCCATTTTGACCATCTTGTCAGATTTCCTTCAAACTGGTTGTTTGAGAGATCAAGCAAAACACAGCTCCCAGTCAATAGTGGAAGCTCCCCGGTAAGTGAATTCGAAGACAGATCAAGCGTAATAAGAGTCGTTGACATGATCGCACTTATTGGCCCTGAAAAAGTTTAGATTTTTAGTTTCTTAGAGCCATAAATGTTCACACTATGTGAAAGATAAGAGTAAAGAGCATACCTGAGAGATTGTTGCCACTTAAATCCAGTGTTGTCAAAAGCAAGGAGTCACCTTTAAGCAAGTTATTAGGAAGGGAACCTGAAAATCTATTGTTGCTAAGCTTGAGTACTTGAAGATCGTAGACATAATTGAAACCCGGTAACTCTCCAGATAACTCGTTGTAGCTAAGATCCAAGACTTTTAAGTTCTGAAACAACTGAAATCCACTAGTCAATGAACCTTCAAGCTGATTATGGCTGAGATTCAAGTGCTTGATACTCTCAGAAACACCAGGTACGAGTTTCCCAGACGTTGACACCAATCTATTTCCGCTGAAATCGATATAGCTCGCGTTTGTTAATAGGAAAAACTCCCCGTCAAGATTACCATCGATAGCGTTACCATGCAAATCAAGAACTTCAAGACTTGAAAGTAACTCAAACCCCCTTGGAATTTTCCCAGTGAGTCCATTAGAAGACAGATTCAAGTACAGAAGATCGTTGAGCCTCGTCAAGGACTTCGGTAAAGGTCCAGATAAGGAGTTACGACTCATATCCAACGACTGAAACGAAATCAACCCGCCTATAGAGTCCGGAATCTCACCAGAAAAGTTATTACCAGCTAAAGAAAGATTCCTCAAGCTTACTGAACTGCCAATCTCTTTAGGCAACGACGAAGAGAACAGATTATCGGACAAATCCAGGAACTGTAGGCTTCTGAAACTGCCTAAATTACTCGGTAACACACCGGAAATCGAATTGTTCGACATAGATAGCTTGACAAGCTTTGTCAAATTAGAAAACATACTGAAATCAGCATCTGCAGATAAACCTAAATTGTCTAAAACAACACCAGCTACATTACCACCATTGCAGACTATACCATTCCATGAAGAAGGACAACCGTTGAAATCGATGGATTCGTCATTCCACGAGTTAAGAACAAACCCTGTTGGGTCATGCTTGATTCCTTTCTTGAATTCAAGCAATGCCATTATGTCCTGTGATGGAAGTTGCCCCATTGCAGACAAGAAAAACATGGAGAGTAACATATTCCTAAACAGATTCATCCTTCTTCAAAAAAGCTACAGTTTTTTTGCAGAAACCCAATAACTTTTCCAGCTCACCAAGGTAGAAAATTCATGGAACTCAAGTAAATCTGACAAAACAAGACAAAACCCATTAAAGCTCCAATTTTTACCAAAAGCATCAATACCCAAAAAGAAAAAACCAACAGAAAGTTGCAAAAAATCTCACCTTAGATAACGAATCTTCTGAAATCAAATGAAATGCAGGATGCTATTGAGTGAGAGAAGGAACAATCTTGATGAACCAAAGCAAAATCAGCTGAAAAAACATTAAATGAACAACGGGGCTATTCAATATTGGGTCCCATTCTGAGATCTATAACCTAATCTCAACGCAAAGAGATAATGAAAGAAAAGGAATGATTTTTATCTTACAAAGATGAAAAAAAATTGAAACTTTCTTCACTGCAATAACAATGCCGACACAGTTGAAGAAGAAGAAAGACAAATACTTTGAAGCTGAATCATTTTGAGCTCATGCAACTCACTTGGGGTTTTTGGATTTAGCCACTGAGAAATCTTTGTTGTGGGTCACTTTAATGTCACTATAACTGTTTAAGAAACCAAACAAAGAAAGCGAAAACAAAAATGAAGAAAGAGAAAATTGCTAGTTTTCACGTACGACAGTGACGAACGACAAGGACTCCGTAAAGAAGGTAAAATGGAAATGAGTCTCTTGAAGCGTGTGAACCGGAAAATACCAAAATTGATAAACCCTAAATTCGAAAACAAAATAAAAATGTTTTAATTTCCTGGGTTCTTTTGGGTTCACGAGAAATAGATTAATAATTTAATTTATTTTTCACAGTCTTTTTGACTCTTTTCAGTGAGATAAAAAAGATGAAAAAGGAAGAACAAATGTTTTTTTGTTGTTGTTGTTGTATGTAATTAGGAATTTACCCGCCAAAGGAATCTAAAAAGTTTACTTATGGTTTAGTGAGTAAGCATGGTGGACGTGAAGGGGTTTATCCAATATGGTTTTTAAGAAGGGTAAGAATGTCATTCATTTGTATAGAGAGATTGAGAAATGAGAAGACATTGGGAAAATAAGACCATGTTTATTGGCAACACCATGGTGTCTTAAAAAATGTTCTTAGAATATAAAATTATTAAAACACACCCTCTCTCTTCCTTTTATTCAACTTTATACCTTCTCTTTCTTCCTTTTACTCAACTTTATACATTCTCTTTCATCATTTCACTCTCTCTCCTTTTAAGAACACTCTCCAAAGTATCATATTTTAGACACAAAAACTCATTTTAAGAACACTATCTCTTCCTTTACTCAATTTTTATTAATTTTATATTTCAATATACCCCACAAAAACACTCTCTTTCTTCCTTTTACTCAAATTTTAATAATTTTATATTTTAAGAACACTTCTTAAGACATCATGGTGTTACCAATGAACATGTCCTAAGCGAGCATTGCGCAAGGGTAAAAATGTCATTCATCATAAATCTCGGTACAATAATTACAATAATCACTACAAGAATAATGTAATAATATAGCCACAAATTTTATGACAAAAAAAATTTGTAACAAAAATTACCCACAAATTGATACAATTTTCTTACTAATTTACTAAATAAGTTAATTGTAGCAAATTTGTAACTATCTGTGGATAATTTGTTACAAACTAGCCACACAAATAAATTTTGTAGCTATTTTGAAACAAATTGTTACGAAATATTAGTGGGTAATATTGAAACATATTTGTAAAAATATGTAGCAAAAGCTACAATTTTGCTTCAAAAATTTTTGTGAGAAATAGTTAAAAATTAGCTACAACACATATTTGTAGAAATATATAACAAAGCTACGGTTTGTTTCTAAAATGGTGTGGAAAAATGGTTACAAATTAGCTACAAATTAAGTGTTAAAGTTAATTTACTACAATTAGTTACGACAAAAAAGTGTCACATTTTTGGTATCTAAGTTAAAGCATTAGATTCCAAAAAATTATAACACATTTGAGTTAAAAAATTTGTAGATCCTAAAAACAAACTAAAGTCAATATTAACATTAGGGGTGGGCAAAAATACCCGGAACCGAAAAATCGAACTGAACCGAACCGATATTACCTGAACCGAGTCCCAACCGATTTGTTAAAAATACCCAATGTATCTTGTGTGCTTAGAACCAAAAAACCGAAACCGAACCGAACCAAAAATCCACGGATAACCGAAATGTCCGAAAATTTATGTTTTATTTAAGATTTTATGTTTTGATCCTAAGATATTTTGTATTTCATTTTATGCTTATGGACTTTGTGTTTCATTTTGTGTTCCATTTGATGTTTCATTATGAGCTTTAGACTCAAAACGCTTTACGTATAAAACGCTTTACATATAATGTTTTTGTGTTTCATTTTTGATTCGACACTTGATTTGTTTAGGTTTAAATTCGGTTATTCTATTAATAACCGAAACCGAACCGAAACCGAAGCCATTCGGTTCTAATATGGATCTCTAAATATGAAACCAAACCGAATCGAAACCGAAGTGAAACCGAACCGAACCGACCTATAACTCATATGGTTCTATACGGACTCATTTTAGCTAGAACCGAAAAACCAAAAAACCGAACCGAAGAACCGAACGCCCACCCCTAATTAACATAGCTAATCATAAGCTTCGTTCTTCTAATTATATAATGGGTCAATTTGCTCAATAACCATCAAAAAATTAAAATTCATAAACTAACTAAAATACTTAAATCTAAGGGTTGTGATTTAGCCACATATATCCATTTTTGTTAGTTTATAGATTATAGTTTTTTTTATGGTTATTCATGCTAATTTTCCTTATATAATTTGTGTCATATTTAAAAAAAAAAACAAAACCCACATAAATTTTGCAAAAATGATTACACAATAGGGAAATTAGGCCTAATAACCAATAAAAAAATTATAACTCAAAAACTAACTAAAACCCCTAAATTCAATGACTAAGATTTTGCCACATACCCCCTTTTTTGTTAGTTTTTAAGTTATAATTTTTTTCTTTGCTATTATACAAATTAACCCTAAACAATATAACTACAATAAATGACCAAAAATAATCTGTGACAATTATTTGACAAAAAAAAAGAAAAAAAAATTTGTGACAATTCAAAAAAGGGAAAATTAAGAAACTACACCAAAAATATAATAAAATTAAGAGAATACGCTAGATTTTTTTTAATTAAAAGAATAGGCTAATAATTACGATTAAGACCTTGTTTGTTCATCTGCTCATTTTGTCGTTTAATCTTTGAATTTGTTAATCATTCACAAATTATACTTCCCCAGAAAAATCTCTCCGATCAGAATCAACTATACTTTCGTTGTTTAATCAACTTGATTTTTATGGAAAATTTCACCTAAAATTGATAAGCATGTTCCCATCGCTCCCACTTCCAACCTTTTTTCTTGGCAAGATTGAATATGATAGTCTCTTATTGGAAAGCTGGCAAACAATCCGAACGATCCGAGTTAGTCTCTCTCTTTCTAAATCATTCAAATTCCTTCAAAATCGAAATTAAAAATCTCGCTTGTATTCGATTTCTCAGGTTTGCTTTGTATTTTCGTAAGAACCCATTTGGTGTAGAGTACACAAGCTTTTTGCGATTATCTTCGAGGGTTTGATTGTTTTCCCTAAAGTGCCTTTACTTAGAATTGAAGGTCATGTTGTTGTGAGTACTCTCATTTACCTCTCTTGAAGTAATTTGAATGATTTGGTTTATGAGTTTCTTGTGTGTTTGTTTAGGTTGTGCAGTTATTGGAAACTCCGTTCTTGAATCAATTACGTGTCTTTAGTTGCTACGAATGCAGCTAGGCATCGGTTTGTCGCGGGAAAATCTAAGCTTTTGCTTGAGTTTGGTGCTCGTAGAGCTCAGGGACCAATGGTGCAATAAGCCCGTCAAAATATTGTTACCGTGAAGGTTTTGATGCAACAAGGCATGTTTTTTGTTTTTTTATCGAAGAAAAATCGATAGGGAAGACATCGAAAATGATCTTCTTGTTTTCGTTGTACATATGTGCAGTAATGTTGCAGCGGAGAAACCTGTTTGGAATACCGTTACGTGTACACATTCTCATGCTTTTAGATCGTTCATGGTACGTCAAAGCTACTATTAATATTCGTTATAAAACTCGTTCGTATATGTAGTAAGATTTATCCTTTGCAGAGCCTTGATGAGATTGTTGATAAAGCGCTAGGAGTTGTGATGGGAATCGCACTTGCAAAAATTTCATTAGCTTGGTTCAAACATGCCTTACCAAGATTCAAGCTTGCATAAGTGAAAATCGATGTTTTTGCCTCAGTGTAGTATTTCTTTTGGTTTTGATTCATTTTCTTTATATTGGATACAGAATTCGTCTTCGTTATGAGGATTTTCTCCGAGACAAAAAAAACCGAGCTTGCAACGTTCACGTCATTACCCCTAGTAACGATCTAAATGAAGAAACGGTAGATGCTTTAAATAAACAGGTAAAGTCGAAAAAGGGTCATGAAATGGATGCATTTGGAATTAGAACAAACATAGTGACTTGCTATGCGCAAGCCGCGTTGGGTTGTGTTTTCAAACTCGTGGAGATAAATAATCAGCCTCGGATCAAACTTTCTGAAGTTGTTACTAAGAGTATGCAACGGTGATATTTTGTGGGTATCATTAAATATAAAATTATTAAAATTTGAATAAAAGGAAGAAAGAGAATGTTTTTTGTTGAAATAGTGTGGTGTATTGAAATATAAAATTAATAAAATTTGAGTAAATAGAGGAGATAGGAAGAAACTTTGGAGAGAGGGTATCAATAGATTGATACTTTTGGAGAGGGTGTTTTTGTGTGTTTAAATATAAAATTAATAAAAGTTGAGTAAAATGATGAAAAATAAGGTATAAAGTTGAGTAAAAGTAAGAGAGAGTGTGTGTTTTAATAATTTTATATTTAATGATATCCACAAAATATCATTGGTGCTGATGGTCTAGGTTTGGGTCCGGTTATCAAAACCCCAGAAATTAGGGTTTGTACAAGTAGGTTCAGATTAATCAAAGCTAAATTTTGAACAATAGGAGGAGAAAAAACATAATTATCATTGGTCTAAGAAAGAGTATAACAGAAGAAACTTGCTTACAATGGATTTTGAGAGATAGAAGACAACGCAGACAGAGAAAGTATATTGAGGAGATGATTTTTCCCTTTCAAATCAAAGGTAACAAAGTCAAATAAAGTGTATATCTCTAATTTAAAAAGATCTGATGTATTTTCTTAATTTTCCCAAAATTTTTTTTGCTGTGGTCGTATAATCTTATTGTGGTTTAGGAAACATCTAATTCTCTATATCTTCGACTCACTCGAAATAATATCATCATTGTATCTCTAATGAGTTATTAAAAAAATTATTCTCATTTTCCGCTTATTTTCTCTTTGTATTTTATATGTTGATCTTCTTCTATGATGTAATCGATTTTAAATCGGTTTTAATAAAATGTGTTTTAAAAAAAATTTGAGAACTTAAAAAATATATATAAAAGGGGAAAATGTGGATTTAAATGATTCAAGAAAAAAGTTCCAACAATCCATAAAAAAGGAGTAACAATAAATAATTAAGACCACATAAAAGAGTGAGAAATGAATATTCGAGGAAAAGAGAAATGAGTATTTGAGACAATCCAATCCAATCCAACATTTATTAGAGCATCATTATAGATAGTAAATTAGAGTAAATATAGTGGATTTTTAAAATATAAAATTATTAAAATTTGAGTAAAAGGAAGAAAGAGAGTGTTTTTGTGGGGTTATTAAAATATAAAATTAATAAAAGAGAGGAGATATTGGGTGTGTTTAAATATAAAATTAATAAAAGTTGAGCAAAAGAAAGAGAGTTATTAATTTTAGAACTTTTGGAGAGTAAATTGAAAGGAAGATAGAGTGTTTAAATATAAAATTAATAAAAGTTGAGTAAAAGAATAAAAGAGAAAATATAAAGTTGAGTAAAAGAAAAAGAAAGTGTGTGTTTTAATAATTTTATATTTTATATTTACCCCTATGTATAATGATGCTCTTAGTAGTAAAAAGTAGAACCGATATAAATGCCACGCAGGAGTGTTGGGTCCTACATGCTGACTTCGTTGACTCTTGTTTGGATTTAGCAAATGTAGATCGAAAATATTTAGATTTTACTGATCAATTTGAAAGTAAAAGCCTAGTTTTAGGAGAATCTAGAAATTAAGTGGTCATAATTCAAAAATGTTAATCTGAGTAACCGATCTCTAAACCGATCTCTTTCTAGTTTAGAGAAAATTCATCTAATGGCGATTCGCAGAGCACAAACACTACTTTACCTTTCTCAATTCAAAATCAATTTCATGTTTTTATCATCTCGGTCCTCTTCATCATCACAAAACTCAAATCAATTCCAGGTTCTGGTTTATTGACTTCTTTTGGGTTGTTTGTAAATTTCTTCATAATTCGCAAAGTTTGTCTCTTTTTCTCATGAGCCACCTAGAATTTGCTTAAAGATGTGATCTTTGAGCTAATTGGAAGAAAAGATCTTAACTTTAAAAATCTCACACATAGTTTACATGAATTTTGGGAACCAAGTTGCTTTTTGGTCTTGATTGCTTATCTAAATTTCGAAATGTGTGTTTCTTCTGTTCATTACTTGATGTGAATGAGAAATCTCATGTTTCTGTTTATTTTTTCTTCAGAATGTTGGTTTCATAGGGCTTGGAAATATGGGATCTAGAATGGTGAATAATCTAGTTAAAGCTGGATACAAAGTTACAGTTCATGACATGTAAATATTCTTAAGTGTGTTTTGTTCCCTTTTCCATTTTTTCATATTTGTTTTAACATTTGCTCATAATCTTGTGTTTGATTTCACAGAAACCGTGATGTTATGAAGATGTTTACTGAAATGGGAGCTTCAGCTAGAGAGACTCCTTATGAAGTTGCACAAGATAGCGAAGTTGTGATTACAATGTTACCTTCATCATCTCATGTAAGTTGAACTTATTACTTCTTCTGTCTTGTGGAAAGACTCCTTAGATGGTTGAAATTTGAAAGTTATGTAATTCATGTAGGTGATGGATGTGTACACAGGAACGAATGGGTTGCTGCGTGGGGAAAACGCTATAAGACCTGCTTTGTTAATAGATTCATCTACTATTGATCCACAAACAACCCGAAAAATCTCGCGTGCTGTTTCTTATTGTAATTTGAAAGCAAAGATAGGTAAAGCATGGATAGGATATGAGTAACCTTTTTAGTCGTAGTTCACTTGTTGGATCGAGGCGTTAAACAACAGAATCATTTTGTTCTCCTTTTGAACAAGTCAATATTGTTTCATTTAAATAGTTTCAACTTTCAAGCATCTTTGATGTAGATAATTGGCAAAAGCCTGTCATGTTGGATGCTCCTGTGTCTGGAGGTGTTCTTGCTGCAGAAGCTGGTACACTTACTTTCATGGTATGATTATGTCCCTCTTATAATCTCCGTTAGTTGAGTTACATGCTTTATAGATGCTCAGAACACAATGGTAATTACACGTTTTGTAGGTTGGAGGTCCCGAAGATGCTTACTTAGCCGCTAGACCAATACTTCAGTCAATGGGAAGAACTTCCATCTACTGTGGTGGTTCAGGAAACGGATCTGTAAGTTTCCTACCTACTAGACCCTATATTTTGTATATGTCTTTACAAACTAGACTGAGAAATCCTTCTGCATTTATTTCATGACATGCTTTTTCAAACTTAGGCTGCAAAGATTTGTAACAATTTGGCAATGGCTGTGAGTATGCTCGGTACTTCAGAAGCTTTAGCTCTTGGTCAGTCACTTGGAATCTCTGCCAGTACTTTAACACAAGTATTAAACACATCTAGTGGCCGATGTTGGAGTAGGTACGTTAGATGAATTTACCTCTTTAAATGTATAGTCGCTTTCTAAGTACAAATCCCAAATTTCTTAACTTCATTATGCTTTTAAACCACAGTGATACATACAATCCAGTTCCAGGAGTAATGAAAGGTGTACCCTCTTCACAGGATTACAATGGCGGCTTCGCCTCCAAACTTATGGTCAGTATCTTACCAACTCTCCATATTGTTGATCCAAAAATCTCTCTAAATCACATTGCTTTTTGTTGCACAAGTCTTTATGTATGTTACTTATATTCAAAATGCAGGCTAAAGACCTAAACCTCGCAGCAGCCTCCGCTGAAGAAGTTGGACACAAAAGCCAATTGATATCCAAAGCACAAGAAATGTGAGTACTTGTGTTTAAAGCTCTTTATAAAGCAATGCACATATATTACCAATCCCATTGTTTTTGTTTTTGCAGTTACAAGAAGATGTGTGAGGATGGGCATGAAACAAAGGACTTCTCTTGTGTTTTCAGACATTTCTACAATGGCAAAGATGAGGTCTGAGGCACTTCGATGACCCTCGGAAAATAGTATTCGTGTACTCGACTTCTTTGTGCATTTAGATTATTGTTTTTCATTGCAAAGAAAAGATCTTTCAAGGGTTTTGATGTTTTTATAAGGGATTTGAAATGTAATTACTTCTCAAAACATCTCTAATTTGAACCTCACTCTTGGATTCACCTTTCAAAATTATTGAGCTAAAAGTTCAAAGTTTCAAACTTTCTTTTACCCTTCCCCACAAATTAAGTGAAAAAACCTTAAGGCCCAAAAAGGGGACATTTTGTGTCTTTCCACATCGAGTAATGACCAAAAAAACCCTAACATTTTCCCATTTTCTTCAGCCTCTACCGCTCCACGTGTAAAAACCCTCACTTTTCTTCTCCATTGCTCGCTCCAGTTCCACATGCCATTTCCCTCAACTCAAAGGTACGTATTTGATGATACTTTCTTGCTTTTTTCCCTTATATGTCCTTTCTGATACTTGATTTCATCGAAATCATTCGTTTCTTTGAATGTTACTGTTACCCTTTTCTCTATTCTACTTCATTCGCTTGAAAAATCGTTCATTTTGTACTCATGTTGCTCTGTTTCATCTCTCCGTTGTCTCTCATTTTAGAAAAACCCTAACTAGTCCCGGAATTTAAGTCTTCTTATATCTCTCTTAGAAACCCTAATTTTGTACTGTTTGTACTAAAGGTACCATTTTTCCTAACCAAAGATACTTATTTTGTTTGTCTTCAGTGTATAAACAAGCTTACAGTGAGTTTGTAATGGCGGGTAGGGAGAAGCAGACTCTTACTCCAAAGGAAATTATACAACAGAAGTTTGGTGTTAAAGCAAGTTACAGAATTGAGGAAGTTCATGTTTCTTCTCGAAGTGGTCGATGCCTCTATCGATGCCATTTGCAGCTACCAGACTTCTCTGTTGTGTCAAATGTCTTCATGAAGAAGGAGGATGCCGAACAATCTGCTACTGAATTGGCTCTTGAGAAGGTATGCTTTGTATCTCTCTCCTTTGTACTTGTGTATTAGATTTCTTAAAACTGTATAATGTTAAAGAAGACAATACTACTCGTTTTTTCAGCTCGGTATTCAGTCTTGGGATAATGATGATGATATATCTGTGGAGCAAGCTTGGGATGATATCGTTGAACGCATTAAGTATATATTTTCTGATGAGGTTAGTGTGAGTTCATCAACATGAATTTATATGAGGTTATTGGCATTAATGTTAGAAGTTGTTGCCATTGCAGTTTCTTTCAGCTGATCATCCTCTAAGTAGTCACCTAAGAGCAACGATGCGAAGAGAGGGTGAACGTTGCGGATCAGTTCCTGTTTCAGTCATTTCGACATTTGATGCAAAGATTAACAGTCGTTGTAAAGTGATTAATCCTTCTGTGGACTCGGATCCTATCTTGGCCATGTCCTATGTCGTGAAGGCTGCTGCAAAGTTATCGGACTACATTGTCGTATCTCCGCATGTAGCTTCACTCCGTAGGAAAAATCCATACCCTCCAGAGATTATAGAAGCATTGGGTACTCATGGAGAAAGCATAAAAGTTGAGGCTTTATATATACAACCATTACAATATACCTGTGAGCGTGAAGACGTTGTTGATCCAGTCACACTTGATATTTCACCAAGTCAGTATTACTTGGACATTATTGCTGAAAAGCTTGGTTTGAATGATGGTAGCCAAGTGATGATATCGAGGTTGTGAAATTGTCTTTTTTCGATTAATGAATGGAGATTTCTCGGTGTTAAGCTAATATTTAAACTAATTTTGGTTTTCGTTTTATACAGGGCTTCTGGCAAAACTTCTTCTGGCTATGAGTGTAGAGTATACTCTGCCATTCCTAAGCTGATACCTTCCGATAAATCATCGAAAGCCTATGGAAAATGTCCAATTGATGAAACATCATCACCTTTTAAAAAGTCTTGGAATGCAAAAGCAAGTTTGGTTTGTGGTCAAGATATTCACGGCGATGCGATCATGGCATCTGTTTATTACCCATGGAGGTCCCATGATCTTGAACATGATCATTTAACCTTAAAGACATTTTACATGTCTCTACTCCTACCAGTTAGCTTTATGTTTTGTTATTCCTTTGTATATCTTATACTGTTTTTCTGCTTCTATAGGATATGTTGCAGTATGTCTCCTAACGGAATCTATAAAATCTTACGAAAAGCGTTCATTGCTGCGCACTTGCCTTCAGTGTTCACTAAAAAGTCTAATTGGAGAGGTCCATTGCCCAGGGAGATTCTCTGCATGTTCTGTGACCAGCAACAACTAGCTGAACCCATCTTTACTATATCCACTGTTCCGGTGAAACCACTATCTGAAATATTAAGATCACATCAGAAGTTGAAAGACACAGACGCGGATGATAATGACAATGATGAGTATTTGAGAAGGAAAAAAGAGGAGGATACACCAGGGTTAGAGCATGGGTATAGATGTGAAGTGAAAATTCTCTCAGAGTCACATGATTTAGTTTTTGAATGTTCGTCGAGAAAGTTCTATGAGAAGGAGAATCACGCGGTTCAAAACGCTTCATTGAACGCCCTCTCATGGTTTAGTGGGTTTTTCGAAAACCTGGAGGCGGACTCACTGAAACCAGGCTATGAGGAAGGAATCCTGAAAGGGCTATTTAAGCAGAAGATCTGGATGAAAGAGATTCTCCCAAATAGTGGAATAAATAAACGGCCCAAGGCTAACAAAAATAGAGATTATCCGTATGAATCAAGGATACGGCGGAAGTATGTTCGATCTATACCAAAAGGTTCCTTGGTTAGCTTATGCTATTCTGTGTCCTTGAAGGTAGATGCAGACATGTCGAAGAATGGTGAATCTTTAGAAGAACTTATCGAAAGCCATGAAGAGATAGAGTTCGAGGTAGGGAATGGTTCGATGAATCAAGAACTTGAATTAGTTGTTACTCAAATGTCTGTGGGACAATACGTTTGTTTTGGGACTGATTCGCCTACTCAAGACTTGATCTTGGCTGCTGCTGCTAATACTGCAAGAATTCGCTTGCTCTCTTCAGGTAATGCTTCCAATGTTAACATTTTCTGGTTGGAAAAGGAAAAACTTTATCAAATGCAACCAGCTAAGCCTTAACTATAAATCATTTAAAGAATCTCACCATCAAGGCTTCTGATGATTTGCTTTGCTTTTAATGCGCAGAACTCGCAGGTTTTGAATACCGAGTGCGTTTGTTGGGAGTGAACAACCTGACAGAAAAACAGATGGAGGCAGCTTTTTTCAAACCTCCACTTTCAGAACGGCGTGTTCAATATGCAGTGAAACATATAAAAGAATCATCAGCTTCTACTTTGGTAAGCTCTTTTTTCGTTTTTTTAAATCTTAACGTTCGTTCTGCTTATTGTGTTTCCGGATTCTTTTTACGACTCCTTTTTGATATTTGAGTCTCTATACCTGTTGCAGGTTGACTTTGGATGTGGCTCTGGAAGTTTACTAGACTCTTTACTGGACTATCCAACTTCACTTCAAACCATTGTCGGTGTTGACATCTCGCAGACGCGTCTTGCCCGTGCTGCTAAGGTATGGGTATAGATGTGAAGTAAAAATTCTCTCAAAGTTCCTTGATATGTGTTTGATCAAAACTACATTTACGCAGTCATGAGTTGTGTCAATATTTTTGCATCTTTTGTATCAATTTCAGATGCTACCTTCAAAACTAGACAAAGGAACTAGCAACCTCAAATCGATTACACTCTATGATGGTACCATCCTCGAGTTTGATTTGAGGCTGCATGACATTGACATCGCCACTTGCTTAGAGGTCAACATCCTATTTTCTTGTTTCATTTTAAAGTTTTGTGCATAAGTCAACAAGAAATCTGTGTTTTTACTTAGCATATAGTAATGTTCTGAATTTGTAGGTCATTGAACACATGGAGGAAAATGAAGCCTTTCAATTCGGGGAAACAGTTCTAAGCTTGTTTCGCCCGAAACATCTCATTGTCTCCACGCCAAACTACGAGTACAACAGAATCCTCCAAAAGTCTTCACCAAACCAACCAAAAGACAATACCATGTCACATCAGTCCAAATTCAGGAACCATGACCATAAGTTTGAATGGACAAGGGCACAGTTTAACCAATGGGCATCTAAGCTAGCCAAACGCCATAACTACAGCGTCGAGTTTAGCGGTGTTGGAGGTTCTAGTAAAGTGGAACCCGGGTTTGCTTCGCAGATTGCGGTGTTTAGAAGGCAGTCTTTCTCTAAGGTTGAAAAAGCCGCAGAAGGCTCGATGCAGCCTTATAAAGTCGTATGGGAATGGAAGAAAGGAAATGGAGACAACAAAGACTAAATCTATGATAAGAGTATTGAACAATATAGATATACTTATTTTGGTAATCTTTTGAACATGAATGTGTAGATTAGTCTCTGCATTTTCCTTTTGGAAATCTTCATGTTTCTTCCTATTATCACTCTTGTGAAAACGGTTCATGGAATTAATCATTTGTAATATTTTGGCAAAAATTATGGAAACATTTTCTTTTTGCTTAGACTTAGGAAGGCCACAACACGTAATGACCAAAATACCCTCAGTTTCCTCCAAACTCTGTACATTTGAAAATCCTCACATTTAGTTTCTTCTGCATTTGCATAAGAAGATAACATGAAAAAAAATTTCCAAAGTAAAACAAATCTCTCTCATCAATTCAAATGGCCAAAAACATTAGAGAAGAAAACAGAGACTGACTGAGGCACTCTGGTGTGTAACGGTCGGAAGAGACTATTACTATCGATATACAAAATATCATCTTTGGACAAGATCATTTTCCTGTTCCTCCTTTGCATCCGATTATCCTCTCTTCCTCAGGACAAAAGAGAGGTATAGATATGCAACTTCCCATTCATCAGCTGATAATGTGCTTTGATGGTAGTGGTTACCATCACCCAAAGCACCAAGCCTTGGCATGAGTTGTACAAACTCTGTCTTTTTCATATACTCATGGATAAACTCGTGCGAGTTGTTGACGAATACCAACTCTAAATCATACTCTTGGGCTAAAGCCTTGAAGATGTTAAAGGGCACAATCCATTCAGGACAATCATCAACAGCATCCTCAAGATGGAACACGTATTCGATACCAAAGGGGATGCTAGATATGAACTTCTTTTGGGAATGCTCTTCGCCAAAACGAATCGAGTATACACTATTACCAATCTCCAGACCTTGAGCTTCTCAAAGTTTCTTGATGATAACATTTGCATCTGGCATTGTTCCGATAAAAACGCCTCCAGGACGAAGTAAAGCTGAAACATTAGCCAAAGCTCGTCGTGCACGTGCCTCGGTAGCCCATGAGTAATGCATAGCAAACTGGCAACTGCAGACATCAAAAGGGCCATCTTCTTCAAGAGCCTTGTCTAGCTCTACCTCAAAACAATCCCCACATAACAAACGGGACGGAAAACTCAGCTTTTTTTTACGACGACGAGTGCGACAATCTTCAATGGACCCTTGAGCTATATCGATTCCAACATAGTACCCGATCTGCGCCTTATCCCACTTATTCAAATCACCACCCTTTCCACAAGCAAGGTCCAGAACAGCATCGCCAGGACGAGCATAGAGCTGAATCAACACACTTTTAATCCAGTTATTAAGTTTCTTCAAATGAATGATGGGACTAGCTTCTCTCTCTTCCAAAGTTTGGTTTCTTCTCCGACTGTAATGATCACCAACCTTCCTCGTCGCTAAATTCCTTGGAGAATCACCTGATAATGTCGAACCAACAAAGAACCTGGCTTTTAAGGTTTACAATTATAAGAAGAATCCTTAAACAACAAAGCAAAACATAATCCCAAAACTTGATGGAAACTACAAACAAAAAACGAAACTTTTCCTACTGGAGAACAAAAGAATGAAATCTAAGAAAACCCTTCAAATCGAATCAACAGATAACGAAGAACCCAAAAGTCGAGAGAGTAAGGAAAACCTTCAGGATTTGATCTGATTCTGGAAGAAGGTTGAGGAGGAGCAGAACTTGAAGGAGATTCGGAGAATCCTCGTTTCATAACTAATAAGATCTTCTGCAGATTTGATGCTTCTTTAAATGATAAAGAGCCCAGAAAATTCTTCAATCTTCAAATTCCAATTCAATTTTGTCTTTGCTTGAGAAGGCAGAATTGGTGAAATCAGAATTGGTGAAATCTTCTTCTTCTTCTTCCTCTCTCGGATTGATTATTATAAAAAAAAAAAAAAAATCCCCAAATTTGATTTTACTGGCTTTTGTGGCTGCGGCTAATGAAAAAAAAATTGTTTTGAGTTATGAAGAAAGAAACAATTTGAACCCTAATCTCTTGAGCCATTGGATTTGGGCCTTGGAATCAGATGAAAAAACTATTTGGTACATTTTTTTCTTTTTGGGAAAGTTGTTGTTTCATTCATTTACTCTAGATACTTTTAGAAATTTCTCTTTCATTAAACATACTTTTAAAGGGAAGTATATTTTATAAGAGATTAATGACTTTAATAACCCTATGTCATTGATTGAGCATTTTTGCCTTAGAAGTTTATGGTTACTTGCACTTTTACTCATTATTACTAATATCAATTAAATAAAATAAATAAAACTAATTTTTTGGACAAAAAAGGGAAAATAATCTAATTAAATTTGCTTTTTCTCTTCATTCAGCTCCCTCCCCTCTATCTTATGCTATCTTATTACCAACAAAATTATGTCCTAAAAAGCCTCATAAAGATGAATATTTTTACGAAGTCGGATGCCAAATCCATCAATCATAGTTTTTTTATTGGCACCGTTCAAAAACGCGGCCGTGGAAGTCGCCGATTATGTGGACGGCGCCAGAATCCACCGTGAATCGGCTCTAACTGGCGCAAAAAGCGGAAACTATAAAAAAATACAAATATATTATTAAACGAACGAAATTTATAATTTAAAACACTAACTAATTTTCTTGTTTAAAAAAACCTTTGAAATAATTTTTTGATATAATGGATGTGAATTTGGACCGTGATTGATAGATGAATTTGTATGGATGGTAAATCAAATCAATGGTGATTTGTGTACAGACTTTTTGTGTTGAAGAAAATTACGTGTTCAAATTTCAAATATCCTTTTAGAAGTTTTGTTTTAAGTTATTTTTGTATATTACTAAGTTCAAAGCATTAGTCCTTTTATTTGTTTTGTTTTGTTTCTTCTTGCAAGGCTTGACAATGTCTTTTTTGTTTCACGAAAAAAAAAAATCAAATTAGAAGTGAGCATTTGAGCCAACATAGTCTTTAGTATGGACATGCGAATGTGGCTAAATATTCATGGATATATGATTATGGAAAAATAAGCATGGAAACAAATTAATATTAGAAAAAGAATTATTTCAAAGTATTCTTCGGTTTATGAATATTTTAATCATGTTTTGGTTTTTCCAATGTTTTTAAAACCGGACCGGCGACTGAACCGAAAAAGCTTTCGGATCGTAGGTTAATATGGTCCAACCGGGTTCAACCAAATTTAATAGTTTTTAAAAATATTAGTTTATATATATTTGGTCTTATATTTTTTTCTATTTATATGTCTATATCTATTCAAATATCAAATAAAATATTTCAATTATTTCAAATATTTGAAAAACAAAAAAAATCAATAGCAAAATAAAACTAAATTATAGATACTAACACAATTATAGCAAATTTAAGCGTTTTGGTCTAAATCTTATGTATTTTATAATTTTAAAATATTTTATATGGAAAAACTTTACTATTTCATTAGTTTTATTAAAAATTTTGACTAAAAACTTATAAATGAAACAAAATAAAATGAAAACAAAAATTTTAATTAAAAAAATTATTAAACCCGGTTTGATGCGTTTCCGGTTTTTTGTCGGTTCAACCCAATTTTATATACGATTTGATTATAGATAGGTTTTTATGTTGACCCAAACCGGACCAGTGGCCGGTTCCCGGTTTAGTCTTGTCCGTGTCCCGGTCCGGTTTTCAAAACATTGGTTTTTCAAATTATAATCCATTAATAATAGTGGGTTGAAATTGTTGTTCCGAAAAAAGCTCATCTGTGATTTCGAGTTGAGAACACTACGAAAATCACGTCTAATACTAATTATTAAATTACATATTGTTAACTGAACACAAAATAATAAATGGTCAGAATTAAATAATGAACACAAAACAATAACACAACTTCTCCTACCAAATCACGTGAGGGGCAGTTTAGGGATTTAGAAAAGCAAAATAAGGGAAAAGTACACCTCCCTACAAAAGTGTCTTTAGAAGATATATCTCCACAAATAAGTATCTTCTAGAGTAATAATTCCTTCATTTTAATATTTTGTAGCAAACATGAAAAATATGTGTTTTTTTTTTTTTTTTTTGTGAATGACCGGGGAAAACTCCCGAGTGTATTATTAAGAAAAAAGAAAAATTACAACCGAGTTTGCCTTGGCCACGTAGTGCCACCGACATCCTCTCTGAAAAGCAACTCCACGTCAGTGGGAACATAATCCAAAACATGAAAACCAAATGGTAAAGAAAATGCATAGTTCGCTAATCCATCCGTTAGGCGATTAGCCTCCCTATACACATGAGAGAAACGGACCGTCCAGTCCTTGAAGAGAAAGTCATGGCACAAACGTACCAGGAAAGACAGCGGGTGCTCCTCACCTACCCCTGTCGTTAGAAAGCCAACAATTACCTCTGAATCCACCTCTACCTCCAAATGTGTTACACGCTTCTCCCAAGCCATGTACAAGCCATAATATACCCCCATAGCTCCGCTAAGGGCGCCGAACACCTCCCTATATGCACCGCAAACCCACCACACCAACTCCCATCCCTATCCCGCAGTACTCCACCCGCTGCTGCTAAACCTGGGTTTCCACGCGAAGCACCATCCGTGTTTAGTTTCAACCACCCTGTACCCGGCACCTTCCAACCTATCATACGTTCAACCCTAGGGGCTCTGGTCCCGGCACAGTCTTGCTTAACATTCGCCAAATGTACTTCCTTGGCAATATCTTTCACTAATCGGACACGATCCCGATATTTCCTATTCTCACCAAACACATTCTCGCATCTCCATTTCCAGGCCCATTAAATCGTCATCACAAACATCGTGGACCAGGAACCATTCTCAGTCAACTTATCTTTCCCCAAGTTCTCGTAAAGCCACTCTAGAATAGTCTTGTGGAAGAACATATGCCTTTGTCTACCAGGGACTAATCGATACTAAATTCCCGCCATCGCAAGACAATCCGAAGCACATGTATCAAATTCTCGGCCCCGCCTTTACATACTACACACATATCATCATCACATAAATGTCGATGTTTCCTTTCCGTGTTTGTCATAACCGCCGGATGAAGAACTAACCATAAGAACACTTTCACCCTCTCCGGTGCAATGACTCTCCACATCCGATTAAACAAACATTCCACATTCTGCCTCGGCGCCTCATCAGTTGTCAACATTTTGTATGCCGATTCCACTGTAAATAAACCATCAACATTACCATTCCACGCGATCCTATCCCTCGCACCAGTAATAGTATCAGCTACAACCGAACCAGTAATATGTGTGTTTTGATTCTATATAGTTTTAAACCCAAAAGAAAAGGAAAAAAACACTTTTTCAAATATCTTACAAAATCTACCACATTCGAAAAATTCTTATATTCAATACCATATTTTTATCTTCTAGTGAGTGAAATTGACATAATTGCCCTTAATCGTCACCTCTCTATTTGCATTTCGTCCACGACCTCTGGTTGTCCACCGATTCTGTTTACAACCACCGTCGCCGATGACCGCCGTCGTCGTCATTGTGTTCACTGTTGTCGTTTTATCCACGATCATCGTCTCCATCTCCGTCGTGGTCAACGTCGTCATCATGTCCACCGTCATCTTGTCCACGGCCATCGTCTCCATTGTGACTATTTTCGCTGATCTCCATTCTGTCTACGACCATCATTGTCTTCCATGTTTTTGTCGATGTCCACGGTCACCGTAACTGTTGCCATCGTGTTCACCGTCGTCGTTTTGTCCATGCCCATCGTCTCTATTTCCGTCGTAGCAATGTCGCTGTCGTGTCCATCGTCGTCGTCTGGTTCATGGTTATTGTCATCTCCGTTCTATCTACGACCATCGTTGTTGTCCACGTTTTTGTCGCTGTCCTCAGTAATCATTGTCTCTGTTGTTGCCACCATCACCGTCTTCGGACTAATCTCTATTTTTCTGTTTTGAGAAAGAGAGAAAAATAGAGAAGGGAAAAAAAAAAGAGAAGGAAGAAAAAGATTTATGGGTAAATTGGTAATTTCAATTATAGGGTATGGTAGATTTAATAAGAGGTTTGAAATTGTTGTAGATTTTATAAAATATATTTTTTTTAAAGTAGTAGATTGTATAATTTTTCCAAAAAAAAATATGAAATCGTACAAAGAATATGAACAAATAAAATGGTGGATATAGGGAATAAAATAGAAAGTTGAAAAGAAAAAGAAAGGACAAAGAAAAAAATTCCGGATTCCACAATATGTAATGACCAAAATACCCTCTTTCCTTCCTCTAAAACCCAGAACTCTCTCTCTCTGTTGCTCTCTCAGTTTCATGACATTTTCACTAAACTCTTCAAAAGGTTCGGACTTGATTCTTTCTTTCGTACTTTATGTTTGTTTGTGAATCTGTTTTACAAATTCTGGGTTTTTTTCTTCTCAAATTTCGATTTCATTGATCTACCGTTTCTTCTCAGGACGCTTCGTTTGCCTTACTGTTACTTAAAAAACCCTTATTTTAACATGAACCCTTTAATCTGTACTTCCTTCGAACGAAAAATCGTTCCTTTGATCGTTTTCTTGTGTTTCATATCTCTGGTTTTGCATCGCATGTGTATAAAATGGGTTAAATTTAGAACTTTTGGAATGCAGGAATTCAAATAGATGTTGATTTGTTCTCTTTGGCTCTGATTTCAGTTTTTCAAGCTTAAAAGTCATGTTCTTTGTCATTTTGAAACCCTAATTTTGTTATTTTGCACAAAAGTTGTGATCTTTGGTAATTATTTATATGACCCTTTTGTTTATTTTCAGTGTATTGAAGAAGAGCTACATTGCGTTTTGTGATGGTGGGTGGTGCGAAGCTTACTCCAAAGGCAATTATACATCAGAAGTTTGGTGCTAATGCAAGTTATAGAGTTGAGGAAGTTCATGATTCTTCTCACAGTACTTGTCCAGGCCTAGCAATACCTCAAAAAGGTCCTTGTCTCTATCGATGCCACTTGCAGCTACCGGATTTTTCTGTTGTATCGAATGTCTTTAAGAAGAAGAAGGATTCCGAACAATCCGCTGCTGAATTGGCTCTCGAAAAAGTATGCCTTTTGTTATATATTAAATCTCTTCTGTAATGTGTTATCTCGTATGTTAACGAAGACAATACTATTCATGTTGCAGCTAGGTATCCGTCCTCGAGATGACGATAATATAACTGTGGAGGAAGCTTGGGATGATATCACTAGTCGAATTAAGTATATATTTTCTGATGAGGTTAGTAATACAATAGGAGTTTCTGATTTTGTATGAAGTGTTATTGGCATTAACGTTTTAAAGTCGTTGCGGGTGCAGTTTCTTTCAGCTGAACATCCTCTAGGAGCTCACCTTAGAGCGGCATTGAAAAGGGATGGTGATTGTTGCGGCTCAGTTCCTGTTTCTGTCATTGCTACATTCGATACAAAGATTAACAGTCGTTGTAAAATCATTAATCCTTCTGTGGAAACAGATCCTTTCTTGGTCATTTCTTATGTCATGAAGGCTGCTGCAAAGTTGTCGGACTACATTATCGTATCACCAAATGTAGCTTCACTCAAAAGGAAGAATCCATACCCTCCAGAGATTATAGAAGCATTACCTACTCATGTATCTGACTCCCTAGAAGGGGTAGAAGTTAAGGCTGTACATATACCATGTATTGATACGGAGATCGTTGAGCTAGATGCTCTTGATATATCATTAGGCCTGTATTACTTGGATATTATTGCTGAAAGGTTTGGTTTGAAAGATGGCAACAACCTGATGATATCCAGGTGATTAAATTGTTTTTTTTTGGTTTCGTACTAACAAGTGTACCGCTCTCTCAGTGTTAATCTTGGTTTTATCAACAGGACTCTTGGTAAAGCTTCATGTGGCTCTGAGTGTAGACTGTACGCTCGTATTCCTAAGTTTAAGTTTGCGGATAATAATTTTTCGGATAGTTCAAATGAAGAAACTCGGAATGCACGGGCAAGTTACATTTGCGGTTATGAAATTCACTGTGATGCAATCTTGGCATCTGTTGGTTACAGATGGAAGACGGACAATCTTGACTATGATGATGTAACCGTAAAGTCATTTTACAGGTCCGTTACTCTCTCCCATATGTTGCTTAGGTTAATCTTATCATGCATTGATGCTTGACATATGCATTGTTGGATTTTGCAGGATATGTTGTGGTATGTCACCTAATGGAATCTACAAAATCTCCCGACAAGCTTTACTTGCGGCTCAGTTGCCTACTTCTTTCACTACAAAGTCTAATTGGAGAGGTCCATTCCCTAGGGAGATTCTCTGCATGTTCTGCCAGCAGCACCGACTAGCAGAACCTGTCTTTTCTATAACTGCTGATCCTGTGAAATCGTTGTCTGATATATTCAGATCTCACAAGAAGTTGAAGGTCTCAGGAGATGATGACGCTGATAATGAGAGTTCGAGTAAGGAAAAAGAGGATGATAAACCAGGATTAGGACATGGGTTTAGATGTGAAGTGAAAATTCTTACGAAGTCTCAGGATCTGGTTTTAGATTGTTCGCCTAGAAAATTCTACGAGAAGGAAAACGATGCACTTCAAAATGCTTCGTTGAAAGCCCTCTTATGGTTTAGTAAGTTTTTCGATGATCTGGACGTGAGTGGAAAGGAATCATCGTCTGATTCAGATGACGATGAGGATATGAAATTTCCAAGTAGTCATGTTTTTTCTGCCCCACCGATTCTCGGAAAAGGAGATACCTCAAAGACCACGAACAAGTCGTTGGGAGATGAGAAACCTGTTCGATCTATAACAAACGGTTCTGTGGTTAGCATTTGCTATTCTTTGTCTTTGTCTGTAGATCCTGCTTATTCGAGTGATGCATATTGGAGTGATAATGAATCTCCAAGAGAAGTAATTGAAAGCAACACAGATAAAGAGTCTGAGGTGGAGGCTGAATTCTTAATAGATATCATTGAAGACAATGAAGGGATGGAGTTTGAGATAGGAACTGGAGCGATGAATACTCATATCGAAAAAGCTGTTACTAAGATGACTGTGGGTGAATATGCTTCTTTTAATACTACACTGCCTGCTGCTGCCGAAGCTTTGATATTGGCAACAACCACTGATACTGAGAGAGCCCGCTCACTTTTATCAGGTGATGTGACTAAGATAAGAGATTCCATGCACACACATGTGTGTGTGTGTGTGTGTGTGTGTGTGTGTAATAGTGATTTATTTCTCGGCTTTTTTATGCACAGGGCATTCACATTTGGATTACAGTATACTTCTGTTGGGAGTGAAAGGACCGTCTGAAGAACGTATGGAAGCAGCTTTTTTCAAACCTCCACTTTCAAAACAGCGTGTGGAATATGCAGTGAAGCATATAAAAGAATCATCCGCTTCTACTTTGGTACGTTCTTTATAGTGTGCTTCATTGTCTTATGATCCTTATTGGTAAATCTCTGACAAGCTTGAGATGTCGCCTTTACTCTTGTTGCAGGCTGACTTTGGATGCGGTTCTGGAAGTTTGTTAGACTCTCTACTTGACTATCCAACTACACTTCAAACCATTATCGGCATTGACATCTCACCAAAGGGCCTTGCCCGTGCTGCTAAGGTATGTTTTATTCCACTCGTAGACTTAACTCGATGTGACTAATGCATCTAAAAACTTTGATGTGTTATATATGATCTCTGAAACTTATGTTATGAAAAGGAGTGATTTTTAGTATCTTTTGCTTCAATTTCAGATGCTACACACAAAACTAAACAGGGAAGCTTGCAACGTCGAATCTGCTACACTCTATGATGGTTCTATCCTCGAGTTTGACTCCAGGCTACACGACATTGACATTGGCACTTGCTTAGAGGTACTCTTATTTAGCTGATTTGTGTAGTACTTCCAATTTCGCTGGTTTTGCGTTACTTACAATCTGTTCCGATTTGTAGGTTATTGAACACATGGAAGAAGATCAAGCTTGTGAATTCGGAGAAAAAGTTCTAAGCTTGTTCCGCCCGAAGCTCTTGATTGTTTCGACACCAAACTTCGAGTACAACAGAATTCTCCAACAGTCTACACCAGCAACTCAAGAAGATGACAAACCCGAGTCACAACTTCCGAAATTCAGGAACCATGACCATAAATTCGAATGGACGAGGGAACAGTTTAACGAATGGGCTTCTAAGCTCGCCAAACGCCATAACTACAGCGTCGAGTTTAGCGGTGTTGGCGGGTCTGGTGAAGTAGAGCCCGGGTTTGCTTCTCAAATCGCTGTTTTCAAACGCGATGCTTTATCCGAAAATCAAGTTGCACAAGGATCATCAATGCAGCCTTATAAAGTCATTTGGGAATGGAAGAAAGGAAGTCAAGACAAAAAAAAAGACTAATCTTTTGATTAGTGCTAATAAGTTATTTATCTAATCATGTGTTTAATCTGTAACAACACAATGCTTTTAAGTTATTTTTGCCTTAGCTTTTAACCGTAGAAATCAAACTTTATTTTGTCTACTATATTAATGGAAAATTATGCTTTTGCCCCCAGCGTTTGAAGTTATGTTTATTTATATATTGGTCCTTCTAATATGAATTACTTTCTTAATTTTTCGTCTTCCTCTCTTCTTCTTCTCTGACACTGTTTTCTGGATTTTCGATCTTGTGTTCTTGAATAATTGCCGAATTTTTCTCGGAGAAAGTTTGACGAGAATCGCCGAGAAAATGTGTCCTCCGACTGGAAATTTCTTGACTCCACCGCCGATTTCGACCACGACAATGAGAGATCATACGGCGGCGATGCCGATGTCGGAGAGGCGACGTCCACCGTCGTCGGAGAAACGTGATCCTTTTCACATTGTTCACAAAGTCCCATCTGGGGATTCACCTTACGTCAGAGCTAAACACACGCAGGTATGGATTTTCCGGGGAAAAATCGAGAAAATCAAACTTTCTTTTCTGCGCTAACTTAGGGTTTCTAGATTCTTCTCCTCGTTTCTCTTGAAGCTTTTTACATTTAATCGTTAAAACCATTCTTTAAACTTTCATTTTCCAGTGATCTTCTTGATTCTGTGTATATAAGTATTTGATTTCTTCTCTTAACCTTTAAACTTCGTTTTCCAGTGATTATATATGATTTGTGATTTGTAACATGTTGGATATGAATCTGGAAGAACAGTTGGTATCGAAAGATCCGAATCGAGCTATATCGTTGTTTTGGGCTGCAATAAACGCTGGAGATAGAGTAGATAGTGCATTGAAGGACATGGCAGTTGTTATGAAACAGTTGGACCGATCCGATGAAGGAATCGAAGCTATCAAATCTTTCCGGTATCTTTGTTCTTTCGAGTCTCAAGACTCCATTGATAACTTACTTCTTGAACTCTACAAGGTAATGGAATCGAACACGGTAGCTTCATATGCAAGTGTTTTTTGGAATGTTTCTTTGTTAAAACGTTGAAATGGGTTTTTGCGTTTTTTCGCAGAAGTCAGGGAGGATCGAAGAAGAAGCTGGATTGCTTGAGCACAAGCTGAAAACGCTCGAACAAGAAATGGGATCCGGTAGTAGAATTGTGAGAGCGAAAAGGGTTCATGGAAAACATGTCACGATGACTATCGAGCAAGAAGTAGCAAGGTGCGTAAATTATCAGTTTGTTTTCGCGCAATCTCGAGAATATGTTTGTTTCGTGAACTGACTTTGTTGGTTTGTTGAACATTTCAGGATACTAGGGAACTTGGGGTGGGTTCATTTACAGCTACATAACTATGGAATTGCAGAGCAGCATTACAGGTTTGGTTTTGTTACCAATTCCCAAACATGGAAAATTGATCTTTGGGACTGTTCCTTATGTGCAGTTTTGTCCATTTGAACAGGAGAGCTTTGCGTTTGGAACTGGATAAGAACAAAATGTGCAACCTCGCGGTCTGCTTGATGCGTATGGGTCGAATTCAAGAAGCTAAAACTGTGCTTAATGATGTAAGAGATTCTTCTGCAGAGAGTGAATGCGGAGACGAGCCATTTGCAAAGTCTTATGACCGAGCCGTGGAGATGTTAGCAGAGATAGAAACGAAGAATCCAGAAGATGGTCTTTCGGATAAGTTCTACGCGGGGTGTTCGTTTGCAAACGGAATGAAGGAAAACAGAGCTCCCGGAATCAGCATGATGAACTACTCAAATGTTTCTTATTCTCCAGCATCTGTTAGACAAAACTCTGCAGGTCTGTTTACGCAGCCACGTGGACGCAAATGGGATCAGAGAAAAGAAGAGACGAGAAATGCAGCTCGAAAGCTAACGTTCGGTGCTGAACGTGTAAAGATTTTGAAGAGAGGAGAAGAACCTGCAAAAGGAAAGATACTGGACCAGAACATGATTCATGGTCTCCATGAATACGTCAATGATACTGCAGATTGTATGAATAGTGGAAAGAAAAGCTGGGCAGATATGGCTGACGAGGAAGAAGCAGAAGAAACGCAATTGCAGGCAGAGGCTAAAACCGGAGAGGTTTAGTATCGGTTATCGAATTTTTGTGAACATAGAAATTTGTATTGTAGAGGTTTTACATTGAAACATTTTCATAGACAAAATCAAAGAAGCATAATAGGCAATATGGGATTGATTACACTCCAGAACAAATCTTGTTTTTGAGAAATAAATCCGATAAGAAAAAGAAAAAAAACACACAAAAGCACAAAAAAGAGAGAATTTTCAATTCAAAGGAACAAACACAAAAGGAGATAAAAGAAATGAGTACGATGACTTACAATCTTCAAGCTTCTTCTTCCTCTTCTTCTCCTTCGTCCTCGTACTCTTCTTCACCGACTGTAGCATCTTGGTATTGTTGGTACTCTGCGACAAGATCGTTCATGTTACTCTCTGCTTCGGTGAACTCCATCTCGTCCATACCTTCTCCTGTGTACCAATGAAGGAAAGCTTTTCTCCTGAACATAGCAGTGAACTGTTCACTCACACGCCTAAACATTTCCTGAATCGAAGTCGAGTTTCCTACGAAAGTTGATGCCATTTTCAAACCCGTGGGAGCTATATCGCAGACGCTTGATTTCACGTTGTTTGGAATCCATTCGACAAAGTACGACGAGTTCTTGTTCTGGACATTCATCATCTGTTCATCAACTTCTTTAGTACTCATCTTTCCACGGAAAACAGCGGAAGCTGTTAAGTAACGGCCATGACGAGGATCAGCTGCACACATCATGTTTTTAGCATCCCACATTTGCTGGGTTAGTTCAGGGACACTCAAGGCGCTGTATTGTTGAGACCCTCTCGATGTCAATGGCGCGAAACCAACCATGAAGAAGTGGAGTCTCGGGAACGGGATAAGGTTCACAGCGAGTTTTCTAAGGTCGGAGTTTAGTTGACCAGGGAACCTGAGACAGCATGTGACACCACTCATTGTAGCTGAGATGAGATGGTTAAGATCACCAACTAAAGAACCACAGAAGAAACAAGAACAATGTCAGGGTTTTCAAAGTTAACAGTTACATGAATATTGGAAAACAAAAGAGGAGAATTCGAAAACTCACATGTAGGATTAGCAAGCTTCAAAGTGCGGAAACAGATATCGTAAAGAGCTTCATTATCCAAAACCATACACTCATCAGCATTCTCAACAAGCTGGTGAACGGAAAGCGTAGCGTTGTACGGCTCAACCACGGTGTCGGAGACCTTAGGAGAAGGGAAAACCGAAAAGGTCATCATCATACGATCTGGATATTCCTCTCTGATCTTTGAAATAAGAAGCGTTCCCATTCCAGAACCAGTTCCTCCTCCCAACGAATGACAAACTTGAAAACCTGTATCCACAATCAGAGAAATGGCGTTTCACAAATCTAAACCAAGAACAACATACACTAAACAAAGCATCATAAGCAATACGCGTCTACGAGATATGAATTTCCTTGTTCTGTGTCTAATGACGCAAGCAAAACCATAATCCTATCAAGTATCTAATACCAGATCTAGATTCAAACGAATACGTGAAGAAATCTATGGATTCAGAAATTGAAAACCTAGAAAATGAATGAGTAATCTCACTCACCTTGAAGGCAATCGCAGTTCTCAGCTTCCTTCCTCACAACATCGAGCACAGAATCAATCAACTCAGCTCCTTCCGTGTAGTGACCTTTCGCCCAGTTATTCCCAGCACCGGACTGCCCGAAAACGAAGTTATCCGGCCGGAAAATCTGACCGAACGGCCCGGATCTGAGCGAATCCATAGTTCCAGGCTCCAGATCCATGAGAACGGCGCGAGGAACGTATTTACCTCCGCTAGCTTCGTTGTAATAGACATTGATCCTCTCGAGCTGTAGATCTGAATCGCCACAGTACTGACCGGTGTGATCTATGCCGTGTTCGCCGCAGATAACTTCCCAGAATTTAGCTCCGATCTGGTTTCCGCACTGACCTCCTTGAATATGAAGGATTTCTCTCATTTTCCCCAGATATTTTCTCGCCTTGTCTTTTTCTCGAGAAAATTTGAGGAAAAAATGACGACTCCTCTGTTTATTGTTTGATTTCGAGGGGTATAAAAACAAAAGAATCTTTGAATAGGGTAGTAATCGGCTATATATAGTTTACGTCCTTTTTTTTCAAGTTTCTATAATAATTTATATAATGGTCCTTATATATTACGTTAGCTTTTAATAATAGCCTGATAGTTTTGTATCGTTTCGATTTGGTTTGGTTACTTTATGTGCTGTATTGACAGCGAATCAAACAAAATATCTGTGGAAAGATATTTTTTGTTATTAAAATAGAATTGATATCACTCGTGACAAGACTAATTTTCTACTGTCATTAATTATATATTTATTTTATTTTTGTTAAAGTCCTCGGATTTTGAAAATTAAAGACCAAAAGATTCGTATTTGCGTCATCAGTGGGATTTTCCTTTTGTGTTTTTAACTAATTTAGTAAGTTTGTTTAATGTTGTTTACACCATTAATAGCTATTTACTTATTTAGCAAATCACCATAATAAATTTTAGCTGACAATAGAAATTCGAAATAAATGGCTTACAGGCCAATGCCAACTCACAAAAATGCTTAATATAGATTCATCGAGTATGAATACAAATTTCGAAAAGATGATTTATAATGGTCTGTTGTACATATATCAAAAGTTGCATTTTGAATTTAATGGATTAACTGTTCAGTTAAAAAAGGATCCACAGTTCAAATTTTAACCATCAAAAAGGTTTAAGAAAACATTAGATGAAGTTTGTTGATGGTTTTTTTTTTTTTTTTTTAAGTTTGCCGATGGTTTTTTTTAACAATAAACGAAATGGTAACAAAAAAACGAAAACTTAAAAGTAAAATAGCTAAACCGATTAATAATGCTGGTTACTTTGGTTTTTGTTTAGGTTTAGCTTAGATTATGTAATTTCCTGGTTTAAGAAAGAGTTGAACAATATTTTAAATCCCACTCGGTTTTTTATTTGGTTATTGAGGAAAGAAATGAGTAGTAAACAATATTTAAGAGGGTTTAAATCCATTTAAGCCTGACCTGAAATATATAAACAGACCGGTTTATTACAAATTATTGTGCTGAACCGATTGGTGTATCCAAAGTTTCATTCGATTCGGTTATTATTTGGTTCGGTTCGAAATGTTAAATCTCAAATTTCACCTGGTACAAGGCTGTCCATATAAAATACTTAAAAAAATGGAAAAGTAAAGAAAAAAGAAAAATATACTAATACCAAAAAAAGTAAAAACCAACAAAGAAAAAAGAAACAAATAGTATTATATTATTTGGTCAAGGCACGCGTCGTCCTCTCATGTCTTTTTTTTTTTTTTCTTGTACAGTTTCTCTTTCTCTGGCGTTCACTTTCTTGCACAAAGGAAGAGTCTTTTTTGTTTTTCCATTTATTGTTCTCTTTCCTTTTCTTCTCCTTATCTTCCTCTCTAAAAATGTCTTATTAATGGTTTTAACCTTCCAACCAAATCTTCTCTATCTCTTCGACAAACCCTTTTCTCTGGGTTCTTCGAAGAGTTAAAAATCCCCAAAACTAAAAAACTCAAAAAAACAATGCCTTTACCTTGGAAAAAATCGAAATCTGGTCGGATCTCAAGATTCGTGTCGGATTTTCAACAATCTCCAAAACACGGTGGATCTCTCGTCGTCGAGACTGGTTTCCCAACTTCTCTTATCGATCTCTTCGTTAAAAATCGCGATCGTCTCAAAAAACAATCCTCAAAACGCAACAACAACAACAACAACAAAACCCCTCCGATTCATTCAATTCCGACACGAAAACGCGTTTCGTCACCGCCTCCACCGTTACAACGGCATCAATCGCTTCCTGTGAAACTCGATGATCCATCTTCGGTTACGGATTTACCAGCGATTGAGGAAAGCGTCGTTAATAATGACGGTGGTGGTGGTTTAACAAAATCGGAGGATGGTCGAAACGGCGGAAGCGGTTGCGTTTTGATGGTGGTTGCGTTTAAGGTTTTCGTCGTCGCGGTTCTCGCTTTAAGCACGAAGAGACTCGCCGTTGGGATCACTCTCTCTGCTTTCTCTCTCATTTTTCTCGAATTCGCGGTGGCGCGTGTCCTCACGCTCTTCAATCTCTGCCCCCACGCGCGGATTCGTCCCTGTTCGTTCATCGGTAATATCGTAAGGAAGAAGAAACCGCAAGAGGAGAAGAAGCAAGAAGCGTTACGAGAGAGAAAATGTAAGGTCACATTTGAAATTATTGAAGAACCGAAGGACTACAATGAAGAAATTCAAGATTCTTCTTCATCAACATTGGAAAAATCGAAACATGTGGAGGAAGAAGAGAAGGAAGTGGAGACGATTAGAGACATTGTGTTTAAGAAAGAAAAGAGTAAAAGCTCGAAATTGAAATCAAAGATTGTGAAGAAGATTGTACCGAAGAAGTTAAGGAGTTACAAGGAGAAGAAGAAGATGAAGAGTAAAGAAGAAGAGATAGAGGTAATAGAGATAATAGGAGAAGATGGTGAATATGAAGATGAATCTGTGACGGAAGTTTCGAGTTTGTTTTCAGATGATAGAATCGGAAATGAAATTTCTGAAAGAGATGAAGTAAATTCGAATCCGCCATTGTTAGAAAGTTGTGAAGAGATTATTGAAGAAAAAGAAGAGGAAATTGGAGGATCGAGAGGGGATGTAACGAAAGCGATGGTTCTGATTGTGATTGTTCTTGCTGGTTTATTGAATGGGAAAGTTTTAGCTATTTGTCTGACACTAACTTCGTGTCTGATTCTCAGACTTGTCTGCAACAACAAATCTCAAACCAGTCTCTGAACAAAAAACTCAAACCTTTTTTGTGCTTACGTGGCAGTGGTGGGTCCCATGACGGGTGTGTGGTTGGCAGTTCGAAGCTATATACTAATTTGTTTGGCTTATGAAACTGTAAATTTGTTTTGTGTGAAACTGAGAATGTTTTGTTATTATGGTCAAAAGGGTCAAAACTGTTGTTGTTTACTGTGAAGGTGAAGAAGTAATTAATATTATGAGAAATGGTTATTGTTGATAATGAATAAGCAAGAGTAATATACGGGTTTGTGTCGGCCAAAGAAATGGCACTAACTTGTAATAGTGTTTTTGTTGGTTTTTGTATGTGGCGATTATTGATGGAGACACATGATGATATGACATGACTAAATTACTTTAGTCGTTTTAAAAGGACCATATATTATAATACTATTTGATTCATTCAAAATATTCTTTAAATTTGATAATGGTGTTAATTGTATCGGATGGAGTGTTTAAGAAAACTTGTAGTTTTTGGGATGTGGAGTATGAAGTTTTACTCAAACCTATGTTTGACGCTTTGGGAAACAATAACAATGCGAAATCTTAATCGACTAAATATGAGCTTACATACAGTTTAAGGAAAAGATAAGGTTGGATATGTCTATAAGTTAATGAAAATGTGCACAACAAACATTTTTTTTTCTTTTCTAACTTGCGGTCTTTCAAAATTAAAAAGTTAGGATCGGTTATGAAAGGACGTAACTGTACCTTGTGTACACTGCCAACCAAACAAAGTAGCAAAAACAATTGCAAAAGGTACTTGTATATTGTAAAGAAGGCCCTCAAATTGTCTCCAAAGATGTTAGTACGTAAAGAATATTGCAAATTGTATGTAGAATCGTATCAGGGAAATAATATTATATTAGTTGTGGGCTATTAAGATAACAAATAATGTCTTTTTGTTTAATTATGGATTTAGAATATTTTGATCGAAATCACGACCTAATTCAAAGTGCATAATGTAATAATAATTTATATATAGTGGTAAGCCTCGTTGCTATATCATGCCTACCATTATGGTTTTTGGTAATGTCCATTCGTTTGTATAGATAGACTTAGCAAGTTGCTAGTTAAGTAGTTGAGTACTACTAGTTCGCAACGTATTTTAAGGGTCTAAGAGCATGATTATCAATGAGTTACAGGAAGGTGTTAGTGGGTTAAATTGTTATTTTGAGTTGTTAAAAAACTTAAGAGTGGTGCTTATTTTAGCCTCTTAAGGTGCTTAAGAGGCTAAAATAAGCACCACTCTTAAGTTTTTTAACAACTCAAAATAATATTAAATTGTTTTTAACCCACTAACATTCTTCTATAACTCATTGGTAATTATGCTCTAAAGACCCCATGTGTATGTATAATGGGTCAGATTGAAAAGACCGGTTAAAAAATTTTGAGCGGTTGAACTGAAGTTCGTTTGAAAAGAGGCGGTTAAATACAATGGTTGGAGAAAGCGGTTCGGTAACGGAGAGCGGTTGAAAAATAAGTTTGATTGGTAACACTAGAGCGGTTGAATAGTATAATTAAATAAAATTATGTTTCTTATATACCATTAATTTTTAAAAGTTACTTAGATACCACTTTTCACAAAAAAAAAACCAAACTTTCCAAAAAAGACCACAAACACAAAAATTGATTTTTAAAGGATATAATTTAATTTTTGGGGTTGGGTTAACTATTGTACAATTAGGGTATAGTTTTATGGGGTATGATATAGGTTTAGGGTTTAATTTTGATCATTTAAAACTAATTTTAATTTTGTGATATTTTTGGAACATTTGGAAAAAGTGGTATCTAGAGAACTTTTAAAATTAGTGGTATTGTTGGAAAAAAACTAAAAAAGTGGTATCTATGAGAATTACCCTTATTTACTAAACTTATTAGGAGCATTTTCAATCCATGCAAATTCTCATAAAACAAAAAATGTATTAAAAATTACAAAAAACAAAACATTACACCCATTTTATCCTCAAACGTGATTGAAAATCTCGTTACAACCACGACTTTTTATCAAATAAACACGTTTCCAACCGCTCGTTTCAATCGCTCCTTCCAACCGCTCGTTTCAATCGCTCGTCCGAATAGTAACTCTAACCGCTCCATATTTACAAAAGAGATAACCAATCTGACCCAATGTGTCTTTGCGCTTTTGATTTGTCTAGTTTTTTTTTTTTTTTTTTTTTAAACTTATTTGTCTAGTTTAATCAATGAAACTTTATTCTTTTTTCTAAAGTTATATTAATTTGGTAAATCTTTTATGACTTTCATGATTAGCCAAAAGATATATGATCCCTACGTCTTTGTGCGTTTACAACAAACAGCACAATATTTTACTTTTAAATTTTATACCGTTGTATCATCATCGTATAATACTATTTGTATAGTATGAGATTATAATTTTAGAATCGAATATCGAGTTCATATATATAATATATATATAATCCATGCGTAATAAAATTGTATCTTTGTAATCTAGTATTCATATTTTTATTTTATTCAGACCGAAAGTTAACTCCAATTAGTCTTTGACTCAATAAAGTAAGAACTCAAGTTATAATTAAAATGCTTAATGACTAAACAATAGTCGTTGACAAAAAAAAATAGACTAAACAATAGTCATGCCATGCGTGTAGTCGTGTAGATACGTTACGAATCAATGGTGCAACAAATTGCGTCCCCATGTGTAATGATTTATTAAAATAAAAATTATTGGTGATACATGCGTAAGTAAAAATCAATTACTCATATCATATCATATGCATATGAGTTGTTTTAGGTTTATTCCTCATTTCCTTGTGCTGGCCAGAAATCTTTTGCAAGTGTAGCTGTGATTTTTTGTCAGAAATAAGAAAGAAATTCATGAAACATGATCAATAGACAGCCGCACAATTTATTTGATATATATATCCAAAAAAACGGCTCATACGAAATGAGCATCTAGCTTTTAACATTGATAAAAATTGTGATACTGTTGTAATTTTTTTTTTTTTTTTTGTGATATTTACATTCACATCATATAGACTAAATACACATTATTTAGACTAAAAACTAATTAAGAATATGAGTACCCCCAGCGACTTGCCTTTCAATACAAACCAATGAGCATATGTTGTAAATTGTAATTTACTACTACGATATTTTTTATATTTTTAGTTAACATAGAGGAGGATTAACAAAATTAGAGCCAAACAGAAGTAATTTTTTTGTTTTTATCTATTATTCTTTTGTAAAAATTAAACTTTTTATAGAAACAATAACCATTTTTTCTATGTATAGTATTTCTTAAAAACAAAATACTGAAATATATATTATTTTGTAAAGAAAAAACTGTTTCACATATATATAATTTTTGGTAAAAATATATTTTTACCAACCTTAATGATGTAATGTGCCAGTTAGATACCAAATTATATAAATGGCTTGAAAAAAAGAAACTTAGAAAACGTGGGCCGAACATTATTAGCATAAACCCATCGTTCTGTGACAGAGTGTTCTTCGTTTCTCTCTTCTTACGCAGAGAGGTTCAACGAAAGGTAAAAAAAAAGCTTCAGATCTTCTTCGCATTCTCTTTGATTTATTCTCTCGATTCTCTTTTTCAATATCTCCTCCTCGAATTAGATCGATTTTGTTCGTAAATTCCGAACAAATGCTTAAATTTCTCTCCCTCTAGGTTTCTTTATCGTGGAATTTTCCTATCCTTTGATTAGATCCGTCTTTAGGTCTATGATAATAATAATCTGGAAATTGCACATTACCTTTCGTTGGATCATCTACTTTCAATTTGGCATCAATGTATCGATTTGAGATCAATTTGATTTGGAAATTTTCTATGACTGATCATTTAAAAGCATAATCTTTTTTTTTTTTTTTTGGTTTTACATTTGTTGATATATAACCACTGTTCATTATCTATGATTGTTCTAAAATCTCAACAATACAGCAATTTTTTGAATCCTGGAATCTTTTAAGAAAAGATTATGTACATATGTATGGCAAATATAAGATCAGAGTTTTCTGCACTGGTTATTCTTGCATCAGTAAGGTCATATAATCATTTTCTTGTTTTTTTGTTTCAGCCATTAGTCTCAAATAAAGTGGTAAAGATGGTTGCAGGACGCTACACAGTCGATTTGGATAAGCCACTTGTCTTTCAGGTGATGTATTCTTCTAGGTTAGAAACTTTGATGTTTGCAATGCATCAATTTACTGATAGAAAGAAACTTGTTTCCTTATCAGGTTGGTCATCTTGGTGAAGAATATCAAGAATGGATTCATCAACCTATAGTATGTGAAGAGGGTCCTCGTTTCTTCGAAAGTGATTTTTGGGAGGTAACAACTCTTCCATATCTTCTTATATGTTTATCTATCCTCTATGTTTATATCTAAATCATTTTTTGGATCTTTGAGCAGTTTTTGACTCGTACGGTTTGGTGGGCAATCCCAACAATTTGGCTTCCGGTTGTTTGCTACGTTCTTTCAATATCGGCCAGGAAGGGACTTACGTTTCCTCAGATCGGTTTAATAGTTGCATTTGGCATACTCACGTGGACACTGCTCGAATATACGCTTCATCGTTTTCTTTTCCATATCCAAACCAAAAGTTACTGGTTAGTTCAATACCCGTAATTATGCAACATAAAAAAACCGAGTTTTCGTCAACTGATTCTGTTTCTTTTTTCTTTAGGGCAAACACCGCACATTATCTTCTTCATGGATGTCATCATAAGCACCCACAAGACGGGCTTCGTCTTGTTTTCCCTCCTACCGCAACAGCTATTCTCTTGGTTCCAGTAAGTTCATCTTCTTGATTCAAATCTTGAATCTTTTCTCACTCATTGTGTTTCGAAAACCGATGTTTTCTTTTTTCCTTGTTAGCTATGGAAGCTTCTCCATCTCGTAGCTACTCCTGCGACAGCTCCTGCCATGCTTGGAGGCATTTTGTTTGGCTATGTGATGTATGATTGTACTCATTTCTATCTACACCATGGCCAACCCAAAGAACCAACCTTTAAACATCTCAAGGTAAGTAAAACCCATCTCGGAAAATCTCTTTTTTACCGCATTCCTCGAGATTACTTACATGTTTTGGTATATGTTTGACAGAAATATCACCTGAATCATCACTTCAGAATTCAAGACAAAGGATATGGAATCACTTCTTCTCTATGGGACAAAGTATTTGGAACACTTCCCGGTATAAAAGCAGCCGCGAAGAAGAGCTAAACCGAGTTTCTGTTTGCCATTTACATAGTGTCGAAAAAACTCACTGATTTTGTATATTCTTGATTCATCAGGTGATTGATTCAATATGACTATTAACTACTAGTACTGTATACCATTTATCACCATATTTGAATATATCTAGTGGTGCCTAAATCGATTTTCAGTTTAATGTTGTCTAGGTTTGATTGGTGATACATATTACTCAATAGTCATAATCCAGAGATGTCAATCATACAATGGTTTCTATTTTATACTTGCTCTGTTTCAAATTAGTTGGGATTCTAAATTAATTTTTTTTATTTCAGATTAGTTGTCGTTTACATTTTCAATGCAAATTTATGACTAATTTCTCATTTTTATCCCTACTTTTTGACTTTATTAATTACACATCAAATAAAACAATGTACTATTAATTAGGGGTTAAACAAAAAATTTAATTATATTTTTCATTTGTGAGAAAAAACCTAGAATACAACTAATTTGAACGAATATTGGTTTGTACGTATCTCTTGTGCTGGCAAAAAGAATAAAACAAACCTTCGCATGTGAGCTGTGAAATTTGTCAGAGAAAAAATCAAAATTTCTACGTATCTCTAGTGCTAGCCACACATTTATATATATTTCCAGAAAATAAAAATGGCTCCTACATTGATTTAATTTTTATAATGGTTGTGAATATACAAACCAATGAGCATGAGTTAAGAAATTGTAATTTACTTTTCATAGTAAAATCAATATGGTGGATTAACAAAAAGTGTAAAATTAGATCCAAAAAGAAGTAAATTTGATTTTTTGTTTCTTTTGAAAACCTAACTTTTGACAGCAACAAAAAATCCATTTTTCTATGTATAGTAAACAAAATATATTTATATAGATTTCAAAAAAAGAACAACTGTATCGGTGCCAGTGGTTTTTTTAAAAATGATTACCTTAAATACGAAAGATATTAATGGCTTAAAATAAAAACAGAAATGGGCCGAACATTACTATCAATAGAAAGCATAAACCCACGTTTTGTGACAGAGTGTTCTTCCTTGTTCGTTTCCCTTCTCTTTGGAGTCTCTTCTTACGCAGAGAGGCTCCGTTCATAGGTAAATCCTATAAATCTCAGATCTTCTTCGCATTCTCATCGATTTCTTCTCTCGATTCTCCTTCTCAACGTATACTTCTCGATTTAGATTGTTTTCTTTGTTTTTTTCTCGCAAAAAGTTGGGGATTTTGTTCGTAAATTCCCGAAAAATGCTGGATTTTTTCTCCCTCTAGGTTTCTTTCCTTTGATGGGTTTCTAGTGATTTCCGAGAAAATCTGATTTATGAATTGATTTGATTTTTTTGCTTTTTGAAAGTTTTGTTCTTTATCACATTGTCAAGGTTCTTCTCGTTAATTGGCTCTGGCTTTAGGTATATGGTGATTAATTTTGCAATTATAGATTAATTTTAGTTTTATGTGATTCGAATTTGTGTTCCCTTATGCAATTTGAGCTTTAGATTTATATTTCACAAATCTATTTAGATTCCATTGAAATAATATGTTTTGGGAATTTTTTGTTTGTTTGGATGATGAATTGCTCCTGGTTTAGGTTTCAAATCTAGTTTTCTGGTAAAAAGGTTATGGTCAATTATCATAATTTATTCTCTTATGTTCTTGTGAGATGAAGATTACGTCAATTTGTTATTTTCATTAGGTCACATCATAGTTATATTATATGTTTTTAAATGAGTGCAGTTTCAGTTTGGTATCACAGTAAGATGATAGGATTTTGGTTTTGAAATTCTTCTATGACTTATTAATTAAATGTTTTAGCATAACAATCTTGAATTTTTGGTTTATCTTTGATGATATGTTACTGTTCATCCTCTATGTTTGTCCTCAACAAAACTGCAATCTTTTGAATTAGGAATCTTTTTAAAAAAGCTTTTATATTTCTTTTGTACATTTGTATACAAATTTAAGATTTTTGCTTTTCATAAATTAGAGTTTATGCATTAGTTCTTCTTGCATCAGAAAGATCATGTATTCACCTTTTTTTGTTTTTGATCTTTAGCCATCATTCTCAATAAAGTAGCAAAGATGGTTGCAGAACGCTTCACAGTCGATTTGGATAAGGCGCTTGTCTTTCAGGTGATGCGCTCTAGCACTTCTTTTCGATAAGCCATTCATTTTACTCGATCGACAAAAGAAAGTAACAAATGGCGAAAATCTTTGAAACTGTCTCACTATGTTAAATCTTTGATGTTTGCAAATTGCATGCATCAGTTTTCTAATAGAAAGAAACTTGTTTACTTGTCAGGTTGGTCATCTTGGTGAAGAATATCAGGAATGGATTCATCAACCTATAGTATGTGTAGAGGGTCCTCGTTTTTTCGAAAGTGATTTTTGGGAGGTAGAAACTCATTCTTTTTAGAAATTATATGTTTCTTATACGTTATCCTCTTATGTTTATATCTAACTCATTTTTGGGAAATTTGAGCAGTTCTTGACTCGCACGGTTTGGTGGGCAATCCCAACAATCTGGCTTCCAGTTGTTTGCTACGCTCTTTCAATATCGGTGAGGAAGGGACTTGCGTTTCCTCAACTGGTTTTAATAGTTGCATTTGGCGTACTTACGTGGACACTTATCGAATACATAGTTCATCGTTTTCTTTTCCACATCGAAACCAAGAGTTACTGGTTAGTACAATATTTATAACTATGCAACATAAAAAAAAAATCGAGTTTCATCACGAAACTGATTCTGTTATTTTATTTAGGGCAAACACCGCACACTATCTTCTTCATGGATGCCATCATAAGCATCCACAAGACGGCCTCCGTCTTGTTTTCCCTCCTACCGCTGCAGCTATTCTCTTGGTTCCGGTAAGTTCATCTTCTTGATTCAAATCTTGCATCTTTTTAAAATGGAAACTTTTATTGATCTTTTTACTTTTTTTCCTTGTTAGCTATGGAAGCTTCTCCATCTCTTAGCTACCCCTGCTACAGCTCCTGCTTTGTTTGGAGGCATTTTGTTTGGTTATGTGATGTATGATTGTACTCACTTCTATCTACACCATGGTCAACCCAAAGAACCAAACTTTAAACATCTTAAGGTAAGTAGATGATCTTAGCGAGTAAACCCATCTCAAAAAATCTTTTTTTTTTCCGCTTTCAATCGTGTTCCTCTGGATTGCTGACGAGTTTTTGGTATACATTATGACAGAAATATCACCTGAATCATCACTTTAGAATTCAAGACAAAGGATATGGAATCACTTCGTCCCTCTGGGACAAAGTATTTGGAACACTTCCTGGCACAAAAGCAGCCGCGAAGAAGAGCTAAACCGAGTTTCTGTTTACCATTTTGAGAGTTTCGAAAAACTAGCTGATCTTGTGTATTCTGTGATTCATCAGGTGATTCAATATGATTGTTAACTACTTCTGTATACCATTTTGAACATATCTAGTGGTGCTTAAACCGGTTTTCATTTTCATTCTGGCTAGGCTTGTTTGGTTTTCAGATTTTTGGTTATCATCTAGTATTACTGTTTTACCAAATTAAAGAACTAAATTAAAGATTTTGAACTTGGTTTTAGTTAAGGTTAGTTTTGGATATAAAGTTGAAATCAAATCGGTTAATTTTTTAGTCAATTTGGTTTTTGAATCAATTGTTGTGTACTACTACAAGAAGACATCACTTTAAACACAACAAAGTTACACAAACAATAAAAAAAAAAAAAAAAATGAAAACAGAGTATATAACTCAAAACAGAGGAGGAATACTCTGTTCGTTTCTGAAGAAGTTTGTTGGATCAATCTTTCCTTTAACCAAAGCCAATTTCTTGAAGTTACCTTTGAAATACGTCTCACCCCATTTCCTCGCATCTTCGAAAGTCGTATTGATTCCTTTGTTCGAACCCAAATCAAGATCTCTGTAATTCAAATAAGCTCCTCTCGGCGATTTAGAAACATACGGAGTCATGTAATCGTAAAGCGATCTCATCCACCTAACGTGCTTGTTCATCGCCTCGATTTCGTTCACTTTCCATTTCACCATATACTGTACATTGTAGAGATTACCTCTCCTATGTGGATATGGAGACTCTGTTTCTGAAATCTTGTTTATTTTCCCTCCCAATGGCTCTAAGATCATCAACGGAACATCTTTCTCAAGAAACCGCTTGGTGACTTCTCCGAAAACGTGTTCAGGAACCGGTTTTTGAACGTAATCTGATTTTGCTTTGAAGTAAAGATCTTCGAATCGTAGGTCTCTGTCGAGTAAAATCTCTAACGGTTGTCCCGATCTCCAGTTGAAGAACATAATCGATTCGATCCAGCTCATTTCTTTGCAATCTTGAGATTTTAATCCGAGTTCCGGAAATTTCTGGTTCATCAGAGGAATCAATCTATCGATTCCTCCAAGAAACAGAGTTTGAAATGTCGATTTCACATTTCTTTGGTTCCCTTCTAGAGAATTGTCAATAATAACTCTGATGAATAAGTCTTCGTCTAGCTCTGATCCTATGGATTGCCATCTATGAACAAGTTTGTTCATTTTAGGTCCCATTGGATGTTGACTTATGAAACAAGTTACCTTTTCGGGAACCCTAACTAGCTTTACCTTCCATGACAAGACAACACCAAAACTCGCGGCTCCACCGCCTTGAAGAGCCCAAAATAGATCCTCTCCCATCGTTTTTCGGTCACGGATTACACCGTTTACGTCCATCAAACGCGCGTCCACAACGTTATCAGACGCTAAACCGTGTTTTCTCATAAGTGTACCGAATCCTCCGCCACTAATGTGTCCACCAACTCCAACACTTGGACATATCCCTGCCGAGAAGGCATGGATCTTGCTTGTTTTCGCGATTTTGTAATAGAGTTCGCCGAGTGTTGTGCCTGATTGGATCCACGCGGTTTCGTCTGTGAGGTTGATGTTGATCGATCTGAGGTTGACTAGGTCGATGATTATGAAAGGTGATTGAGAGAGGTAAGAGAGACCTTCATAGTCATGACCACCGCTTAGGGTTCTTACTTGTACTCCAAGTTTCTTGCTGCATAGAATCGATTTTCTGATTTCGGATTCTGATTTCGGTTTGACGATTAGGATTGGCTTCAGGCTGGTGAAATTCAAGTTGGAGAAACTTGAATTTGGAGAGGAAGATTCGGAAAAATCCGTGAAGATTCGAGGATCGGATTTGTAGTTGTTTATAGGGTTTGTGAAGGTTGAATTGCAATGATTTGTAGACAAGCAATTTTGAAATTGTTCTCTTGTAGGAGGAGTATAATCAGATTTGACATGATTAACTAAGAAGAGGATAAACAAAGACAAAACAATCTTTCTCATATTTTTGTGTTTCTTGTGTTTGAAGTTTCAGACAAAAAAGAAAGTAATGATCTTGATGTTTGTCTGGTTTAGAAAGTTTCTAAGATTTGTTGAGAAGAAGAAGAAGGCTTGAAGAAGACTATAAATATTTTTCAGTTTTGGGAGTATTTGTTTGAACAGAATATTAAATTAACGTCAATAGAAATATAATACGATTATTTCAACAAGTAGCTTGATAAAACAAAGACGGGGGTAGCTAAATTGTCAAAAAAGAAGACTTTTCAAAGTTGTGTAGAATAGTGACAATCATGTATGTGAATTACGCGTTCAAACAAAACAAATTTCAAAAACGTGGATTAATTATCACTTGCTTGAATATTATTTTGCGCCTTATTAGATTAGATGTAGACCTCTATGGTTACAGATAAAAACAATAAATAGATAAATAAATCAGAACTAATTAAGGTTTTTTTTTCCTAATTACAGTTTTTTTTGTTCAACACATTGAATTATCATTAGATTAGGCGGTTACAATCCCACACGGGGACATTGTTCAAATCCGAAACGGATGGCATCGAAAATACAATAACTCCAAGTAAGCTACAAAAGCATTAATTGAAATACATTAAAAACTTGATAAAAGCAAAAGAGTTACAAAACTTGTTTGCAAACTCTTCCAAGATAGGTAGAGAGCCAAAGTTTGAATCCGAGAGCTTGTTCGAACTACTGTAAACGTTGGCCGAAGCTTTAACCATTGCATATCCGACCGCCGAAAATTCAATAAGCAAAACCCAGTCCACGGGACATTGCATTGTTGAACTTTGGAGAGGGACACTCGTGGCATCACCTTCTTTAAAACCACGACCATAACATGATCATACATAGCTCGCTTGGTTAAAACCAAAAGCATAGAACTTAAAGAAACTCGCACTCTAAAGATGGAAAATTTCCTCGGTTGTGAAACCGGAAGCCAATCACCTCTCATAGAGAGGGAAAGAGGACGCATGAATCTATCCTCGATAGAGGAAGAAGAAAGACGCGGTTTAATCAACCGGGCCTGATTCTATTGAGCAACAATCCAAAGTATGCAAGTAATCCTAATTACAGTTATATATTCATTTTAAGTACGGTGATTGGTGGTTTGTCAAGGTCATGGTGTCGGTGGATATTATTACACAAATACTATTTCCTCGGTTCACAAATATTACAATATCTGTATCAAAATAGTTGATGTTTAAGGATTTTACATATAAATTAAGAAAACATTATTATTATTATTTTTCTAAATTAAAACATCATTTACCTTGCAATTAAATACAATTCAACCACTAGAAAAGCAAACTCCAGAATACAAATAGTCATATCAAATAAAAATACATTTAATTTTGTATTGAAAACTGAAAAATCATCTAATTTGAAACAAGAAATTTTTTTTAGAAAATTAATTATTGTGATATAGAGGGAGTAGATGTTCTAAAAGTTTTTTTTTTCTCATAAATATAGGATGTTCTCACTTACAAATGCACAACTAATTGATTTTTTAATGTTTTTGACTATTTGAATTCTATCGATTGAGTTTTTATTGCTTGAAATGTTTTGGGTCAAAAAAAGTATTATTTTATTTTTTAAAAAAATTTAATGATTTCTTATCAAAAATGTCCAAAACATCTAATATTTATGAGCAGATAGAGTAGTATGAAACCAAGTTTGGTGGTTCTCAATATTTTCAAAGGAAGTTGTTCGGAGTAAGGAGACTAGGAGATTTTTTTTTTGTTTTTTTTTTTCACTATTTTCCTCATCTCGTATTCCCAAATTTTTTAAAACGGACAAATTAGCATGAAGGCATCGAATATATTTGTCTAATATTTTGATCTAATTTTTGAAACGAGCTAAAAGATTTATTTATTACATTCTCAATACATTTTTAATGATAAAATAATGATGAATTGTAAATTTGAAGACGCATTAATTGGTTTTATTGAATTACTATTAGGTTAGAGTTACAGAAAATTGTTTAGTGCAAAAAAACAAGATATTTATAACTAAGAATTTATGTATTTTTTTAATAGTTGTGAAAAATTCTACAACATTAACCAAAAAAGACGGGGAGAGTATATTTTACAAAGAAATGAAGCGTTAACGACTTAACGTCGTCAAGGCGGCTAGCTTGATGTCAACTCTATGGGCATGATAAAAAGATGTGTCAACGTTCTTATTTTCTGGAAGTCTTTGGTAATAATGAAATGCTGCATGACTCATGAATGATGTCTTACAAATGGATTCGTAGTTTTAGATTCGCTCTAGTTTGAAGTCTTTGGACATATTTATCATAACAAGAAAACAAAATAAATAAATAAAAAACTCTAAATAAAACGTATATGAAAAGCAAAATTTATTTTTCCATTATACGACCTTATCATTATTTTCGTTTTATAATGGAAAAATGTGTCAACGTTCTTATTTCTGGAAGTCTTTGGTAATAATGGAATGATGCATGACTCATGAATGATGTCTTACAAATGGATTCGTACAGTGCCGTGCCAAGACTTGTAGAGGCCCGAGGCGAACTAAAAAACGGCTTTTTCAATAATGTTTTTGACAGTAGTTTTAAATCATAAAATTAATTAATTGAAAAACAATGATAAATAAAGTCTAAAACCAACAAGAAAAGTCTAAAATGCTAACAAAAAACGAAATATGGCAAAAATAAATTCTTTTTCTATAAACTCTTTGATCAAACTGATCATAAACAAATTGTCGAACCATCTATTTTTCTATATATATGATAGCCAAGTTATTCAATCTTTCTTATAAAATGGGTTTAATCATTTAGCAAAATCAAAAGAGACATGAGCAGTTGTTGTTTATCATAAAAAGACATGAGTATAATAAAATCAAAATCGATAGAAAAATTAGAAACAAAATCAATAAAAAAATTAGAAACAAAATCACACCACTAACATAATATAACTAATAGGAGGAATTTATTTGAAATACAAAATACAAAAAGAATTGGAAAAAAACATGTGAAATCAAAATCTGACGAAGACTAACACTGATCTTAGAGTTTTAATAAATAAACAATAATACTCGGAAAAACAGAAATAATAACACTCAAAGAAAATTTTATAAGAAATATATGAAGTTTCAAACTTAGGTGGGGATATTATGGTAGACTAATCAAATTTGTATAATCACTACACTATAACTAATATTTTGAAAATCGGGGCCCTAAAATTTCTAAATTATTTGGGGGCCCTAGGCGAATGCTTTTTTCTTAAGCCTATAGGCACGGCTCTGGATTCGTAGTTGTACTTCTCTCGCAGCCACATGTACGTAATCCGAATCAAGATTCGTAGTATTAGTTTGGAGTCTTTGGACATATTTATCATAACAAGAAAACAAAAATCTAAATAAAACGTATATGAAAAGCAAAATTTATTTTTCCATTATACGACCTTTTCATTATTTTATTTTTATAATGGAAAAGATGAATTATTGTGTAGTACCAACAAGTAAACGAACGATAACTGTTGGTATTACACGATAACCGCCCACTATTCAGTTTGTATGCTTCAACCCATTGACAACACTCATTCCATCACTACTCGCCAACACCATGTGAAGTTAAGATCTTCTACGAAACCCAAATAATATGCCAAGTCTTCATAATGATAAATCCGTATCAAACTCAAGTCGCACATTCCACTATTTCTCCATCACCTGACTGAGCTTGTCGGAGCGTATAGAAGATCTAGAAGATCATAAGATATCACAAATATTATGAAAATATATTCTATCGATTTATATATATCTTACTGTGATTATATTAGTTAGATATTAGGTCTATATAAACTGTTAAGTTTCCTAGGCATCCAACTCAAAACCAATTGGCAATGAGTGGAGAGACCCAAGTCCATTATATATTAGTTCAGATTTATTTCCACTTCCGATATAGGACAATATTCTTCACACCCCCCTCGAGATAATGGCCCGTCTAGCCATTAATCTCGACAATATCCGTGTCTTGGATTAATTTCGGGTAAGATCAATCGGGCCTCTTTCGGACCGGATTGATTTCGATTCGGGTGGGGAAGCGTGTGTTCAGGCTCTGATACCATGTTAAGTTTCCTAGGCATCCAACTCAAAACCAATTGGCAATGAGTGGAGAGGCCCAAGTCCCTTATATATTAGTTCAGATTTATTTCCACTTCCGATATGGGACAATATTCTTCATAAACCCCATTTATCTCTCTCTAGAAAGCTTGCTCCTCCTTCTCTCTAAAAAGTAAATCAGAAAAGTTGCTTGTTTTGCCCGTGGCCGGCGTTAAGTCGGTTCGGTGGCTGTAAATAGTTTATTTCGTAGTTTCTTTCACCTTTTGTGTATCATATTCCGTTTAGACGGATCTCCTTTCCACTTAGTCGGATCTCTTTTCCGCTTAGACGGATTTTGTTTCCGCTTGACGGATCCTTTCTCCGACATGTTCGGATTATCATCTGGTTGAATTTCTTTCTTCCGGATTGGATTGGGTTAATCACTCCTTCCTCGTTTAGAAATAAATTTCATTTAATTTGAGTCAATCTCTCTCTTTCATTATGGTTTTCATTGTAGGGCATAAATCTTTACATAGCCTTATGGCAAATTATGTAAAGTGTTCCGATCAAGGTCGGTTTTATCCGGCTGCTATTTCAGAATTTCTCTTGTTTTTAAAGAACGATGAGGAGTTGATTCAATGTTTGGATCTGAGGAAGGTGATCTCAAGATACATGGTGGAAAATCTTGTGCTAAATCGACGTCTGCAGGTGGAGTTAGAAGGTCAATAAGTTTCTCCGGTGGATATGCGGCAGGAAAAGCAGATCGGCGGGGAGATGTTGTGCATGAAGGACACGTGCTACAAGATTTTCAGATGATTTATTTGGTTAACACGTGGGCTGTATTTTACTCCCTTCGTTCCAATATGTAAGTAGTTTTGGCGAAAAACACGGTGTTTAAGAAACTACTTTTTCTTATAAAAAATATCATTTAATATACATAATAAATATAATTAAATATAATTTAATCAAACATAAAAAAGACTACAGAATATTATTGGTCACACAATATTCAATAAAGGTAAAAAGTACCTAGGATTCTCAAAACAACTTATATTTTAAACAAAAAAAAATACCCAAAACAACTTATATTTTGGAACGGAGAGAGTATTGTTTATTTATTGGTGTCTTCCAATTTGGACGTTTATTACTAAACCGTGTACTTGAAGTTTAGCCTATTGGGCTTATTAATGGATCTGCATTTGTAGGAAAAAAAAAGAAAGATATTAGGTCTATATAAATGTATCCACCTTGTACATTCTTATGAGAGGTAATAAATTCTTCCTATACACTAATATGTTCTCCTTTCATCAATCTAATATATTAGAGTCCAGGAACTAAAGTCTCACATCGAAAATTGAAAGGATTCCTAAACAATATATAACGGATATGGATCAATCCACTCATTGCCAATTGGTTTTGAGTCGGAAGCCCATAATCTAACATGGTTGTAAGTATATATTATGTTGATCTACCACTTGTTGTTATCGTGTATAAATTTAGTCTTATTTTTGGCCAAAGATCCTAACATACTCTTTTTCAAAGAGCCCTCAAAAGACTCTTATCTAGTGGTGCCTTTGTTTTATTTTGGTTAGTGTTTATTTATATTTTTTCGGTTTATGAAATATAGATATCAAACCTGAATATCATTTGGTTGGCTATATAGGGTTTTAGTTTGGATTATACAGTTTGGTTTCATGCATTGGTTTATATGATTTATTATCTTTAAGGTTCGGTTTGTTGGAATATATAGATAATAAATAAACTATGTAAATCTGGTTATTTGTTATTAAAGTTGATTACTTTGATACAATCTTGAGAAATCAAATCAAAAACAGAGGAGGAATACTCTGTTCATTCCTAAAGAAATTCATTGGATCGATCTTTCCTTTGACCAAACTCAATCTCTTGAAGTTACCTTTGAAATATCTCTCACCCCATTTCCTGGCATCTTCGAAACTCGTATTGATCCCTTTGTTCGTGCCTAAATCAAGATCTCTATAATTCAAATAAGCTTCTCTCGGCGATTTAGAAACGTAAGGACTCATGTAATCGTAAAGCGATCTCATCCACATCACATTTTGATTCATCTCCTCGATTTCATTCACTTTCCATTGTACCATATATTGTACAATATACATATTCCCTCTCCTGTATGGAAATGGAGACTCGGTTTCTGAAATCTCATTCATCATCCCACCCAATGGATCTAGGAACATCAATGGAGTCTCTTTCTCGAGAAACCTCTTAGAGATTTCTTCGAAAACGTATTCGGGAAAAGGATTTTTCACAAAATCTGATTTTGCTTTGAAATAAGAATTCACATATCGTTGATCTCTATCAAGCAAACTCTCTAACGGTTGTCCTAATTTCGAATTGAAGAACATAACCGATTCGATCCAGCTCATTTCCTTGCAATCTTGAGACCGTAAACCGAGTTCCGGAAACTTCTTGCTCATTAGAGGAATCAATCTATCGACTCCACCAAGAAACAGAGCTTGGAAAGTGGATTTCACTCTTCTTTGATTCTCTTCTCGAGTATTCTCAATTACGACTCTGAGGAATAAGTCTTCGTCTAGGTCTGATGCTATGTATTGCCACCGATGAACAAGTTTGTTCACTTTAGGTCCCATTGTATGTTGACTTGTGAAACAAGTTACCTTTTCAGGAACCCTAACAAGTTTAACCTTCCATGACAATACAACACCAAAACTTGCGGCTCCACCACCTCTAAGAGCCCAAAACAAATCTTCTCCCATCGATCTCCGGTCGCGAATTATGCCGTTTGCGTCCATCAAACGGGCGTCCACAATGTTATCAGACGCTAAGCCATGCTTCCTCATAATTGTACCGATTCCTCCACCGCTAAAATGGCCTCCAACTCCAACACTTGGACATGATCCTGCCGGGAATCCATGGATCTTGCTTGTTTTAGCGATCTTGTAATAGAATTCACCAATTGTTGCTCCTGACTGGATCCACGCGGTTTCGTCAGTGAGGTTGATATTGATCGATCTGAGGTTCATGAGGTTGATGATTATGAAAGGTGATCGTGAGAGGTAAGATAGACCTTCGTAGTCGTGACCACCACTTAGGGTCCTTACTTGCACTCCAAGTTTCTTACTGCATAGTATTAATCTTTTGATTTCGGATTCTAGTTTTGGTTTGACGATCAGAATCGGCTTCAGGCTAGTGAAATTCAAGTTGAGGAAATTTGAATCCGGAGATAAAGATTGAGAAAACTTGGTGTATATTCGGGGATCTGGTGTGTGGCTGGTGAGATTTTTAGGGTTCTTGAATATTGAACTATAGTGATTTGTCGACAAGCAACTTTGAAACTGTTTTCTTGTCGGAGGAGAGTTATCAGAGTTGACACATTTAATTAAGAAGAGAAGAAACAGGGACAAAGCAAGATCTCTCATTTCTGTTGATGTTTGTTGTGTTTGAAGTTTCAGTCTCTCAAGAGGAAAGTAGCAAGTCTATACTTCAAATTTATTATTCAGATGGTAATAAAGGTGGTCAACACAATTGTTCACAAAAATGGGCAATACAATTTTTTTTCACAAAATTATAGTCAACACAATTCATTGTTATATAATTACCAAAATGAGCACTATTTCCTATAAAATGCTATATTTTTTTTCTTTGTTGTTGGTCGACAAAATTTAGTGTTATACAATACCAAATCTCTTCCTACAAAGTGCAACCTAATAACTAATTTTTAAATTTGTTTTTAATATATATGTCATATTATTTTTTATATGGTTTTGAGTATGATCAATTGTAGTGAATTGTTTTAGTATATTTAGATTCAATTAAATTTCTTTGATTTTGTTTAGAACCATTAAATTTGTTTATTATTTTATTGATATTTGAATAATTTATATCCGTATATATTGTTGAATTGTATATATGGCGAAGAAAAAAATTCAACCAAAATGAGACTACCATCATGCCACCAGTCCAACAAAAACTGAGCTGCTGATCCATCAACATAATGTACACCAGTGATAAACTTTTAATATCGAGCCATACCAACACATTTGACTAACCCAAGCATATTTCATACACTCCTTTTCCAACTTTGATCATCCAAAATGTTATATTTTAATGCAGTCTTATCTTTATTCATGGTAGATTAACGTTATTTTCAAAGATATTGTCATTATAATTTTTTGGTGCAAAAATAGTAACCATTAATTTTAAATTTTATTAATTTTAAGTTATATATATTTATATTTTGTATTTTAATATATACACTATGTACATATTTTAAATATGTTCCTATGACAAACTCCAAATTATAGAAAGTAAGATAAACTAATTTCTTAGAGCATGTGCAATGCACACATTTTAGCATGCCTAAACATTATAAAATTATTAAAACACACACTCTCTCTTCTTTTTACTCAACTTTATACCTTCTCTTTCATCCTTTTACTCAATTTTTATTAATTTTATATTTAAACACTCTCTTTTCCTTTTCCTAACATTCTCAAAAATATCCTATATTAGACATTCTCTCTCTTCCTTTTCCTAAACACACTCACTATCTACTCTATTTACTTAAATTTTATTAATTTTATATTTCAATATACCCCACAAAAACACTCTATTTCTTTCTTTTACAACCATTTTAATAATTTTATATTATAAGAACACCCCAAAATGTCTCCAATATACAATGTCCAAAATTAACTTCAATGGCATGCATGTAAATATTGGTAGTTGTGAATTGTGAGCCATTGGACTCCTAGAAAAAAACTATAAAGTTAGGTTCTGAAAGTCATGAATCGATATAAACATCATAGAAACCATTTGAAGCACGCATGAAAAAACAAAAATTTGTACAGTCAAATGAGAAAAAGCCAAAGAGAATTTGATTTTGATTCCAAATTTCAATCTATACCGGCTAAAATGAAGTAAGGGCGTCTATGGAAACCAAAGATGGGAAGAACATCAGTGAGAATGCCCCAAAGAGGTTTAATGATCCATGGAATCTTTGTGGTTGCAGTGAGAGCTTGAGATTCTGAAGGTTGAACATTTTGAATATCTTTCATGTAATACTCAGTGGCTACACGACCCAGTGAGCCACAAGAACTTCATTTTTCTTTGACCACATGGACGGATCCACCGTTTTCAAGGCTTTGTTCTTCTTCTACTACTCTCGGTCGGAAAGAACAAACGATTATTACTAAGCAATTTCGACCCTTAGGTTTCAAACCAACTTAATTGTTAAATATTCAACACAAAACCAAAAACCAAAAACAAAAAACAAGTAGTCTTTTCAAATGCCAACTTCTAGACTAATCATGCAAATGTTGTTGGTTAAACTCCTAGAAACATAATTTTAAACGTCAACATCATGATTACCATTCTTCGAATCACTTAGGCATCATAATCTTGACAAACTCTTCTTAGTTGATCTGACCATCTCTATCAACATCGGCTTCATGGATCATCTCTTCAATTTCCTCATCAGTTAGTTTCTCCTCAAGATTAGTCATCACATGACGAAGCTTAGCAGCCGAGATGAAACCGTTCTGGTCTTTGTCGAAAACCCTGAAAGCTTCTTTCAGCTCTTTCTCTGAGCCAGTGGCCTTCATCTTCTTAGCCATCAGGTTCAAGAACTTGGGAAAATCGATCGTGCCGTTTTCATCTGCATCAGCCTCATAGATATATCTTGGAACTCAACCTCTGTTGGGTTTTGCCCTAGAGAACGCATAACTGTTTCCAGCTTCTTGGTTGTGATGCAACCTGTGCAACCACAATTGAGTCAAAATCACATATGACATCCCATGACAGTTACACAAAGATCTTAGATGGAGAAAAGCAACGATATATACAAAAGTTGCTCATCTTTTAATGAATATAAGAGGAAACAAATGTACACAAAATTGCCACTTTAAGCTTCAAGCAATGTATGTCTGATGATAGACCATGAAAATATTCAAGAGTTTTCTCAAAACCCATTTTCGTATAGACATTACAGTGTTGATAATAATACAATAAGAACTGAGATATTTCACGAGTTCTCCAAAAAGAAAAATTGAGAGATTCTTCATCAGCTTCAGATATACGTAGATTCAAGAGCTATATTTGAAAGCAATCATAGAAGATGCCTCTTTATTGGTAGAACGCACAAGGTACGTTGAGATTCTGTTTGTTTAGAAGTTTGCGCAGAAAGAAAAGAGAATGGATCACCTACCTTGCCGTCAAAGGTAATTGCATCTCTATGCACCAAGTTGTCCAGATATTCAAGTGTCTCCAGACCTTCAACCCGAACTACTCAGTGTGCCTCACATGTGGGGTTATAGTTACTTTCCCATGACTGATAGATATGTGAACACGAAGTTCAAAGCTGCAACATAGTAAACAAAGCGAATTGTATATTAAGCCAAAATATATTGACATTAAATTGGACTAACATAATTATCAACTATCACACCTATTAGGCCATATCTTGAAACCACATTCGATAGATTTTAAAATTGAATCGAGACTTGATTGCTGGTTAACAGGCGGCAGAGGCGAAGGAACGTTATCAAATGACCAGAATCTGTTCATAGCACATCCATGTCGCTCAAGTGTATAAAATTTTCCAAACTACAAATGATAAAATATATAATTAAAGGCAGCATGAGAAGAGAGCAAGATATTACTCAGTTTATCTTAAATGAGAACAAAATGGGTTTCACCATTGAAAGCGTACAAATTAGAAGTGCCACCAATGACTTGTGAGATGGATATCGAGATTTACCTTAGTATTTGTACGTCGATGATAATCCATGGCCAAACAAGTTATAAGCATCGATGGTATCTTGCAGTAACATCAGAGACATTGGAAAGTCATTTAATTTAACTGAGCTTTGTTTAAAGAATAATAAAGCTTTTGAGTATTATGGAGAACACCTAATATAGGAAGCGTACAGAGAAATAAAATTTTGCAAACCCAAATAAAAGGATCAATTAGCTTGCTTGGAAAACATATTTCAGAAATTGTGAAACCTAAGCTAGTTCCAAAAACTCTAAAATATCATGATTACCTGATGATGATTCTGAATCAAGATGTCTGGCAGGGTTAATGGGAGGATGATTTCATATGAGTACAAGTATATGAAACAGTGTGAGGAGAAGAGCTAGAGTAAATAGGTGTGAGTGGTGTGGTGTAGACGATTCCGGTTCTGTATATATAGGATGGATTCTTAGCGTTAATGGTGAAGCCATTACTCAGGAGAGGTGAAGGAGATCGGGAGTTACGGAAACTGAATCGTGTTTTGTATTTGATTTTGTGTTTGATTTGCAGAAGTAACTGGGAATTGGAGGAGGCGGTATGGAAGAAGAAAGGGGAGGAAGCTGAAACATGGTTTGGGCATTTTTGGTGGCCTTTATTGGAAATTCTGATCCTCTATATTATTTGAAGAAGCATTTTGGAGCATTTTGCTTAGGTGTCATCACCACAATTTTTTGAGTTTTTTATTTTTAATTTATTTTAATTTTTCTATACTAATTACCAAACACATTTTTTTCTTAATTAACTAATGTGGATTACTTTTAGCCTTAATGCCAAACACATTGAAATAATCATAAACTTACCAAAATCGAAATATTTCGAAATCATGTACTTGCCAAAAAAAAAATATATATATATATACATATTCCAAAATGTATTAATTAGGAAAAATAAAAGACATTTTTCTTTATCTTTTAAAATAGAGGATTAAATACTAATATACCATTATATTAAAGAATAAGAATTCTAAACCATTATATTAGGTGTCAAGCTTGCAATTTATCTCATTTTTTTTTTAAATTAAAATTATTTTATTAAGTTCTACTATACTCTTATCCAAACACTCTTCATAAGATAATTCCTATAACCAAACACAATAATTTGTAGCTAGTTTGCATAATTAAATGTGAATAAGTTAATTTTAAAGTATATAAAACCTTCACTTTTGGAATCATAAATCACAATTTTAATTTTCATTTAATTGAAAATAAACTAATGAAGGAATGCATTGTTTTCACTTTGGAATCTTCAATAAAAAAAATGTATATTTATATGTTTACAAACATCTCAATATTTACAAACTTACGATGCTTATTATATAAAAAATAAATTGTGTTAAGTCATAAACTGTATTTTTGTATATTATGAGATGAAATTAAAACATTTTACTATATATATTGACTAAAGGATTAAAATCGTTATTTTTGAAGATTATGAGATTGTATACATTGATAAAAAAATCTAAAACCACTATTATCAATTATATCACGGGTGAAATATATTTTTATTCAAAATAATGACAAAATTTCAAAATATAAAGCATATTTCATATTACGTATAACAATTTTCCAAAAATGGTATTTGATTTTTTTTAATTCAAACTATATTAATTTACTCGCTAATCATATTATCCCGCATATAATGCGGGTAACTTTCTAGTTCCAATTAAAGGAGACGTAGAGAGGCTCATTGTCTATATTTATTTATTACGTGTGTGAAAGATGGCTATTGATTGGCTGTTTATTTCTTCCAATATTTATGCTGACGGAAATTCAAAATGAGTTGTGTTAATGGATGAATCTGATTGGCTGAATATAATGATGAATATTCTTGTGTGTGCTGAGTTTTGACGATGACGTGGCATATTGATTGGTCGAAAATATTCTAATTATTTTAGCTGATGTTGCATCTCTTAGAGGCTAGAGATTCTTCTCCTTTTATATTAAAGCGATGCTTTCTACTTTTGTAAACATACTTCCTAATTTGTAGGATTATTGAAGTGAATGATTTATTTTTTGTGTTCCTTTCGTATGTAAAGACTGAAATGGCAAGCAATGAAGGAGATTTGAAAAATTGAAAAATAGTTTATTTTTATAAGTTTCTAGAACCTATCAAAAATACATTTTGGTTTTAGACTTTTAGTCATCTTATACTATTATTTGAGAGGTCATTTTATGGAATTACACTCACACTATGAAAGTAGACTTAAAACTATTGAACTATCCTGAATGAGAATATGTACGAAAAAAATATACGCCTTAAAACGAATATTCTCTGCATTTTATATCACCATAAAAATTGCTCATTATCTTTCTAATAAATTGAACTAAATTTGGAAATCATATTTTCTACTCTTATAAATACTACATACCAATGAAATCCTCTTGGTCCAATGATAAAAAATTTAAAAGCTTCTACAACAGGTTTAGAATTTGAATCCTAGATAATATAGTTAATTACATATTTATGGAAAAAACGTTTTTCGAACGTTCTAGAGCCATTCATCGCCCATGGAGTCCATGTCCATCCTCTAGAGATGTCGTACATGCAGAGTCGGTTTGTCGGAGAGAATATACCCATAATGGAGATGTCGTACATGCCAGAGTCGTTCGTCGATGAGAGCTTGTCCATCATGGATACATGGACAACTGCATCATGGAGGCGTATGTGGAAGTTGTTCACCCTAAACACATATATTGCAAGTAATTGAATATCATCATAGTAGATTAAGATCAAATATATTTAATGATGATATAATAGACTATATGATAATTCAATGTTTTAAAGAAAAAATACTACCTACCATATTCATAATCGACACCTTTCTTGATTTACTCTCTTTTTTTGCAGGGTTTTTAATCTCTGGTTTTTCCCTTATTTAAGTTTTTATATGATCAACATTAGCTTTTTTTTTTTCAACTATCTAATCTGGTTTTTTTATTGTTCGTATTGTTCTCTAGTTTCTTATTTGTTATTCATGTACACTAGGCATATACCCGCGCGTATGCGCTGGTTTTCTTTTTAAGAAAACAATATAATCTTATCTATATAATATTTTAAGGTTTACACAAAGCAAAGCTGTGACAGGATGACATGTGTTATCTATTTTTTTATATGATTAATTAATTATTAATTTTTTGGTCAAATGTAATTAATTACTAAAATTAATAATACTACTACATTAACTACAATATCTTAAATAAATTAAATAACAATCCAACAATAATATTTTTGTTATTCATTGTATTTAACTAATATATTATAAATATTTGAATAATTAAAGTTTATTGAGTTTAAATTTCTTGATAATAAAAAAAATTACGTCCCATTTATAAAATCGAATTCCTGAATATTCAAATTATTGTATTGGGGTCAAATGCATATAGCCATACCCAATGTTTTTTACCAACTTTCCAAGGTTGTTTATTGTTTATATATATATATATTTAATGGTAGTAATTATATATTTAACTATCATATATATATAAAGTTACGTTTAATGTTCCTAAAAACATAATCTTACATTTGTTTTAACTCATATACTATATACAAATCATATAAGTTTATGTAAATTTTTATTTGATTTTTACGAATATAATCAGTCTCTTTCTTTAATATATTGTTAAATATATGTAAATATTATAAAATATATAGAAGATTATTGATTCATATGTAAAATAGAATAGATGATTAAATTTTTTTGTTATATCTCATCATAGGCTAATATATTCCAACATAACATTTTTCGATTGAAAACACATATTCATAGCTAACAAAAGTACGTCAAGAAATAAAAACTAACTCTTTATATATGTAAATACAAAAGACAAATTAAAGAAGAAAAAAAGATGATAAGTAATCATAATATAGAAAGAGGTTGTATAACAAAAAAATTATTATACTATCAAATTTTAACCGGTTATGTAGATAACATAATTTATTCATTGTCAAATTTATGTAGTTAACAAAGTTAACAAAGAATTGCAATATAGATAATTTATACATAATTTATGTATAATAAAAGCAATATAGATAAGAGAAGCAACTAATTTAATTTCAAGTCAATTATTATTTTTAGTTTACGAAGAACGTTGTTTTTGTCAAACATAAATAATAAGATAAAACATATTGTTTGTCTCTAAATCAAATAAAATTTTAAAACAAAACTCATGCGAGTCATATTCTAGTATTAACATATTGAAAAGAAAATCCTACATTTTCATTAAACTTTAAGTTTTTTAGCCCTTGAAATTTGGCGTTGTACGTCTTTAAGAACAACATAAGACCATCATAGCACATTTCTCTAGATTTGATACATTTTAAATATTTAGAATTTTTATGAACTTAATACTTGACAAACATCGTGATTTACCACCACAAAAATTTTCGGTTTTTATCGATAGGTACTATATGCCATTATTTTCTTATGGTAACTGTGTACGTCATCATCGTATATTCTCGTTAGCCCTGAAATTTAGCTAGCAATGCTTAGAGATTGAAAGAGAAGATTAAGGAAAGCCAACAAAATTCATTAAATAAATTTACAAAATTGTTAGAACCGAAGAGCTTTAATGGGTGAGGAAGACGATCTTAATTAGTTAATTTTGTGCTGAACATTGTTTGAGGAGACTTATAATTCTTGAATGGTGGAGGAAAAAACGGTGGCGACCACGGGAAGGTAACACAATCATGTTTTAACTCCGACACTCACAATGACCACCATGATCAGAAATATACTCATCAAGTTATTATTACTTTTACGACAAATAATCTACACTCATTGGTCCATGCGAACAGAATACCAACACACATTCATCGAGTTCCACTTATTTAAAAAGTGTCGGTTACGATTTATAGGTAGAGATGCGAAGAGACAAATATCAATGCTTTCTTGAGAAATATGAACGGCGTAATTATTGGAAACGATTGATGGGGAAAGATACAAAAAAAGTTGAAGAGTTTTTATTTTTAATTATGATTGTTGTGAAACTTAAAACTATTTGCCACATGGCACTCTATTGTGTGGTGATGTGTCAAGAGATGGAGAGGGCTCATTCTCCTTTCATATATATAATTATGTTTACTTATATATTCGAATGTTTTTTTCATACATCTCCAACCCATCTCTATTTTAGAGTAAAATTTACTCCAACCCATCGCTATTTATATCTCTAAAATAGATATTATTATTGCATTCCTCTATATAAAGAGGGGGGGGGGGAAATAGCAATTCCTCTAAAATAGAGATACATTGGAGAAATTCCTCTAAAATAGAGATACATTGGAGAAGAAATAGATAAATGCTATAATATTCTCTATTTTAAAGATAGAAATAGAGAAATACATTGGAGATGGTCTTAATCTCTTCATCTTGCAAATATTATATTCTTTAATTCATGTATGAATTTTGATTTTTATGCCATTTCATGATTTCTTTTTTGGCGAATTTAGAACGTTTCAATTTCTTTGATTTAGATATAGACTGCAAGCAGCCTTTACACAAAGAAAAGAAAAAACATGAAAGGTGTTATACCCAAATTAGTAATCCATATCCCAAGGAAACTGAAATTAAATGGAAACGAGTAGTACAAGAGAAAAAGACAATGAAATCAAATAAAATTTGATAGTTTATTTATGAATCGCATTTACTGTTTTTTAGTAATATGAAGGTGGGGGTGAGCTTTTGTACTCAGTTTTAGGAGATGGGGAGTAGTACGGTGGAGTACTGTACTCGACCTTTGGAGATGGGGAGTAGTACGGTGGAGAACTGTAGACGTATGGAGGGGACTTGTACTCGACCTTTGGAGATGGGGAGTAGTACGGTGGAGAACTGTAGACGTATGGAGGGGACTTGTAGTCGACCTTTGGAGATGGGGAGTAGTACGGTGGAGAACTGTAGACGTATGGAGGGGACTTGTAGTCGACCTTTGGAGATGGGGAGTAGTACGGTGGAGAACTATAGACGTATGGAGGAGACTTGTACTCGACCTTTGGAGATGGGGAGTAGTACGGTGGAGAACTGTAGACGTATGGAGGGGACTTGTAGTCGACCTTTGGAGATGGGGAATAGTACGGTGGAGAACTGTAGCCGTATGGAGGAGACTTGTAGTCGACCTTTGGAGATGGGGAGTAGTACGGTGGAGAAGTGTAGACGTATGGTGGAGATTCGTAGTATACCTTAGGAGAAGGTGAGTAGTATGGTGGTGGTGGAGAACTGTAAACATACGGTGGTGGAGGAGACTTGTAGTATACCTTAGGAGAAGGTGAGTAGTATGGCGGTGGTGGATAACTGTAGACGTATGGTGGTGGAGGAGACTTGTAGTCTACCTCAGGAGATGGGGAGTAGTACGGTGGTGGTGAATAACTGTTGACGTATGGTGGTGGAGGAGACTTGTAGTATACCTTAGGAGAAGGTGAGTAGTATGGAGGTGGTGGAGAACTGTAGACATACGGTGGTGGAGAAGACTTGTATACAACCTTAGGGGCTGGAGAGTAACATGGAGGAGGTGGTGGACAAACGCAGACATATGGGTGGGGTGGAGACTTATAGTATACTTTAGGGGAGGGTGAGTAGTATGGTGGTGGTGGAGAGCTGTAGACGTATGGAGGAGATTTGTAGTACACCTTTGGAGATGGGGAGTAGTACGGTGGAGAACTGTAGACGTATGGAGGAGACTTGTAGTCGACCTTAGGATATGGGGAGTAGTACGGTGGAGAACTGTAGATGTATGGAGGAGACTTGTAGTCGACCTTAGGTGCTGGGGAGTAGTACGGTGGAGAACTGTAGACGTATGGAGGAGACTTGTAGTCGACCTTAGGAGATGGAGAGTAGTACGGTGGGGAACTGTAGACGTATGGAGGAGACTTGTAGTCGACCTTTGGAGATGGGGAGTAGTACGGTGGAGAACTGTAGACGTATGGAGGAGACTTGTAGTCGACCTTAGGATATGGGGAGTAGTACGGTGGAGAACTGTAGACGTATGGAGGAGACTTGTAGTCAACCTTAGGAGATGGGGAGTAGTACGGTGGGGTACTGTAGACGTATGGAGGAGACTTGTAGTCGACCTTTGGAGATGGAGAGTAGTACGGTGGAGAACTGTAGACGTATGGAGGAGACTTGTAGTCGACCTTAGGATATGGGGAGTAGTACGGTGGAGAATTGTAGACGTATGGAGGAGACTTGTAGTCGACCTTAGGAGATGGGGAGTAGTACGGTGGGGTACTGTAGACGTATGGAGGAGACTTGTAGTCGACCTTAGGAGATGGGGAGTAGTACGGTGGGGAACTGTAGACGTATGGAGGAGACTTGTAGTCGACCTTTGGATATGGGGAGTAGTACGGTGGGGAACTGTAGACGTATGGAGGAGACTTGTAGTCGACCTTTGGAGATGGGGAGTAGTACGGTGGAGAACTGTAGACGTATGGAGGAGACTTGTATTCGACCTTAGGTGCTGGGGAGTAGTACGGTGGAGAGCTGTAGACGTATGGAGGAGACTTGTAGTCCACCTTTGGAGATGGGGAGTAGTACGGTGGACTACTGTAGACGTATGGAGGAGACTTGTAGTCTTCTTTTGGAGATGGGGAGTAGTACGGTGGAGAACTATAGACGTATGGAGGAGACTTGTAGTCTACCTTAGGTGCTGGGGAGTAGTACGGTGGTGGTGGAGTGCTATACGTGTATGGCTCATATGCAGCAACCATTGTTGCCATGATGATAAATCCTAGAGCGTAAGTGAGATGGGCTGAAGACCCCATCTTGGAAAAAAATCTCATTGGGATTTTGCCTTTCTCTACCAACGCCTAGATACGTTTGTTAGTGTTTGTTGTTTTTGTTTGTGTTGTAAGGAAGGTGTCACGGGTTTATATAGCAAAGTTTTTCTCTATATCCAGCTTTGCATCCAACTAAATCGTGGAAGCATGTCTACACGATACTAGGGTGAGACGTGCAAGAACGTTTAGTGTCCAGGAAGTTCATTTATCAAATTATAATTTTGCTATTAAATATCCAAGTTTCATATATCATTGGTAAAAATCGAAAACGATATTGTTCATTTCCTATCTCAAACGTAAGCTTCATGCTTCAATATCATATGACTATTGTTGATAATTTGATCGATGATATTTATATAGGGAAAACGATTTCTTTACCAGAAGATCATATGTATCCTTACTTATTAGCTATTCTCGATAAAACAATCACATAATTTTTCTTTGAGAAACATTAATCCTAGCACGTTTACATGTATTAACATTAGTCCATATTTTAAAAAGACTGTTTCAAAAAACTTACACTTGCTAATTAAAAACTCATTCGTTGACATCATCAAAGATGTAATTTTATGTCCAAATAATGGATCTCCTAAATGCTCACACGTCTTGACAGAAAGATGTTGAGTATCACGAAGTGTTCAACATGATGAAATAGATTGAAATATGCCATGCACGATTTTGGTCTCTCCCAATAAACAAACAAAAAATTGTATTGCCCAGTCTTAAAAAGAATCAGGGACAATGCAAGATCTCTCATTTCTTTTGATGTTTCTTCTGTTTGAAGTTTTAGTAGCAAGTCTATACTCCAAATTTATTATTCAGATGGTTATAAAGGTGGTCAACACAATTGTTCACAAAAATGGGCAATACAATTTTTTCACAAAATTATAGTCAACACAATTCATTGTTATTATTATTATTATTTTTTTTCATTGTTGTATAATTACCAAAATGAGCACTTTTTCATTGTTGTATAATTATAGTTTTAATATATGTTTTTTCTTTGTTGTTGGTCGGCAAAATTTAGTGTTATATACAATACCAAAATCTCTTCCTACAAAGTGCAACCTAATGACTAATTAAATTTTTTTTTTAATATATATGTCATATTATTTTTTATATGGTTTTGAGTATCATGATCAATTGTTTTTACTTTTTGAATATGCTTTTTACTTTTTTAAATATACTTCCTAATTTGTAGGATTATTGAAGTGAATGATTTTTTTTTTTTGTTCCTTTCGTATTTAAAGACTGAAATGGTAAGGAATGACGGAGATTTGAAAATTTGAAAACAGTTTATTTTTATAAGTTTCTAGAACCTATCAAAAATACATTTTGGTTTTAGTCATCTTATACTATTATTTGAGAGGTCATTTAATGGAATTACACTCACACTATGAAAGTTTAGACTTAAAACTATTGAACTATCCTTAATGAAAATATGTACGAAAAAATATACGCCTTAAAACAAATATTCTCTGCATTTTATATCACCATAAAAATTGCTCATTATCTTTCTAATAAATTGAACTAAATTTAGAAATCATATTTTCTACTCTTATAAATACTACCTACCAATGGAATACCCTTGAACCAATGGTGACATTTTTTAAAGCTTCTACATTAGGTCTAGGATTTGAATCCTAGATAATACAGTTAATTGTAGATTTATGGAAAAAAATGCTTTTCAGAGGTTCTAGAGCCATTCATCGTCCAGGGAGCCATGTCCATCCTCCAGAGATGTCGTACATGCAGAGTCGGTTCGTCGGAGAAAATATGTCCACAATGGAAGATGTCGTACATGGCAGAGTCGTTCGTCGATGAGAGCTTGTCCATCATGGATACATGGAGAGCTGCATTATGGAGGCTTATGTGAAAGTTGTTCACCCTAAACACATAGATTGCAAGTTATTGAATACCATCATACTAGATTAAGATCAAATATATTTAATGATGATATAATAGACTATATGATAATTCAATGTTTTAAAGAAAAAATACTACCTACCATATTTTCACTCTTTTTTTTTGCGGGGTTTTTAATCTCTGGTTTTTCCCTTATTTATGTTTTTATATGATCAAAATTAGCTTTTTTTTTGTCAACTATCTAATCTGGTTTTATATTGTTCGTATTGTTTTTTTTTTTGGTGAATCAACGGGGAAAAACCCCGAAGAAATAATATTAATTAAACAACGATTACATAGGAACTTGCCGAGGGAAAACCATCCCGGCATTGTCCTCATTCAAAAGCGTTTCCACTACACTAGGAACTAAAGCAAAAGCATGAAATCCCAGCGGTCACTCGAATGCATAGTTAGCTAACCCGTCCGCAAGACGGTTAGCCTCTCTATACACATGAGATATTCAGACTGTCCAGTCCTTTCCAAGAAAGCCATGGCACAAGCGTACCAGGAAGGACAACGGATGAGCATCACTTATCCCTGCTGTCAAAAAACCAACCACTAATTCCGAGTCCACTTCCAAATCCAAGCTTGTAACCCTCTCCTCCCACGCAATAACAAGCCCATAGTAAACCCCCCACAATTCCGCTAAAGGCGCAGTGCATCTTCCAATGTTCAACGCAAACCCCCGAAGCCATCGACCACTACTGTAGTGACCCGTACCGCGATCTAGGCCAAGGCCGGCCTAAGACACGCGGAACGGCCGGTTCAAGAAAGGGAATGGCCGGCCAAACAAGGACTGTTTTGCCTAAGGCCTAGCAAATGACCGTGTACTGATCGGACTAAAGCCGAACTTAGTCACGCGCCGAGACCGCACCGTTCAGGCGCCGTTCGGCCTAAGGACTGCACCAGCCGTATGTCGGCAGCGAGTGGGCGTCGCTTTGACTTTCCGACGCCACGTGTCACGCTTAGGGAGGCCTTGCATGGGCATGTGCCACGTGTCGACCCGAAAATGATTTCTTGTTGCATGCGTTCCACAAGGATCGTGTGTCACCTAGGTGCTTGCTTGCTTCCATTTTTCTATATATAGAGAAAGACCCCCCTTTGTTCCGTTGGACCGGAGAAGAGAAACCAATACACTTGTACTGTTCCGATCCGATCCACAAGCGTACCATTCCCGATAGCGATCCGATCCACGAGTGTACCGTTTCCGATATCGATCCGATCCACGAGCGTACCATTCCCGATAGCGATCCGATCCACGAGCGTACCGTTTCTGATATCGATCCGATCCACGAGCGTACCATTCCCGATAGCGATCCGATCCACGAGCGTACCGTTTCGACCCGCGAATCCGATAGCGACCGTACTGATCCGTCTTTGCCGAGCCGAGCCAGCGTCCATTCTAGTAGCCTTAGGAGTTTCTTGAAAGGTTGGTATCACGCTCTGATTCAACCTAAGTAAATATCCTTTAGCCTAAGTTCCTTAAGGAAAACTCTAAGTGTTACCTTAGTAACCTAAGACTCGTTGTTTAGGAGCAAGCCGAGTCTAAGAAGGAGTCCGAGAGTCAAGTCTTGAGCCGACTTCATACTTCTTCCTTAAGGTGAGTCGAAGTTATGAGTGATGTGTGTTGATGAGTAGAACGCACTCGTTTGTTAATATGCTTATAATCGTAGAAGGTTTTCCTACGAATGCACTAGAAATGCTAAGAATCTTAACTAATGAAATTGGTAAAGATTGAGCTAAGTGTTTGAATGAAATTGAGTGTTTGCTTGATTTATTATGCTACGCAAATTGAGGTTCAAGTAGTTCATTAGTAGAATTTCTAAGTATTGGACTTGAATCCATGAATGAATATTTATAAGTTTATATGCATGGTTAAATGATATAAAACTTAATAAATACGCGGTAGGTCGTTCCCGTGACTTGGCTAATCTACCCGTTGGGTATTAGTTAATACTCACGATGACATGGAGAGACGGGATTGCAACCTAGGGCCATGTATTGCATAAGCGATCGATGCAAGTTGTTAAAGGATCATAAGTCCTTAGCCATTGTGGCGGGGGACCGGGTGATGACTTGACATATACGTGATGGGAATGGACAACGCGTGGGCCTTAAGAGAATTGAGAATGTTAAATGCATATGAACCGGTCATGTTAATTATGCATTGCATTGAGTGTTGCGTGTTAATTGTTATTTTGGGGTTTGGTTGGGTTATTATATGTTTAAAATCATTTAGGGGAACCTAGACTCACTAAGCAACTAGTGCTTACGACTCAATCTGTTTTGCAGGTAACCATAGCATAGTAGACCCGTGAAGCACTCGGAACATTAGGAAATCAGTGGTAGCTTTTCCTTGCTTTTGTAAATGTATATGTTTATTATGTACATGACGGTTTTGGAGTGCTAGACTCAGGATCGAGTATAACCTTGTAATCGTTTTGAAAGACTAAGTATAAATAAATAAAAGAAAAGTTTTGAAAAACTAAGAGGTTTCAAATGATGCTTAGTCTTGTCCGGACGATCCAACTATCAGGTAAGACTCGGGTTGGCAAGCTTTGAGTCGTATTCTATAGGGACGGATGCTTGAATATTCAGTCTAGGGTTTGAGGATTTGTTCCTTGAACCTCTGATCGGGCGTTTAAGTGTTCCTCAGTACTGTTCCGGTCTAGATCCTGGATTGGGGCATTACAGCTACTATCCCTCAACACTCCCCCAGCTGTAGCCAATCCTGGGTTACCATGAGACGCCCCATCAGTATTCAGTTTAACCCAATGACCAAGAGGAGGAAGCCAAGCTATAAGCTTCTCAACTCGTTGCGGCCCTGCCGTTTTTTCCTTAGCCTTGTGGTATGCTTCTACCACTTCTCTTGTCTTCTCTTTCACAAACTGAATTCGATCTCGGCATAGTCTGGTTTCACCAAAGACATTTCCACACCGTCCTTTCCACGCCCACCAAATCACCATGGAGAACAACGTTGCGCCAATCCCGAAACCGGTTCCCTCTCCTTCTTTTAAACCCGCATATAACCATTCAAATAATGCTCCACCGAAAAACATCCTTCTCTTACTTCTTGGAATTAACCGAATCCAAATCCCCTTAATAGCCGGACAATCCCTTATCACATGGATAATGCTCTCAACCCCGCCTTTACAAACCTCACAAACGTCCGTGTTGCAAAGATGGCGTCTCTTTCTTTCCGAATTAGTCATAATCACTTGATGAAAAACTAACCATAAGAAGACCTTTACCCGTTCTGGGGTTTTTAACGCCCATACTCGATCAAATAGCCTGCTCATATCTACTCTCGGCTCTTCATTCCTAGTGAACATCATATACGCCGATTTCACCGTAAAGCAGCCATCCGGCGTCTCCTTCCATGACATGCGATCCTCTGAACCCGTAACAACATCCAGCACCACCGTATAATGTTCCAACCGTTGGTTTTCCGTCACATGTGGCCCAATTCTATTCATATCCCATCCGCTGCCTTGAATCCATAAATCCCTGGCCATGAGATTCTTAAAATTAGCCGGTAATGGACCCATTCCTTCATCCCACATCGGTTCCTTCGATAACCATCGGTCCATCCAGAATTTGATTTTACTTCCATCACCCGGGACCCAACTATAACCATTGGCAATCACTTCTCGCAAACCTAGACTCACACTCCTCCAAGTTGATGACCAAGTGCCCTTAGCCTTGAGCCAAGAAGGGTCCTGAATATCCCAAATCTTATACTTACTACGCAAGACTCGGGCCCAAAGACTAGTATTGTCTTGCAACACTCTCCATCCGACCTTTGCAATCAAAGCAATATTCATCTCCTTTGTCATACGGACACAAAGACCTCCTTCACATTTCGGCAAACACACCTTCTTCCACGAGATTAGGTGTTGTTTCTTCTTCTCATTAGAACTTCCCCATAAGAACGATCTAGTCAACTTATCTAACGCATCCAGGGTTGAATTTGGCATCTTAATAACACTCATTGTGTGAACTGGGATCGAAGACAAAACCGACTTTGCAAGGGTCAATCTGCCTGCGAAGCTCAAAGTACAACTTTTCCAACCAGCCAACCGCGAGGAGACGCGCTCTAGAATCTCTCCGAAAGTCTCCTTATTAATCCTCTTCTGAAGGATGGGCATTCCCAGATATTTACCGAGATTTGTCGTCACCTTAATCCCACTCTCCTCACTGATTTGCTTCCCCAAATCTCTGGAAACATTATGGGAGAAATTTTTTTTTGACTTTTCAAGACTCACTTTCTGGCCTGACGCTACACAAAAACGCTCCAACACCTTCCGAATTGTACGCACCTGAGCTACGGACGCCTCCGCGAAGAGAATAATATCATCTGCAAAACATATATGAGATAGCTGCGGTCCGGATTGGGAGATCTTGATTGGTTTCCATCTCTTATCTGTGATTTCGGTTTCAATAAGTTGACACAGCCGCTCAACGCACAAAACAAACAAATATGGTGATAAAGGGTCACCCTGCCGTAATCCCCTTGTCGGAGTAAACAAATTTGATTTTTCACCATTCCATAGTAGACTCATTGACGGCCCCGTGACACACTGAAGAATCCAACCAATCCATGTTTCCGGCAAGCCTGCAGCTCTCAACGTATCTTCTAAAAAGTCCCAACGAATCCAATCATAAGCTTTCTCTAAATCAAGCTTGAGAAGCATCGAACCCTTAAATCCTTTCTTCCGACGCATCGAGTGCACTACCTCTTGTACCACTACAATATTATCAATGCTTAATCTCCCGGGAAGGAAACTCGATTGGGCAGGTCCTATGAGCTTCATCATAATCCCCTTTAATCTTCCAACCATTACCTTGGTAATTGTCTTAAATAAAACATTACATAGACTGATTGGTCTGAACTGGTTTATCTTCTCTGGTTTCAAAACTTTCGTAATCAAAACCAAAATCGCGTCATTAGTCTCCTTCGGAAGAATACCAGTCTCAAAAAACCGTAAGACAAACAGAGTCACTGAGTCTCCAACAGTGTCCCATCCTTGTTGATAAAACACATGTTGAAAGCCGTCCGGCCCTGGAGCCTTGTATTTACCCATACTTCGAATTGCCAGAAACTTCTGTTTGATTAAGCTCAATCATGTCTTGAACTACCTTGATTTCATCCACAAGTTTGTCTTTCCTGCGTTGGACATCTCCAGAAACTTCTCTATTCCATCTTCTCAACGTAACTTGTAGATTTTTCAATGCTTTCGGTGTAGGAATGTCTGCTTTCCAAGATGATCCCAGCAAGTCTTTAAACCCCGGGTGATTGAGCCATGCCACTTCAAATCGGAATGGTCGCCTCTTCCTATTCCCCTCAATCTCTGGAATCAATTGAACATATAACGGCGCATGGTCAGAGGCTAGAAAAGGTAAGTGAGTTACTGTAGCCTCTTGCCATTTTAGCCGAGAATGGGGGCAGCAAAGGACCCTGTCCAAACGCTTGGCCACAAAGAACCTCTCCTCTTGCCATATTGTTCGTATTGTTCGTTAGTATCTTATTTGTTTTCTTTTTAAGAAAACAATACAATTTTATATTAACATATTGAAAAGAAAATCCTACATTTTCATTAAAGTTTAAGTTTTTTAGCCCTTGAATTTTGGCTTTGTACGTCTTAAAGAACAATATAAGACCATCATAGCACATTTCTCTAGCTTTGATACGTCTTAAATATTTAGAATTCTTATGAACTTGACGAACATCTTGATTTACCACCACACAAATTTGTGGTTTTTATCGATAGGTGCTATATACCATTATTTTCTTCTGGTAATTGTGTACTTCATCATCGTATATTCTCGTTAGCCCTGAACTTTAGCTAGCAATGCTTAGAGATTGGGAGAGAATATTTAGGAAAGCCAACAAAATTCATTGAATAAATTTACAAATTTGTTAGAACCGAAGAGCTTTAATGGGTGAGGAAGACGATCTTAATTAGTTAATTTTGTGTTGAACATTGTTTGAGGAGACTTATAATTCTTGAATGGTGGAGGAAAAAACGGTGGCGACGACGGGAAGGTAACACAATCATGTATCAACTCTGACACTCGCAATGACCACCATGATCAGAAATATACTCATCAAGTTATTTTTACTTTTACGACAAAGAATCTACACTCATTTGTCCATGCGAACATAATACCAACACACATTCATCGAGTTTCTCTTATTTAAAAAGTGTCAGTTACGATTTATGGCTAGAGATGCGAAGAGACAAATATCAATGCTTTCTCGAGAAAGATACAAGAAAAGTTGAAGAGTTTTTATTTTAATTATGATTGTTGTGAAACTTAAAACTCCTTGCCACATGGCACTCTATTGTGTGGTGATGTGTAAAGAGATGGTTCTCCTTTCATATATATGATTATGTTTACTTATATATTCGAATGTTTTTTTCATACATCTCCAACCCATCTCTATTTTTTTCCCTAAACTCTATTTTAGAGTAAAATTTACTCCAACCCATCGCTATTTCTATCTCTAAAATAGATATTATTATTGCATTCCTCTATATAAAGAGGCAAATATGCATAATTGCTATTTTTAGTGGGGGAATAGCAATTCCTCTAAAATAGAGATACATTGGAGAAGAAATAGATAAATGCTATAATATTCTCTATTTTAGAGATAGAAATAGAGAAATACATTGGAGATGGTCTTAATCTCTTCATCTTGCAGATATTATATTCTTTAATTCATGTATGAATTTTGATTTTTGTGCCATTTCATGATTTCTTTTTTGGCGAATTTAGAACGTTTCAATTTCTTTGATTTAGACATAGACTGCAAGCAGCCTTTACACAAAGAAAAGAAAAAACATGAAAGGTGTTATACCCAAATTAGTAATCCATATCCCAAGGAAACTGAAATTAAATGGAAACGAGTAGTACAAGAGAAAAAGACAAAATGAAATCAAATAAAATTTGATAGTTTATTTATGAATCGCATTTACTGTTTTTTAGTAATATGAAGGTGGGGGTGAGCTTTTGTACTCAGTTTTAGGAGATGGGGAGTAGTACGGTGGAGTACTGTACTCGACCTTTGGAGATGGGGAGTAGTACGGTGGAGAACTGTAGACGTATGGAGGGGACTTGTACTCGACCTTTGGAGATGGGGAGTAGTACGGTGGAGAACTATAGACGTATGGAGGGGACTTATAGTCGACCTTTGGAGATGGGGAGTAGTACGGTGGAGAACTGTAGACGTATGGAGGAGACTTGTAGTCGACCTTTGGAGATGGGGAGTAGTACGGTGGAGAACTGTAGACGTATGGAGGAGACTTGTAGTCGACCTTTGGAGATGGGGAGTAGTACGGTGGAGAACTGTAGACGTATGGAGGAGACTTGTACTCGACCTTTGGAGATGGGGAGTAGTACGGTGGAGAACTGTAGACGTATGGAGGGGACTTGTAGTCGACCTTTGGAGATGGGGAATAGTACGGTGGAGAACTGTAGCCGTATGGAGGAGACTTGTAGTCGACCTTTGGAGATGGGGAGTAGTACGGTGGAGAAGTGTAGACGTATGGTGGAGATTCGTAGTATACCTTAGGAGAAGGTGAGTGGTATGGTGGTGGTGGAGAACTGTAAACATACGGTGGTGGAGGAGACTTGTAGTACACCTTAGGAGAAGGTGAGTAGTATGGCGGTGGTGGATAACTGTAGACGTATGGTGGTGGAGGAGACTTGTAGTCTACCTTAGGAGATGGGGAGTAGTACGGTGGTGGTGAATAATTGTTGACGTATGGTGGTGGAGGAGACTTGTAGTATACCTTAGGAGAAGGTGAGTAGTATGGAGGTGGTGGAGAACTGTAGACGTATGGTGGTGGAGAAGACTTGTATACAACCTTAGGGGCTGGAGAGTAACATGGAGGAGGTGTCGGACAAACGCAGACATATGGGTGGGGTGGAGACTTATAGTATACTTTAGGGGAGGGTGAGTAGTATGGTGGTGGTGGAGAGCCGTAGACGTATGGAGGAGATTTGTAGTACACATTTGGAGATGGGGAGTAGTACGGTGGAGAACTGTAGAAGTATGGAGGAGACTTGTAGTCGACCTTAGGATATGGGGAGTAGTACGGTGGAGAACTGTAGACGTATGGAGGAGACTTGTAGTCGACCTTAGGATATGGGGAGTAGTATGGTGGGGAACTGTAGACGTATGGAGGAGACTTGTAGTCGACCTTTGGAGATGGGGAGTAGTACGGTGGGGAACTGTAGACGTATGGAGGAGACTTGTAGTCGACCTTAGGATATGGGGAGTAGTACGGTGGGGAACTGTAGACGTATGGAGGAGACTTGTAGTCGACCTTTGGTGATGGGGAGTAGTACGGTGGACTACTGTAGACGTATGGAGGAGACTTGTAGTCTTCCTTTGGAGATGGGGAGTAGTACGGTGGAGAACTATAGACGTATGGAGGAGACTTGTAGTCTACCTTAGGTGCTGGGGAGTAGTACGGTGGTGGTGGAGTGCTATACGTGTATGGCTCATATGCAGCAACCATTGTTGCCATGATGATAAATCCTAGAGCGTAAGTGAGATGGGCTGAAGACCCCATCTTGGAAAAAGATCTCATTGGGATTTTGCCTTTCTCTACCAACGCCTAGATACGTTTATTAGTGTTTGTTGTGTTGGTTTGTGTTGTAAGGAAGGTGTCACGGGTTTATATAGCAAAGTTTTTCTCTATATCCAGATTTACTATTCTTTTTTTTCTTTCTTCATGTTGTTTTGGCCTGCATCCAACTTAATCGTGGAAGCATATCTACACGATACTAGGGTGAGACGTGCAAGAATATCGTAATTTTGCTATTGAATATCAAAGTTTCATATATCATTGGTGAAAATCGAAAACGATATTTATCATTTCCTATCTCAAAAGTAAGCTTCATGTCTTCAATATCATATGACTATTGTTGATAATTTGATCGATGATATTTATATAGGAAAAACGATTTCTTTACCAGAAGATCATATGTATCCTTACTTATTAGCTATTCTCGATAAAACAATTACATAATTTTTCTTTGAGAAACATTAATCCTAGCACGTTTACATGTATTAACATTAGTCCATATTTTAAAAAGACTGTTTCAAAAAACTTACACTTGCTAATTAAAAACTCATTCGTTGACATCACCAAAGATGTAATTTTATGTCCAAATAACGGATCTCCTAAATGCTCACACGTCTTGACAGAAAGATGTTGAGTATCACGAAGTGTTCAACATGATGAAATAGATTGAAATATGCCATGCACGATTTTGGTCTCTCCCAATAAACAAACAAAAAATTGTATTGCCCAGTCTTAAAAAGAATCAGGGACAAAGCATGATCTCTCATTTCTGTTGATGTTTCTTGTGTTTGAAGTTTTAGTCTCTCAAGAGAAAACTAGCAAGTCTATACTCAAAATTATTTATAATTCAGATGGTTATAAGGGTGGTCAACACAATTGTTCACAAAAATGGGCAATACAATTTTTTCACAAAATTATAGTCAACACAATTCATTGTTATTTTTTCATTGTTATATAATTACCAAAATGAGCACTCTTTCCTATAAAATGCTATATTTTTTTTCTTTGTTGTTGGTCGGCAAAATTTAGTGTTATATACAATACCAAAATCTCTTACTACAAATTAAGTGCAACCTAATAACTAATTTTTAAATTTCATTTTAATATATATGTCATATTGTTTTTTATATGGTTTTGAGTATGATCAATTGATGCGTGTCAAATTGTATTTGTACTTAAACTTAACTATCAACCCACTCTAGTTGTTGTAGCATAGCATAGGGTCGAACAAAGGGAAATTAGAATAAACAACACTAGGAATGCAAGTAATTAACTAAGCTAAAAGCGATTCAAGATTTGTTTTTGGTGAAATGTGAATGCTAAAAGAAGATTAAACAAGGCTAACAACTAAAAGATTAATCAAATATTGGAAGACATGGACTTTGGGCAAAGCATTTGACTCGGGATTATCAATGACTAACTAATGATGCTCGAACTAACAATTCAAACTCAATTCTATAACATGAATCACACAGAATAGACTAATCCATTCCCATGACAATAATCCATTTACTAACCATTTAATTAAGCTCATTTCCCAATTGCAATTAAATGATTAATAATCATTAAGAACAAGTTCATAGAGCCAACTAAACACCTTAAGCATCAATTCCCATTGGTTAAGAATGAAAAGCAAGATTAAGATTCTTCTAGGCATTTTATCGAACACCTTCCGGGCGTAAAATATCTATGATCTAGATTATGATTAGCTAAGTCTAATCTAGCATTAAGAACATCCTAATCTTTAGAAATCATAAGTATCTAAGCCTAGACATCACTAATCATTCATCAAACATCCCTAATCTACTAAGCCCAAAAACCCATTGAAAAACTACTCACTAATCATGATGCAAAACAAAATCATAATCATAGAAAAGACATAATCATATAAAAGATGATAAGAGATTAAGAAAAGTTTCACTAGATATGATAAATAGCAAAGATCCAATCACAAATCATAAGAAAATAGTTTTGAAGTATAGAAGAGGAAAGGCCTAATCAAACTTAGCCAAAACTTATGTCTAAAATCATATTTATACTATGTAAAAACGGAACCGGGTCGACCCGTCTTGATCCGGGTTGGATCATAAATGTTTGATTTTCGGAATGCCTATCCTAAGGGTCAACCCTTAGGATCAACCCACAGTATGCAGTCTACCAATTTTGCTCATTTCTTCTTCTTTCCACGCTGATGGTCGACCCTCAGTATCAACCCACAGTATGCAGTCTGCCGATTTTTTTCATTTCTTCACTTTTGGAAATCAACTTGACTTCTTCTTGCACCCAATTGAATAACTCTTGCTTCCTTTCAAATTTTCCATCTTTTTGCATCCATTTGGTCCCCAAATCACCTCAACATAAAGTCACCATCTCCAAACCTGTATAAATACAACCTACCAATGGAATACCCTTGACCCAATAGTAAAAAATTTAAAAGCTTCTACATTAGGTCTAGGATATGAATAAGAGATAATTACTAGAATGACTTCCTAAAGTATGGTAATTACTAGAATAACTCTCATGAGATTGGGAAGTGGGATAAGTCTTTTAAACCTTGTGAAGTGTTTGTATTTACAACATTGTCACTAAAAAAAAAAATTAGGGTTTTAAAAAAAATACAAAACCAAAAATCTCTTTTCTCTTTTCTCTTCACGTGACATCTCTCTTCTCTTCAAAACCGCGACTTCTCCGGCGATCTTCCTCGTCTTCTCCGGCGATCTTCCTTGTCTTCTCCGACGACTCCAACGGTAAGTTTCCGGATTCTCTTAACTTCTCTTTTCTTCCTTTCTCTTTTCTTCTTTTCATATATAGATACGAATCAATTTCCGGGTTTCCGTGTTTGTTCGTATTCGATTTCCGGGTTTGTTCGTGTTCGATTTCTAGGTTTGTTCTTGTTCTTGTGCACTTTTAGAAAGTTTTGGTGCATTCTACAACATGTAATTGACAATTCCGGTTTCTTTTCGGTGGTAGAGAAAGTTTTGTAAAAATATTTGATGGTTGATTTATTTTTCTTTGATGGTAGATTTATTTTTCTTTGATGGTAGATTTGTTTCGCTTTGATGGTAGATTTATTTTGGTGGACGTGAAAGCTTCAGAGGTGGTGGCGTAAGAAGCGGAGGTCGTGGATCTGTTGGATTCGGCGGTGGTAATGGTAGTTTAGTTTGGTAGGAAATTTGTTATGTCATGGTAGATTTATTCTCTGTCAATGGTATGATAGTTTTTCTTTGATGGTAGATTTATTTTTCTTTGATGGTAGATTTATTCTCTGTTCAACGGTATGATAGATTTGTTTTTCTTTGATTGTAGACTTATTTTTCTTTGATGGTAGATTTATTCTGGTGGACGTGGAAGCTTCAGAGCGAAGGACTCCGGTGACGCCGCGAAGACAAAAGCGAGCTCCGACGACCGATTCCGGTGGTAATTTCCGGAGAAGATGAAGCAAAAAAGACAAAACCCGCTAATTACAACAACATGTAATTACAATTTCGGCTCCATGTTCTTGATGGTAGGTTTCGATTCGATTTATGGGTTCTTGTTCTTGATGGTAGATTTATTTTTCTTTGATGGTAGATTTATTCTCTGTTAATAGTATGTAGTTTTTCTTTGATGGTAGATTTATTTTTCTTTGATGGTAAATTTATTTTCTGTTCAATAGTATGGTAGATTTTGTTTTTCTTTGATGGTAGATTTATTTTTATTTGATGGTAGAGTTATTCTAGTGGACGTGGAAGCTTCGGAGAGAAGGACTCCGCTGACGCCGCAAAGACAAAAGCGAGCTCCGACGACCGATTCCATCGGTAATTGCCGGAGAAGATGAAGCAAAAAAGACAAAACCCGGTAATTACAACAACATGTAATTACAATTCCGGCTCCATGTTCTTGATGGTAGGTTTCGATTCGATTTATGGGTTCTTGTTCTTGATGGTAGATTTATTTTTCTTTGATGGTAGATTTATTCTCTGTAAATAGTATGGTAGTTATTCTTTGATGGTAGATTTATTTTTCTTTGATGGTAGATTTATTCTCTGTTCAATGGTATGGTAGATTTATTTTTCTTTGATGGTAGATTTGTTTTTCTTTGATGGTAGATATATTCCTGTGGACGTGGAGGCTTCGGAGGTGGTGGCGAAAGAGACGAAGGTCGTGGATCTATCTTGTCATGGTAGATTTATTGTTCTGTAATGGTAGATTTATTTTTTGTTTAATGGTAGGATAAATTTGTTTTTCTTTGATGGTAGATTTATTATAGTTTGATGGTAGATTTGTTTTCCGTTGCTGGTAGATTTATTCTCTGTTCTATGTAATGAATTGACAGAATTTATATACTCTAAAAATTTGCTCTCTATATAATCTGTTTCCAAATGTCTTTAACATTGATACGTGAAGTTTTAAACCTAAATAGTATCCGCAAGTGCACAGACAAAAGCAGTAGTATTTTAGGTATCGAATCCTCAGGGACCACGGTCACACTATGAAAATATGGATTATCGTTTAAAGCTAAGATAAAATGGGAATTTGTTTGTGACGAATTAATGAACGAAATAGCAACTAAAAATGATGTAAATTCAATAAGATAAAGGCACTAGATTAGAGTCATTCGCCGGTGGTTTCGGATCATGGACTGAGCAATCTATTCAGGATTCAATCTAGCGCAATCTAGAACTCGAACATGAATGTAATATTGCCTCACTGTCGTGATGTATCAATAACTTTATCTAGCATCCTAAATGCATAAACTGTCGTTCGAATTCAGAAATGAAGATAAGCATTAACAATTTGGTTCGATTTGTTCACAATCGATGGCAACAATCAACTATCGTTGGTTACACACCGATTGCTCATCAATGGTTTATCTAGCAACCTAGAGCACTTTCGTGAATAAGTTAATCCTAAAATCATAGACTAGGTGATCAAATTAGCCTAAGCAGTATGAATCCCGATTGATGAAGACAAATGATAACATTTCCTATTTGGCTCAGTCACTATCATCCTAATCCACCATTGAATTTCCCTAATCTAGCAATGAGACTACTCAGTCATGGAGGACAAAATCACATCAATCAAATGAGAAGAAAGCATCATGATAAAATAAGAGAATAGGGTTTAAGAAATCTTCTCAATGGAAAGTTGTGGATGATCCTCCAATTCTTATAATCAAAATCCTTGGAAATGAAAAACACCTTGAAAGGATCTCAACAATGGAAACAAGTAGTCTCAGCTCTCAAAAATGTCTCAGGGGAAAAATATCTCAGAAAAATCGCACACACACTTGGAAAGTGGCTACAACTTATTTATAAGGAAATTTTAGGGCAACTTGGTTCTGGGAGCCCGACCGGTTGGTCTGATGTCAGACCGGTCGGTCCGTGTCAGCACGAGGCATGTCTTCGGGTCTGGGATCGGTCGGTCTTACAATTCGGACCGGTCGGTCCGGATTCCAGAGACTTTTGGCTTCGGGTCTTCGAGTGTGGACCGGTCGGTCCGGATTCCAGAGACTTCTGGCTTCGGGTCTTCGAGTGTGGACCGGTCGGTCCTCTAATCCGGACCGGTCGGTCCGGATTCCAGAGACTTCTACTTCCTTGGGTCTTCAGGCGAGCAGGTGCTCGCTCCAAACCGAGCATGTGCTCGATTTATGAAAATCACTGTCTTTCCTCCAGATTCGTCCCTTTTTGCTCCAATGACCCTCACGGACTCTAATCTATGCTCGAGAGCTTCCTAGAACCTGAAAAGACACAAAATAAACTAGAAAGAACCAAAAAGACTAAAGAAACAAAGCGTAAAAGACACCAAAATACTAACATATCAACTCCCCCGGACTTGCCTTTTGCTTGTCCGCAAGCAAACAAGAAAATACGCATCCGAAAAAGAGGTTTGAAGGCGGGAACTCAAATCCAAAAGAAGCACTAAAGGGTTCAACAACATGTCCTAAAAAGAACTAACTCGATGCACAACAAACTCTACTCAAGAAGCTTTCGCCATACTCATCACTTATGAAAGATTACTCCAAACCCTGAGACTCAAAAGAAATCTTGCAATCAACAAATATTCAACTCTTTAACATTCATTATTGTGTTTGGTGCGGTCTCACAATTGGAAATTGAATCAATACCATTTGGCTAGGTAGAAGAAGGCTTGAAAATGATATAAAGAGAAGGTTCATATTCTTTTTGGTGGTTAACTCTCAAATAAAAGTGTCACATTTAGCAAAAGCAAGAAAGAAAAGAGACAATTGATGCATACAAGGCTAGGAATCCAAAGTTCTACCCATTATCCCCTTGTTGCATTCTCTCATCTCTCTTTTCTCACTATCCCATGCTTAACCACTAGCCCTTTTGGCTAAATTTTTCTTTCAAATCTTTCTCGACCTTACTCTTTCCTTTTCGATCAAAATCCTAGGGAATACTCTTTTCATTGCACTAGCTCTTTCTATCTTAGCATTCTCTAACATATTTTCTTCTCTTTTGATTTTATTCTAGGAGAATGCCGTTTTCTTTTCAAACACTTAGAGCTATATACTGGTCCTTTTAATTCCCTTCCCTAGAACTTATTCTTTCTTCTCCTTTTCTTTATTTTCTTTCTTTTCACACTCAACCACAAACCCAAAGATATTCAAATAAGCATTTAACCATTTCGGTTTCATTCCCCACCTAAGACTAGTCTTAGACACAAGAAACTAGTCTATTGGAAACTTTGCCTTGTCGTCTCTAATGCTTGCAAGATTTTGCCAATGCAACACAAAGAAAAAGGCCTCACTCAAAGAACATATGCAAGGGCTTGAACAAAATGGTCGGGTTTAAAAGGTGCGGTATTATCCTCATCTAAAAGATGAACTTAGATCGAGATAGCCATTCAAATCAAGTTAAGAGTGGTAAAAATGAGGCAAACATGATTTGAATGTCAAGTGTTTATCCATGGTTATGATTCAAAGTCCAAAAGTGAGAGAGATTAGTCAGGATTAAGTTCAAATTGATAGAGTCGAATCTAGATCATGCAAGTTTCTAATGAGATGGGACTTTCAAAGAAATAAGATCCAAGCATGGATGAGCCTCTACTTCATGATTGTTAATGCATCAAAAAAGTTCTAACGAGGGCATATCATTAAATCCTAAAATGAGACTTTACAAGGAAATTTCATCATTGTTCCCTAAGCAAAAATGCAGATGCAATCCTAGAAATTCGTTTTTGTTTTTGTTTGTTTGTTTTTTTTTTTTTTAAGAAAAACAATGAAAATTCAAATAACTAACCGCTCCCCCGGACTTAAATCACACCGTCTCCGGTGTGTAAAAGTTCAAGAGAATGGTGACACAAGAAACTAGTGAACACAAAACATAGATAAATAAAAGAAACGGATAAAACAATGATAGTGGAGGATGAAAGAGATATCACCGAGTAGAGGCTTCATCGCCTCCTTCGTCGCGCGTTCTCCTCCTCTTCCTTTCCAATGGTTGACCCGAACCGGAGGTAGAGCTTGAAGGGACCGGCTGAGCATCTCTTGCTACTGTAGCGTGACAACATCCTTTTGAGAGCTTCTCCATAATCCTTTGCATTAGGCTGTTGTTCTTCTTCGTTGCTTGGATCATCCATCGCCTATATTCACCACTGTCAGCATCATCAGCGATGTGTGGGAGATCAAACTCACCTTGGGGAACGGTGTGGTATGTTAGGCGCGGAATGGATGGGGCAGCTTCTTCGGTTTGAGAAATCGAGCAGGTGCTCGGTCTGGATGTACTTTTGCGCGAGCAGGTGCTCGGTCTTGCGGCTGAAGAAGAACGGCTCGGGTTTGGCACGAGGTACTCCAGAGGTGGCTGAAACGCAAGGTCCTCCCACGTGTTGAGCTGTGTGAGGAGGGGGCACGGAAGCATGATGAAGTTAGGTTCTCCATTTGCAGCAATGAACTGATAAGCACTCGGCTTAACGATAATCTTCGAGTTTAGCAAATGCTGCATATCCACACGTGAAACTTCGTCGACGCAGGAAGCCTTGGATAAATCCAATTTAAGGTGGCGAAATAGTGACGTGAGCAAGCTTCCAATGCGCTCAACACGAGGGCCACTAGCGGTTGAAGCAGGTTGAGCCTTGATTGCGCATAATGTCTCGGCAAACCGGATGCCCAAATTATAACGGTAGTGCTCAAATTGCGCTAAGTCTCCATCTCCTACAATATTACCAACACCCAAAAACAAAAGCATCAACTCATCATTATGCACTTTGTTACCTACGGGTCGGTCGAAGAGCATGTTGCTTAGAAGTCGCGCAACAATGCGGAGAGCGGGATGACGGAGCCGGTTTTGACTTGCAGAGTTGCTTGAGTACGTTCCCGAAGCTATGACGTTCCAGAACGTCTTGGATTCCTTAAGTCTCCCGGGGCTTTCTAGCCTCGTATCGGTCGTGTTAAAACCGTAGACGTTGCAGAAGTCAATCATTGGAATCTCGTATCTCGTTCCTCCAGCAAAGAACGAGAATGTAGCCTCTTCAAGGGACGGTGACTCCGGATTTGCATACGTGAGAGTGGCGGTCGCGAGGCATTGTCTTGTCAAATCTGGGTAAAGGACGTCTTCTTCTAAAGTGAAACACATGCAACGAGCATGCAGAAGGATGCTATGGACTTGCTCTTTTAAGCCAAGCTCAGTCAATGTTTGGTCACACAAGAACCTAGTTGGCTCGAGCGTTAAGGCCAAAAGTTTGTTGTAGTTGAAAGCGTCGATTTCGTCCCACGCAGTTGCTGAAGAAGGTGGGAGTTCGGCGGTATTAATGTCAATCGGAGTCTCTTCGGGGCGAGGCCACGGATAGGTTACGGGTCTCCGAGCAGTGGAGGATGTGGCAATACCCTTGCCCTTATCCTTGTTCCCGAATCGCATCCTTGGTGGTATTGTTAAAGATCGTTGAGAGAGACGAGCGACGGTGAGGAACTTGGTTTGGAGCGAGTAAAAGTCTCGGTGGTGGACGATGGAGATTGATGAGGATTGAAGCTTGATGGAGAGATTGGTGAGAGGGATAGCTTGATCGTGAGAGGAGGAAGAAAGGAGCGGCTGCAAAAAAAAGGGAAGAAGAAGAAGTTAGTAAAAAAAAAAAATATTTTTTTTTTTAGGTTATTAAAGGGTTTTTTTTTTTTTTTTTTTTTTTTTTAAAAAAAAAAGGGAAGGAAAAGTCGGATTGGTTGCTCGGGCACAGGACCGACCGGTCCCGATACTGGATCGGTCGGTCGTGTTTCCAGAGAGTTTGGCCGTGTTCTGATCCGCGTAGGGGATCGACCGATCCGGGTCAAGGAGCGACCGGTCTCATTTCCAGGGGCTACTCTCGATCCGTTGAGTCTCCTGGATCGACCGGTCGGTATATGGGACCGACTGGTCTCATTTCCAGAGACTTGGCTGACTCCTTTGAACTCTCTGGATTGACCGGTCTCTCTATGGGATCGACCGGTCTAATTTCCAGAGACTTAATCCGGGCTTTTTCCGAAACTGAGCAGGTGCTCACAAGAGATTCCTTCACCATTTTTTAGAATTCAAATACTGAAAACACAAGTAAAATGTTAGTGATAAAAGGAATTTAAAACTAAATTATGTACGAAAAACCTTACCGATGGGTTGCCTCCCATCGAGCGCTTGTTTAGAGTCGTTAGCTCGACTTTGTAAAGCATTTAAGCTTGAGGAGGATCGCTAAGGGGAATTGATCCACCTTCTTCGACGCATGTGTCGGCAAGATACGGCTTGACCCGCTGGCCATTCACAACAAACTCTCCTCCTTTAGTATCCAGCAACACTATAGCTCCATATGGTCTCACTTCTTTGATCGTAAACGGTCCTGACCATCTTGATTTGAGCTTGCCCGGAAACAATCTGAGGCGCGAGTTAAACAACAAGACTTTGTCGTTAGGAGCAAAGTTACGGGGAATAATCCTCTTGTCGTGATAAGCTTTGGTTCGCTCCTTATAGATCCTCGAGCTATCATAGGCTAGATGCCTGATCTCCTCTAACTCGTGGACCTGCATAGACCTCCTCTCGGCTGCACTAAGAATGTCGAAGTTGAGCATTTTAATAGCCCATGCCGCCTTGTACTCAAGTTCTACCGGGAGGTGGCATGCCTTCCCATACACCAAATGAAAAGGCGTTGTCCCCAACGGAGTTTTGTAGGCAGTCCTATAGGCCCATATTGCATCGTCCAACTTGGCGGCCCAGTCTTTTCTAGTGGTTCCTACTATCTTTTGTAGGATACTCTTGATTTCTCTGTTGCTAATCTCAACTTGACCACTAGTTTGCGGGTGATAAGCTGTTGCAACCTTATGCTTTACGCCATGCTTCCGTAGAAGGTTCTCAAAAACCTTGTTGATGAAATGAGTCCCTCCATCACTTATCACCACTCGGGGGACTCCAAACCGGGGGAATATTATGGTCTTGAACATCTTTAAAACCACAGCGGCATCATTTGTTGGGGAAGCAATGGCTTCAACCCACTTGGACACGTAATCAACAGCCACTAAGATGTACTCATTTCCATAGGAGGATGGGAAAGGTCCCATAAAGTCTATTCCCCAAACATCAAAGACCTCTACTTCCAGAATGAAGTTTTGAGGCATCTCATTGCGTTTACTGATGTTGCCTTGCCTCTGACAGGCATCACACTTAGACACGAATCTGTTTGCATCCCGGAACATCGTTGGCCACCAAAAACCGGCTTGTAACACTTTCGAAACCGTCTTGAATATGGCGAAATGCCCAGCATAAGATGAACTGTGACAACGTTGCAAAATCCCAGTTTTTTCAGCCTCTGATACGCATCTTCTATAGAGCCCATCCGAACAATGCTTGTACAAGTACGGCTCATCCCAAAAGTAGCGCCTAATATCGCGGAAGAACTTCTTTCGCTCACTTCCTTTTAGGTTCTCAGGAACTTTTTCAGCAGCAAGGAAATTAGCGAACTTAGCAAACCAAGGGAAACTCGGAGAGTGGGCATTCTGAATTATACCGCAGAATTCTGACTGAGCAGGTGCTCGGAAATTATCGTAGATTTCAATCGCATAGATATACTCATCCGGCAGACTATCATCCATTGGCGTTTCATCTTCAACGTGTAGCCTACTTAAATGATCCGCAACTCCATTTTCGGACCCTTTCTTGTCCCGAATCTCAAGATCGAACTCTTGAAGCAATAGGATCCACCTCAATAATCTAGGCTTAGCATCCTTTTTGGTTAGCAAATACTTCAATGCAGCATGATCGGTGTGAACAATCACCTTAGATCCTACGAGGTATGACCTGAACTTCTCAAAAGCAAATACAATTGCTAATAGCTCCTTCTCGGTAGTTGCATACCGGCATTGAGCATCATCCATAGTCCGACTAGCATAATATATCACATGGAGCTTCTTATCTTTCCTTTGACCCAGAACAGCTCCTACAGCGAAATCACTCGCATCAGTCATGACTTCGAAAGGTAATTCCCAATCTGGTGGTTGTACTATTGGCGCACCAACCAAGGCATCCTTAATAGTATGAAACGCCGCCAAACAGTCACTATTGAAGTCAAACTTCACCTCTTGACAAAGCAATCTAGTGAGGGGTCTAGAAATGTTGGAGAAATCCTTGATGAACCGACGATAGAACCCAGCGTGTCCTAGAAAGCTTCGGATACCCTTTACCGTAGTAGGCGGTTGCAATGCCATCATCACTTCTATCTTAGCCTTGTCGACCTCGATCCCTTTTTCTGAAATCCGGTGTCCAAGAACTATCCCATCACGGACCATGAAGTGACACTTTTCCCAATTTAGAACAAGATGCTTCTCCTCGCACCTTTGCAACACCCTGCACAGATTAGACAAACAAACAGAAAAAGAACTCCCATACACAGAGAAGTCATCCATAAAAACTTCCATAATATCCTCAATAAGATCAGTAAAAATGGACATCATACAACGTTGAAACGTTGCTGGAGCGTTACACAAACCGAAAGGCATGCGTCTATACGCGAAAGTGCCGTAGGGGCATGTGAACGTCGTCTTCTCTTGGTCCTCTGGGTGGATAGGAATCTGAAAGAAACCTGAATAACCATCTAAGAAACAGTAGTAAGGATGGTTAGCTAAACGCTCAAGCATCTGATCGATAAATGGTAAAGGAAAATGATCCTTGCGAGTAGCAGCATTCAATTTCCGATAATCTATATACATCCTATGTCCAGTTACTGTTCTAGTTGGTATCAATTCGTTTCTATCGTTTTTAATTACCGTGATACCTCCTTTCTTTGGCACAACATGCACAGGACTGACCCACTTACTGTCAGATATAGCATAAATCACCCCAGCATCTAGAAGTTTCATTATCTCTTTCTTGACGACATCCTTGAGATTCGGATTTAACCGTCTCTGATGCTCGACAGAGGTCATAGATTCATCTTCTAGATGTATTCTGTGCATGCATAAATCAGGAGATATCCCAGCAATATCATCAAGTGAATATCCTAGAGCTTTCCTATACTTCCTTAATTCACACAAAAGTAAGGTAATCTCAACATTGTTCAGTTCAGCATTCACTATAACGGGATAAGTAGAGTTAGGACCGAGAAATGCGTACCTGAGCCCTGCTGGGAGGGTCTTCAATTCCAGCTTTGGAGCTTTCAGCTCGCTCCAAGAACTGTGAACAGTAGACTGAGCAGGTGCTCGGTTTTCCTCGATTCTCGTATCATCTTCCAAACTTAGAAACTCCACTCCCTTATCCATCTTGGTGTTAGAATCCAGAAACTTAGCAAATTCTTGGGCGTCTCTGCTCAGAAAACCTTGTTTTCCTTCGGCTTTTGTTAACGCGACTTCAAGCGGATCCTTTGCTAAAATCTCTTCAACGTCATCCTCTAATAACTCTGACCCGTTATGGACAACAAATGTCTGCCCATCTATCGTTGGTCTCTTGAGGAGCTTGCTCATCTCGAATCGAACCACCATATCTCCTAGACGGAGGTCCACTATGCCTTGTTCGACATCAATGATAGCGCGCGCCGTGTTAAGGAAGGCTCTGCCCAAAATCAGCGGGTCTCTCGGTTCCTCATCGAGCTCCAAAACCACGAAATCAGCTGGGATAAGAGTGTCCCCTATGCGGACGTGCAAATCCTCGATAATACCTATAGGAAGTTTTGTAGACCGGTCTGCAAAAACCAAAGAGATCTTAGTTGGTTTGAAATGAGTTAAACCTAAACGTTTAGCAACTGAATAAGGCATTAAATTAACGCTGGAACCCAAATCAACCAATGAGCATGCAAACGTGCAAGGCCCAATCTTCACGGAAATCACAAATCTTCCCGGATCACCCTTCTTTGTCAACACCTTACTCTGAAGTACGGTGCTACATTCCTTGGAAACCATCATCACATTCTCATCCTCAACGACTTTTCCAGCGACTAGCTCTTTCATGTACCTCTTGAGTGAAAGAATCATTTGGACGGCATCGGTTAAAGGAAGCTTTACCGTGATATCCTTAAGCATTTCCTTACACTTAGCATTCTCCAAATCCCTTCTAGACTTCCTTGGGGGTACTGGGTAAGGGACCTTTGGTACATAAATTCGCTCGGGCGGAGTTTCGGAAGTTTTCTTGGAAGCATCTCGACTGAGCAGGTGCTCGGTAGGAGTGAGCAGGTGCTCACTAAACTTTTTCGCAGAATCGACTTGGACAGAAACTCGAGGTGCTCTTGAGCTTGTTTCAACCTCCTCATTCATATCTTCTTCCAATAAACCATCCTCATGAGCTTGATGCTCGGGTAACTTCTCCTTAGCCTTCACTTGAGAGCTTGTAATCGTAGGCGGTACCATCTTCCTTCCACTCCTCAACTCAATAGCATTAACTTGATACTCCTTCCTAGGATTAACTTCACCTTGTCCCGGAAGAGACCCAGCTGGTCTTTTGATAGCTTCAGCGGTTTGAGCTACTTGAGTATCAAGTTTCTTAACGTGCGCGGTGACAGCTTCGTACTTTGCGTTTAGATCATTATACATATGCTCCACCCTTGTGTTTATCTCTGTAGATGCCTTTTGTTGATTGACCATCAGCTGCTGCATGAGACTCTTCAACTCGTCTTGAGAGGTAGGTGCGGTATTAGCTTGCGGTTGCGGAGTGAATTGTTGTTGGTTCTGGTTAGGGACGTATTGCTTCCCTTGAGTGTTACTAGGATAGAACTTCTGATATCCTTGTCCTTGTCTGCTCTGATTCGCACTTGCTTGCTGCGGGTAGACCTGATCTTGTGGGTTCTCAACATTAGTGCTTCGGTAAGAGAGGTTAGGATGGGTTCGATAGTTGGAATTAAAACCGCGGTTTTGATATCCTTGGCCAGTCACGAAGTTAACCTCTTGAACTCCAGCATCTTCATCATCCTCAAACTCTTGAGGGATAAGAGTTCCCTCATTCTCTTCCACAAGCTTTACCGACCTTTGATTCTCACGAAGAAGCAGATTAACCTTTGCTATCAACTCGTCCATTTTCTGAGTGTCAACATTATCGACCTTCTTAGTCCTATCATACTCGGGAGCTTTGTTATTGGAACTCGCAGCGAGGTTCTCAATTAGCTCAAAGGCTCCATCCCTTGTCTTGGTCATGAAGTCCCCGTTACTTGCAGCGTTAAGAGCATTCCTATAGTCCTACTCAACTCCATCGTAGAAAATTCCAAGAATCTGCTCATCTTTGAAACCGTGATGAGGACATTCCCTACGGTATTCCTTGAGTCTCTCCCAAGCTTCACAGAAAGCTTCACCAGAATGTTGTCGAAACGAAGAAATCTTGTTCCTCAAAGACGCAGTTTTGGACTTGGTGTAGAAGTGGTCCAAAAACGTAGCTCTAACTTCGTCCCAAGTCTTCAAAGAACCAGCCGGTAAAGACTTCAACCATCTAGAAGCCTTATCAGAGAGTGAGAACGGAAACAGCTTGCATTTCAGAAATTCACTCGGCACTCCATTAGACCCCGTAGTAGTGCAGATTTCCTCGAAATTCTCAATGTGATCCATCGGTATTTCAGCCGGTAATCCATGGAACAAGTGTTGTTTCACCAGAGATATCATCTGAGGCTTGATCTCATAATCCTGCCTCTGAATAGTTGGAATCACAATGGCGGAACGGTTCTGATAGAAGGCATGGGGATTATCCGTATCCCCTATACCCGGCTGTGCTGGAGGGGAATGTGGTTGATTTCTTTGCAATTGAGTAATCTGATCCCTTAGCGCTTGCAACTGAGCATTCATCTCCTCCTGATTAGCCATATTATCCGGATTCGGTGAGTTTCTTCGCCGACGGTTTTCTCGTTCAATACGTGCTAACTCTTCGTTCGAAACGTTGATTAAGGATTCGGTGATGTTTCTTCTTGTTCTTCTACTGGTCATGCACCTGAAACACACCGAATGCAAACAAAAGAAAACAAAATTAGCAAAAATAAATTCTTAGACTATAAACTAAATCGAAATTCAAAGGCAACGCAATTGGTCCCCGGCAACGGCGCCAAAAACTTGATACGTGAAGTTTTAAACCTAAATAGTATCCGCAAGTGCACAGACAAAAGCAGTAGTATTTTAGGTATCGAATCCTCAGGGACCACGGTCACACTATGAAAATATGGATTATCGTTTAAAGCTAAGATAAAATGGGAATTTGTTTGTGACGAATTAATGAACGAAATAGCAACTAAAAATGATGTAAATTCAATAAGATAAAGGCACTAGATTAGAGTCATTCGCCGGTGGTTTCGGATCATGGACTGAGCAATCTATTCAGGATTCAATCTAGCGCAATCTAGAACTCGAACATGAATGTAATATTGCCTCACTGTCGTGATGTATCAATAACTTTATCTAGCATCCTAAATGCATAAACAGTCGTTCGAATTCAGAAATGAAGATAAGCATTAACAATTTGGTTCGATTTGTTCACAATCGATGGCAACATTCAACTATCGTTGGTTACACACCGATTGCTCATCAATGGTTTATCTAGCAACCTAGAGCACTTTCGTGAATAAGTTAATCCTAAAATCATAGACTAGGTGATCAAATTAGCCTAAGCAGTATGAATCCCGATTGATGAAGACAAATGATAACATTTCCTATTTGGCTCAGTCACTATCATCCTAATCCACCATTGAATTTCCCTAATCTAGCAATGAGACTACTCAGTCATGGAGGACAAAATCACAGCAATCAAATGAGAAGAAAGCATCATGATAAAATAAGAGAATAGGGTTTAAGAAATCTTCTCAATGGAAAGTTGTGGATGATCCTCCAATTCTTATAATCAAAATCCTTGGAAATGAAAAACACCTTGAAAGGATCTCAACAATGGAAACAAGTAGTCTCAGCTCTCAAAAATGTCTCAGGGGAAAAATATTTCAGAAAAATCGCATACACACTTGGAAAGTGGCTACAACTTATTTATAAGGAAATTTTAGGGCAACTTGGTTCTGGGAGCCTGACCGGTCGGTCTGATGTCAGACCGGTCGGTCCGTGTCAGCACGAGGCATGTCTTCGGGTCTGGGATCGGTCGGTCTTACAATTCAGACCGGTCGGTCCGGATTCCAGAGATTTTTGGCTTCGGGTCTTCGAGTGTGGACCGGTCGGTCCGGATTCCAGAGACTTCTGGCTTCGGGTCTTCGAGTGTGGACCGGTCGGTCCGGATTCCAGAGACTTCTACTTCCTTGGGTCTTCAGGCGAGCAGGTGCTCGCTCCAAACCGAGCATGTGCTCGATTTATGAAAATCACTGTCTTTCCTCCAGATTCGTCCCTTTTTGCTCCAATGACCCTCACGGACTCTAATCTATGCTCGAGAGCTTCCTGGAACCTGAAAAGACACAAAATAAACTAGAAAGAACCAAAAAGACTAAAGAAACAAAGCGTAAAAGACACCAAAATACTAACATATCAAACATCAATTACCGTAACATTAAAACAGAAAACAAGTTAAAATTGAAAACTAAAAAAGACATACATAATCATAATACACATATTTAAGCTTCACTAATGGTGCGATTATGATCATATTGACGACAATTAGAACACTTGTATTCTTTCCTACGCTGGTACCGCTCCATCTCAGTCTCCAATGCACCTTTTATCCAAAGAACCTAAGTCAGATAATAAGTCTACCACCACAGTGTTATTTGAATAACTTAAGTCAGATAACAAGTCTACCACAACATTGTTGTTTGAAGAACCTAGGTCAGATAACAAGTCTACCGTAACTATGTTGTTTGAATAACCTAAGTCAGATAACAAGTCTACCACTACATTGTTGTTTAAAGAACCTAAGTTAGATAACAAGTCTACCACAACTATATGACAAGCTTCGTCGGATAACAAGTCTACCACAACTATATGACAAGCTTCGTCGCATAACAAATCTACCACAACTATATGACAAGCTTTGTCGGATAATAAGTCTAACATAACTATATGACAAGCTTCGTCGGATAATAAGTCTACTACAACTATATGAAAAGCTTCGTCGGATAATAAGTCTACCATCACTATATGACAAGCTTCGTCGGATAATAAGTCTACCATAACTATATGACAAGCTTCGTCGGATAATACGTCTACCATAACTATATGACAAGCTTCGTCGGATAACAAGTCTACCATAACTATATGACAAGCTTCGTCGGATAACAAGTCTACCATAATTATATGACAATCTTCGTCGGATAATAAGTCTACCATAACTATATGACAAGCTTCATCGGATAATAAGTCTACCATAACTATATGACAAGCTTCGTTGGATAACAAGTCTACCACAACTATATGACAAGCTTCGTCGGATAATAAGTCTACCATCACAATAAACAAGCTAATAAATCTACCATCCGAAAAACAAATCTACCGTAAGGTTAAAAAGAAAACAAATCTATCATCCGAAAAAAAAATCTATCATCCGGAAAACAAGTCTACCGTAAGGTTAAAAAAATAACAAATCTACTGCTGATTTTAGTCTACCACCCGGAGGTGTGTCTAGTAAACTGAGAAAAGATTGTATAAGTCTACCGTCATAAATAATAAATCTACCACTCATAACAACTCTATCACCATTATAACAAATCTACCACTATAATCAACTATAATAAATTTACCACTACATTAACAAGTCTACAGAACACGAAATTAAATCTACCACGCCAAATTAACTCTACCGTCAAAGACAATAAATCTACCATTCTACGGAAATAAATCTACCAATCACCTAATAAGTATACTGCTCCAAAATAAATCTACCATTGAAAATAATAAATCTACCATTCACTCTAATAAGTGTACCATTCGGAAATAAATCTACCACTAAGTGGATACAATAAGTCTACCGTTCATAAATAAATCTACCGTTCAAAAAACAAGTCTACCGGTCAAAAAACAAGTCTACCGTTCATAAATAAATCTACCGTAATGGAACGGTAGACTTATTGCTTTAGGCGGAAACTTTTCCTGGCTAAAATTTTAGATTCATTAATGGCAGTCTCGTAAATACGTTTTTTTGTTATCAAAGAAATAGGGGTAAAATGGTCATAAAATCTGAAAAACGTAATTAAATAATTTGAGAGTCATTTTAGTCAAATCCAACTTTTGAAGGTTATTCTAGTAAATTTTCCTATGAATAATAGATAATACAGTTAAATGCAGATTTATGGAAAAAAGGTTTTCGGAGGTTCGAGAGCCATTCATCGCCCAAGGAGCCTATGTCCATCCTACAGAGATGTCGTACATGCAGAGTGATCGGTTCGTCGGGGAGAATATGTCCATAATAGAAGTTGTCGTACATTGCAGAGTCGTTCGTCGATGAGAGCTTGTCCATCATGGATACTTGGAGAGCTGCATTATGGAGGCGTATGTTGAAGTTGTTCACCCTAAACACATAGATTGCAAGTAATTGAATACCATCATAATAGATTAAGATCAAATATATTTAATGAGGATATAATAGACTATATGATAATTCAATGTTTTAAAGAAAAAATACTACCTACCATATTCATAGTCGACACCTTTCTTGATTTACTCTCTTTTTTTTGCGGGGTTTTTAATCTCTGGTTTTTCCTTTATTTCTGTTTTTATACGATCAACATTAGCTTTTTTTTTGTCAACTATCCAATCTGGTTTTTTTTTTTGGTATGAAACGGGGCTGAAACCCCTTTTATTACTGAATCACATTACAAACGATTTGTCAAGGGAAAGACACTCCCTCAACATCTTCGAAAAACAGAGGACTAACAATGTCCTGACTGGAATGAAATAAATGAAAACCTAACGAAAGAGAAAACGCATAGTTTTCTAAACTATCTGCAAGACGGCTAGCCTCCCTATATACATGAGAAATATGAACTATCCAGTCCCTCGATATAAAGCCATGACACAGATGTACCAGGAAAGACAGTGGATGTGAATTACTAATCCATGTCCTAAAAAACCCTACCGCCAACTCTGAATCCACATCCAGCTCAAGACGTAGACACCCACAGTCCCAAGCAATAAGTAGCCCATAATAGACTCCCCATAATTCTGCCACTGGCGCTGAGCAAATCCCTATATTCAAACCAAAACCTCCGCACCAATCCCCCGCCGCATCTCTAAGGACACCTCCTGCCGTTGCTAAGCCAGGATTACCTCTCGATGCTTCGTCCGTATTTAACTTAATCCAACCTTCTTGTGGCCGTTGCCATGCTATCATCCGACTAACTGTAGCATGTCCGACCCGATGATCCCTATGCGCACAATGAGCCTCCGTCACTTCCTTTGCCAACTCTCTAAGAAAACGGACTCTATCTTGGCACTTCTTGTTTGTGTCAAACACATTCCCACACCGCCATTTCTAACTCCACCATAACACCATCGCAAATAAAGTTGACCACCAGTACCCTCCTCTCTCACTAAGGCTTCCTAGATTCCTATCAGCCATTCAAGGAGGGATTGGGAAAAGAAAACCTGCCTCCTTCTTCGGTCTATCAACCTCCACCAAATACCTTCTATAGAAGGACAATCTCTCAAAATATGCAAAATTGTTTCATCTCCACCTTTACATACTTGACAAAGGCTTAAACCACATATGTGCCTCCGATTTCTTTCCACATTCGTCATTATAACTTGTTGAGATACGAGCCATAAGAATACTCGTACTCGTTCCGGGGCAACCACCTTCCAAATCCTCTCATAAAACGTACTCATATGTTGTCCCGGTCTATCTTCTCTTAATAGCATTTGATGAGCCGACGCCACCATAAAGTTACCATCTAAAGTTTGAGTCCACGAAACTCAATCCACAGCTCCGTTAAAATTATCCAAAACCACCGACGTAAGCTGCAATGTTACTAGATTGGATACATACGGCTCGATCCGATCCAATGCCCAACCAACACCGCCTCCACAAATCTTTGGCCCGTAAATTAACATCTCTCGCCGGGACCTCTCCTATGCACACGTCTAACAAGGGCTTATCTTGCCAAAAACACGTTATTTTCCCACCCCCTAACACCCAACTCAAACCTGGAATAACCACCTCCCGTAAACCCATCTCAATACTTTTCCATGTAGAAGAAGAGTTCTTCTTTGCTCCCAGCCAAGAGCGCTCATAAATCTCACCAACTCCATATTTATACCTTAACACCTTTGCCCATAAGCTCTCTTTATCATGAAGAAGACGCCATCCCACTTTTCCTAACATCGCTTGGTTCATTAGCTTAGCTTTTTGAATTCCTAGACTACTTTCCGCCTTAGGAATGCATACTCGATCCCAAGAAATCAAATGTTGACCCCTTTGCTCGTTAGTGCTTCCCCAAAGAAACGATCACGAGATCTTATCAAGCCCATCCCAAATGCTCCCCAGGACCGCTATGCTCATCATTAAGTGAATCAGGATCGAAGAAATAACCGATTTTGTCAAAGTAATCCTGCCCGCTAGACTCAAAAAACGGCCTCGCCATCCTGACAATCTAAACGCAACCCGTTTAAGAACACCTCCAAAAGCGTCTTTGTTAATCCGTTTCTGTAACACCGGCATCCCAAATACTTTTCCAGATCACTTGTTGATTGTATTCCGGTCTCATCACTAATCAACTTCGCTAGGTCACTATGGACATTCTTCGAGACAAAAAATTTCGACTTCTCCTAACCTACTTTTTGTACGGACGTTAAGCAGAATTTTTCTAAAACCTTACGAATAATCTAAACTTGTTGAACCGAACTTCTGCAAAGAGGATGAGATCTTCCGCAAAAGACATGTGAGATAATTTTGGTCCACCACAAGACAAACTTATCGGCTTCCATTCTCTGGATGCGATAGAGACCTCAATCAGACGACAAAGCTGCTCGATACATAAAACAAATTAGTAAGGAGATAAAGGATCTCCTTGTCAGAGTCCCCTCGACGGTTTAAAAGACTACGTTTTTTTGCCATTCCACAGAATATTCATCGAAGGACCTGTGACACATTGCATAATCCAATGCGTCCATGAATCTGGTACCCCTGCCGATTTCAACGTATCCTCCAGAAAATCCCATCGGATACGATCATATGCCTTCTCCAGATCTAGTTTCAAGAGCATCTAACCTTTCGTTCCTTTTTTTCTCCGCATTGAATGCACCGCCTCTTGCACTACAATAATATTATCCATACTCAGCCTCCATGGAATAAAGCTCGATTGAGTCGGGCCAATAAGCTTAGACATGATAGGCTTGAGTCGCATCACCAATGTTTTAGTAATGGTTTTGAATAAAACATTACATAAACTGATCGGTCTAAATTGTGTAATCTTCTCTGGAGTATCCACTTTGGCAATAAGCACCACTAACGCGTCATTCAATTCAGCCGGTAAGACTCCTGAGCTAGAAAAATCCAATACAAAACGAGTCACCGAAGGTCCCACAATCTCCCAGCATTTCTGATAGAAACCAGGCTGATAACCATCCGGACCTAGCGCTTTGAATTGTTCCATGTTTCGTATCGAACTCTCTACTTCTGTGGCTAAAAAAATGTTTAGTCAGGCTGACAATTTCATCCCGATTCAATCTCACAAAACCCTCGGAAGGCAGCCTCTCCATCACCATGTTAACATCCTCTAAGGAGTACAACCTCTTGTAATAATCTATAGTCAGCTTCTCTAACTCTTGCGAATTAGTAACCCACCTTCCCTCATCATCTTTCAACATCTCTATCCGATTCTTCTTCCTCCGAATAATAGTTGACATATGGAAATATTTCGTATTTCTATCTCCCAGCGCAATCAACTTTTCTCTCGACTTTTGGTACCAAAGAACTTCCTTCTGCTCGAGTACCAAGTCGAGCTCTTTTATCAAGTCCTCCTCCTTCTGTAATAAACCATCATATTGATTAGTCTCCAACTCATCCTGCACCCTCTTAATTTCAAGCACCAAATCCTCTTTTCGCTTGTGAATATCCCCAAAAACCTCCCGATCCATCTCCTAAGCTTCACTCTCAACTTGTTCAAGGCCGCCGGTGTCTCAATCTCATTATTCCATGAATTCTCCAACAATTGTTGAAAGCTTTCGTGTTTAAGCCAAGCAGCTTCAAACCAAAAAGGTCGCCGACTCGGGTTCCCTCTGGAAACCGGCTTAAATTGAACATAGAGCGGTATATGGTCTAAAGAAAGGAAAGGAAGATGCGTAACAACAGCCTCTTGCCATTTCAATCTTGCATGAGCGCAACACATAACCCGATCCAACCTCTTTGCCATGAACGTGTTAATATTCCGGCCTCTTTGCCAAGTAAACCGATTGCCTATACACCCTATATCAATAAGGGACAATTTATGGATCCATTCTCCAAAAGCCAACGAATCCGGTGACAAACCACCACTCCCGTCTGTTTGCTCATCTACTCTTAAAATAGTATTAAAGTCCCCTCCAATGACCAACGGTCCATCCACCTGTATGATTACATTCTTCAACCTTCCCCAGAGCCCACTTCTTCTACTCACCGTTGGTGCAACATAGACAACAATAAGATGAAGAGTCTCTGAATCATACACCACCGTAGCATATATGAATTGATCCGATGTTTCAACAATCGTAACAACGCTAATACTCGATCTCCATAATAACCAAAGACCCCCACTCTGCCCATTTGCATCTACTTTAACTGAGTTATCAAACCCTAAGCCTTGACAAATTTATCTCGCTCTATCTCCACCCGCGTGGGTCTCGAACACTCCCAAAATATCCGTCGGGAACTTCTTCAATATATAACGTATCGATCGTCGAAAGTTGGGTTTATTCGCCCCCTGACAATTCCATAAAATACAATTCATCTTCAACCAATAATAAGGGATAAGAACTACTGGGAAGACCCATTATTGAGTCCTTTCCGCCAAACGCGTCATCACCATATCACATTCTGGCGAGCTGTATATCTCATTACCAATGCCAATCGCAACTTCATCACTGCCAAGTACTTGTAACGCACTACTGCCATCACGCGCACCCGGAGCTAAATCTCCATCCCCTACGGAGACCTCACCGGACAACACAGAAAAGTCACCTGGTTTCCCCAATCCTAACGTCTCCACTCTTAGCCGCTTGCCATTAACTGATCGTTCAATATCACCTCCGATTGGGCCAAAAACCAAACCACGTAGGGGCCTAATATGTTTAGTGGGTTTGGGCCTGTGAGTATTTTTCACTAAAGCCTTAATATTCCCATGCCTCCTATCTCTAATAATTCCTCCATCACTCGTCTTGATCCTCTGCACATTAAATGACACAACCTTACTATTTCTCATATTCTTTCTTAATGATAATTGATCCTGCAACTCCATATTTTCCTTATTCTCCTCTCCTATCACCACTATTTCCCGATTCTCCTCCGCCAAATTCTTTCCTAATGCAACCCGCCTTTCATTCAAGTCTTGATTCATCAAATCAACAACTTCCTAATTTGCCGTCCGAGTGATATCCTCCGACATTAACTCCGCAGATCCCCCATTCTCTTCTAACCTTCCATATTCGTGAGGACATTCCCCCGTGAGTTACGCTCACCATCCCTTCTCTCTCCTCGCCCACTCCCCGCCGTGGTCCCCGCTCTTCCTTGCTGATTTGCCAATCTTCTCTGTTTGTGCCCGACCATCGTAAATCCATCACCCGAGTTCACCCCATGACCCGCCGTCTCTATGTTAGTATTCTGTGTCTCAACAACGTTCTCTCCCTCGTGCACTCCCTTTGGACAATTATGAACCAAATGCCCATAGATCCCACACAACACACAAATATTCGTCATACCCTCATACGCCACGAAATACCGCTCACCGTTAATTAACACCGTGCCTTTCAAGGGTTTCTTGAGGTTCACTTCCACGCAAACTCTCGCGAACCTAGCTCTTTCGAACTGTAACGTGGTCATATCAACTTTGATTGGTTTCCCCAACCCCTTAGCAATCCCCATCAAAATAGTTTTGTGGTAAAAGTTGACTGGGATATTCATAAATCTAACCCAAACCGGTGTAGTTTTGATCTCATCTTTCATTGGGTTGAACTCCGGTGACCAAGCTCTCACCATAAGATAGCTACCGAATACTCGTCATGATCCTCCGAGAAGTGCTGCCATGTATTCTTCTTCCTTCTCAAACCTTATGATAAAAAATTGCCTTTGCAAATCCATGACAAACATAGACCCACTAGGCCTCCATAGCTCCCTCAATCTCTTGTTCAACATAGGCAGAGCAATATTTCGTCCAAGGAATTTCACAATCATGCACTTCTTCCACAAGCTGATCATAGCCTCCAACACCTCATCTCCAATGGTTATTACCGGTTCCCCATCCTCACCATCCGGGAATTCCAAAGACAAATGCGACGAGACAGACGCACCATCTACGACCTCTTCCGGTATTTGCATCCCTCCTCCATTCATCCCCGCAACTAACCTCACCATGATCCAGACTTATCCGGAGGTTCTCCCGGTGGCCGGCCACCTTCACCGGTATACATCATTGTCGCCCCTTGGTCACTAGCACTCACAGCCCGGATCTCTTTCTCTCGCTCGCTCGCCATTCTCTCGTTTAAGCCTTTTTCACTATCCAATCTGGTTTTATATTGTTCGTATTGTTCTTTTTAAGAAAACAATATAATATTATATTAACATATTCTTCCCTTTTGGGCCGGTTGTGGGCGATGAGGGATTCGAGAAAAGAAAATCCTACACTTTCATTAAAACATTAAGTTTTTTAGCCCTTGAATTTTGGTTTTGTATGTCTAAAAGAACAATATAAGACTATCATAGCACATTTCTCTAACTTTGATACGTCTTAAATATTTAGAATTCTTATGAACTTAATACTTGACGAACATCGTGATTTACCACCACGCAAATTTGCGGTTTTTATCAATAGGTACAATATGCCATTATTTTCTTCTGGTAATTGTGTACGTCATCATCGTATATTCTCGTTAGTCCTGAACTTTAGCTAGCAATGCTTAGAGATTGAGAGAAAAGATTTAGAAAAGCCAACAAAATTCATTGAATAAATTTACAAAATTGTTAGAACCGAAGAGCTTTAATGGGTGAGGAAGACGATCTTAATTAGTTAATTTTGTGCTGAACATTGTTTGAGGAGACTTATAATTCTTGAATGGTGGAGGAAAAAACGGTGGCGACCACATGAAGGTAATACAATCATGTATCAACTCTGACACTCGCAATGACCACCATTATCATAAATATACTCATAAAGTTATTATTACTTTTACGACAAAGAATCTATACTTATTGGTCCACGCGAATAGAATACCAACACACATTCATCGAGTTCCTCTTATTTAAAAAGTGTCGGTTACGATTTATGGGTAGAGATGAGAAGAGACAAATATCAATGCTTTATCGAAAAATATGAACGGCGTAATTATTAGAAACGATTGATGGGGAAAGATACAAGAAAAGTTGAAGATTTTTTATTTTTAATTATGGTTGTGGTGAAACTTTAAACTCATTGCCACATGGCACTTTATTGTGTGCTGATGTGCCAAGAGATGGAGAGGGCTCA